>OX276400.1:26689706-29089706 GCA_946251805.1 Cybosia mesomella | reverse complement strand
GCCGTCAAGCTGAGTGCCACCATTGTTAACATGGTATGTGTATGTAATGGTGACCCTCTTTCCTGAGACTTTACCTTCAGCTCAGGGAAGCGGTGAAGTCAAATTGACGTGTCCTAAATATAAAAAAATATAAAAATATTGACACATTGGCTCCCACAAATTCAAAAGCACTGATTTGAAGGTCCAACATTCCCCATTAGCCTATCAGTGAAAACATTTTATATAAAACGTTCGGAAACTCGAGGTCTCCCAAACATTCTCGGTAATACTCGTCCATTATATTAAAGATTTATGGTGATTTGCGAACGGCCGAATCAATCAATAATCTTTTTTCTTTGGATTTACATAATTTATTATTCTTATCGTTTTTATAGATTAGTATAAAAAATTATGGAATAATATTCTGGAACATTTTACACGGCGGTGTTTAGACCCAAACTAAGTAGGTATAGCAGGTACTATAGGTTCTAGAATATACTTAGCTAGACTTTTGAAAATCATAATAAATAATATTATCAATGTGAATGTAACGCTGTTTTCTTTGTTATCTTTTAATGACTAAACTGCTGATCGAACCATTCTGAAATTTGGTGTAGCGACACCACTTATAGATTCATCATCATCTAGCGAAATCAAACTGATCTTGAGGAAGAACTTCGAATCCTGAGTGGGGTAAAAAAAATACGTTAGTAACTGATATGTAGATTCTAACCTCATCTTGCCGGGTCGTAAGGTTACTTTTGTCTCGGAAGCACATCACACCCTGTTCTTCATCATCATCCTCATAAATTTTACGCAGCCTACACGAAGCAGATTATATTAGCAACCACCATTGCAGCCACACCTTCAGCAATCACTAAATCTTCGCCATCTGGTATTTTCGTCATCAAATGGGATATCACAAGCCTGCAACAATTGTTCCGACCTGGTTACAACTAAATATAAAAAAAAAGTTAAATCTGAACTCGGCTCAACAGTACCAACGGTCCTCACAAGAGCATACCTGTCCCGTCAAGCAGCCAACAACTACACTACATTCACGGCAACTCACTGGGAACCTTACCGCATCGATCTTAGTGAATAGCTACGACTCACTGGGACCAAATTGTTACAGAAAATTTTCCGATACTAATATCGAAACAAAGAGAAGATTTTATAACGTTTGCTGAAGGAGTTGTCAAGAATGTGAATACAAGAAATAACACATAACTATCTCGAGCTGGTATTATTGAATACCAAGTGGAAAGATAAAAGGTTTGTTGAAATTAATAAGTAGGTATATTAAGCATAAGTGTCATAGTGAGTAAGATCAATAATAATGTTAATACAAAAGTAAAATCAAGCAAGTCTAATAGCGAGTAAGATAAATAAATTTATAATGAAGGAATAGTAGATAATAAGAGAAGGAAGGAGAGTAAATGTATAGAAATTAAGTATTTAAGTATTAAAGGCACGGAAAGAAAGTATGAGAGGAATACAAGCGGGAACCGGTATGGCAACAGAGGGATATAGACTAAGAATAGATAATAAATAGCAATTAGCCCAAAGTGGGTCTTCAAAAAGGTAGCAAGAAAATAATAAAATCCTACTGTAATACAATAGGCTCTGGCTTAAGCCAAGAGGTGATAGAAAAAAAAAACTCACTGGGACCAGCGGACGACGGTTCCAGCAGAAAAAACAGTGGCATTCAATTTCGACTTACTAGAACTACTCAGCAATGGCAATAGTACGCTTCTTTCACGAGGGAGCATAAACAGTTTAATCATTGCAATCGGAGGGAAGAAATGTGTTGAAATGATATGTATATTCAGTGCCTTCTAGCGAAATTAAACTGATCCCAACTATTATTTCACCTTGGTCAAAGTCAAAGTCAAAGTCAAAGTCAAAAACCATTTATTTTGTATAGACCATTAATACGGCACTTACAAAACGTCATAAAAAAATTAATCTAATGTTTGGCAAATGGACCACCGGTTCGAAACGCGGCCCTGTCCTGAGAAGACTCCGGCAAGAAACTCAGTGGGCTGTTTTTTTTTGGTCTATTTACAAACATATTTACTTAACCTAAGTACAATATTACATTTGAGTAGCATAGAGAGACGGCAAACAGTTCATATCCAAGCTTGTTTGTCGTCTAAATAGTCTTGAATTTTATAATAGCCTTTTTGGCAGAGTTTACTTTTAATTTGGCTTTTATATTTATGAAGAGGTAGATTCTTCATTTCACTAGGAAGCTTGTTGTAGAAGCGTATACAGTTACCCTGAAAGGAATTACTAATCTTGTGGAGTCGACTATTACAAACCACAAGATTGTTTTTATGTCTAGTATTTACGTTATGTATATCACAACGCCTTAAAAAATTGGAAATGTTTCTTCTAACATACAAAAGATTTTCAAAAATATATTGGGAAACTACAGTTAGAATGTTTATTTCTTTGTACTTTTCTCGGAGGGAGACTTTGGGCCCAACTTATAAATTGCCCACACCGCCCGCTTTTGCAGTACATAGGTAATACCTATAATGGATGTACACGATCCCACCAAGATCCTCAGGATCAAAGCTGACTTCACCTGCATGCCAGTATACATGATGATTGAAGGAAGAGGCCATCAGGAATCTAGGAGGAATAGTAAAGTGGACTCTGGGTTCCAAAGTGTAACCCTGAAAGCAACGTCGATTGGCGCTCACATGAAGAAGTAGAGAAGATATCAAAATACTTATAATAATAACAATATGGCCTTTATTTATATCAATTTGATTTAGCCTGTTTACAGAATTTGTGGCTTATCAATTTTTCGTAGATCTGTTTCCCAATCGCTCCAACCTTTCTACTCCTGTGTTTTATGAACAACTCTGTTCCATATCATTCCAGCCACTTGTCTGATGTCATCCCAACTATTCTATGGTCTAGCTCCTTGCCGTTGCCGTTGCTCGTTCCTTAGGGTACCGTGGCTCTTTTGTTTTCATGCGGAAATCCTTCCGGATACCCCTGCCGGCCACCGGGGGTAGTTATGTCGGATTCGAGCCGACTAAAACCGCACGCCGTCTCGGGTCTTCAGACCGGGGGGAGACCGGGGTGTAAGGTGGCCCATTAGGCGTTTCCCTCGCACCCCGGCTGACCCAAGGCCATCTCCGGTTTCGAGATGGCCCCCTCGGGTTTAGCAACGATGGTGTCCCCGACTTGCCCTCGGAAAGAGGGGGCGTGCCATGCGCCGCCGCCCCGGCAAGGGTCCTTGGGGTATCAAAATACAAGAATAAAATAATATTATAAAACTGAAACTTTATATTTGAAAGGTTCACATCTGCCAGCCTATAAGGATACATAAGAAAACCTTTTTGTTACCAGAATTACTTCTAAGCAGCGATAATCATGATTCATGTAAGCCAATATGGCACTTAACATCAAATGCAATGATGCTTGAGAATATGATCCTTATCTTGTGGCCAATAAGGAAGTTTATGTACTTGTTTATGTACCAACTGTATCCCACATTAAATTTGGATTTTCCTCCGCTCATATGGGCCATAACATGATGTTATTAAGTGCATATTCTCCCTCGATAAACATGCTATCTAGTGCAAGAGACAAATCTATATTGAACAGAGACTTTGCTCTGTTGGGAAACATGTCTAATCACAGTGTTAACACGAGTACGGTTAGTTATAATTGGTTATCAAGAGACTTGGCGCAAAATTAAACCACCTTAAATAAATCGTTACCAACATAACAGAGCGATTCGGCAAGCTGAAGTGGCAGTGGGCAGGGCACATAGCTTGGAGACCCGATAGCCGATGGGGCAGAAAGGTTCTTGAGTGGAGACCACGTGATGGCAAGCGCAGCGTAGGAAGGCAAGGTGGACAGAAGACCTGATAAAGAGCACAGGGACTCGGTGAATGCAGGCCGGTCAAAATTGAAGTCAATGGGGGAGGCCTATGTTCAGCAGTGGACTCCCTACGGCTGATATGATAATGATGATGATAATGAAATAAATCGGAAGATGAGTTAAATAAAACTACTCGTATTTGTAAATTTTACTCACCTCAACTATAAGTCGGTACTTCTACTGATTGACGGGTGAGGTTCTGGCGTAGGTTTTCCTCACGGGGTTGGGAAGTCAAACGGTAGTCGCCATCAGCCTCGGACTGTCCATATAGTCGAGACGACATTTGCCAGCCGGGCCCCAGCCTGCGCGGGCCCCTCACGCGCCTGGCTTGCGATGCTTGCGGCAACCGTAGGATAGGAGGTCCACGCAGGTTAGGTCCCAGCTCTTGTGACCTAAATGTAAAACTAGATCAGATAGTTCGTTCATAAAATTAGAGAGAAATGAAATAGAAAAATTCGAAAAATAGTTGACAACCTCTGAAACTGGTTTTGAATTTTGTTTTGAACTGGAATAACTTTTGATCGAATCAACTTATTTCGACGTGTATCATTATAGCGTAATACATACCATTTCACATTGTTTCATAGATATAAAAAAAGCGGTCAAGTGCGAGTCGGACTCGCCCATGAAGGGTTCCGTAGCAGCAAGGAACATAATAATGTTTTTTTTTTTTTAATTTTATATTTGAGTGGATTGAATGAAAGTTAAATTGCGGTTTACGATTTATGACGTATTAAATAAAGTACTTACTAGATATCGTTCAAACCAATTTTCGGTGGAAGTTTACATGGTAATGTACCTTTTTTTTTTTTTTATCGTGCGGAAATCCCTTCGGATACCCCCCCGCCGGCCAGCGGGGGCGGTTATGTCGGGCTTGCACCGACTAAAACCACACGCCGTCTCGGGTCTTCAGACGCCGGGGTGTAAGGTTACCCATAGAGCATATCCCTCGCATCCCGGCTGACCCTGGGCCATCTCACCACTAACAGCATCGCTCATCCTGTCTCCTCTGAAAGCAGAGGAGTACGGAGAGCGATGTGTTCCCGCCACGTTGGGTATTGGCCGACGATCAATGCCAACCCTATGAAGGGGTGAAGGGGAAGCCATTGACCGCCACCCAGGGTGTACCGGCCGCTCCGATTCCGTTCCCCCCGGACTGCAGCGGGATCGGAATCGGAGCGACACTCGAGGAGGTTACCCAACACACACCCCATGGTAATGTACCTACATCATATATATATTTTTTAGTTTTATCATTCTTTTATTTTAGAAGTTACAGGGGGGAGGGGGGACATTTTACCACTTTGGAAGTGTCTCTCTCGCAAACTATTCAGTTTAGAAAAAATATATATTATACACCTCAATATCGTTTTTGAAGACCTATCCATAGACACCCACACGTATTTTGATGTAAAAAAAATTTTTGACTTTCAGTTCTAAGTAACCCCCAAAATTTATTGTTTTTTTTTCTATTTTTATGTGAAAATCTTAATGCGGTTCACAGAATACATCTACTTAACAAGTTTCAACAGCATAGTTCTTATAGTTTCGGAAAAAAGGGGCTGTGACATACGGACGGACAGACAGACAGACATGACGAATCTATAAAAAATGAAATTTAATTTTTAGATGTTCCTAAAAGCTCGATAGATAAAGAATCTTGTAGTTGGGGATTCCCCGAGCTCCTGGCATCGTATTCCTTTGTTTTGTCGGTTTGTATTACCGTTACGTATCGCCGATACTCCAGTTAGTGCAAGTTCATAACATTACGTATTTTTTTTAAATTGATTTATATTTTGTTACACACATAACAAAACTTCTCGCCTGTATCCCCGAAGGGGTAGGCAGAGGTGTATTACACACCCACGATTCGCCAGTTATGTTAAGGTTCCGATGTAATAGGGGGTGAGCCTATTGCGATCTACCGGGCACATTATTAAGCGAGCGATAATTAACATTTATTAATGCACACATAACTACGAAAAGTCAGAGGTGTGTGCCCGGGGCGACTGGGGATCGAACTCGAGACCTTGTCTCAGCAGTCCGTTACGTACGCCACTGCTTTTTTTGTTACACCAAACAGTTAATCCTTCTTATCCTACTAATCCTACTAATATTACTAATCCTACTAATATTATTAATGATCCTTCTAATCCCACTAATATTATTAATGATCCTTCGTATCCTACTAATCCTACTAATAATACTATTCCTACTAATATTATAAATGTGAAAGTTTGTGAAAATGTTTGGATGTTTGTAACTCAATCACGCTCTAGCCGCTGAACGGATCTGGCTGAAATTTGGTACAGGGATAGACTATAGTCTGGAATAGCATATAAAGAAAAAAACCTTTTTATCCCGGAAATAGCTTCCCATGGGTAACAGGAACGGGAGCAGATTTGCACGCGGACGGAGCCGCAGCCATCAGCTAGCTAGCAATAAAGGTAATTACTCCAGCAACTGACCTAACTCCGGGCTGTCATGACACTGGCATTTGATATTTATTGAAGTATATTCAAACAAGCCCGCTTGAGCGCACTAGAATTTACTCGCTTGAACTATCAAACATGTGCATGTTCAACTTAATAATATTGAACATTTCACTTGCAATATCATGCCATCTTGAAGTAATTTATAACCAGCAAGCCGCCTTCGCTTCCCTTGGGCTTTTTTAACTCAAGCCACATAATATAAAGCGTATATCCATCGGGGATAATGTACCTTTGAAATGGTGAAATATTTTTTCCAATAAGTGCAGTGGATCCGAAGTTTTTACTTTTAAGGAATAAGGCGTATGCGGAGGACTCTAAGCGCGTTCTATGGCGGACACAGGTATTAGTTTAGTAACCGAAATTACTAATATTCTCCCTAACCCCTACAGCTAAGTTAAATTGCTTGTGTTAGGAGTGTGCTCAAGTTGGTAGTGTAATGGCCAGGATTCGAACACGGGACCTCTCGATCGTAGGGTCGACTCCTTAACCACTGAGCTCGTCATATAAACAAACTCATAAAATTCGGCCTCTCTTTTTATAATGTTAATTATAGATATAAGTAGCTCTATTTTGTAGATTTTAACTTTGTGACATATAAATTCTATAAAGTAGGCCTCTATGGCATGGTGGTAGTGTATTTCGACAGCTACGTCAGGAGGCACGGGTTCAATTCCCGCTCAGTGCAAATAGCTGTAGGTTTGCATGAATATTATATGTATTTGTATTGTTCTGGGTGTTTCTATGTTAAATTAGTATGATTAAAAAAGGTGTATAAGTATGTTTATTCATTTTCTGGAAACAATATTACAAGCTAGATTATGCTTTCTAAAAGCAAACAGTCAGAAACTTGTTGTTTTGACATCAGTATACATAAGTATTTAACAAAAAACTGTTATTTTAATGCTACAACCATACACTTTATTTTTATTTATTAGTATAAATTTCTAAAGTATCCATTAAATTAATCATATAACGATTAACTGACTACCCAATAAATAATATGGTTTCCGATTAACATACATAGTAAACTTCAAATTAGCCATCCACTCAATACTAAACGAACTGAAATAATCAACCGCACTTTATCCAAATTTAATCAGTTATCTCATTAACCGGAAAGCGGTTAACCAACCAAATGTAAATGTTGTTTATCTAAACGCTAGCTGAGTGGTCTGCGGTCATCTCGTATTACAGTCAGATTGCTTTTTGCCGTGGTCGCATATTTGGTTCGGTAAGATCGTTTCATGGTTACGTTTAACACGATGCGTGAAGGATTAATTTTATTCAGATGTGGTATAATTAGTTGTGAAATAGTATAACTTTAAATCTGCACGGATCAGTATACGGATCGGGGGTTTCTTTTCAATCATTATTTCAATTTCGACGGCCTCTGTTGCGTAGCGGTAGTACATTCGACTGCTACGACATAGGGCGCGGTTTCGATTCCCGCTCAATGCAAATATTTGTACGCATGAATATGTCTATTTGCATTGGTCTGGGTGTTTATATGTATAATATGTATGTATTTACAAAAAAAAGTATATAAGTATGTTTATCCGCATTCTAGAACCCATAACAAGCTAGTTAAACTATGCTTACTTTGGGTCTAGAAAGCGCTGTGTAGATGGTCGCAGAATATGTATTTATTATTTATTATTATTCATCATTATTAAGCAGCCTACGCTTTTTAGCAATAACATGCACATGTTGTATTCACTCTATTTTTCAATGTCAGACTCATTATCAATTATTTTTTTAGTTTTTAGTTTGAACTTCTAGCCAAGCGTAAAATTTTCTTTTAGCTTAAAATATGTACAATTTAGTTTTTAGGGTACCGTACCCAGGGGTGTGTGTTGGGTAACCTCCTCGAGTGTCGCTCCGATTCCGATCCCGCTGCAGTCCGGGGGGAACGGAATCGGAGCGGCCGGTACACCCTGGGCGGCGGTCAATGGCTTCCCCTTCACCCCTTCATAGGGTTGGCATTGATCGTCGGCCAATACCCAACGTGGCGGGAACACATCGCTCTCCGTACTCCTCTGCTTTCAGAGGAGACAGGATGAGCGATGCTGTTAGTGGTGAGATGGCCCAGGGTCAGCCGGGGTGCGAGGGATATGCTCTATGGGTAACCTTACACCCTGGCGTCTGAAGACCCGAGACGGCGTGCGGTTTTAGTCGGTGCAAACCCGACATAACCGCCCCCGCTGGCCGGCGGGGGGGTATGCGATGGGATTTCCGAACGATAAAAAAAAAAAAAAAGGGTACCGTACCCAAAGGGTAAAATGGGACCCTATTACTAAGGCTCCGCTGTTTGTCCGTCCGTCTGTCACCAGGCTGTATCATGCACTGTGATGGCTAGACAATTAAAATTTTCCCAGATGATGTATATCTGTTGCCGTTATAACAACAAATACTTGAAACAAAATAAACTGAATATTATAAATAAACAAAATCACGATTCTCTTATGGGAGCCCCCCTCTTCCATACAAAAAACCTGTTTTCTTTGCCTTTTTTGTTCGATATTAATAACGGCAATAGGTAGATAATGGTACGGCACTCTTTGTACACGAGTCCGACTCGCACTTGGCCAGTTTATTTAAATTATATTGTTTATTACCACGCCATACGCGTTTCATCCTCATAGCTTTTTACCCTAATTGCATCCGAGGACTTTACCTCGGAGCCCACCGTCCGTTTTCTTATATTCCTTTATAAGAGTACCGCATCTGAACTAACACTGAATTCTTTACTCTCAGTCAACAGCATCCCTTTATCCACTATTTAAATTTTAATCACCTATTTACAGACAACGTAATTAATTTCAAACTAAGCATGAACCTTGAAATCCAATTATGTTGATAGCTTATTAAAATTTTCATTATGTTTACTTCTAGTACTGTCGACTTTACTAAAAGCTGTTTCTAATTATTATCAGTAATGGTTACTTTAAATTAAGATTAGCTATGGCCCACGGCTTCGCCCTCGTGGAATTTAAATACCATTTCCACTATACATGGGAACCTATTCCAGGAATATTCTATTAGTTATTCTAGATATAATAGTAGGAAGTAGGATAGGATAGTAGGAAGTAGGACAGTATAGTAGGAAGTAGGACAGGATAGTAGGAAGTAGTATAGGATAGTAGAAAGTAGGACAGAATGGTAGGAAGTAGAGTAGGATAGTAGGAAGTATAATAGGATAGTAGGAAGTAGGACAGGATAGTAGGAAGCAGGACAGGATAGTAGGAAGTAGGATAGGATAGTAGGAAGTAGGACAGTATAGTAGGAAGTAGGACAGGATAGTAGGAAGTAGGATAGGATAGTAGGAAGTAGGACAGGATAGTAGGAAGTAGGACAGGATAATAGGAAGTAGGATAGGATAGTAGGAAGTAGGATAGGATAGTAGGAACTAGGATAGGATAGTAGGAAGTAGAATAGGATAGTAGGAACTAGGATAGGATAGTAGGAAGTAGGATAGAATAGTAGGAACTAGGATACTAGTAGACCCGACAGACGTTTTCCTTTCTGAATGTTACATTTTCTATTATAACTATTAACGGGATATTTACCATATTCATTAGTTTTTCGGGTATCCGATACTTCGGCACTGTTACTAGTGCCATGATCACGAATGTACTGGAATTCGGCGAGCTAGTCCCTACTAGGCAAACCGTATCGCTCTGCCCTCTTGCTCACTCGTCAATCTAAATCATATATTGTTGTCTTTTCGTTTCGGTGTAAACAAATAGTTAATAAACAATTTTGTCAAATATATATTGGAAGAACCTCGAACCCGATAGTAGCGCTTACCTACAGGATTAAATTTTTAATTTAAACCATCCAGAGACTCAATAACACAAAACAAATTTCAACAACACTTCAGCCGTTTAGGAGGAGTACTTAAGTGAAATCGTGTGTATTTTAATCAAACGAAAATCAATTTAAGAAAAAATAAATATACTTTTATCTACACTCAAATCGAAAAATTCGAATTACGTATTCAATGACGATTCTATACATACGCACTTTATAAACGCATATACATAAAATTAAAAATAAAACTTATTATAGTACTGCCAACTGTATCATAAAACTCATTATAGTGTCGCTGTCTTTTTTTATTCATTAAACTAGTCTAAGGTTTTAGGCTGAATATGAAAAAAAAATAACGCACGCATGCGCAGTTCGAACTGTGAACCTACCTACTTTGTTTAATTTCAATTTTTCTTATGAGTGAAGATAAAGTAGTGTATGAAACTGCATATAACTTAGGTATTAAAACACTCGGGGTGCTTGGTTGGGGACCTCCACGCGGTGCACCCTGGGCAACGGAGACAGCAGCGCCTCTCTCCGAGGGCGGGAGAGACGCTGCCGCCTACGGCCAACTCCGACCGAGGCGAGGACGGCTCTGTTGAGGGCTGTTCGGAAGCTTTCGACGTGTCCCTCTGATTAGATGGCACAGTGGAGAGCAAGTAAGGGGGCCATCTCAAAACCGGAGATGGCCCGGGGTCAGCCGGGGTGCGAGGGATATGCTCTATGGGTAACCTTACACCCTTAAGACCCGAGCCGGCGTGCGGTTTTAGTCGGTTCAAGCCCGACATAACCACTCCCGCTGGCGGGCGGGGGGGTATCCGAAGGGATTTCCGCACGAAAAAAAAAAAAGGTATTAAAACACTCGAGTCAACCTATTATCGCGCGATAAACAGACACTCGTGTTTTAATACCCCTTCTTATATGACAGTTGCATAAACTACTATTGATGTACATACTCGTACATCGATAATAATGATTTTCTATGCTCTAACCTAAGTTATGTAAGTCAGAACAATAAGAAATTAAAATGAAAGGAGAAGAAAAAATGAAGGGTTTAGTGACAGTAAAAGAAACTTATGATTCCTTACACCCCGGCGTCTGAAGACCCGAGACGGTTTTAGTCGGTTTAAGCCCAACATAACCACCCCCGCTGCCCGGCGGGGGTATCCGAAGGGATTTCCGCACGAAAAAAAAAAAGAAAAAGGTATTTATATCCGACCAAAGATTTTTTTCCTGCGGAAATCCACCCCAGGTGACACGCCGGCCAGTGGGTGTGTTTATGTCGGATTAACACCGACTACAACCGTAGGCCGTCTCGGGCCGTCTGTGCTCATGGAGGACGGAGGTCGTTTAGCGACCTCCGATGCCTAAGTCACCTTTGCGCCTCGTGGGCTCTGCGGATCGGAAGAGACCAGAGTCTCTCCCGGACCCGCTCCGCCGCCTCCTTTTGGAGCATTACTTACTCGCAGAAGAAGGCGGCGGCAGCCCACGCGCTCGCTTTCTGCACCGTCACTGTGAGCAAGATGCAGATTGAGAGGACTCCAACTCCGAGGGCCAGTTCGTGCACCCGTCTCTGAGGAGAGTGGCCCTGGGCTACATAGTGAAAGACGTTGTCGATTAACAAACGAAAAACTATTTATCCGAATCGAACCTGTAACCTCAGGTATATCAGTTGCAATCACTGCCACCGCGTGTTCATCATAATCTTGGCGTTGTCTCTGGTTGCATCCAAGGCCATATCGAAACCCGAGATCCGCTTACACGTTCTACTTTTGATTTGATTTATATGACTTTTACGGGAGTGACCGACGTCCGACCTCCTATCCCCGAAAGTAAAACCTACGCCAGAACCTCGTCTGTCAATCAGCTGGTGAACCGACTTCGACGATCTTGGTGTAGCCCCATATACCCCACTGCGACCGTATTTTTAGTTCTTTAACATTATTTACTCAAAAAAGGACAACTATTTCGATAAACAAACAAATTCCAAACAGAATACACCCCAGTCGAAATAGTTCTCTTTAAAGATTTTCGTCTCCTATATAAATCGGAACGACTTGGGCGGGTTTCCTCTTTCCATTTGCCCTTCGCCGTAGGAAATTGCCGCCATACATCGATGTTTATCTCCGAATTCACCTCTTAGCTCCGTCGCGACGTTGTTTCCTTCCGGTAATATAAAAACACTAAAGACTAGGTCTTAACCGCTGTTTGACTTCCTGAAACAATTTCCGAAATTGTTTTTCAAATACTTCTTTTTTAATGTAACTTAAGTTCGTCCATCGGTCGGATTACGTCCGTAATAAATTGATAGTCATCGACATGAGCGATAATCATCAGCTTTTACGAGAGCGACAGCCGTCTAACCTCCCAATATCTAGAGGAAAACCTGCGCTAGAGCTTCGACGCCAACACACACCGACTAGCAGATGAGGTTGACCTGGCCTCAAAAGAGTTGGTAGGGCCCTTTGCACCCAGACTTCCATCCTCCATTAGCGCCGGTCTAGGGGTGGCAGGAAAGGCCACCTGTCACTCCAGTAGAAGCAGGCCGGGACGGCGGGGTGACTAGCGCCCCTCTCCCAAACCGGGGCAAGACGGGGACATCGTGGTTCCCAAACCATCTCGAAACCGAAGATTTTTTTTTATACCTCTCAGTTGGCAGACTAGCTCACGGCCCACCAGATCGGAAGCAGTAACCGTGACCTATTGACGTGTGCAACACCAGGGGCGTCGCACTGGCGCTGGCCCAGGGTCGGTCGGGGTGCGAGGGATATGCTTTATGGGCAACCTTACACCCCGGCGTGTGAAGACCCGAGACGGCGTGCGGTTTTAGTCGGTTTAAGATATCGGGAGTCCAAGAGGAATTATCCTGGAAAGCTGAAATTGGCAGAACTACTAGGAAGCACTAGCAGGATATTCTGTACATATTATAGAGGCTTGACATGGGATCGTAGTGTCAATGGGCAGTCAGACAGCTTTCAAATTTATTCTGAAAATATAACAAAAAAACACATCGATTACAAAACAGCTACCACAAAGTTTTATCACAGCATGATGTCTGTTAATCTCGTTTATATTCGTTGAAAAATAATTGTAGAGCATAAATAAAAGCGTGCGATGTGTGGGTGAGCAATTTGCAAAAAGCAATTGCCGCTATACATCAATGTCTTATCTGTGGATCTGTGCGTCGATTGTCATTGACACTAGAATAAAAATAAACAGTAGACTAACATGTCTAGTATTCATAAGCTCTTTAAAATTAGTGTAACTTCTTTGATGACTATTAGAGTTATCGGTATATCTACTGTGTGTTCTGTTGAGTATCCGATATTTCGACCCTGTTACACCATGATCATGAAGGAACTGAAGTACTGGTGGTTGACATTGAAACAGTTTTATATTATTATAGATCCCGATGACTCTATTAAAGGTAATTTAACCACTTCTAAATGTTTAAACTTTCATTCGAGGGCTTACCCGGGGTGCCCGGCAACGGACACTTGGGGAGGACACGACACTAGACACGACATAACCACCCTCGCTGGCCGGCGGGGGGTATCCGAAGGGATTTCCGCACGTAAAAAAAAGAGATACTCAAATATCGTATTTCCTATTAAACTTCTTCAATTTTCGAATTCCTTTGAAAGTTGACTTAAGTACTATGCAGTTACAAGACTAGCTTTTAAAGAATTAATATTTTCATAAATATTAATTAGATTTGTAAAACTATAATCTTAGAATCTATTTTCAATAATATTATTAAACAATTGTCATTGATATTTATTGTAATCCTATTGATACAAAAATATATAACGTGATGTTAACTTGTCTTACTGAAAACATTCTGCACTATGTCTTAAAAGCCACCCTGTTTGTTTTTCTAGCATTTTATTCAAGCGTTCGTAACGTTTTAACTAAACGTTCTCGCTTCTCAATAGAATTTGTACGAAGAATTTTTATGTAGTTAAAATGAATGAGCTCCCCCCTGTTTCGGACGACGCGACGACGACGCGACTTCATTTGGGATATTTTTTACAGTTCTTCGGAGTGCACTTTGTTAAGTAGAATGTACTGTTTTTAATTTTCCGTGTGAATTAAATTACTGAGCGTTTGCTGCAGTTTAAGCGCTGACTATGAAATTGTTTTTTTTTTCCTGATAAAGTACTGTAAACATTACTTTATTTATATTACAATCTATCCTTGTTGACTAATAAGTAAATACATTTCACCTAAATTACTACGTAAACATAATTCTAAGACTGCGTCCATTAACACTTACTTAGGTTTTATTAAGGCAAAGAAACTTTGTTCATGTGTTCTTTGTACGCAACACTTATCACTACATTTATATGAAGATATTATCTGTTTCGTTACATGGCTATATCGGATGCAGGTGGAATGGAGGTTTCGGGTTCGTGTAAAATAACAAGAAGACTTTTAGATGGTAAGCAAGTATCACCTGAGCGCAAACTATGTGGTGTTACCTCGGGCTACTAAAGTATGCGACTGTCACGCCATCTACGGTGCATTAAATCTAAAACGTATGACGTAGTGTGCGAGCAGGTAATGCTGTATGTTTATTATAATAAAACAGGTATATAGGTAGGTACAGCATTAAGGTAAGTAGTTATTTCTTTATAATAAGTTTGGCCAAACAATCTATTGATCTCTACTGTGGTTACAATAAGGTTAACTTTTGAATATATTTTATATGTACGAATGATATTTTTATTTCGCAATCTCTTTTTATAGCTTAACGAACTCCGTCCTCCATGAGCGCAGGCCTGGGAGTGGCAGGTGGCAGGTTTGAACGGCGGGGTGACTAGCACCCCTCCCCCCAAACCGGGGCAAGACGGGGACACCGTGGTTCCCAAACCCTAGGGGGGAGGATCTCGAACCGTGGATGGCCCAGGGTCAGTCGGGGTGCGAGGGAAATGCGTTATGGGCAACCCCACACCCCGGCGTCTGAAGACCCGAGACGACATGCTGTTTTTGTCGGTTCAAGCCCGACATAACCGCCCCCGCTGACCGGCGGGTATCCGAAGGGATTTCCGCATGACAAAAAAAAAATAAAGAAGGTACTACACTTAACTACGACATAGAATGGTCAAATAAAATTGTATGCCATTGTAGACGTGCTTTTCTTTTCTTTTTTTTTTCTTTTTTAGAGCATATCCCTCGCACCCCGACTGACCCTGGGCCATCTCCGGTTTCGAGATGGCCCCCTCGAGTTTGGGAACCATGGTGTCCCCGTCTTGCCCCGGTTTGGGGGAGGGGCGCTAGTCGCCCCATCGTCCCGGCCTGCTTCTGCTGGGGTGACGGGCGGCCTCACCTGCCACCCCCGGGCCTGCGCTCATGGAGGACGGAGGTCGTTAAGCGATCTCCGGCGCCTGAATCGCCTGCGACGCGCGGCGAGCAAGTTGCGGGCTCGGCGGGCCGAGAGAGTTCTAAATCTCTCCTGGGCGCGCTCCGCCATCTCCTTCGCGACCATCACATGCTCGCAGAAGGAGGTGGCGGCGGCCCACGCGCTCGCGCTCCGCACCATTGCCGCAATCATGCTGCCGAGCGAGAGGACTCCCACCCCGATGGCTGCCACGAGGTCACGCCTCGGCGCCTCCCACGCCGGGTAGTCCACCAGCGTGTGCAGCCCTGAGTCCTCGCTAGCGTCGCAGAGATGACACTCAGGCGTGTTAAGTGTAGTACCTGCCTCATCACCCTCTGAACCTCTTCCGAACTCAGTCGGGATCGGCTTTTCAGTCTAACTTAGCGGCTAATTAAGCACAAAGAATTGATATTATCTAAATTGTATTAATAATTACATAACTTCCACCTGTATCCCCAAAAGGGTTGGGCAGAGATGTATTACACACCCACGATTCGCTAGTTATGTTTAGGTCCCAATGTAATAGGGGGGGGGGTCCCTATGATAATCAACATTTTTAATACACACATAACTACGAAAAGTCAGAGGTGTGTGCCCGGGGCGACTGGGAATCGAACTCAAGACCTCGTCTCGGCAGTCCGTTACGTGCACCACTGGGCTATCGCTGCTTTTAAAATACTGATAGACACAGTACAGTACTACACTTTAGTAAGATCTAGACTAAGTACAGTTTATTTTACGTGTTTTGGTATATTTTTGTTAAACTCCCAGACCAAAGTTAATAGACATCTTATTTTACTGCGTGGGCATTAAATCTGTGACCTCCCATGTAGTAGTCGAGCAATCTGCCACCACGCAGCATGGGCCGTCGTTTATTAAATTTTTAAAGTTTAAAATATCAAACGGTGGTAAAACTTTACAAATTCATTATGCGGTTATAATAATACCAAACCATAATCACATCCATGCAAAAAAATTAAAAGATTGCTGATGAGAATAAAATCATTTCTAAACATTGTCACAGCAGTACATTAAAAAAGGTACAATGTTTGCTCAATCCCTTGTAAGGGTGTCTGACAAGCTTGACACGACGACCCTTTTAAAATAATTACCAAACAAATCAGCTAATTAAAACGACCGGTAAGATGAGCTTATTCAAACAATAAAAACAAATAATGTATTCGATCGGCAAGATTAGAATTACAATATAAAGGTTGATGAAATCTATCCTACAATATTATAATTATAATGT
This sequence comes from Cybosia mesomella, assembly GCA_946251805.1. Lineage (NCBI taxonomy): Eukaryota > Metazoa > Arthropoda > Insecta > Lepidoptera > Erebidae > Cybosia > Cybosia mesomella. The sequence goes on along the minus strand of OX276400.1, from coordinate 29,072,883 downwards.
TTCAACGAGTGTCGATATCCCGAAAACTACTCATCGAATCTTCAGGAAACGCATTGCTAGTGTCGAAGTACTCTACCGATTAGTGTAGAACAATCTAGAATCGCCAACACAAAGTAGCGACTTTTTGTTTCGTGCGGAAGTCCCTACGGATACCCCCCCGCCGGCCAGCAGGGGCGGTTATGTCGGGCTTGAACCGACTAAAACCGCACGCCGTCTCGGGTCTTAAAACACCGGGGTGTAAGGTTGCCCATAGAGCATATCCCTCGCACCCCGACTGACCCTGGGCCATCTCCGATTTCGAGAAGGCGAGAAGGTTTGGGAACCACGGTGTCCCCGTCTTGCCCCGGTTTGGGGAAGGGGTGCTAGTCGCCTCACCGTCCCGGCCTGCTTCTGCTGGGGTGACAGGCGGCCTCACCTGCCACCCCCAGGTCACCTGCCACCCCCACAACACAAAGTAACCTACCTCGAATTAGATCCCCAATAACGCATCGGGGTTGCCAGCGCTGGCGACCGGAGCCGGTCGGGGTCTCTGAGATATCCTTCCTAGGGCACACCAGATTCTTCGTACCACATGGCTGACGCAAGAGAGACACCGTGCGGTTTTAGTCGGTTCAAGTATCATATCATATCCATCATATCCACATATCCATCTTACCATTAGCTCCGGTGGCGTGAAAGCCGTGGAAGTTTCCGCACGTAAAAAAAAATGTGTTCCAGAATGCGGATAAACATACTTATATAAGTTTATTTTGTAAATTCATACATATTTACTTATTATATTTTATTTATTATTATTATTGTTATTTTATTTTATTACAATTTAATTATTATTACAAATACATAGATACTAGAAGAGGGCCAACACTTCCACTTATATATTAGTTTGATGGTAATGTGTTAAGTATATAGTAGACGGGCTATTGATATGGACGCGCACGTTAAAGCTAAGACAACAAAAACAAAACAAAAATTATACATAGGAACACCCAGACCAATGCAAAAAGACATAATCATGCATACAAATATTTGCAATGAGCGGGAATCGAACCCGCGTCCCCTGGCGTAGCAGTCGAATGCACTACCGCTACGCCACAGAGGCCGTCAAGTAAGCGGAAATTACGAATATTCCCCTAAACTCTTCAGATAAGCTAAATTGCTTATGCGTAACCGTCTACTATGGCCTAGTAAGGCACTCGTGATACAGGTTCATCATATTCGAATGCCAAAACACTTCCTCGAAAATACAAATTCTAGGATATCACAATTCTATTTTATTATTGTACCATTTTATAAGTAGAATTTTGTACCATTATTATAGAAATAAATGAATTCATTATTATTGTTAAAAAATAGAATTTTTTAAGGTTTAAAATATCAATCGATGGTAAAATTTTACAAATTCCACTTGCGGTTAATAAGAATGCCAAACCAAAATCCAAAACAAAAAAATAAAAATAGAAAAAAGCGGCCAAGTGCGTGTCGGACTCGTCCATGAAGGATTCCGTAGCAGCAAGTAAGATAATAATGCTTTTTTTAATTTTTATATTTGAGTTGATAGAATGACAGGTAAATTGCGGTTTACGATTTATGTCGTATTAAAAAAAACTACTTACTGGATCTCGTTCAATCCAATTTTCGGTGGAAGTTTACATGGTAATGTATATCATATATTTTTTTTAGTTTTATCATTCTCTTAGTTTAGAAGTTATAGCCCCCCTGTAACTGGCACACATTTTACCACTTTGGAAGTGTCTCTCTTGCAAACTATTCAGTTTAGAAAAAAATGATATTAGAAACCTCAATATCATTTTTGAAGACCTATCCGTAGATCCCATACACGTATAGGTTTGATGAAAAAAATATTTAATGTTGTTAATGTATAATTTAATGTTTTTTTTCTATTTTTCTGTGAAAATCTTAATGCTGTTCACAGAATACATCTACTAACCAAGTTTCAACAGCATAGTTCTTATGGTTTCGGAGAAAAGTGGCTGTGACATACGGACGGACAGACAGACAGACATGACGAATCTATAAGGGTTCCGTTTTTACCATTTGGCAACGAAACCCTAAAAAGAGGCGATAGCCCAGTGGTGTACGTAACGGACTGCTGAGACGAGGTCTCGAGTTCGATCCCCAGTCGCCCCGGGCACACACCTCTGACTTTTCGTAGTTATGTGTGCATTAATAAATGTTAATTATCGCTCGCTTAATAATGTGTCCGGTAGATGGCAATATTCTCGCCCCCTATTACATTGGGACCTTAACATAACTGGCGAATCGTGGGTGGGTAATACACATCTCTGCCTACCCCTTCGGGGATACAGGCGTGAAGTTATTTTATGTTGTTAAAAAATATCATAACTTTGTACTAAAAATCGATATTAATACATGTAGCCTAAAATTAAAAGATAAAGTAGAGAAATATGCTCGTTCAAATAAAATTACTGTAATCACCCCGTATAAGAATGCTAATAATGTTACTTTGTATAAAATGGACTAAACGTAATATAAACTGGATGGAGAAATATGATCTAATTTGATTCCTAAAACAATCTTGTAAACTCAATTTGTACCGGGCGTTACAGTCATGTTTGAGTTTCAAGCGATACGCGTTTGAAGAATTTAAGTTGGGCAGAAAACTTTCGTGATTGAAGTTGGAAGCGTAAAAGGAAGAACAGAACAAAGTTTAATTTCATTAAACAAAACTATCAATGAAGAATACAGATTTACGGTTTGATACAGTATGCAATTTAATTATAATGTATCAAGTGGTAAATCTTTTCTACATGATATTTTCAGAAGTTTATGCGAATGTCACACATCAATTTATCTTCCCCGGAAGCCCCTTTATACAAAAAAGCATTATTCTGCTAATTATGTAATTTACAGCATATTTAACATACTGATTGCTTAAAAAATTCTATGAATTATTGTGGCGGAGAAATCAAAAACAATGTTTAAAGAATTCATTCATTGTTTCTGTAGGTCGCTAGAATTACGGTAGATGGTTCCAGCGTCGCCCCGAGACCACAGATTACCTAATAGTTGGCCGAGACCTATACCGTGTCTAGGTAGCTCAGTTGGTCAGAGCATTACACCCTGTAAGGGCCTAGTCGCGGGTTGAAGTCCCGTCCTAGATGTTTTTTTTAAATTTTATTATACAACATCACACAATTAAAATTAAATTACATATCATGGTTGTTAATGACCGTTGTTCATGACAGCCTACCCCTAGTACGGTTCCGAATAGACTGCCACTACTTGGTCTGACTTTAGTGGACTGTATGTTGAGATGTTGGTCGAAGAATGAAACACTTTGGATGGGTGGCTTGGATGACGTCAGCGAGGCATTGGATGGTCTTGGCCCAGCACTACCCTTGATGTACTATTTCCTGTTGAGCTTCTTTGTTCTTGACCGCGTACTGAGAGAGAGTAATTTCCTAACAAATCGTCCCTGCCTTTATAGTATTTGATAGTGCTGGCCCGCGATCCAAACTACCTCACCCCCGCATTTCCATTTATTCATATAACTTACATTATACATATTAATCATATACTATATATGTATACCTGTAGCAATAAGAGTTGTACGACAATAGGTATTTACGCCTGTACCGCGCGAGGTCGGGCCGCTGAATGGCGGGCGGAACGACCCCTCAGACTTATATATGGCCCCTGCCTCCCGCGAGCTACTATATAATAAAATGGCACGAGCCGGGGGAGCGCATATTCGCTTCTTACGTCGTGGGAGGCTGTCGCGGGGCGTAATTAAGTTTACATACTAGTGTACAATGTCGTCTTTCCTATTCATACGAAGTTATGTTAGAATCTGAGTAATGCATAGTCGTAATTATATTTGCTTCTTATGATTTTGAGGGAATGAACTTTCTTTATTAAATTTGACTCTAACATACTTAATTACTCAGAAAACTAACTAATAACAGTGATAAGCTTAGCTTAATATTAAAATAATTACATAATTACGTTTTAATTTACGTAAACCTAACATTTTTCACAATTCGTTCATTACATTCACGCTTACTTATCTACATGTCACTGGCACATGTGTCCATTGCCTATTTGTGTCGTGCACAACAGTAATAAGCTATTCATCTTAGCTTATTATTAAAATAATTACATAATTACGTTTTAATTTACGTAAACCTAACATTTTTCACAATTTGTTCATTACATTCACGCTTACTAATCTACATCTCACTGGCACATGTGTCCATTGTCTATTTGTGTCGTGCACAATGGTATTCCATAAACCACTCAGGTTCTTTTTCCGATCTAAATCTAAAGGATAGGTTAGCATACAGATTGCTTAAAAAAATCATTGAATTACAGAATCATGTTTAAAGAAACAGGATTTGATTGTTGAATGAAGTACATACGATTTTATTTATGTGGCATGAAGTGTATAAAAATATCACAAAATTCGTTGCTAAGTTTCAAAATTGATCGTTTGGAATTACTTATTTTACATTGTGTTTATAATTATTAGAGCAAGGTTTATATAAAATAATAAATATAATACATTTGTACGCTAACAATGTAATTAGAGTGAAAAATAGCTACGAGATAGTATCACTGATCACCTGTAACCAGAACAGACAATAACCACGATTTCATGTGCAAGTAGTACAAGTAGTGACCTCTGTCTTATATTAAAAAGCGGCCAAGTGTGAGTCGGACTCGCCCATTAAGGGTTCCGTAGCAGCAAGTAACATAATAATGTTTTTTTTAAATTTATATTTGAGTTGATTGAATGAAAGGTAAATTGCGGTTTACGATTCATGACGTATTAAAAAAAACCTACTTACTAGATCTCGCTCAAAACAATTTTCGGTGGAAGTAAACATGGTAGTGTATACTTCCGCCGAAAACCACCCTTCGGATACCCCGCCGCCGGCCAGCGGGGCGGTTATTTCGGGCTTGAACCGACTAAAACCACACGCCGTCTCGGGTCTACAGACGCCGGGTTGTAAGGTTACCCATAGAGCATATCCCTCGCACTCCGACTGACCCTGGGCCATTCGCAGTGTCCCCTCTGATAACAGCAGAGGGGTACCTGGAGCGACCACGCCCCCCGCGGGCCTTGCAGGCCCGCCATACCCCGACCCCCTCGTGCAATGGGGTCAGCTGGCCCTGAAAAGGGCCTGTTGGTCAGACTCTTGGCCGTTGACGTTGACGCCAGCTACTCCCGAGGAGCAATCAATGATGCGTCATCGCCCACGTTGCCCAGGGTGCACCAAGCTTGGAGGTGATCCAACCAGTCGCACCCCACATGGTAGTGTACCTACATCATATATTTATTGTCTTTTATCATTCCCTTATTTTAGAAGATTTACCACTTTGGAAGTGTTTCTCGCGAAAACTATTCAGTTTAGAGAAAAATGATATTAGAAACCTCAATATCATTTTTGAAGACCTATCCATAGATACCACGCAAGTAAGGGTTTGATGAAAAAAACATTTTTGAGTTTCAGATCTAAGTATGAGGACCCCCAAAATTTATTGTTCTTTTTCTATTTTTGTGTGAAACTCTTAATGCAGTTCACAGAATACATCTACTTACCAAGTTTCAACAGCATAGTTGTTATAGTTTTGGTAAAAAGTGACTGTGACACACGGACAGACAGACAGACATGACAAATCTATAAGTGTTCCATTTTTTGCCATTTGGCAACGGAACCCTAAAAAGTGAAAATATTGTACATATCTCATAGCATATTCTAGCCTGTCTAAATTAAATACTATCATACTGCCGGAACCAGGACTATTTTGCTATCATTCACATGCTCAAAAGAGTTCGCACTATTTTCGTAAATTTTCAATTATACCCTACTTTTATTGTGCTGCGCTGTTAACATTAATGTTTATAACGAAAACTGTTAAAATATGATAGAGCCGGGCTCCACTCATTTTGTATTTTGCTAAATGAGCTGTCAGAAATTCGTGTAATTGGACGAGATTTATAAAAAAAAAAACCATTTATCATTAATTATCCCATAATTCTTAAGTACGCCAGCAGGTCCTATATCGCTTAAGACTTAATAGAATTTTACTAAACCAGAACACGTCCAGGTAGCTTAAATAGCAGACAATAATCTACTGGCGTGAGACTGGCGCAAGTTCAAAAGCCCCTGGATATCCCTAATTTATATGCAGAATACAGAAGATGGTTCTAAAGATTTGTAAGTTTTAATTTAACAGTTAAAGACGAATGTTCGGTTAGAACACTTAAACTTGTTCTTCATCAAACTAAGTTCCAAACGTCATTCTAACTAATTGCTTAATTAATCCCCGCTACGTCTTATCACTTGACCTAATATCTTAAATAGGAGTAAAGCTCAATAGGAGGCCATCGCCTCAGGAACTGCGACCCTTATCAACAATTTCGGCTTACTTGGATTCCTTAATACACACACTGTCAACCAGCTACAGCATTACTGATTAATTCTAAACCTTACAATGTACTGTATAAAGTGGAGTTTTGTATGGTTTAACATTGATTGTTCGGTCATTTGTACCTAAATGTTTGAAAATTTACTATCGCCTTCGTATTAACTGAATACTCATGTATTATTTGGTGTTACCTTATTTTCAATCAATGCGGTAGTAAATAACTGAGTTACAAACGTGACGGTGGGATTAACTTGACAAAATTAGCTTACGAGTTGCCTTACGTTTTGAGATGGTATTAATTAAGCATTATTTGCATAATTAACATTGAATACATGTCATTATAATACCGGTGTTTGTTATTGATCATGATATTTTGCGAATTACACTGTAGTTTGAAGAGATCTATCGCGATTTATTTGATGTTATTTTATCATTTGCATTGGATCCGACGTTTCGGTTGCTTTTCAGCGGCCATGGTCACGGGGAGACTGAAACGCAACCGAAACGTGGAGTTCAATGTAAATTATAAAATAACATCAATAAATCGCGATATTAGAATCCGTTAAAAAATAGTTTTATTTCAATGTGTGACATTGTGTTGTATTCAATGTGTGGTGACATAAACTTCCGACAATATGATCGAAATATTGTATGATTATTTACCAAATTATTTGTATTTATTTAAATATTTAAATGTTTCTAACATTATTGAAATGATCTACATTTAAGTTAAATGCCAATGAGAGGAGAGCCTCATCCATTTTTCAGAGGGTACCTGACTGCGGTGAGGTTGAGCCTCGAAAGTGTTGATAGGGCCCTGTACCAATTAAAGCGATGGAAGCGTCGATGGCTTAGTAGTTAAGGAGTCTCCTTACGATCAAGAGGTCCCGGGTTCTAACCTTGGCTATTATACTACCGACGTAAACCCACTCCTAACACAAGCAATTTAGCTTAGCTTGAGGGGTTAGGGGGAATATTAGTAATTTCGGTTACTTACTAATATTCTTTAAAAAAAAATTAGGTAATCTGTGCCTGTACATCCAACTGCTTACGACCGGTATTAACACATTTACGGACTGAATTTAGACAGTACAATACTTCGACATGTAGCGAACTTCGAAAACACATAGATCGACAAGTCATTGCTTCGACAGACAATTATTAGACAAGCAAGACACACCTTCGATTTACCACTATTTCGACAGACGATTCTGTGTGTCCTGTGAAAAGTGATACAAGTCAACTTATATCGAATTTGATATTATTTTAGCACCTTCATCAGAAAACAATACTCTTTTTTCTAATCTAATCAACATTTTGATACGTCTATTAGTTTCTGAGATCGTGTGGTACATCTAAGACGAAATGGCGTGTTTTGATAAATATGTTTGTGTAAATAAATACATGTTGACATGTATCGTTCATAATATCGCTGTCTGAGCAATCCAACAGGGCGCACAATGTACGTATTAGATGTATCATTTTACACTAATTCTATTTTATTTTTCGTATATTCATAATAACAAGAATGACCTAATAACCATTTACACAAAACAATTTACTCCAGTTATATCAAAATACACGAAATCTATTTATTATTGCTTAAAAGTAAAAACAGTGCAATTCACGTAGATTTCCTCCTACCTTCACCCAGTATTGCTCCTAACTACTTAAGCATGTGCTACACGGTTTTAAACGGCGGTTTGAAACAGAGGTTTAAAACAGTGTAGATAGTTGTTTTATACCAAATTTCGTTTGACCTTTAAACACCCTTGGCAGCAAGGCTTGCGTTTGAAACCACTGGTAGAAGCGTTGGTTTAAAACTTGTTTGAAACCGTCTAGCCGCTTGTTTAAAACCTCGCAAACGACAGTCACGTTGCAACAGCGAGCGCAGGCTGATGCACGCGACGATGACGTTCTCAAAATGGTACGAGAAGAAAAAGAACGAGAAGTAGTTACAGAACTTCTCGAGCTATATAGAGACTTATCCTGCCTTTGGAACTTAACATACGAGTCGTACAAAGACAAGACTCAGAAAAAAAAATGCGTGGGATATTTTTATTTTTCTATTTAATTAAGTTCATATGACTAAGGGTTAATCTCTCCTTTAACCATCGCTTCATCTATATTCGTTTTCTCTTTCTTTTTTTTCTTCAATTGCACACAAAAGAGCAAGACACACCCCAACTCTTTGTTCTTTAGATAGGTAAGGCGCCATGACGTTGTTGTAGGGTATATACGGTGCGAGCGTAGAGACGTCCTATTAACGCAACGTTCTATAAAACACTGATGGTTTTAAACCGTGTAGCCGGCAAAGTGCAAATCTGTTTTTTCTGTTTCAAACTGCCGTTTGAAACCGTGTAGCACCACAGAATAAATAATAGTACAAGTAGTAGCACATGCTTTATAATATGTACGTATGCTTCAGAGTGTTACCGGTATACCTACACTAATTTTATCTATGAGGGCACGCGCACACAAACCGCTGACAGTTGGCGAATGACGCTAGTGTCAAACGAACTGTACCCCGCGATACCCTCAACCGAAAATTGGAGCAACGCGTCTTCGTGGATTGCACTATCTGTAAGTAATGAATACTAGTTGATGATACTGTTATTATTTTACTTTGTTATTAATGTTCTATGATGGTCTATAATGTAAAATATCATTGTTGCAGCGTCGTCCTGGCCGTGCAAAACGCATGTTAGACATGTTAAACATAAATGAGAATGAAGGACCGATCGTATTAATTGAGCCCATCATCCTAGAGATTGGGCTTAATTAATACGATCGGTAGGAAGACCTGGAAAATTTCATGTTATCGAGATGGCAGAATCTAACTTTTACGATTTTAGTGATTTTTTGAAACAAAACTAAAGTTTTATTTTCATTTATGAAAAAATTAAATGAAGATAACATTAAATTCGTTTGGGCTGATGTTAAACTTCTACGGTTTGACAAGATGTTGTTTCCGTGCCTCAAATATAAAACGGATTTGCAAACTGATGATTTTAATATGATCTATTTTGCAAAAAGGGGTAAAAATTATGGATTAGAATTACTTAGGTACCAATAATTTACTTAACTGTAAGGGACCAAATTTCATTTCGAATGAGAAGAAGAATGATTTAATTTCATTATTGCCATACATTGATAATAGTTATCATGATAATTATAAAAATTTAAAAACAGGCTGATATAAGAAATATTGATCCTGATTTGATCTCTAGTGATGAAGACTGAAAAATATTTAATTTTAGAAGTTGTTGATTTATATTATTATTGTTTAATTTGATATGGAAGTTGAATATTATTTTAGGTTTTTTGATAAATGTTATTTTATTATGTGATAGTTTTGATTCATTCTTGAAGTTCGAAAGTTTATTATTGAATTAAGTTGAATTTGATATGAAAGTTTAAATTCAGTTATGTTTATTTATTTATACCATACCTACTCTAAAAAGCTTATTTTATTCACGCAAAACAGTGAATAAAAAGGCCTTTTATTCACTGTTTTGTTTTTATTCACTATTTTGGTGTTTGAATTTGGAGCACAAAAATATATCCGGTCTCTATTTCAATGCTTACACAAAGTCCTTGCGCTAAGATTCGAAATTCAAAACTCTTTGGTGCAAATAAATTCTCGAGTTTTGTTGGGTCGATATTTGCGACAAGGAGTTTGGCAAGATTAATAAATATTGTTTCACAAGTTGACCACTCTAATGATAATAATAAGAAAATTACGCTTAATTTCAGTCATTGCTCTAATTTTAATGTCCATTTCAATTAATGTAACAATTCTTATTTCTTGATTAAATTTCTATTTTCGCTTAAATTATGTCTTTTCTCGTAGTCATGGTATAAAGTATAGTATGCAACTCTTGAATAAAGTACGAATTTATATCGAGGGCCATGAATCCCTCGCGTCGTTCAGGATTTTAACAGTTGAATCACTCGCTGCGCTCGTGATTCAATCATTAGAATCCTTCACTTGCTCGTGACTCATCTACGGCCCTCGCTTTAAATCCGTCCTTTATTCACTAGTTGCATAATATACTATTTTTTTACACAAAGAATACCGAGATTTTGATTTTTGTTTAGTTATTTTTAGTATGTATTAGAAACTATTTTTCATTTACGTTGTATTGTTGACTTATGTCATTGTTACTTTTTTTCCGTTTTTAAGTAAATTAAAATAATCCAACTTTCAAACTAAGCGTTACTCAATAATACCCTTAAAAAAAAATTAAAGTGCTAATGCAATTTTTTTTCTTTTTATTGTTTTATTTTTATGGCTTTGTCTTTAGACTGTTTCTTGTATCATATTACACAAATTTGAGTTGAGATTTAAGTCAAATTATATAAAAAAACACGACGTTTATTCTTGAGTAAAATGATATAAATAAAAAAAAACTACTTTTACGAGTTTTGTGCCTACAGTGCTTTTGCCAACTGAAAAATATTACTTGTTTGTTTGACAGCTATGAACAGGAGATGATTAGTTTCATATAAAACTACCTGATAATACAACAAATATCACCTTTCACCAAACCTTTACATAGCGTGTAAATTGATATAACTCATTTAGAATCATTATACACGAGCATTCATTTGATGTGTTTTGATACAACAAATAGTTTTTTTTAAATATCTCTTCCTACTTGAACACTCTTGAGCAGGAACCTAATAGGTTGTTAACAATACCACACTAATATAAAATACATCACTAGTTTCTAAACAAATTATTATTCTAACAAATTTTATGATTATTTAAACACAAAAACTACTCTATTGTAAAGTTGACATTTTCGAGATGTATCAGTTTTCACAGGACGCACAGGATTATTCGACAGACAATACTTAGACAATATACATCTTCGAATGACCACTACTTCGACAGATGTTTAAAATTATATTCCAAAAATAAGTAAAGTGGGTTAGGTTAGGTTAGAACTGTGAAGCCGGAATTGATGTTTCAATTGATTGGGTACATATTTAATTAGGTAGGGCACATTTTTTAATATATTTCAGAGCATTATAATTTTGGGAGAATATTAAAAAAATCTGTCAAACTAGTGGTCATTCGAAGATGTGTCTTCTGTCGAATAATCTTCTGTCGATGTAGTGGTAATTCGAAGGTGTGTATTGTCTAACCGTTGTCTGTCGAAGCAAAGACTTGTCGATATATGTGTTTTCGAAGTACGCTACATGTCGAAATATTGTACTGTCTAAATTCAGTTCGTAACTCGTATTAACAGAATTTTCACGCCTTAAATTTTTAATAATATTTTCGCTCTTTGTATAAAGAACTAATTAAACAAACATAGCATTACATGTACGTCAAGATATAGCCATAACCTTTGTTTATCTAAGCTCAATTGTTTGAGTTCATTGTTTTCAAAGGTCGCACGCACAATTATTTAGCTGCCAAAACACATATAGTTTAACAAGTTAAAATCTAGGATTCTTCAAAGTACCAATTCCCCACATTTCAAGTGAACCGATGTCGGAATAGCGGTCGTCCCGAGTTGGACATTGACGCGGGTTTAGTTGTGCTTGTAGTAAATCCGATTTTATTTTATTTTTCATGGCTTTTTCTTTTGTCTTTAAATGTTCAAGGATTTATTTGACGCTACTGCGTTATATAAATATTTATCTTTTATAACTAATTACTTACTGTCATCATTTAAAATTACTATTCAAAGAATATTCCACCAGTACTAAGGGAATTGATATTTATACAAAAACTGGCCTAGTGCGAGTCGGACTCGCCTATGAAGAGTTCCGTAGCAGCAAATAACATAATAATGTTTTTTTTAAGCGTAGCGAGCCGAAGGCGAGCGAAGCGTCTTTGGTTTCAAAGTTGTCATTTCAAACAAATGATACTTCTCCGAGACCGTTTGACCGATCTCGACCAAATTTGGTGGTGATCAAGTAGATATTACTGAATGTCGAAGGAGTGTCGTAAGGGGTCGAATGTCCAGATCGGTCTTACCATCGAGGAATAATAACCGAAAAACCAAATCAATGGAAAAAGTCGACCGGTCACGTTGACCTATTGTTGGATAAGCAAATCTCGCTACGCTTAAGTTTGGGTTGATTGCGAAGCTGGTAACCGTCCTAGTTAATTTTTATATTTGAGTTGATTGAATGAAAGGTAAATTGCTGTTTACAACGTATTAAAAAAAACAAAAAAAATTGGCCGCGATAGCCTAGTGGTATGGGAAATGGACTGCTGAGACGAGGTCTTGGGTTCGATCCCAGGTTTTACCATGGCACACACCAATGACTTTTCGATGCTTAGTTATGTTAGTGCAAGTTATGTGTGTATTTATCGCAGGTTTATAAGTGCCCGGTTAATGGCAATAGGCTCGCCACCTATTACATTGGGACCTAAACATAAACTGGTGAGATGTGGGTGCTAGCACCTCTGCCTACCCCTTTGGGGATATAGGCGTGAGTTTATGTTATGTTATGTTAAAAAAAACAACAAAAGTTGTTAAAAAGTTTACATAGTGGTTCTCTTATTTTAAAAGTTACAGGGGGGGGGGCACATTTTAAGACTTTGGAAGTGTCTCTCGCGCAAACTAATCAGTTTAGAAAAAAATAATATTAGAAACCTCGCTACGGAACCCTAAATACCCGTTCAAGTACAGATCTGACTCGCGCACAGAGGGATCTGTGCTAAACTTTATTGAGGGACGAATTTAACTTTGCTTTAAGGTGTTAGTCCAAAAACTGGGCTAGCCACATCTGCTGACCCATCTTAAATCGGTACCTAAACAAAAGGTAGCAAGGGACACACCCCAGACAAATGAACTGATGCCCTGAAAAAGGTAGCTGTGATATACTGAATGCCCTATATAAGTACATTTTGATTCCTTTGTAACATAAATAACCCTATATTTTAAAGATATTGACATAGAAGTTTGATTTTTTAGGGATTTTCTTTAGAAAAGCCCTATTGCTATCGAGTTGTCGTCGACGTCGTCGTTGCCAATTTTCTGTCACGGGTTTGGGTATGAAAGAGATGAGCTATGGAGTTGCTGTTTTCGGTAATAGATTCGTGCTGGGGTGAACCATTACAAGATAAAGAAAAAAAAATTAAATAAAAGAAAATCCCTTGTATTCGGCTGAGCTCGTCTCAGGAATTCAACTTGTTCACAGTTTCAAGGGGTTGCAGACTTGCGTATTAGATATTATATTCCTGAGAAAAAGGTCTTTACAGACAGATAGACGGACAACGTAGTGATCCTATAAGGTTACCGCTATTTTTTTTTGAGATAGGGAACCCTGAAAATGTAATCAATAGTAAATAACATTAAATTAGAAAGAACAATAATATTAATTCTATCAAGTACATTTTCAGTTTACCTTTAATAACTTCAAATTAATGACTTAATCTAAACGAGTTGTTAATAATTGTTTATTCATTGCTATCCACCCTCCCCATGATAATCGTTTAACCAACGCTTACGACACCCATGGGATGAGACGAGACCTATAATAAATAAATAAATTATAATGGAAAACGTAAGGTTTGCATAATAAACCACGTTATAATTCGTCTTCCTGTCTGTTCCTATAAGCGAAACATGTAGTACTATGAATTATTCTAATTCTAATGAGAAACCATGTAGTGTTTTTACTGAATATTTGTTTTCATCGGATATTGAAACGTTTTGGAATATTTAATACAGTTTTTAGAAGTACTTTAACGCGGCTTGTGGTCAACGCGGTTAACAACGGCAAACGCGGCTATGTATTGGGAAATTACAAACCCTTTCTGGCCAGGCCGCTACCCACCACTTTTGTCCCGCTGTTGGAGAATCTTCCAATTGGACATGCCCTTCCCTGGACTAAGGGAGGTCATGTCATGTGGAAGTCCTTGAACGCAATACAAACTGGTCTATATGTAGTTCCTTATATGAGGCGGACCTACAATGTGGAGTTACATAATGAAAGACCGTCACGTAAGAAAAAATCATCACAATCACCACGTTATAAAAAAAGCAGCGATAGCAGACAGCATAACAGACTGCCGAGACGAGGTCTCGAGTTCGATTCCCAGTCGCCCGGGGCACACACCTCTGACCTTTCGTAGCTATGTGTGTATTAAAAATGTTGATTATAGCTCGCTTAGTAATATGCTCGGTAGATGGCAACGATAGGACGATGGGACTTAAACTGATGTCGATTATATTCAGATGGATATGAATATAATCGATGTAAAACGGGTAAAGTGGGTTAGGTTAGGTTAGAACTGTGACCTCAACAGAGCGCGAGCCGAGCGAGGGATGCGAGCGTGCCGCGGCAGCGGCCTGCGAAGCGCCGGAACCATTAGTTGCAAGAAGTGCTATGTATGAAGATATTCAAGGTGATTAAAGTATACTTAAAATATTAGTTTCTTACGGTCGACTTTAGTCACCTATGATTTTAAAAGCCGGGTGATTTAAGTCCACCGGTTGGGAATACTTAATTCACCTCGGTGATTTACATAGGTGATTTAAGTGGAATAATTCCAAAATTCAGAATTTTGCCAGCCCGCCAAAAAAGTTTAAGCACGTTACTATACGACTTATTTCAAAAGGGTGAGGGATTATTATAATCCAACACAAAGGAATATATTTTTTAATATGTTGGTTTATAATAGTTCATTTTTTAATAGAAATATAGATATTATGAACGAAAATCTCCATGATATATTTGATTCATTACTGAACATACTTTATGGTTCCGACCGAAAGAACAAAATCCGAAGTTACTTTACATGGTACCATTTATTTTTTTATTTTTTTCGTGCGGAAATCCCTTCGGATACCCCCCCGCGTGCCAGCGGGGGTGGTTATGTCGGGCTTGAACCGACTAAAACCGCACGCCGTCTCGGGTCTATAGACGTCGGGGTGTAAGGTTGCCCATAGAGCATATCCCTCGCACCCCGACTGACCCTGGGCCATCTCCGGTTTCGAGATGGCCCCATCGGGTTTGGGAACCACGGTGTCCCCGTCTTGCCCCGGTTTGGGGGAGGGGCGCTATTCGCCCCACCGTCCCGGCCTGCTTCTGCTGGGGTGACAGGTGGCCTCACCCGCCACCCCCAGGCCTGCGCTCATGGAGGACGGAGGTCGTTAAGCGACCTCCGGCGCCTGAGTCGCCTGCGACGCACTTTACATGGTACCTAAATGACAATTATTTCATTCGTATTTTGTGTGAGCTCGCAATTGCGGATGTTCGTTTCATAATAGGCCTATCATGAAACGTACCTATATCCGGTGCAACTGGTTTGTCTCAAAAAATCATGAATACAGACTTGATAGAGTAACCAATAATAAGTATATTAATTCAAATACGAATATTCCTAACCACTTACCACTTAATACCCTAAGTGCACCTACAACAGTACTCAATTACGAAGCTGCTGAAGCATTTATCGTAATTAATTGGTTTCAACCCTAATATATTTTTGTTAATGCTGTTAATAAGAGCCACATGTAAGGTCCCTCAGGGATGGGTAGAAAGGGTTCATTCTATATTGACATGGCTCCAAAATTTCTGTGTTGAGTACCTTTTGTTAGGCCTTTTTGTTCCGTACAGAGCGTTTTAACATCAGGTTTGTGTACTCTAAAAATGATATTTAATGATGTTATAAATAATGTAGTTTATGATAATGACTTTTTTGATAGGCTCTTTGAAAACCTTTTATAGCGAATAATGACATTTTCCGAAATAGAAAGTGTTCTATGTCCTTTTTGAAGCAAAAATAATATTTCTACGACATTCTACACAGCGCTATCTAGACCCAAAGTAAGCAAAGTTTAACTAACTTGTGTTATGGGTTCTAAAATGCGTATGTATATACTTAGATACTTATTTTTTTTGTAAATACATATAAATTATACAGATATTCGCACTTAACGGGACCGCGACCTCTAACTTAGCAGTCGAACGCTTTACCGCCACGTCACAGAGGTCAAGAGCAAATAACAAAAAAAAAAAAGATACTGACGAACAAAGAACCACCTCCTTTATTTCAACTTGACTAAAATTGTACGCGATATGGAAGGTGGCAACATCACATGTATTCAGTGCCATCTAGTGAAGAAAACCTGAAGTACTCACAAACAACCGATAGGGCATCGCGCCATCAATAGTTTTGCGGCTTACCTATACAGCATCCCAACATCAACCACCAGGTTGTGGCCTGCCAGGTGTGCTCATGCAACCTGTTGCGAGGACCCTCTCTTTATGTTGATGCCAGATCCACACTTTTAGGGTCAATTTTCATTGACGACTCTGTGATGTAGCGGTAGTGCATTCGACTGCTACGACAGAGGGCGTGAGTTCGATTCTCGCTCAGTTCTAATATTTGTATTGGTCTGGGTGTTACTATGTATAATATGCATTACGAAAAAAAAGTATATACGTATGATTATCCACATTCTGGTACCCATAACACAAGCTTGTGAAACTATGCTTACTTTGGGTCTAGAAAGCGCTAGTGTAGAATGACGTAGAATATTTATTTATTGAAACAGCAGCGTTCGGCAGCAGCCAGAATTTTGTTACTAGAAGTAGTTACGACTTACGCCGCCCTGCCCCTCCCTTACCTTTGAACGATTATGAAATTTAACCCACTGAGATAAGATTTAAAATTGTTTGTAATATTTTACCTCAAAAGGCCGCTAGCGGCCGCTGCTCTTTCAGAGGGAATTGATCCTTAAGGTGACAAATTATATACCAGTGCCTGTTAGCATTGTTCCTGGTTGCATCCCAGGCTTTCACCTTGGAGTCCAAGGTCTGCTTAATCCTCCTTTTGGCTTGGTTTTTATGGCTTTTTATGGTAGCGACTGTAATCTCACCTCCCAACCCTGACAGGAAGGCCTACGCGTGAGCCTTGTCCGTCAATCAGCAGGTGTACCGGCTTCCAGGTAAAAAACACCCCATAGATTTTAAATTCTATATATCTATAGAAAAAGTCAGCATATTAATTGCTTGAAAATTTAATTGAATTAATGTGGCGGAGTCGTCAAAAACAATGTTTAAAAATGACTGTAAAGCCATTAATTGTTTCCGTAGTTCGCAAGAATTACGGTAGATCGCTCCAGCGTCGCCTTAAGACGCATGTAATATATCGGAGAAATTCGAATATCTGGGACGTGTCTAGGTGGCTCTGTAGGTCAGAGCGTTGCCCCTGTAAGGGACTGGTGGTGGGTTCGAGTCCCATTCTAGATGTTCTCTTTTTCCGATTTAAAATCTATAGGAAAAGTAAGCATATTAATTGAAACACCTCTTAATTTCAGCCTTTTTTTTTATGTCGGGCTTGAACCGACTAAAACCGCACGCCGCACTATGGAAAATATGGGTCATTTGCTGATCAAAAATCTATAACTTTTTAAATACTTGAGATTTAATTTTGTAATTTTGCATAAACATAGACCAGACCATGCTTCATAAATGAACATTAAATTCAATATGAACTAGTGCCGACTCACGGGTTTACCCGCGCTTCATTATGAAAATTAATAAAAATGGTCACAAATATTTTGCTACGGCGTTTATTTAAGCATTGATTTCTTTTTAAAGGCTCCTCTCCATCTCTACAGGTAATAAAACTACACAAAATAATGTATTTTATTTATTAAACGTAATAAAAAATATAAATTATAAATTAGAGTAACCAAATATTATTACTTTTATTTATTTGTGGAAGGAATTATTTTGTTAATTAAAATTATAATAAAATTGCGGACTACAATAGGCTAATTGATTGACTGAAATAAAAAAATAATAATAAAATAGTATATAATATCATATTTTTTTGTGTTAAACAACATCGGGATCCGTGATGAGTTGATTCACTTTCAAAAGATGTAGTGTATCTTGATCCAGCTCCTTGACATTTTTTTCGTATGGTTTACGAATACTTGTTATGTATGGATCCGAAGTATATAGCAATGTATGCAATACGTCTTCATTAGTAGCTAATCTGGAACATTTTCTCGCATGATGTAGCCTAAATTTTTTGTAGTCCTTATTGCGAGATTCCTGCGCATCTTCGGAGAGTTGTCCAATGGGTAATAAAGCAAAATGATTTATGATACTCTCTCCGTGTATCAATATCTTATGTACTGATGATGGCATGTAATACCAATTGTATTTGTTCACATATAGTCTTGCTGTTTCATAGGCATAGTTACCGAATCTTGAAGCATCAACTGTTATTCCGGATGACAAAGCTTGCAAAATTACATGAAATCTGTGTATTAGTCTTCATCATGTCTTCATCAACTCCTGTTATTTCAGCAGAGCAACTAGTATTACTAAAAAATCTTCTTGCGGTATTGCCGTCATTCGAATTACCGCTCACTTGTCGCGGTTTATCGATAATTAAACCCAACTGCTCACGAAACCGTCTTTGAACTGTAGTTTTCTTTTCTTGTTTCAATCGTTTATTCTCGTCAGTCGTTGCCGACCACTTTTGAAAAGATAGATTATATGATACATGTAAAATCAGCTCCATGCATGTAATGTATCCAGGCATGTAATGTGGATAATCCGTACTGGAAACAATTTTCGTCTTCTGGCCTCACAGTGACTTTATCTAAATCATTCATTAAACGAGGAGTCGCACCACATATAATACACGTAGAGCTAGAGGGAGTTTCAGTTAAAACCTGTGCTACTTTTCCATCTACCATAGTTAGGAAAAGTTGATGCTTAACTTGTATTCCTTCACCATGTCTATTAAATAAGGATGGAGTCAAATTGTTGATATGATTTTGAATATCTTCAACAACAGCCCTAGTTTTCTCTGGGGTTTCTTTTGTAAACTCAATCGAAATAGGTCTGCAAAACCTTACAGATGAAGGTACAGGGTTTTGCCAAACAGTGTTGCCGGTAGAGTCATCTATTAATCTTATGGGAACAAAAGAAGTAATAAATAAATATGCATCTGAAATAAGTTCAGACTCCTCTGGAAGTTTTTGTTTAACTCACTTTGCCCAGAGGAACCATCACACCCCCTCTTGCTGTATAAAGTTAAATTTTTCACTTGAGTAGTAATAACAGAATCAATCAATAGGATCCTAGCAGCAGTGTGGTCTAACAAATCTTGTAAAGATTTAATTTTTGCATATGTGTTGGTGATTTCTATCGATGATGCAGGTGGATAGCAGGTTTGTTTACAGTTCTGTATTTTGTAATAAGGTGGCAACAAAAAGGTGTTTCTTTCACTGGCTAAATTCCTCAGGTATATATATTGAGCCTTAGTTAGATCCAAGTCAATGTAAACACTTAATGCTTCTTGATCGGATAATACTTTAATGGATTCTGAAACCAGCATGTCAGATACTGATTTCTTTTTCTCTTTATCCGTAGTTCTAATAAATTCCACGAGGTTTGCTTCATATACCTCACCCATAGATCGCAATCCTTGTAAATATGCATCATAGACAAATCCGTATTCTTTGAGTAGTGTTGTATTTTTGCGCCCTTTACTAGTTTCTGAAGCGTCTTCATATGGAATACAAGGTCTTCCTCTCTTCTCTGAAGAAGTAGATGGCGGGCAGATAGTTGTTTCATCTTCCGGAATTGGAATAGATAAATTTACAGCGTATTCTGTATCAAGCCAACTGATATTATCCGCTAAAAAATTCACCTTATTACGTTTAGCACTCGCCCAACGTTTATTAAACTGTGGTAGTAAGTTTTTTTGAAAATCGTGAATTACAGTTGTTATGTTTTCTTCTGACATTTGATAATGGTAACGTAAAAATGTTGGCAAGTTAGAAACGCTTTTTCCGTTTTCAATAAAAAAGATTAATAGTTGACGTCTTGTACACGTAAAAGGACTCATTATAAAGTATATAATGATAATGTCACACAAATTATAGTAATGGACAACTTGAGTAACGCATAAATTGCAATAAACTATTACACCAGGCAGAGCTTTATATAGGCAAATCAAAATAGGGCAGTGTGCATCGCAGTGCACACTGCCCTTATTTGCCACCTTATCATATTGTGATTGTTCATATGGAACACGTGTGCAAAACGTAACCTACCGGACAATCATTTATATTACCACAAAACCGCCATGATCATATCTATTGCGGTTCCTTGATATAGCTATTTAAATACCTTATCACAATATACGTCATATCTCTATAAATGGCGCAAAGATGCACCTAATTTTACGTATGCTTCTAGGTAACTATATTCTGCATGGAATACAATAAAAATTAAAACTTCGATAAACTTCGATAACTGCGTAAAGCTTCATCGAAGTCGAAAATAAATAAAAAAATATGGTTTGTCACAAAAAGTCATGCCTTAACTGAATTTTTCCCTAGAATTTATTTCTCATAATTTTATTTGAATTTCCATAAAATATCCTTTCTAGAAATGTATCACACTACATGGGTTTGTTTACAAATTGTACTCAAAATTTAGCTTTGAATGTTGAACTTTTTGAAGTTAGAATTTACTAAGTTACAGAATGTTGATTTCAAACGCAATTTATTGATTTATTACTCTAGTAAATGTTTTAAATCTTTGTTATTATGAAAGTACAACTTCTTAAGTAAGGACCAAAAATAAAAATATGTGATATAGCCAACATTTGAAAAAAGTAATTTTGAGCAGCTCTTGTTCTACGATATTCCATAGTGCGCCGTCTCGGGTCTGCAGACGCCGGGGTGTAAGGTTGCCCATAGAGCATATCCCTCGCACTCCGACTGACTCTGGGCCATCTCCGGTTTCGTGATGGCCCCCTCGGGTTTGAGAACCACGGTGTCCCCGTCTTGCCCCGGTTTGGGGGAGGGGCGCTAGTCGCCCCACCGTCCCGGCCTGCTTCTGCTGGGGTGACAGGCGGCCTCACCTGCCACCCCCAGGCCTGCGCTCATGGAGGTCGTTAAGCGACCTCCGGCGCCTGAGTCGCCTGCGACGCGCGGCGAGCAAGTTGCGGGCTCGTCGGGCCGGGAGAGTTCTAAATCTCTCCCGGGCGCGCTCGCACTCTGCACCATTGCCGCAATCATGGTGCCGAGCGAGAGGACTCCCACGCCGATGGCTGCCACGAGGTCACGCCTCGGCGCCTCCCCCGCCGGGCATTCCGCCAGCGTGCGCAGCCCTGAGTCCTCGCTCGCGTCAATTTGCCAGTGCCTATCATTTTCTTCACTCTTCGCAAATTTGGCTATAACCATAAATAAAGAGGCAATGAAACAAAAATTCACTTTTCACTTTGGATCTCGCTACCACTAAATGAAGAAAATATTTTCCTAATTATTTAAGGGTCATAAAGGTTCAACACTCTGTAATATCGATAAAAGTAGACAAGTTAATTTGAAAAAGTGAAGAGCAGACACCTTATATTCTAATCTGTATTACTTTAGTAATGGAATTAATTAGATAGAAAGTGGATTAGCTGAGCTGTGTGTAGCACACAATTGTCACCATCTGCCTTCTTAATAAGTGATACACACTGACATCAAAGCTGACGAACAAATTAAAAAGTAAAAACATAATTGTGCGAATCTTGTCAGAGCTTTGCTCTCTTTTAGACGATTCATGTATTTCGTTAGACTATCTTCTTCTCCCAAACGGCTGAACCGATTCTAATGAAATCTCACACAAGCAAAGATGTTACTGATGGGAGGGATATAGGCTAGGAAAATCAAAAATCAAAAGTACCACGGAGGAATAATCGCCGGAAAAAAAACTAAAATCTGATTGCTCAATGAAAAAAAAAGCGGCCAAGTGCGAGTCGAACTCGCCCATTAAGGGTTCCGATGCAGCAAGTAACATAATAATGTTTTTTTTTTTAATTATTATATTTGAGTTGATTGAATGAAAGGTAAATTGTGGTTTACGATTTATGACGTATTAAAAAAACTACCGACTAGATCTCATTCAAACCAATTTTCGGTGGAAGTTTACATGGTAATGTAAATCATATATTTTTTTAGTTTAATCTAACTAACTATTCAGTTTAGAAATAAATAATATTAGAAAACTCAATATCATTTTTGAAGACCTATCTATTGATACCACACACGTTATTGTTTTTTTTTCTATTTTTGTGTGAAAATCTTAATGCGGTTCACAGAATACATCACTTACCAAGTTTCAACAGCATAGTTTTTATAATTTCGGAAAAAAGTGGCTGTGACATACGGACGGACAGATAGACAGACATGACGAATCTATAAGGGTCCCTTTTTTGCCAATTGGCAACGGAACCCTAAACATACAAAATCAGGGTTATCAGAAAAAAAATATCATGTAAATATATTTTCAGCACTTGGACCACACATATTTAGTCGGTATGTTATTCCGCTGTTTTAAGACATGATGAATCTTTAAGGGTTCCGTTTTTGCCATTTGGCAACGGAACCCTAAAAAGTCTCATTCACGCGATTGGTATTAAATCAATTAATTTGTTCATATACACAACACAAAAAACAAAAACGAAAATTGGACTAGCCATTGAGGAATTATCACCGTTAGAAAAAGTCCTGGTGAAATTGCTTCGCTCAATTTTTGCAATAGCAGAATAAAGACCTAGTATTATGTTAATGAGCTTAACCATTGTCGTCTTAGGAGAAAAATTATTGATTTCTAAGATGAGACGACAAGAACTCTGAATTCATAAGCAAGATTGATACGCGTGGTAGTCAGGATAAATATCCTGAGCCAGTAATTCAATTAGAAAAGTCAATCTATGAGTCGAATGAAAAAATCAAATCAAAGAAATTGTAAAGTAACAAGTACTTGTGATAGGGGAGGGTTCACGGTTGTATGATGGCCAGGATATGAACCTGTGAGCGCTCGATCGTAAGGTTGACTCCTTAATAGCTAAGCTACCAAAACTAAAACTGTAAGAGGTTTGTAATAACATAAAGTATAAATTGTATATCGTACCTTTCTGTATCTCACCACCTAGAGGCCATTGTAGGCGTCATTATCATAAGCCATCAACGTAATTCGCGACATCCATTCCCGACTAAGCGTGGTTACTAAGCTATTTGCTGGCCTCTCCGAACGGTAATGTGTGCTTCTGTTATTACATTAATTAGTCAAACTCAATTAAAGGAAGGAGAAGTACGACTTTAGCATCTTTTGGTTTATTTTCGTCAGTGAAAGAAAACTACTAAGATCTGGCTAGTGTTACTAACTTATTTAGTGGTGAAAACAACATTGTTGATCAAATTAGTGCACTGGCTAACTTCAAAACTACAACATTCAAGCTGTTTGCGATGCTGTTGCTGTGTGCGACCTGAAAGGCAACACCAGATATGTAACTAGTGCGTTATGCGTCAAACGATAATAATTTTGCCACTAAACACAGTGACTACACACGACTTTTTATAATATCAAGCACCAATCAAAGGAGACTATGATCAATGATCAATGCATTTTGATTGAAATGATTTTTATAGTATAACGTTGCGTATCCAGTTTACTATCATTCGTTTATCATGTCAGGATATAAAAAAATATAAAACAACATCAAATATATCGCGATAGAATTCGTTAAAAATAGTTTTATTTCAATGTGTGACATTCGCGTAAACTTCCGACAATATCATATTAAAAGAAGTCAGCGGGATGTGGATTTTTGCTTCTTGAAATCGTTATTAGATGAGAAGCTTCTTCACCATATCGGCATATACATGCTGGAAAAAGAATGGACTTTCCACTTACAATTTTGTTTTTCTTAATATAAAGTGCCGTCTGCATGTGCCGTTGTGACGGTCCAACCATCGAGATTGCATTGGCGGTCTGAGGATGGGGGCTTGCTGTTCAGAACGGCTTCAGACGTTGCAGATTAACATTAAAATACCCTTCTCACTGCTCATACATTGTTGGCCTAAAAGTAAAATAAAAATTATAAGGACAATTCAAGACTTAATGATTCCTTTTATTAACTTTTAATATAATTTTGGTATAATCTCATGTTAATTTGGTTACATGTTGAAGCGAAATAGGTCTACGAACTTACTTGGGAAATCCGTCGGCCTGGGGGTATGTGCAGTCAGCGCTGGAGTGGGTGCTGGTTGTTGAAGATAGACGAATTTTCACGTAATTAGGACACGGCACAAAAGTTTTTGTTCGGCGTGTTCGAGGACGCGGAAGCACGGACGAACCGCTCTCAAGGACAATCAAAGGTGCACTGAAGTATGCGTTTATTGCACATTATATGAAAAATACTGGTAGCCAACATAACTGGAGGACACCCAAAGTCGCTAGCCTAAGTTCGCTACCAACACACGAAAAATGTATCTAATTACTCTAGGCGCAGTCACATTCAAAATTCACAATTTTATTTTTATAGAATAATAAGAAAATTAAAATTACAAAGTTAATACTGTTTCAGTACGAAACATGCCGCTCACCTTAAAAGAACGTAACTTCTTTTAATGTGAAACCTCGATGAAACTAATGTTACTAATTCTAAACAACTTAACTAAGGTGGTAGGTACTAAGTTAATATTACCTACGCTCTCTTATTATTATTCTAAGGGGAGTTTACACAGTTTAACGACTGCGCGTTTGAAAAGACTCTTGCCAGCTTGCAAGGTCACAACTCTTACTTTATTGTCTAAGCCTGGATGTAGTTCATGCACACGAGCAAGTTTCCACTGTAGTGGAGGGAGGTTATCATCGCTCACCACAACAATGTCACCCACGCGAATGGGGGACCCACAGTCGCGATACCATTTGCTACGTTGTTGGATCTCGTGTAGGTATTCACGACTCCATCGCTTCCAAAAATGTTGGACACATTGTTGTACCCAACGCCACCTCAAAAGTCTTCCTGGATTTGACTCTGTTAGGCAAACGTCTGGAATAGCCATCAACGGGCCTCCGACTAAGAAATGAGCAGGGGTTAAGGGTAGCGGATCAGATGCATCCGAGCTAACAACACACAGTGGCCGTGAGTTCAATATGGCTTCAATTTGACACAACAAAGTATGCATCTCATCATAGGTTTGGACCTGGGTCCCTAGAACACGATATAAATGTTTTTTAAATCCCCTAACTCCGGATTCATGCAAACCCCCGAAGTGGGCAGCATAAGGGGGTTGAAAATGCCATGTAATGCCCTGTTGCAAGGTTTGAAAATTCAAAGCGCATTGCACAGAGTCAGTTTTCAAGAATTCGTACAAATCTTTTAAATAACTATTACATCCGACGAAGTTCCGGCCACAATCTGAATAGAGATCAGTGCACAAACCTCTGCGTGATGTGAATCTACGCAGGGCAGCTAGGAAAGCCTCGGTGGTTAGCTCTGACACGAGCTCTAAGTGTATAGCCTTCACGCTCATACACACAAACACGGCAACATAACATTTTATTACCTTTGCATTCCTAACCTTGTTAGCTCGCACGTAAAATGGACCCGCGTAGTCAACAGTAGTTTTTATAAAAGGACGCTCAGGTCGCAGCCGAGCTGCTGGAAGCGGCGCCATCGCCGGCTGTGGATGTACAGGGCGCGTACGGAAGCAACGCACACAACGAAACAGCTGTTTACGTATTATATCTCGGCTCGATAAAATCCAATACTTCTGTAGAAGTAAATATTGAACTGATTGGGTGCCCGCATGTAAATACGTAATATGCGCGTTATCAATTATCAAATTCGTTAAAGGATGTCTCTTCGGTAAAATTAATTGGTGCTTGGACTCGTAGGACAACAATGATTTATGAA
The DNA here is from genome assembly GCA_946251805.1 of Cybosia mesomella. Classification (NCBI taxonomy): domain Eukaryota; kingdom Metazoa; phylum Arthropoda; class Insecta; order Lepidoptera; family Erebidae; genus Cybosia; species Cybosia mesomella. Next base: position 29,046,764 of record OX276400.1, on the reverse strand, counting down.
GACGTCCGCCAACACGTAAAAAATTAAACTCGTCAATAAAAGGATCAAGACGTCTCAATTGGTTCGAGGGATGTTTACCCTGCGAAATGTTTTTAAAATCTTCCTGAAATACTTGATGTTGAACTAAGTATATCAATCGGTTTAGGATGTAATTGTATTCGTGGACTGTTATATGATTAGGATGTGTATTTTTTTCTTTTTTAACTTTGGATTTTAAAAGATTATAAAAACGATATACGTAAGAAGTAACTCTCACTAATTTGTTTAAATTCGAAAACTTATTTATTACGTCAATCTCTTCGATCAGCGTGGCCGACGCAGAAGCAATTGTTAAGTTACGTTTTTCCTCACTCGTGCTAAGAATGTTCTTTTGTATAGGCCAAGCAGCGGATTCCTCACGAAGCCACTGAGGTCCATGAAACCACATCTCATTCTGTAAGAATGTAGACGGCAACATACCTCTAGAAGGAGCATCACTAGGGTTATTTTCTGAAGAAACGTGAGCCCAGTGACTACTAGGAACTCTCGAAAGAATCTCACTTGTACGATTCGAAACAAACGTTTTCCACTCGTATGGAGGGGAACGAAGCCACGCTAGCACTATTGAGGAATCCGACCACGCATACACTTCCTCACCCCTAATTCGGTCACGGTAGATATGTAACGCCTTTTCTATAAGTTTGGACAACATCACGGCTGCCATTAGCTCCAGACGCGGTATGGACAGACATGGTGATATTGGTGCAACACGCGTTTTTGCTAATAGCAGAAAGGTTCGAATTTGTTTACTGCAGTCGTCTGTAAGACGGACATACAGACAAGCTGCGTAAGCGCGAGAACTAGCGTCACAAAATCCATGAAGCTGAACACTGCACGCAGGAAAAAACACTTGGCGAGGGATTGATACTTGAGATAAAAGAGGTAACTCCTTTACGAACGCTGTCCATGCATTAACTATATCATTAGGGGGACGTTCATCCCAATGAACACCGGAAATCCATAGCAACTGCATTAGATGCTTGGCAAACACAGTGACAGGGGATAACCACCCCGTGGGATCATAGATCTTGGCGATCTGTGAAAGAATGGTTCTTTTAGTAATAGTGTCAGCTGATGAACACTGAACACTAAAAGTGAACTGGTCAGACTTAGGATTCCACTGAAGTCCTAGTACCTTAGTTTGGTTATCATTGTCCATTGGAGCGAATGATACCTCTTCTCGCCGCTCACCATGAACATCTGGCACCTGCACCGCAGCGAGTATCGCTGGCGAGTTGCTGTGCCACTTGCGTAATTCAAACCCCGCCGACTTACAAATACCTATCAACTCTCTTTGTAAGACGAGGGCTTTTGTCTCATCGTAATCCCCGGAGACCACGTCATCAACGAAGACCTCCTCCAATAAAACCTTGGATGCCAGAGGAAAATTCGAAGCTTCGTCGCAGGCCAACTGCCTTATTGTACGAAGGGCTAAGTATGGGGACGAACTAACTCCGAACGTAACCGTACGCAAGCGGTACTCACGAATGGGCTCGTGTGGAGAGGTGCGCCATAGAATACGTTGTAAATCCCTATCGCATTCGCGGACTAATATATTTCGATACATTTGCTTTATATCAGCCGTAAGCGCGACACCGTGAACTCGAAACTTTAAAATGACGTCAACAATATCTTGATGAAGCTTAGGACCCGTTAAAAGGATATCATTCAGTGCGGTCCCATTGGAGCTTTTGCAACTTGCATCAAAAACAACTCTGGTCCGTGTAGTCTGAGACGATTCCTTGATTACGCAATGGTGGGGAATGTAGTACGATGTACCTAATTTTGGAGGGTCGGAAACCGGCTCCATATGTTTCAATTCTAAATATTCTTGTAAACACGCATGGTACTCTGTTTTAAGACTCGGGTTTTTCTCTAAGCGATGTTCCAGTTTGTGGAACCGAGCGAGTGCAATATCTTTAGATTCACCTAGAGGCTGAGCATCAGGCTTACGAGGTAAGGCTACTGTATACCGCCCTGTTACGTCACGAGAACATGAGCTCTCAAAAATATATTCGCATAAACGTTCTTCAGGTGTGAGTACCTTCACCTCAGGCACGGACTCGAGCTCCCAGAATTTTTTCAAGTCGCCGTCATCGTATAATGAGCTAAAGCACACTTGAACTGGGGACGGAATCGAACAATTGATATCTAGCTTTCCTAACAATAAATAGCCGAAGATGCTGTTCATGGCAATCGGCGAACCAGGTGAACCCGTTATCACGTTTCCCAACAAAATATGAGATAATATATCCGCACCTAATAACATCTCCACAGGTTGTGGAGTGTGAAAAGTAGGATCGGCCAAATTTAAATTTTTTATGTGTGACCACCCATCACGTGGCAATGACACACTCGGCATTTGAGGTATAAGTTTCGGTAAAACTAACACTTCAATCGGAATAGAAGGTTTAATTGCATTTCTTGGTGAAATACTACACGAAATAATACCTTTAGGACGCACCGGTTTCTTATCACCTATGCCATAAATAGGTATGTCCGCATAACGTCGCTTCATGCCTAATCTCTGCGAGCACGCTTCGGTAATGAAAGAAGCCTGACTTCCCGTATCAACGATACATCGAACCGTCGATCGCGTTTGTGTACCTACACACACATCGATGAGCGCCGTAGAAAGCAACACGGTAGTTGTCTGAATGAAGCGAGCAGTGGATGACGCGCACTCAGTCCGCGTCACGTGGCTAGATATCATCGCATGCTGCGTATTCACGGTTGGATTAGATTCCTCCGTAAGAGGGACCGAAACACTACTTTTCTCAATTGACCGATTGTTAGCCCCGTCGATAGGAAAATGAATTAGCGTATGATGACGCTTTTGACAGAATTTACATGAATGACTCGAGAGACAGTTTGATACCGAATGCGATCTAGATAAACAATTGAAACATACGTCTTTATTTTTAATAAAAGCATATCTATCGTTTGGTGACAGACTCAAAAATTGATTACATTTCGTTAATAAATGTTGACCATCACAACACACACAATTTCGATCTTTTTTGACCGTGTTCGTGGCCGGGCTAGCGGCATTGGCAGTCAGTGAACGACCGAAAGTCAAACTGCTGCCAGTGTTGCTCCCGCGCGTTTGATTGTACCTACCCGCATTGTGGTAGCTATGACTGCCGGAATTTACAATTTCGCTAGCGGTCAATTCCTTTTCTAAAAACTCGACTAACAACTCGACCTTAGGAATCTCCGATGGTTTAAGTAACGACAACTCGAATCTTTTACGCAAAGAAGTAGGTATTTTACGTAGTAAAATATTCAACAAAATAAAACTCCAATGTTCTGTAGGCAAACGCATCACTTCTAACGCCTTTATATTTTCGTGGTAAATGTTCAACAAATTACGTAAACTGTGGTTTGATTTCTCAGAACAAGACTCAATATCTAAAATACGGTCCAGGTGTTTGGAAGCGATGGCTCGTTTATTTTCATATCTCGCAATTAAAATGTTCAACGCGACATCATAATTCTCGTCCGTGATAGGTATCGACTTAATTAAATTATAAGGCTCGTTTTTTAATGTTAGCAGAAGATACCTAAATTTCTCCGCTTCCGTGTAGGCATCATTATTGTGAACAATAGAACGATACAAATCATAATAAGACGGCCAATCGGTTGATTCTCCAGCGAAGGAAGGCAACGGTAAAATTGGCAACTTATTTATACAACTGCCGTGAGCAGGTTGCAATGAATTATTAAAAGAAGCTCGGCTTATGCGCCTGCACTCATCCTCATTTTTCTTAATTTCATCGAAACGAGTCAAAATCGCGTAATAAATATCACTAAACTGATTTCGAATGCGCAGTTGTTCATTTCGATCAAATGTTTCTAATTTTAATAACGACCTTTCAATTTTAGTTTGCAATTTAAGAAATTTTCTCTGAATCGATTGAATATCTTTAGCTCGTGATTTGAATTGTTGCTCATTGATTTCACAAAATTCTAAGATACGTTTGACTTCGTCAAGTAAAATTTCTCGTTCGAAAATGTCTTGTTCCGCCATTTTGCAGGACGTTTTACGTCGCAATACAATTATGGGCAAAAATCAAGACGAAAAACTCGAAATATTGTCGGGACGCGTGACGTCGCTACGACAAACAACAAAATACACCGAATTACAATATAACAATAAGAAATTTAATGTCCTAACAACGTGACTACAGCAAAGAAACACACACATGCACATTATATTATATGAAAAATACTGGTAGCCAACATAACTGGAGGACACCCAAAGTCGCTAGCCTAAGTTCGCTACCAACACACGAAAAATGTATCTAATTACTCTAGGCGCAGTCACATTCAAAATTCACAATTTTATTTTTATAGAATAATAAGAAAATTAAAATTACAAAGTTAATACTGTTTCAGTACGAAACATTACAAGACAATTTAAAGAGTAGGAATAGTTGAAGTGAATTTATTTGGTTAGGCTGATAGCTTCCGTTATTAATTTCAAATAGTCGATAGTTAGTAGTGGCTTTGAAACATATTGTTTTATGGCAACTCAGAAGAGATGACGTGTAGTGGCGTGATTATAGGAACGGGGGGTAGTAAGAGGTAATAAAAGGAGCGTACCGGGGGATATAGGGGGAGTCTTCAAGAATTCGTCGCGAACTATAAGCAAGCGGAAGCTCTGCCCGAGCAGTCTTCGATTAGTCGCTGCTCAGCTTAGGATATAGGAGGAGTCGTCAAGAATTCGTCGCGAACTATAAGCAAGCGGTAGCTCTGCCCGAGCAGCGTTCGATCAGTCGCTGCTCAGCTTAGGATATAAGATAAGTCTTCAAGAATTCGTTGCGAACTATAAGCAAGCGGAAGCACTGCCCGAGTAGCCTTCGATTAGTCGCTGCTCAGCTTAGGATATAATAGGAGGAGTCTTCAAGAATTCGTCGCGAACTTAAGTTGCTGAAAAGTTCATCCGAATTTTAGAAAGCCTTGTAGCCTGCGTGGTGAGTTATCTTAGTTCCTGTTCTTCTTATTCTTAAAATGTTGACTGTATTTAGGTTTCATAAATTGTATTCATGATAATTTACTTTTGTGGGTTGGAGGTAGAAAAATAAAACGCAAAGTGAAATTTTCTTTGTAAGAACTATTTTCGTAGGGAATTAGTTTAAATTAGCTGTTTACACCTTTATTTAGTAAATGCTTCCTAAAATCATTCTATATTGCAGTAAATTTTAGTTAATGTCTTCGATAATCTGGCGTGGTCGTGGTACGTGAACTGGGTTGACTTTGGCCAAGTCAAGTCAGGGATCAGACTGTGACTATGCTATGATAGCGTTCTCTGTCGATTCATGCTGGGTTTAGAGTACTCGAGGCTCTCTATCTGGAATGAGGTGACTGGAAACACTTTTATTGCCGTTAACCTATATGTAAGCAATTTGCTACTAACATTTTCTTTTAATGCTACCTTATCTAAATCTAGATGGCTAGTTCCTATAAGCCTGGGATGTCTATTGTAGATTCTTAGCCTATATCTGTAATGGCATTTAATATTCAAAGTGTGATTAATGGGTCATATGACTTGTTAAACTAACTTATAAAATATTATTTTATACACTCATCATTACACTCATCCTGCACACTACACAATACCCTTGTGTCCACGAAATATGTAGTTCTAAGCACTCTTAAGAGCCTCCCAAGTTCTTAAGTTTGCTTGGAATGAGGTAAAGGTTTGAGTAATTGAGCTATTTTATTTTTACGATGGTTCTACTGAAATTCAACAGTCTGTCTGGGATGAGTCCAGGGGATGGCTGTATTCGACCGTTGTTTTATTATAGGGAACCCCAATTGGGCAGAGCCCGTTCAGCGTTGGATATCGCATTCTATGTGCTAGACAAACTAAATGTTTATTCTAGTGGATGGAATGTAGCGTCCCTTTACTTGCCCAGTCTGCCGAGACAACAGTACTGTACGCAACAATAGCTAGTAATGGATTGTCGATGTGTGTTGTGAAACCTTGCTTAATCAAGTAAGGTAACATAATCATACCCTGACTCAGTTCATTGCTGATATTGGTTCGGTCTGAGGGGAGGTTTAGTGACGAACTGATGCCCCTTAGCTAGCTCAACCCTACTGAGCTCATCTTGTAGTATCATACGGTTTCTCAACTGGTGATAGGACAAGATCAGACAGTCCACTTTGTGTCGTATTGTATATACATACAGCCATCTGCTGGACTATTATTCCTATCAAATACAGACCTCACTTTCATTGTAAAGATGAGAAGCTCAAAAGGTACGGTAATTACTTGAGTAAATGATTGTTATGTCTTTTAAAGCAGTTTCATTTAACTCTTGACAATTCCTTTGTCTTTATCCAGTCCTTGTGAGTGCCTGATTTAATTCAGACATTTAAAACAAATTATTTGCAGGATCGATGTTCAATTTGATCTACGTATCCTGTTTGACGGATGTGAGCTCGTTTCATTGTGATATGTCATGCTAGGCTAAGCCCTCGCAATGCATGCTATCATACTTACCTACCTACTTATTATTATGTCTTTATCGGTGTGGGGAAAGTACTTGTGTCTTGAAAGCGTTTGGTCGCTGTATCGCTTGACCCTGAAACGTGGACAGTTGCCACAAGCTCGCATTGTGTCTTGAAAGCGTTTGGTCGCAGTATCGCTTGACCCTGAAACGTGGACAGTTGCCACAAGCTCGCATTGTGTCTTGAAAGCGTTTGGTCGCGGTATCGCTTGACCCTGAAACGTGGACAGTTGCCACAAGCTCGCATTGTGTCTTGAAAGCGTTTGGTTGCAGTATCGCTTGACCCTGAAACGTGGACAGTTGCCACAAGCTCGCATTGTGTCTTGAAAGCGTTTGGTCGCGGTATCGCTTGACCCTGAAACGTGGACAGTTGCCACAAGCTCGCATTGTGTCTTGAAAGCGTTTGGTCGCGGTATCACTTGACCCTGAAACGTGGACAGTTGCCACAAGCTCGCGAAACCTTACCACATATATTACCATGTCTGTTTACAGCTGGTACCCATATCAGCGCTAGTAACTCATTGGCCGTGTTCTAGATGAACTGCCCAAGGGGTTACCCAATTACTGCCTGTGTATGAATACACTACAGCAATGATTCGAGCTATACATTCGTTAGACTGGATATATTTTCATCTAACCTATGGGCACTCATTCCCAATTCGGTACTATTTTTATTTTGTAAAGCACCAAGGTTGTGCATAACTTAAAAGTAGTATGCCTTCAGCCTGGAGAGGATTGGTTGCTCGTTGGGGGCCTGGGGTTTTGGCGGATGCGGCCTCCCCGGTTCCAGCAATGGAACCGGTCATAGGATTCCTTATTACCTATAAAAATACCCCATCCTAGCAGTCTACACATATCAACAGATGCTTCATTTCATTTTTCCGGCTACTCTGAGATAATCTACTATGTAGGTTATCTCAAGGTAACTAATTATTAACCACATATGTATTTAATCACACATTTTATTTACTTGACCACCAATATTTACTATATCTTTGTCTAAATAACTCAAATTGTATATAAGAAAACTATATACATTTCCTTTGCAGGGTCCAGTTATGGTAAGACAACTCCATATTGTGTGTGTTATATCTTTACTTTACCTAAACTAAATGCTTATATATCATACTGTGAAATTGAACTAGCTTGCATTTAAAGGTACACAAAACTTAAAATGTCTATATCTAGGATCACTTAGGAATGAACTTAGTATTCAGAATTTTATAAATATCACTAATTATCACTATAGAGACTAGGTAGCTTCTAAAATCAAAATCTTAAATCATATTAGGTTCAGGGATTCAATGTAGTTGTATAGGAACATTATTTAACTTTATTACTAGATAGAATAATAGTTATAGGAATTAGATTGAAATCAGTGTTCTCAATACCATGTACTCTTGTCTTGTCTCAATGTACCAAATAAAGGACTATGAGTTACTACAATGCTTAAACACAACGTATAAAGGGTTATTAGATGATCACAATAAAGCCAAACTTTTAATAGTATCTTCCTAAACTTGGAAGATATAACAGTAACGGATACTCTCAGTGCCTTCAGCACTGTAATCAGTTGCTGCATTCAGGTCCATCGTCTCATCAGTGAGGGAAATACTTTCGGGACACTGTAAAGGGGGGGAGCGTTACACCGTCAATTTGACATTCCTTGCCTGGTGGTAGGGATTGAAGCTATTTAAAGATGCTAATAAATGCTATATCGGTGGCCTTCAGTTTTATGAGCTTATCAGATAATTTAGATGTAGGTAGATGGAATAACGTGCGTTGGTAAATAATTCTAAGGTTTTATAATGCGGCAAAGAAATTGGTGCCGAACCGTTTGGTTCTAGATGTAATGGTTTGCGTCACATTAGGGTAATACCCTTAGCCTATACGTGTTGTAATGAATAGGAAAGGATAAGGCATTCATAAAAATAACTCATAAGGCCGCTGGATGGCAAGGTGGTAAAATACTGCCAAAGAGATAAGGACTGCTTATTTAGATGTCACCTTTTACAGGGTTATAGATTACTCGTATATTGAGCCTTAGTTCGATTCGCATACCGCAGAGCGCGATTACTGTGAAAACATAAATTTCCATTCAAATTTTAACGCACGAACACGCTATTCAACCTAATAGTAATTTAAAGTGTTTAGTACGCCAAGTTTAGGTCTATATCAGTTTAGAACTTCAGCATCGCAATTATTATAATCGCTCTCATAATAACTGCGAAAAGCACTAACTTACGGTCTGAACACCTTCGGGATTACCTAGACTGCCTAGATATTAATTTTTAAACTTTCGCGTTCCATAATATACAATAATTTAATTTAACGGGAATTAACGCGATCATTTATAGGTATACACATACCTTTGGATTGCCTTTCGAGGGCTTACCCGGGGTGCCCGGCAACGGACACATGGGAAGGACACCGTGCGGTTTTAGTCGAGACACGACATAACCACCCCCGCTGGGCAGCGGGGGGGTATCCGAAGGGATTTCCGCAAAAAAAAAAGCCGTGGTCACAGCCTGTGATCACAGCCTATTGCCTAGATATTGCCTAATATGCTGTTGTTGACTGAGTTATATAAAATAAAGTATTGGAAATAGTATAATTATGTTTTTAATCTTTATTAGCTGACCCAGGTATCTTCGTTCCGACATAACCGCCCCCGCCCGCCCGGGGTATCCGAGGGGATTTCCGCACGAAAAAAAAAAAAAAAACTTCGTTCCGACTTAGAATCAAGTTATGTTTTCCTTAACCGCTGATTTTATTTCATGAAGGACTCATATTTATAATCAACTTTATTTGCCTGTATAGGCACACTATCCCGATCAGGCCATCTCAAAGCTGTAGGTGGCCCAGGGTCAGCCAGGTTTGGCCACGTTACACCCTGATATTAGAGACCCGATAAGTCGTTTGATTTTGGTCGGTTCAAGTCCAACATAACACGGGCCGGCACGACGGGGGGGTCACTGTGGGGATTTCGAAAAAAAAAAAAATACAAAATGACGTAGACAAATTAAAAAAATCAAAAATCGTGGTAATCTGTCCTCCCGTTCTCGAGTTATAAACAGTATCAATAATACGACTTTGTTTTATATATATATACTAGCTGTTGCCCGCGACTCCAACCGCGTTAAATTCGGAATAGATCAAGGTATATTTATTTTCGAACTTTTTGTTTACTTTTAGTTTATTTTTTTTTATATGTAGGACACGTCAATTTGACTTCACCTCGCCTGATGGTAAGCTTAAGGTAAAGTCTCAGGAAAGAGGGTCACCATTACATACATGTACTATGTTAACAATGGTGGCACTCAGCTTGACGGCCTCATCAGAAGAGGATTGTCGTCGCAGCACCGCGTGACACCCACCGGTCCCACTAGTGCTGCGACCACAATCCACCTGCCCGGCTATGCACTTGCTGACCCCTGAATGCAATCAAACCGAAATTGGATTACTATGGAGGGTTTTTCGCAATCGTGCACGGTGGTACCTACCCGGCCGAATTTTGTGACAAATTTGTGTCATCAAATTTCTACCACCAGTAAAACCCTTTCAATCATTTATCATGAAGCAATAGATGTTTACATATAAAATCGAAATTTATTCTACCCGGTTCCCTAATATAGTAGCGTGATGATATTTATTATCAACGGTTGAGTTTCTAATCGGCATCTTTTACACGTAGGTAATTCTGTAGTTTCGATATATCATATTTTACTGCTTATCGCTTTTAGCTGTATCGTGATGATTTATAGTCCGAACGTTGACCATGTCCGAGTTCTATCGAACTGCAGAATTTCTTGATGATCTGCTCTGTAATAAAAAAGGAATTATCAATAAAAAATTTGGTCGATTAAACCCTGCTGCTACTATCACACTTATAATAGCGTGCTGATATTTATGCAGTTTATGACCATATCTTAGAAGAATGTTCATGCAAAATATCAGCTGAATCTGTTCAGTGGTTTTCAAGTGATGCTCGAACATCGATAATAAAAAGCAGACAAACATTAATAGAGAAAATTTTTAAAAATCACGTTTTTGGCATCGGTATCATTCCTATAACACATAACAATTTTTTTTTTAAGATATTCAATTTACAGTTTTCGCCTCGGTACGATTTCATTAAGTAAGGGTTTTATCACAAATAACAATGTTACCCTTTTCTTTTTCACAAAAAAAATGCGGCGGTTATGTCGGGCTTGAACCGACTAAAACACACGCCGTCTCGGGTCTACAGACGCCGGGGTGTAAGGTTACCCATAGAGCATATCCCTCGTACTCCGACTGACCCTGGGCCATTCGCAGTGTCCCCTCTGATAACAGCAGAGGGGTACCTGGAGCGACTACTCCCGCGGGCCTTGCAGGCTCGCCATACACCGACCCACTCGTGCAATGGGATCAGCTGGCCCTGAAAAGGGCCGGTTGGTCAGACTCTCTCTTGACGCCAGCTACTCCAGAGGAGCAATCAATGATGTGTCATCGCCCACGTTGCCCAGGGTGCACCAAACTTGGAGGTGATCAGATCAGTCACACCCCAACAATGTTACCCTCAAAGGTGATTGATCTACAGAAAACTTATCTTTTATTTTAATAGCTAATATAAACATATTGTAAGTAGTCTTTGCGCTCTTTGATAGTGGGAGTGACAATATTATTATATAGGTATATATCATATATTAAGGTATTCACCCACGTTCTGGCTACCAAACTTCAGCACCTTTCTTTGGACTACGCTCTGAACACATACCATTTGTGTGTGATGAATATCCTCTATGGTACCACATACAGTGCACTTTGCTAACTCGACTTTCGCATCGCTTATGTGAACATATTTAATGGGATGGAAATATTTAAACATCAAACATAACTTAGGGTAGGCTGAGGTGTATTACACACCCACGATTCGCCAGTTATGTTAAGGTCCCAATGTAATAGGGGGCGAGCCTATTGCCATCTACCACATTATTAAGCGAGCGATTATTAACATTTATTAATGCACACATAACTACGAAAAGTCAGAAGTGTGTACCCGGGGCGACTGGGGATCGAACTCGAGACCTCGTCTCAGCTGTCTGTTACGTACACCACTGGGCTATCACCGCTTTATATTAATATTTAGATACAGATGAAATATGCTTCAATATAGAGTAATTCTCAAGAGGGGGTTAGACACCATTGATAGCTGAGTTGTTAAATCATTAGCGTCTCATGCCTCGGAAAATGAATTACTCCCTAGTTACGTTCGCTGAATTTTCTAGGTTTATACTTAGGAGTTCTCAAAGGATTTAAAGATCTGAAAATTCAAATTTAGGTGGTAAAGTTTTTTTTTTTTTTTCTTTACAGCAAGAAGAAGCCAATTCACAATTGCAGCTAAATCCTACAAGATACTATTAGGTGGACATTATGCTGGTTTCCTACTTTCAAAGGACTCTCTCAATGTACTCTACATCACCTAATCCTTAGCTTTTTGTATTTCATGTGTCACAGCTCCCATAGTAATAAAAATAAACCTCTACACTAGAGGATTATGGACCAAGCTCAATAGCCCGTTGGTTCAAAAAAGGAATGGTATGAAGGGTTATATGGAACGAAATAGTAAACAGCGATTTTACAAGCGAGTATTCAAATGTGTTTTCTAATTTATAAAATCAAAAAATTTATAAACGTTTCACATTTGATTTTTTTTTTACTGTCCCTTCCAGTGTTCTGAAATCAAAACAGTTTATACTATGTGCATCGCTTTAGACGCAAGTAAAACAGCTTATATCGAATACGCAAACAAATACAATAAATGCCACTCAAAAATAAACATCAACTGAACAAGCCAGGTAGCAAATATGATAAGTGATTCCCAACCTTACGAACAATAACAATAAGTTTGATTTCGCTGATCATGTCATTTGCTTTTCAGTCTTTATTAATAAATACTGGATTTTACAACTTGATTCCCCTGTGTCCTGTATCTTTCAAGTAGTTTATGGAACTTTCTAGTACAGTCTATTTATATGTAACAACTTTTTTTTTATATTTAGTACACGACAATTTGACTTCACCTCGCCTGATGGTAAGCTGAAGGTATAGTCTCAGGAAGAGGATCACCATTACATACATGTACCATGTTAACAATGGTGGCACTCAGCTTGACGGCCTCATCAAAAGAGGATTGTCGTCGCAGCACCGGGTGAAACCCACTGGTCCCACTACTGCTGCGACCACAATCCCCCTGCCCGGCTATGCAGTTGCTGACCCCTGAACGCAATCAAACCGAAATTGGATTACTATGGAGGGTTTCTCGCAATCGTGCACGGTGGTACCTTTTTTTTTTTTTTTCGTGCGGAAATCCCCTCGGATACCCCCCCGCCGGCCAGCGGGGGCGGTTATGTCGGGCTTGAACCGACTAAAACCGCACGCCGTCTCGGGTCTGCAGACGCCGGGGTGTAAGGTTGCCCATAGAGCATATCCCTGACGCACCCCGACTGACCCTGGGCCATCTCCGGTTTCGAGATGGCCCCCTCGGGTTTGGGAACCACGGTGTCCCCGTCTTGCCCCGGTTTGGGGGAGGGGCGCTAGTCGCCCCACCGTCCCGGCCTGCTTCTGCTGGGGTGACAGGCGGCCTCACCTGCCACCCCCAGGCCTGCGCTCATGGAGGACGGAGGTCGTTAAGCGACCTCCGGCGCCTGAGTCGCCTGCGACGCGAGGCGAGCATGTTGCGGGCTCGGCGGGCCGGGAGGGTTCTGAACCTCTCCCGGGCGCGCTCCGCCATCTCCTTCGCGAGCATCACATGCTCGCAGAAGGAGGTGGCGGCGGCCCACGCGCTCGCGCTCCGCACCATTGCCGCAATCATGCTGCCGAGCGAGAGGACTCCCACCCCGATGGCTGCCACGAGATCACGCCTCGGCACCTCCCACGCCGGGCAGTTCGCCAGCGTGTGCAGCCCTGAGTCCTCGCTCGCGTCACAGTGATGACACTCAGGCGTTGGCTCCTTCCTGATCCGATGCAGGTGGTTCCCGAAGCACCCCTTCCCGGAGATCACCTGCGTCAGTCGGTACGAGAGGCTTCCGTGTCGCCTCTCTAGCCAATCCTCCATGATGGGCCTTACCGCCGCTGTGCACGGTGGTACCCACCCGGCCGAATTTTGTGACAAATTTGTGTCATCAAATTTCTGCCACCAGTAAGGATAGTAGCCACAGCAATATCTTGTCACCCCGGAATATTTTTTCTTTTTCTAGAAGACGGAATAAAAAATGTATACAAGTTAATAAACGATTGTGTATTCTTGTTCGTAGAGGAAATTGAATTTCCACTGGTATAACTAAGCGTCCAAAAAACTATAATGCTGAGGTGTATAGACTAATATACGCATACAGCATTTTTGGAACTAAAATATTGCATGTTTTATTCAGTTTGATGCCAACATAGCCACTTTTCTACTGACCAGGAGGTAATTCTAAAGATCAATAAAATTATTACTTAATATAAATATAAGATATATGTAGTTAAATTTATTTCACAATATTCAAAATAAGAGTAATCAATAACAATGTTTAAAACTGATTGTAAAGTCATTCAATGTTTCCGTAGTTCACAAGAATTACGGTAGATGAATCCAGCGTCTAAGTAGCTCAGTTGGTCAGAGCATTCCCCCTGTAAGGAACTGGTCGCGGATTCAAGTCCCGTCCTAGATGTTTTCTTTTTCCGATCTTAATCTATAAGAAAAAGTAACCATGCTATTTTTTTTTTTAAAGAATATTAGTAACCGAAATTACTAATATTCCCCTAACCCCTCCAGCCAAACTAAATCGCTTGTGTTAGGAGTGGGTTCACATCGGTAGTGTAATGGCCAGGATTCGAACCCGGGACCTCTCGATCGTAGGGTCGATTCCTTAACTACTAAGCTACCGACGCTTAATTGCTTAAAAATTGCATTGAATTAAATTTATTTCATAAATAAGTACAGTGTCACAATACATATAAGTATAATACTCGTACAGAACATTAGGTGATAGTGAAGCGTATGGTGTAACTTGTAATAATTGAGTACAGTAATCTGTTACAATTTGGGCACCCTGCCTCTAAACTATGGTTACCTGTCTGTATCAGAAGAGCTGAGGTACTTCTTTTTTTTTTAACACTCAGCTGGCAGACAAGCTCACGGCCCACCTGATGGGAAGCGGTTATCGCGGCCTATGGACGTGTGTAACACCAGGGGCGTCACACTCGCGCTGCCAACCCTGTATAAACCTTCTAATGCCCTTCTTGAAGAACCCCATATTGTAGTCGCTTGGGAAAACCACAGCAGGGGGATCATTCTACAGCCTGGGAGTTCCAAGTATGGGATTGTCGACGATCCTCAGCTCCTTTCGCTCACACTCTTTCCACCGAATCGAACGGGTCAAGTTCGTATCTAGGTGCTCCGGCAAAAAGGTGACAGCTGTACTCCATCTGGGGTCAGACTTGCGACTTATAAAGAAGAAGTCTTTGCTCCGCAGTGAATTACTGCTTCGCCCTGTTGAGCACTCCAAGTTTCTGAGTTTAATTTTTTTAATTTTTTTTTACCACGCCATTTACCATTACCATGTTTGATTACCATATGTATGCGTTTTGAATGGAGTCAACTATTATTCTGTAGTGTCAGTGGCCGTCTAAAGAACTCAACTTCATTTACATAGGACAAAAAATACCCTATTTTAATTTCATCACGACATCATTTATCTAAATTGTTATTTCGCCATGAGCATATACAATTGCTACATGATGGCCCACAGGCGCTTCTGTATAATTTATCTATCTTTCAAAATATTGCATAATAACTGTTGCCAATAAATGGCTACACAATTTTATTTCCAAATTCTGTTACGAAGCTTTAAAAATACATACAAAATAAATAACAAAAATAGTTTCATATTGTTGTCCTCACCAATAAATTGTAACCCACTTTCTGTTGCCTACACCCACGTAATGCCAACAATATATTTTTCCTTCCATGCGATAAAAAACACAGACGGCATAAATATTTTAATCAATAGAATTCCGCGCACCCCATCGCACCTGATATAAATCCACATAAACCTCACTATCCCTTACAACTACAATACATCAGGAAAAAACTTCCCCTTTCTCTCAGCGGGTGGATGCAGAGACAAAATGGATACGACCCCGAACAATCCATCAAAAGGTTTGAAAACTAGACGGTGAGCTTGCCGATATCAAAATGTAGTTACCATTGTCCCCAACTTGATAAAATATGAGCTGTGACATTGACAAATCGGTGAAGCACAGGCGAAAGAAACAGCCAAGTTACTTACAAGGGAATAACGATTCATTGAGGGATTGAGATGTTTGAGCGATTATAATTTCTTACACATTGTTTCTTATTCAATTTTTGAACCATGGCATATGGCAGGTTGTTATGTTTTGATTAATGGACTTCACGTACAATAAAGCCTTCATGATAATAAGTGCAATTATGTCTTAAAAGCAAAAGGTTGCTGTAATACCTTAGTGTCACATTACTCTGTAATGATCTTATTCATAACATCAATGTTTAAATGCAATGCAATAACTATAAAAGGAATTATTGATTAATCTTATTATTCATTTTTATTATCAAGTCCATTTCTGAAACCGACACTGCATTTATATTCTATTTATTTATGGAGAAATGAAGTAACAGCAGTTTTATAACCCATAGTTTTACTATTAAAGCAATAATTAGAATATTATTTGGCAGGTGACGTAACAATTATTTTTAGCAACAACTTGAAATGGAGAATATCCGTAGCTAACATGAAATTAATGCAAAAGGGCTTTAGCAAAGGAAGCACTTCATTTGAGCGGTGTGAATGCCATTTTGCTAAACTTGATCACGGACAAGTTTGTTACCATGTGCGAAGATCATCCCACAACGGCGATCAGGAGAAAAATATGGCTACTATCCAGCATTTAATTAAAAGAAAAAACAACCAAGAACTCAGGAGGAGATTTGACAACAATATAGTCAAATGATGAATCCCAATCAACGACAGCCATATCAGCCTTCAGAGTGGGAGTTCTCTCGCTTAGCGTCTTGGTCATGGTGATGGTGTGAAGTGCGAGCGCCCAGGCTGCTGCCGCCTCCTTTTGCGAGCAAGTAATGCTCGAGAAGGAGGCAGCGGAGGGGGAGAGACCCAGGTCTCTCCTGATACGCAGAGTCCGCGTGGTTGTCTGACCTCCATGAGCACCGGCCTGAGGGTGACAGGTGCGCCTCTCCCCTCTCACTGGGGGCAAGACGGATATACCATGGTTCCTAAATCTGAGGGGGCCATCTCAAAACCGGAAATGGCCCTGTGTCAGCCGGGGTTTGAGGGACCTTATGAGTCACCCTCCACTCCAGCCTCTCAAGATCCCTAGACGGCGTACGTTTCTAGTCGGTTAAATTCCGACATATCCATCCCCGCTGGCCGGCGGGGGCGTGACCGGGGAGATTTCGACACGGAAAAAAATAAAAAATGGTGACGCCGTTCGAAAGCTTGTTTGAAATAAAAACCTCGGTATTAAGAGGTTAAAGTTTGATTAGATTTAGTTTTAACTTTTTATCGTAGAATTTCTCATGAACTTACTTTAAAACTGAAAGAACAGATCGCATTTACTGGTAGGATTATTTATTTTTTATAAAGTACGATTACAAAGCTGAAATGTCGTTTGCGACATTATGTTAGGATAAGACACGAAGACGACCTCTGTGGCGTAGCGGTAGTGCATTCGACTGCTAAGCCAGAGGTCGCGGGTTCGATTCCCGCTCAGTGCAAATACGTATATTTGCATTGGTCTGGGTGTTTCTATGTATAATATGTATTTATTTACAAAAAAAAAGTATTTAAGTATGTTTATCCGAATTCTTGAACCCATATGACAAGCTCTGCTTAGTTTCGGTCTAGATGGCGTTGTGTACTCTGTCCTACAATATCTATTTTATTTATTATTTTATTTATTTATTTTTACGATCCAGACAAAAATGAGGAATTTTCGAACAACCCAACAAAATTGATACATGTGACTGACTACAGGTTCTTAAAACTATGCCATAGTTAAAAAAACCCAGATTCTGAACAGGTCCTCTTAACGAACAGAAGATTAATTTGTCACGGACATAAAGCCTGCCGGAAATGCGGGAGTCCCATACGCGATCCTTACGCACGACTCCACACATCCAAAGCAGCATATTAGCTCCTATTTATATATATTATATTATAGCTCCTGATTATGTCGCTCTAGTAACGGCCACGCTTTGCAGCCGTGTAACGTAGAACGGGCCTAATGATGGTTTTATGGACTTTCATCCCAACTGGCATTTGGAGGTTATAAATGACACCGTTCACCTCATGCCAAACACCATTGAATTCTTCAATGAAGTTATTACCAATACCGATAAGAAAAATGTCCCTTTCTTTGGCGTTTTGTATGTTCGAGTTTAGTACTAAAGTATGTTCAATCCTTCAGGATGGTGTGTTCGTGGTGATATTACAATGTTTGGTTTGAGTTAAATGAGCACAGTCTCTGTCAGTTTAAATTGCCATACTACTGCTATGACATGATCGGAAGCTTCTTCTAATTTTAAGAACTAGGTAGGTACGCCTCGGTTCCAGGGTCAGTCGGGGTGCGAGGGATATGCTCTATGGGCAACCTTACACCCCGGCGTCTGTAGACCCGAGACGGCGTGCGGTTTTAGTCGGTTCAAGCCCGACATAACCGCCCCCGCTGGCACGCGGGGGGGTATCCGAAGGGATTTCCGCTCGATAAAAAAAAAAAAAAAAAGGTACGCCTCGGGTCAAATGTTCGTTTTGTAGTCAAATGTTTTGGAAATACTTCGGCCAGAAGTGTCACATTAGTTGGGCTCTGTCCTAGTGACATTACTGGTTAGTATGTAGTTACTGGTAGGAAAAAGATATATTCTTTTGTTCTAAAATCTAATTTTATCTGCTTTAGCCGCGAATAAAATTATACACTTGTTTCTTTGTGGACAAGTTGCTTCTCTAGTAAATATGGATGTATTAAAATCAATGCAATCCGTACAAGCACCAAGGGGCTCAGTTGAAAACTAGTGCTAGGCAGTAGTTTAGCATAATACAGAGCTGTGTATCTATTTATTTCAAGAGAAATATGTGATATATTGCAAAAAATAATATCCACCATTATTTTGCATTAAATAAATATGTGATATATTAAATAAATGGTCCAATAAAGGTTAAAATAACAATAATTTTAGTTAACTTGATTCTACCAATGTGAATATGATTGTGTTTGATATTGGCAGATTGAATTTCAACAATAGTGTTTTAATTCTGATATTTATTACATATTTTCACATTATTAAAAATAAACTTCACCTTTCTGGACTTACTTTTGCTAAAACTACAACTTAACAATATTCTTAAAAAGGAACCCAAAGTTCTATTTCTGAATATTAATGCAATTGGAACATAGATTAAGTTCTTTGTTATTTTCACATTCCATATATATCTGACCATCACATGACAATATCACTTCCAACTTAACTTCCTTTTATACTTCTTTGTTTAACATTCTTTTAGAATTTATTCGCTACTTGATAAACAATTTTTCCAAAATACGGTGACGTTCTCTGTTTCGTGAAGTAGATATTTTATAAATTCCTATTTCCAGGTTTAAGCCACATAATCGTTTTTCC
Organism: Cybosia mesomella; assembly: GCA_946251805.1. NCBI lineage: Eukaryota > Metazoa > Arthropoda > Insecta > Lepidoptera > Erebidae > Cybosia > Cybosia mesomella. The sequence continues at coordinate 29,027,510 of OX276400.1, read as the reverse complement.
TAACAAATGGCTTGGCTATATTAAAATACTTCCTGTGTCTTCCGAGAAAGATTATTTCATTTACAGATTACTAAAATCGTGCATTTCTTACAAAAATATAAAGGGGAAATTTTAAAACTCCGAAATATTTTTTTAATTGTTAGCTTGAAATTCTGTACAGAATAAGTGCAGTTTATCACAAAAATCAAGTGAGGCGTTATTCAAACCGATCAGTTAAATCTGTCGGGTGGAAATCGGTTCAATAGTTTTTGTAAAAATCACAAAAACGTGTATAGTGTATAATTAACATACGAATGGGAAATACAAGTTTTATTTCAACGTCAGCTATATTCGTGTATATTTATATCTTTAAATATAAAACCTTTCTGTGTGTGTCAGTCATGACGACGTTTACGTTTGACGTTTTCCTAAATGGCTGAACCAAAATTTTCCTGTCCTGTGTGATTTAATTAGCGTCACATTTTAAACTAGTATCTTAGCCGTTGCCATCAAGTTTCAGATTGTTTAATTATAGAGCTGATATATGTACTACTATTTATTTAAGAAAGATAAGTAAACAAGATGTAAAAGATACATTGTTCGATCTCTAAGACAACAGACATTAAGAACCACTGCTCATAACAATAACAACTCTAATCAAACTTGAGCATCCAAACACATCCCTATCAATCCATTTCGGCACTAAATCACAAGCATGCAACCGTTTGTCATCCCATAAAACCGACTACATAAATGTTTTTGACATATCCAAGCATTAATCAAAGAGCTGAACAAAAAAACTGTCGTAGTACCGGTTGGTGGCATTTGTGGCACAATGTTTACAGTTCTAACTCTTATCACGTCCTCGGAGTATTTATCTTGGCATGAATAGGCTGCGAGGCTTTGACAGATCGTTCGTACCCGTGTTTTGTTAAATAAGTCAAGATTGAAGTCGGTTAGCTTTTTGCATGATAGATTTCTCACTACTATGTTAAATGTTTGGTTTATGATATGCGGGTTTCGTTATAAATTGTAAGGATTCGTTTCAGGTATGGATACATTTTCGTTTGATGTTATAAGTGTAGGTGTTTTAAACTATTGATCTTAATATTCTTATAAGGGAAAAATTGTTACATTGTGCTGTTATTTTCTGTACGAGTATATTACGTAATTGTCTCTTATTCTTGCTCTGATACACACAATTCTATTGGTTTTTCTTCTCTTACCTTTACTGGTGCTGCTGAATTTCACTAGTGAACTTGGTTTTTTTATTTTCTGTTTCTTACGTTCTCATTGTAAGTCGAAACGATTACGAATACGAATTTAGAACGTAGTATAGTTTGACTTAATCGCAGGTAAAATCCACTATCATATGTATGAATTTCTTATATTAGGTCGTTACATTTGAAATTGCCGTTTTTCTTGAAGAAATTGGAGGAAACCCAATTTTCAGCACTAACATTTTTGCATTTTTTTAGGAATGACAAATCCAAATTTTATATTTTTTTTTGTGTATGAATGAGACAACATTAAGCTAACAAACAGAAACTTTTATATATTGTGCTATATATTGTCTCAAGGATACTGCTAGGAAGACTCCAGTATTTGCATGTTACCTTGATCTTTCAAAGGCCTTCGACTTAGTATCTTATGGGCTACTATGGGAAAAGTTGAAAATGGAAACAACCTTGCCTTCTGAAATTATATCCTTGTTTAAGTACTGGTACAATAATCAAAACAACCAAGTGAAATGGGGGGATAACTTTTCTGAGCAGTATAAGCTAGAATGTGGAGTGAGGCAGGGAGGCCTGACTTCACCTAAGTTTTTAGTGTGTACATGAATAGGCTGATCGAGGAACTTAGCAGCACCAAAGTTGGCTGCCATGTTGACGGCGTTTGTATAAATAACATCAGCTATGCATGCATATGACGATATGCAGAGTCCATCGATGGGTGCCTTGAGAAAACTTAAAAAAATTTGTGAAGCGTACGCCGGGTCCCACGGCCTCAAATACAATGCGCATAAGAGACACCATAAACTCACTCGAGTTTATGGTGTTCAGAGCGGGTTCTAAAACCTACACTGATCTGCCCGAAGTCTCACTTTGTGGCTCGCCTTTAAGCCGCGTTGATAGGTTCAAGTATATGGGGCATTGGGTTTCGGAGGACCTCAAAGATAACCTAGATATTGAGCGCGAGCGTAGGTCGTTGACTGTCCGGTGTAACATGCTCGCCCGCAGGTTCGCACATTGTACTAAACATGTGAAGGTGACGCTGTTTAAAGCAGATTGCCAATCCTTTTACACGTGCGGCTTGTGGGTGGGTTTTACGCGTCGGGCATGCGATGACCTGCGTGTTCAATATAATAACGCATTCAGGATGCTGATGGGGAAGCAGCGCCTCCAGGATGTTTGCAGAGGAGCGAGTCAACGACTTCGCAACTATAATAAGAAAGCGTTGTGCTTTCTTATTGTATCGCACGAGGAGCAACACCAACAGCATCCTGGTGACGTTATCTAACCGGTGGGACTCCCCCCTTTTTAAAAGGTGGATGGTGCTCCACACCGAAATTAATAAAGAAATTAAATTAAGAAATTATGTACCTTACTAACAATATTATGTGAGTGTAAATTGTACTGAACAGTTAGTTCAGTACAATTTGGACTATGGACTTTATCCGAAATAAACTTTATTATTATATTATTATTATTACATTTTTGAAAAATGACAGCTGTTAAGTAATACGAAATTTATCATCAAACTGGATAGCATTTAGGAAGTACTGTTTTTGAAGATCGAATTAATTTATCAAGCGGCCAAAAAAAACAAAATTTAATACAGAGTTGTAAAATCTTGAAATCAACTTTCAAACAAAATATAAATAATGGAAATTGCTATTAAATTACAGGAATAACGAACTCATGAATTTGTAAGAAAATTTCGGCAATTTCATAGGTAAAGACCTATTTTTATAATATGAAACGCATCATCGTTTTTTTTTCTATCCCATTATTATCAATGTAATTTGAGTAATTTTTTGGTAACCTTAAATACCGAAAAAAATATTCTGTTTTTTTTTTTTATATTTAGGACACGTCAATTTGACTTCACCTCTCCTGATGGTAAGTTGAAGGTAAAGTCTCAGGAAAGAGGGTCACCATCACATACACGTACCATGTTAACAATGGTGGCACTCAGCTTGACGGCCTCATCAGAAGAGGATTGTCGTCGCAGTACCGCGTGACACCCACCGGTCCCACTAATGCTGCGACCACAATCCCCCTGCCCGGCTATGCACTTGCTAACCCCTGATCACAATCAAACCGAAATTGGATTACTATGGAGGGTTTTTCACAATCGTGCACGGTGGTACCCACCCGGCCGAATTTTGTTACAAATTTGTGTCATCAAATTTCTACCACATTTCTCACTTCACCAAAACATCCATTCAACAGCTTAATATTAAATAAATTTACAAACATAGAAATACATACAAGATACGCACTTAACACATTACCCTACCTTAGCAGTTGGGTAACAAGTTTCCTACGAGCATACAAGTTCCACGTTTCATTCGTTTTCAAAGATAACATAACGTAGGACTATTCGCACACTATCACCTCGAGGGTAAATAATTGCTAAGCACATTAATCATGCTAAATCGAAACCTTCATTGACACATTAATGATTCACTGCGGTAGTAAGGAACACGCAAGTAATTTGTTAGACTATAATATATCGAGATTGTCTATTTGGCCGTACAAGTTAAGGTAAGGCCCATACTGGGCGTACTTCTCGCTCATTTTTCTCTACAGGTTTGAAAATTGACCATGCAAACCGAGATACTATCAGGTAGGTGCTTGTATGCTACCTAAGTACTATAAAACTGTCATTTGATTTCTATTAAATAAATACATTTTGAAATATATTAACAACTTACCATTTTTTTTACAACTTTTTGACGACCTGTGTGGTGTAGCGGTAGAGCATTCGACTGCTAAGTTATAGGTTGCGGGTTCAATTCCCGCTCATTACAAATATGTATATTTGCATTGGTCTGGGTGTTTCCTTGTATATGTATTTATTTACAAGAAAAGTATCTTAGTATGTTTATCCGCATTCAAGAACCCATATGACAAGCCAATGCTTAGTTTGGGTCTAGATGGCGTTGTGTTATATGTCCTAGAATATTTATTTATTTCTTTATTTTGTATTACATTTAATTGGTAAAAATCCTTGTCAAGTATACCACGGATCGTATCCGAAAACATTAGAACCGTTCCGTTTTGATACACTAAAGTCGGAAACAGTTTCGTTTTACAAAATTCATAGTAGACCAGCCGTCGAAAACGATACCGGTGAGAAATACATTACAGTATACTACTGCCGTATCAAACACATGGTAGAGCTACAGGCATTATAACTGCAACAGTTTTACACCAGGATGTAACACGATATAGCCTCCTTGGCAGTATTCTATCGCATATACCATGGTGAATGTTCCGATGAGCTATTCCAATTGATTCCTCCTTCTCCCTTCTTATCCCAAACAACACGTGCAGGACTTAGGAGTCATCCTCATACAGTGCAATCGATACCATCACGAACCAAGTGGTTTGGTGACACCTTTTTTTGTCGGATCATAAAGCACTGGAACGCTTTACCCACACACGTGTTCCCTTCTACCTATCCTGGGCTCTTTAAGCGGGGCGTGAAAAAAACATCTGTTGAGGCCGTCTAGGTAGGGGCCACCATTCTAGGGACAATCTCTGGAAATGGTGGCCTCTACTTTTTGGACTTCACCTCAGCTTACCATCAGGTGGGGTGCAGTCAATTTGACGGACTAAATATAAAAATAAAAGAAAAAAGGAAATTATTGACATTAGCTATTATTATATTAGGTTGTGGAACCTGGGCTCTAGGGCTTCGGGCTCGGATGCAATCGGGACAATGTCAAGATGAAAATGATGGTGATACCGTCAAGCTGATTACTAATATAATAGCTATTTTTTTTTGGTATGTATGGTGTAACTATAACCGCTTTAGCAAAACTCAATCGATTTCATTAAATTTTTTTTTAAGAAATAGTCTACGACATTTTGAAATAAAACTATTTTTAAAGGATTCTATCGCGATTTATTTGATGTTTTGCATTGATCCCGATGTTTCGGTTGCTTCTCAGCAGTCATGGTCTCGGGGAGACTAAAGATGGTTGTTGTCTTGTAGTTTGAAGTGTAAGTTATCTCAAAGCACCCGAACTATGTTGAATTGTTGGTATTACTATTTACGCAGAATGAGCTCACAGTGTCATGAAGTCTTTTTGTATTTTTATTCTACGTCATTCTACACAGCGCTTCCTAGACCCAAAGTAAGCATAGTTTAACTAGCTTGTGTTACGTGTTCTAGATTGCGGATAAACATACTTATATACTTTTTTTGTAAATACATACTCGTAAAAGGATAGAAATATCCGGACCAATGCAAATAGACATATTCATTCATACAAATATTTGCCCCCTGTCGTAGCAGTCGAATGCACTACCGCTACGCCACAGAAGCCGTCGTAATTAATAATTGCCAACACCCCAAGACTACAAAAGATGTAGAAAGCGTTCTGAGCTTGCAATACAAGGAGTAATCGACTAATGTAATGGTTCTAATCAAATAGATGGAAAACGTGGATAACGCAACGTTACCTTACAAGGCATTGGTCTCGTTACCGTTTAGGAGCGGACACTAAATCAAATGGAGATACTGTTTAAAATTAAAATATCCGACTGGGGAAAGATAACAAAAAAACCGGTCAGGTGCGAGTTGGACTAGCCCATGAAGGGTTCCGAAGCAGCACGTAAAATTATTATATGTGAGTTGATTGAATGAAAGGTAAATTGCGATTTACGATATATGACGTATTAAAAAGAAACTACTTACTAGATCTCGTTCAAAGCAATTTTCGGTGGAAGTTTACATGGTAATGTACATCATATATTTTTTGACTTTTATCATTCTCTTATTTTAGAAGTTACAGGGTAAGGGGGGGACACATTTTACCACTTTGGAAGTGTCTTTCGCGCAAACTATTCAGTTTAGAAAAAAATGATATTAGAAACCTCAATATCATTTTTGAAGATCTATCCATAGATACCACACACGTATGGATTTGCTGAAAAAAAAAATTTGAGTTTCAGTTCTAAGTATGGGGAACCTCCGTTTATTGTTTTATTTCTATTTTTGTGTGAATATCTTAATGCGGTTTACAGAATACATCTACTCACCAAGTTTCTGCAGAATAGTTCTTATAGTTTCGGAAAAAAGTGACTGTGACATACGGACGGACAGACAGACAGACAGACAGACATGACGAATCTATAAGGGTTCCGTTGTAAGCCTTTTGGCTACAGAACCCTAAAAACTGTCGTTAAATAGAATGAGAAGCAGTTATATTATTATTTTTAATTAGCTATAGTCTTATAAGTAAATAGCAGCTATTTTGGGTTTATGGGGCCCTACTGAGACCTTTGGGTCAAGCCAATCTTACCTGCTGATTGATGGACAAGGCTCCGACGCAGACATCCCTTTTCAAATTGGCAAATTACTAAGCGAACGATGATTACCATTTTTAATGCACACATAACTACGAAAAGTTAGAGATGTATGCCCGGGGCTACTGAGGATCGAACTCGAGACCTCGTCTCTGCAGTTACTCACGCCACGGGGCTATCGCCGCTGTTATCATACATATTAAACATTGAAACACCTAAATAAGACTCAGTATATTAGTATATTAATTTATTCACATTCTACAAGCCATTTTTAGTTTGGATCTGGATAGGTAGCACTATGTAATTTTTTTTTAAAGAATATTAGTAACTGTGTTGTATTGTGTGTTGTATTGTGTTAGGAGTGGGTTCACGTCGGTAGTGTAATGGCCAGGATTCGAACCCGGGACCTCTCGATTGTAGGGTCGACTCCTTAACCACTAAGCTACCAACACTTTAATAAATCCTAGAATATTATTATTATTCTTCGTGCTGGGAAAAGTACGATTCTACCAGCTACAATCGCAAACTGAAACACAAACAGAAAAAAATATAGGTACACAAACATTCGTATAAGCAAATCACAAAGAAAGAGTTTTGCAGTGCAGATCGGATTTCACAAAACAGCTGAAAACAATCGTTTGGTGAGCGTTGAAGAAGTTAGTACCGCATAGTGTTGTCCTGTGTTTCGGATTACGTTGTCCCGGATGCGGGACGTTCTTGTGTTTATTGAATGCTACAGTGAACAGTGAACAGGGTGTCGAGCACCCTGTTCACTGTAGTTTCGAAATTTAGGTATAAATCGTTTTCTCGTATGACGTTTAGTTTTACTGATATTTTACTGCTGTATTATGCATTTTTTTGCTATAATTATGATACAAAATCGTTATAAAAGTATTTATGACATCATAAATATTTTAAAGCTGTATTTCATTGTTGTTGAACTATATATTTGAGCAGGTCCTGGTTTTCAACGCCAAACAGGCCTGGTCAGGCCAATTGTTGTATGTTTTTCTCTGTCAAACATTCAGGTTTACATGTTATTACGTGGGATCAAAGCAATGTGACTAGAAAAATGCACATTTAAAAAAAAATCTTGTTTACTTTTTAATTTGTAATGTTTTTTATTTTTGTTTGGGACTCCAGGTTCGATTTGTAGACAAAATGAATATTTTATTCGAATTAGCGCACACGTAGATGATCTTGTACGGTATTTTTGGTCTGCTCGTTTTTGACGTCCCACCTCCGCCGCTCGTCGCATGAGGTCGGTGCCGTCGTTCATTGTTTGTCGTCGCCACGAGTGATATGATAATTTGGCTACTAGATGGCGTTAACAACTATCAATAAAGATTAAATCTTTTTTAATAAGCGAAGATAGCTCGATTGGCCTACTACAAAGATGAACTACAATATTTACTCGTACCTTAATATTACACATCGTATGTAAAACCTTTACTAACGAGTAAACAATGGCTTTCGAACATTTCAAAGCCGATCGTAACTTCAACAAAACAGACACTGACATGCATCAATAAAACAGATACGCACATTCGTATAAAGTGATAAAAACAAACGTTTTCAACGAGCAAACGTTTTCAACGAACAAAATAAATAAAAATACCACTCCGTATATTGCTGTCCCGTTTCCGGAACTCACTCGTATGTTTCAGCTCTACACTTGTTTTCAAAACAAAGTACAGTTTAAAAAACATAGTGTTGAAAACGTACTATGATTTTGTGTATCATGACTGTGGAATGTGACTAAAATGATGTATTTGTCTTTACCGCAATGAGAAAAATGCCTTTGCGTCAACGGTATTATACTCGTAATATTATATACATAACAATATTACAGAGTATAATATTCAATCATTAGTTGATAACTTTTTGTGTAAACCTACCAAGATCTTCGGTGTCCAAGCCCACCTCATCTACTAACTGGTATTTGCTGATTAAGTGGCGAGTCTCTAACGCAGGTAACAGGGACTAACGCTGTGATGTATATTTAAGATCTATATTCATTGCTCGTAATGGTCCTATCATTATCAGTAACAGATGCAAAGGATATGCATACCGTACAAATTTAATATGTTTTTAAACACTTATATTGTCATTGAAATAAAACTATTTTTAACGGATTCTATCGCGGTTTATTTGCTGTTATTTTATGTTTAAATAAACCGCGATAGAATCTGTTAAAAATAGTTTTATTTCAATGTGTAGGTAACATTCGCGTTAACTTCCGACAATATCACTTATATTGTCTTTTGAGCTGTAATATTATTCTCGAATGCATATGATTTAGATTTAAAAGATTTTTGTTAAACATCACTAGCTGTCAGGGCTAGGCGGGATTCACTACTATCAGTTCTGTGGTGGTGTGTCTTTATAGAAAATATAAGTTGATTTTGTTGTATTAATAATTGGTTGTATTAGTTAATTACTCCAAGATTGATATAACAATGATGAGGTTAATTCTAGATCAAAGCTAGTACATCATCATTCATTGGCAGGCGAGATCAATAATAAAAAAAAAAAAAAGTACAGGTTCAAATTTGGAATCGATAGTAAAATCCTATCCTACTTCCCACTTTCTGCTTCGTACTATCCTACTTCTATTTTTAATATTATAAATGTGAAAATTTGTGAAGATATTTGGATGTTTGTTACTCAATCACGCTCAAATCGCGTCGGTAGCTTAGTGGTTAAGGAGTCGACCCTACGATCGAGAGGTCCCGGGTTCTAATCCTGGCCATTACACTACCGACGTGAGCCCACTCCTAATACAAGCAATTTAGCTTAGCTGGAGGGGTTAGGGAGAATATTAGTAATTTCAGTTACCAATAGTCCTATAAAAAAAAATAGCCAAACGGATCTGGGCGAAATTTGGAATACAGATAGTGTATAGTCTGAAATAACACATAATATTTCAATTAATTTTTTAAGCATTTTGTATGCTTACTTTTTTCTAAAGATTTAGATCGGAAAAAAAGAAAAAGAGAGATCTTTAGTAAAAAGTAAGCATACAAAATGCTTAAAAATTTAATTGAATTAATTAGGCGTAGTCATCAAAAACAATGTTTATAAATGACTGTGTAATTCATTGTTTCCGTAGTTCGCAAGAATAACGGTAGATGGCTCCAACGTCGCCTTAAGACGTATCAATGTATCGGAGAATTTCGAATATCTGGGACGTGTCTAAGTGGCTCAGTTGGTCAGAGCATTCCCCCTGTAAGGGACTGGTCGCGGGTTCAAGTCCCGTCCTAAATGTTCTCTTTTTCCGATCTAAATCTTTAGAAAAAAAATAACACATAATACTTTTTATTCCTTGAATAGGTTCCGATGAATTACGGAAACAGGATGATTATTTCTCGTGGAGGAAGCTCCGACCCGCAGCTAATAAAAAAAAAGTAAAGTTCTAAATGAGTAAATCGTGCGTGGACAAATAAAATAAACAACAATTCACGTTCGGATAGAAATCAAACTCTTGTAATCAAGTCAGTTGTACGCTGCTGCACTTAAAAACAAGAATTTGATTTTATTTTTCATTCTTCAACAAACCATCGCACAAGTTCTGCCAAGTCAAATAAAGTGTAACTCTAACCAAGTTTGGTTGTGTGTCAGAGAACAATGCTGGTTGGTGTATGTCTGGTGTTGACTGCAGTCGCAATCTGGCTACACTATGATTCCGTAAATGCTGGTAAGTTTTTGTTGTTTACGTCTTTGCGAGTCCATGACTTGTTTAAAGTATCTGTTTTATGTTTGTACGAATGTATGTAATGAAATCTTAACCTAGTTAATTTGATCGCAATTACTTACTGATGAAATTAGTCGTAAGCGTAAATCCACTAAACAGAATATCTTATAGAAGCAATTTACGTATAGCTAATTGAAATTGAGTATTATACATTAGATTAAATAAATAATAAAACATCGTTTAATTATTTTAACAGAAATTTATGTTTAAATTTTTACCATTTGATTTAATAAGTTTAAGATGATTCGTTTCTGTATTTATTTGTATATTCACATTAAAAATAAATAATTAAATTAACCCTTTCTTCGAAATTCAAAATTAGTTTCTTTATTGATCATAATTTACTTCCAAATAATGTATTAAAACATTTCAATTTTATGGTCAAATTAAAAAGAAACGTTTTATCATCAAGAAGAAGTACAGTATCGTAGAAATTACGTATGTGGCTAGCCAAATCATTGATATAAATACAAGGACCGAGAATGGATCCCTGCGGCACACCCATAGTGACAGGTGCAATTTACGCACGTATGCAAATGGAATATACTGCTACTAGTATCTCGCAATTGCATAAGTCAAGTTGCGCGTACAACGCATCAGCTAGATAAAGTGTACTGCACAAAATATTGTAGTCTCATATACAAATACATGTTAAGTTACAAGCGTATTCACGCCATTTAATTTTTATACCAGGTTATCCTTTCGAAGGCTTACCCGGGGTGCCCGGCAATGGACACTTAGGCAGGACATCGTGTGGTTTTAGTCGGTCCAATTCTGACACGCCCACCCCATCGTAGGCACCCGTGGGTATTTCCACGCGCTAAAAAAAAAAGGGGCGACGAGGGCTTACCCGGGGTGCCTGGCAATGGACACTTGGGGAGGACACCGTGTGGTTTTAGTTGATCCGATTCCGACACGCCCACCACTTCGTCGGCACCGATGGGGTGAAGACCGTGGGGGATTCCAAACGTAAAAAAAGCGGCCAAGTGCGAGTCGGACTCGCCCTTTAAGGGTTCCGTATTAACAAGTAACGAGATAATGTTTTTATTTTAAATTATTATATTTGAATTGATTGAATGAAAGGTAAATTGCGGTTTATGATTTATGACGTATTAAAAAAAAACTACTTACTAGATCTCGCTCAAACCAATTTTCGTTGGCAGTTTACATGGTAATGTACATCATATATTTTTTTTTAGCTTTATCATTCTCTTATTTTAGAAGTTACAGTCGGCAGTGTCTCTCGCGCAAACTATCGCGCAGTTTCGAAAAAAATGATATTAGAAACCTCAATATCATTTTTGAAGACTTATCCATAGATACCACACACGTATGGGTTATATGAAAAAAAAAATTTGAGTTTCAGTTCTAAGTATGGGGACCCCCAAAATTTTTTGTTTTTTGTCTATTTTTGTATGAAAATTTTAATGTGGTTTACAGAATACATCTCCTTACCAAGTTTCAACAGCATAGTTCTTATAGTTTCGGGAAAAAGTGGCTGTGACATACGGACGGACAGACAGACAGACATGACGAATCTATAAGGGTTCCGTTTTTTGCCATTTGGCAACGGAACCCTAAAAAAGGAGCCTTTGACACCTAGACTGATTTTTTCATCATACTTATATAGATTTCCCAGTGACTTCCCAAGTTTGCAATTAGGAGCCCGGGGTTCAGGAGTCCAGGAGTGGCTGCCTTCTGACCTCCCAACCACGAGAGGAAAAGCCTGCTTTAGAGGCTCATCCATTTTTTTTATAGTAGGTCAGGCACCTGCAAATTATTACTCTCTTATACGCGGCATAGCCGTTTGTTGGTGGCTGAACTACTCCGTAACCACTCTCGCGATCTTGACCAAATTTACCAGGTTGATAGTGTGGACACTGAGGAGTGTTTTGGAACGAGACGGTTTGTATCCGATGTACCATTGAGGAATAATCACCGAAAAAAAATTTCACGAGCGCATATCTTAGTTTCAATAGTTCATAGATATTAATTTATTCGTTAAAATACAACGACTGTGCGATGAACGTAATGTACGATTACATATTTCTGGTTTTAGTTCCGCTACTACTTTACTAAGATACTATAATAAAACAGAACTTCACGCCTGTATCCCCGAAGAGGTAGGCAGAGGTGTCTTACACACCCACGATTATAATAATAAGATAAATGCAATATAGTAATGAAATATTTCTTTCCTGTTAATAAAAAAAGTCAGATGGGTCTCAAAGTTGTCGATACGCCGCCAGTTCCATGTACATAAAACCTGAAAATCACTGATTGTCTAAAGTTCTATAGTTATTTTTTTTATGTTTATGAGAAAGTACGCAACGCCAGCTAGACCCAAACAAAGCAGAGCTTGTCATATGGGTTCTAGAATGCGGAGTAAACATACTTAAATACTGTTTTTTTTTGTAAATAAATACACGTCATAGAAACACCTAGACCAATGCAAATACACATATTTGCACTGAGCGGGAATCGAACCCGTGACCTCTGGCTTAGCAGTCGAACGCACTACCGCTACGCCACAGAGGTCGTCAATAAGGTTAGGTTATTTCCATTCATTTAACTTTCAATACATTACGTAATATCACAATCATCATCTTCATCATCATCCGATTACCACTCCCGCTTACATCCAAAACTTGCACTTTGGAGCCCAGGATCCGCTTTCCTACTTCTCCTTTGCAAATTTGGTTTAGCTTGACTTTTGCGGAGGTGACTGCCGTTTGACCCCATAGAAGGCAAAATAACCCCCCAACACCGTAGAAAGCCTGCATCAGACCTCGTCCAGCAATCTGCAGGTGTAATGGCTTGCAGCTGAGGTTGGCTTAAGTTCCGAAGATAGTGGTACACAAAACACCAAACACCGTATATCTGATCACTGTCACTACATAATCTTCTTCTTCTTCTTCTTTCTTTCTTATATATAAAAATTAATTGCTGTTCGTTAGTCTCGCTAAAACTCGAGAACGGCTGGACCGATTTGGCTAATTTTGGTCTTGAATTATTTGTGGAGGTCCAGAGAAGGTTTAAAAGGATTGTCATCGATTGAGGCAGTACGACGTCTGCCGGGTCAGCTAGTATATTATAAAACAAAGTCTTCTGTCGCGTCTGTCTGTTCTCGATAAACTCAAAAACTACTCCACTGATTGTCATGCTTTTTTCACTAATGGATCGAGTAGTTTTCGAAGTAGGTTTTAGTACATAATTCATCGAGTTTTTGTATGCACTGGCTGAAATATAATATTTGTTGGAAGTGTCGAAAAAAAATAAGCCGTCTGTGAGATTTCAACGAAAACACTGCCTACACCCTTAGTGATATAACTAAATGATGTATGGTGGAATTGTGTATCTTATATAGGTTTTAGTGGTAGATTAGGATCCCATGGGTAGCTGGAACGGGATCAGAACTCCACGCGGGTGAAGCCGCGGGCAACAGTTAGTATAATTATAAAAATCAATGTGTGTTTTTTCGTATTTCATTCGCAGCCGTATCTTTAATACTTTATTTATAATGAATTAAAACTTTATTATCGAATTATAGAATCTTTTTGGTGATATTTTCCCATGCAAAGCCTAGGAGTCAATACCTATACTAATATTATATAGATAAAGGCCGAACTTTGTGAGTTTGTTTATATGTTTGGAGTAATCTTCGGAACAACTGCACTTGTTGCAAAACATTTTTTCACCATTTGAAAGGTACATTATCCTTGATATTATGTATTGTGTAAATAACGATGGCTTGAGTTAAAAATAAAACTCATATAAACCGTGGCGAAACAAGGGCGATTTGCTAGCTACATTATACAATTAACCAGATTTCATTAAATTCAGTTTAATTAAGCATGTTTTATCACATGTTATTTTAAAGTTTGAATCATTAGTAAATAAGCATAGCCAGGCACCGTTATCAAATAGTAAACTTCGTTAATCGTTAATCCGATACAAAAAAAGTTAGCTTCATTAAACGTTAAAGCGTTACATTTCGGAAACGTAAAGTAACGCAAGTTAACGTTAATCGTTAATCCGTTAATATGTGTAAAATGGCATCTTTATATCGTTGCCTCAGTGAACTTATAAAACTTGTTTTGTTTAGGTTCTGGAAGTTAACAGGTTAGGAACAAAACAAAATCATGTACCCTTCTTACATGTTGTTTCAAATTATTCAGGCTTGATACATGAACTTTTATTTGTGCTTACACACAAAAAGATGCCCAGCTATGTAAATAAGTATATTAAATTCTAATGAACTACTTGTTAATTTTGTTATTTTAAAGCTCCATCAAATATGAGACTTCAAGTACACAACAATTGCACTCACTACCGCCATGCTATCAAGGCAGTAACAATCATTATCATGAATTTGTTCACAGTAATGCCCGAGTACATCAAGAAAGCACTTCGTGAGAAAAAGCAGTACAGGTTGCCAATACGACACGCAACGAAGACATTCGCCAACGTCTCTCTTCAAGAAATCTTCGCGAAGATAAAAGATATCACCATGAAAATAAATAGAGATGCAAAAGCACATGGTTATAAAGTAGACTATAGGTTTCGGGTGATCAAAGGAAATAATTAGAGATCTAGAGAGAGCTATTCGTAAATAAATTGTATTTTATTTTTATGTTTCTGTTTATTTTCATCTTCTGTCCTTATAGTTCTACTGTTAAGTTGTAGTAGTAGATCTAAATGGAGAATAGATCTATTTAATTAAATTTTTAAGCATTTTGTATGCTTACTTTTTCTAAAGATTTAGATCGGAAAAAGAGAACATCTAGAACGTCGCCTTAAGACGTGTATAATATATCGGAGAATTTCGAATATCTGGGACGTGTCTAGATAGCTCAGCTGGTCAGAGCATTCCCCCTGTAAGGGACTGGTCGCGGGTTCAAGGCCCGTTCTAGATGTTCTCTTTTTCTGATCTAAATTTTTAGATCTATTTAGTCCTACGTTCGACTATTTTAAAAATAGACCAAAACTTCTAATATGTTCAATGGGTTGACCACATGAACATATTGGAGTAGACGAATGGGTTTAGGTGGTTCGTAGAAGAAATCAAAGGGTTTAAACCAAGAGACAAGGTGCTGTCTCGGCCTTCTCCAATGGAAAGAGGTGTAATTCCATGTTCGTAGGTCGTGACTAACCTCTGATTCGGAGGGGAAACAAATTCTAATGGGCGGCCCAAATACCTACCAATATATTATCCTCTCTTCTTCATAGTACTAATTACTAGGGGACATTCTCCTATACTTCATTTCTTACGGATTGGTGTATTTTTTTTTGTAGCGATTGCCATGTGACCCCCAAACCCGAGAAGAAAACTTGTACAAGAGCCTTATAGATCAAAGTTGTAGAGAATTTAATTAGCAACAAAAAATGTTAACAATTTTTTTTTATAAGATAAATAGTTTAAGAGATATATCGTAAAAACCATTTCAACCCCTATTTTCAAGATGGCGGCCGTGGGACAAGGGTGGCGACCCCACAAACTTGGTTTTAACTTTACACTGACCCCCCCTCCACATCAAAAAAATAAAATTACGTCCTCTAAAAAACGCAAGGTAAGGCCTAAAAAATGTAACATTTCAATGGACTATGGCTACCGCTTCAGAAATAACAAGCGTGACACTTCGTATATATATGTAATGAGTACGTTTTCGAGCTCGTTGTAAAATACTAGATTTTCGTTACGAAGGACATCTTCAGCCGAATAAATAATTTTCGAAATTCAAAATCATTTTCGGCTTCTCATAGATGTCAAGTTTTAATTGAAAAAATGTCATCGAATCTTTGATACACATTTATAGCAACGCTGAACAAATTTCGGAATTGAAATGTCAAAATGTCAAAAAATGATAACCTACTCCTGTTTGAATTTTTTTATATAAAGTAGAACAGATCAGACCAACATTATCATCTTTCAGTTCGTATGATTCAAGTATTCGTTCTAATTTAAAATATTGTGCCGAATGTGGGTGACTAGTACTACAAGAGTTTATTAACTCTCTCTCTCACGCCTATATCCCCGAAGGGGTAGGCAGAGGTGCTAGCACCCACGTTTCGCCAGTTTATGCTTTAGGTCCCAATGTAATAGGTGGCGAGCCTATTGCCATTAACCGGGCACTTATAAACCTGCGATAAATACACACATAACTTCGAAAAGTATCTTAAAGTCATTGGTGTGTGCCATGGTAATACCTGGGATCGAACCCGAGACCTCGTCTCAGCAGTCCTTTACCCATTCCGCTAGGCTACCGCGGTTATTGTAAATAAGAGTTTATAGTTCTTATAAATTCTGTCTTATAGCATCTAACTGCTTATGTCTTTAAATTTATTGATTTGATAAGCAAGAAGACAGTCTGAGACTTGAATTGTTTAATACACTTACGTTAAGAGCTTGTGAATATGTTTACTTTGCAACAGAATAATTAATTCCATTCATGTTGTCTGCTGAGCGCTTTTTAGGGTTCCGTAGCCAAATGGCAAAAACTGAACCCTTAAAGATTCATCATGTCTGTCAGACAGACAGTCCGCCACTTTTTTCCGAAACTATAAGAACTATGCTATTGTAACTTGGTAAGTAGATGCCTTCCTAGGACCGCATTAAGATGTTCACACAAAAATAGAAAAAAAAAAATTTTGGAGGTTCCCTTTCTCTAGAACTGAAACTCTAAATTTTTTTTCTTTAAATCCACACGTGTATCTATGGACAGGTCTTCAAAAATGTTTATTTCTTCTCTCACACAGTAAAGCATTACAATAACAATAAATAACGTAAGAACTAGTTTTACGTTACATAAAAGGTGAGATCTGTGTGAGAGACTGGTATCCGTACTAGGTACTAGTACTTCTAAAATAAGAGAATGATAAAACTAAAAAAAATATATGATGTACATTACCATTTCGGTAAGTATCTATGGCGCATCCACCGGGAGACAACGCGGCAGTGCCAGCACTGCGAGGATGCTGGCGAAGACACGGCGCTCCACACGTTGGTGAAGTGCACTGCGTGGGCGAGTCAACGCCGGGATCTCGTTGCGGTCCTGGGGGTGGACGTTCTCTCGTTGGAGACCATGTTGAGGGCCGTGGTCTCCGACGGGAGCAAGTGGCACGCCGCCGCCTCTTTCTGCGAGCAGGTAAAGCGCGCGAAAAAGACGGCGGAGAGGAAGCGGGAGAGAACCCTGCCCCTCGAGTTTCGCAGTCTGCGGCGAGGACGCCGCAGACTCATCTACGCCCGGGACTACCGACCTCCATGATCGGGGCCTGAGGACGGCAGTTGGCCGACTCGCCGTCCATACATAAGCAGGCCGTGGCGTAGGCGTGTCGTGTGTGCCCTACACACGCCTGCCAACTCACTGAAGCGGGATAAAACTCGACCCCACCAGGCGAGGCCGCGGTGGCGGCCAAAGTCCGCCGGAAACCCTGGGGTTATCCTTGCGAGGGCTTACCCGGGGTGCCCGGCAACGGACACTTGGGGAGGACACCGTGCGGTTTTAGTCGAGACACGACATAACCACCCCCGCTGTCCGGCGGGGGGGTATCCGAAGGGATTTCCGCACATAAAAAAAAATGTACATTACCATGTATTCTTCCACCGAAAATTGATTTGAACGAGATCTAGTAAGTAGTTTTTTTTTAATACGTCATAAATCGTAAACCGCAATCTACCTTTCATTCAATCAACTCAAATATAAAAAATTAAAAAAAAATCATAAACATAAACCTTATGCTTAAACCATGAACCATTATTCTCCAATAATAAATCCGTAATAGGTGCCTAAGTAAATAATAATTATAATTCGGGGCTTGGCTTGAAAGAACTACAAGAACTTTTATATTATGTTACTTGATGCTTCGGAACCCTTCGTGGGCGAGTCCGACTCGCACTTGGCCGGGTTTTTCTTTTCCTTCGAAGCAATTCTCTTTATAAAACCCTATCATAGGTGATCCATAATGCTATACTGTTACTACTACTAACTATACTATATACGCAGCAACCCCGGGTGCATTCAAGGGGTGTACTTTGGAAACCCGGGGTATACTTCCCTACTGCTTCTTCCCATAATTTGGTACTATCATGGTTTTTACCCCACGCTAATAGATTATAAATTTTAAAATCTCCCGACATAGCTAAGAACACTACCGACTAATTCGCCCTTCAAACAAAAAAAAAACAAAACCAAATCGGTTGATCCATTCGGGAGCTACGATGTCACAGATAGACATACACACAGACACTTCAAACTTATAACACCTCGTCGTTTTTGCGTCGGGGTTTATAAACCTACCGTTTGACCCTCCAATTTTAAGTGGAAAACCTGCGCCAGAGCATTGTCGGTTAATCATAAGGTGTACTATAACAGGTAAGGTTGGTTCGAATCCTGAAAATCTTAGGACTGTGTACACCCATTACGGCCTCTGTGGCGTAGCGGTAGTGCATTCAACTGCTACGACAGGAGGTGCGGGTTTGGTTCCCGCTCAGTGTAAATATGATAGCCGCTGCCGCCCGCTTGAACCGACTAAAACCGCACGCTTTCTTGGGTTCAGACGCCGTTCAGCTGCGCTTACTTTAGGTCTAGATTGCGATTGATGTGTAGAATTTCGAAGAATATTAAAATTTCTTTTTACTTATTTTATTTATCAAAGTAATGAATATGTTCGTAGAAAGATAAAATGTCTATTTGAACAGCTCAAGGAACATTTTTGATAACATACATTTGTAAGTATTACGAAACAATGTAATATAGTATGTTAGCTCACAAAACTTTCCTACAGGATTACCGACCCGGAGATATTGTTTTATCTCTTACAATGTAAGACAAACATGATTTAACGTCATATAAAATAATGTTGGATCCTACTATGAACTGAATTCACAATAAAGTCACTTTAACTACGATGGTCACGCGTGAGGATCGCGTGAGGATCGCGTGAGGAACTCTCGCACCCCCGACCGCCTTCATGTCCGTGATAACGTGAACAAACTGTAAGCGAGTCGCCCGCGATGGTGTGGCCACGTTTTGCAGTGGCATGGCTTCGCGGGTGGCAAATATCTGGCAATGTACCTTCACCAGGTCCCGATTGGAGAAATAGACCCAAAAAATGTTACCTTGATATCGTGAAAAATGACATGCATGTTCATGCAATGATCTCTAGCAGGGATGACGAAGATCGTATGAAGTGGAGCAGAAAATGTAGGAAAGCGGAGCCCAGGTTCAAAGTTAAGCATTGGCCGCAACAGAAATTAATAAATAATAAATAAATAAAATAAATATTCTACGACATTCTACACAGCGCTTTCTAGAACGAAAGTAAGCATAGTTTAACTAGCTTGTGTTATGGGTTCCAGGATGCGTATAAACATACTTATATACTTTTTGAAGTGACAACTTCTTTTGGCGCACCGCACACAGATTTTTCCATAAGTAGTAAGTTAGGCTGATCCGTCACGCTCTGAGGTGAAAGGCTCGATCGGGTGAACTCGGGACCGTCAAGTGTACCCGAGTGAGAAAGATACAGTCAGCTGCTCTTCGCTGTGTTCGTTGTGTCGCTGTGTTTAGTATATTTAATTCATGCGTAATAATTAATTGTCTTTATTAATTTAATAGTTATTATTGGTACGTAATAAAAATATCTTGACAATTATTTGGTTTTCATTGTGAGGTTAGTGTGTCAATTGATTGCGATTGCCAATGAAATTTACACTTCTGCCGTGCGGTCTTAAGGACACACTCAAAATATGTTTTTTGTAAATACATTTATATTTTACATAGAAAAACCCAGACCAATGCAAATATACATATTCATGCATACAAATATTTGCACTGAGTGGGAATCGAACCTGCGTTTCCTGTTGTAGCAGTCGAATGCACTACCGCTACGCCACAGTGGCCGTCAAATAACACTGGAATCGTGATAAAAGTCACTTTCGCTACAGGAAGCTCTACTTTTACATAACATAACATAACATAACATAACATAACATAACATAACATAACATAACATAACATAACATAACATAACATAACATAACATAACATAACATAACATAACATAACATAACATAACATAACATAACATAACATAACATAACATAACATAACATAACATAACATAACATAACATAACATAACATAACATAACATAACATAACATAACATAACATAACATAACATAACATAACATAACATAACATAACATAACATAACATAACATAACATAACATAACATAACATAACATAACATAACATAACATAACATAACATAACATAACATAACATAACATAACATAACATAACATAACATAACATAACATAACATAACATAACATAACATAACATAACATAACATAACATAACATAACATAACATAACATAACATAACATAACATAACATAACATAACATAACATAACATAACATAACATAACATAACATAACATAACATAACATAACATAACATAACATAACATAACATAACATAACATAACATAACATAACATAACATAACATAACATAACATAACATAACATAACATAACATAACATAACATAACATAACATAACATAACATAACATAACATAACATAACATAACATAACATAACATAACATAACATAACATAACATAACATAACATAACATAACATAACATAACATAACATAACATAACATAACATAACATAACATAACATAACATAACATAACATAACATAACATAACATAACATAACATAACATAACATAACATAACATAACATAAACTCACGCCTATATTTCCGAAGGGGTAGGCAGAGGTGCTAGCACCCACATTTCGCCACCGCGGTAGCCTAGTGGTATGGGTAATGGACTGCTAAGACGATGTCTCAGGTTCGATCCCAGGGTTTACCATGGCACACACCAATGACTTTTCGACGCTTTTCGAAGTTATGTGTGTATTTATCGCAGGTTTATAAGTGCCCGGCTAATGGCAATAGGCTCGCCACCTATTATATTGGGACCTAAATATAAACTACTTTTAATATGCCCCTTTTATTAGCTAAACGGACCGCGCGTTATGTGGTTGAGGTCTGGTTGAACAATTTTTACCTACCTACCTGTCTAGGTAAACAAGGCTCTATTATGAAGGCAACAAGGCAACATTATTATGAATAGTCGATGTTTTGAACATTATTCTTACCACTGTTAATTGATATATACACGAAAAACAAACGAGTAGTGACGTCAATATCGAGAACTTACGGTATATCGTCAGAGGTGAGTTATGTTATTCCGAAATACCTAAATAAACAGTCTACGTTGAGGCCAAACCTTGGTTAAACAATAATTCTGTTATTAGATTTCTAGAGTGGGCCGAGTCCAAAAATTTGCATTCACCATATATTACAATAGGCAGAAAGTTTTGTTTGAGCATGTGATATTAAATGTAAATAGTAGTTTGCTTCGTATTTGAAGTTTTAATTGTATTTGTTCAAAGATCTTTCACAGAAACGATCATAATAATTGCGTTGGATGGTTGTGTAACTGCTGCTCTGTGGTAAAGTTTTGAGTGCTAATTTATTATCTAAAGTTTATTAATAATGATTTTATAGCAGTTTTAAATTTGCAAAAGTAAACTTTATGATGAGACCAGAAAGGTAACAATCAGTCTGTGTTAATTATACTTCTTGAGGTGACATCTTCCCCTCGAAGGCCTTTGCCGGCTTTGCCTCATCCATTTCGCATCACTGGCAGAGAGGTCTTTTGAGCAACATCTGTTTTTCAAAAACTGATATTACACCTATTATTAAAAAAATACTATTAAAAAAAAGCCGCGGTAGCCTAGTGGTATGGGTAATGGACTGCTGAGACGAGGTCTCGGGTTCGATCCCAGGTTTTACCATGGCACACTCCAATGACTTTTCGCTGCTTTTCGAAGTTATGTGTGTATTTATCGCAGGTTTATAAGTGCCCGGTTAATGGCAATAGGCTCGCCACCTATTACATTGGGACCTAAACATAAACTGGCGAAATGTGGGTGCTAGCACCTCTGCCTACCCCTTCGGGGATATAGGCGTGAGTTTATGTTATGTTATGTAATGATATTACACCGAAACCACACTGGCTGCGAGCAAACACTCTTCAACCACAGTCAGCGTCGACACTCGGCCAACGTTCGCAGTGGGATAAAACTTCCCAGAAGCCGAAATGAAGATTTTATCATATTTCCAGCATTCAGTGTCAACTGTCGACCAGTATAAATAAACTTCGTAGATTATAACGAGGATATTGAAGAAGTGTGATTGGATGACTTCGAGTTGATTTATACCTTATAAATAATTAATGTCGTAACAAGGATAGAAAAAAAGAGGCCAAGTGCTAGTCGGACTCGCCCATGAAGGGTTCCGTAGCAGCAAGTAACATAATAATGCTTTTTTTTTAATTTTATATTTGAGTTGATTGAATGAAAGGTAAATTGCGGTTTACGATTTGTTTATTAAAAAACTGTCAAAAAAATTTTCGGTGGAAGTTTACATGGTAATGTACATCATATACAAGGTGTCACAAAATTAGGTCTCTGAATTTGGTGAGATGACTTGGTATCGACAAAACAATATATGTATTTGAAACAAAAAAAATATCGAGTAACATAAAAAAAAAAAAATTTAAAAATATAAGAATTAAAAATATAAGAATGAAAAAAAAAAAACACCAGCGATCAGCGTTACGTGACGCGACGAGCCCGTGACGCACGTGGTAGGCGTGCAGTCCTTCTCCTTGCAGTATTCTCCAAGCGGATGTGCGGGAAATACCTAAATCGCGACCAGCGTCACGTGTGCTCGTCGCGTCACGTGACTCTGGTCGCTGTTGGTGTTTTTTTTTTCCCGATATATTTTTTTAGTTTCAAATACGTATTTTGTCGATACCAACTCATCTCACCAAATTCAGAGACCTAATTTTGTGATACCTTATATATTTTTCAGTTTTATCATTCTCTTATTTTAGAAGTTACAGGTGGGGGGGGGGGGGCAAAATTTTTCTTTTTTGTGTGAAAATCCTAATGCGGTTCACAGAATACATCTTATTACCAAGTTTCAACAGCATACTTCTTATAGTTTCCCGAAAAATTGACTGTGACATACGGACGGACAAACAGACAGACATGACGAATCTATAAGGGTTCCTTTTTTTGCCAATTGGCAACGGAACCCTAAAAATACAAAATCAGGGTTATCAGAAAAAAAATATCATGAAAATACATTTTCAGCACTTGGACCACACACATTTAGTCGGTATGTCATTCCACTGTTTTAAGCACTTTGAACTCTGATACTGTATCATAACATTAATCTATCCTTCCAAGAGGGATGACACGGAGCTTAAAGCTTAGCGGTTAGATTAAAACAGATAACGATATCAAGACGTTTCATCTCCCCTCTTCTTGCGAAGTAAGGGGTACTACTGAAGTGTTATAAGGAATTGCTGACGTTTTTAGCCAAGAATGCGAGCGTTATTCTGACTTCAAATTAGATAAATATTCTAGTACATGTTACACAGAGTTATTAAGACTCAAAGTAAACATATATCTAATGCCAATGAAAAAATTATACAGAGTGTCCCACGGCTATCCCATATCGAGGGAAATTAACCGGCAATAACCGTAAAAATTACATCCTGTAGTTTTATAGCATCAATCGATGGGTCAATCATAAGGATCAAATCTCTCTAACAAACATGTTAAATTAAAAAAAAGTGTAAACATGATTCCATACGACTTATTTCAAAAAGGCCAAAAAGTTATCATAATCCATAACAAAGGAATGTATTTTTCATAAGTATGTTGGTTTATAATAGTTCATTTTTTAATGAAATACCTATATTGTAAACGAAAACCTCCTTGATATGTTTGATTCAGTCGCGAACACACTTTATGGTCCCGACCGAACGAGAGAAATGCGAAGTAACTTCATGATACCTTTTTTTTATTTTTTCGTGCGGAAATTCCTTCGGATACCCCCCCGCCGGCCAGCGGCGGCGGTTATGTCGGGCTTGAACCGACTAAAACCGCACGCCGTCTCGGGACTAAGCCGGGGTGTAAGGTTGCCCAAAATGACACTGGCAATAACGTATGTACATTTCATGGTAGGCCTGTTGCTAAGACTACCTGGCATCCCATGAGACATTTTATTTTAAAAATCCGTAAGCCGATTGCAACGTTACCTATCAGTTTCACGAAATCGGATGAACGGTAAAGCAGAGCATTGTTTTTTTTAAATATTAAATCTGAAACGTACTTATTGTGCCGTACAATTTTATATAATACCTTGTCACATACCGACAAGAATCCGATTTACAGTAAGATTAAACAAGCGACAAAATTTATTAAAACATACATTTAAAAAAGAAGGCGAATGTTTGCCGACTATAAAACGTGTCTGTCAAAACCACAATTCAAACAAGCCATATTCAATCGGAAATTGCTCACAAACCCATTCAGTACATAGAACAACAATATAAACAATAAAATAAAGAAAATGTCCTAACCTCGGGGTTTGTTTTTGACACAAAAGGGAAACGGGAGGTACAGATCGTAAAGTTGTCAATGACACTCTGCAGTAAATATTGGTCTGTGTTGGTATGAACACACCCGCTATAGTTTAGGATATTAAACACTTTATTGACTTAAAATGTGGACGTTATAAGTGTTAATGACTTAGCTTCATTTCTTTTCTGCTTTCATCTATACTAATACTAACTGTTGCCCGCGGCTCCACCCGCGGCTCTGCCCGCGACTCCGCCCGCGTTATATTCGGTTCCCGTGCCTGCAATCCAAGGGAACCTAAACACTTTAATGACTTAAAATGTGGACCTTAAAAGTGTTAATGACTTAGCTTCATTTCTTTTCTAGTTTCATCTATACCAGTACTATCTGTTACCCATGGCTCCACCCGCGTTGAATTCGGCTCCCGTGCCCGCAATCCAATGGAACCTATTCCAAGGATAAAAGATTGCCTATATGTTATTTCAGTCTATAATTTCATACCAAATTTCAGTCCGATCCTTCCAGCCGTTAGAGCCTGACTTAGTAACAAACATGAGAAAGTACAAAATTTTTCACAGTTTCAAGTTCATAATATTATAGTAGGATTATAAAGCCAGAGAGTAATATTATCAGAACCCCTGCACATTTTGGAAATATGCTATCACTATTTGAAAGGTTTGGTACTATCCCGGATGGCCCTAGGCTATATATTACGTGTAAATATTATGATAGCGTTAGTTAAAAAAACACATATAAATCGAAGCAAATCGAGGGCAGTTAGCTAGTGATAAATCAAAATATCAAAAAAGCGGCCAAGTGCGAGTCGGACTCGCCCATGAAGGGTTCCGTATCAGTAAGTAACATAATAATGACTTTTTTTATTTTTTATTTGAGTTGATTGAATGAAAGGTAAATTGCGTTTTACGATTTATGACGTATTAAAAAAAACTACTTACTAGATCTTGTTCAAACCAATTTTCGGTGGAAGTTTACATGGTAATATACATCATATATTTCTTTTGTTTTATCATTCTCTTATTTTAGAAGTTACAGGGGGAGGGGACACACATTTTACCATTTTGGAAGTATCTCTCGCGCAAACTATTCAGTTTAGAGAAAAATTATATTAGAAACCTCAATATCATTTTTGAAGACCTATCCATAGTTAGATGAAAAAAAAATGTTGAGTTTCAGTTCTAAGTATGGGGAGCCCCCAAAATTTTCGTTTTGTTTTTCTATTTTTGTGTGAAAATCTTAATGCGGTTCACAGATTACATCTACTTACCAAGTTTCAACAGCATAGTTCTTATAGTTTCGTAAAAAAGTGGCTGTGACATACGGACGGACAGACAGACAGACAGACATGACGAATCTATAAGAGTCCCGTTTTTTGCCATTTGGCAACGGATCCCTAAAAAAAGAAGAAAGATTCAGTAAAAATTTCAAACATGTGTTTTTTTTTTATTAAATTAAAATATCAAAACAGTTGTGAACGAATCAAATTATGATTGATTGTGAAAGTTTAATAACCACGAAGACGTTGGTAGGCTTTGTTCTGACAGACCAATAAAATCATTTTTTTACATTTTTACGTTCAATTAAATTTTTAAGCATTTTGAATGCTTACTTTTTCTAAAGATTTTTTTTACGTTCTTTTTCCAATGCATTTGAAATCATGCGTTTTAAAATCTGGCTTTACAGAATCGGGCCACTGGGTTATCACGTTAAACTCAATGAACTTTAGTTTCATAAGTTTATAGATTTAGACGGCCTCTGTGGCGTAGCGGTAGTGCATTCGACTGCTATGACAGGGGGCGGGGGTTCGATTCCCGCTCAGTGCAAATATTTATATGCATGAATATGTCTATTTGCATTGGTCTGGGTGTATCCATGTATAATATGTATGTATTTACGAAAAAAACAGTATATAAGTATGTTTATCCGCATTCTGGAACCCATAACACAAGCTAGTTAACCTATGCTTACTTTGGGTCCAGAAAGCGCTGTGTAAAATGTCGTAGAATATTTATTTATTATTATTATTTAGATCGGAAGAAGAGAACATCTAGGTCGGGACTTGAACCCGCGACCAGTCCCTTACAGGGGGAATGCTCTGACCAACTGAGCTACCTAGACACTCACACTGTTCTCTTTTTCCAATCTTAATCTATAGGAAAAGTGAGCATACTTATTGCTTAAAATTTAATTGAATTCATAAGTTTAGTTTGCTGCACCTTCTAGTTCAGACACAGGTTCTGGTCTCACAATAGACAAGGTTCTGGCGCAGGCTTTCGACTTGGAGTTGGTAAGACGGTAGTCACTCACATAAAAGACAAGTTGAAAAATCAAGAGAAAGAGTTAGATAGCCGGGATATGCTAAACTGATGGAAATATAGTAATCAAATTTTCCACTTCAAGATGCTCATGAAAATTAATAATAAAAGGGATTGTGTGGTTATAGGAAACCACGGTAAAAGTGAAACTTTTTTTCACATTATAGACATTTAACTAAACAATAAGAACATTTACATTAAACACTGACAAACAACATTTACATTAAACTCTGACAAAAACAACCAAAATAGCGTGGAGCACTGGCACAAATGAGTAATAGACACTACACGGTCAGCTGCTGCGAACTATAGGCGCCGCCATATTGGGCTTGGCTGCTATGACGAGCGCCTTTCACTTTATCCCTACTCCGCGGCCGACCGTCACGCGACATGTAACACACAGACGAAAAAGTTTGAGACGATGTAATAAAAGTTTCACTTTAACACTTTAATAATATTTATAATAATAAATAAAACAACGGCTGGGTCATGCCAGTCTTAGTATACTCCTTTGGCATACTAAGATGGACTCAGACCGAATTAGATGCCCTGGATAGGAAAGTCCGTACGTTGCTAACTGCAAATCGTATGCACCACCCACGCTCGTCAGTAATGAGGTTGTATATCCCACGGAAGTGTGGGGGTCGTAGTTTTTTAAACGCCAAGACTCTCCACAACCGTGAGATATGCAACCTTAGGGAATATTTCCTACACGTTGACGTGGGTGTGCACCGAGATGTAGTGGCAATAGACAACGGACTGACCCCTCTCGCTCTGGCAAAAGAGAACTGGCACAAACCGGTAATACTTAGCATCGCTGATCGCAAGGAAATATGGAAGAGCAAAGAGCTGCATGGACGTTTTTATCGGGCCTTAAATGGGCCCGACGTAGATATAAAAGCATCAGTGTTCTGGCTACGCTTCGGTGATCTCTTTGGAGAAACCGAAGGTTTTGTCTGTGCAATTACAGATGAAGTTGTCATGACGAATAATTATCGGAGGTATATCCTTAAGGACGGCACGATTGACATATGTCGGGCGTGTCACCGTCCCGGAGAATCAATAAGACACATTATCTCTGGTTGTTCTCGTCTTGCCAACGGAGAATATTTGCATAAACACAACCAAGTGGCCAGAATCGTTCATCAACAACTTGCTCTAAAGTATGATCTTGTAGATTCGGAGGTACCGTATTACAGGTATGTGCCCGACCCAGTTCTTGAAAATGGTCGTGTCACGTTTTACTGGGATCAATCAATCATCACTGACAGGACTATTGTAGCCAATAAGCCTGATATAGTGGTGATTGAACGATCAGAGCGTCTCGCAATAATTATTGACATCACCATCCCCCATGATGACAACCTCGTGAAAGCCGAAAAAGACAAACAAATAAAATATTTGTACTTGGCTCACGAGATTGTCGACATGTGGGATGTGGATTCAGCAATTATTGTTCCGATAGTCGTATCGGTTCACGGACTGATAGCCAAGAGCCTTGATCAACATCTCCAGAGGCTCGCGTTAGGCAGTTGGGTCAAGGGCTGGATGCAGAAGGCAGTGCTCCTCGACACGGCACGTATTGTGAGGAGGTTCCTCTCCCTGGAGCCCTAACTACCGGTAGCTTGGTCCCTGTACCCGATGCCGGGTGGCCACTATTTTTTATATTTTTAAATATACTTGTTTTTTTTTATATATAGAATGTATTTAAAAATATAATTTATATGTATTTTAAGTGTAATAAAGAGGATAATAAAAAACAAACAAACTGAAAACAATACGAAGACAGTACCAAACATGTTCCCATATAACATACTTAGAAGCTTAACATCTTATACAGGGTGAACACATAACTAGTTTCTACTAACTGTAATAAAGTAATCGACAGTTTCAATTAAAACTTCAGTACAATGGAACTATTTAATCGTTATCACTTTAGTGAAGAGCACACAAACATGCGAGGTGCAATAACATAGGAGTCACTCCTTGGAAGTTAGCGTCTACCTCATATCGCTGCACAGTGTTGCGGTGGACCATTTTATGAACCAAAATATATAAACAGTTTTTTTTTACCTGTGGAAACCTCCACGGGCTTCACCCCATCGGTGCCAACGATGGGATGGGCGTGTCGGAATAGCGCTTACTAGACCCAAAGTAAGCATAGTTTAACTAGCTTGTGTTATGGGTTCCAGATTGTGGATAAACATACTTATACACTTTTTTTATTGTAAATACATACATTATTATACGTAGAAACAGCCAGACCAATGCAAATAAACATATTCATGCATACAAATATTTGCACTGAGCGGGAATCGAACCCGCCCCCATTGTCGTAGCAATCGAATACACTACCGCTACGCCACAGAGGCAGTCCATTGCCCGGCACCCCGCGCAAGCCCTCGAAAGGATAACCCCAGAGTTACACCCTTATTTTCTGAAATATTTTAGTAAATAACTTGACAACTCTCAAAATTAACAAACTTCAATATTAAGTAATAGTATTCAGGGCTTATGAGGCTCTACCAAGATCTATAGGGTCCAAACCAACCTCACCTGTAAGTCGGCACATCTGCTGATCGACGGAAGAGGCTTTAGCGCAGTCTTTCCTTTCTGGGTTCCGGTGTCAGACGACTCTCGCTGTCATACAAGCATGAATGAAGAAGAAAACAACAAACTAAACATAATTATGTTATGACAAAAGTTACTTAAATATTAATAAGTTTTATGTATTTAAATGTATTTTTTTAGCAAAAGTATATAAATATCAATATATTGAGCATGTTTTTAGGGTTCCGTAGCCAAATGGCAAAAAACAGAACCCTTATAGATTCGTCATGTCTGTCTGTCCGTCCGTATGTCACAATCACTTTTTTCCGAAGCTATAAGAACTATACTGTTGGAACTTGGTAAGTAAATGTATTCTATGAACCGCATTAATATTTTCACACAAAAATAAAAATAAAAACAATAAACTTTGGGGGTCATCAAACTCATACTTGTGTGGTGTCTATGGAAAGGTCTTTAAAAATGATATTGAGGTTTCTAATATATATATATATATATTTATATATTTAGTCCGTCAATTGACTGCCCCCAGCTGAATGGTGAGAACCTAAATTGAAGTCCCGAAGATATGGGCCACCATCCCAAACGCTGACGATCCTAAAATGGTGGTCCCTACCTTGATGGCCTCAACAGATACTTCTTCACTATCCGCTTGAAGAACCCGGGATTGCAAGAAGAAGGAAGCACGTGCGCAGGCACAGCATTCCAGGTCTTTATCGTGCAACATATCTATATTAACTTAAAAGCAAAAGTCATTATTTACTAACTTTCTAACTATTTCTTTGTATATTCGTAATAGTTGAACGTTTAACTTGAATTACGACTATAGGCCCAACGACATGTTACTCAACCCACTGTGTAAGAGTTTAAGATTGATAGTTATACTAAGTGTTCCCCCGGCATCGCCTGGCAACTTCGCTGGTTAACTCTTGGAGAAAATTGCGAGTACGACACAAGTGCTAAATAAATAGCAGTAGTTAGAGAGCATTCTTGAGTTATATTACATCTTAAAATAATATTAAATGTTAGACAAATTTTAATGTACATTTAAGGTTTTGATAAATACCATAACATGGCATAATTTCACGCCTGTATCCCCCAAGGGGTAAGCAGAGGTGTATTACACACCCTCGATTCGCCAGTTATGTTTACGTCCCAATGTAATAGGGGGCGAGACTATTGCCATCTACCGGGCACATTACTAATCGAGCGTTAATTAATATTTTTTAAAACACACTTGACTACGAAAAGTCAGAGGTGTGTGCCCGCGGCGACTGAGGATCAAACTGATAAATACCAGTTACGAGAATGAGTCTCAAAACCACACGAAGGGTTCTGTAAGTGTACCTTTGAAACGATTTACTTTTTAAATACTTCTATAAAAGACATTTGAATGTATATACCATTTTATCGGTCTTAAGACGCCGGGGTGTAAGGTTGCCCATAGAGCATATCCATCGCACCCCGACTGACCCTGGGCCATCACCGGTTTCGAGATGGCCCCCTCGGGTTTGGGAACCACGGTGTCCCCGTCTTGCCCCAGTTTGGGGGAGGGGCGCTAGTCGCCCCTCCGTCCCGGCCTGCTTCTGCTGGGGTGACAGGCGGCCTCACCTGCCACCCCCAGGCCTGCGCTCATGGAGGACGGAGGTCGTTAAGCGACCTCCGGTGCCTGAGTCACCTGCGACGCGCGGCGAGCATGTTGCGGGCTTGGCGGGCCGGGAGAGTTCCAAATCTCTCCCGGGCGCGCTCCGCCATCTCCTTCGCGAGCATTACATGCTCGCAGAAGGAGGTGGCGGCGGCCCACGCGCTCGCGCTTCGCTCCATTGCCGCAATCATGCTGCCGAGAGAGAGGACTCCCACCCCGATGGCTGCCACGAGGTCACACCTCGGCGCCTCCCACGCCGGGCAGTCCGCCAGCGTGTGCAGCCCTGAGTCCTCGCCCTGACTTTAACATACCTGGCGAATCGTGGGTATGTAATACACCTCTGCCGACCCCTTCGGGGATACAGGCGTGAATTTATGTTACGTTATGTTATGCGAACTTTGAACGCAACTGAAAGGTTCCTGGTTTAAGATTGTGCCAACAATAATATTTCTCCTTAAACTGCCTAGAGGCATAAGTACGTACATTACACAGAACATTATATAAGATGAAAGAAAATTCTAAGTAATTGGTTATATCATTAATCATGATCCATCTTCTTAGCGGAGTGGTTCTGTGTTGGCGTTTAGCTAAACGCGATACATCTCGTTGGCACCAAGAATTATGACACTGTTTTTAACGTTAACATTTCCTTAAGTACTTACGGCAGTTTACGCGAATATTACACATCTAATCGTAACTACTTTTAACTCGACTGTGGTGAAGCTAAAAAGAAGGGTTATGTGTTTGATTATGTGTTTGACCCACATGATCGTAAGCCCGACATAACCACCCCCGCTGGTCGACGGGGGGGTATCCGAAGGGATTTCCGCACGAAAAAAAAAACTACTAACTACTATAAATCTGAATTGATTTTGATGAATAATATTATTATGTCATTAAATTCATCTTTATTCCACAAGTTTCATTGGGTAAAAATGTATATTTAAAAAAAAAAAACATGTACCTGTAGTGCAGTTAGGATGTTTTGTCCTTGGAATTAATACTTATTATTTCGAACTATAAAACGACTTCTAGGTAAGAAGTCGTTTTAACGTTTTAATAAACAAATATTCTACGACATTCTACTCAGCGCTTTCTAGACCCAAAGTAAGCATAGTTTAACTAGCTTGTATGATGGGTTCTATAATGTGGATAAACATACTTATATACTTTTTGTTTGTAAATACAAACATATTATACATAGAAACACCCTGACCAATGCAAATAGACATATTCATGCATACAAATATTTGCACTGAGCGACAATTGAACCCGCCTCCTCTGTCGTAGCAGTCGAATGCACTACCGCTACGCCACAGAGGCCGTCACCTGTTGATATTGTGGTCAAGCGTTTCTTGATATTTCGTTTCACAGGTGTTTCTCGATATTTCATTTCATTTCTCAATTTTTGTTCCGAGTTCCCATTGTTATGGTACTTTATTTGTAGCAGTACGTTCACAGATAGCTAATGAAATTACAGGTGGATGTTTATGAGTAGAAAATATGATAGTCTGTGTGCTTCGTTTTATGTCCATTCGTAACTTATGTCACATACAACTCGATTCGGCGTTCCATACACAAACTCACAGTGAGATCACCACTCGCTTCGGCTTTATTCATTTTTCGGAAGCCGTGGCTTACGGCCAGAAGGCAGTTGCGGCCGCAAAAGTCAAGATAACCAAATTGTGGAAAGAAGGAGTTAGACAGTGGACGATTTATGGTACTTTATGGTTTTTTTTACATAACCCCTTCATCACTTGCCATATCGAAAACTAAGCTTAAATATTATTGTTTTAGGGTGTAATATAGTTTTGATGCAAATTACCTTCATCCAACGCAAAAAATAACATAAAAACTTAAAATAAGTTCACGCCGGTATACATAATTGCTCTACTAGTTTAGAATTTATTAATTCATTACAAAATGATCGTGATCATTATAGAAAATATAATGAAAATGTTGGTCATCAAATTTCAAACGCGTTCCAACGATATTAATGAATAGATTAAAGTTTTGAAATAACTACTTAAGATCCTTTTTAAATAGGTATTTGAAATCATGCATAATTCATTAGCATCTAAATTATTCGTAAGAAGAACCTAGAGAACTTCTAATTTAGTGCCACCTGACTGCCAAGTTGGATGGTCGACCTGAAAAAGATAGCTGCGATAGACTGGCTGCGCAAGGCTTCGGAAAAAAGCAAGGATCGGGTGCTATAGCGTATAATGGCAGAGGCCTATGTCCAGCAGTGGACTGCAATAGGCTAATTGATTGATTGATTGACTGACAAATATACTCCAAACTGCAAGTGCCAGTAAACCACCACAACTTAACACCAGTACTAACCTAGTCTTATTATCTTGCTAGAGAACTGAATTACTACGATTGGAAGAGTTACATGGGCAGGTCGCTTCAGCATCAGTCACTTTTTTGGTGTTGCAAGCATGTATCTAGCTGTTATCTAACCAACTATGAAAATACCCGCTCTCCTCCCTTCTCAGAACTTGGTTTATTTTGACTTTTTTGTTAATATATGTACATTATTGAGCTGAGTGAGACGAAGTCGAGCGAAAGCTCCTCATACCAGACTTCAGGATTTTCTTTGTCACAGGTCTTCTCCTAAACTACTAATCCAATGAGAACCAAATTTGGCACGATTGAAGAGGTCAATCAGAGGAAGGTTTAAGGATATATTTTGAAAAAATTTATGCTACCACAGAGGAATGATCACCGTTAAAAAAAATCCAGAAGGAATTACATAATAACCGCTCGAGACACTGTGACCAAACTTTACCCGCTCAGAAAGCATGTCCAGAGTTGTGACTTTCAAAAAGAATTTTCAAAATCGGACTTGCCACGGAGGAATGATCACTGTTCAAAATTTTCAAAATCTGATTCACAATGTCTCACTCATCTCAACATTGCAAGCAGCGATTCGCCTTGCAGACCTAGTATATATAGTAACACCCAGACCAATGCAAATAGACATATTCATGCATACAAATATTTGCACTGAGCGGGAATCGAACTCGCGAATCGAGTTTGTAGCAGTCCAATGCACTGCCACAACACCACAGAGGCCGTCAATGTTTTTCACTGCTATAGTGTCACAATATTATGATCAAAACACTTTCATATTTTGACAAATAACATCTCTTAATGAAGTTGGTTAATCAAATTTATTGCTGTAATATATACAATACATTTTTTATATACAATTTCTCATTGGTAGGTATTTCAAAATTTTTTTGACTAGATTTATAACGTATCCTCTCTTGAATCTTAATACTCCATTCAAGGATTGATTCTGTTGTCAATATACATAAAATTATGTGAACAAGGGACCTGTTATTGGAGTTTCTGTAGAAATAATTTGCGATCAAAAGGTAAAAAATAATACAAAATGCCTATATTCGTATTTAATGTGAATGGAATAACAAAGCCGGTTTTATCAATCAATCAATTAGCCTATTGCAGTCCACTGCTGGACATATGCCCCTCCCATTGTACGCCATAACACCCGATCCTCCACCTTGCGCATCCAGTCTAGCCGGTTTTATACCTGCAACAAATTTAAAACGGCACTAGGCTATTGAATTTGATAATCGCTAGCGAGTTAACGCGAAGGCTGGCAATCGTTCAGAAATCTACACCACCCGGTGCATAGTTGATGCGTTGGTGAAATTTAAGGAGTCATTTTCAGTCTCCTCTTTGGCGTAGGCCCACTCGACATATATAATCCAGTCCATAGGTATTTTGCGCAGTAACTATTAGATGCTTCCTGTAACGATGACCGTGTCAGTGGTAAATAAATAAATAAATATATATTCTAGGACATATTACACAGCGCCATCTAGACCAAAACTAAGCAGAGCTTGTCATATGGGTTCTATAATGCTGATAAACATACTTAGATAGTTTTTTTTTTGTAAATAAATACATATTATACATAGAAACACGCAGACCGATGCAAATATACATTTTTGCAATGAGCCGGAATCGAACCCGCGACCTTTGATTTAGCAGTTGAATGCTCTACCGCTACGCTACAGAGGTCAAATCAAGAGATTAGTGGCCTTAAACTCATTTAGCATGAAAACTAGTTTCGTCAAACTTTCACGTATTCACCACCATCCAACACTTCACAGAACATAGTGGTTATAAATATAAAGATAGAACATGCCTTTTTTTTCTTTTTTTTTGTGCGGAAATCCCTTCGGATACCCCCCCGCCGGCCAACGGGGGCGGTTATATCGGTCTTGAACCGACTAAAACCGCACGCCGTCTCGGGTCTTCAGACGCCGGGGTGTAAGGTTGCCCATAGAGCATATCCCTCGCACCCCGACTGACCCTGTACCATCTCCGGTTTCGAGATGGCCCCCTCGGGTTTGGAAACCACGGTGTCCCCGTCTTGCCCCGGTTTGAGGGAGGGGCGCTAGTCGCCCCACCGTCCCAGCCAGCTTCTGCTGGGGTGACAGGCGGCCTCACCTGCCACCCCCAGGCCTGCGCTCATGGAGGACGGAGGTCGTTAAGCGACCTCCAGCGCCTGAGTCGCCAGCGACGCGCGGCGAGCATGTTGCGGGCTCGGCGGGCCGGGAGAGTTCTGAACCTCTCCCGGGCGCGCTCGCGCTCCGCACCATTGCCGCAATCATGCTGCCGAGCGAGAGGACTCCCACCCCGATGGCTGCCACGAGGTCACGCCTCGGCGCCTCCCACGACGGGCAGTCCGCCAGCGTGTGCAGCCCTGAGTCCTCGCTAGCGTCGCAGTGATGACACTCAGGCGTTGGTTCCATCCTGATCCGATGCAGGTGGTCCCCGAACCACCCCTTCCCAGAGACCACCTGCGTCAGTCGGTACGAGAGGCTTCCGTGTCGCCTCTCTAGCCAATCCTCCATGATGGGCCTTACCGCCGCTATTGTGGCGTGCCCTGCGCTTGGTCGCCCAAGTCGTTCCTTCCACTCCACCACGATGGCCTGGCGGAGCTGGGACTGCTCAGCCTCGATTTCTCGAGGCTCGGGGTTCCGTCCCTGCTCCCGCGCCACTGGTACAGTTGCGAAAGGGCTCTCGCCTCCAGGTCCCATGGCAGAGTTCCGGCAAGGAGACTCGCCGCCTCGAAGGAGATCGTGCGGTACCCGCGGATGACCCTGATGGCCATCACCCGCTGCAGAGCGCGCAGCATCCGCACATTTCCAGCCTTCAGGGCCTCCGCCCATATTGGGAACCCATACAGGGCCATGGACCGCACGATCCCCATAAATCTATTGATATAAAATGTAAATTAAACAAAGCGCATCTTTTAATGAAAAAAGCGGCCAAGTGCGAGTCGGACTCGCCCATTAAGGGTTCCGTAGCAGCAAGTAACATAATAATGTTTTTTTTTTAATTTTTATATTTGAGTTGATTGAATGAAAGGTAAATTGCGGTTTCGGATTTATGACGTATTAAAAAAAACTACTTACTTGATCTCGTTCAAAACAATTATCGTTGGAAGTTTACATAGTACCGTCACGGGAGACACTCCCAAAGTGGTAAAATATGTGCTCCCCCCTGTAACATCTAAAATAAGAGAATGATAAAACTAAAAAAAATATATGATGTACAATATATTTTTTTTTGTTTTATAATTCTCTTATTTTAGATGTTACAGGGGGGGAGCACACATTTTACCACTTTGGGAGTGTCTCCCGCGCAAACTATTCAGTTTAGAAAAAAATTATATGAGAAACCTCAATATCATTTTTGAAGAGCTATCCACACATATGGCTTCGATGAAAAAAAAAATTTGAGTTTCAGTTAGAACTGAAACTCAAAATTTTTTCTCAGTATGGGGACCCTCAAAATATATTGTTTTTTTTCTATTTCTGTGTGAAAATCTTAATGCGGTTCACAGAATACATCTACTTACCAAGTTTCAACAGCATAGTTCTTATAGTTTCGGAAAAAAGTGGCTGTGACATACGGACGGACAGACAGACAGACATGACGAATCTATAAGGGTTCCGTTTTTGCCATTCGGCAACGGAACCCTAAAAAGTGAAGAAGAAATAGAAAATGAGTGAGTGCTTTATAAATATATTAGCGATGATGGTTCTGGTAATGATGATGGTGAAAAAGTCGTTGAAATTATGGATGGAAGTTGATTTTTCTGAGAGATAAACTTTTTAATGTAAAATGATTGTAATAGTTGTAGTATAAATTGTCATGTTTGTGTACGATAGCGCAATAAATGAATATTGTATAAATGATAGTAATTTTATACTGATAATTAAAGCAATTCGTGCAAAATTATTCCCTAACCATTCCCGAATATCTAAAATGCACAGCGTTAATATTTTCAAGTTTTTACTTCTGATGGTTAAGGCATAGGATTAGTATACGAATCTGTAACTAACAAGATGTATTAAAATGAATTCATACCTGACATTCATGTCTTTAATTTCATAGAAACGTATAACTTTACTAGACATTGGGGTAATTGAGATAATTCTGTTGAAGAAGTATTAATAAACAAAGAAGAAAAATATCTAATAAGTACTAAAATGTCAGCATATCTATATATATAAAACAAAGTCGTTTTAGTGATGACCTCGATGAACTCAAGAACGGGTGGACCGAT
This sequence comes from Cybosia mesomella, assembly GCA_946251805.1. Taxonomy (NCBI): domain Eukaryota; kingdom Metazoa; phylum Arthropoda; class Insecta; order Lepidoptera; family Erebidae; genus Cybosia; species Cybosia mesomella. The sequence goes on along the minus strand of OX276400.1, from coordinate 28,989,548 downwards.
TTTCATAACCTTTGATTTTTTGAAATTGTCAATACTGTGCCTATTTTTGCTTTAAATGGGATTAATGGTGGGCTACCTCACCACCGGCCAGAGTGGGGATAATTATGTCGGATGCTAACGCCAGGGTGTAAGGTGGTCAAATAAGGCAATTCCCTTGCACACCGGCTGACCCTGGGCAATCTACGGCTTTGAGATGGCCCCTTCGGGATACTGTGACTTTACTAGCAATTAGGATAATTAAAAATATGACATTTACGAAATAAACTCAGCTAATAATGTAACCGACATAACTTGATTGTAAGGCGATGCGAAGTTTGCCGGGTCAGCTAGTTTGATATAAATATTTCAAATTATGAATCAGTTTTTTTTAACGTGTGGAAGCCCCCACGGACTTCACCCCATCATCGGTGCTAACGATGGGGTGGGCGTGTTGGAATTGGACCGACTATATTTACACGGTGTCCTCCCCAAGTGCCCATTGCCGGGCACCCCGGATAAGCCCTCGAAAGGATAACCACAGGGTTACCGGCGGACTTTGGCCACCACTGCGACCTCGCATGGTGGGGTCGGGTTTTATACCGCATTGGTGAGTTGGCAGGCGTGTGTAGGACAAACATGACAGGCCTCCGTCTTGGCCTGCTTCTGTGAGGACGGCTAGCCGGCCGACTGTCTCCTCGGGCCCTTTTTTTTATAAATCAGATCAGATGATCAAAAAAACCCTGTAAAAGTAATTCTTAGTATTTCCGAAAATATTATCAACGACTAACTAAATGACCAATACATAATAGAAATGTAGCAAACAACCAAACATTAATTACCCAAAAACATCACAATAATTCGCCATCTTAATTTATTAGAGGACGAGACATTTTCTGCGAGACAAACACGAATCTGAGTGGGTCCTCGGGCCCTGTAAATGTACCCACTATCACTCAAAGTCAGACCTCTTATTTATCACTAGATACGGCCCAGAATATAAAAACTGTTCATATTTTTAACATAGAACCTTATAAGTAAGACACAGAACTCATTTAAGCTTGTCATTTAATTTCTTGGATGGTAGTTGTAAGTTGGTAGAGCAGTTCCTATATTTTTATGAGGGAACTATGACGTCCAAAGGTTTTGTTGATTTCCGTCTGCTCGTTTAGGCTTTTTTGCTACAGTATATTGACTTTATTATAAGCCTAAAAGTTTAGTTAGAATACGATATAGAATTCTGGGATATATTTGAAGATTTAGAAGGATGAGTGTTATTTTTTGGGATAAATAGCAGTATTAATGGTACAGTGGTTCTGAGAAAAAAATATGTAGAAAAAGGTTTCAGTGTTGTTCCTATTCTGATTTACATATGGATAAATCTTCTTCTCTTTATATATAAAAATGAATTGCTGTTTGTTAGTCTCGCTAAAACTCGAGAACGGCTGGACCGATTTGGCCAATTTTGGTCTTGAATTATTTGTGGAGGCCCAGAGAAGGTTTAAAAGGTGAATAAATATGGAAGTTGTTATCGATTGAGGCAGTACGAAGTCTGCCAGGTCAGCTAGTCTTCTTCTTCTTCTTATATATAAAAATGAATTGCTGTTCGTTAGTCTCGCTAAAACTCGGGAACGGCTGGACCGATTTGGCTAATTTTGGTCTTGAATTATTTGTGGAGGTCCAGAGAAGGTTTAAAAGGTTTGTCATCGATTGAGGCAGTACGAAGTCTGCCGGGTCAGCTAGTAAATAAATAAATATTCTAAGACATTCTACACAGCGCTTTTTAGACCCAAAGTAAGCATAGTTTAACTAGTTTGTGTTATGGGTTCCAGAAGGTGGTTAAACATACTATATACTTTTTTTTTGTAAATACATACATGTTATACATTAGAAACACTTAGACCAATGCAAATAGACATATTCATGCATACAAATATTTGCACTGAGTGGAAATCGAACCCGCGCCCCCTGTCGTAGCAGTCGAATGCACTACCGTTTCGCCACAGAGGCCGTCAGCTCAATTCCACTATCAACGTATAAAGGTAATCAACGTCTAAAGTGAATCTTACATTTTATCCGATTTGGCAGAAAGGAATTTTCGTCTTTTCGTCATCTTCCTTTTAATTGGATACTAACAGTCTTATTCATAAAAAGTTATGGGAGGTTTATAAGACTGCTATAAGGTGATCGTCGAACATTTGTATTCATAACAGCAATGTTCCCAATGTTTGACCTGTGTAGCATGGTGGTGTTCATGGGTTTATTCACGCTCAGCGCAAATATTTGGACACATGAATATATGGTTATACATAATAGCGGCGATAGCCCAGTGGTGTACGTAACAGACTGCCGAGACGAGGTCTCGAGTTCGATCCCCAGTCGCCCCGGGCACACACCTCTGAATTTCGAAGTTATGTGTGTATTAAAAATGTTGATTTATCGCTCGCTTAGTAATGTGCCCGGTAGATGGCAATAGGCTCGCCCCCTATTACATTGGGACCTAAAACCTAACTGGCGAAACGTGGGTGTAATACACCTCTGCCTACCCCTTCGGGGATACAGGCGTGAAGCTATGTATATATATGTATGTAATAATAATAAACAATCTAGCTTATAATTTACATCATCTCGTTAAAGTCGACATACATACATCAAAACTATTCAGCGGCCCCCTTTGGGCACATTACTAAGCGAGCGAAAATTGACATTTTTATTATTATTAAGCCTCAAAATTTAATGCAGAAATTGAAGGAGCTCCGCAACGTAGGCGGGGTAACGGCTAGTTACTGAATAAACCCATATGTTTCAGAGTGTGAGGCAGTACACTGCATTGTCGCTCTTCATGAATATTCGCAGAGGATAATGACGGCGTGTTTAATATTGCCAAACTGCACACTGTAACACATTGTACAGGCTTACATTTTACGAGCTCAGACACAGATTTATATTTGTCTTCTTAATAGAATAGAATAGAAATAAACTTTATTGTATATCTATAGATTTAGATCGGAAAAAGAGAACATCTAGGACGGGACTTGAACCCGCGACCAGTCCCTTACAGGGGGAATGCTCTGACCAACTGAACCACCTAGACTAATAAAATTTCATAAAAAAAAAACACTAAATTTTTTAATAAATAAATAAAATTTGTAGGAGGAGAGTAAGGACTAATCCATTCTGTTGTAAGTGTAAGCTTAACGTTAATTAGTCTTTTTTTTATACCACTCAGTTGGCAGACGATCTCACGGCCCACCTGATGGGAAGCGGTTACCGTGGCCTATGGATGTGTGCAACACCAGGGGCGTCGCACTTGCGCTGCTGACCCTGTAAAAACCTTCTAATGCTCTTCTGGAAGAACCCCATGTTAATGTTAGTAAACTTTGTTTTAGTATCATAATTAATTGAACACTTTTGCACACTAATATGGTAGAACATGGATTGGACAACCACATTTGCTAACACCCTACTATGTACCCATGTTTAGAAAAATAAATAATTGATTGATTAATTGACTTCAAGTATCAGTATGATTTTAAGGTCTGTGCAAAAAATGACAAATAACCAAGAAATGGGGTCCTAAATACCCAACTTTCAAGTGCTTTTGACCTATACACTCTCACGCAAACTGTACTTAATTTCATTGCTCATAATCAACAAATGCCAGCAACAAACGGCTATGCCGGGTATAAACCCGGAATAGCCATTTGTTGCTGGCTGAACTCTTCCGTAACCACTCACGCGATCTTGACCAAAATTACCACGGTGGTAGTGTGGACACTGAGGAGTGTTTTAAAGCGAGATGGTTCATATCCGATGTACCATTGAGGAATAATCACCAAAAACAGTTTCACGAGCGCGCGGCCTAAGCTAAGCGTGCGACCGTGGTAAGATTTCTTATTTTCAAGTAAGAGTCCTGCTTGCTCAGCTCAATTTATTTCAGTCGCACCCTGCACTGAATTCATAGTCTAGATCCGGAATGAAATTATGCACAGAGGCAGATTATGGTCTGCAATAACACATAGGCTACTCTTTATGGTTACAAAGGCTACATAGGTTGCAGAAACCGAATAAGAATTCATCGCGGGTAGAGCCGTGGGCAATAGGTAGTAGTCAATTTCAGGTGTGTATAAAACGGTGAATTCACAAATGAATATAGTGCAATGAAATCGAAGATAGAACACTTAGATTGCAATTGACGAGATACTTTTTTCTCTGCAGTAATTTAAGACGACTCAACTTAAGAGAGCACTTAACGGGTGATTCTTCGGTTACGGAACGGTGTTGAACGTAACCCGTTAATGTCAGGCGATTTGATACTTTGATATATTAATGATACTTTGTAATTTTTGTTGTATAATTATAGTAATTAGAGTTATAGGATGTGTATAACGCATCAATCTTCGGGTCACAAACCAACCTGAGACTTGCCTGTTTATCTGTTGATTAACAGTCGAGGCTCTGGTAGAAGTTTCCTATATAGTCAGACAGCAGTCACATCCGTAAAAGCAAACTAAACCAAATTGTGGTAAGGAGTCGGATAGCGGACATCGGACTCCAAAGTGCGAGTTGGATGCAACTTTGGGAGTAGTGCTCGAAAGATGATGGTAACATAACATAACATAAACTCACGCCCATATCCCCGAAGGGGTAGGCAGAGGTGCTAGCACCCACATTTCGCCAGTTTATGTTTAGGTCCCAATGTAATAGGTGACGAGCCTATTGCCATTAACCGGACACTTATAAGCCTGCAATAAATACACACATAACTTCGAAAAGCATCGAAAAGTCATTGGTGTGTGCCATGGTAAAACCTGGGATTGAACCCGAGACCTGGTCTCAACAGTCCATTACCCATACCACTAGGCTACCGCGGCTTTAACGATGAAAGTGTTAAATAATAATAGTTTATTTATTCAGATAACAAAGATCCATTATTTGTTAGTAGGCAGTTGAAAGTTTATATTATGTTAGTATTCAAAAAATTAATTCCCTACATTTACATTAAATAAAAATAAAAATTATGTAAATCAAATGAAGGCGGAAGGAGGCGCGGGTTCGATCCCCGCTCAGTGCAAATATTTGTGAGCATGAATATGAATATTTGCATTGGTCTGGGTGTTTCTATGTATAATATGTATGTATTTACAAAAAAAAAAAAGTATCTAAGTATGTTTATCCGCATTCTAGAAACCATAACACAAGCTAGTTAAGCTATGCTTACCATGGGTCTAGTTGGCGTTGTGTAGATTGTCCTAGAATATTTATTTATTTATTTATTAATAAATTATTATCATGATTAATTCAATTGTGGACTAATCACTTATAAAGTTACAAATTAATAAATTATGTCGAATATTAAATTATATAGTAGGTCGTTACATATGAAATTGCCGGTTTTCTTGAAGAAATTGAAGGAAACTCAATTTTCAATACTAACATTTTTGCATTTTTTTAGGAATGACAAATCCAAATTTTATGATTTTTTTGTGTATGAATGAGACAACGTTAGGCTAACAAACAGCAACTTTTATTACATTTTTGAAAAGTGAGGGCTGTTAAGTAATACGACATTTATCATCAAAATGGATAGCATTTAGGAAGTACTGTTTTTGAAGATCGAATTAATTTATCAAGCGGCCAATAAAAACAAAATTTAATACATAGTTGTAAAATCTTGAAATCACCTTTTAAACAAAATATAAATAATGGAAATAGCTATTAAATTACAGGAATAACGAACTCATGAATTTGTATGAAAATTTCGACAATTTCATAGGCCAATCAAAGACCTATTATTAATTTGTATATAATCATAATTATAAATTAAAATGAAATTTAAAAAAAAAAACCGCGGTAGCCTAGTAGTATGGGTAATGGACTGCTGAGACGAGGTCTCGGGTTCGATCCCAGGTTTTACCATGGCACACACCAATGACTTTTCGATACTTTTCGAAGTTATGTGTGTATTTATCGCAGGTTTATAAGTGCCCGGTTAATGGCAATAGGCTCGCCACCTATTACATTGGGACCTAAACATAAACTGGCGAAATGTGGGTGCTAGCACCTCTGCCTATCCCTTCGGGGATATAGGCGTGAGTTTATGTTATGTTAAATTAAAATGGTATAATAGACTTGAGTGAATCAATGTTAGTCTGTTCGTTTTTTACATAGTTAACCTATGCTTACTTCAAGTCTAGATAGTGCTGTGTAGAATGTCGTACATTATTTTATACTTTTCAACCGATTGTGATAAAACTTTGTCAACTTACTACTATTTGCTTGCACTTGTGTGAGGGTAATAATCAGAGTACAAATATTGGATCCGTTATGTGCCGTTGGCTCCAAAGTTTGATGCGACTGGGATGGGAATCAGATTAATAAAGAGATTTTATCCTAAACCAAAAGCTACTTTAGTATACATTATTTTCTTTTGCGAAGCCAGGACGGGTTAGCTAGTTTGGAATAAAACATTTTTTTTAAATAAAGAATATTAGTAACCGAAATTACTAATATTCCCCCTCGCCCCTTCAGCTAAGCTTAATTGCTTGTGTTAGGAGTGGGTTCACGTCGGTAGTGTAATGGCCAGGATTCGAACTCGGTACTCGGTACTCGGTACTCGGTACTCGGTACTCGGTACTCGGTACTCGGTACTCGGTACTCGGTTCTCGATCATAGAGTCAACTGCTTAACCACTAAGCTACCGACGCTAGTAATTCTAAGCTGATATCCTGGGTTATCACATAGCCATACTTTCTACCTCCAAAATAAATCTTGGTGAAACCGCGAGTGCTTCTTTTCGAACAGATACCCGTGTCGGATGCACCAAGCCATTTGTTTAAGTACAGCTGGCACACCGGAGGTGGTAAAAAGCAGGACGGATTATGTTGTTGAAACTCGCGCTTCGCAGCATCCGGTCTACGCTTCTACTGAATGCTTGGTAATAAATACTTTCACGATTCGTACCTTCTTTTTATTTTTCTTTTTTTTCGTGCGGAAATCCCCTCGGATACCGCTGGGGGGGACGTTATGTCGCCTTGAACCGACTTAAACCGCACGCCGTCTCGGTTCTTCAGACGCGGGGGTATAAGGTGGCCATAAAGCATTTCCTTCGCACCCCAACTGACCCAGGGCCATTTCCAGTTTCACACGAGTCGTAACTGGAGGACGACAGTCAAAGTAAATAATGTTGTTCAGAAATTTGTCTCAGGACTGCAGTTATAATGAGGAACTCGAGGCTTAGTTATAGATCACTGAGTATATAAATTAAGTATATTGCAAAGCATATAGGGAAATTTTGACTAGACAACTTCAGCTCCTGCAAAATGCCTTTGGTTCCAAAGGTAGCTGCAAGCCTGCCGTATATACCCATGTCAACGTACCTTGGCTGCGGCGGAGGAGAGGTCATTCTTAAAGTTGACTTGAAAAATGCCTTCAACTCAGTCAACAGTAATCGTTGAAACAAGTAAAATTAGAAACCTAAAAAATATTATAACTTTCTCTTGCAATGTTACAGGTACCCCTCAAAATTATCTATCCGTTCAGCCACCAACATGACAATATCCTTCCAGTTGACGTCGATAGGGAGGAATTCTTTGACGACTAAAACTGTACCTATACCTACCATATACCTACAGGGCGTCTCATGGCTATGCCACATGGAAGTAAAATATGTTAAATAATGCAGATAGGCAATTTTATTGAAAGTGGACTTCATTTTAATTTATAAACAAGTTAAACTGCGTTCAAAGATTTTCAAAAACATGATTGACAAACTCGGTAATCAAACCGGCTGAAATCCGAAAAAATAATACCCAGCACTTTCATGACATCAGCCAATATGTTCAATCATAAGGATCAAATCTCTCTAACAAACATGGTAATTTAACTAAAAGAAAACCCAGTAAAAATTTGTTCCCAAATTTTTTATCAATTCGTTAATAACTTCGTTCTACGGCTAAAAGTTATACAATCAAAGTGGTAGAGAATTTAATTTACAACAAAACTGCTTTCACTAATTTTCTGTTTGAGTCTAATTTAATTAGAAGTAAATTGGAGGAATCAGTATTATATCAAATTAATGATTCGGGTACAAACCTTTCAATAAGAACCTATAAAGATTCTGTAAGAGTTTTTAGTGGCAACACTAAGCCCAAAAGTGCCTTGTTATCAATGCGTTATCAATGTTATCACTTCTGGCTACCATTTTAAGATGGGAATGGCAATGAAAATGATGGCGATGAACTCATAAACTTCGACCAAACAAAGTGGATTCACCGGGCGGGCCATGGTCCAATGGTTGTTATTGGGATATTGTATTATACAAAATTATTCGTGAAAACTTTAATTGCGCGATACAAGAATAATAGTTCCGAAGTAGTTCAGCTCGACTTCGCTAGATGGCGCGATTATGTGGTGTCACTATAATCGTGTAAAATGTTTTTGCAACAAAGATAAGTACCTAGTAAACAAGAGATATTATTAAAATCATTCAACAAAAGTGATGTGTTTCCATGTCATTAACAAGAGCGCACCGGATGGCTGGGTAAATACAAAATGTTCCCACCCTTCTAATGGCAACCTACACCGGAGTTGTTCGCGTGGTAAGGCAAATATACTGTCTTCACGATTATAGGGGTCCGGTTGACCTTCCAAGGATTCTTCCGAGATATGAACACAATGTAATATAATATATATGTATGATATCTAAATTATCTTAATAATGTAGGCACTATTTGTTAAGTGAGTACCTAGTATGATGGTCTATCAATGTGGTCGTGGTCGCTGAGCCGTACTGGGTCCACCCCGGAAGCCCGGTGGACCTGGACGGCGTAGCGACCGTCTTCGGGGGGTCCGCCGCGGACACCTCGCGCCTTGCACTCATTGCAAAGTGCAGAGGCTGTGTCGCGGCGGATTATGAGGGCTTGGCTGTCGTGGCCGTCTACTTCTCGCCAAGCCTTGACCAGTACGAGCTTGAGCTAAGGCTCGCTGAACTGGACATTGTTCTCGCTGCGTGCCGTCCTCGTCCTGTCTTGGTCCTGGGAGACTTCAACTCCTGGTCTCAGGCCTGGGGCTCCCGGGAAACCAATGACAAGGGGCGAGTGCTGGAGGACTGGGCCAACACCCGTGGTCTAGAGGTCCTCAACCGGGGGAATGTCGCCACCTGGGAGCGACGGGGGCTCAGTTCGGTCGTGGATGTTGCGTTCGCGACCCCTGCTCTCGCCCGCCGCGTCCAGGGTTGGCGCGTGGTGGAGGAGGAGGAGACGGATTCCGACCATAAGTACATTCGGTTCAACGTCTCCCCTCCAACTAACCTGCCGCCGACAATCGCGAATCCCCCGGATCCACGTTGGGCGCTCAGACGCCTGGATCGGGAGGCTCTCCTGGAGGCATCCATAGTGCAGGCCTGGATACCGTCACTGGCCAGGCCTGCCGATGTCGACGCAGAGGCGGAATGTTTCAGGAGAGCCATGTCGCATATCTGCGATGCGGCGATGCCTAGGGTTAAGCCCGGCCCGGCAAAGAAACAGGTGTACTGGTGGTCAGCGGAGATCGCACAGCTGCGAGCAGCGTGCGTGTCCGCTCGCCGCCAGTATACCAGGTTTCGCCGGAGGCGTCGCCGCCCAGACAATGCGGCAGCCCGAGAGGCGGAGCTGTATGAGGCGTACAAGGGGGCCAAGAGGACCCTCCAGGAAGCCATAAAGCAGGCCAAACGGCGGGCCCGCGAAGAGCTGCGGGAGTCTCTGGAGCAGAACCCATGGGGGCGTCCTTACCTCGCGGTCAGGGGCAAAATCCGCCCAAGGGCGCCCCTACTGACCCAGAGCCTCCAGCCGGAGCGGCTGGAGGGGATACTGGGCTCCTTGTTCCCAGCGAGAGCGGAGGAGCATGTCCCTCCGCGTATGGCTCCGCCTCAGGCGCCTGACGCTGATAATAGCGAGAGCGATGTGCCCGAAGTCAGGGAGAGTGAACTGGGGGTAGCAGTGCTCCGGCTTAAAGTCCGGAAATGCACTGCCCCCGGACCCGACGGCATTCCAGGCCGAGCATGGGTCCTGGCCCTGGAGGAACTAGGGCCTCGACTGGTGGCGCTCTTTAGCGCATGCCTCGAAAGGGGCCAGTTTCCAAAGGCTTGGAAGACGGGGAAACTGGTCCTTATCCGGAAGGCGGGGCGGCCGGCGGACCAGCCATCCGGTAACCGGCCGATCGTGTTGCTCGACGAGGTGTGCAAGCTCTTTGAGCGGATTATTGCAGAGCGCCTCGTCGAGCATCTCACGAACGTGGGGCGAGATCTGGCTGTAACGGTTAAAGTTTTTATAGAAGGTTTTTAAATTGGAGTTGCAATAAAGTTAAGGGGGTGACTTATGCACTGTGAAAATTAATAAAGTAATTGATGTAATTGAGACTACTACCGGCTAGGGCGAGCGTGAGATAAATAAAAGGATTGATTACAATATAATAAGAGATTATAATCGGTAACGTTACATAAATTTATTTTAGGTATATGAGTAAATGAACCTCAGGGAATGAATTCTTAATAAATATTCTGCCGTGGCGTTGTTCGGTCCGTTGTGCAAAGATGGTAGTATGCACTTAGCTAGTGGACACGTGGCTGGTGGTGATGCCGGCGTGCCAGGGTCTCCGCTGGTGTGCCTCGCTACCGCTATGATGGTGCGAAGACCCTGGAAATAGAAAAAGTGCGGGTCAGTTTGTCACTAGGTAATTACGTCCAAGTGACCCGCTAAAATAGCAGGTGAAGATAATCTCCCAGCGGCAATACAGCGTAGCTAGAAGCTATAATAAAAAGAATATGAATAGGCAGCACAAGCTGGTGCCGCGACCTCTGACCGTAGGGGTCATCGGCCTCGTGGCACTAAATAGGTAGGCTGAAATAGCACACAGTATAAAACAATATATATTAAGCCATGCATTTTAGCAGGCATTAAGCTGCACCGCTGGAAAGTCGTCACCTGTAGAAAGAAGTAGGAAATGTTGATCTCAAAACTTACCCGGAGCCGACAGCAGTTGGCCACGGGGTCAAAGTGACCTTCCTCGGCGAAGGTTGCCAAGGAAAGGAACGATATAAGAGCCGTCAGTTGATGACTGGGCTAGTGCTGTCCAATCTCGCTCGCACAACCATAGATATTTAGTAATAAGTTATAGAACATACTAAAATATCGATTAATTTACGGATATTGTTTTAATTAGATTTATAAAGAATCCACAGCGTTACAATACCCCCTCAATTAGTTCAGGGTTTTTGTTACCCAAAAACCCGATACTGGACTGCTCAATACAATGCCTGACTTACGCTTACACATACATACTTTCTTACATACCTCCCCTATCATGTTCATCCATACTTTGCGGTTACCACTTAAATAACGTAGCACACGCTTCCTTCCGAAGAGAGTTTCCAGGATAATAGGCGCTGGAGACTCAGACGTAAATCTAACAAGATGGTAAACATTGAAATGTCACAGACAACAATTTCAATGGGAAGAAAAGGAGCAATAAATACCACTATATATTTTCGACTATAAAAGAGAAGGTGTTATGTTTTTAGTATAGGGCTTCTTTTAGATGTATGCATTACCGCATCTGCAATAAGGCTTATTTAACGAGTTTGCAAACTGCTCGGAAGAAGACATAACAAAGATATGCAATAAGGCTTGTTTTTGGAACTGAGTTTGCACGACCGCTCAGCATAATAATGGTATAAAACCATAAGAAACAATACCCAGATACTGGTTATCCCAGCTCCAAGAAAAGGTATCCGTTGGTTTAAAACGCCAACGGACCCACAAATGGTATAAAACCATAAAACTCCTGGTGACTGGTTGAATATCCCAGCACCAAGGTAAGGTATCCGTTGGTTTAAAACGCCAACGGACCCAAAAACAACATCAGTTGGTTTAAAACGCCAAGCGACCCACAACAACCTTTACTAGGCAAAGCCTAATAATAAAAGAAAACGAACATAGGGTAATATTATTTAAAACAATAAAGACAATCAATTTGTCAAAAAAATATAAATAACAACTTTTAAAGTTGGACCAAGTCAATTTATTATTAAAGTGTTATTATATAAAGTAAAATAGTTTATTATTTGACCCACATCAGTGAGTATGTATGCAAACATCAGTTGCAATTTGAACAACTAGTGTTCAAAAAAAATTTCAAAAAAATTAAGAACCCATGGTTCAACAAGGTAAGTAGTTTCTCTAATGTTTTGTAGCCGTTTATGTTTATTTTTATATTATGTGGCAAAAAGTAAAAAAAAATTTTTTCAAGTTCAATATGACCATGAAGGCATTTTAGGGTTGATCCAACGGATCATACAAAAAATTGCAACAGGCAAAATAATTACGAAGTTGAAAAAACTAATAAGTTGAAATATATATATAATAAATTATTTTGGGGCAAGTCCAAAATAATTATTATTATTTATTCGCCAGTGAATAAATTTTAATGTTTTGTTCATAAAAACAGAAACATAAAAGGGAACTGTCATCCTAAGAAAAGTATTACAACATGATAGAGAATTATCCAATACGTTAAAAGATATTAATATTTAATATTCAGTACAAAAGTTCAAAAGTTGGTATTCAGCAAAGAATAATTTTATTTTGTTTTTAAACAAACAAGACAAATTTTTAAACAATAATTAGTATGTAGTAATTTTATATTATACTATACTGGCAACCTTTTGGATTGTCAAAACCATATGACGTTTGGTAACTAAGTTGGATTCAATATTTCAAACAATTTCAAAACAACTTTTGATAGAAATAAAATGTTCAAATATACGAACCAAAGATGTAATAACAATTGAAAAGTATTACATTATTTAGTAAGAAGACATTATTGACCTGTAGACCGTGTCTACCAACAGGATACATGAGTTATTTAAATTATAAAAGTTTTCGTAATATGTGAACAAGTTGGTAGCTACATGAAATTAAAATTTTATTGGTGACCCTTTTTTAGGTACAAATATCATTATGACCATTGTAGTATTGAGATATAGGTAGTGTATTATCACGGGGTGTGTGTTGGGTAACCTCCTCGAGTGTCGCTCCGATTCCGATCCCGCTGCAGTCCGGGGGGAACGGAATCGGAGCGGCCGGTACACCCTGGGCGGCGGTCAATGGCTTCCCCTTCACCCCTTCATAGGGTTGGCATTGATCGTCGGCCAATACCCAACGTGGCGGGAACACATCGCTCTCCGTACTCCTCTGCTTTCAGAGGAGACAGGATGAGCGATGCTGTTAGTGGTGAGATGGCCCAGGGTCAGCCGGGGTGCGAGGGATATGCTCTATGGGTAACCTTACACCCCGGCGTCTGAAGACCCGAGACGGCGTGCGGTTTTAGTCGGTGCAAGCCCGACATAACCGCCCCCGCTGGCCGGCGGGGGGGTATCCGAAGGGATTTCCGCACGATAAAAAAAAAAAAAAAAAAAAGGTAGTGTATTATCACCGTGCAATAACAATAAGGAATGTTATTATAAAGTACAAGTTTTAGTTACAAGTATGTGTAGGTATATACTTGTTTGCCACAATAGTGTATAATATTGTTTAAGTGAAAAGCAAAGTTTATTGAATATTTACATATTTTTACAACAATAGTGATTATAAGAACAAAACAAGTGTTGTTCATAGTTAAGAAGTTAGGTTGCTATTTAATTAATAAATTTATTAGGTTAGGTTAGGTCCTTGTATTGTTTTATGTTTGATTAAAAATGTTTTATATGAATTATATTGATTATTTTACCTATATTTAGTTAATAGTTATGACACAAGTCATTTTAAAAGGACTCGGGGGAAATGGCTAATGCATTGCTGACTTTGAACGGTCAATTTATATAAGCGGTAATGATTTTATTGACTTTAAACTATACCAGACACAACAATCCCATATGCAGAACAAGACGAGGTCTACCATTTTAAGTATTTATTATCTTTGTTGTTCTTTTCAAAGATTTTATTAGTTGTATGGAGATCTTTTATTCTTTGTATTTCTTTTCAAAGAATTGTTTTCATTTTTTTTTTCAAATACAAAAGCTAATTTGGATACAGAAATCCGACAACAAGCAACACTGACTACAAAACAGTTGAGTAAGTATTAAATTTAAAAGGTAAATTAACCCAAAGTTAAGTAAAAATAAAAGCTATGGTGCGATGAGCGAGATTGACATAAAAATTTAGTAAGTAATTTACTTCAATATAAGTGAAATCAAGTAGTATATATGTAACCTGTCAGTGAGTAATAAACTATTTGTGTATAATACATCAAAATAGTATTAATATATCAAAATAAAGAAAAAATTCAACCAGCAATAGGTTGATATAATAACCTAATATATGTTATCAAAATGCACATAAAAGGTAAGCAAGTATAAAAAGTATGATAACTTCACTGACTGGGTACTAGGTGTGAGACAGACACCTATACAAAAATGGAATAGAAATAATTAGATACCAGTTGAGATCAACAAGTCCAAGAAACAAAAGCAAATAGATCCTTACTTTACCAGTGGGTATAATAGTATACTATACAGTTAAAATGACCATAAGAGGTATTAAACCAGTCTAGATGTTAATGCAAATAATTGCAAATGTAATGTTAATTAGCCCTGTTGTTATATTTAACACAGGTGATTAGTTAAATGAATGAGTAATTTCACTAATATAATGGAAATGAGTATGCATTATTTAGTTGATTATAAAAAAATGAAACTGATAATTATTTTCAAATACCGTCATTTACGTAAAAATGAAAAATAACAATAAAATTGGTGAAAAAAATCACCACTGGTAAAGTAAAGAGGAAAATAAGAAGAAATAAAGTACTTACGGACCAAACACACAATACCTACGGCAGAATAATACCTTTGAAGGCGCCAATGTAACGGTTAATGTTTTTATAGAAGGTTTTTAAATTGGAGTTGCAATAAAGTTAAGGGGGTGACTTATGCACTGTGAAAATTAATAAAGTAATTGATGTAATTGAGACTACTACCGGCTAGGGCGAGCAGAGATAAATAAAAGGATTGATTACAATATAATAAGAGATTATAATCGGTAACGTTACATAAATTTATTTTAGGTATATGAGTAAATGAACCTCAGGGAATGGATTCTTAATAAATATTCTGCCACGTCCAAGTGACCCGCTAAAATAGCAGGTGAAGATAATCTCCCAGCGGCAATACAGCGTAGCTAGAAGCTATAATAAAAAGAATATGAATAGGCAGCACAAGCTGGTGCCGCGACCTCTGACCGTAGGGGTCATCGGCCTCGTGGCACTAAATAGGTAGGCTGAAATAGCACACAGTATAAAACAATATATATTAAGCCATGCATTTTAGCAGGCATTAAGCTGCACCGCTGGAAAGTCTTCACCTGTAGAAAGAAGTAGGAAATGTTGATCTCAAAACTTACCCGGAGCCGACAGCAGTTGGCCACGGGGTCAAAGTGACCTTCCTCGGTGAAGGTTGCCAAGGAAAGGAACGATATAAGAGCCGTCAGTTGATGACTGGGCTAGTGCTGTCCAATCTCGCTCGCACAACCATAGATATTTAGTAATAAGTTATAGAACATACTAAAATATCGATTAATTTACGGATATTGTTTTAATTAGATTTATAAAGAATCCACAACGTTACAGGCGGACAACCAGTTCGGTTTCCGCCGGGGTCGCTCCACCGTGGAAGCGATCATACGCGTTAGGCGCCTGGCGTAGGAAGTAGTCTCGCGGGGTGGGGTGGTGGTGGCGGTGTCTCTCGATATCGCCAACGCCTTCAACACCCTACCCTGGAGCTGCGTTAGGGAGGCGCTTGCGTTCCACGGAGTGCCTCCTTACCTCCGCCGCATTGTCGAGGCATACCTATCCGAGAGGGCCATAGTTTACCCGAGCTGGCTAGGGCCAGGGCGGCGAGAAGTGTCGTGCGGTGTTCCGCAGGGGTCGGTCCTAGGGCCACTCCTGTGGAACATCGGATACGACTGGGTGCTGCGCGGTTCGTTGCTCGAGGGTGTCAGCATAACGTGTTATGCTGACGACACCCTCGTTATGGCGCGGGGAGCAACGCACCGAAGCGCGGCACTAAAGGCCACGGTAGGGGTTGCTCAAGTCGTGGGTCGAATACGGCGGCTGGGACTCGAGGTGGCTCTCCACAAATCCGAGGCTATGTGTTTCCACGGGCCTCGGAAGGGGCCACCTGCGGGAACCAGCATAACCGTAGGGGGCGTAAGCATCGGCATCGAGCCCACGATGAAGTACCTTGGGCTCGTACTCGATAGCCGATGGGACTTCGGACCTCATCTCCGAAGTCTGGTCCCGAAACTGAGGGGAGCTGCGGCCGCGCTATCGCCGCTGATGCCCAACGTCAAGGGACCCAACGCCCCCACTAGGAGACTGTACCTGGGGATCGTGCGAAGCATGGCCCTGTACGGGGCCCCAGTATGGGCGGAGACTCTGGCGGCCCGTAACGTGGCTGTATTAAACAGCCCGTTAAAAGCGATGGCCGTCAGAGTCATCAGGGGGTATCGCACGATCTCCGTCGAGGCGGCATGTCTCCTAGCCGGGACCCCTCCATGGGACCTGGAAGCGAGAGCCCTTGCGCTGCTGTACCAGTGGCGCAAGGAGGCGCTGGAGCGGGGCCATAGGCCGGAGCCCCGAGAAATCAGGGCTCAGCGGTCCCTGCTCCGCCAGGAACTCATGGAGACATGGAGGGTGCGACTTGAGCACCCAAGGTGGGGGGAATCCACCATTGCGGCGGTGAGACCGATCATGAAGGAGTGGTTGGAGAGGGACCATGGGGACCTCTCCTACCGGATGTGCCAGATGGTTACCGGACACGGGTGTTTCGGTAAGTATCTGTGGCGCATCCACCGGGAGACAACGCCGCAGTGCCAGCACTGCGAGGATCCTGGCGAAGACACGGCGCTCCACACGTTGGTGGAGTGCCCTGCGTGGGCGAGTCAGCGCCAGGATCTCGTTGCGGTCCTGGGCGTGGACGTTCTCTCGTTGGAGACCATGGTGAGAGCCGTGGTCTCCGACGGGAGCAAGTGGCACGCCGCCGCCTCTTTCTGCGAGCAGGTAATGCGCGCGAAAGAGACGGCGGAGAGGGAGCGGGAGAGAACCCTGCCCCCCGAGTTTCGCAGTCTGCGGCGAGGACGCCGCCGACTCATCTACGCCCGGGACTACCGACCTCCATGATTGGGGCCTGAGGACGGCAGTTGGCCGACTCGCCGTCCTTACAGAAGCAGGCCGTGGCCGAGGCGTGTCGTGTGTGCCCTACACACGCCTGCCAACTCACCGAAGCGGGATAAAACCCGACCCCACCAGGCGAGGCCGCGGTGGCGGCCAAAGTCCGCCGGCAACCCTGGGATTATCCTTTCGAGGGCTTACCCGGGGTGCCCGGCAACGGACACTTGGGGAGGACACCGTGCGGTTTTAGTCGAGACACGACATAACCACCCCCGCTGGCCGGCGGGGGGGTATCCGAAGGGATTTCCGCACGTTAAAAAAAAAAAAGTACCTAGTATGATTTATTAATTTAAATTTATTTAATAATTGCTTAGATATCATATTGTAACATGACATTTAGGCAAGTATTAAGTTAATTTATCTTTACAATTATACTAACGATGCTATGTAATGTAGAAATATATAGTTTATAAATATACGTTTCATCATCATCATCATCATATCAGCCGTAGGAAGTCCACTGCTGAACATAGGCCTCCCCCATTGCATTCCATTTTGACCGGTCTGTAGTGGTCTGCATCCACCGAGTCCCTGCGCTCTTTACCAGGTCGTCTGTCCACCTTGCGGGAGGCCTTCCTACGCGGCGTTTGCTGTCACATGGTGTCCACTCAAGAAAATTTCTGCCCCATTGCCCATAGGTTCTCCGAGCTATGTGCCATTTCAATACGTTTAATTGTCCTTATTTTAACTATTTTAGTAATGGCGAACACCAGATTTTAGTTCCAAATATTTAGATATCTAACTATTATTCGAAATAATTATTGATTCCCATCCATTCCTATATTTACATACATAATATATACCTAGATTGCAAATCCAATAACCTACGAAGTTTTTGGTTTATTAAAAATGAAAAGCTGACAGGAATGTCAAAAATAATCAAAATTATTCCCGCAAAATGATATTTGTGTGCGTAGATAGGCAGATCTGAAGTTTTAGATCCTAACAGTCTTATTCATAAAAAATGCTTATCGAAGGTTTATAGCGTACATTAGTTAAAACGTCTCATAACGCTATCATACGTATTTTAAAATATTGTATTCATAACTGCTCTATAAGCCTTCGATAACTATAGTGTCGCTATAAGAGATTACTAGATGAAAATGTTGCCACTTGGTTTGTTGTCATTGTCATATGTCACTATTTCGTTTCACACCGATTCCCACCCCTGTTTTATGTATTCAAAATTCTTTCGTACCTTTTTTTTTTTTTTTTTTTTTTTTTTTCGTGCGGAAATCCCCTCGGATACCCCCCCGCCGGCCAGCGGGGGCGGTTATGTCGGGCTCGAACCGACTAAAACCGCACGCCGTCTTGGGTCTGCAGACGCCGGGGTGTAAGGTTGCCCATAGAGCATATCCCTCGCACCCCGACTGACCCTGGGCCATCTCCGGTTTCGAGATGGCCCCCTCGGGTTTGGGAACCACGGTGTCCCCGTCTTGCCCCGGTTTGGGGGAGGGGCGCTAGTCGCCCCACCGTCCCGGCCTGCTTCTGCTGGGGTGACAGGCGGCCTCACCTGCCACCCCCAGGCCTGAATTATTTCGTACCTATTGCAATTTTTTCCAAGCATAAATAAAAATGGAAGGAAAGGAACATGCGACGAGTGCCAAAAAAAGGCAGAGAAGTGAAAATTGGTTAGACGAGGACAAGGTACATTACTTTTCATAGTTACTAAAAGTTGTAGACTATCAAAATTTAACTGAAATTGAAATTATTAAGTCCTTTCTGCTGTGTTATTTGATGTGCCTGTTTATTATGCATTACTAACGCTATGGTTATTTGCTTCATAACATCATATTACAAGAACTGGTGAAAGAGCGGGTCGGTGTGCTGGAAAATAAAAACAACGACACGAACACTAACGTGAAGAAGGTGGCGGCGTGGGCTAGTTTACACAATAGGTATTAAACTTGTTGGTAAACCTATTAGTGAATCATATAATTAAATACATATTTTTTTATTTCAGTTTCAATTATATGTGTGTTGGGGCCCCCACGCACCCTTGCCCAATTAAAAGCCCAGTGGGGTATTATTAAAATGAACTCTAAAAAGCGAAAGGCTTATGAGCGCAGGGAGCTCATTAAAACGGGTGGTGGTCCACCACCTCCTACCAAAATAGACAGTGAAAACATAAGTTCATGGCTCCCTAATGCCATGAACTTATGTCTTCACTTTTTTATAGTCGATAAACTTTTGGTCGCGGATTCCCAATATTTTCAATAGCTTCAAGTACATCTAGGCTTTGTAAAGCTTGCATGGTGGAAGACACTGATATACACTCTGCCGCAATAAATTTACCACAAACTTCACAAAGTAACTGACCTAGATAAGTAATAATAATAATAAAGGCTTGTGCTTGTCTGGAAACAAATCAGAGATATTAGAGATATATTCAATAATTCACCAAACTAATGCGAACAAAGCAACGATGCTAGTCAGAGCAGTCAAACACATCAGCTGTTGCGCAGGTCGGCCATCTTTTCTCCTAATATTGCTTTATGGCACGGCTATAGTAGGTTCCTGCCTTCCATAACTTATATGAAGTTTATCGAGAGTTTAAAGAGCATATTAGTGCTAAAATGCTGTTATGAATACAAATTTTCGACGATCACCTTATAGCAGTCTTATAAACCTCCCATAACTTTTTATGAATAAGACTGTAATTCTATATATCTCTAAAGGATATTTTTATACTAGCTGATCCCGTTCTCGCTACCCATGGGACCCTATTCCAGCACCACAACCTATATAAGATACATTATTACACCATACATCATTTTATTATATCCCAAAGGGTTTAGTCAGTGTTTCGTTTTTCCGACAACTCCATCAAATATCATTTATTTGAACCAATATATACAAAAACTTGACAAATTATATATTAAAACCTTCCTCGAGAACCACTCTATCCATTGGTGAAAACAGCATGAGGATCGATGCAGTAATTTTTAGATTTATCGCGGACAGGCAGATAGGCCGCGGCGGAGGATTATGTTTTATAATATGTATAGTATAATATATAGTATAATATATAGTATAATATATAGTATAATATAAAGTATAATATATAGTATAATATATAGTATAATATGTATAGTGATATTCTCTTGTATGTGTATTTTTGATCCCACGTAATGTAAAAAATCAACCAGGCATAATATAATATAACGCGATCAAAAGTTTTGAATTGCTGAATACTTACTGAATTTTCTTACAAATAAACTTGATCCTGACAATTACAAATTGGTCAAATAAGCTTCTGACCGGTCTATTTTTCTGGCCGAATCCGAAGGAATCCTAAGAAACCGAAATCATATCCGAAGGGATTTCCGCACGAAAAAAAAAAAAAGGTATGACCCGAGACGACGTGCGGTTTTAGTCGGTTTGAGTCCGAGATAGCCCCCGGTGACCGACAGGGGGTATCCAAAAGGATTTCTACACGGGTAAAAAGGGAGTCCGCTTAATAGTGTTGATTTGTATGTCCACTTTTCTGAGAGCGACGGCCGTCTGAGCTCCTAACATTTGGAGAAGAAATACAAGAGCCTCGTCCGTTGTTTAGGAGGTGAAACGACCAGCAGGTGATTCCGCAAGTATTCTCGGGTCGCCAGACGCCGGGTGTAAGGAAGCCTATGAGACATTTCTCTCGCACCCAGATTGAACCAGGACCATTTCTGGTTTCGAGATGACCCCTTCGGGATAGAGAACCACGGTGTCTTCGGATAGTGAACGCAACTACTTCTGCTAGGGTGACAGGCGGCTCCATCTGTCACCTTCAGACCTGCGCTCATGGCGGACGGAGGTCGTTGAGTGATTAAACGGACTCCGTATTTCAAAGAGTAAATTTTCTATCGCAACTGTGAGGGTAATGATGACAAAGTGAATCTCTATTTTTAAACCATCCAAACAAAATAGTACACAAATATCGATAAAATCTGAAATAAATATTAACACATCAAATACGTTTAGTTCCCAATCGTTGCAACAGATGGCACCACCATTATCCTGAGAGCACGCGGGCCCATTGTAATATTAACTCGCTTCTCCGGCATGTTTTCCTTTGGAATGCGAATCTGATTATAAATTTAAATTGGGTACATACACTTGTAAATGTTCCGTTACTCGGTAGATCTTTGCTTAGCTTTAACTTCTTGAAATGGTAAGAGAAGTGTATCTTCGCTTAGAATTTTTTTTATGCTTAACCTCCTAAAGGGAGATTTCCACAAATATTTCCTGAGTAGATTACGGCCTCTGTGTCGTAACGGTAGTGCATTCGACTACTACGACAGCAGGCGCGGGTTCGATTCCCGGTTACCGGTTTAAAATACATACAAAAAAAGTATATAAGTAATGTTTATCCGCATTCTAGAACCTAGCTTGTTAAACTATGCTTACTTTGGGTCTAGAGAGCTCTGTGTAGAATGTCGCAGAATTAAAATTGTATTTTAAGAAGTAGGTAGTTAGTTTTGTTAGTGAAAAAACCAACTGCTTGATAAAATTAAGTGCAAATTCATTGATTATTAATTGGTACAAATCTTAACTTATGACAATCACTCTTATTCAAATGAAAAACTTATTTACTTTTCCGTCCTCCTCAAAATAGCATTGCAAGCGTTCATAGACCACGCTAACTCATCAGTCCATTAGATGAGCTGTGTACATATTTACTACCGTAGCAGTATATAGACACCTAGTACAAATTTTATTACCCTCAATTAAATGTCCTCAACTAAATACCGTAAATGTTTCAGTTAGATAATAATATACAAAAGATATAATAGCATTCTGGCACTTACCATCCTTTACTAACGTGCCTATAATTTTGTCTCACACACACCTGACACACACAAAGCACCTGAAAAGGCCTCAACAGTATGTGCTTTTATTCCCATTTCAACATGGAAATATAGCATAATAATGTCGCAAAATACCCGAACGTTAACGTACATTACGTTTTTGTTACACAATGGAAAAAGGTTGGTATTAACTCATAACCTAATGGTGTGAGACGTCGGGTATTAGAAAAATGTGGTCAACGCAAAAATCGCTGAACTGAATGAATATTCAGCCACAGTACGACAATACGTTCGTTATCCCTTTTCATCGTGCTATGTTATACATAAGCGTAGAAGAGATAAGGTATGGTCAGTTTGAGTTAATGTTCATTCAAAATTGAGTTTTTGAATACAGAACTCTGTAAATACGTTGGATTTATGATTCAATTGATTAAATTTATTTGGGAAATACGTCCTCTATTGGGCTTTTTTGGTATTGGAGAGGTTAGATGATGGTTTTGGATGGCCGTGACTATTGGCTGACTGTTGGCAGGTGGGTACAACGATTAGGGTGCCGTATCTCTAACCATTCTGTGATATAAAAAGTTATACAATCGAATCCTGTATTCAGGCACCTTTTTGCCTTCTATCAGAACACGAAACGACCATCATCCTGCTGCCTTATCCCAAAATTATTTGGGGTCAGCGCAACATGTGTGCTTTTTCCATTCATCTCTGCTTGCGGTCACCTCAACATTCACTCCCTTCCTAACCATATCCTCCTTCACACAGTCCATCCATCTCCTCTTAGGTCTTCCTCTCCCCCTGTAACCGTCCACTTCCAAGGGATAGTATATAGATAGGGTAGACAGCATAGCAAACTATGCTGACAACCTCGAGCAACGTACCGCGCAGCACCCAGTCGTACCCGATGTTCCACAGGAGTGGCCCTAGGACAGACCCCTGTGGAACACCGCACAACACTTCTCGCCACCCTGGCCCTAGCCAGGTCGGGTAAACTATAGCCCTCTCGGATAGATATGCCTCGACAATGTGGCGGAGGTAGGGAGGCACTCCGTGATACGCGAGCGCCTCCCTAACGCAGCTCCAAGGTAGGGTGTTGAAGGCGTTCATACTTAATGCCTTCCTTACGATATTACTTTCATTCCTACGCATTACATGCGATTACCTCGTAACTTTTCTGTTATTGGCGCTACTTTTAAACTTCCTCGAATGTACTCATTCCTAATCTCACCCATTCTTGTCATACGACACATCCATCTTAGCATTCGCATCTCAGCTGCATGCAGCCGTCTTTCACTCGTCGCCTTTACGGGCCAGCTCTCTGATTTATGCAGGACAGCAGGCCGGATCATGGCCTTGTAGATATTCCCCTTAAGTCTAAGGGGGATTCGCGAGTCACACATTGTTGCCGTAACCTGCCGCCATTTCATCCAGCCTACGTTGACTTTAAAATGGGGATAGATTTGATCCATCTAAATATGTCATCATACCATAATGAGTCTCCTTTGGGATTTTCCACGATTAAAACTAATTGGCTCTCCATCAGAAGGGGGTAAATTCACACATGAACTAAAGTGGTGCCTTGTCATGGCTTTCCGTATGAGTTTCGTAAATCTAGGGATTTAGTATTTGTATAGGAACATGCAAGTGACACCACTAGTTCATCTGATGGCAAGCTGTAGCGTATTTAGATAAAAATGTTACTCCGCATATAGTAATAAAATTGTGAACTTTTCTTAGAACGCGATGTAGGATTAATTTCATAATAATCAATCCTTATTGAATATTATACACATACGAACATCATGGCTTACTTCGTTACTTTATTTCATTTCAATGCAAGAAATGATTATAAAACCTTACAATTGCACACAAATACATGTGCAAACTAATGCTTCAACGATGCAGTTATCGACATAAATCTAGACGACTTTAACGACAATGAGGCAGTAAAGATTAATTTAGCAATATTAACACTAAATATTTGAAAAATATATTGAACTAAACTAAACTTTAGATATTTAGCAATTCATTCTTGTGATGACGCTCTGCTAAGAATATAAATTTAAGTATCTACTTAACAGTATTTGAAAGTAAGCTTACTAATACGTAAGATTTAAAAGCCTCTTTGTGAGAACTTATCACATTACAATAGATCTACTCAGGTTGCAGTGATAATAAAGCACGTGGGGAGTCTCTTCGAAATACAATGCTATGACGTACAAGTTATATCAACAGCAGGCTTTATTAAAACGTGAAACTGACACATTATGAGTAAACCATCTTGCGGGCGCGAGAAAACGTGGAAAGTTTTGTATAAATCCTTGGCACGAATTACAGCATTAGGTAAACTCTTAATTAATGTTATTAAAGCATAAAACATAATAACAGACTAATAATATACAGCGGCGTCTTAAGACCCGAGATGGCGTGCGGTTTTAGTCCGTTCAAGCCCGACATAACCACCCTCGCTGGCCGGCGGGGGGGTATCCGAAGGAATTTCCGCACGAAAAAAAAAGAAAAAAAAAAGGTATTAGCAAGACATAATGATCCGATATATGTATATCTGTAGTTACAGAAACTATTCAAAATTCAAATTATTCATTATTGACAATAGTGAGCCATGATGGGAAAAAACTTTATATCTTTTTCATTTATAACATAAAAAAGCTCATCAATAACTATTAAGTATTGAAGATATTAGCGTCAGAGATTTCACTTTTTACTCAGCAATTACAAACTTTGGGAACTGATATTTTTTATATTATTTTTCATGATTATTACTTCATTTTGTTAAATGGTTTATACGATTAGTCAACTTTTATAGCCGAAAAATTTCAAAAACTTGCTCTTCAAAAACAGAGATTTTCGTTTTACATACAAACGATATCGACAATTGACAAACTTCGCAAAAAAGTTAGAATATCGCTTTCTGGGCCTAGTGCATTTTGATTAGCATAGCTTCATCAACTCCAATAGGAGAACCGCAATCAAGGTCTACGCTTGTGCGACGAAAAATGACCACTCGGTATTAGATTTTCTACTGGTGGTAGAAATTTGATGACACAAATTTGTCACAAAATTCGGCCGGGTGGGTACCACCGAGCACGATTGCGAAAAACCCTCCATAGTAATCCAATTTCGGTTTGATTGCGTTCAGGGGTCAGCAAGTGCATAGCCGGGCAGGGGGATTGTGGTCGCAGCACTAGTGGGACCGGTGGGTGTCACGCGGTGCTGCGACGACAATCCTCTTCTGATGAGGCCGTCAAACTGAGTACCACCATTGTTAACATGGTACGTGTATGTAATGGTGACCCTCTTTCCTGAGACTTTACCTTCAGCTTACCATCAGGCGAGGTGAAGTCAAATTGGCATGTACTAAATATAAAAAAAAAGGTTACATATGTTTTCTTAAGTATTAGATTTTGTTTTCACACTTTATAAAAATCTGATGTATTTTTTTTTATTATATAGATTTATATCATCGCACCTATAATACTTAATTACGTACAGCAGGCAGTTTTAAGTCAATGTAACAATATATTTAGCTACTGGTCCATCCACGTCGTATCTTCAAATTTACCTGTGTCGTACAAAAGTAATACATATTTTCTAACCTTAGTAACAATTTTAGGTCGCTCATTTTTTCATAGAACCCTACGATTTATCTGAACTATTGTGCATGTGTTTTTTTTCTGTTTCTGTAATAAGAGCTAACGGTCCATTTGCTATTTTTATTTCATTCATTACTAGCTGTTGTCCACGGCTCCGTCTGCTTGGAATTTTAATCCCGTACCTGCAACCCATGGTAACCTATTTCAGGTTGAAAAGTATGTTTTTTAGGTGGCAGAGTCAGGTAACAGTCATTTTGGCCGTTGCAGGAATGGGCCGACTCGACCGGGGAAGCACCACCCTCTCACAGAATATCGACGCCAAGTAACAGTATTTGAACTGTTGCGTTCCGTTTGGTGAGTGGGAGTGCCGGAGCCCAAACTCCTTTCCCATCCCCTCCCAAACTCCTTTCCCATCCCCTCCCAAACTCCTTTCCCATCCCCTCCTAAACTCCATTCACATCCCCTTTCCTTTACAGGGTCGGCAGCGCGAGTGTGACGCCACTGGTGTTGCACATGTCCATAGGCCGCGGTAACCGCTTCCCATCAGGCGGGCCGTGTGCATGTCTGCCACCTTAGTGGTATAAAAAAAAAAAAGTGTGTGTGCGGCCGACTATATTCTATCCCTATATCGAATTTCATTTAAATTTGTTTAGCCATTTGAGCGTGATTGATTAACAAACATCCAACCATCTTGGATGAATGGAATGGTTTGCTCTTTGAATTCGCTAGTTTCTTGTGTACAGTCAGTCTTTAAAGTAATAATTAATTGACATATTATAAATTGTAGTATTTCATATCGTATTAAATGTATTTAAATGACTTATCTTTATTTTTTTTTACAAATTCAATGAATTATTAATTGATTATGAGTTATTAATATATTGCCTTGAGTTTATCTAGTTCTAATTTTATTGAATTCCTTAAATATATTGATATCGCGTTTTACGACCCGAGACGGCGTGCGGTTTTAGTCGATTCAAGCCCGACATAACCGCCCCCGCTGGCCGGCGGGGGGTATCCGAAGGGAATTCCGCACGAAAAAAAAAATAAAAAAAGGTACGCAGATTTGTGAATTAATTAATCTACAATAATTTAATATCTTTTATATTAATAATACTTTGTACTTTAGACACAATTGTAACAAATTGTTAATGAATAAATAAAATGAAATAATAATAAAAGAAAAATAATTATATTATTTTATAAATGGGTTCATATATCAAAAAATCTGCGATCATCATCATCATCTTTCAAACCTTAAACCCACTTCCTCTTCCTGATGTCACTTATCTTGACTTTTGCGGGAACGACTGCTGTCTAAACTTCCAAACCTCGTCCTTCAATCAGCAGGTGTACTGGCTCACAGGTGAGGTAGACTTGGGCCCGAAGACCTAAGTGGTCTACTACTATTAATTACAATAATAAAATTCAAGGAATGAAACCTATTAACATCGTTGACAACCTCTGTGGCGTAGCGGTAGTGCATTCAACTGCTGCGACAGGGGGCGCGGGTTCGAATCCCGCTCAGTGCAAATATTTGCATGCATGAACATGTTTATATGCATTGGTCTAGGTGTTTCTATTACAAAAAAAAAGTATATAAGTACGTTTATCCGCACTCTGGAATAACACAAGCTAGTTAAACCATGCATACTTTGGGTCTAGAAAGCGCTGTGTAGCATGTCGTAGAATATTTATATTTTATTTATCTATTCAAACTTTTAACATTTCTCCTTAAAATCGATAAAAACGTCGTACTTTAATGGCCACGCAAAAAGCTCTTCTTGTATTTAGACCCTGACCATCATTTAGGGTCGGACTTCCTTGTCCTCGTACTCCATTTAGCACAGTCGTGTCTTCGTCTGTGGTAAGATGAGGACAGTCGTCTGCCATGTTTCTGGTGGTCTTCCACGCGTGCGTTTTATCATCTAGGGCAAACTTCGCCATATTATGGTCATCTGGGCATCTTTGTACATGACCGTACCGTCGTAAACGTCTTTCTTTAATTTTGTCGGCTATAGGGGCAACCTTGAAACTGCCTCTTATTTACTTATTTCTTATTTTGTCCAGCAGTTTGGCACCCGCTGACCAGCGTAACATACTTCTTCAGTGTAACAGGCATCTTTAGGCCAAGCAAAATCCTTAAGATACTGAAATTGAAAAAGTATCTTGAATTTTTTTTCGCAAGTATTTAGCAATTTTTTGCGTCAGCTGTTCCGGGATTTGTTATGAATTTGGTTTAGTTCCTGGCTTTTATTGATTTTAGCTAAGTTGTGCTTTCAACGCCGTTCTAGACTTATTTTACCAATAAAAAATTCTACACAAAATAACTGCTTCAAAAAATATTTTGACGCGGTTTTCTGTGGTTCTCCCACATAAAATCTGAATAAAAGTACGCCTTCTACACCAGATTTTTTTATCGTGTCTATTTATATATATTCACACAAACGTAGGTACTTGATATACATAAACATCATTGAGGCAAACTCCGATAACACTCACTAATGCGCGTCAAAACCACGAATGCATAAAATCATTTATAACAGATCTATTTCAGTATTCCTTCAACGTCACATATTTGCACAAAACGTTTCGCAATTTCAAACGTATAGAGATAACACACCCACAGAATCTTTAGAAAAAATATACGGATTTGCCCCATGTGTTCGTAAGATAAAAATATCACTTCTTGTTAGATGTTAGTATGGTAGCAATATGGTCCTAAGTATATTGCCTTTTACTGGATTCTTTCGTCCTTCGCCATTGTATAAAACTGTCGGTGTGACTATGAAAAGATTCTGAATATAACGCGTTGTCGATTTCTAAGCGTTTATTATTGTCAATGGTTGTAGAATTTCTTTTTTTTCACGGTTAAATAATATTTTTTGAGATTACACCTTAAACTTGCTATTAGGTTCGACTCCGCCAAAAGGAGGGTTAAGTTTTTCGAGAGTATATATGTATGTATATACGACTCGATGGATTTTAGCTTGAGAGGTGTCGTTAGATTCGTATTTACTGTTAGAGTGTTACTGGGTATATCAAAACTAAAATAAAAAACAAAATGGCGGATTTTTGGCGCTAAAATATATGTTGTTAAAAAAATATTTTGGCTCAAACTTATCGAGTAGGGTATCAGAATGAAGAGCTTTAAAGGGTAATTTCAAAAAATATATATAATAACTAAAAATTATACAATACAATTATTCTATAGATTTAGATCGGAAAAAGAGAACATGTAGGACGGGACTTGAACCCGCGACCAGTCCTTTACAGTCGGAATGCTCTGACCAGCTGAGCCACCTAGACACGTCCCAGATATTCGAAATTCTCCGATATATTATATACGTCTTAAGGCGGCGCTTTTGTTGTTGTATTGTTTCCGTAGTTCGCAAGAATTACGGTAGATGGCTTCAGCGTCGCCTTAAGACGTATTATAATATATCGGAGAATTTCGAATATCTTGGACGTGTCTAGGTAGCTCAGTTGGCCAGACCATTCCCCCTGTAAGGGACTGGTAGCGAGTTCAAGTCCCATCCTAGATATTCTCTTTTTCCGATCTAAATCTATAGGAAAAGTAAGCATACTCATCATCATCATCATCATCATCAACCTATTCTAGTCCACTGCTGGACATAGGTCTCCCCTAATGAGCGCCATAGCGCCCTGTCTTCAGCTTACCGCATCCAGCATCTGCCCGCAGTCTTTCGCAGATCGTCATCCCACCTGGCCGGAGGGCGTCCTACACTACGTTTGCGTCGAGTCGCGGTCTCCACTCAAGAACACGTTTACCCCAGCGGTTGTCGGTTCTTCGCGAGATATGGCCGGCCCATTGCCACTTCAGCTTGCTTATTGTTTGAGCTATGTCGATAACCTTGGTTCTCTGTCGGATGTATTCGTTACGAATCCTATCCTTCAGAGAAACTCCGAGCATAGCTCTTTCCATAGCTCGCTGAGTGACTTTGAACTGGTGGACCAGCCCTACCGTGAGTGTCCACGTCTCAGCTCCGTAGGTCATTATGGGTAGGACGCACTGAATGAAAATTTTCGTTTTTAAACACTGCGATATACCGCAAGCATACTAAGTGCTTAAAAATGTAATTGAATACAATTATTAATAAAAAAATCTAATACCTGACTGGCAAAAAAAGACCGAAACAAGTTTGATATTTTAATTCTTTTTGATGACTGATAAGTAAGTGACCTGAGGCCTTTAAAATACTACTTACAACTTTTGATTCTCGTATTTCAAAAAGCTGAAGGTTTCACGTAAAAGTTCAGGCTTAACTGGCTGGGGCATACCATCTTCTCTTTGACACCGTTTTGCATCAAATTGAACATTTTTATCGCAAGTACAATTACTTTTTGCCAGTTTCCCCTTTAAATACCTGACAAAAACAGCAAAGGCTCCACCATAACTGCTTTAATTTGAAATTTATTGAGCGAAGCGTTTCATTAATTACTGCTCAACTTTATTACTGCAAACAATTTGGTATAAGAACACACCTTAAAATAGCTTGTGTATTTATAATAAATAAATATTCAGGACATCATTTCACAGCGCCATCTAGACCCAAACGAACAGAGCTTGTCTTATGGGTTCTAGAATGTGGATAAATATACATAGATATATTATTTTTGTAAATAAATACATATTATATATTTAAACACCCATTCTAATGCAAATATACATATTTGCAATGAGCGGGAATCGAACCCGCGACCTCTGACTTAGCATTCGAATGCTCTACCGCTACGCCACAGAGGTCATATATTACCATCCGTCATCTGCCGGCTTGTAGGTGAGATCGGCTTGCTCTGAAGACCTTGGTGGGGCCTAATACATCATCATCATATCAGCCGTGGAAGTCCACTGCTGAACATAGGCCTTCCCCATCGACTTCCATTTCGACCGGTCTGTAGCGAGTCCCTGCGCTCTTTGTTAGGTCGTCTGTCCACCTTGCGGGAGGCCTTCCTATGCTGCGCCTGCCGTTACGTGGTCTCCACTCAAGAAATAACATAACATAACATAACATAAATATATTTAAATACAAACTAAAACCGCCCTTCGCTAGTTCCTTCTATGCTGCGCGTGCCGTTACGTGGTCTCCACTCAAGAAATAACACAACATAACATACCACAATTAAATTTTTAAGCATTTTGTATGCTTACTTTTTTTCTAAAGATTTAGATCGGAAAAAGAGAACATCTAGGACGGGACTTGAACCCGCGACCAGTCCCTTACAGGGGGAGTGCTCTGACCAACTGAGCCACCTAGACACGTCCCCGATATTCGAAATTCTCCGATATATCATATACGTCTTAAGGCGACGTTGGAGCCATCTACCGTAATTCTTGCGAACCACGGAAACAATGAATAACTTTACAGTCATTTTTAAACATTGTTTTTTGATGACTCCGCCTAGGTGGCTCAGTTGGTCAGAGCACTCCCCCTGTAAGGGACTGGTCCCGGGTTCAAGTCCCGTCCTAGATGTTCTCTTTTTCCGATCTAAATCTTTAGAACAACATAACATATATTTAAATACAAACTAAAACCGCCCTTCGCTAGTTCCTTATAAAAATATAATATTATGCACCAGTAAATAGCTTACCCATTCTTTTTACCTCTTTACTCCTGATCAACAAACAAGATAATAACTTCGTGGTCCAACAAAACGGAATTTTTAAAACCGAAAAGTGAACAAAGCCTTTGTATGAACCAAATTGTGTAGCCACAAAGGATTGTCGAGTTTATTTTTAAAAGAAGCTCAAACAATTCTTAGGTAAGCTAAACAGCATTGGCACAATGGCCACATGAATCTAGCCTTTGGGCTCTACTACAAATCGATTTGGCTGCTGGTTGACCTAACTTGTATCGAGATAGAAAACGCATAAGTTAGGAGAACTTTTATATGGTAGACGTACATTGCTGGCTTTGAGCGTTTCAACTATGTGATATAGTTTTTGAAAATATGAATGGTAATTCACGCATTTTTATTATCATTTATTTATGACTACTAGAATTCTTAAGATCGCAATTCTTAAGTCATCTACCAGTGTGTTTTGAAATGGAATGTAAAAGCATTTCAATAAATTTAATTTTCCATTCTGTTCACGATAATATAATTAAGATTACCTGGACCGGTCTTGAATTTATTGAAATATGACTTGCTGTCGGACCTGAGATCAAAAGATCGCAGATTCGAACCCCGGACATTACCTATACTACCGATTTAAAGTTACTCCTAACATTAACAATTTAGGCTAGCCGGAGGGGACAACGGTATTTTTTATATTATATTTATTTATTTATAACAGTAGGTTCGGTTACAAGTATTTTAAAAAAATTGATAACGAGCTCCCGAAATTTGGCCACTTTTCAATTCGTTATGGCGCTCATTAGAGCAGACCTATGTCCAGCAGTAGACTAGCATAGGTTGATGATGATGATGACAATTCGTTATCATGATGTGAAGTTATTAGTGTTAGTAAATTTTATCATTGTTTGTACATTCAAACTCAAAACTGAAAATGAACTAATTTAATGTCTCATAAAGCTTGGTCCCTTCAATGAATTTAGGCTTCTATTTTTTAAACCACCATAAATTTGATTTGCCGTTTAAAATAAGCCAATTCTCAAGAGTGGAACTAGTTAAGTTATTAAATTCAACGCCCAAGATTACATTACATATAAGGGCTTATATAGATAATATCTATAGCACATAGACAAAACATGACCATATTTTAACACAGAATCTAAAAAGGATCAATGCACATCGCTTTCTTAAAGAAAACTGTCTCAGACACGTGTTTTTGATGCTAACTTCATTCAAGTCAGTGGAGTAGCAAAACCGGTGGAAGTCTGCCAATAGCTCGCGACATATGCTCGGCCTTTTCTCAATTGCGATGCTATTTTCGGTAAGAGAGTGGCTGTAAAACGTTTTGTTAAGACCGAATTTTCGCTGACCAATTGAAAAGAAATTGATGTCTGCATTTTTGGCTGCTTCTTGAAGCTCTTAGAACTTTATACAAATGAATAACGTGTAAGGTAATGAGTTAAAATTTACTTTGTTAAAAGATACTTTATTGACGACCTAGCTCGTGTGGCGTTGTGGTAGATCGGCTGCTACGTCTGAGGTTACCAGTTCAATTCAGACTCAATACTAATATTTGTAAATATGAATTATGTCTATTTGTATTGATCTGGGTGTTTTGTCTACAATAAGCACGAGTAGCATAAAAAATCTGAGTGGAAAAGTTACATGTATCCAGCCCATAATTTTGGCATTTTTTAAAACATGCAATACTTTAAACTGATGTCAAATCTGCTTCACTTAACTTACAAAATATTAAATAAAATTAAAACAATTAAAAAGAAAAATCGTTATGTGTTCATAATTTGCATTTTTGTAGTTTACATAGATTTATTATGGCACAGTTTATTAGGTCTGATAAGTATCAACGTTAAATAATTTAAATAAAATAAACATTAACAAAAGTCTTAAAAACTCTACTGCACACATTTAACGTTTCTATCATATGATATTGTCGGCATTTTTTAACTATTTTTAAATCATTTAGTAGCCATGGTTACTGGGACCTTAGAATAAAATTGTCAGATCCCATAATATTTTTAATACAGAAACGCAGAGCTGGCTGGAGGGTAGCGGACATTTTTTTTTCCTGATCATCACCACAAAAGCGTCGAACGAAGCGTCGGTAGCTTAGTGGTTAAGGAGTCGACCCTACGATCTACAGGTCCCGGGTTCGAATCCTGGCCATTACACTACCTACGTCAACCCACTCCTAACACAAGCAATTAAGCTTAGCTGGAGGGGTTAGGGGGAATATTAGTAATTGCGGTTACTAATATACTTTTAAAAAAAAAGTGTGTCATTTTATTACCCGACCGCACTCTTTTATTACCCGACATTATAAAACGTGCTTTTCAGGTATGTAAGTTATATAACTTGCCTCAAGCATAGTTTTGTATTTATTTGCAAAATAGTTTTGCAAGCATCTTGCCATTTGCGAGAGATTGTAAATCTCTCGCAAATGGCCTGGCTTATTAATTTCCTTTTTTTTCAGTATTTAATATATTTGTATTTTTTTTTAAAGTATATAATATTTAATATACTTTTAAAAAATTACAAATTACGCCAAAGATAATTTTTGAAAAAAAAAAAATGTTTAATTGTATAGGTGTTGTAAAATACCGCTACACTTCAGCCAGGTCTGTGTCTCTGTATTAAGATATTTTGAGAGAGGCATTCTGGCAAATTTTCAGATTGCCTCAACTACCTACCAAAAAATGTCTATCATCTCTAACTCTAGTAGTCGCTTATCAACATTTCACTGATATATAATGATATGTTAATTGATAATTAGGAAGACTGCAAGAAAAACAACAAAGACTTTGTTTTTGTTACGCGAAAAAACGGCTTAAAATCCTTGTACATGTGATGTGAAGAGACAATGCTTGCCATTCTAAGAATATGAGACAGAAATAAACACGGATTTGAACCAATTAGTGGCATAATTTAAAACAAATCGTATTATGATATGCTTTAATGATGTATATAAACGTTCCTTTGGACTTGGTAGTCCAAAGGAACGTTTATATACACGATGGAAGTATACAACAATTTTCTGAAGTTTTCGAATTCACCGTTGGATAAAGAACGCCTAGTACGATCTCATGAAATATGAGACGTAATGAGGTGGGCCTTTTCAAAAGAAACGAGGCGAATTAGTCCTACCCTCTTCTTTCTTATACAGAATATATTCGATATCTCTTTTTACCACACCATAAAGACTTGGAATTCTTTACCTGCACACGCGGTTCCTTCTTTCTAAAGTCCCAGGTCGTTTAAGCGAGGCGTGAAATATGGGACTGAAGGCGCCATTAAGCTAAAGGCCATCATTGTAGCATTTTTGGTACCTCTGTAATGGAAACCTTCATTCCTGAGACTTTACCTTTAGCTTACGCTCAGGAGAGTTGAAGTGAACGGGACCACCATAAAAATAACTTATATATACGCCTTATATATACGCCCATATATATATCTACGCCTCCGAGGCGTAGCGGTAGAGCATTCGAATGCTACGACAGAGGGGGGAGGGGGTCCAATCCCACTCAGTGCAAATATTTGTATATCCGCATTCTGGAACTCATAACACAAGCTAGTTAAACTGTGCTTACTTTGGGTCTAGAAAGCGCTGTGTAGAATGTCGTAGAATATTTATTTATCGCCTGTCAGTAGATACACGTTATGTCAAATATTGTGACAGATGAGGCGACTAACGCCCCTCCCCCAAACCGGGGCAAAATGTCCCCCACCGTGGTTCCCAAACCCGAGGGAGCCATCTCGAAACCGGAGATGGCCCAGGGTCAGTCGGGGTGCAAGGGATATGTTCCATGGGCAACCTTACACCCCGGCGTGTTAAGACTCAAGACGGCGTGCGGTTTTAGTCGGTTCAAGCCCGACATAACCGCCCCCGCTGGCATGCGGGGGGGGGGGTCCTTGGTTACGTTCAAAATGTACACTTTGGCTGGGCCCTTAAATGATAAGTGGACCCCGGGGTCCGTTTATTGCTATTGATTGGTATCTGACCCCACGTTATAGGACCCTTTTTTTTTTTTTTCTCGTGCGGAAATCCCTTCGGATACCCCCCCGCCGGCCAGCGGGGGCGGTTATGTCGGACCTGAACCGACTAAAACCGCACGCCGTCTCGGGTCTTCAGACGCCGGGGTGTAAGGTTACCCATAGAGCATATCCCTCGCACCTCAACAGACCCTGGGCCATCTCACCACTAACAGCATCGCTCATCCTGTCTCCTCTGAAAGCAGAGGAGTATGGAGAGCGATGTGTTCCCGCCACGTTGGGTATTGGCCGACGATCAATGCCACCCCTATGAAGGGGAAGCCATAGACCGCCGCCCAGGGTGTACCGGCCGCTCCGATTTCGTTCCCCCCGGATTGCAGCGAGATCGGAATCGGAGCGACACTCGAGGAGGTTACCCAACACACACCCCACCCCCACGTTATAGGACCCCTCGCTGGTTCAGTAACGGTCTTGGTGGTTTAGGGGCTCGCAGGTGTACGAATAAACACTTGTTATAAGGACTGCCATACAACGTGGCAAAGCTGCCAATCTTCTGAGGATGTTACCACAAGAAGCATGCAATGCGGAGGAATTCCTCGATGCATTTTAGGTTTAAGTTTCCTTAATTGTTTACTAGGAATTCAGTGCAGGGTGCGACTGAAATAAATTGAGCTGAGCTAGCAGGACTCTTATTTAAAAATAAGACATCTTACTACGGTCGCACGCTTAGCTAAGGCCGCGCGCTCTGGTCTATCAATGTGGTCGTGGTCGCTGAGCCGTACTGGGTCCACCCCGGAAGCCCGGTGGACCTGGACGGCGTAGCGACCGTCTTCGGGGGGTCCGCCGCGGACACCTCGCGCCTTGCATTCATTGCAAGGTGCAGAGGCTGTGTCGCGGCGGACTATGAGGGCTTGGCTGTCGTGGCCGTCTACTTCTCGCCAAGCCTTGACCAGTACGAGCTTGAGCTAAGGCTCGCTGAACTGGACATTGTTCTCGCTGCGTGCCGTCCTCGTCCTGTCTTGGTCCTGGGAGACTTCAACTCCTGGTCTCAGGCCTGGGGCTCCCGGGAAACCAATGACAAGGGGCGAGTACTGGAGGACTGGGCCAACACCCGTGGTCTAGAGGTCCTCAACCGGGGGAATGTCGCCACCTGGGAGCGGCGGGGGCTCAGTTCGGTCGTGGATGTCGCGTTCGCGACCCCTGCTCTCGCCCGCCGCGTCCAGGGTTGGCGCGTGGTGGAGGAGGAGGAGACGGATTCCGACCATAAGTACATTCGGTTCAACGTCTCCCCTCCAACTAACCTGCCGCCGACAATCGCGAATCCCCCGGATCCACGTTGGGCGCTCAGACGCCTGGATCGGGAGGCTCTCCTGGAGGCATCCATAGTGCAGGCCTGGATTCCGTCACCGGCCAGGCCTGCCGATGTCGACGCAGAGGCGGAATGGTTCAGGAGAGCCATGTCGCATATCTGCGACGCGGCGATGCCTAGGGTTAAGCCCGGCCCGGCCAAGAAACAGGTGTACTGGTGGTCAGCGGAGATCGCACAGCTGCGAGCAGCGTGCGTGACCGCTCGCCGCCAGTACACCAGGTTTCGCCGGAGGCGTCGCCGACCAGATGATGCGGCAGCCCGAGAGGCGGAGCTGTATGAGGCGTACAAGGGGGCCAAGAGGACCCTCCAGGAAGCCATAAAGCAGGCCAAACGGCGGGCCCGCGAAGAGCTGCTGGAGTCTCTGGAGCAGAATCCATGGGGGCGTCCTTACCTTGCGGTCAGGGGCAAAATCCGCCCAAGGGCGCCCCTACTGACCCAGAGCCTCCAGCCGGAACGGCTGGAGGGGATACTGGGCTCCTTGTTCCCAGCGAGAGCGGAGGAGCATGTCCCTCCGCGTATGGCTCCGCCTCAGGCACCTGACGCCCATAATAGCGAGAGCGATGTGCCCGAAGTCAGGGAGAGTGAACTGGGGGTAGCAGTGCTCCGGCTTAAAGCCCGGAAATGCACTGCCCCCGGACCCGACGGCATTCCAGGCCGAGCATGGGTCCTGGCCCTGGAGGAACTAGGGCCTCGACTGGTGGCGCTCTTTAGCGCATGCCTCGAAAGGGGCCAGTTTCCAAAGGCTTGGAAGACGGGGAAACTGGTCCTTATCCGGAAGGCGGGGCGGCCGGCGGACCAGCCATCCGGTTACCGGCCGATCGTGTTGCTCGACGAGGTGTGCAAGCTCTTTGAGCGGATTATTGCAGAGCGCCTCGTCGAGCATCTCACGAACGTGGGGCCAGATCTGGCGGACAACCAGTTCGGTTTCCGCCGGGGGCGCTCCACCGTGGAAGCGATCATGCGCGTTAGGCGCCTGGCGGAGGAAGTAGTCTCGCGGGGTGGGGTGGTGGTGGCGGTGTCTCTCGACATCGCCAACGCCTTCAACACCCTACCCTGGAGCTGCGTTAGGGAGGCGCTCGCGTATCACGGAGTGCCTCCTTACCTCCGCCGCATTGTCGAGGCATACCTATCCGAGAGGGCCATAGTTTACCCGAGCTGGCTAGGGCCAGGGCGGCGAGAAGTGTCGTGCGGTGTTCCGCAGGGGTCGGTCCTAGGGCCACTCCTGTGGAACATCGGATACGACTGGGTGCTTCGCGGCACGTTGCTCGAGGGTGTCAGCATAGTGTGCTATGCTGACGACACCCTCGTTATGGCGCGGGGAGCAACGTACCGAAGCGCGGCACTGAAGGCCACGGCAGGGGTTGCTCAAGTCGTGGGTCGAATACGGCGGCTGGGACTCGAGGTGGCTCTCCACAAATCCGAGGCTATGTGTTTTCACGGGCCTCGGAGGGGGCCACCTGCGGGAACCAGCATAACCGTAGGGGGCGTAAGCATCGGCATCGAGCCCACGATGAAGTACCTTGGGCTCGTACTCGATAGCCGATGGGACTTCGGACCTCATCTCCGAAGTCTGGTCCCGAAACTGAGGGGGGCTGCGGCCGCGCTATCGCGGCTGATGCCCAACATTAAGGGACCCAACGCCCCCACTAGGAGACTGTACCTGGGGATCGTGCGAAGTATGGCCCTATACGGGGCCCCCGTATGGGCGGAGACTCTGGCGGCCCGCAACGTGGCTGTTCTTAACAGCCCGTTAAAGGCGGTGGCCGTCAGAGTCATCAGGGGGTATCGCACGATCTCCGTCGAGGCGGCATGTCTCCTAGCTGGGACCCCTCCATGGGACCTGGAAGCGAGAGCCCTTGCGCTGCTGTACCAGTGGCGCAAGGAGGCGCTGGAGCGGGGCCATAGGCCGGAACCCCGAGAAATCAGGGCTCAGCGGTCCCTGCTCCGCCAGGAACTCATGGAGACATGGAGGGTGCGACTTGAGCACCCAAGGTGGGGGGAATCCACCATTGCGGCGGTGAGACCGATCATGAAGGAGTGGTTGGAGAGGGACCATGGGGACCTCTCCTACCGGATGTGCCAGATGGTTACCGGACACGGGTGTTTCGGTAAGTATCTGTGGCGCATCCACCGGGAGACAACGCCGCAGTGCCAGCACTGCGAGGATCCTGGCGAAGACACGGCGCTCCACACGTTGGTGGAGTGCCCTGCGTGGGCGAGTCAACGCCGGGATCTCGTTGCGGTCCTGGGCGTGGACGTTCTCTCGTTGGAGACCATGGTGAGGGCCGTGGTCTCCGACGGGAGCAAGTGGCACGCCGCCGCCTCTTTCTGCGAGCAGGTAATGCGCGCGAAAGAGACGGCGGAGAGGGAGCGGGAAAGAACCCTGCCCCCCGAATTTCGCAGTCTGCGGCGAGGACGCCGCAGACTCATCTACGCCCAGGACTACCGACCTCCATGATCGGGGCCTGAGGACGGCAGTTGGCCGACTCGCCGTCCTTACAGAAGCAGGCCGTGGCGGAGGCGTGTCGAGTGTGCCCTACACACGCCTGCCAACTCACCGAAGCGGGATAAAACCCGACCCCACCAGGCGAGGCCGCGAAGGCGGCCAAAGTCCGCCGGCAACCCTGGGGTTATCCTTTCGAGGGCTTACCCGGGGTGCCCGGCAACGGACACTTGGGGAGGACACCGTGCGGTTTTAGTCGAGACACGACATAACCACCCCCGCTGGCCAGCGGGGGGGTATCCGAAGGGATTTCCGCACGTAAAAAAAAAAAAAAAAAAAAAAGGCCGCGCGCTCGTGAAACTGTTATTCGGTGATTATTCCTCAATGGTATATCGGGTATGAACCATCTCGCTTCAAAATACTCCTCAGTGTCCACAGTACCACCGTGGTAAATTTGGTGTAGATCGCGCGATTCGTTGAGCCACCAACAAACGGCTATGCCGCGTATAAGAGCTTCGCTCGCTCAGCTCAATGAGTTTTGTTTTTGCTTCACCTGTCCCGATTCTTATCATCAAAGAGGAATTCCTGCGATAGAGCTTCATCCGTCGCTTTGCAATAAGATGTTGGTACGATCCTGTATACTCAAACATAACGTAAAACGTAAACAAGCGTATCTTCACCTTAACCAAATATACCTACGAAGAGAAGAGTGTTATAATTTCTTACCCAAAGAACACAAATCCTCTAGCCTCGAATATTAACAAAGGCTAATCCCTAAATAAGGATAAATCGTCAGACCACAACAGACAGCACCGTCGACACATAAAGCATGAGGTTTTATCGCTTATATATATACTTATAAAACTTGAACATTATACATTCAGCTGTGTCTGTGAAGGCTGTGCGTATTTCAAACGCATATTTCATGAGGGTATGCGGTTTTGCGTACGTCATAACGTTTGGAGTAAAGCTCATCGTATTTCAAATTAAAGTTACAGTGTTAGGCAATATTTAACTCTATAACTCAACTTTAATATGAAATAATTCGGTATATGAATGTTGTTTGCATGAAAAAAAATATTGTAAATAAAACAGATAAGGAAGATTTTTTTTGTGGTACACAAAATTTGTTCAAGTTTTTTTTTACTATATTACAGATCCTCTAATTAGTGATCGGCAATACGGCTTCAAGACGACACGGTCAGCATCACCCTCATAGTTTTCACTTAGGCCTTTTACACGGGCCTTCTGAACGGGTGATCTTCTTTTTTTTTAAATATAAATATAGGACACGTCAATTTGACTTCACCTCGCCTGATGGTAAGCTGAAGGTAAAGTCTCAGGAAAGAGGGTCACCTTTACATACACGTACCGGTAACAATGATGGCACTCAGCTTGACAGCCTCATCAGAAGAGGATTGTCGTCGCAGCACCGCGTGGCACCCACCCGTCCCACTAGTGCTGCGACCACAACCCCCTGCCCGGCTATGCACTTGCTGACCCCTGAACGCAATTCTACCGTATTTCACACATCTTTGGACTATGGACAAGCATGGTGAATCGTTTTGCTATTAATCTAGATATCGCCAAAGCTTTCGATATAGGCTGGCACAGTTCACTTCTTTTTACTAACCGGATTTCAGTCTGGCTCCTCGATTGTGCACATATTGGTTGTTGCTACTCAGTTGCAACCGGTAACAATGATAAAATGATGATGATACCTTATTAAACTAAGTCAAAAAATGACTTCGAATAAAAAGAATGTCCCAGCAATGTGTACCGAGCCCAAAATTGAAAGATACTCATGCACTGGCGTGGAATAAACGCGGCGTTTGTCCCACAGCCTATACTGTCGCAAAAATTCACAACTCTGGAAAATCCCTGAACATTAAATGGATAATTTCACTTATACAACGATTTAGTGAATGTGTTATGCCTCTCAATGATTTTTAATCGACTACAAAGGTTTTCGTTTGTAGAAGAATGTATTGTATCGGAACATTTTTATTATTATTATTATGATGTAATTCTTTTGCGTGGTTGAGCAAATTTTGTGTTGCTAAAAATGATTGTCCGTCAAGATGATATGGGAAGTAACATTATGAACAAATCGGATTTATCTTTCATTTAAGGCTTTAATTACATCAGTGAACATATTCAAAGTACTACCGTCGCCGTCTTCTCAATTACTCCTTTCTATGCTATATCCTCTTTTACGCAATCCGTTGATCTTTTCTTGGGACAGTTTCTGCATTTCAGCCTATTTGCAGTCTACTGTTGGATATAGGCCTCTCCAAAAGTGCGCTATATCACCTTCGCCTCTCTCAGCCTCCGCCTTCTGTGTGCAATCTAATAGGTCTTTACCTATGAAATTGCCGTAATTTTCTTACAAATTCAGGAGTTCGTTATTCCTGTAATTTAATAGCTATTTCCATTATTTATATTTTGTTTGAAAGTTTAATTCAAGATTTTATAACTCTGTATTAAATTTTATTTTAATTTGGCCGCTTGGTAAATTAATTCGATCTTCAAAAACAGTACTTCCTAAATGCTATTCATTTTGATGACAAATTTCGTATTACTTAACAGCTGTCACTTTTCAAAAATGTAATAAAAGTTGCTGTTTGTTAGCTTAATGTTGTCTCATTCATACACAAAAAAATCATAAAATTTGGATTTGTCATTCCTAAAAAAAATGCAAAAATGTTAGTACTGAAAATTGGGTTTCCTCCAATATCTTCAAGAAAAAGGGCAATTTCATATGTAACGACCTAATATATTAACTTTTTTTTCAGGTCATCAGTTCATCTGGCTACGGGCGTAACCTCTTCCTTTTTCCGATTCCCGGGATCGTTTAGTTCTCGCTAACGCTTCTTCTGTAAATGTATTCAGTCTTTACGCTGTTTGATTTTTCGTTTATAGAATGTAGTGTGTCCATTTAAATCATAACAGGCAAGATGCACTGATGGTAGACTATGCACTATTGATGACGGCTTGCAATTTCAAGTCCCGTCCTGATGTTGTTTTTTCGAATCAAACTTAC
Source organism: Cybosia mesomella (assembly GCA_946251805.1). Classification (NCBI taxonomy): domain Eukaryota; kingdom Metazoa; phylum Arthropoda; class Insecta; order Lepidoptera; family Erebidae; genus Cybosia; species Cybosia mesomella. Next base: position 28,947,442 of record OX276400.1, on the reverse strand, counting down.
TTCTAGTTGGTAAAGTAATCGTCACTTGTATAGATACAATACTTTTTCCTCAATCTAGTTCTAGAAAATCGTCGGCGTGCGAATTCAACTCTGACTTTGAAGCCAACGCGGCAAAATTTAAGACGCCTCAAATATTTAGTCAGTCTCCTATATTTCACACAATACTGACAGTTTACTACTCCAAGTCAATAAACTAATAGGTTTCACAGTTACAGGTACCTTTTAGAGCACAAACAAGAACGAACGATCGAGGCGGCGAAGCATGAAGCCCTGACCGATATTTAGCTCCATCAAGGTGCAATATCGTAAAATACTGTCTATGGCAGCGACCACAGTATAAATCGGACCGGCCATTGTGAATTATGAAATGTTATGACAGCGAGTGTAGTCCGATCTGGAAGTTAAGAGTTATTAACACTTTTAATAGTAAAATTTGTTTCGCCTGTTGCCTTATGATGTCTTAGCTTTTGCCTGCGGCTTCGCCCACTAGGAATTCTGTTCCCATTCCCGCTTCCTATGAGAACCTATTTTAGAGACAAAAGTCCATGTGTTATTCCTGACTATAATCTATCCCTGTACCAAATTTCAGTTAGATTCGTTCAGCCGTTTTTGCATGAAAGAGTAACAAACATCCATATATCCATACCTTTTTTTTTTTTTTTTTTCGTGCGGAATTCCCCTCGGATACCCCCCCGCCGGCCAGCGGGGGTGGTTATGTCGGGCTTGAACCGACTAAAACCGCACGCCGTCTCGGGTCTGCAGACGCCGGGGTGTAAGGTTGCCCATAGAGCATATTACCGCACCCCGACTGACCCTGGGCCATCTCCGGTTTCGAGATGGCCCCCTCCATATATCCATACCTATAAACTTTCGCGTTTATAATATTATTGAACGAGCGGAGCGAAATGAGTTGAGGTTTTATACGGGCGGAGCCGTGGGCAACAGTTAGTTCCTTATACTGACGGCTTCTGTGGCGTAGTGGTATTGCATTTGACTGCTACGATAGGGGGCGCGGCTTCGATTCCCGCTCAGTGCAAATATTTGTATGCATGAAAATGTCTATTGGCATTGGTCTGGGTGTTCCTATTTATAAAATATATGTATTAACAAAAAAGGTATATAAGTATGTTTATCCGCAAATTGTATCCCATAACACAAGCTAGTTAAACTATGCTTACTTTGGGTCTAGAAAGCGCTGTGTAAAATGTCGTAGAATATTTATTAATTTATTTTATTTTATATATTTGTGTATAAAATAATTACTGTAATCAAAAACTTAGTAGTAATGCTCTCAAAGAGTGGGTCTTAGGATGAACATGGATAAGACGAAAATCATGTCCAATGCCCATGTTGCACCCGCTCCAGTTAATGTTGGGAACATTACTCTCGAAGTTGTTGACCACTATGTTTACCTAGGACAGACGATGCAGTTAGGTAAGTCTAACTTCGAGAAAGAGATCTCTCGTCGAATCCAGCTCGGATGGGCAGCGTTCGGGAAGTTTCAGCATATATTCGCGTCCGAAATACCTCAATGTCTCAAGACGAAAGTCTTTGACCAGTGTGTGTTGCCAGTTATGACATATGGAAGTGAGACGTGGTCATTTACTATGGGTTTCATAAGAAGGCTCAAGGTCTTTCCCTGCGCGATCGAATCCGAAATGAAGGATTGCATCGTTGAAGTGGCAATGGGCGGGACACATAGCACGGAGAACCGATGACCGCTGGGGCGGAAAGATTCTCGAATGGCGACCGCGTACCGGACGACGTTCCGTGGGCAGGCCCCCTACCAGGTGGACCGACTATCTAGTCAAGGTCGCGGGAAGCCGCTGGATGCGGGCAGCGCAGGACTGATCGTTGTGGAGATCCTTGGAGGAGGCCTATGCCCGGCAGTGGGCGTCGTTTGGCTGACATGATGAATCAAAAACATCGAACAATACTGCACAAAAAAATTAAATGAAATGTCAATAAATCATCACCATCACACAAAAATGTGACACAAATGTCGACCAATTACAAACTCGAAAGTTGCGTATAATATCCCTGTCAATTATTTGACAAAATTCCCCTGTAATAAAGTCGGAAACTTTCCTTATTATGGTAATACGAGAAATAATAACGCCTTGAAAAATGACGCGTTGTATTTTTAACGAGTCGTCAACTTGGGAACAAGTCAGATGGTGTTGAACTTATGTTTTATGTTAACAGACAGTATGTTATATTATAAGATTTGATTTAATATTGACTCATTCTAAAAATAATTTATTATTCTTTTAAAAATGTTATGATTAATTCAAAGTTCAAAGTTCTTTATTTCTTGAATATGGTACAAAAAAAGTGATGTTTACAATAGCATAACATAACATAACATATATGTAGGATATCATATTCTGCCGGTTCTGGCGTACAAATTTTACATTTTGATTTAATTAAATAATTATCCAACATCCGCAATACAATACAAAATAATTCAAATCAGTATAAAGAAGTTTCATTAAAAAAATCGTCAATATTATAATAGCATTTCTCATATAGCATGTCTTTTAAATTCTTTTTAAACAAGTCAGTACTTAAATGGATTTCACTATTTTTAATATAAGAAGTATAGAATACGTTTTAAAAACATCTTCCTGTTTCGTGAACGCTACCATAGTTTAGACTAGCTGTACCCGCGACGGATTTCGATGTGGGTCTTCTTTTTTAACGTGGTACCCTAATACCTTATCTAAAATAAAAGTAGCCTATGTTATGCCCTATAATATTAGCTATTTGCCAGTGAAAGTCCCGTTTAAATCATCCCCCCCATTTCAGAGATTACCCAATTCAAACCGACAAAAAAGACAGTCAGACTAAAATTTAAAAAAGAAAATGTTTTTGTTGTAAGTATCATCACTACATATCGTCTGTTTGTTCGTGACAAACTCAAAAACTACTGCACCGATTTTCATAATGTTTTCACCAATAGATAGAGTGGTTTTCGAGAAAGGTTTTAGTATATAATTTGTCAAGTTTTTGTAAACATTGGCTGATATTGATAAGAGGTGTCGGAAAAAATAAGCAGTCAAAAAAAAAAGGTACAGGGATAGAATAGGGATAGTATAACAGATAGGCTATTCTTTTCCCCTGGAATAGGTTTCCATGGGTTGTGGGAACGAGTTGCCACAGCTAGTCGTGTATAAATTCATATGAAATAATCAAAAATCTTTTATTTTAATAATACAAACAGAAATTTCAATTCTATTGATTTACATAGAGGATAATATTTTGTGTGCAGTATATATATACTGCACATTTACGTCCGGAAATCCCTTCAGATACTCCCCCCCCGCATGCCAGCGGGGGTGGTTATGTCGGGCATGAACTGACTAAAACCGCACGGTGTCCTCCCCAAGAGTCCGTGGCCGGGCACCCCGGGTAAGCCCTCGAAAGGATAACCCCGGGTTACCGGCGGACTTTGCCTAGGATCCTCGCAGTGCTAAAATCGCTAAAAGTACCATCCTTTCACTTAACATCCATTTGAAGTAACTGTATGCTATATTTAATTCTTTCTCTATTCCTATTTCCTTCTGTAGCTGACATACATACAATCACGCCCTTATCCCCAGAGGGTTAGGCAGAGGCGATTTAACACCCACATTTTACGAATCTTTATATTTGGTCGCACGAAATAAGGGGTGAGCCTATTGCTGTATTCCGGGACTATTGTTGACACGAGTCACGACACGACTGTTGTAGGTGGCAACGCACGAATAATAACTTCAATGTTGCAAGGATTTATCGACCTTGACAACAGCATATTATCAGGTGAGCTTGACGGCCTCTGTGGTGTAGCGGTAGTGCATTCGACCGCTACGACAGGGGGCGCGGGTTAGATTCCCGTTCAGTGCAAATATATTTGTATGCATGAATATGTCTATTTGCATTGGTCTGGGTGTTTCTATGTATAATATGCATAAAAAAGTATATAAGTATATTTATCCGCATTCTGGAACCCATAACACAAGCTAGTTCAACTATGCTTACGTTGGGTCTAGATAGCGCTGTGTAGAATGTCGTAGAATATTTATTAATTTAATATTTATTATATTTAATATTTATTATTTTGACCGGGGCAAGGCTGGGACACCCTGGTTCCCAAACCCGAGGTGGCAATCTCGAAACCGGAGATGGCCCAGGGTCAGTCGAGGGATATGCTCTATGGGCAACCTTCAACCCGGACCATGTTACAACTAGAGACGGCGTGCGGTTTCAGTCGGTTCAAGCCCGACATAACCCGCTGGCCGGCGGGGGGGTATCCTAAGGGATTTCCGCACGAAATTCACGCCTGTATCCCCGAAGGGGTAGGCAGAGGTGTATTACACACCCACGATTCGCCAGTTATGTTGAGGTCCCAATGTAATAGGGGGCGAGCCTATTGCCATCTACCGGGCACATTATTAAGCGAGTGATAATTAACATTTAATAATGCACACATAACTACGAAAAGTCAGAGGTGTGTGCCCGGGGCGACTGGGGATCGAACTCTAGACCTCGTCTCAGCAGTCCGTTACGTACGCCACAGGTACGAAAAAACAAAAGGTATTAAGGCGTCATTATGTCATTTTGTTATTCGCCTTATTCGGCAGCCTTACGAAGTGTATTCTCAATAATTGTCTATAGTGGTTTTATTCGCACGCATAACGCATAAGCTCGAATAGTGGAAAACAAATGAAAAATATTTAGGCGAATACTGCCTAGCCGCATGACAATACATAACGTACCTTTTTTTTTATTTTATCGTGCAAATCCCTTCGGATACCCCCCCGCCGGCCAGCGGGGGCGGTTATGTCGGGCCCGCACCGACTAAAACCGCACGCCGTCTCGGGTCTTCAGACGCCGGGGTGTAAGGTTACCCATAGAGCATATCCCTCGCACCTCGACTGACCCTGGGCCATCTCACCACTAACAGCATCGCTCATCCTGTCTCCTCTGAAAGCAGAGGAGTACGGAGAGCGATGTGTTCCCGCCACGTTGGGTATTCGCCGACGATCAATGCCAACCCTATGAAGGGGTGAAGGGGAAGTCATTGACCGCCGCCCAGGGTGTACCGGCCGCTCCGATTCCGTTCCCCCCGGACTGCAGCGGGATCGGAATCGGAGCGACACTCGAGGAGGTTACCCAACACACACCCCAATACATAACGTACCTAGTGTGTTTCCGCCTTAACAAGATGCCTTAAAGTAAACTCACGTAGCCGGAGAGATCCCTATAGGCTTGTGCACATGATATCCCGAAGTCCACCAAATATAATAAGAGTTGTCTTGCTATGTGTGTACGAATTTTCAATAAAATACCAATGTACCTCAAAGGACTAAGCACTAGAATATTTAAAAAAGAATTGTATAAATGGCTAAATGAGCATAGCTTCTATAGCATTAACGAATTTCTTGAACAAAGGTGTTGATACTGTTGATAGGAAATAATATTTGCGCGCTAGTACACCACTGGCAAAACATGCATGCTCAATTTTGTGAACTTTATAACTTACATATCTATACCATGTTTTTATGCAAATAAAATTTGATTTGATTTGATTTAATTTCATTTGTATTAAAAATAAACTAATCATTTTGTATAATCTATACATCTATACATCTATCTATACATCTATCGGCGTGCGGTTTTAGTCGGTTCAAGCCCGACATAACCGCCCCCGCTGGCACTCGGGGGGGTATCCGAAGGGATTTCCGCACGATTAAAAAAAAAAAGGTACATATAAATAAAATTGGAGTGTCTGTTTGTAATATTGAAATAACCGTTTTTTACTACATGTATATGAATATATATATATATATACGGTACATACACCAAAATAACATTTTTTACAATTTTTATCTGTCTGTCCGTCTGTCTGTCTGTCTGTTTGTTCCGGCTAATCTTTGAAATGGCTGGACCGATTTTGACGGGCAGAAAGGTAATTTAACAAGGAGTTACTCCTACTTTAATTTTAGGAAAAATAATTAGGGTTCCGCGCAAAAAAACTAAAACCCTAAAAATCTTAATCCACGCGGACGAAGTCCCGGGCACAGCTAGTACGTAACATAAAACGTAAGTATAGTTTATTATTTTAACTTTCAAAGTTCTATATATCGTATATAGAACTCTGAAAGTTAAGATAATAAACTAATATACTTACGTTTTATTTTACGTAATTTACCCATGTCACTTAAGAACTATCAATCTTATTAGATTAAAAGTTTACGCTAATTTGAACTTAAGCCCATGAGGTTAGAGTTAAAAGTGGTTTAAACTTGAACTAATAAAATAGATTGCCAAGTCGACAAATGTATTAATGGTTGTATTGATTGAGTTTTATGACGTCTGAGCGTAGTCTTCGAAATTGCGTCACGGGCATAGGTAAAATAAGTTCAGAGGCTCAACTTTTTGTTTTCTGAACTGATTGTTTTGAACATGGAATAATGAATGAATGAATATAAGATTTAGATTAAAAACCAGCCAAGTGCGAGTCGGACTCGCCCATGAAGGGTTGTGTCCGTTATGTTAGCGTACACAAGAGCTATATTGTGTTGGTTACTATGCCATTAAACTCTGTGTAAATACTGCCTAATTAGTGTAAAAATAAAAAAACTCTTCCTCTTTAGTCTAAGAAATAAACACCATTTTCACTGTGTACGCTGGCGTCACGATCAAGCTAGCGTACACATGGCCGTACTCGAAAACGGCTAATTGTAAAGCAACAGAGTTTACACACAAAAATAGTGCTCTAATACTTCTCCCGCTATGCAAAATTTCATAACGATTGCTCTTGTAGGAACAGAGATATTGAACAAGACTTTTCAATGACATTCGGAGCTGGCGTTATGGCAGCGTACACATAATAGTTCTTATAGAAAGGAAACTTTTCTTTTAATAAATGCTATATGTATAAATAGTGCGTGAAATTCTGCCTCTTTTAGTGTAAATACTTTATGCGAATTCGCAGTGGAATAATTAAAAGATCCATCTTAATTTCTGTTCATAGTACAGGTACAGATGAAGTAAATGTTGGTAAGGATGGGAATGTGCCTATATCATATATTTTTTTAGTTTTATCATTCTCTTATTTTAGAAGTTACACTCATTTTACCACTTTGGAAGTGTCTCTCGCGCAAACTATTCTGTTTAGAAAAAAATTATATTAGAAACCTTAATATCATTTTTGAAGACCTATCCATAGATATGACACGTATGGGTTTGGTGGAAAAAAAATTTGAGAACCCCCAAAATTTCTTGTTTTTTTTTTCTGTTTTTGTGTGAAAATTTTAATGCGGATCACAGAATACATCTACTTGCTAAGTTTCAACAGAATAGTTTTTATAGTTTCGGACAAAATTGGCTGTGACGTACGGACGGACAGACAGACAGACATGACGAATCTATAAGGGTTTCGTTGTTTGCCATTTGGCTACGGAACCCTAAAAATGGTTAATCTCTAATGTATGTCGAGCCTGTAGACGGCGAGTAGCTACTGTAGCGACTAAACTGAGAATACAAGCTAACGCGTCGAGCGAAGACTTAGAAAGCAGAAAGCGTTGTTCTCCTTTGTTTATCAGTCGATTTTCTTTTATCTAAATATATCTAAATATTCTACGACATTCTACACAGCGCTTTCTAGACCCAAAGTAAGCATAGTTTAACTAGCTTGTGTTATGGGTTCCAGAATGCGGATAAACATACTTATATACTTTTTTTTTTGTAAATACATACATATTATACATAGAAACACCCAGACCAATGCAAATAGACATATTCATGCATACAAATATTTGCACTGAGCGGGAATCGAACCCGCGCCCCCTGTCGTAGCAGTCGAACGCACTACCGCTACGCCACAGAGGCCGTCAAGTTTAGTTTGCTATTGGTAACTCACAGCACACGTGTTTCCTTCTTGCTACAGTCCCGGGTCCTTTAAGCGAGGGTGAGAACGCATCTGATGAGGCTGTCAAGCTGAGGACCACCATTGTAACATTATCGGTGTCTGTAATGGTGACCCTCATTTCTGAAATACCTTTTAGCTTACCATCAGGCAAGGTGAAGTCAAACCCTGGGTTAGCCGGGGTGCGAGGGAAATACCTTATGGGACCTTACACCCCGGCGTATAAAGGCCCAAGACGGCGAGCAGTTTTAGTCAGCTCGGATACGACATAACTACTTCCGCTGGGCGATGGGGAGGGGGGGGGGGGTATACGGGGGGGTACCGCACGAAAAAAAAAGGCAAGGTGAAGTCATATTGAGAGTCTGAGTCCTGGATCTTGACTGTTTCTAACTTAAATGTAAGAAACAGCTCTTCTCCTTAAAAGCTAGCTTACTGATTTACTTACATCGTATCAAAGTGTCATCGCTTAGTTCATTCATTGCAATGAGCTGTATGAATTTGACCCACTTCTATTAAACATTGTGCTATTTAATACAAAAATCGATTACATCACTACAAGTATGACGACTTTGAGATATTTTTACGCAGTAATATTTTCATATATTTATGATACTATCGAAAGTTTACGTGGATATTACATATTGAAAAAAACTATATTTAACGAATTATATTGTGTTTTATTACACTGAACGTATCGATTGCTTTTCAGCTCTTTACCGTTCTGCTACGAGTCTCGAGGTAAAAGCTTAAAAAAAAAGTAGGATTTCAATTGGGACAACCGTCTTACATAGAAGTTGGTATGAGACTAACTACAAGTGGAATGGAATGATATCAGTACAGAGAAGTGCTAACTCTGGTAGGAGGGAATGTGTGGTGTGCGCGCCACCTCCTTCTGCGAGCATGTAAGGCTCGAGAAGGAGATGGCGGAGCGCGCCCGAGAGAGATTTAGAACTCTCCCGGCCCGCCGAGCCCGCAACATGCTCGTCGCACGTCGCAGATGACTCAGGCACCGGAGGTCGCTTAACGACCTCCGTCCTCCATGAGCGCAGGCCTGGGGGTGGCTGGTGAGGCCGCCTGTCACCCCAGCAGAAGCAGGCCGGGACAGTGGGGCGACTAGCGCCCCCCCCCCCAAAACGGGGCAAGACGGGGACCCCGTGGTTCCCAAACCCGAGGGGCCATCTCAAAACCGGAGATGGCCCAGGGTCAGTCGGGGTGCGAGGGATATTCTCTATGGGCAACCTTACACCCCGGCGTCTGTAGACCCGAGACGGCGTGCGGTTTTAGTCGGATCAAGCCCGACATAACCGCCCCCGCTGGCTGGCCGGGGGGTATCCGAATGGATTTACGCACGAAAAAATAAAAATAATGTGCCTACCGTAACATTCACAGTAAATATTCTAGGTCAAATTACACCACGCCATCCAGGCCCTAACTAAACAGAACTTGTCATATGGGTTCCAGAATGCGGATAAAAATACTTAAATATATATTTTTTTGTAAATACATACACATCATACATAAAAAACCCCCAGAACAATGCAAATATACATATTTGCACTGAGCGGGAATCGAACCCGCGACCTCTAACTGAGCAGTCGAACGCACTACCGCTATGCCAGGTCGTCAAAACGTCTTAACTTTGTAATGTGCTAACCTGTTCGGTTACCAGGAAGCCACGAGCCCTCCTACGTGTTTAAAAAGTATTACATGTCATATCAATCTAAAAACAAAGAGCCTAAAGTTAGTCTATAGAATTAAAAAAAAACTGGACTGAATTTGAATAATTATAATTGATGACTAATTTATTAACGACTACGTAATTTAATTCTTATTTCTATTTAAAAATTCAGCAAAAAATTACATTATTTAATAATTCCAATATATAATAATTTAAGTTCAATTCAGATGGGTCAATTTCAATACATTTTTTTTTCTAATGGCTTAATATAATATATTGTGTAATGTTAAGGTTTGCATGCCATAAAATGAAATAGTAAATGTGCTGAACGAAAATAATGTCAATGACATCTTTTTGAATTTGAATATGAATTTGAATATGAGTTCGTAGTTATTTTCCCTAGCTATCTGATTGCAATACAAGCTGTTAATCCTCCAAGCGTTGCTACTCTACACACATCAGCATTGAAATTAGAAGAGTTCTTTTCATCCACAAAGTACTAAAACTCGCCATTTTGAATGCACTCACAATTTTCACCCTCCTTCTATATAACTCGGCGGAATATAAAACACATTTTGCTGTAACGCCGAGTCCAATTCCTTCGCATCCTGAATTTGTATGTATAATCTCGGATATAAAGAGCAAAATTGAACTGAAACGTGAATATTTACAAGTGAACATGGCAATATCTCGTCCGAATATACGTGCAACACTCTATGCGAAATTAAAATTGGCTTGGGGCCAATATAATCTTACAGTGGGGCTGTATTTATCGCTTTGGATAGAGCACGGGGAGGTATTATGAAAATCAGCAGTGAAAACTAAGCTTATTTTAAATGATTCATGAAAAATATACAATAATGTAAACAGGAATTAGCCCAAACATGGTAAAATCGGATAAAATGAGACACTGTGAGTGTGGTATATCCGGACTTAACGACGGAGGGCGTACTCCATTGTACCGGTTAGTCTGTGACCACGGCCAGCGTAACCTGGTAAAAACGTCAGGTTAAAAGTATGTACCTATATACTTATGTGCCGAAGCTGCTGCTGCCTCTGCAGAGACTCAAACGGTGTAAATACTCAAATCTCATTGGTGATTTTGAATTCGTGCCGTTTGGAGTCGAAGTCGAAGTTGCGAGTGCACGCATCTCTGCAGAGAGATTGCGAAGCGTATGATCGATGCTTCACGTGACCAGAAGGCTCAAAGAGCTGTAGGACTGTAGCACAGAGATCAAGCATTGCAAAAGAGGCATGCGATGGGGAGGAATTCATATGGCTAAACGTTTAAAAACCCTTAATACTTATACCATGATCTCATTAATTCTCGTTGAAAACTTGGTATCTCTCATGAACCTCAAGGAACGCGGAAGTTTAAAAATTAGTAAAACATAGCTAAAAATAGTCCACCTAATGTTAAAAGGTCACCTAGGGATGTGGGGTGAGTCCGTGGGAGTTTCAACACGTAAAAATAAAAATAAGTTGCAGTGGCGAACGTAACCGCCTATTTAGACGAGGTCTCGAGTTCGATCCCCAGTCGTCCCGGGCATCTTTGACTTAGCGTAATGTGTGTATTAAAAATGTTAATTATCGCTCGCTTAGTAACGTGACCGGTAGATGACAATAAACTCGCCCCGCATTACATTGGGAACTAAACATAACTGGCGAATCGTAGATATGTAATACACCACTGCCTACCCCTTCAAGGATACAGGCGTGAAGTTATATAATGTTATGTTCTACTATACCTAGACGTCACTTAGGGTTGTGCCCAACGGGGTGCGAGGGATATGCTCTATTGGCAACCTTACACCCCGGCGCCTGTGGACCTTAGATGGCGTGCGGTTTTAGTCGGTTCAAGCCCGACATAACCACCCACGCTGGCCGGCGGGGGGGGGGTATCCGAAGGGATTTCCACGAAAAATTTTTTTCTTAAAAAATGGTTGTGCCCAAACCCAAGAGCCCGGGTGCCGCATTCGTTGATTTATTTTGTATTTTACGGGAGTGACTGACGCGACGAGCACACGTGACGCTGGTCACTGGTGGTGTTTTCTTTTACCAAGTCATCTCAGCAAATTCAGAGACCTAATTTTGTGACACCTTATATAGCACCGCTGTACCGCTCGTTCGTATGCCGCGTGTTCCTAGAGAGCAGTACAGCAGTATTGGTCATACTATACGTCGATGTTTCTTAAATCTTCCTGTTTTACATGCTAGTATGTAGAGAGAGATCTCGCGCTGCTAACCTTGTATGTTATAATGGATACTACAATTAGATCTGAAATAATTTTCATAATATAATAAGTACCGATTTGTAGTAGTCAGATTTTTTAAGTAAATGGTGTGAACAAGGCATTTATTTGGACGGAATTTACGTCCAAATGAATGTCTTAATACAGTTCTTGGATATTTTACTTTTCCCGAATATACTGTTGCAGCTTATGACAATGTAGGTACTTTTTTAATTTAAACAGACACAAGTTATATTGTATATTTTTATAGATAGTAGAGTAAGTAAACCTGGTAATAACTGTTACAATTCCGTCCAAAAGAACACTTATATTTTTTATATTGCTCTAATCAATACCTTTTTTTTTTCGTGCGGAAATCCCTTCGGATACCCCCCCTCCCGCCGGCCAGCGGGGACGGTTATGTCGGGTTAGAACCGACTAAAACCGCACGCCGTTACGGGTCTAAAGACGCCGGGGTGTAAGGTTACCCATAGAGCATACCCCTCGCTCCCCGACTGACCCTGGGCCTTCTTCGGTTTCGAGATGCCCCCTTACTTGCTCTCCACTGTGCCATCCCCATCTGCTAATCAGAGGGACACATGGAAAGCTTCCGAATAGCCCTCAACAGGGCCCTTCTCGCCTCGGAGTTGGCCGTAGGCGGCAGCGTCTCCCCCGCCCTAGGAGAGAGGCGCTGCTGTCTCCGTTGCCCTGGGTGCACCCGTGGAGGTCCCCAACCAAGCACCCCACTCTAATCAATACCTATGATAATACAAAATGTATATATAAAGTGTTTATACAAAACATACATATCGTAACATCGAGATGTTTTATTTCTCTTTTGGACATATAAATATTTTGGCAGGATTTAATAAGTAAGATCTAAGACCGAGATTTAAGACCGCTTACACGCATAAAGATAGCATTTATATAAAAAAATACGACATAAATATACCTACTTCGATCACCAACTGCCAGCCAGTTATAACACTGTTATGCGAATGTTATAACGTCATAAATATATGACAGTTGTCGAATAAATACGAACACATTTGTTGATTAATGATGTTATTGAAGGGAAATGAGAACATTTTTTGTGAGATCGAATGTATCGCTGGCAATAGTGGCCGACAATAAAGCAATAACAAGACTTACTTTTTAGGGTTCCGTACACATTTTTTTTTCGTGCGGAAAGCCCTTCGGATACCCCCCGCCGGCCAGCGGGGGCGGTTATGTCGGGCTTGAACCGACTAAAACCGCACGTCGAAAGGAAAAAGACGGAACTCTAATAGCGTCACATCATTGTCCGTCTGTGTGTCTCATCATCCTCCTAGCGATTTTCCGGTTGCGTTCAAAGTTTACATTTAGGATCCGGTTATTATTTTTGATTGATTTGTTGACTTTTACGAGATCAAGTACCATTTGAACTCCTAACCCCGAGAGATCAGACCTACATCAGAACCTCTTCCGTCAGGTGCGATGACGGTTGTCTTGGGTCCTGAAAGTGTTGGTTTTTGTGAACTTTTTCTCAGGAACTCATAAAGGTGTCAATTTTAAATTTATATCAAACTAGCTGATACACGCGGCTCCGCTCGCGAAGTATCTCTACTGTTCCGTTACGCATGGGAACCTATGCCAGATAAAAAGTAGTCTATGTGTTATTTCAGACTATAATCTATTCTTATACCAAATTTCAGCCAGATCCGTTTAACCGTATAAACTCGCGGCCTCTGCGGATCCTAACCTGAGTCTCTCCCGGACCTAAGTGTTTTATCAGACTCTCTTTGAAAAGGTACTTTGAGCAAGTGATTAAAATATTCCTAAATCTTGATAAAAATGTTATCGAAGGGGTAATAACACTGTGAATAGTCTGTAGAGATTTTCCCTTCTATAGATGGCGTTGTAAGCATTCATAATCGATGTTAACTACTTACCATCAATAGACCATATATTGTGTATGTTTACTAACTTATAATATATATATATATATCTAACTTATAACAAATATAAAGAAAATAACTATAAAATTATTTCCTAAAACAGACCCATTCAAAAATCTACACATAAACAGGAACTTACCACGTAATACGTTACACGTAAAACACCTACATAGCATACACACACTTAAACACACAACATAGAGAACTAACTCACGAATAATTCACAGTTATTGAAATAGATGGCGCTGTAACAAAATTGCCGCTTAAAACAAGACAGGCGCCTAAATAGGTGCACTCCTTGAAGGTAATGTTTGGTGAGAAGGAGCTCCATTTAGCCTAGTCTCTTACTAATATAATTGTTTGGCGCTAAGCCAGCGCTGTACAGTTTCATCTCTAAATGGCTACGTATATAATTTTTATTGCAACGCTTATGTCCGAATGGCTGTTGCGGCATGATATTGTGTAATGTTCACGTTTTTGCCAAGTTTATTGTGCTTTGTCGTGATCTGAGATAAGATATTATGTATTTTGAATTCTTTTTTTATCTATAGTCCAGCAATTGACTGCACCCCGTTGGATTGTAAAAAGCAAGGGCAAAGATATGGGCCTCCATTTCAGATGCTGACGATTCTAAAATGGTAATCCCTAACTTGACGGCCTCGGCACATACTTTTTTACGTCCCGCTTGAAGAACCCGGGAAGTGAATTAAATGCCAGTTAAGCTATAGTAGTTTATGCAACTGTCATATAAGAAGGGGTATTAAAACACGAGAGTCTGTTTATCGATAATAGGTTAACTCGAGTGTTTTAATACCTAAGTTATATGCAGTTTCATACACTACTTTATCTTCACTCATAGGAAAAATTGAAATTAAACAAAGTAGGTAGGTTACAAGGAAGTAATTTAGCGTGCGCCATTTTTTTCACAGTTCGAGCTGCGCATGCGTGCGCCTTTTTTTCAATATTCAACCTAAAACCTTAGACTAGTTTAATGAATAAAAAAAGATAGCGGTGCTATAATGAGTTTTATGATACAGTTGGCGGTACTATAATAAGTTTTATTTTTAATTTTATGTATATCCGTTTATAAAGTGCGTATGTATAGAATCGTCTTTGAATTCGTAATTCGAATTTTTCGATTTGAGTGTAGATAAAATATTTTTCGATACTTAAAGAGAATACAGGTGTATTGAGCCCTACCCAATTGTTTACTAACAAAAACTAAATAACCACGTTAGGTTGGATGCCTGCGCAGTGCAAATATTAAATGCAAATGTTTCTATTGTCCTACAAACGCCTGCCTACTCACCGACGTGGGATAAAACCCGACCCCACCAAGCGAGGCCGCGCTGGCGGCCGAAGTCCGCCGGTAACCCTGGGGATATCCTTTCGAGGGCTTACCCGGGGTACCCGGAAATGGACACTTAAATGGTCACGTCAATATGACTTTACCTCGCCTGATGGTAAGCTAAAGTTAAAGTCATCATTACAGACACCGATGATATTACAATGGTGGCTCTCAGCTTGACGGCCTCATCAGATGCTTTTTCACGCCCCGCTTAAAGGACCAGGGACTTTAGGAAGAAGAGCACACGTGTGCTGGTAAAGAATTCCAAATCTTGATGGTGCGACAGGGAAAAGAGGTGCGGAACCGCTTGGTTCTTGATGAATTGGTTGCACCGTGTGAGGGTGGTACCTCAGTCTTGCACGTGTTGTCCTGTATAGGAAAGGAGAGGGTGGAACTAATTCATTCATTCATTTATTCATTGCCTACTAAGTGCAAATAGATGTTTACATATATATTTCAGTACTTAGGACTTAGTGCCCTTTTCTGGCATTGCAATATTGAGGTCACACTTCACAGGTGACTCATATAATATACTTTAAATTTTACCAATGTTAAAAATTCAAATTAAATTACATTACATCAGATTCAACAAAGATAATAATTGGTTGGAATAACAATAACAATATGTCAAATTCTGAATTGCTTATAACTAATACTAATATGTCAGATTGTGCCAAATACATATAATGCTTAATGTCAATTATTTGATTATTGAATCAACTTATCCCCCAAATAATCCCCTGTTGAGTAGTAACATTTTTCAATTAAATACATTTTTAGTTTTCTATGAAGGAGTGTAATACTTTCTTGGTGTTTGATAATGTTAGGGAGCATTCGCCATGGTAGAGGCGGTAATATTCAACTTACAGTCTAGTACCAAAACGCTTGTTTCATCAATAACATGAATGTAATTATAAAAAAAAATATGAAAAAGAAGCAATGATAGCCCAGTGGCGTACGTAACGGACTGCCGAGACGAGGTCTCGATTGCGATCCACAATCGCCGGGCACACACCTCTGACTTTTCGTTGTTATGTATGTATTAAAAATGTTAATTATCGCTCGCTTAGTAATGTATGTAATAGGCTCGCCCCCTATTACATTCGGATCTCAACATAACTGGCGAATCGGTGTATATACATATTATACATATCTGCCTACCCCTTCGGGGATACAGGCGTGAAGCTATGTTCATCCGCATTCTAGAATAAATATTACAAGATAAGCTTAGTCATCATGCTTGAAGCAACTGCCATCTGACCTCTACAACCCATTGGCGATATGGAAGTTCTGTAATTAAAGCAAGATTTTTTAGGGCTCCAGCTACCTTTTTTTTTTTTTTTTTTTTTTCGTGAGGAAACCCCCTCGGATACCCCCCCGCCAGCCAGCGGGGGCGGTTATGTCGGGCTTGAACTGACTAAAACAGCACGCCGTCTCGGGTCTGCAGACGCCGGGGTGTAAGGTTGCCCATAGAGCATATCCCTCGCACCCCGACTGACCCTGGGCCATCTCCGGTTTCGAGATGGCCCCCTCGGATTTGGGAACCACGGTGTCCCCGTCTTGCCCCGGTTTGGGGGAGGGGCGCTAGTCGCCCCACCGTCCCGGCCTGCTTCTGCAGGGGTGACAGGCGGCCTCACCGGCCTGCGCTCATGGAGGAAGGAGGTCGTTAAGCGACTTCCGGCGCCTGAGTCGCCTGCGACGCGCGGCGAGCATGTTGCGGGCTCGGCGGGCCGGGAGAGTTCTTAACCTCTCCCGGTCGCGCTCCGCCATCTCCTTCGCGAGCATCACATGCTCGCAGAAGGAGGTGGCGGCGGCCCAGGCAGGGCTCCAGCTACATACCTGTAACGACTACCATTGATTTTGTATAGCAACCGGGACTGACGGCTTAAAGTACTCTCTGAGACACGGGGTTCAGCCTAGAAGTCACTGTTTTTATTTCTTTTTTAACCTGGCTTCACCCCATCGGTGCCAACAATGGGATGGGTGTGTCGGAATCGGACCGACTAAAACCATACGGTATGCAAGTGTCCATTGCCGGGCACCCCGGGTAAGCCCTCGAAAAGATAACTCCAGGGTTACCGGCGGACTTTGGCCGCCACCGCGGCCTAGCCTGTGTGGTCGGGTTTTATCCCACGACGGTGAGTAGCAGGCGTGTGAGGACACACACAAAACGCCTCTGTCTTGGCCTGCTTCTGTAAGGACGGCGAGTCGGCCGACTACCGTCCTCAGGCCCTGATCATGGAGGTAGATGTCGCTGTTTAATATAATATCCTAGAATATACCTACATTTATTATTACCTGTTTTTAAGCTATGATAACCGCTTACTCTGAAGTGGACCTTGCACTTGTTGTCTTCGATATTGAATAAAAATATTTATCTTTTAATCTAATCCTTCACGTAACAATTGAGTATTTCTATGTTATTACAGGTGCAGTCGATATGACAGTTGCTAGACAACCGTTTTATTGATTTTATAATGTTTCGTGCACAGTAACTATTTCGTATCAGTACCCAGTTATCTACCAAAGTGACGATACATAGATAAAATTATTGTAATCGTACTGATTCTGCTGTTACAAAATTCACTAAAATAGACCAAAAATCGTTATAAAAATTGACATTTAATGCTATCTCAATTCGATACCAAATATAATTAACTTTTAAAGTCCAAATCGATGTGCCGTAGAATCTACACCAATATGAGTGAGTTTAAAGAATACCTAAGTGCGAACAATTCTTGCCATGTGACAAATGTAAAAGCGAGCAGTGTTCTGTTTTCAAAAATACTTCATTAACTTATCTGTAAGTAAATGGATTTATAAAAACATTTCTGGACGTTTCTTTTAATATGTTTACAGTATTTTCTTTAATATTACATATTATTAATAGTTGCCAGTGGTTCCACCCACGTGGCAAACTGAACATTCTCGCTACCTAAAGAAACTGCACTATTCCAGAATATAATTCATTCCAGTGCCAAATTTCACTTAGATTAATTCAGCCATTCCGGTATAATGATGTAACAAAATCCCTCCCATCCATTTATTCATCCAAACTTTTGCATTTATTATTATATCATTTTAAGCAATTAATTGGATTTCCTTAACTGGGAATTCCTAGATGTTCTCTTTTTCCAATCTAAATCTACAGCTAAAGTATAGCAAAAATACTAATTGCTTAAAAATTTCATTGAATTAATGTGGCGGAGTACTAAAAAAATAATGTTTAAAATGATGATATTGTCGGAAGTTTACGCGAATGTTACACATTGAAATAAAACTATTTTTAACGGATTCTATCGCGGTTTATTTGATGTTATTTTATATTTTACATTGAACTTGAAGCTACATTGAAGCTTGGGACCCAGTCATTCACTTAATTAATTCCAAGAAAAAACAAAATACAACAAGACTTCATGACACTGTGAGCTCATTCTGCGTAAATAGTAACACCAACAATTCAACATAGTTCGGGTACTTTGAGATAACTTTCACTTCAAACTTTAAGACAACAACCATCTTTAGTCTCCCCGTGACCATGGCTGCTGAAAAGCAACCGAAACGTCGGGTTCAATGTAAAATATAAAATAACATCAAATAAACCGCGATAGAATCCGTTAAAAATAGTTTTATTTCAATGTTTAAAATGATTGTAAAGTCATTCGTTGTTTCCGTTTTTCGCAAAAATTACGGTAGATGACTCCAGCGTCGCCCCGAGATATGTATAATAATATATCGGAGAGTTTCGAATATCTGGGACGTGTCTAAGTAGCTCAGTTGGTAGGAGCATTCTGCCTGTAAGGGACTGGTCGCGGATTCAAGTCCCGTCTTAGATGTTCTCTTTTTTCGATCTAAATCTACGGGAATTCGTATTAATCTTTTTTAAACTAATAGCTGCAAATTGAAACTTAGCTCTGTGTGTTATTTACTAACAACGCTATATCATTCAGAATAGTCAATAATTATATTTTAAATGGCTCATCAGCTAAACCAAAGTCATGACATTGTGTTGTAATTGAAGTGTAATTAACACTCTTAGATGATTCAACGTCAGCGAAGGTTAAAACAAGGAAATGATTACACATAATGTTAAGCTAGGATGAAAATAGTGTGAATTAATAGATTCAAACTAGAGTCGAAACTCGAAAATTTTACGGGTTTTGATAATATGAGAGTTGAGTATTCATCAAATTATCAATCATGATTTATTTGATCTTCCCGTTGCCTTGGCTACTGAAAAGCAACCGAAACGTCGGGACCAGTTTAAATAACAAAATAATACACAGCACTCATCATAAACAGATTTATTTCAATTCTGTTATAATCTTTAACGTTTAATGATCGTACAATATAGACTGGATGAAAAACAAAGCAGGGGTTGTTGAAAAGGTAAATAATCGGGAAAGCACCCAATTGACGTCTAGTCGGACCCCAAAAAGGCCGGCAGCTTGTTATTAGTTGAAAACTTCGATATTCCCATGGATTGTGGAGGTCACTCGGGAAAGCACTCGGGACACATCAGAAATGATACTTTCAGTAAAGAAAGTAATTTAATATTTTCCAGCTCCAGTGCCTTTGATAAAATAACTAACAAAACATGAACACATTAAAAGTCGGTGCTCTGATAGTTACAAAACATTATTACAGGAATTGATATTATTGATGTAGTTCAATGTGCAGATCATCGCGTTGATAAATGTATTTTTCAGTTGCTGACTGTACGTTAAAAGTTTATAACAAATCATGTTTATGAAAATGATTCTGGAGCTATCTCATGCGTAATTCAAATTCTAATTGGTTGTAACAGTTGAGTATTATAGTTTCTCGCATAACATATAAGACTTAGTAAGTTATTCTCTGTCAAAGTTAGCTTAAACTAAACACCGCAACATTATACATATATGCTAATTTATTCGGCTTTACCACGTGTTAAATATAAGAACTATATGTACAGGAGTGGGTATGCAGATGTATTTGTAACACCCAAATTTCACTAAGATGGTGAACGATTTTCAATCTATTTAAGGGCTTGGTTAAGATACTCGAACAAATAACTAACGTAAAATAAGCGAAATGCGCATCAAGTCGATCGTAATTCGGTATCAAGAAGAAAGATGTTATCTCTACCTACCCTAAAAACCACAATGAGAAGGGAGATGTTTGTATCATCATCGTCCCAACACAGTAGGGGTCGGCTTATCAGTCTAACTACGAATGCTGAATTTCTATATTTTCCGTGAAACAATTGACATCTGATCTCCAAAAAATTGGGAGGAAACCTATCTACGGATGAGGCGTTATTGAGCAGGTATACTACCTAGCAGGTGAGGTTGGCTTGGACCCCATAGACCAACACCTTTGCTAAAATAATTTGACTACTTTTCTATTTATAGTCATTTTCAATACCATTTAATAATGTCAGCACATCACTATTAAACAAATTGTACCTTAAAGGTGCCATTCCGAGACCGACCTAAGACTGCAACCGTAGGTGGCATCGTATAGAACATAGAAAACAGTAGTGTCGCTGCGGTCGATCGCAGGTATTTCTATACGACACCGCTACGGTTGCGGTTTACGGTCGGTCTTGGAATATTACCTCAGTATAAACATAAACAAAACTTCACGCCGGTATCCTCGAAGGGGTAGGCAGAGGTGTATGTATTACACCCACGATTCGTCAGTTATGTTTAGGTCCCAATGAAATAGGGGGCGAGCCAATTGCCATCTACATTACTAAGCGAGCGATTATCAGCATTTTTAATACACACATAACTACGAAAAGTCAGAGATGTGTGCCCGGGGCGATTGGGGATCGAACTCGAGACCTCGTCTCAGCAGTCCGTTACGTACACCACTGGGCTATCACTGCTTATAAACAAATACAAATAAATTTATCAATCTTATTATGCTTAGCTCATTCATCTTCTCTTTGAAATTAAAGACAGACTGTCATCAAAACGAATCCCTGAGCCAATTCCCAATTAATTTTAATATTGTGTAAATAATATTTCAAACTCAATTAATCATTTATATTATCAATACAGATAACGTGGTGAATATAATTATTAATTTTACTAGCTGAACGATTAAAGAGCGATCTATCAATAGTCCATGATAGTGAAGTGATTAATTTTGTATATGATTGTTTGGCTATTGCCAGTAAGGGTACGCTACATTTGTGTGGAAAAGACTCATTATGAAGGCAGTCCTTTATGATGAGTCTTACACACACAATTGCAAGTCAGTACTCGAGAGCAGACATGGCAGCCACTCGTACCAGCTTTCATAGATACGCACTGCCTCGGCAAGTACCTATATTATAAAGACCGGGAGACAATGACCGTGGTCCATTACTACGGAAGTAACCGCGCTCTACACGCTATTGGAATGCCCTGCGTGGGCGCATCACCGTCACGATCTCTTGACAGGCATCGGTGCGGGTAATATCTCGCTTGAGAATATAATTTTGAAAATGGTCTAATGCGATGTCGCATGCGATTCAGCCGCCTTGTTTTGCGAGGAGATGAAATACGCATAAAAGGCAGCAGAAAGAGAACCAGCACTCACCGGTCCCGCAAAAGACGCATCGGATGCCGGAGAGCGCTAAACGATCTCCAACCATTACATGAGCGCAGGTCTGAGTGGGAGGGGTAGTACTGTTCGTCGCCCAAGCAGAAGCAGGCCGACGTGTTCCGCGCGTGCCTCTCTAAATGGAGGGGCGTCACCAATGAATACCATGGCGACAAACTTGCCCGCAGAAAGATAGATATACTGGGGAGTCTTAGTTTCTAGTCCTTGAAAAATTGTTCAACGTATATAAAAATCTAAATTACTGAATCTATATCTGAATCCACTCCAAGCTGATAACGTGTAACAATTTATAATCCTCATATTGATCCTTGTTGACCTAGATATTACTAGGCTGTTGAATATTTACCGCCTCTACCTCGGCAAGTTTTCCGATGAGCTCCTCCAATTAGTTCCACCCTCTCCTTTCCTATACAGGACAACACGTGCAAGGCTGTTCTCTCTATCATACATTGGACTGACAGTTTTATACATTTTTAGAGTAGTTAAAACCGCTAGTGTTTATAAAGCACTAGCTGTTGTCCGCGCCAGGATAAACCTATTCTAGGAATCCAGGGACAAATAAAAATAGCACATGTGTTATTCCAGATTATAACGTTTCCCTGTTTCCAACCAAATTTCAACCAGATCCGTTCAGCCGTTAGAGTGTGATTGAATAACAAACATCCAAACATGTATTTTTTTTACTCTCGGGCTTCACCTCACCGTTGTCAGTGATGAGGTGGATGTGTCGGAATCAAACCGACTTAAACTACACAATGTCACTCCCAAGCGTCCATTTTTGTGCACCCCGGGTACGCCCTCGAAAGGGTCCAGGGTTCCAGATGGACTTCGGCCATCATCGCAAACATCTTCACAATCTTTCACATTTATAATGTTAGTAGGATTAATACTATAACTATGGTTTTAACTACTCTAAAAATATATCAAACTGTAGGTATGCGCTGTGTGATAGTGACGTACCACCCTCACACGGTGCAAACAATTCCATCAAGAACCAAGCGGTTCGGCACCTCTTTTCTTTGCCGTACCATAATTATTTAGAATTATTTACCAGCACACGTGTTTCCTTCTTCCTACAGTCCCGGGTCCTTTAAGCGGGGCGTGAAAAAGCGTGTATTAAAAATGTTGATTATCGCTCGCTTAGTAATGTGCCCGGTAGATGGCAATAGGCTCGCCCCCTATTACATTGGGACCTAAACATAACTGGCGAATCGTGGGTGTGCAATACACCTCTACCTACCCCTTCGGGGATACAGGCGTGAAGTTATGTTATGTTTAAAAGCATCTGATGAGGCCGTCAAGCTAAGAGCTACCATTGTAACATTATCGGTGTCTGTAATGGTGACCCTCATTTTTCAGAGACTACCTTTAGCTTACCATCAGGCGATGTAAAGTCATATCGACGAGACCAACAAAAACAAGTTGAATTCCTGAGACGAGCTCAGCCGAATACAAGGGATTTTCGATTTTGCGTTTTTTTTTTTGCGATTTTTTCTTTATCTTGCAATGGTTCACCTCAACACGAATCTATTACCGAAAACAGCAACTCGATAGCTCATCTCCTTCATACCCAAAACCGTGACAAAAAATTGGCAACGACTACGTCGACGACGTCGACGACGACAACTCGATAGCAATAGGGCTTTTCTAAAGAAAATCCCTAATAAAAATTTACAAATTACTCAAGTTCAGTATTAGAACACTGTGAAATAGGCAATAAAAATTAAATATGAATCTATTTAACATAAGACATAGAGTAATACTTGTTTGAATGAGTTCTTCATACCTCGTTATGATTTAAACACAAACTCCAGACCAAAAACGCCCTAAGCTCCAATTTAGACCTAAAAAACTACTTCCCAGAAGCGGTCAACAGCAGTCCATATACAGTAGTCCTTGAATCTTTTATGTATTCAGGTTGCCTGGTGCATATAGAATATGCTAAAATATAAAATAAGCGACCAAGCCAAGCGTGCTTCGAGGTAACGTAATGTATTTGGTGGTAGAAATTTGATGACACAAATATGTCACAAAATTCGGCCGGGTGGGTACCACCGTGCAGGGGTGTGTGTTGGGTAACCTCCTCGAGTGTCGCTCCGATTCCGATCCCGCTGCAGTCCGGGGGGAACGGAATCGGAGCGGCCGGTACACCCTGGGCGGCGGTCAATGGCTTCCCCTTCACCCCTTCATAGGGTTGGCATTGATCGTCGGCCAATACCCAACGTGGCGGGAACACATCGCTCTCCGTACTCCTCTGCTTACAGAGGAGACAGGATGAGCGATGCTGTTAGTGGTGAGATGGCTCAGGGTCAGTCGAGGTGCGAGGGATATGCTCTATGGGTAACCTTACACCCCGGCGTCTGAAGACCCGAGACGGCGTGCGGTTTTAGTCGGAGCAAGCCCGACATAACCGCCCCCGCTGGCCGGCGGGGGGGTATCCGAAGGGATTTGCGCACGATAAAAAAAAAAAAGGGTACCACCGTGCACGATTGCGAAAAACCCTCCATAGTAATCCAATTTCGGTTTGATTTGGTTCAGGGGTCAGCAAGTGTATAGCCGGGCAGGGGGATTGTGGTCGCAGCACTAGTGGGACCAGTGGGTGTCACGAGGTGCTGCGACGACAATCCTCTTCTGATGAGGCCGTCAAGCTGAGCGCCACCATTGTTAACATGGTACGTGTATGTAATGGTGACCCTCTTCTTTTTTTAAATTTTATTTTTGGCCATTGAGTCCATGATAATTAAGTTACGTCATAATGCCTTGATATATTATGATGACGCTTTTTTTTACATGGCCGCCTAGATACTCGATTACAATGTAACCAATAAATTCGATTTTCAAAACTTTTCTCTTGTTGGCAGTATGTACGTGAATAATAACTTTTTTTTTTCAGAATTAAAAAAAACAATTTAAGTTTGCTAAATATTAGCGGGAAAAAGAGATTTAATATAAATAAATACCTTGTGTTAATTGTGGTTAAAAATGGTTTCGGAAAGTTATTCCAGTGACGTGGATATTAATTTAACTCCCGATGAAATTAAGGAACAGGTAAAAGCTGTTGTTAATAATCTATTTCCAATTTTACTTTAAATTTAAATTTCAATATACCTGTTTCATTAAATGTGTATTATCTCGGGTGAAATGGCTGACTTTCAACCCTTGTGTAACAATCTAATATATATTGATAGAAAAAACATTTACCGAGGCCATTAAAACACATCTATACTATAATATGCTTCACTATAATCCATACTTCTTTACAAATTTTATACAGTCAGAGGCCGAATTTTGTGATTTTGTTTATGTTTGGTTTTGTGTATTTATCTTCGGTACCACTGCACTTATTGAAAAAAAAAACACCATTTTAAACGGTACATTATTCCCCATGGATATAGACTATATATTATGTGTCTTGAGTTAAAAAAACTAATATAAACCGAAACGAATCGATGGTGGGTTTCTAATTTTGATGATAAAATTTAAATTCTTTATTTACTGCTTTTCAAATCTACATCCCACCTTCCTTCTCCTAAAGGGAAATTCTGCGCCAGAACCTTAACCAACAAGATTTTTTTTTAAACCATAAACCACTTACTGCGAAAAGAAGTAGTGTGATAAATGTTTACATTATGTGGTTACTCATGCAAAGCCGCGATATGTACGAAAATGTAACACGATACATTAATTTCACATTATTCGTCAACTGCCATTGCGTTACCATGTTTATCCAACGTGCAACGGTTGGTTAGTTGGAAGAGATCGATTTAACGATAACATACCTATTGTATTTCATTGCAAAGTATTTTGTTGATAATCATAACGTTGGTCCCGGTCACATCCGAGGCTTTCAATCAGACCTCCATGATCGGAACCTGAGGACGGCAGTTGGCCAGAGACAGAAGCAGGCTGTGGCGGAGGCGTGTCGTCTGTGTCCCTCACACGCCTGCCAACTCACCGACGCGGAATAAAACCCGACCCCACAAGGCGAGGCCGCGGTAGTGGTCAAAGTCCGCCGGTAACCTTGGGGTTACCCTTTAGAGGGCTCACTCGGGGTGCCCGGCAATGGACACTTGGGGAGGACATCGTGTGGTTTTAGTCGGTCCGATTCGGACACGCCCACCCCATCGTTGGCACCGATGGGGTGAAGTCCGTGGGGGTTTCCACACGCTATAAAAAAAAACTTTCAATCAGACCCCGGGGTCCACTTGTATATATATATATATGTAAATCTCCATGTTTTTGTTTCTCTTAACGTCATGCAATCATTTAGATAAGTTGTTTTTTTACCCGACTGCGCCAGAATGAGGGTTATGTTTTTCGAGAGTATGTATGTATGTATAATTGTTTGGCATGCTCTGCAGCCTGAACGGCTCGATGAATTTTAGCTTGAGAGGTGTCGTTAGATTCGTATTTACTGTAAGAGTGCTTCAGGGTACATCAAATACACTCGGTCACCGGAGCTTCGAGGTGTCCTTTTAGAGGTTTCCGCCGTGAAGTGCTACGCCGACGAGACCCTCGTGACGGCGCAAGGCCAGACGTACCGCTAAGCATACAGAACAGGCACAGTTGGAGCTGCCCAAGTTGTTTAGCTCGACTGCCCTAAAAAGATCGAAACAAGTTTGATAGCAGGTGGGACCCATTTTCAAATCATAAACCGAAAGAAAATTAAAGCGTCCCGTCTGGGCAACACCGGCTAAGGCCTCGCGGTACGTTTTTTAGGGCAGTCAGGTTTATCGATTTTTTCAATTAATATTTTTGTCTATCTTATGACTAAGTGATTGATGTTGCCAGTCTCCCGCTTCGCGAGTCCTATTCCTTCGTACATTGTCACAAGTAACCTAGTCCATGCCACTCTATTCTAATTCTACTGTTCCAAATTTGAATCACTGAATTTGAAGCTATGGTCATCTGGCTGACTTTCAACACGTTAAGTCGTTAAACGTTGAGTGTTTCCTGATGATTAACTATCCTCCTAGTCATTTAATCGTACGCATTCTATTAATTGGTTAATTTAACTAGTTGACTGTGATATATTATATAAAGGTATAAAAATCTTCTGTATGTCACCATCCCAAAACACTTGTAAGTGCAAGTGTGCCAGGTCAACGTAAATGAACTAAACACTGTCGTATCTACACTAAATACTCAATAACAAAGGATATTCATTGTACCTTTTAGTTGGTAACGGAACAAGGTCGGATGAGTACGTGCGCTTGCGCCGATTTCACTTCATAACACGAGTGAAGTTTTTTTGTTTACATTTTTGTTCATTCAAATTCATGTAAACTGAATGACGTCTGAATTTTGTGATGTTTTTTGTTAGTGTTTCAACGGAATTATATTTTTGGTAAGATTTTTTTATTCATAATTATTTTTAATGTTTTGATGTTAAACTACTAACGACGATAAATGTGTTCGTATGTATGTATATAACGTAACATACATTTTCGTGATTAAATTTTACTGATACATTATAATCAAAAAAAAACATAACATAACATAAATTCACGCCTGTATCCCCGAAGGCGTAGGCAGAGGTGTATTATCTAAAAAAAATTGTATGTACTTTACTTAAATTACTAGTATAGTAAAGTTAACACCCAGGACAGGAATTGAACCCGCGGCTAGTCCCTTTCTAGCGGGAATGTTCTGATCAATTGATATCTTACTACTACTAGGTATTTACTAACCTTACTAACTTACTAAATCTCCTCCTAGAAAGAGACTGTTCGTGGGTTCAAGTCCTATCCTGGATGTTAACTTTATCGATTTAAATATATAAGACTAGTAATGTCAGAAAGACTAGTAAGTGTCTAGGTGGCTCAGTTGGTCAGAGCATTCCCCCTGTAAGGGACTGGTCGCGGGTTCAAGTCCCGTCCTAGATGTTCTCTTTTTCTGATCTAAATCTTTAGAAAAAAGTAAGCATATAAAATGCTTCAAAATTTAATTGAAAAAAAAAATATATCAGAGGAAATTTCCGAGCAGAATAAAATAGTGTACATTAATGCATTGTAGTATAGGAAAGGATAGGTTGATCAGGCGAGGTAAAGTCATATTGGCGTGACATTCGTAAAAAATAGACGTCCTATCCCGGGAATGGGTTCATGATCGCGGTATAACACACTATGATACACCAGTAATATTATATAAATGATCGCCATGTAATAACGTTTATGTATACATAACATAAATGGTTTTCAAAGCATTATTCATTTCCAAAGACACGATTACATAAACGGACAAAGACATACAAATCATAACACCTCGGCTTTGTTATTTGTTTGAATCCTTCATATTGAATATTTTTTATAGGTACTGAATCTGTTGGCCCAGGGTCAGTCGGGGTGCGAGGGATATGCTCTAGGGGCAACCTTACACCCCGGTGTCTGAAGACCCGAGACGGCGTGCGGTTTTAGTCAGCTCAAGCCCGACATAACCGCCCCCGCTGGCCGGCGGGGAAGTATCCCAGGGGATTTTCGCAAGAAAAAAAAAATTACTGAATCGGTAAATATAATGTAATAATAACAAGTGTGCTTACTTTTTTCTAAAGATTTAGATCGGAAAAAGAGAACATCTAAGGACGGGACTTGAACCCGCGACCAGTCCCTTACAGGGGGAATGCTCTGACCAACTGAGCCACCTAGACACGTCCCAGATATTCGAAATTCTCCGATACATTAATACGTCTTAAGGCGACGTTGGAGCCATCTACCGTAATTCTTGCGAAATGAAGTCAAGCGGGTTCAAGTCCCGTCCTAGATGTTCTCTTTTTCCGATCTAAATCTTTAGAAAAAAGTAAAGTTTTACTTCTCTTTCACAAAGGTAAGGTACAATTTGCATATTACAGGTCATTTTATTACTCTCATGCCTTTGTGAGAGGCTGGTATCTGTAGTAGGAAAACCTGTGTTACAGATCACCAGGCTCCCACCTCTAGGACGACTGGTGTTAAGTTTTACAAATGTTCTGAATCGGTAAATATTATGACCTTTGGCCAAACTGGACGAGTATGCACAATACTTACACTTAATACCAATCCATCAATAGTTTGCACCCATCTGCTGAATATTGGATGAGGCCCTTATGCACGCTTTCCTCCCAGGGTTGGGAGGTCCGACAGCAGTCGCTCCCGGAAAAGCCGACACACCAATCAAAAACGGATCATCTTGAACGGGCATCACCATTAGGATGATGATGAATCGTCTTCGTTTTTGTCGATAGTAGCGTCAGTAACTTAATGGTAAAGCTCTACGGTTCGAATCCTGGGAATTCCACTACAGACATGAACCCATTCCTAACTCAAGCAATTTAGCTTAACTGGAGGGTTTATCGGGAACTCGGGGGGCAGGGTTCTCTCCCGCTCCCTCTCCGCCGTCTCTTTCGCGCGCTTTAACTGCTCGCAGAAAGAGGCGGCGGCGTGCCACTTGCTCCCTTGGGGTAACAGAGGTAAAAAAAAAGGAGAGTTAACGGGTAAACTAGTAATTTCGGTCAGTAATCTATTTTCTCTTACTCTTATAAAAAACAGCCTTTTGCAGTAGTTGCAGTCCGTATTAAAATATCATCATCATCATCATGCCAATGTTAGTCCTAGTTTCATCATACCAGTCACCTCGAAGTCCGGGGTTCGCTTTCAGACTTTAACTTCACCACATCGCACGGTCTTAGGCATCCATGGTAGTGTGACCACTAGCACGCATATCATCATAAAAAAACACTTCTTGGGTGTACGCACCTGCCGAGGTCCAGTGGAGGTGGCATGGCCAGACATTCACTACCCAGGTAGTCTGTGCGTACTCAGAATGAGGCAGAAAGAGGACTCTTCTGTTAGATGTAGTATTATTAATTCCTTTATTAAATTTAACAATACATGTAAAAAAAATTTGAAATACATTCCGTATGTATGTATAAAAAAAAACAAATATATTTAAAAATATAAAAGTAGTGGCCCACCGGCATCGGGTACAGGGACCAAGCTACTGGTGGTTACGGCTCCAGAGAGAGGAATTTGCTCACAATACGTGCCGTGTCGAGGAGCATTGCCTTATGCATCAAGCCCTTGACCCAACTGCCTAACGAGCCTCTTGAGATTTGATCGAGGCTGTTGGCAATCAGTCCGTGAACCGATACGACTATCGGAACAATAATTGCCGAATCCAAACTCCACATACCGACAACCTCGTAAGCCAAATCTAAATATTTTTTGTATTTCTTTTTCGGCTTTCACAAGATTGTCGTCATGTGGAATGGTGACATCGATAATTATTGCGCGGTGCTCTGATCGATCAATCAACATTATACCAGGTTTATTGGCTTTAATAGTCCTGTCAGTGATGATAGATCGATCCCAGTACAATGTGATATGCCCATTTTAGAGAACTGCGTCGGGCACATACCTATAGTACGGTACGTCTAAGTGCACTAGGTTGTACTTTATTTGTTATTATTATTATTATTTCCAACGGGGACGCTGGTGACCGGGTGGTGAACAACCTCGCCTGAGTGGGCCATTACACCAATTGACCTTTTCACTCTGAGCCTGTTGTTACCACGCAGCCCAGACGCGTTGGTAAAGGGTTTTGTAGACGTAGTAGGTAGACGACTATTGAATATATGCCTCTCCCAATGTACACCATAGCACCCAATCCTCCGCCTTCCGCATCCAGGCTGTCATAGCTACACTTTTCAGGTCCTCAGTTCATTCAGTTAATATTGGATTATAGTCTTGCACTTTGAAGCCCATAGTTCGCTCTACTACGCTTTCTCTGATGTGGCTTATACTGACGTTAACTGGAGAGTCTGATTGGTCCTCGAGATAAAAGACTGCGTCAAAGTCTCGTCCTTTAATCAGGAGATATACCATGAAGATCTACTACATCCAGAATATCGAATTATAATAATTGCACTAATACACCACACGCGAAGGAATGCTTGTTACCTATCTTACAACAATTTAAAAGTAAGTTATCAGAATTAAAACTCCATCAACATTTATCAGTGTTAATCAGATACTAGTAATTATTTTATTAAGATTTAGATACGCCGTCAAAAGTCAATGATTGATAATGTAGCAAATAAATATACTTAACTTTTATTTTCTTATTTTTTTTTTAATAATTCAATTGAATAATTGTCAAATTTTGGCTTCGCATCTTATCTTCATTTGACAGTTCTGAGAAATAAATGAACAACGCTTTATAGTACGGCATCAATGTGACGTCAGTTTTCATTGAAA
Organism: Cybosia mesomella; assembly: GCA_946251805.1. Taxonomy (NCBI): domain Eukaryota; kingdom Metazoa; phylum Arthropoda; class Insecta; order Lepidoptera; family Erebidae; genus Cybosia; species Cybosia mesomella. The sequence goes on along the minus strand of OX276400.1, from coordinate 28,916,512 downwards.
TGATAAAATACTATACTCCATTTGGTTAGGTACTTAAAAAAAGGTAAACAAGAAAAATGGCGGATTTCAGAGATTGTCAACCTTTAATGACAATGGTATTTTCGTTAACATCCGTTCTATAAGGATAAGTATCCTTGGGCCACGTTTCCTCAACAAACTTGAATATGTTTATTACAGTTTGTTTCTCTGAAGACGAAAGAGGGCCCCTCTTGATACGTTTCTTCTTCGGAGATGGAAATGAATGGGATCTAGGACGAATAGTACCAGGTTCAGGATCACCCATTTCCACAGTTAAACCAACAAAACAATTAACCAAAACTACTAACAACTATAACAGCACAGAAACACAAAATTTTAACAATTATGGTAACGAACTACATACGAACTGTGAATAGACTGACAGTCACGCACGTATGGCGCGATATGGAAAAAACTGTTTTGAATACCTGTCTTTTTAGTTTCTTTATGGTAGGCACAGTGCAATACCTTTTAAAATCATTTTAAATAATATAATTATTATGATTTTTCAGCTTAGGAAATATTAATTGCAACTTAATATTAAACAAAGTAGTTAAATATAGAAAAATATAAGAGAAGAAATGAATTTTAACTTCTAAAATTATTTATTTTGGTTTCTTTTTATTTCGGAACGAAAAATGGCCCTATAAAAGAACCCTTTTTACGATTTGTTTACCTTTTTTTAAGTACCTAAACAAACGGAGTATAGTTGCCACAAATAGATAAATTTTGCAAAGGAATAAAAATGTAACAGTATGAGAATTGGCGAAAATGAATTTAAGAGAACCGAGTTTGGGAGTGAATTGGGGTCAATATTAGGCGTGTAAAATGGTTTTTCAAGACCCTCAGCGAAACTTTCCATTGAAAAATGTTAAATGTGAAGTTGATGTGAAGTTGTAGGGAGGTCTATAATTTATCTAAATAACTTTTCATATCGATAACTTTAAAATAATTTTTTTTTATATATTTAGGACACGTTAATTTGACTTCACCTCGCCTGATGGTAAGCTGAAGGTAAAGTCTCAGGAAAGAGGGTCACCATTACATAAACGTACCATGTGAACAATGGTGGCACTCAGCTTGACGGCCTCATCAGAAGAGGATTGTCGTCGCAGCACCGTGTGACATCCACCGGTCCCACTAGTGCTGCGACCACAATCCCCCTGCCCGGCTATGCACTTGCTGACCCCTGAACGCAATCAAACCGAAATTGAATTACTATGGAGGGTTTTTCGCAATCCTACACGGTACCTACCCGGCCGAATTTGGTGACAAATTTGTGTCATCAAATTTCTACCACCAGTAATTTATATTAGCCATGCATAAACCCTGGGGTTATCCGTTCGAGGGCTTACCCGGGGTGCCCGGCAACGGACACTTGGGGAGGACACCGTGCGGTTTTAGTCGATACACGACATAACCACCCCCGCTGACTGGCGGGTGGGTATCCGAAGGGATTTCCGCACGTAAAAAAAAACCCATGCATAAACGTTAAGTACTACAGAACAGAAATTTTGTACTTACTTTTGTGTTAAGTTTATTTATTAACCCCCAATGCAAAAACGACAGGGCGGGCATCGTAGCTCCCGAACGGATGAACCAATTTTTTTGGGCGTTATATTCTCGTGTCTCATCAACACTAAGACAATTACTAGTCGGTGTTAATCGACCTTAAGCTTTATCGCGGATTGTTGGCTCTCCCACTAAAGTTAAAAGTCACTAAAGTTTGCTATCAGATAGCCGCGAAGCCACCGTTTTAGTAACAGACAAACCATTCGTGGTTCCCTAGCGCCTCGTTATTTTAGAATTGTGGCAACACCGTGTATTGTTCAACAAACCAAGAGCTATCAGTGTTGGTTTGGTGCATAGAGTTTGTGAAGATGTTTGTATGTTTATTACTTAATCACGCTTAAATGGCTGAATGGATCGGGCTAAAATTTGGTACATAACATAACATAACTTAACGCCTGTATCCCGAACGGGTAGGCAGAGGTGGATTACACACCCACGATTCGCCAGTTATGCTAAGGTCCCAATGTAATAGGGGGCGAGCCTATTGCCGTCTACCAGGCACATTATTAAGCGAGCGATAATTAACATTTATTAATGCACACATAACTACGAAAAGTCAGCGGGGTGTGCCCGGGGCGACTGGGGATCGAAGTCGAAACCTCGTCTCAGCAGTACCGTACGTACGCCACTGGGCAATCGCGGCTTTTGGTACAGAGATAGATTATAGTTGTGAATAACACATAGGTTACTTTTTCTCCCAGGAATAGGATCCCATGGGTTGCGGGAACAGGATCAGAATTCCATTCCGCGAGCACCAGCTAGTCGAATATACTTAAATATTTATGTAAAGGATAATTAATATTTTCTTTGCATATAATTAAATAAGAACTCTAATTTTGAAATAAAACTATTTTTAGAGGATTCTATCGCGATTTATTTTGATGTTATTTTATATTTTACATCGATCCCGACGTTTCGGTTGCTTTTCAGCAGCCATGGTCACGGATAGTCTCCCCAATAACATTAAAATAAATCGCGATAGAATCCGTTAAAATAGTTTTATTTCAATGTGTGACATTTGCGTAAACTTCCGAAAATAAAAACTCTAATTTTGATAAATCATTGTGGCGATAACATTCAATCATATCAAATTATCGCTTAACATGTGTTTATCTATAAGGATTTGTTAAGTAATGATTAACATTTGATTATTGCAAGTAAACGGACTCGTAGTAGACTTTTAGTAGCGTGTAGACGTTACTTTTCGTTTGTCGTAATCTTTCAGTGAATGTTTTAAATTTGAGGGTTATTTAAGTTAATTTTTAAGACTTCTTGTAAGCGGTTCAATGTTTACAGTTGATTGAAAAATTAGTGTTAACTCTAATCAGTAGTATATCTAATAATAAAATCTTTATCGAGATTCTTTTTGAAATAATTAAAATATATATTTTACGTTTCTTTGATTAGTGAACCTTGCTACGATATATAGTGTTTAACTCGTGTTAATAACTAGGTCTGCAAGGCGAATCGCTGCTTGCAATGTTGAGCTGAGTGAGAGTGAAAATTTTGAACAGTGATCATTCCTCCGTGGTAAGTCCGATTTTGAAAATTCTTTTTGAAAGTCACAACTCTGGACATGCTTTCTGAGCGTGTAAAGTTTGGTCACAGTGTCTCGAGCGGTTCTTATGTAATTCCATCTGGAATTTTTTAACGGTGATCATTCCTCTGTGGTAACATTAATTTTTTCAAAACATATCCATAAACCTTCCTCTGATTGGCCTCTCTAATCATGCCAAATTTGGTTCTGATTGGATTAGTAGTTTAGGAGGAGACCTGTGACAAAGAAAATCCTGAAGTCTGGTATGAGGCTTTGGAGAGCTTTCGCTCGACTTCGTCTCACTTAGCTCAATAATGAATTTCGTTTTATTGTGAAAATACTTTTAAAAATATTATTCATATATATTATGTTTCATTAATTCGTAAAATTGGAGATAACATTAAAGGTCCAAGCAACTTTCGAACCTTTCAGGTAAGTTAGCTAATCGTGAATTACAATTTTTTTTAATCATATATCTTAGATTTCTTAGATACAAAGGCTGGGTTGGCTTAATGAGAATCTTGTAAAGAAACCTTGTTAACTTGGATTAAAGAAAACCTTGTCAAGATAAGAGAGATGTAGACGGTGTGTGTGTATCGAAATTATGTTACAGGTATCATTTAGATGTCGTAGAGATTAAAAGATATATGCTTCCCAACTTAGGTACTCATAATATTACATAATATCCACTTTCTTTTTCGTGCGTAAATTCCACCGGGGGTGGTTATGTCGGATTCGAACCGACTAAAATTGCACGCCGTCTCGAGTCTCCAGACCTGAAGATGTAAGGTGGCCATAAGGCATTTCCCTCGCACCCCCGCTGACCCAGGGCCATCTCCGGTTTTGAGATGCCCCCCTCGGGTTTAGGAACCACAGTGTCTACGTCTCGCCCCCGTAAAGAGGGGGGAGGGAACATAATATACCTGATATAATCTAGCCAGAAATGTGTCTATGGTTCAGTGATTCCCAACATCACCTTCGTAATTCCAGCGTTAATCCCGGATACATCTAACTTCCAACGCCTGCAGTTTCTTAGGTTCTGTCCTCTCACGTCTCGGGGTTGGGAGGCCAGATGGTAGTCATCATCTTAGGGAGGTTGCATTCGAGGCTTTCATCTCAGAGCACGTGGTCCACTTACTCCTATTTCTTATTTAGATTTAGCTTATATGGATTTTATGGGAGCAACTGGGAGTTTATTTCAATGTGTAATATTTGCGTAAACTTCCCAAATATCATCATAAACGTATATGATTAGTGAAGTGTAAAAGGTTGTTCATTGGTCAATTAAATAATCTACTAGCTGAAAACCGCGGCTTTGCCCGCGCGGAGGTCGGTTATAGTTTTTTGGCCATATCTCCAGTTCTACTTAACCAATTACAATCAAACATACGACAGATTTAAGTCTGACTAAGACCTTTCTTATATAAAAACTGCATCAAAATCCGTTGACTAGTTTTTGCGTCCATTGTCAATTTTTGTGTTCAGAATCGTTCATTTGACACAACACAAGTATTTTTAAATATTTTCAATGTACAGAGACATCTAATTTACAATTTTGAAACAGTATAAATAAAATTACAGGTAATGAGGGCCATAATTTTTAATAAACATAACATAACTTCATGCCTGTATCCCCGAGGGGGTAGGCAAGGTGTATTACACACCCACGATCCGTCAGTTATGCTTAGGTCCCAATGTAATTGGGGGCGAGCCAATTGCCATCTACTGAGCACATTATTAAGCGAGCGATAATTAACATTTATTATTGCACACATAAGTACGAAAAGTCAGAGGTGTGGGGCCGGGTCTACTGGGGATCGAACTCGAGACCTCGTCTCAGCAGTCCGTTACATACGCCACTAATAACATCATAACTATAAACTAAATAGTATAATCAAGAAACAGGACAACACCTTGAACTCTAGCGCGAGTTCCACCAACATTCATAAGTAGAACATATTCTAATGCCGTGTACATACCAAAGGAGAAGAGGCTAACAATGGCTAATGATCGAACCAGTGTAGACGTCACAGCGAAAGCAAGCAAATGGTATTCCTTAAGCATTACCATCAAAGAGATAGAATAGTTTAAATGGAATGCATGACTTGCAGTAGCCGTTCGCCCCAGCGTGTTACCAATGGTAGTGTCGTATCTTCAGTGGCTCCGAAAAAATTACGTAATCGGAATCGGAACGACACTCGAGGAGGTTATCCAACACACACCCCAGGGTTTAGTACCTCAAAAGGAAAAAACGGAACCCTTATAGGATCACTTCGTTGTCCGTCCGTCCGTCTGTCTAGACTGTTTTTCTCAGGAACGCGTGGAGTTATCGAACTAAAATTTATATCTAATACTCAGGTCTACTGTCCTTTGGAGCTGTGAAAAAATCAAACTTCAAAAAGAAGAATAACAAAAAAAGCAATCAAAAGATACAGCCGTTTATGCCGCAAATTTCCGCAAATTTTCGAAACTCGCACGGAAATCAAAACCTACAGGGTACTTCCCGTGAACTTAGAATCTTGAAATTTGGTACGAAGTAACGTCTTATAGTACATACAGATAAAGAAACAAGTTGAATTCCTGAGACGAGCTCAGCCGAATACAAGGGATTTTCGATTTAGCGTTTTTTTTTTGCGATTATTTCTTTATCTTGCAATGGTTCACTCCAGCACGAATCTATTACCGAAAACAGCAACTCGATAGCTCATCTCCTTCATACCCAAAACCGTGACAGAAAATAGGCAACGGCGACGTCGACGACGTCGACGACGACCACTCGATAGCAATAGGGCTTTTCTGAAGAGAATCCCTAAAAATTGTGAAAACCGTAAATTTTTTGTTACATTCAGTTCTCGTCGGTAGTGTAATGGCAGCCCAGCATTCGAACCCACGACCTCTCAGTCGTTAGGCCGACTTCATAACCACTAGGCTACCGAAGGCTTCTTGGTTCCTATTATAGACAAAAGAAATAATTTAACAAACTATAAATAATCAGTTCTTTCTTTTTAACACTGCGCAACTGATCTTCTTTAAGTCATCATCATCAGCTTAACGTTGTCTTTTTTTTTCATTTTTTTTTCATGCCACTCATGTGGCAGACAAGCTTACGGCCCACCTGATGGGAAGCAGTTACCGTGGCCTATGGACGTGTGCAACACTTGGGGCGTCATACTTGCGCTTGTTCCCAGTTGGATCCAAAGCTCGAGGTTCACTTACTCCTTCTCCTTTTGATGTGACTTTATACGGCTTTTATTGAAGCAACTGCTGTCTGACCACACAAACCTGAGAGAAAAGACTGAGAAAAGACCAGAGCCTCGTCCATCAATAGTAGGTGAATCGGCCTGCAGGTGAGCTTGACCTGAGCCCGAAAGACCTTGGTGGGGCATAATATACATACATGTATACATTAATAATTAAAATGTTAAATAATAATTATAAATGTTTGCTCTGTTGTTTGTAAATTAGTTGTGGAGATATAAAAAAAAACCTTTTGTTGTTAAATGAACGATTCTAAATACGAAAATATGTTTATTGCAGATTTGTTATAAAAATATACTGCTCATTTGTAGATGTAAAATACCTTGATATTATTATAATTCCCTTCAATTAAACAATAGAACAATGGTACTGATGTTATTGTTAGATAAACTTAAGAAAACTACTTTGCTTTTTATTGTTTATTTGTTTGTCAAAGTTTCACCTCACAAAAAAAAAAGTTACTAATATTCTGTAAAAAATAAGAAGCTAAAGATACTAGAAACTCACGATACTAGCTAGATAGTGAATAATGTAGGTACATTATTCACTATCTAGCTAGTATCGTGAGTTAATCAGGATGTGCCTTCTTCAACGTCAGTAATTCACTTTTGCTTTAAATCCAAGTAAGACATTGACTATTTTACTCTACCAAGAGATCTTTAGCTTCTTATTTTTTACAGAATATTAGTAACTTTTTTTTTTCATGCGGAAATCCCCTCTGATACCCCCATCACGTCAGCCAGCGGGGTTGGTTATGTTGGGCTTGAAGCTACTAAAACCACACGCCGTTTCGGGTCTTCAGACACCGGGGTGTAAGGTGGCCCGTAAGGCATTTCCCTCGCACCCCGACTGACCCAGGGCCATCTCCGGTTTCGAGATGGCCCCCTCGGGTTTGAGAACCACGGTGTCCCCATCTTGCCTCGGAAAAGGGATGGAGGGGTGCTAGTCGCCCCGCCGCTCGGGCCGGATTCTGGATGACAGGTGGACCCTCAGGCCTGCGCTCATGGAGGACGGTCGTTGAGTGACCTCCGGCGTCTGAGCCGCCTGCGACGAGTGGCGAGCATGTTGCGGGCTTGGCGGGCCAGGAGAGTTCTATTCTATTATCTCTCCCGGGCTCGCTCCACCACCTCCTTCTCGAGCATTATATACTCGCAGAAGGAGGCGGCGGCGGCCCACGCGCTCGTCTCCGCACCATTGCCACAATCATGCATCCGAAATTATTATTTTTTCTCCTAACCCCTTCAGCTAAGCTAAATTACCTTTGTTGGGACTAAGTTCACGTTGGTAGTTTAACGGTCAGGATTTGAACCCGGGACCTCTCTATCATAAGGCCGACTCCTTAACCACTAAGCTACCAAGCCTTGATATATTATTTACCCATAAACTCTTACGGAACCAAAGTCTAGTCAAGTTAATAAAATAAAAATCTTTGAAATAAATAGAAAATAATAGCAATATGCAGTATTAAAAAAACCGGTCAAGTACGAGTGGGACTCGTCCATAAAGGGTTCCGTAGCAGCAAGTAAAATTTTTATATTTAAGTTGATTTAGTGAAAGGTAAATTGCGGTTTACGATTTTTGACGTATTAAAAAAACTACTTCTACTACTACTACTAGATCTTTTTCCAACCAATCTTTCTCTTATTTTAGAAGTTAAAGGGGGAGGAACACATTTTACCACTTTGGGAACCCCAAATTTTTCTATTCTAACTTTGTCTGAAAATCTTAATGTGGTTCACGGAATACATCTACTTACCAAGTTTCAACAGCATAGTTCTTATAGTTCCAAAAAAAAGCGTCTGTGTCATACGGACGGACAGAAAGACAGACATGACGAATCTATAAGGGTTCCGTTTTTTGCCATTTTGCTACGGAACCCTAAAAAGGTACTGTGTCATTCCCGAAATCTGAAGACCCGAGATGGCGTGCGGTTTTAGTCGGTTCAAGCCCGACATAACCACCCTTGTTGGCCGGCGGAATGTGTGGGTGGCCGGGTTAGTCGAAAGGATTTCAGCACGAAGAAAAGAAAAAAAGGTACTGAGTCATTAAATCAGTTAACTAACGCTTACTTGATTTATATGAGTTTACATACAAAGGAAAGGTTAATTTCATACAATCGATTATTTATTTAAACAGGATATAATTCAAAAACAAGTATAACCTTCGTAATTGGTCTGTAAGACCGATGATATATTATGTTTTTTTGAAAAATATCGAATGAAAACGGCAATAGACCAATTGATTCAATAAATTATTAAATTATGATTATCTTTATTTAACTTTAAATACATATAAATTATATTTTTAAATACATACATACATACATACATAAAATCACGCCTGTTTCCCACAGGGGTAGGCAGAGATCACGGATCTCCATTTGCCACGATCCTGACACACTTCTGTCACCTCATTCACTCTCATAACATTCTTCATGCATGCTCGTCGGTTTAGGGTACTCCTGACCTGCCCCTTTTCTAACACTTCCCCGATTTGGTCCAGGTATGTGCGCCTAGGTCTTCCCCTTCCGACGGTACCATCCACACTCGCCTCATACACCTGTTTCGTTAGTCTTCTTTCATTCATTCTCTCAACATGACCGAACCATCTTAACATACCTTTCTCAATTCTCGTCACTACATCTTCTGTCAATCCACATCGCTCTCTTATCACGCTATTTCTCACTCTATCTCTCAAAGTCAAACCACACATACTTCGCATAGCACGCATTTCTACTGCATTGACTCTACTTTGATGCTTTTTCTGCCACACCCAACTTCGGCACACACAGAGTCGGCACTAATACTCCTCCATGTACAGCCAGTCGTGCCTTTTCGGACACTTTCCGGCTGCTCATAAAGTTGTGTAGTGCCCCATTCACTCTATTTCCAGCTGTCACTCTCCTTTCAACATCTTCTTCATGCTTTCCATCTCTCGTAAACAATATTCTCAAATATATGAACTCATTCACTTGTTCCACTCTTTCTCCATCTATACAAATCCTACACTCCTCTGTCACGCACTCATCTCTTTCAAAAACCATAACTTTTGTCTTACTAACATTCACTTTCATTCCTCTCCTCTCAATATATCTATTTTTAAATACATTCTATTTATAAAAAAAGAAAAAACAAATATTTAAAAATATTAAAAATAGTAGCCCACCGGCATCGGGTACGGGGACCGGAGCCACCGGTGGTTAGGGCTCCAGAGAGAGGAATCTCCTCACAATACGTGCGGTGTCGAGGAGCACTGCCTTCTGCATCAAGCGCTTGACCCAACTGCCTAACGCGAGCCTCTTGAGATGTTGATCGAGGCTCTTGGCAATCAGTCCGTGAACCGATACAACTATCGGAACAATAATTGCCGAATCCACACTCCACATGTCGACAACCTCGTGAGCCAAATCCAAATATTTTATTTGTTTTTCTTTTCACAAGATTCTCGTCATGTGTAATGGTGATATCGATAATTATTGCGCGGCGCTCTGATCGAACTATCAACACTATATCAGGTTAATAGCTACAATAGTCCTGTCAGTGATGATAGATCGATCCCAGTACAACGTGATTTACCCATTTTCGAGAACTGCGTCAGGCACATACCTATAATACGGTACCTCTGATTCCACAAGATTGTACTTTAGAGCAAGCTGTTGATGAACAATCCTGGCTACTTGGTTATGTCTATGCAAATACTCGCCGTTGGCAAGACGAGAACAAACAGAAATTATATGTCTAAGGGATTCTCCGGGACGGTGGCACGCACGACATATGTCAACCGTACCATCCTTTAGAATATACCTCCGATAGTTATTCGTCATCACAACTTCGTCCATAATTGCAAAAACAAAACCTTCGCTTTCCCCAAATAGGTCACCGAAGCGTAGCCAAGATACAGATGCTGGTAAATCTATATCAGGCCCATGGAGAGCCCGATAGAAACGTCCATGCAACTCCTTGCTCTTCCGCACATCCGTACGGTCATGAATACTTAATACCATAGGTTTGCGCCAGTTCTCCTTAGCCAAAGCTAGCGGGGTAAGTCCGTTATTCACTATTACTACATCACGAGGCATATAAGCTCCATTGTGTAGGAAGTATTCCCTGAGGTTGCACACCTCACGGTTATGGAGGGATTTGGCATTTAAAAAGCCACGTCCCCCGCATTTCCGCGGTATGTACAACCTCATCGCAGATGAACGCGTATGATGCATTCGGTATGCAGTAAGAAGCGTACGGACTCTCCTATCCAGGGTGTCTATTTCGGTCTGAGTCCACCTGAGTATGCCGAAAGAGTACATTAAAACCGGCATGACCAAAACGTTATAGGCGCACACCTTTTATACCGCCTGAAAAAAGACTTTTAAGAACTTTTTTCTAGCGGCCAAAGAAACGCTCCTCTAGCGATTGCTTTATGCTAGCTTCTGTAATGCCTAACGCCTCAGACATACCCAGGTATTTATAGGTGTCGATCGCAGAGAGAGACCTGAGTTTTGTGGAATCTGAGAGCTCAAGCCCATCAGATTCCACAATCTCACCTCTTTTTATATGCATGACCGCACATTTGTCCACAACAAATTCCATCCTGATAGAGTTACTAAAGGCTTCGGTCATCTTTAATAACGCTATCAGTTGGGAATTGTTGGGGGCAAATAATTTAAGATCATCTATGTAAAGGAGGTGGGATATAACCTGACTACTAACTACTAACCCTGAACATTATTATTAATTTGTATCTGGCCAAGAGCTAGTATTTTTAAAGTAAGGATGCAACTTCCGAGGAGTACAAGGTGCCAATATGGTGGCTGCATCGTTCGTAGCCAACTTCAAATCGGTGTAGCGCGAGTTAAGATAACTTACTTGTGTTAGGAGTGAATTCGTATAGGTGGTACCTGGATAATAAATAAATATTCTGCGACATTCTACACAGCGCTTTCCAGACCCAAAAGTAAACATAATTTAACTAGCTTGTGTTATGGGTTCCAGAATGCGGATAAACATATTTATATACTTTTTTTTGTAAATACATATTATAGATAGAAACACCCAGACCAATGCAAATAGACATATTCATGCATACAAGTATTTGCACTAAGCGGGAATCGAACCCACGCCCCCTGTCGTAGCAGTCGAATGCACTACCGCTACCTACGTTATAGATATTAGTTTAAATGAACTATGTCTTTAGTGTTTACTTATCGCACAAGTAGTATTTGAGTATGGGCTCATGTCCACCGTGTCGGGGTCTTCACCTGAATGATAGATGCCATACGCAGAATGACATATGTCATTCAGGTGACAACGTGTACGCATGAAACGATACAGGATTATACACATACACCAAAATCTCCATCATCAGCATTTTCGGTCTCACGCACCATGTGCTGGTTTATGTTTCACTTTTTGCGGTGGGTATAGAAGGGTTAAGTTACGGTTCTTTATACTTTTACAATAGATTTAGATCGTAAAAAGATAAGATCTAGGATTGGATTTTAACCCGCGACCAGTCCCTTACAGGGAGAATGCACGTCCCAGATATTCGAAATTCTCCGCTATAATATACGTCTCGGGGTGAAACTGGAGCCATCTACCGTATTTCTTGTGAACTACGGAAACAATTAATGATGTTACAATCATTTTTAAACATTGTTACTCCACCACATTGTATGTTTTATTTTTATTATTAATTCAATGAAACTTTTGAAGCAATTAGTATGATAACTTTTACTAATTAAATATGTATATATAAAAAAACTTACTAGGCCAATGTGCGCCTGATGGGCTGACGGTGGCAGGTCTTTGCTGTATTAACTGCCCAACGGAGGCAACGAGCCTATGTTTCAAAGGCCGAGGGGGGCCTGCCATTGGTGCCGCCAGCAATGGTAGCCTGCCGAGGGTTGATGAGCTTTCCGTGGATTAACCACCTCACCCGACTATATATCTAATATTGAGTGATGTTTTAGTCAGGTCAACTACGCCTTAACCGAGTCGTGTCAATTAAGTCATTATGTGAAAAAAGATATTATAAGGCTGTTTTTGGGACCCAATCAAGATCTTCCCAAACCAACTTCGTTGCAAGCCGGTACACCTGCTGATTGATGAACGAGGCTCTGGTGCAGGCTTTCCTTCCAGGGTTGGCAATCGTTCCTATAAAAGAAAGAAAGAAAGAAATGATTTATTCATCCTCAAGCCTTCAAAGATACATACAAGAAATAAAAATAAATTGCACCCCGCAAGCGTGCCAAATACGACCTGGTTCAGCATATGCCAGGCTGGTGCCTGACGTTGATTTTAAACCTGGCCCCTTGCGACACACAGATATCAATCAGATTTACATACAATACACTTATAACAATACAAAATATAATACACACAGACTCAAAAATAAAAAATAAAATAAAAACACAATCAGAATAAAAATAACTAACTAAAATAATAATTACAATGGCAATAACAGTCAAACGCATTACATATTCTTCTAAACATACATGGCCGACTGACATTACAAATTGACATCACAATTTATTCACCGCTTTGGCATAAGAAAGTATGTATACGGCATCTTTACAAATTAGGGATTCGTTGGTTCACGATGTATTAAGATTTAGAGTTTCTCGAGAGTGTAAGCTACTAAGATACACACAACATTCGCATAGCCCAGTGGCGTTCGTAACGTACGTAACTGAGACGAGGTCTCGAGTTCGATCCCCAGTCGTCCCGGGCAGACACCTCTGACTTCTCGTAGTTATATGTGCATTTAAGATGGCAATAGGCTCGCCCCCTATTACATTGGGACCTTAACATAACTGGCGAATCGTGGGTGTGTAATACACCTTTGCCTACCCCTTCGGAGATACAGGCGTGAAGTTATGTTATGTATGTTACAACATTCTCAGTGCATCACATCGCCATCAAGGCCAATTAACTAAATAAAATACATTCACTTTTATCATAACAAGCTATGCCTGTATAAGCTAAATGAAATGGCGAAGAAGTAGTAGATAAACCCTGGACTCCGAGATGAAATCCTTAAATGCCGCCAGAAACGACGCTAAAATGACAATTACAAAAAAAATTGGAATGTGAATCCTATTCCTGTCTCATATAATTACAAATGGCGGTAAACATTTGAGTATCTATAAATTTTAAAAGTTGTAGTATATTTTTAGGGTTCCGTATCCAAATGACAAAAAACGGAACCCTTAGAGAATCGTCATGTCTGTCTGTCTATCCGTATGTCACAGCCAATTTTTTCCGAAACTGTAAAAACTATGTTGTTGAAACTTGGTAAGTAGATGTATTCTGTGAACCGTATTAAGATTTTCATACAAAAATAGAAAAAAACGGTCAGCCTCTGTCTCGTTCATAGTTATTTATCTAGTTTAATGATATTTTATATACAGTTCACAACTTTTGATTTGCCGTATCGGAAAGAATAGTGGGAGTACAGTAAGTTAAGTTAGGCTTTATTCAGTTTTCTAGAGCGTTCTAGACGTTGTTGAATTCTAGAGCGAGCCTACTACGACGCGTATTAGGCAGCTCAGTTTTGGTTACGTTAGTAACTATTTATTAATCTGTGGTTTTGGGCAGTGGCTCAGAGAGAGTGCGATGGAGCTATACACGGTGTATGGTAGGTCTCTGGTAGGCCCGCAGTGCTGTTCTGCCATGCTCAGCGCAGTCCCGCTACGTTTAAGGCTGTTCATGGCCGCAACTTGTTGACTAGGAGTCGGACAGCGGCCGTACTATATAGCGCTTCAGCGCAGATTTAAAACATAAAACCAAAACATAGCCTATAAAGATTAAAGAAATATTTATACCTTAACACTACCTAACAAGTACCTAACAATTATTTTATAAAAGATTGTTTGTAAAGTCATGAATTTTGGCACTAACTGTACATGAAAAATAAATAGAAATTTTAATTTATAAATCGCAATACCACGAATCGGTAAACGGAAGGTAGGACGTCCCCCAGTAAGATGGATGGATGGCCTGAAAAAGGTAGCTGGGATAGACTGGATGCGCAAGGCGGAGGATCGGGTGCTATGACGTACAATGGGAGAGGTCTATCTCCAGCAGTGGACTGCAATAGGCTTATTGATTGATTGATTGATTGAAATCGTAATATATTTTATAATAATATATACCACACTATCATGACCCCACATCACATAAATAAGACAAAATGGTGTGTAACCGTCACTTTTCTATCTCATCCAATACAAAAACGCACCATAAGGATATGTGTATAGGACGCGTATAATTTGCCTCTTATAGTTTGCCTACTGATATATTCTTCAGTATGCCTGCTATATTAACTATGTGTGGCCTAAATTTGCAGAAATAATAAGAAAATTTACTACAAAGGCGGATTTATTAACTATTTTATTATAAACTATAGTGTCGTATGGCTAAGGCTGAATTCTGCCAAATGAAGTAATTGCAAATCATAATAAACTTCGTTATAACGTTTAACTAAATGAACTACAGTGAACCCAATCTTACATTGAGTACCACCCTAAGGCATTAGAGTTTCTATTAAAAAGACATTAGGAGTTTAAGACTATTTGCTAAGTCAGAATAATAGTATGTCCTTATATCACATTAATGTTCTTAATCGCAAGGGTCTAAGGTTAAGTTTCTCATAACGTGCGAAGGTCACAGATTTTATTCCCAACGGGGAATTTTATGAAATTGTATTGCTCTGGTTACGATGTTGAGGGACATTTAGTAAATAAAGTTAAAATGATACACAAAATATGAATATAAAATTCAACCGAAAATACTAATATATAGGTATGCCTGAAAGTATGAGCAGAACTGTGGTGAAATGTATCATATACTCATTATAACTCTGTGGGAGAAATGGGAAATTATTTGAGAGCTATATTTTGGTGGTGACAAGTTATTATTTTTTTAACTATTAAAGATACATTATTACATCATACATACATATACTCACGCCTTTTTACCTCCGGGGTAGGCCGAGACAACAGCCCGCCATCTGCTTCTGTCCTTACATACTTCACGAGCTTCCTTCGCTGTCATTAAACCTTTCATGCAAGCCCGCCGGTTTCGAGTGCTTTTGACCTGTCCATTTTTCAATACCTCCTTTATTTGATTAGTGTATGTCCTGCGAGGTCGACCCTGGCTTGCCTGCCCACTTACATCTTCCTTCCTTCCTTCCTTATATACTTGGAGTGTCATTCGCTTAGTACTCATTCGTTCCAAGTGCCCAAACCACCTTAGCAAACCCTTTTCAATTCTTGTAACAATATTCTCTTTCAGGCCACACCGTTCTCGTATATCTATATTGCTCTTCCTATCAGCCAACCTTACTAAACATAATTAAAATATCTTGATATTTCTAATTGTTATTGCAAGTAAAAGGGTTATTAAAAATGTTAACAATACGTTCACTATGCATACGTGTTTTCAGAAAAATACAATATAGAATAGCTATAACAAAAATTATAGCCTGGTGGACGAACTGGTAGAGAAACACGCTTGCCTAGAAGTAGCCCATTTACTCTAGACTTGCCTGGATTCAGTTACCAATAGGGGAGATAGTGGTCAAAGGCGGGCTTTAAAACCGTGTTAAAAGGGGGCTCATTTCACTTTTCCAAGTGTCACACTCGCTGCTCACTTTAACCCGTATACTTTTACCTAACTTTTGAATAAACATCACTAATATAATATAATATTTATACTAGTTTTTAGCAACTGAATTTATTCGTATACCCACTGAGGTTAGTGGTAATACGAATAAATTCAGTTGCTTTCAAAAATGTTGATTTGTGAGACTAGAATTATAATAATAATTTATATTTGTTTTAGAAAACTGATATTTATAATACAAGAGGACCATAATATTCAAAATGGTGGTGGCCAGTAAACAACTCTTTGACTCCGTGTGTAGAGATCTTCCATGCTCTACATTGGGTCATCCATGGACAGAAAGCTGCCTAAAAGCAACTCTAGACGTTTACCAATCATCATTTGTTGGTAGTGCAAAATTCTATTCTCTAGTTTACCTTGTAAGTACGGATTTTTAATCCATAGTAAGTAACTTTACTACTATTTTAAGTACTAAATGACTGGATGGATACTGTGAACACTGCCAGTGCATGTTCTACGGGCGGTAGTCATAGGCTAGTTCCTGGGGGTTCCAGTAGAATCTTGTCGAATCATTAGGTAAATTGAGCTCTCCAGTTTACTTTATAAGTAAGATTTTGTCTCGAGGGACATTGTGACCACGGCTAGTGCAGGTAGCTCTGGCGGTAATCACTGCTTGATTCGTCAACCTTTGCCCACGACCAGTGCAACCTGGTCGGAACATCAGTCAGTTTAAGATTATAATATTTACCTATAACAATCGTATTAAATCCCGTAACCGTAAAAGTATGGAGTCTGGAGGCATGTTTTCAGTTTTTAATGGAACATAGTAACAGAAAAACTGAATAACTATAAGGATTCTACCAAAAAATTGAAACAAGAACGTCACAATCACAAGAACATTTACAAACAGAAACTTTTGCCACAGGAATAAAAATATTAATTTTTCAGGCACAAATCTTGATGCGAGGCAAAAAGATGGCAAAAAGGAAAGAATGGATGAAAATGGGCGAGTACTACGTGAGGTCAACTCTCTTGGGAATACTCGTTGGGACCACGGGGATCCAGTTAATTTGTGTGATTAGGTAAGGTAGGTGAAGAAAAGGTTTGTTTTCTAGTGTTATATCGGAGGGGCTTATAGGAGGAGTCCTATAAGCCTTTTCCCAACTAAGTTTGGCCGAGCTTCGATATTTGTCATGAAACGACTACCGTCTGATCAGGTGCTTCCACTTTGCTCCACTAAGCGTCCCCACCAGTGAGCCAAAGTGTTAACCTCCGCAACCCATTGACGATGATACATGTCTGTCTTCTTTCAGGAAATTACTTGGAAAATTCAGTATGCATTCGTATGTGATGCTGCCTTTTACTATAAATGGTCTTTTCATATATTTAGAACCACCTAACCGAAGAGGATTGGTTATAAATCTCTTTTGTAACTTGGTGAGTTGTGTTTAGCTGATTTCAAAAATGGAATAGGATCTCAAATTTTTGAAAGATTTTTTAGCGATAGTTCTACAAATATCGATTTTGATTATTATGTTTATTGGTAAGTGGTTAAGTTAGATACGTAACCATTGCATTTCAACGTCAAAGTTAAGTATACACCTTCGGCAATGGCACTTTTTTATTTTTTGAGGAGATATTGCTGCTTCTGACTTACGATCTTGTATTTGCTAGTCGAATACAGTTTGTATAAAATATGACTGGTATATTTTATCACTTTCTACCATTTTTTGTAAAACTTGGTCTTAATATTCCCTATTATTGGTTAAGCTTTTTTTGGCACATATCTAAATATCCTAATACTATATGTGTGCACGACACAAATAGACCATAGACACATGTGCCAGTGTCACGTAGATTAAGTAAGCGTGAATATAATGAATAAATTATGAAAATGTTAGATTTACGTAAATTAAAACGTAATTATGTAATAACTTTGATATTAAGCTAAGATAAATAGCTTACTACTGTTAGGAGTTAGTTTTCTGAGTAATTAAGTATGTTAGAGCCAAATTTAATAAAGAAAGTACATTCCCCGAAAAGCATAATTGTAAATATAATTACGTAAATGCATTACTCAGAATCTAACATAACTTCGTATAAATAGGAAATACGACTTTGTATATTAGTACGTAAGTTTAATTACACCCCGCGACTGCCTCCCACGCCGTAAGAAGCGAATATGCGCTCCCCCGGCTGGTGCCATTTTATTATATAGTAGCTCGCGGGAGGCAAGGCCCATATATAAGCCTGAGGGGTCAATCCGCCCGTCATTCAGTAACCCGACGTCGCACGGTACAGATGTAAGTACCTATCGTCGTGCAAGTCTTATCTCTGCCTATGTACATATATGCTATGTAATTAATATGTAAAACATAAGTTTTATAAATAAATGGAAATGCGGAGGTGAGGTAATTTGGATCGCAGGCCAGCACTACAAAAGACTATAAAAGCAGGGACTATTTGGTAGGAAATTAATGGACATTGGGCAACAAGTAGACAACAAGAGTCTCTCAAGGAACAAGGAAGCTCAACAGGAAGTAGTAGATCAAGAGTAGTGCTGGGCCAAGTACATCCGATGCCTCACTGACGTCAATGAAGTCCACCCATCCAAGTGTTTCATTCTTCGACTCAACATCCAACAAATACAGTCCACTGAAGGCGACCGCGAAGTAGTGGCAGTCTATTTGGAACCTTATCAGGTCATAGTCTGTTACGAACCACGGTCCTTAACATTGGTCCTTCGGAGCCGAATAAAGTCCACGGTCCTCCGAAGATCCAGGTCAACTTCAAGTTAACTGCCAGCCGTAGACGTTTCATCGTTCTTCAACTAAGGGAGAAGTGACAGTCTATTTGGAACCTTATCAGGTCATAGTCTGTCACGAACGTCTATGGCCCATTGGAACCGGGTCGAAGGGTAGGAATAAAGTCCACGATCCGTCGGAATTCCAGGTAAGTATAAACTTGAAGAAAGAAGAATGGTTCTCACCAGGGATGGAGGGAAGCGCCGTCAGGAAGAGGAACCGGCATCAGCATCAGCACCAGTACCAAGATCAGTACTACACCCTGCGGCCACGGAAGAGGCCAGAAGTTATGTGGACAGTGGTGCGTCGGAAGCCACAGTCAGCACCGAGCAGACCACGTCCAGCACAACTGTGACTACTGAAGAGTCGGGGACGACAGAAAAAGGATCGCCCCACTCCCGCGCTGTTGTATATGGAGAGCCTAGCTCACAGCGCACCATGCGGCCTTTGGACACGAGGTCACGCCGCTCCACCAGTTCAAGAAAGAAGAAGGAACTGGAGGTCAAACAACGCTTGGCAGAACTGAAGCTCAAGCAAATACAAGCCGAAGCAGAGATAGAACAGATCCGTCTACAGCGGCTACTGCAGGACGAGAGCAGCGACGATGGGTCTGAGGAAGATCTGGCATCGGTACGTATTAACACGTGGCTACAGAAGGATGACGCTGCGGCACCCAACCTGAAGGAAAAGGGGCAAGACATCGAGGAAAACACTCAGACCTGCCAAGATAGGGGTCAACTAGTGGAGAAGTGTCAAACCCAAGAAAAATCAGAAGGAAGTGCACCAGTGAAGAACTCCGTGATCGATGTAGCTACGCTCACCGCGGCCCTATCCCAGGCTATGAGATGCAACAGGGAGCCGCCCAAGTATATACGAGAACTACCGATCTTCAGCGGCAGCAGTACAGAATGGCTCGCCTTCAAGACTACGTATGAAGAATCGGGTATATACTTCACGAAGAACGAAAATATCGCAAGAATAAGGAAAAGTTTACGTGGACTCGCACAAGAAGCAGTCGAGTGCCTAATGCTGAGTCAACCTGACCCCGAGGTGATCATAAGGGCCCTCGAGAGAAGATTTGGTAGACCAGAAGCACTCATCCACGTCGAGATGGAGAAGCTCAAGACTCTCAACAAAGTGACCGATAACGCCAAGGACATCTGTATCTTCGCTGGGAAGATAGCAAACATCGTGGGAACCATAGAAGCCTTGAGGAAGCCGCACTACCTACACAGTCCAGAGATGTGCAGAAGTATCATCGAGAAACTCACACCTATACTCCGAAACAAGTGGTACGACTTCGCTGCAAAGAAGAAAGAAGACATACCAGAACTGAAGAAAATATCTGTGTTCCTGTCAGAAGAGGCAGACAAGTGCAGCTCCTACGCGCTCCCAGAGGTGAACCACACAGAAGACAACAGAAGAGTCAGTTATCGTCCTCAAAGAAGCAGAAGAGTTGAACAGACGCTCACCATCAACAAGAAGACATCAGAAGAGAGATGTCCACAGTGTAGCAAGGATCATAAGCTACCTGACTGCAAGCAGTTCATCGCCCTAGACAACACCGCGAGATGGGAAACAGCCAAGAAGAATAGAGTCTGTTTTCGCTGCCTTCGAAGTAACCACCGACGCGCCACATGCAGAGCACCAGCCTGTGGGAAGAACGGGTGCCAGATAATGCACCACCGACTACTGCATCGCGATATGCCGCCAAGGGACCGTGAAGAACAGAAGGAAGACATCACGACCTCAACGGCAGAAGTAGCCACAGCAGCAGTTCCCCGCAGTCAGCGCAAGGCCTACCTCAAGATGGCACCAGTAACACTAAGAGGACCAAGCGGTAGCGTCAATACCTACGCCTTATTGGACGAAGGAAGCACGATCACGCTGATAGATGAGACCATAGCCGACGTCATCGGGGCAGACGGACCAACCAAGGAGATCTGCATCCAAGGTGTAAACAGTGAAATGAAGCACGAAAGCAAGACAGTGAGTTTATTCATCAAAGGGAAGTACGCCGATGAAGAGTACGACTTAAGCGCCCGCACCATGAACCGACTCCGCTTCTCACCCGATACAGTGTATGAAGAGCATCTCAACGGCTGCGAACATCTAGAGGATATACGTGACAAGATAACGTACGAGAAGGCTTCACCCAAAGTGTTACTAGGACAAGACAACTGGCATCTCATCGTAACCCGTCAGCTGCGCACCGGAAGCCGTAACCAGCCTGTGGCGTCGCTCACTCAGCTGGGATGGGTGCTTCACGGATGCAGCAGTTCAGTGACTGCAACAGTGTCATTCTGCGGTAAGTTACAACAGCGCGATAAGGACTCCATTGAAGATGAAGTGAAGAATTACTTCAAGTTGGAATCACTGGGCATCGAACCTCGACGCCCGAGAGAAGATCCCGAACTACGAGCCATGCAGATTCTCGAAGAAAAGAGTCGGCGGCTACCAGATGGAAGATATGAGACCGGACTGCTGTGGAAAGAAGAAAATGCGGACATACCGAATAATTACAAGGAAGCTGAGAAGCGTCTGCTTACGCTCGAACGAAGACTCGATAGGGATGAAGATTTGAAACAGAAATATGAAGAAAGAATGGAAAACCTATTCAAGTCAGGCTATGCAGAACCAGCTCCTATGACACCGCAGAAGGGAAGGACGTGGTACCTACCTCACTTTCCGGTCATCAACCCCGCCAAGCCGCACAAGCCACCTCGACTGGTACACGACGCAGCCGCCAAGAGCACCGGAGTATGTTTGAACGATATGCTCCACTCCGGTCCTGATCTGCTGCAGTCCCTACCAGGTGTGATCATGAGATTCCGCCAATACCCGTACGCTGTAAGTGCCGACATCAAAGAAATGTTCATGCAAGTGAAGATAAGGACAGAAGATCGAGATGCGCTGCGCTTTCTGTGGAGAGGACGACGCCGTGAAGGTCAACCCGAAGAGTATCGTATGACGTCAGTAATCTTCGGAGCCACCTCGTCGCCATGTACCGCGCTGTACATCAAGAACAGGAACGCAAGAGACTTCGTCGACACTTACCCGGATGCCGTAAAAGCCATACAAGAAAATCACTACATGGATGACTACTTGCAGAGCTTCCCTACGGTCACAGCGGCACGAGAGACCACGCGAACAGTCGACATGATACACAAGAAAGCAGGCTTCGTGTTGAACGGTTGGACTTCGAACGAAAAAACAATCATAGAAGATTTATCACTGCCCCGAGACAGCAGTGCTACAGTGGAACTCGGCGGCCAAGAGACAGAAAAAACCTTGGGTCTAACATGGCACGTCAACGAAGATCATCTTGGCTTTAACGCGAGCAACTTGAAGATCCCGCGCGAAGTGAAAACAAACACGCGACCTCCAACGAAGCGAGAGGCCTTGAGTGTGATAATGGCCTTATTCGATCCGCTCGGCCTTATTGCACCAATAATAACTCCCGGTAAACGTATTTTTCAGGACACATGGCGCTATAAGGCGCAATGGGACGACCCACTCCCAGCTGAGCTACGGGAACGATGGAACAAATGGTTCGCCCAGCTCAACAACATACACCTGCTGAGAATACCCCGCTGCTACGATCACCTGACGACATCAGTCGCCTCACGCCAACTGCACACTTTCGTCGATGCGAGTGAAGAAGCCTACGCTGCAGCTGTGTACTGGCGTACGCAACACACCGACGGGTCAGTAACCGTGTCATTAGCAGCCGCAAAGAGCAGAGTAACCCCGCTGAAGCCCATCTCCATGCCGAGACTCGAGCTTCAAGCTGCACTACTGGGAGCGCGCCTGGCTCAAACCACCCTGGAAGAACACGACTACGAGTCGACAGAGAAGACCTATTGGAGCGACTCGCGAACCGCGCTCACATGGATAAGGTCGGAGCCGCGTGCATACAAGTCATTCGTTGCACATCGCCTCGCCGAGATAGAAGACACCACGAAGAAAAATGAATGGCGTTGGGTGCCTTCTCGACTCAACGTGGCAGACGACGCAACTCGGGAAACCCCCGACAACTTCCGGGCCGAACACAGATGGTATAACGGCCCCGATTTCCTGCGCCTGCCAGCAACCGAGTGGCCCACAGAAGAAAAGGTCATTCGTCACGACACGGGCGAAGAAAGACAAACGTGTCACACATCGCAAGATGTCGAGCAGCCCAGCACAAGTCAACTACTGCGTATAGAGAAGTACTCAAAATGGATGCGACTCATACGAACGACTGCACGAGTACTCCAGTTCATCGATTTGTGCCGGCCGAATAAGTGTAAAACGTCAGCTGCTCGAAAGCGAACTCGTAAGATAGAGAAAGCTAATCCCGATTGGCGTACGAAGAAAGCCATACCAGTGCATAATAAGAATAACACAGTGATACGCGATGAACAGTGCTACATAAACATACCAGGTGAGTACTTGAACCGCGCCGAACACCTGTGTGTAAACGCCAGTCAACGAGATAGTTTCGCGAGTGAAATAGTACGTATGACAAAAGGTCAATCAACTCCTCGCGACAACCGACTGAACCATGTAAGCGTGTACCTAGACTCACACGGCACTATGCGCGTGAGAGGACGCATATCAGCTGCAAAGGAGCTGGGAGAAGACGCATCGGACCCTGTGGTGCTCGACGGCAAACACCCGTACACACGCCTCTACATCAAACATGTTCATGAGAAGCTACGGCATGGTGGCACCGAGATCACGGTCAATGAACTCCGGCAGCGGTTATGGATTACCAAGATACGTCCCGCAGTGAAGAATGAGATAAAGAAGTGTGTATTGTGTCGCATAAGAAAGGCGAAACCAGCGTCACCGGTCACAGGCAACTTACCAGCCGCCCGGTTAGCTCACAACACACGCCCCTTCACGTTCACCGGTCTAGACTACTTCGGACCCATAGAAGTTACAGTCGCACGCCATCGAGAGAAGAGATATGGAGCCTTATTTACGTGTATGACCTCTCGAGCTATACATGTAGAGGTCGTTCACTCCTTAAGCGCCGACTCAGCCGTTTCCGCCCTGAGAAGATTCATCGCCAGACGTGGTTGTCCCAAAGAAATATGGAGTGACAACGCTACGTGCTTCAAGGCAGCGGAAAAGGAGCTAGCAGAGGCCGCACTCGACGCGCTCGAAAAAGAAACTACAAGTCAACACATCGTGTGGAAGTACATACCCCCTTCCGCACCCTTCATGGGGGGGGCATGGGAGCGAATGGTGAAAGCAGTGAAAGAAGTGCTTCGTGTCACCATGATGGAAAAGCATCCCAGCGACGAGATCCTGTTAACCTTATTAACAGAGGTCGAGAATATCGTCAACTCACGACCCCTCACACATGTTTCGGTTGATCCTAACGATCCCGAGGCCCTCACGCCGAACCACATCCTCATCGGGCCCAACTGCCATGTGCCACCACCAGGGCACTTCTCTGCAGACGACGTGACTGCTCGCCAACAATGGAAGCGAGCTCAAGCCCTGGCTGACATCTTCTGGAGGAGGTGGGTGAAGGAGTACCTTCCCCTATTGCAACACCGGCGGGAGCCCACCAGCACCGGCGTCGCCCCGAAGGTCGGGGACGTCGTCATCATCTGCGATTCCAATCTGCCGCGCAACACCTGGCCGCGAGGACGCGTCAGCCGGGTGTTCCCAGGAGCCGACGGCGAGGTACGAGTCGTGGACGTCACCACCAGCAGCGGACACGTGCTGAGGAGGCCTACGAAGAAGATCGTCGTGCTACCAACGGAGCTCGCAGACGAAACAGGGTCAGCGACGGCGGGAGAATGTGCACGACACAAATAGACCATAGACACATGTGCCAGTGTCACGTAGATTAAGTAAGCGTGAATATAATGAATAAATTATGAAAATGTTAGATTTACGTAAATTAAAACGTAATTATGTAATAACTTTGATATTAAGCTAAGATAAATAGCTTACTACTGTTAGGAGTTAGTTTTCTGAGTAATTAAGTATGTTAGAGCCAAATTTAATAAAGAAAGTACATTCCCCGAAAAGCATAATTGTAAATATAATTACGTAAATGCATTACTCAGAATCTAACATAACTTCGTATAAATAGGAAATACGACTTTGTATATTAGTACGTAAGTTTAATTACACCCCGCGACTGCCTCCCACGCCGTAAGAAGCGAATATGCGCTCCCCCGGCTGGTGCCATTTTATTATATAGTAGCTCGCGGGAGGCAAGGCCCATATATAAGCCTGAGGGGTCAATCCGCCCGTCATTCAGTAACCCGACGTCGCACGGTACAGATGTAAGTACCTATCGTCGTGCAAGTCTTATCTCTGCCTATGTACATATATGCTATGTAATTAATATGTAAAACATAAGTTTTATAAATAAATGGAAATGCGGAGGTGAGGTAATTTGGATCGCAGGCCAGCACTACAAAAGACTATAAAAGCAGGGACTATTTGGTAGGAAATTAATGGACATTGGGCAACAAGTAGACAACAAGAGTCTCTCAAGGAACAAGGAAGCTCAACAGGAAGTAGTAGATCAAGAGTAGTGCTGGGCCAAGTACATCCGATGCCTCACTGACGTCAATGAAGTCCACCCATCCAAGTGTTTCATTCTTCGACTCAACATCCAACAAATACAGTCCACTGAAGGCGACCGCGAAGTAGTGGCAGTCTATTTGGAACCTTATCAGGTCATAGTCTGTTACGAACCACGGTCCTTAACAATATGTTTGTGATATATATATATATGAAAGTATTTAAAAAACAGATTCCCTAATCATTGAGTTTGAAGTCTCAACTCAACATAGTAATTAATTTTTATCATCAGGTGATCGAGTACTACCTAAAGGTAATGCAGAGAGCCGGCTATTTATCTATAACTAAATCAAAACAAGTACTCATGTTTATGATAGGCAGCTCTCTATTATTCTACTTAATGCGTTTAGAAGGAGACAAAAAGGAAAGAACCCCATTGTTCTGGTAAGTTCAACCCATTAAAATGAACATTTTCAAAAAATTTAAAAATGTATTTGACATCTTCAAAGTCAACAAAGACTGCATGGATGCGAACTATACGCAGTATTTTGTAGTTTGCTGAATTTTGGGAGGTAGTTTGTCAAAAGGGCCAACAGCAACTGCCTTCCAAAATATATTTTACTTTATTGAACTGGTGGTAGAAATTTGATGACACAAATTTGTCGCAAAATTCGGCTGGGTTGCACCATTGCGAAAAACCTTCCATAGTAATCCAATTTCGGTTTGATTGCGTTCTGGGGTCAGCAAGCCGGGCAGGGGGATTGTGGTCGCAGCACTAGTGGGACCGGTGGGTGTCACGCTGTGCTGCGACGACAATCCTCTTTTGATGAGTCCGTCAAGCTGAGTGCCACCATTGTTAACATGGTACGTGTATGTAATGGTGACCCTCTTGCTTGAGACTTTACCTTCAGCTTACCATCAGGCGAGGTGAAGTCAAATTGACGTGTCCTAAATATAAAAAAGGGGCCAAATGCTTAGCTAGCAAATGCCTTCCCAAAATATATTATCGCCTAAAATCTATATTTTAAACAAAGGCAAAAATATATTTAGTCTATAATAACAGACCACGCTATATGAACAATAAACTTAATATCATTCTAATTAAAATTAATTAGGTGGAATTGGTCAAATAATGCTGTTCCTTTTACATCGAAGACCAGAATTTCATATAAACTAAAAATACAGTTGTATGGCGTTACGATAGATAAAGTAATGCGGATGTGTACATTACTCAAAGTATACCTTAAATGCAGTTCCTTTTATCTGCCTTAGCTCATTGTCATGTTCTATATGTCATAGTCGACGTATCTAATCTGTTTGGTGAGTATTTACCGCTAATCGTCATTTGTTGACACACTGACTGGACCACTCTGTTTATTTAGATGATTTCATGATGATAGCGATAAAACGTGTAAATCTCGTGCTGTCTCGAGTTTGACAAAATTCATGTGTTAATTGTGTAAAGACATTTAATGGATAGGAATGCAGTTTTAGTATCTGGAACAACAATTATAATAAAGAAAAATAAATACTATGATCTCACAAACGAATTAACCAAAAACGGTTACGTGGTTAATTTGTATGCAGTGGAAGTGGGACCGACAGGCATACCAACAAAATCTCTATATAACCTACTTAAAGATCTAGGCCTATCGAGAGCTACAATAAGCTCATTACTAGGACGAATGTCTAAAGCGGCACTAGTAGGTTCGCATCACATTTGATTAGGCAGGGAGGGGAACTTGGGTAGTGAAGGTGAGTGTTGATGTACATCAACAAAAGAGGCCCCTTCTAAACCTACACTTGGGTCGCAAGTCCCAAGCACTGTTCCGAGTTCCCAACTCAGCAACGCGATGGACCCGGCACCCGCACGGAGAATCCATGGATTGCTAAGAATATCGGTCTCTTGAATGCATTTATCTTCTGTTGACAGAAATTTTGTTGATTTTGTGACATTAGCAAAAAAAATTATCTGTTTGTTAACCGTTTTTTGTTTAGTAGCTATTTAAAAGACCTATCTGAGAGGGCCATAGTTTACCTGAGCTGGCTAGGGTCAGGGCGGTCAGGGCGACGATTGGGTGTTGCACGGTTCGTTGCTCGAGGGAGTCAGCATAACATGTTGGTGGCTGGCAACGTGGCTGTTCTAAACAGCCTGTTAAAAGCGATGGCCGTCAGAGTCATCAGTGGGTATCGCACAATCTCCGTCGAGGTGGCATGTCTCCTAGCCGGGACCCCTCCATGGTACCTGGAAGCGAGAGCCCTTGCGTCATTGTACCAATGGAGGAGCTGGAGCGGGGCCATAGGCCGGAGCGCCGAGAGATCAGGGCTCAGTGGTCCCAGCTCCACCGGGAACTCATGGAGACATAGAGGGTGTGATTTGAGCACCCAAGGTGGGAGGAATCCACCGTTGCGGCGGTGAGGCCGATCATGAAAGAGTGGTTGGAGAGGGACCATGGGGACCTCTCCTACCGAATGTGCCAGATGGTTTGATGGATGCCACACGGGTGTTTCGGTAAGTATCTGTGGCGCATCCACCGGGAGACAACGCCGCATTGCCAGCACTGCGAGGATCTTGGCGAAGACACGGCGCTCCACACGTTGGTGGAGTGTCCTGCGTGGGCGAGTCACCGCCGGGATCTCGTTGCGGTCCTGGGCGTGGACGTTCTCTCGTTGGAGACCATGCTGAGGGCCGTGGTCTTCGACGGGAGCAAGTGGCACGCAGCCGCCTCTTTCTGCGAGCAGGTTATGAGCGCGAAAGAGACGGCAGAGAGGGAGCGGGAGAGAACCCTGCCCCCCGAGTTCCGCAGTCTGCAGCGAGGACGCACACTGCGTCCTCGCCCGGGACTACCAACCTCCATGATCTGAGCCTGAGGACGGCATTTGGCCGACTCGCCGTCCTTACAGAAGCAGGCCGTGGCGGAGGCGTGTCGTGTGTGTCCTACACACGCCTGCCTACTCACCGACGCGGGATAAAACCCGACCCCACCAGGCGAGGTCGCGCTGGCGGCCAAGGTCCGCCGGTAACCCTGGGGTTATCCTTTCAAGGGCTTACTCAGGGTGCCCGGTAATGGACACTTGGGCAGGACACCGTGTGGTTTTAGTCAGTTCAGGCACGACATAACTGCCCCCGCTGGCCAGCGGAGGGGGGGGGGTATCCGAAGGGATTTCCGCACATTAAAAAAAGCTATTGAAAAGCTTGATTGCTAACAATAAAAACAAAAGTGTAGTATTCGGGTAAAGAAAAACAAACTATTAAGTACAGTATTGTAATCAAATCGAAGTCAGGCTAGAAATTCAATGATGATAATAAAATTTTGTATTTAGCACATATTTCTTGTTATTCTTATAGATATAATATTATTTCAGGTTTTTCACTCCGGAAAAAGTGAGAAA
Source organism: Cybosia mesomella (assembly GCA_946251805.1). Taxonomy (NCBI): domain Eukaryota; kingdom Metazoa; phylum Arthropoda; class Insecta; order Lepidoptera; family Erebidae; genus Cybosia; species Cybosia mesomella. The sequence goes on along the minus strand of OX276400.1, from coordinate 28,887,773 downwards.
AAAGTCTGATGAAAGTTCGAATGTTTGCCCACATGCAGGTGATTGTAAGAAACATATAATTAAGGTGCGATTCTTAATGATGTCATAAAATTATCATTCACCAGAGGAAAACTCAGAAATTAAAGAGCGGAAACGCCAGGAGATTTAACGCAATCGATCAATCACCTGGATAAAGATTTGAAAACATTTCAAATATAAACAAAAATATTATTATCAGTATTTTTACGGTGCTAGTATGTAGTTTCTTTTTCACTTAATCTAACTTACTATATTTTTGTTTCAGGGTGCCTCTGCGTACTTTGGAATCGGTCTTGCAGTTTCCCTGGCCAAATTAATTTTACCACAAATCAGAACTCCTATTAAGGCATTTTCTTCAATAAGGGGCAAACATTTCAAGTTGGCTTTGTTCTTTAGCAGTTATATTGGTATTTACAGAGTACGACTAATTTGGTGTTTTATATATATAAAAATGCAGATAAACATTAACCGTTTAGATGAAGCCAGATCACTGAGCCAACACGTAGCCAGTGATCCAGTCAGCTCGGCAGGGTAGATGTTGTTGAGGACCTATGAATAGTAGAGTGCCACGAAGATAACAAATTATGCCCATGTATCCTCCATATCCTCTGCTTCATTTTCACTTTATGTGTATTAAAACTGTATGGATGTAGAAAAGAAGTTTTAGTGACAAATAACACAATATTGGGGCACTTCGCACTATAGAACTTCGGATATCGAATGAAACGCATTAAAGCTAATTTGAAAAATATAATCGCCTAGACTTTATCACTACTTCTTTATATTTCAATTTATTACAATAATTATCAATATACCTGCCCTTATTCCAATTATTTGAGATCAGCGTAATAATATCATTCTCTGCCATATATACCTGTCAGACATCATCACCTAAGCCAAAGCACTTTTCTGGGGCCTATTTCTACACTTGGACCTTTCAAATGACATTACTTTCATGTCTTCTCATAATATGTCCATATTGTCAATACCGTGACGGTTACTCACTCCTCAACTTTACATTCACTGATGCAACTGTCAAACCTAGTATAATATTCTAATTGATTATAACTAATATTAATATTATATTTATTACATTGCAGGCTGTAATATGTTACTTATGCCGTAAGAGAGGTTTCGACTCGGCTTTATATGCTTTACCTGCTGGATATGCTGCCGGATTATCATTTCTTTTCAATCCAGATTTAGGATTATCAATAGCATCATTAACGGGAGCATTCAAGGTAAGCGAATGATATTATAACTTAAAACTCAGAAAAGGAATCTTCCAATGAAAAAGCGAAGAAGAGAGAAAAAATGTGGCAATAAGTCAAGTTTGTACATTGCAATCAATTTTGGTCGGTTTCTTTAAATCCCTTCTTTGGTTTGCTCGTCTCCCGTGCTTCCATGGTATACGTTTTTGGTAGCCTGATTTTCATCTATGGGGAACGTTTCTAATTCAGTATTTCGTGATGTTTTTATTTTACCCGGTAAGACTTTGTCAGGCTCAGGAATTGAACCTTAATCCTCACCATCGTATGCAGATATAAGGTAATCTTCTATCGTTAATACATGAGATCCATTTCCTTACAGCTCTATTCCACGATATTGTATGAGAAGAAAATTCTGCCTTCAGACATACCTTTGCCTGAAATACTGTATTGTTTGTGCCAAGGCATTTTGTTCAGTGCAAGAGTGCTCGATCCTGATGTATGCCCACGTTACGTGGTCAATCTTATGAAAACCGTCAGTGGTGGAAGGTAAGTTCCTAGTAATATATTACTAGCTACGTACGTTTGCGTTGTTTGAAGTTTGAAATTAGATGCTTTTTGTCACAAAACTTATATTTGGCTTTTTTGTCGTTTGGGGCCTAAACCAACCTCACCTTCGGTCGGTCTTCCAGTCGGTGTACCTACTAACAACAGACGAGGCTCTGCCACAAATTTCTCTCTGTGAGTTGGGACGCAGATGGCAGTCACTCCCAGAAAAACTAATTTAGCAATCAAAAACACTAAGCGGGCCCTAGGATCTAAAGTGCTGACAGCAAATTTGGACACAATTTGTAATATATTAACAAACTTATATTTAGGCTTTCGGTCCTAGTTAATAGGAAAATAAACCTACCTATTTTAATTAATGAGGCCTCTCTCTATGCAACTACTGAGAATTTTCTAATAGATATATCTGAGAATAGAACATGAGACTTCAGACACAGTAGTAGTACTCGAAACTAAACAACAGTAGTACTGCATCACTAAGACAGTTTTTGATTACCTACTATATAGTCACTATATATTTGTAGACAGTAAGTAAAGTACACACAAACTATTATTGATGACGACAGCCACCCAAATGAAGACAGATTATTTTAATGTTTACCAATCTTATGAAGCTGAGTAGTGTATATGTTAAACGCGCTAATCTAAGAAACTACCAGTCCTGGCTTGATTATTATATAATTTAATGCCACTACATTGAGAAGTGTTACAGATTTAACATCACGCTATTATCTATAGGACCACCGGGCACATATTCAGACTACCTCTACAACAAATAAAATAACACTTTGCCCGACCAGGGAACCAAATCGACGAATAAAAACATAACTTGCAGTTGTTACACTATAACTACTTCACTTTGTCGTAATAATTTTATTTTAACAACTTCATCTTGGAGCAATTCATAGATACAGGCTGCTCAAAAAAGTATGGCTATTTTCTGAATTCAAGTAATTAAAAAACTATATATTTAATCACAAACAGTTTTTGTATAGAGAAAACGTAGTTACAACGTTCCCAGTATCAATCATGTTACTAGTCTCAGTATATTTTAAAAGAACGTTTGAAGTTTAGAGTTTGCGTTTTAATATGAACCATTCTACAAAACTTGTACTACAGAAACTTGTGGCAACTCCAGATATAGTCGCATGCTAAAATACAATGATTGTATTACTTTTGTTTTGTTCTGTTTCAGAATCAATCTTGTAGCTGGAAGTTACAGTGAAGTTATAACAAAAGCATTATAATATTTACATCATATTATAGTATTTTCTATTTACCATAGACATGAAACATACTTATAGATAAGTATAAGGTATAATATACTTAAGGTATAAGTTAATAGTTCGTGGTGATGCGGGTAAAAACTTGATCTTAGTATTTAACGGGTAGGTAGGTAATAGTAGTGTTTCTGAATTTCTATATATAATATATATAATAGTGATTTGGAATGTATATTAAAGTCCAATAAAAACATAAATTTTACCTTTGCATTAAATTCATTACAAAACCGAAGAAATTTCTTCTAAATTTAATAACACGCAACGTGGTTTATGAATTTAATGTCAACCTGTATATATATTGTCAATGTCAGTATTAGCAGTATTAGGCAATATCTTATGTGGCCTTAGTACTAAACGCGGGGTTGTACGGCAGATAGTCTTAGATTGAAAACAATCCAAACTTTTGTAATTAAATTTGTAATATATATAATTAAATTGTAATTTATGTTGGTATTGAGTTTGTTGTAGCGTTAATATAATGAAATATTCTTATAAACATTTTTTTAATGTCTTTATTGATACTTATTTTTAAACCTGCATCGTATGTAACACAAATAAAGATTATATTGATATCCGTATTCTGATACCGTTCCCGCAACCCATGGAAACCTATTTCAGGAATAAAACGTAGCCTAATGTGTTATTTCAAATATAGCCCTGTACCAAATTTCAGCCAGATCCTTTGTTATATTATTCTCTCTTCTGGCGATTAGCCAGATCCTTTCTACCGTTTTAACGTGATTGAGTGACAAACATCCAAACATCTGCTTGCCTGCCTGACAGCTGTCATACAGTTTTTACTAGTACGGCTGTCAACGTTCAGCATATCAATTCTAAATCTATAATAATAGGTCTTTACCTATGAAATTGCCGAAATTTTCTTACAAATTCATGAGTTCGTTATTCCTGTAATTTAATAGCTATGTCCATTATTTATATTTTGTTTGGAAGTTGATTTCAAGATTAGAATTTGTCATTCCTAAAAAAAATGCAAAAATGTTAGTAAGTACTGAAAATTGGGTTTCCTCCAATTTCTTCAAGAAAAACGGCAATTTCATATTATGTAAAAATGAATCGCTGAATGTGTTGCTAAGCGCAAATCTCGAGAACAGCTGAACCGATTTCGCTAATTCTTTTTTTATAATATTCCTTGAAGTACGAGGATGGTTCTTACGCAGAGAAAAATTTAAAAAGTATAAAGTATACCACAGGCGAAGCCGCGGGGGACAGTTAGTGTTAATTTAAAAATACTGTATTGCTCTTTATATAATTAATGATATGTAAGCCAGGCTACTCTGTCGGAATCAATAAACATTATCTTATCGTATCTTATCTTCACAACTTTTCACAGTTATAATATTATTAAGATTATTATATATTTTATTATTATTAACAAAATTATCCACTTTAAGCTCACTATACTGGAGCCTGAGACTTAGCAAGAGCGATAGTGATATATGATGAAATCCTGCAGTCGTACGTCACGCGATGAGCCATCTCCAAGAACTTTAAGAAAAGTTTCATGCTGGCTTCTTTTAGCAGTAATTTCTTCAACATTAACCGTAGTTGAAAGGGTCCAGTATGTTGCAGGTAAATTTATGCTGTGTTTGTGAGAGTTGAAGTAATTAATAGGATATCTTATTTTCAAGAACTAAGAGGTTTTTGAGTGCTCTTAGCAGAAGAGTATTTTTAGTGTTTCTTACCCTGCGGGTTCGATTCCCGCTCAGTGCAAATATTTGTATGCATGAATATGTCTATTTGTATTAATTATTTATTTTATTTTAGTTTTATTTAGTTTAGTTAGATATAAAATTTGTAACCACATTTGTACATTTACCTTCATATCTATATAATTAAAAGTATGTTTATTTTATGGCTGTTGAAAAGTCAGTTATACGTCGGGATATATGTAAATTAAAAATTAATATTCTAATTAAATTATATATTTATCCATTATTATTGGACAACAAACTAAGAAAGTATTGTAATACAACTTGTGCCCGTTTGAAAGTAAGTAACGAGAAATTATACACCATAATATTTATTTGTGTCTTATAATATGTTGAAATCAGTGTCGTCAATATTGGTCTGGGTGTTTCTATGTACAATATTTATGTATTTACAAAAAAAAGTACATAAGTTCTAACAGTTTTAAGTTTTGTATAATTAGTGTTATTTAGTTTAGCGACATCTGTTGATTCGTCGTGGAACTTTAGCCATACTAGCGTCCGTAGAAACGGATGTTTCTCATGAAAATACCAATAGTACTATCGATGTGGTCTTTTTGGTTTCGCTTGTGAACGCGAGATGGCGCCAGATATAGTGTATTCAATGCGTGGAGGATTCGAGAACTCCCACCCATTTTTTCTAACAGTATATGCCATTTTGTTTACTACTTGGGGGAATATTGATGTGGGTCCAAGATCGAGAGTGCGAGTGTTTGGTTGAGTCCCCGGATGTTTAGTATTTTTGCGAGAAGTTTCGACTCGAAAACGTATAAATAGGGACACGGCGAGTAGCCCGGGGGGAGAGATTGGTCTGTCTGCGGCTGCGCTTATACCTATCAAGTTTAATTTCTAATCTTGGTTGGAGTCAGAAATTTGGAAGGGCTGGAGAAGAGAACAAGAACAAGGAGAGGCCGGATTCTGGTACATCGCAACCTTCAGGCGGCCTTCGGTTCGTAGATCGCACCCAAGGCCTAACCAGCTCGCCTTACAGCCCCTGGCCCAGGGTCATGTATTAATTTTTGTTTATTTTTACATGGCCAATAACCTTCCTTTAGTAATATTGTAATAAACTTCAGCCCAGCATCTTAGCTGTTCTTAAAGGCAGCTCAAGATTTTAATAAAGTTATTAAATTCCTCAAGAACGATAACCTAACCAAGGAATTTGTCAATCCAACAATTTGGAATTTAAGTTATTTTTTTATGATAATAGAATCAGCACTGGAGTTCTGTTTTGTCCTGTTAGTGTATGTATGTATTTGTTAAAAATATGTATGAAACTACTTCTTTCTTTTCAATAAAGGTGTCCCATTAGAATGCACTATCTAGCTTAACCCGATTTTTCTATCAAAGGCGCCCTGGGATTTATGAGTATCTGCTTTCTTCTCGTCAGCCGGTGAGGTAACCGAGGGAAGTTTCACGGTTACAAAGTATGTTTATCCGCATTCTGTAACCCACAACACAAGCTAGTCAAACTATGCTTACTTCGGGCCTAGAAAGCGCTGTGTAGAATGTCGAAGAATATTTATTTATTTATCACTTTGTACCCGTCTGCCTGTTTCTTCTTCTCGTTTTCTCGGAACGCGTGTAGATATCAAGTTGGAATTAACATAAAATACTCAGATTTATAATATTTCCATCATGCAGCTAATTTCGCCAGCTGATTGACTGACTGACTTGACTTATTGCGATCTATATTGGTAACTCCAGTTTTCCAAAAGCAACATACCTTTGTCCCTTAATTCAGTTGTGTGCGAAGCCGTCCGTACGTGAATCGCATATAGCCGATTTTTATATAGTCTACGGCCGATTTTTATACAGTGGTTTGAGTTTGACATCACAGTTCATAACATAACATAACATAACATAAACTCACGCCTATATCCCTGAAGGGGTAGGCAGGCTAGCACCCACATTTCGCCAGTTTATGTTTAGGTCCCAATGTAATAGGTGGCGAGCCTATTGCCATTAACCACCGGGCACTTATAAACCTGCGATAAATACACACATAACTTCGAAAAGCATCGAAAAGTCATTGGTGTGTGCCATGGTAAAACCTGGGGTCGAACCCGAGACCTCGTCTCAGCAGTCCATTACCCATACCACTAGGCTACCGCGGCCACTAGGCTATCACAGTTCGCAACTTCGATTTTAAGTTCCACGTGAAGGAGGCGTCCACATTCCTGGTTCCGTGCTGCTGCAGAGGAAACTCGATAACATTTTGCCTCACTTACCCAATACGTCATGCATAACCACGCTCATGCTACCTAGATATTATAATATCTCCTATATTGGGTGTTTTTCTACATGTACTTTTTGCATACTTACTTAGGGATATGAAGCTAATAACCAAAGGTTTCATGCTATTCCTAATAGGGACTTCATCTACTAGGATTCCTAAAGCATGTCACATCTACCTATGCCATAAAATGATAAAGGACAACACCCCTCTAAGTGCCTATGGGTTTCAAGTGGTGCAGTTCCGATTTCATATCCATCTTCTCGGTTGAACCTGACGAGTCGAACTCTACAAGTGCTGATAAATTACACGTGAGAGGATATGAGGTTGAACCTCTGACACTTTTACAAACCATATAAGTAACTTACTTCCTTATCAACCTAAAGTTGATATATTCCCCTATCGAGCCGGTCCACTCAAGCTCAAAAAACATCAGTGTACTTCTATAGACTTTTCGTGTATGAATCAAATGCTTACTTTGCCCGATTTTATTAGTTTGTTAGTAATTTATTAGCTTAGCTTTATGTCAGTGATAGAAATGAGGTAATAAAAGGCTGTCAAATTAACAAAATTGGGCAAAGTAAGCGTATGTCATGACGTTCATACAAATCAGGAGTGAAGTTGCTTCAACTACCTTTTATGTATTGACCTAGTCATAAACCCAATCACTAAAATCATCTTAGCGTTGTTCTCGGTTGCATCAGAGACTTTCACCTCGGACCCTGTAGTCCGCTTTATCCTTCTCCTCCTTTTGATTAGGTTTACAAAGTTTTTATGAGAGCGAGTGTCCTGAACCCCGAGACGAAAACCTGCGCCAGACCCTCGTCCATCAAGCAGCAGGTTCACTGCCTTGCAGGTGAGGTTACCTTGGCCAAGATAAACCAAACCATGGCAAGGAGAAGTAGGGAAACGAACTCCTGCAAACAACAGGGTTTGGTGCTCGGATGACGTCGCTAACGTCTATTTTTACCGTATATTCTACAAATTAATAAACAAGTAAAGGTCTATCCATACAAATCAGTGCCGTACCCAGGACATGTCAAGGCTGTGGCCGTCGTCGACTCAGGCCAGTGCCTTAAGGCTGAAAAGTGTTTAAAACTGAATCCAACTAACAATACTAAAAGCGTTCGAAAAGTAAAATTAACATAAATGGCTAGAGCAGAAAAGCTGTTTGCAGTTTTAAGGCCTATCCACACACATCAGCTGTGGATAGCTTCAGTAAGCTTCGTCGGCGGCCCGGGCACGGACGTTTGATATAAAATGAGGACGAGTTCATATAAAATGTACACAACTATTTCTTTTGAGCCCCTGACGTGTCACGGCCCGTCCTCGGCTGATGTGTCTGGATAGACCTTAAAACTGCAAACAGATTCTCTGCTCAAGCCATGTGGTTTTTTACTTTTCGAACGCTTTTATTATCTTTAGTTGAATTCAGCTTTAAAATAATAAAGCTACAGTAATAAAATTCTGTACCTACGTCTGCACTACAATAGAAAAATATTTCAGGGTTTTATAAAAAACAAGTTGAATTCCTGAGACGAGCTCAGCCGAATACAAGGGATTTTCGTTTTTGCGATTTTTTTTTATCTTGCAATGGTTCACCCCAGCACGAATCTATTACCGAAAACAGCAACTCGATAGCTCATCTCCTTCATACCCAAAACCGTGAATCTATATATGGTCGTTTACGACATATGTATTTATATTAGATCTAGTCTTTGGTGGAGGATATAGAAGTGGTGCATCACAGCAATAGAGAAACTTCTAAAAAGGCCATGGAGCAGTAGACCGACTTCTCAATTTGACTGACTGTTTTTTTTTTGTATCTTGTTATTTGTATCTTCGCCACTTGTGTAAATGAACATTGATGATTTTATTTTTTCATTTAGAAGAATGTTTAAGGTTTGAATGGATAGCTGGATATGTTCATGAAAAAATATCCAGCTATCCAGGATGGGTTCAGGTAACTCAGTTAGTCAGAGTATTCCCCTGGAAAGGGACTGGTCACGGGTTCAAGTCCCGTCCAGGATGTTGACTTTTTTCGAATAAAATTTAAATACTAACGGAGATATTAAGTAAGATATAAAAAACACTAAAATGAATGAATTAAAAAACTAACTATTTTCAAACAAATATAGTTGTGTATTTGTATGGTTAAATATATAACTAAGCTAAATCTGAAAGAATAGCATTGGGTACGATCGTTCCATTCTGTGTCGAATTTGATATATTCTGCGTGTGAACAACATATTTATTTGCAGGATTTATAATGAGAACCTTTTTAGGCCCACCTGTAGTTGTTTCCTTCAGTTTAATAGGGCCTTTACGGAATAGGCAGATTGATTCACACTGTAAAAGTTCTCGTATAAGTATATATATTATAAAAAACATGCAGAAAATTTGGGTGATGAAAACTTAGGGCGCATTAAACAGTTAATATATCACGATCCTGTCAATATATATTGATGATAATTGATACAATATTGATGTGAAAACGTAATTCGTGCTTATATTATTGGATCACGAAACTGAATCGTGATATTGAATTGCAATAACATTGACTGTCTTTACGCGCACCTAGAGTTAATCAATTCTAGGAAAAAATAAAATTGTATTAATACTATAGCAAGATTTCACCAACGACAGCACCTACGATCAAGTGAAACTAAATTGCGTAAGCACGTTTTTCACAATGGAATTCATTCAATAAATTATTAATGCAGTTTAGTGTGCCTTATAATGGCAAAAAAAAATTTTGCTAAAATATTCAATGTAGGTACAGTTTTATCGGGGTGCTTGGTTGGGGACCTCCAGGGGTGCTAGGTTGGGGACCTCCACACGGTGCACCCTGGGCAACGGAGACAGCAGCGCCTCTCTCCTAGGGCGGGAGAGACGCTGCCGCCTACGGCCAACTCAGACCGAGGCGAGGACGGCCCTGTTGAGGGCTGTTCGGAAGCTTTCCACATGTCCCTCTGATTAGCAGATGGCACAGTGGAGAGCAAGTAAGGGGGCCATCTCAAAACCGGAGATGGCCCGGGGTCAGTCGGGGTGCGAGGGATATGCTCTATGGGTAACCTTACACCCCGGCGTCTTAAGACCCGAGACGGCGTGCGGTATTAGTCGGTTCAAGCCCGACATAACCGCCCCCGCTGGCCGGCGGGGGGGTATCCGAAGGGATTTCCGCACGAAAAAAAAAAAAAGGTATAGTTTTATCTTTGTTATGATTTTACTATATGTATGGATAATCACGACTCCTGTAGAAGTCCGAGGATGCAGACACAGTTGTGTTTTACTCCCATTTTGTACCGAACCAAAAATCATAATATTTGACGAACCATGGGCGTTGATATAACTGTGCCTACACTAATAAACCTTACAATAATTATCACGTTTATTTATATAAGACGAAAATTCCATATTCGTGCTCGATGTGTTTCTTGTATATTCAAATAAGATATTATTTCAACGCTAGTGAAACTCGCACAAATTTACGCTTGAAATAATATGTAAAATTTGTATCATCTTTGGTTTCCGTCATGATAGCTAGATCATGTATATGTACTAGTACTGGTTTTTGTGTTTCATTATAAACTTTAAAACGAACATTTAACATAAATGAACACATGACCAGTGGACTTTTTTTTTTTTTTTTTTTTTTATATTTAGGACACGTCAATTTGACTTCACCTCGCCTGATGGTAAGCTGAAGGTAAAGTCCAAGAAAGAGGGTCACCATTACATACACATACCATGTTAACAATGGTGGCACTCAGCTTGACGGCCTCATCAGAAGAGGATTGTCGTCGCAGCACCGCGTGACACCCACCGGTCCCCCTAGTGCTGCGACCACAATCCCCCTGCCCGGCTATGCACTTGCTGACCCCTGAACGCAATTAAACCGAAATTTGATTACTATGGAGGGTTTTTCACACTCGTGCACGGTGGTACCAACCCGGCCGAATTTCGTGACAAATTTGTGTCATCAAATTTCTACCACCAGGTGAACCAGGACCTACCATGACGTACTGCTATAAGCGTTCGTTTTCTGGGTTAGAAATAGGGATGGAGCTCTATAGGTTTACTTACTGGTGGATGCACAACTGTCATAGTCATCAAAGTCTTAGCATTGTAGGAAGCGTCGGTAGCTTAGTGGTTAAGGAGTCGACCCTACGATCGAGAGGTCCCGGGTTTGAATCCTAGCAACTACACTACCGACGTGAACCCACTCCTAACACAAGCAATTTAGCTTAGCTGGAGGGGTTAGGGGGAATATTAGTAATTTCGGTTACTAATATTCTTTAAAAAAAAATTGTTCCAGGTTACGTCCAAAGTTTCCGTCTTGGAGCCCAGTTCCGCTTACTACACATTTGACTTATACGGTTTTTGGGAGCGACTGCTCTCTGAACTTCCAGCGCCGAGAGGAAAAACTGAGTCAGTGCCTCATCCGTCAGTCAGCAGGTGAACCAACAAGTAAGGTTGGCCTGGGCTCCGGAGATTTTAGTGGGGTCCTAAATACGCCCATATTTCTACTCTATTTAGCTGAAATGCGGGTCGTGCAGCGCGTATAGGTGCGCGCAATGTTGCATGCAATTACTTAAACAAGTTTTAGAAATTGCGATGACCACAGCGCGTCGTGGTGAACGCTCACCTTCAGTTCTACAAAATGTTACTCACCTGTTCTCTATACAAAAAGTTGTTATCATTGCCCCCACATCCCGAATATATAGTTTTTTTACACGTCTTCCACATATTGTCGAAGTACCACCTTTCTGCCGCACCAAAGCAATATCCGTAGTCATATGTAAGAGCACAATATTTTGGACGTTGTCCTATAATTTTAAGAAAATAAATGTGTAATCTCTACAAATAAATAAAAAGGGGAGAGTATCATATTATCTATTAAGTGTATCTTAGTTTTTTTTATATTGATCACATCAATATGACTTTACCTAGCCTGATGGTAAGCTAAAGGTAAAGTCTCAGGAATGAGGGTCACCATTACAGACACCGATATTGGTAGCTGTTAGCTTGGTGGCCTCATCAGATGCTTTTTCACGCCCCGCTTGGAGGACCCGGGACTGTAGGAGGAAAGAAACACGTGTGCTGGTAAAAAAAAAACAAATTTTGATGGTGCGATGAGGAAAAGAGGTGCCGAACCGCTTGATTCTTGATGGAATTGTTTGCACCGTGTGAGGGTGATACCTCAGTCTTGCATGTGTTCTCCTGTATAGGAAAGGAGAGGGTGGAACTAATTGGCAGAGCTCATCGGAACACTCGCCATGGTAGAGGCGATAATATTCAACGTACAGTCTAGTGCCGAAACGCTTGTTTCACCAATAACATGAATGAAAATACAAAAAAAAATATATTTCAAAAATGCTGCGATAGCCCAGTGGTTATTAAAGGACGATGAGGACAGAACATTGAATATCACAGTTTAAAGACTGTTTTTGCCTTACAGACTACTAATATTTATAAAAAATAAATATAATTTTGCAAAATCATTAACAAACTTCAGTATCCCTAGCCAAAAAATATTATAACTAAACCTATGACATAGTATTGTAGCTAAAATTAATGTTAACTGTTTCATTTAAATGTGTTCAAATTTATTTGAGAGTCGATACACTTATTCCATAACTAAAGAAAGAAAAAAAGAAGGAAATATTTATCAAAATATTATGTCACTACTTATAAAAAATCTGATAATGACAGCAGCTGTTACAATATTGTGATTTTAAAAGTACACAGAGCATGTTTTTATAGTACACATATCTTTGACTATACGCAAATAGTCAAAGATACATATCTATGCATATTAAACTGCTATGACGTGTTTTAAAACTTACTTGGTGCTCCCTCTTTGCTCAAACACTTGCCATAACATTCTTCTTCGGTGTCAAACCTATTGCCATTGCCCTGACAGCCACCCCACGAGAAATTACCACATTCTTTTGAGGTAACATTGAAAAAATACATCTTGATGCCTCCTCTACATGGACCCTTTTCTGGTTTCAGCTTACATGTTTCAGAGATGACTATGCAAGAAAATCGGACTTATATTTATAAAGTACAGGGATTATATTTATAAATTACAATAGGCCTTAAAATGAAATAGGCTCTAAGGATTGAAATGCATTGCAGCCACATAATCTGCATCTCACCGTTCTTATTAGCTGGAGCTTAATCAAACTGGAGAAATGTTAAGCCAATGAAGGCTTAGTACAATATGGACCACCTCATTATCATCATAATCTTAGCGTTGTGTCCCGATTCCATCCGAGGGTACCTTGGAGCCCAGGCTCCGCTTTACTGATGTTTCTTCTCCACTACGCAAGATCTTGGGGATCCATTGTAGTAAGATAATTAGCACGCATGTCATCCCTTACGACACCAAAAGCCCTTCTTGGGTCTCCTCACTCCTACGATGGCAATGGTGTAAAAGGGCAGGCCTCAAGATGGTTTTATAGACCTGCCCCTTCAACCTAATCAGCATTTTGGGGTCACAAATAACACGAGTCATCTCACGCCACTTTGCCCACGCGGCTGCAATGCGTACCTTGACATCGCAATCGATGTCACTAGTTGAGTGAAGTACAGATCCCAGGTACTTGAACTGGTCCTTGCGCTCGATCAAATCATCACCTATGCGGGCGGGTTTGGGATCAGAAGAATTTAACACCATGTACTCGGTCTTCGCCACATTTAGCTTCAGACCACCGTTCTCAAGCACCTCCTTCGTCTTCACACGTCGCACCAAGATGACTCTGTCCGCCAGCGTGATATTATCAGCATACATGAGCAGCCATGGAGGTTGTTGATGTGAGTTCCTGATGCTGTCTACACGTCTAACGTGAAACTGAAGAAAACGGACTAAGATCAGAGCCCTGGTGTACCCGATACCCAAGGTGCGATTACAACCTCTGATGAATCAAATGGTTACAGACCATGAAAATCGCTGAAGATACTTGGGATCTGTAATTCCTCCTCCCTCTCTAATTCATACGTTTATATACGATGACCATAATATATGACTGATGACAAAATCTTATATTTTTTTTTATTTTTCTTTACATATTTAGGACACGTCAATTTGACTTCACCTCGCCTGATGGTAAGCTGATGGTAAAGTCTCAGGAAAGAGGGTCACCATTACATACACGTACCATGTTAACAATGGTGGCACTCAGCTTGACGGCCTCATCAGAAGAGGATTGTCGTCGCAGCACCGCGTGACACCCACCGGTCCCACTAGTGCTGCGACCACAATCCCCCTGCCCGGTGGGCCTCCCTATGCACTTGCTGACCCCTGAATGCAATCAAACCGAAATTGGATTACTATGGAGGGTTTTTCGCAATCGTGCACGGTGGTACCTTTTTTTTTTTTTTTATCGTGCGGAAATCCCTTCGGATACCCACCCGGCCGAATTTTGTGACAAATGTGTCATCAAATTTCTACCACGATTATGTCAAATATCTATTTGTCATAATCAATTCGAATTTCAATGTCTGCTTCTTATAATCAAAAGTAATTTAAAATTATTGTAATGTATATTTTTTTCTAATTACCTGTTGCTTCAAAAGGAATATACCTTGTGGGGTGCGGCTTTGGATGTATATTCTGAAATATTCGCACACAATGTCCTGAAAACAGAAAAACAAAGAAACACAACAGCCCTGGTGAAACTGCTATCATTTTGTTAAATACGCGTTACACACATTCGTCGACCGGCAATCGTAATAAATAGCTAGCAAATAAAAAAAAGCAATTTATGTAGTATTGTAGAATTTTATTGAAAAAATATTGTAGCTTTAAATTTATTTCAGGCATTCGTTTTTTACTGTCAGCAGATTTCTGGTATAATGTTATTTGAATGCAGTTTATTTTTACGAGCCTTTATTTTATTTTTATTTCGATGTTATGGTTGGATTCATAACTGAATAGCTAAAACATCTATGTCCGAATTTTTACAATTGAAGGGCACAGGAAAAAAAGGAGCTCATTAACATTTCAATTTATTATTTTATTATTTAAATAAATTATTATTTATTTACCAATCCTATGTCATAAAATTACAATCTATTATGTTAAATATACACGGTTCCTATAATATATAGGTACAAATCAAATTGCAGTTGAGGTGTTAGTGTAAAAACTGAAATTTCAGATTTAATTCTTTGATTACTTGAAACAATGAAAATGGCAATGAGCTCCTTTTTTTCCTGTGCCCTTCAATTCATTATTTCAATTTGTTAGTTAAAAAACGAGTCGTACAAGTTTAGTATTCAATTTAACTTATTCGAGTATTAATTTATTTACTTATTAAAAAGATAACAAAAATGAACTAAAATACCTTCAAGTAAAGAAATATTTTCAGTTCTATTTTATTAATTTTATAACTAAGATAATAAAAAGCAATGTTCTGTAGACTAATGCAATTTTATAAAATTTTCTTAATTTCCATTATTTTTTCGTGAATGTTCACAAAATTCAACCAGACTACCAAAACTTCTATTACCAACTTACATTTTACTGGGAAACCTACTTAAGTTTACTGAAAATAAACGATTTTAACTAACAAACTCAAAACTTGGCACAAAATGAGATAGACGCCGTCTAAACATCTTGCGTTCAAGATCTTAACGAGCCTCAAATTCTATACTATAGCGTTTTTCTTGCGCTCAAACCCAATTACCATATGTATTCTCGGTATGAAATTCAGAACAGCTTTCGCACTTGGCAAATTTGCATTGTTAATTGTGGCTTCCAGCGTTGCCGCCTTCGCTGTACGGAACCCCGGTTTGGTGTGAGTATGTTAATGTCACTATTTGGTGCATCTTAAAATTTTCGTCTGGCCTACGCTTATCTTCCTTGTCTTGAAGTCTTATTTGTACGATGTTGGTGGTGTGTTTAACTTACCAAAAGATAAACGGTGACTTTGCACACTTCAACTCTCACTTCAAGGCATGTTACGCCTTAGATTTACTGAATTTGTATACTACAAGAGTTTCATCCTGGTAATTAGTTTTTGTGGGTGAGTTGATCTTGGTGAATAGTACATAGTCGCGCTGTGTATTTGCAATTTATGGCGATGTATAGTATTCTTTCTGATAAAGGCTTGGTTACAAAACAACCAAATAATATTTTTTTGTTAGATGAAGTCTACGTTGCCACCGCTAGGAGGTAATCGAGTCACTAGAAGGAAATCAAGTACCGCCTGCCACGACTACGACTGCAGTTCAGCAGTGAGAACGCCGCACAACACACGCTTGCGGTCTGCCCAGCTTAGGAGACGCAACACCGGGCCCTCACTGCAATCATAGTGAGTGACCTCTCGCTGGCGGCCATCATTCGGTCTATGGCCGCCAACGACAGGAATTTCACCACGGAGTGGATCAATGAAGCAGATCCCCTTAATGATCCGATCCGCCACCAGCGAACCGGGCGGCGAAGGCGTGAGTATTTGCGCCTCATGCCGCCCTGAGTGTGGGTGCGGGTGTGAGGGACGTCGTTAGGCCTCCACCCGCGAATCGATCCACCCCCGAAGGGGCGACGTCCGTGTGTACCTGGACGTCTCCTAATAGAGAGTTTCCTGGGAGCAGGTGCTCGTAACGCACTGCGTACATGCGCTGGAGATATAGTATGACACGACGCAGAAGTTTTAGTGTGTAAGAGCCATAATCGAACGGCCTCCCCACGTCGCGCGGTATACCGTAGGACATTTCCCCTGACAAAACAAAAAAAGGTCTTCGTCGCAACGTAGACTTGACCTAACAAAAATAAATAAATCACGATATAATAATTTTATTTCTAACCAAATTATTTATATAAAAAATACGTAGTTATATTTGTATTTAAATCCAAAAGCTGCACATTGCATCTAGAAATTTCTACCTATCAATGTCAATCTTTCTATTTTATGATAATTTGAAGGCAAAAATTATTTCAAAGCTAATGCATTCAAAGTGAACTACCCTATTAAAATGAAACTATTGTGGTTAGACATAGAACGGAATCGTGCCAAAGCTGATTCCCAAGTTGTACGTACAACGTTCACGGCACCAATACACAATGATTCACCGTTAGCTTCTCTAATAGCAAAAATATAAGCATCTCATATTGCCTGAACTGCAATACCGAAAGGTTACTTTTATCTAAGCCTGGGGGATTTGCGATATTTGCTCACCTTACGAAGTCTAGTACCTGGTTGCCAAAGGCAAATTGATGTTCGAATAACAGTAAAACTCTATTCAATAGATCGCTATCGATACGTGTACGTATAACTGTTCAAATAGGTTCCCAAATATAACAACTGTGAGCTTTGCAATCTTGGCATATGAACTGAATACTGTCCTTTTTTTCATATTTATAAGAATGATATTGAAGTTACTTTTTTCAAATCTGATTATACTTGAGTCACTACTCAGCTACAATGTTTGTAAGTATAAATGAATATTTACGAATGTAGTCGAAAATTATTATTTCCGACTTAGATGAAGAAGAAGAGAGAAGACGGGGAAAATTCTTGTGAAACTGGTTATACCTTTGTTGTGCCTTTGTAAACCGATTTTAAAAAAGGAGAAGTTTAAGAAAGGGTAATTCGGATGTTTATATTTTGTTTATTGTAATTAAAGTGTGATTAATTTGTACTTCTGTAAAGAAATATAGTTATAAGTTACTTAACCTGAACCTTAGCTCTTAACAAAAACTTAAAAAGATGAAGCGTATGTAGGTAAACTCGTGGGAAATGACAATAAAAAAACAATAGTTGATCCGAGCCGCCTTGGAGCAAAACATACATGGTCAAAACATACTGTCAATATAATTCAAATATAACTTTTTCCTATTCACCTACTAAATTGTGACGGTTGTGTCTAATAAATATTTAAATATACACTTATTAATATACGTAATGCAAAATCTGTACTCCATGAATAAAAAATGATAATCTAGCTAACTGCATACAGAATAATGATGATAAATTCAATCCTGTCAATTTTAAATCGAACAGAGCGAGTACCTGAAACATTCAGTATGCAGAACGAAAACATTTTCTTGCCGAGTTGATTCTCGCGGTAAATCCCCGCTCAATCCGGACTCAATCCCGGAGTCCTCAATCACGAGAAAAACGGGAATCTTGGGTATATAAGAAGACGATTTGCACTATAGTGCTCGGGAATCCGCGCGAAATATTTATCCGCATCTAGTTCGATTGCTTGCTTTGTAAAAGTTATTTGTAGAATCTCTCGGTTGTGATTCAATATTTGTGTTTTATGTAAGAAATAGTTCTTCAATGATGATTTTGTTTTCTTGTTATATATTTTATCTTGACCTGTCGCCATTTAATTATTAGGTGTAGGGAAACAGATCAATATATTCTTTTTCTTCTCTACTTGATACAAATATTCAGATATTTAAATACTCTAATAAATAATATAAAATTTAATGTTCTCTACATATTTAGGTTCTGAAGGGCTAGGCAGTAAGATAACTATAGTAGTTAAGGACGTCACACCCTCATCATCGACTATTCACATGAACCCTCATAATAATATATCTACTTCAACGGGGAAATGGTTCAAAAACTAAAGATTACGATTTTAATAAATGTACTTGTATAACACAAGATTACGTATTGTAGTTATGGGTACCCCGTAGAAAATATCAAAATCACACTTTATACTGTAATATCTTTGAGCACTTATTTTAAACACCTTTGCTACCTGTTGAAATAGTACAGGGTGGCACCTATAAAAGCAAAGAAAAACAACCTTTATACAATGACGTAGATCTAGCATTCGTGGGCGCTTACTCTATCAAGAACAGTTAAAAAACCTTTACGCGAGTGTAAACAGTCTTACCATAAAGATGAAATCAAATTCGACCACTTCTGAGGTAAACACGCTCCGCTTGCTCGGCCAACTAAATAAGAATTGCATTTAAATAAGCCTCATTACCATAGCAAACAAAGAAGAATCAATTCCCATCAGTGCATAGTAAATAATTTGAAATGGAGTTAAGGTAGAATAAAATTCTTAGCAAAAGCTTTGTGGCGTGTAGCTCGAGGCGTCCTCTGGCGGAAGCGGCGGAGACAAACTATGCGAGCGGGAAGACGCTCTGAATAAGTGACACAGGTTAGATTACTACAGAGAGAAGAGTACTAGATTTATTTTATGTTTCAAATAACTATAATATCCTTCATGTGGATTACCGGTTGTCTTTATTGATACAATAGTACATTGACTTATTGAGATTAAAACCTGCAACTGCTATCTTTGTTAACAAATATTTACAAACATGAATCTTGATAAATAGGAACAATTTTCATATCTTGTTAGCTCTACGAATTATTAGTGGTAATTACCGGGGTTCTCTATTGTTTTACCTACCTTCTTTATCTAAAGTGTCAGATATTTTTAATTTATATATCACCATTTTCCCGAAAGATCACTTGCCCGAACCTAATGTCATGTATCATGTCATATGTCATTTGAAATGCAATAAAATAGAAATCCCTAAATATAATATGCCCTAAATTAATTTGTCACGAATATTACATCCAATAATATACAAAAGACTTAAAACCGTTTTCCCTAAAAGTTATAAATCCTAAATTCAAATTATTTATTTTTTATTTATTTATTCTAATGATGTATTATAAAGCATCAGCCCTAGTCTAAATTACACTCTAAGGGTAGGACCAACAAGACTACGTGAAGTAGGATTTAAAGCAATTTGTTTCTGTCCCTAAAAAAACTAATTTTTTAGGACTTACAATTATTATCAATAAACATTCGAATTAATACATATTATATATTACAATACTGATGACAAATTATTTTATTTCATACAAAATTAGGAGGTTTAATTATTATAATATTCGATAATATGACAGAATAGTTGTAGAAGTAAAGATAATTATGTATATTAAATTTCGAATTTGAAACGTGCTATGACTTATTTATAATTTTAAGTGGAAAAGGAACTACCAATTACCAGACTGGTGTATCAAATTGATCCTTTAACTCACAACAAATTAAAGAAGTGATCTGAATTATAATTAATTAAAACTAAAGAAAAGATGAAGGCACCACCTACTCAAAAGTATTTCAGACAATTTCAAAGGTAGGAAAAGTTTAACTCTAAAGAAAACCCACATATTTATATTCCCTCTACACCTCCTAAAAATATAAATAATAGGATTCGTATAGAATTTAAGATCTTGATGTTATCTGTTCTTAAACTTACTCTATGTCTACATTGCCACCGCTCCGCGCACGATGTTTGTTCATTAGAGGTTTTAATTTGATTTTTCTAGCGCGTTCTAATTGCAGTGCGCTTATAATGCTCCACTCATTCATAGCCTTCACAGCGGATGCGTAATTAGGTCCTGTTTATTTTTATATGCTTTGAAATTCTTTTTTGTAAGTTTTATTGTCCTGAATTGTACGTGCTTCTGTTTGCTATATTTTCTCTTTTAATTTTAGTCTGTTTGACAGCCTGTTGTATTTATTTAAAAAAAATATATGTCCTGAATTTTAAAGTTACCTTCCAAATTGCAAGACATTGTGTTTTAATATTGCATGCATTTTCATATCTCCAATATTTCTCATCGGTTTGTTTGGTTGGGTCATTTTAAATTATTATTTTAATAATGTTGTCAAGATTATTAGCATAAGAAAGGAATTCTTCACTATGGGGATTATGTTCATTTCAAAGTTATCTATAATACATCTCGTTTAACATGAAACAATTAAATCAACGTTTTAAATATAATTCTGGATATAAATTTTACAAAGAGTATATATAAAAAATGCATATAAGTCATCATGCTCTTAGTGTTGATTCCAGTTGAATCCGAGGTTTTCAATTCGAATCCTGGATCCGCATGTTTAAAGATTTGAAAGCGACTACCATATAACCTCCCAACCCCGAAAACCTTCACCTTCACCAGCGCCTTCTTTATTGGTAATAGGCTTGCGTTTGACCACTGTCTCACCTGCTGGTAAGTGATGTAAGCTAGTGGTGTAAGGTGGAGCACGCTTGTGCACGCTTGAGTAACCTGTTTACTCTAGACTTGAAGACTTCCCGATTATAGCTTTCCGGGGACACAGACTCAGGCAGGGCATTCCACTCTTCAGCAGTACGCATGATGAATGTATTGCCAAAACGTTTTGTGCGTATTAATGGAATATCCACCATGTATCGGTGGCGCATCGCCGTCTAGTCGTTCGGTGGTAGAAGGGGCTTGAAGGAAATAGTTTACGCGATTACAGTGCACACTCCCCGTACTGCATCCGATAAAAAACCGAAATGCCTTGTCCGTTGGTGAGAGGGTGCACCAGCTAGCAGCTAGTTTGGCTTAGGCCAAAGATCGTCGTGGTTCTTAATACCCATATAAGAATTCAACTTAAAATTTCGTACTGGAAGTTGTCCTGGATTACGTGCTGAATAGTACTGGAAATTGTTTCTATGTATTGGTTATTTTTGAACAACATTTTCATAATGATAATTTAAGATGTTTACATAGTAATCATCACGCCTCTTTCTCATTGAAGTAGGCAGGACAGAATCCTTCCCCTTGTTACGATCCTGGCATACGCCTATCACTTTTAATTTCGTAATATTTATTTTAATTTCATACATGCTTGCCGGTGGCCAATGACCTGACTTATTCCTAAAATCAACCTTCATCTGATCAAACATTTATGTATGCCTTTTTTTTTTTACGTGCGGAAATCCCTTCGGATACGCCCCTGCCGGCCAGCGGGGGTGGTTATGTCGTGTATCGACTAAAACCGCACGGTGTCCTCCCCAAGTGTCCGTTGCCGGGCACCCCGGGTAAGCCCTCGAAAGGATAACCCGTTTACCGGGTTGCCGATTCACCCTTACCTGAAAAATTTGTTTTGTCAGTGCAGTTTACGGGGAGATATAGAAATCTCTCTGGGCTGATGATAGGGACCATATTTGTAACTGACTATTTACTACTTACGAGATACTTTTCCACAATTTACAACCCGTTGCAAATACGCCTCTAGTTGCTATTGACAAAATCTTGAATTAATTGAGTAGTTTAGAAAAAGAGAACCTACAGAATAACAAATATCACAATGTATATTATAAGCTGAAAATAATATTGCAATAGTATGAATTCAAGGCTTATTATATACTAAGTTTTATTTTTCATCTTGGGTACACAAAATCTTAAACAACAATGTTGTAACAGCGCCACCTGTTTAAAATGTTTTGAACTTCATCGCCTTTGCACTCCAGAAAACCTTACGGAGTTCTTAATTCCACATAGCCTGTAGTTTATATTTGTGTGGAGTGTAGCATATATTGTAACTGTTGTACTTTTCTCAATCGCATTTTGCGTAAATAAATTCTTTTTATGTTATTTCCTTTTTACAAAGAAAGAAATTTCGTGACTATAATAAAATTATTTTAACTTTTCTTAGTACTTTCATTAAGGACTACTAGTAACACTTGAATCTTATATTAGTTGGGGAGACTAACATGACACAATAAGGAAGGTAAAAGCAATCGAAATATTGGGACTAGTTTAAATGAAAGTAATTTTAAATTGCCGTTTCGTATTCAGATGAAAATAGATTCCTTTCAATGAGCTCTACTCTAATACTTGCGTACATTACTTTTTTTATCGTCTTAGAATTATTTTGAATCCATTAAATACTTCATATACCGTTCAAAGCATTTAATTGTTCTTGATCATCCTTCCATATTCCTATGTAAAACTCAGCTAAATGTAGTAAGTACCTATGTTGCTAAAAATATGAAACAGATAGATAGGTCCGTTCTGTATCACATAAATGTGTCGGGGTGCGAGGGATATGCTCTATGGGCAACCTTACACCCCGGCGTCTGTAGACCCGAGACGGCGTGCGGTTTTAGTCGGTTCAAGCCCGACATAACCGCCCCCGCTGGCACGCGGGGGGGTATCCGAAGGGATTTCCGCACGAAAAAAAAAAAAAAAAAAAAAAAAAAAAAAAAAGGTACCTATTGGTAATTGATGAGGTGCAATAATTGGAATAAGAACTGACAAAAAACAATTATAAATCATTCTGGATGAGTCATTGCCAACTATTTATTATCCTGGATTTTATTTATAAACCTGAGCTAAGAAACAAGAAGATTGGGATTCTTAGGACCTGCAGAGTTCAAAACTTTGATCAAAATTTCCAAATTACCCCAGGTGGGGGTGACAGGTTTCCTATTTGAAAATGTCAACCAATTCATTACCTAATATCGTGATTTTCATAAATAAAACAATATTGACATATTTCAAAATTTATTTTTATTTACACGTTGTCGAAGTAATAAAAATATTTGGGTAAATTAGTCAACAATATTAAAACATTAACGTATCGTACTTTACATAATATGTACCTACTTAATAGTAATTCGTGAATTCAATTCCAGTGATAAATAAAATAATAATTGACAAATCAAATAACAAATAATATATATTTGACAATATAACAGTCTTTCTCTTAGGCATTTTGTGTTAATCCTCATTTCTCACCAGGGGGTGGGAGGGAGCAGCTGCAAATATGACCATTTTACCTAATCTCTTACAACTAGGTACCAGAAACGACAGATTTGTTAAGTATGGTGGCACTTTTTATGGTTTACTCCTATATCAGATTATTTACAAAAAATGAAATCTATGACATAAAGTACCTATCATTTATACATGTACTTTCTTATGTGTAAGCATGACCAGTTATATTGGTTTACATAAGTATGGATCAGCCAGTTTTCAACCTTTTTTATATATTCTGAACTAAGGACAGCTTTCAGAAGAGTTTTCTGAAGATTCACTTTCTTTTAAGAGAAGTTCTAACTCAACATATTTAACTTTTACGGTCATATACCTACGGCTTCACACTGGTATGTATGCAGCCATAGCTGGCTTCAAAATAGTCGAATTTGCAAGTTTTTTTTATTTGTATTCAATTTTAATTAAATTTTTTTAAGCATTTTGTATGCTTACTTTTTTCTAAAGATTTAGATCGGAAAAAGAGAACATCTAGGACGGGACTTGAACCCGCGACCAGTAGCATTTTGTATGCTTACTTTTTACTAAAGATTTAGATCGGAAAAAGAGAACATCTAGGACGGGACTTGAACCCGCGACCAGCGACCGCGACTGGTAAAAAAAAAAGGTAAGCAAAAAGGTGGTGGAAAAAAGTAAGCATACAAAATGCTTGAAAAAATTTAATTGAATTAATTAGGCGGAGTCATCAAAAAACAATGTTTAAAAATGACTGTAAAGTTATTCATTGTTTCCGTAGTTCGCAAGAATTACGGTAGATGGCTCCAACGTTGCCTTAAGACGTATATGATATATCGGAGAATTTCGAATATCTGGGACGTGTCTAGGTGGCTCAGTTGGTCAGAGCATTCCCCCTGTAAGGGACTGGTCGCGGGTTCAAGTCCCGTCCTAGATGTTCTCTTTTTCCGATCTAAATCTTTGGATTCAATTTATTTAGATTTTTGGTAGTACCCTATCAAGTATTTCACCACTTTCTTTATAACTAATCGATAAAATATGTAAAAAGCTCATATTTGACTATTATCTTTGGTTTTTAACATCATCAGCAATATTAAGTCTAACAAGAAAATTGAATTACTGTACTCGTAGTACTGGTTCTCTATGGGTTTCAATTCAACGTTATTCACATGAGTTTTGGATTAGAATGCAATTTTCTCCTGACCAAAGATATCTATAGAAATGTATATAGAAAATAGTATTAAACACTTAATTGTAAACTTATTTATATTGGTAATAAACAATAGAAGAATAAAGTAAGTATTAAGTAGTAGTTGTGAGCATTTTATGCGGATATTCTCATTTTTCTTAAATTTTGGCTAATAAGTCGTTAAATTCAAATTTGATTTATAGACAAATTAATGACACCAGTATCTAAGTTTCTGGTTACGCAATTTGATGTTAAATAATGTAATTTCAAAATACTTTGTTTTTAAATAGAAAAGAATAGGCAAGGCAAATAGTATGTACAATAATATGGTAAAGTGCAAACTGTTACGGAGACAGCGTAACGTTTTGAACACATCGGAGCCGATTCCTTGATATTTTATCAAAAGTTTATGCGTATGATACATAGTATAATAAAAATTGTTTTAACGAATTCTTGCCATTTATTTGGTGTTATTTCCTTATTTACACTGATCCCTAAGATTACTGCCACCCGTTGAGCCCGCACATTTTTGCGAGTAACATTAACGAGTTGAGAAACATTAATAAAACAGTTAGTTCAGTTGTAGGTGATATATATTTTGGTGTGACGGTATATATTTTGGTGTGACGGTATATAAAAAAAACCTAATGACAACTCAACAAATCAAAGACAAGATATTACGGACCACGAGCCCGCAACGTTAAGACTTACGATATACAATAAAGGCTGAAATTGCCTGAATGTATGTACCTTATACGGGTATAATTCACGATCCCCGATATGAAGATACCGAATTCTGAACTTTGCGGGCTCTTGGTCTATTATGAAAATTTAATTTTCTTTACTACCCTTAAATTAGCCGGCCTGAAAGCCTGTATGAGTTATCACAATATTTTATTTACTTATAACGAAGACAATAATATTTACAACTTTATTATAATAATTGTGTAGGAGTGTTTAAAAATGGAATGTACAGAGGTGGCAATATTAATAATGCTAATGTAAGCTTGCAGAACTCGAAATATGATTGCTTGAAGCTTGAAGGCGTTTTATAAGGGATTGAGCGTTTACAAAAGTCTACCTTTGATGTCTGTATGGAAACAAAATTAAAAAGATATCTTATATCACATTTACATTTTTACATCACCATAAAATCAAGGTACGGCCCACGTGATGGCATTATTACGAGTACCATAATAATAGGTCTTTACCTATGAAATTGCCGAAATTTTCTTAAAAATTCATGAGTTCGTTATTCCCGTAATTTAATAGCTATTTCCATTATTTATATTTTGTTTGAAAGTTGATTTCAAGATTTTACAACTCTGTATTAAATTTTGTTTTTATTGGCCGCTTGATAAATTAATTCGATCTTCAAAAACAGTACTTCCTAAATGCTATCCATTTTGATGATAAATTTCGTATTACTTAACAGCTGTCACTTTTCAAAAACGTAATAAAAGTTGCTGTTTGTCAGCTTAATGTTGTCTCATTCATACACAAATAAAATCATAAAATTAGGATATGTCATTCCTAAAAAAAATGCAAAAATGTTAGTACTGAAAATTGGGTTTCCTCCAATTTCTTCAAGAAAAACGGCAATTTCATATGTAATGACCTAATATTATTTCAAATTATTTTACTAGAAGTGTCATTGATGACTTAGTAAAAACAATGTCCACTTTGAATATCCTATATGAACGCTCAACGTCCACATACGAAAAAAAATGGTTTATAGAAGATATCTAGCAACAAGAAGTAATGAATATTTTTTTTAATAAATATTCTTGGACCTATTACACAACGCCATCTAGACTCAAATTAAGCAGAGCATGTCATATGGGTTCTAGAAAGTGGATAAACATACTTAGATACTTTTTTTTGTATATAAATACGTATTATACATAGAAACACCCAGACAAATATTGCAATGCATATTGAAACCATATTTGCAATGAGCGGGAATCGAACCCGCGACCTCTGACTTAGCAGTCGAATGCCCTCCCACTACGCCACAGAGGTCGTCAGTAAGTACGAAATAATGAACATAAAACCATATATGTTATACAGTTACAGGGAATTTTTTTAGCGTATAATTGCTGACAGTTACATCAATGATAATTTTACCAATATTCGAGATTATATCTTATATGACGATTTGCTGCATGTCTTACTCTATAGTGGTCTGAATATAGTAGTTCTTTGTACAGTTACAGCAGTAGTGCACTTGCCGTTCCTCATAATAAATTGCACTAAATTACGAAATTTATAATATTTACTTCCATTTAGAGATGCCTAACGATCGTTGTCTTCTGCCTTTGTACCATTCACTTGAAGTTATTCAATCGAACAAGGTTGGATAAGTATTCTATTCTCGACTGCCGTTGCGTTCAGTTAATATCTCAGATTTCTTTGAATACCTCTTAAAATGAAACTTTCAGATGGTCTCATCCTGTTTGGATACTAGTAGATATTACTGGATACTCGAGTTGTGACACAGTTGTCTTATATCAACTGACTACTTTTACTGATGAGTCTTCTAAGCATAAGTAAATAGTGGTAAGAATAATAATAAACCTATGAATATATCTTTGAATAAGGTACTTTTTTTTGTGATGGTCACGTCAATATAACTTCAACTTCGCCTGATGTTAAGCTAAAGGTAAAATCTCAGGATAGAGGGTTACCATTACAGATATCGATTCAAATGCTACAATGGTAACCCTCAGATTAACGGCCTCATCAGATGCTTTTTCACGCATCGCTTAACGGACCCGGAACTGTAAGAAGAAGCAGCAGTTGTCTACAGTAATTAGCTACGAATACAGTACCAAACGACTATATAAACCACCAGTATGATACCAAGAAATTGTACAAAATTCATGACATGTAACATTATAAAAAGAAAAGAAGATTATAAAAATATCTAATTAATAATCCGCGGTGTTGCCACCGTTCATAAGTCATAGTGAAAATGTACCATTACGTGGGCCGTATATATGTTTACGAATCTGTTATGTATTACAACCATTGATAGTGGAGAACTATGATTTTAATCAACGAGAGGCATCTGAACATCAAAACAAAACGCAAAGCCTTGTGAAAAGAAACGGGTTATTCCCACTGCTCCGATCGTATCTCCAATAGATGGAACAGTATTAGTACTTATTAATTATAATGGTTCTAATTTCAGACTAAATTCGTATTTTAACTTATACAAATACATTCAGAATCAACGAACAACAAGTGCTTCTGATAAACGTGGCGTGGTAGCTTCATCATAATCTTCGTATTCAGGTACAGCTAAATCAAAATCTTGACCAATCACCATTGGCAGTAGAAACAAAAATAGTAAGAGAACCCAGCTTTGGAAGTATTTCGCTGATGACGTGCTGTTGTGCGTAACTGTAAATAAGATAAATAATAATTTAATTTTTATGCATAAAAGTATATGCAATAAAAGTTCAGTCGCCCAAACGTACATCCCCGTGTGTATGACTGAACTTTTTCATGATATTTCGTGGGTGTGTTTTAAAAGGTCACTGGACGATTAACATTCGCAATTGAATCCGGTAGGTAGTACTCTGATTCAAGAATTTTTTGATTATCTTCTGACCAGGATTCAAGCCCATTTAAAAAAGTCGCTGCAAATCTTGCCTCACGCTCTGTCTCTGGTCAGTAGACAGCTTGACATATATATTTTTTCTATTGGAACAAGAGCCCGCGATAATCAGATCTTCGTTATGTATAAAAACTGAAAGTTTCTCTGTGTATGAAAATTTTTCATACAATATATATATAATATATATATATATTTTTATACAATAACAAATGTGATCATCGAAGGCTCTTGCTCTATATAGTTACTCTGTAGCTGATGAATTATAAAATCGATTACAATAGCCAAGCTTTAGATTTGCGGGTCTGATAGATTTAACTCAGAAAAAGTGAACATTCAGAACGCGACTTGAACCCGCGACCAGTCCGTTACAGGAGGAAAACTCTGACCAACTGAGCTACCTTGAACAGTCTTAGATATTCGAAAGTCTCCGATACATTACGGCTAGGGGCGCCGCTGGAGACATCTACCGTAATTTTTACGAACTACGGAAACAATGAATAATGTTACATTCGTTTTTAAACATTGTTTTAGATTAGACCGCCACATTAATTTAAATAATTTTTTTATTATGATTTCAAGGATATAAAGTTAACTAGGAAAAAGTGAATTGTGAAACACTAAATAAAATAAAAAAAATCCGTTCCCGCAGGGGGAACGCACAGGTAGTTTTCGTGAAGCAATTAATATTATTTTTTAACATGTTTAATTTTTTTTTTCTCGAAAACGGTAACTTTAGCGAAAAACTTTTCAGACATTTATTTTAGACCTAAAAATGACCTATCGATTAAAAATGTTTCCTACACCAAGAATGTTCACAGGTTAGAAGTTATGATTTTTTTCCCGAAAAATTTTGGTATTTTCCCCCCTCCACTTTTAGTTAAAGTTTTAATCTATAGGTTTATAATGAAAAGTTGTTGGTATTCATGTATACTATGGGATAAAATTGGAACGGTTCGAATATCTTTCATGGAACGTGAAATTTTGAGGAAAAACTGATTTCACAAAAAGTGAGGCCCTACCGTCCCCTTAGGCCGGATTCCACCCGTTCACGAACTTAAACTAAGTTTACACCCAAGCAATTTTTGAAAGCAGTTTGAAAGCGATCGGGGCAAAAATGCGACTGACCCTGGGCCATTCGCAGTGTCCCCTCTGATAAGAGCAGAGGGGTACCTGGAGCGACCCCCCCCCCCCCGCGGGCCTTGCAGGCCCGCCATACCCCGACCCCCTCGTGCAAAGGGGTCAGCTGGCCCTGAAAAAGGCCGGTTAGTCAGACTCTTGGCCGTTGACGTTGACGCCAGCTACTCCAGAGGAGCAATCAATGATGCGTCATCGCCCACGTTGCCCAGGGTGCACCAAACTTGGAGGTGATCCAACCAGTCGCACCCCTATTACATTGGGACCTAAACATAACTGGCGAATCGTGAGTAAATTTGATTTTTTTTACAAACATTTTTAATTTATCCCTTAATACAACACGGAATTTCTGGCCAAAATAAAATTTGGAAGTTTATCCTTAAATAAATAGAACGGAAATGATAAAAAAGATTAAAGAAATATTTCTATTTACTTAATAGATTGTAATATCACGTTTATCTTTTTAACAACAACAATACTCGTAAGTAGTTAGTATAATTAATTAATAAAGTGAAAAAAAAAATAATCACGATGATACGTCATAATTGTTATTAAAATACGCCAACTTACTCCTTTCTGGTCTGGGATCAGTTTCTGGCGTGAAAAAGTCAAGATTAGCTGAACTTCTATACACGTCATAGACCGTAGCGAGACAGGCAACCCTTAGACGTCCACCGATGAACAAGTCCTGGGTGACTTTGACGTCAGCCTTGACATTTGTCCAGAAAAAGCCACTCTCTGTAGGGTGAAGACTCATTTCTGTAGAACGGAGCTGAAAAGTAAACAATATATACAAATAAATTTTAAAAAATCATAGCCCGTTCCTCCACACTATTGAGGTAGCTAATAAGCGCATGGCTTACTTTATTTTAAACATAACTTAACTACCTTGTGTTATGGGTTCTAGACTACGGATAAACATACTTAAATACATGTTTTTAAATACATGTATACATTGTACATGTATATATGTATACATGTAAATACATACATGTTATTCATAGAAAAACCAATGCAAATAGACCAATATTAAATTTTTAACAAAGATAATTGAAATTTCTTGTATGGAATTTAATTTGATCTTATTATAAGAATCCGCAAACACTACCTTTTTTTTTTCTTTTTTTTCGTGCGGAAATCCCTTCGGATACCCCTCCGCCGGCCAGCGGGGACGGTTATGTCGGGCTTGAACCGACTAAAACTGCACGCCGTCTCGGGTCTACAGACGCCGGGGTTTAAGGTTGCCCATAGAGCATATCCCTCGCACCCTGACCGATCCTGGGCCATCTCCGATTTCGAGATGGCCCTCTCGGGTTTGGGAACCACGGTGTCCCCGTCTTGCCCCGGTTTGGGGGAGGGACGCTAGTCGCCCCACCGCCCCGGCCTGCTTCTGCTGGGGTGACAGGCGGCCTTACCGATTGAGGCGCGTCGCAGGCGACTCAGGCGCCGGAGGTCGCCTAACGACCTCCGTCCTCCATGAGCGCAGGCCTGGGGGTGGCAGGTAAGGCCGCAAACACTACCTCGCTTCGACTTTCTGACCTAACTATTGGATATGTATTTGTATGTATAATATATTTAGGTTTATGTATTACATATTTAGTTATATTATGTTAATGTGTATGTTTGTGTACCTTAATTTCAATATGTTTGTAATTTTGTTTGTGTGTGTTTATGTATTCATTCTCGCTATCATGCACACGTACAAATTTCTTTAAGAAATAAGCAGTACCATTGTACTATTCTTTCCACCATACAATATTTGTCATGTTTTTGTTTTGTGTGCATAATTGTTTAATAAATAAAAATAAATAAGGCAGCTATAAACTAGTAATGTTAATTAAGATACTCACAGCCTCCTCGTTGATGAAAATTGTGAGATTAGCAGCTGGTTTAGCTGGAGATGATGTACAATTCGCCTGCAGCACTTCCCCTGGTTGATAACGGTCCTTGTCTGCCTTTAGTATTGGACCACTTAGCGGCAACACTGGAATGATAGAAAATCACGATCAATGGATATGATTTAGAAATTTAGCAAAAAAAAAACAACAATATATTATTCTATAACATTCTACACTACACGGTGCTTTCTAGACCCAAAGTAAGCATAGTGTAACTAGCTTGTGTTATGGGTTTCAGAATGCGGATACATTGATACTTTTTTTTTGTAAATACATACATATTTTACATAGAAACACCCAGACCAATGCAATTAGACATATTCAAGTTGTTCAAGCCAGACACAACCGCCCCCGCTGGCCGGCGGGGGCATCCGAGGGGATTTCGGCACGAAAAATAAAGCGTCCTAGCTCTACGGATGGAGAGAACGGTAATTGTTCAAAAAGTAACTACCAGAACCAATCAATGATTAATAAATGCAAAAATGTTATACATTTTGCAAGACATTATAGCATAAAACTCAATAAATCCAATTAGATTGGAATAAAAACATATCTAACCTATAATATACAATTTTATCACAATGTTGTCTGTATTAAGGCATAAAATATAAAAAATACACCGAAAATATCGCCATGACAAAGCGAATGTTCGTTGACCCAGTCATTCGCGTTATTTGGTCATAAGCTGGCGTGTTGACTACTTAGATAAAGAAAGTCATTATATTGTGGGACTTATTGCCAGCGTACCATTACGTCTGAGCCTCTACACACACATTCGTGTTGTTCATATTTCATGTACCTACCTACATAAGAACCTACTAAATATAATCTCAATTATCGCTATTCTCGATCATTATTGTTTTCTAAGTTGTAAAGGATTCCTCTTGGTCACATGGCAAAATTTTCCTTTCAGGCTTGTTTTTGTCTGGGTTTGATTCCAGGTTGGACATAGTGTCTTTGGACTATTTTATCATGAACATCTTAGAAGTAGCTCTGATATTGAATATGCCTGGTAAAGCAATAAATTCGCCTCTAATCGGAGTTATGGAATACTTCTTTGTCTCCCCTTCAATGATTCACAAGTGTAAGTATCGAGAAATATTATAGTTTCATTGTTGGTTGATCTGAACGAATATTCATCATTATTCTGTTATCGGATTTTATATTTATTGGTGCCTCAAGGTACACTTTGTAAGCTACTAGCATTAAATTGGGATATTACTGTCGTAATGACGAGGGACCAAAAAAAAACATGACCCATCTATCTAATGTCAAAAACATGAGCATTGATTTATCATTATAGAATATAACATCGCTTATCCCACTGGCGAACAAAAACCATAGCCCCGAGGGCTTTTTTACAAAAGTACATACCGCACTGAATCCTAAGAAAATAAAATTAACATCAAGACGGGTATCGTACAGGGTACTATTATACTAGTACCATATCTATGAGTATTGCGTACTTACAACCTCTCTGGGACGTATTTGAATTCAATGCGCGTTTCTTGACCGGATTATAAACTTATTTTATTTTCTTATAGATAGATATTGTTTTGTACTTAATCAGATTTAGAAAAAGCCCAATCTTGATTTATTGATTACTGACAGTCTGTAGTCTGCGGTTCTACTTACGTCAAATACTTATTCCATTCCCACATTCTACAAGAACCTATTAAAGATAATAAGATATCATACGTAACTATATAATACGTAACATACATAAGCATACTATTCCAGACTATATATAATGTATCTCTGTGCCGAATTTCATCCAGGCTTGTTCAGCCTTTCCAGCTTGATTGAGTAACGTACATTCATCCAAACTTACCCATTTATAATAGAATATCTTTAGGTGTGTATTTATGTTTTTAATTAAAAATAATTTTAATTTTATTTATTAGACCGTGGGGGTTTCCACACATAAAAAAAAGGACAGCTATATTGGTTAGATACAACAATACTATACCTACTGTTACTACATATACACTTATTAGGGTTCCGTAGCCAAATGGCAAAAAACGGAACCCATATAGATTCGTCATGTCTGTCTGTCTGTCCGTCCGTTTGTCACAGCCACTTTTTTCCGAAACTATAAGAACTATGCTGTTGAAATTGGTAAATAGATGTATTCTGTGAACCGCATTAAGATTTTCATACAAAAATAGAAAAAAAACTATAAATTTTGGGGGTTCCCCATACTTAGAACTGAAACTCAAAAATTTCTTCAAAAATGATATTGATGTTTCTAATATCTTCTTTTTCTAAACTATTCAGTTTAGAAAAAGAAGATTCTCTTATTCTCTGTGTCTAGTGTAGGGGAGAGACACTGTAACTTCTAAAATAAGAGAATGATAAAATTTAAAAAAAAAATGATGTACATTACCATGTAAATACATACATAGAACTGAAACTCAACATTTCTTTTTCATAAAACCCATACGTGTGTGGTATCTATAGATAGGTCTTCAAAAATGATATTGAGGTTTCTAAAATCATTTTTTTCTAAACTGAATAGTTTGTGCGAGAGACACTTCCAAAGTGGTAAAATGTGTGTCCCCCCCCCCCCTGTAACTTCTAAAATAAGAGAACGATAAAACTAAAACAATAAAACAAATACATGATGTACATTACCATGTAAACTTTCAAATTAGTTTGAACGAGATCTAGTAAGTAGTTTTTTTTAAACGTCTTAATACGTAAACCGCAATTTACCTTTCATTCAATCAACTCAAATAAAAAATAAAAAAAAATAAAAAAAACATTATGTTACTTGCTGCTACGGAACCCTTAATGGGCCAGTCCGACTCGCACTTGGCCGCTTTTAGGTAGATTTCGATGAAATCGATCTACTTATTGGTTTCTTGACTACTGTCGAATTTAAAAAAAAATTCTTCATATGAGGTCTAGTTATGACCCCCTGAGTCCGAAATGACCACTGGTCAAAAAGTATATATATAAATATATATGTATGTATATATGTATGTAAATATGTATGTATATATGTATGTATATACCTATATGTATGTATGGTTCCACTTCCCAAAATTTGCGGCACTCTCACGGTCGCATTTTTGCTCCGATCGCTTTCAAACTGCGGTCAAAAATTGCTTGGGTGTAAACTTAGTTTAAGTTCGTGAACGGGTGGAATCCGGCCTAAGGGGACGGTAGGGCCTCATTTTTTGTGAAATCAGTTTTTCCTCAAAATATCACGTTCCATGAAAGATATTCGAACCGTTCTAATTTTATCCCATAGTATACATGAATACCAACAACTTTTAATAATAAACCTATAAGATTAAAACTTTAACTAAAAGTGGAGGGGGGAAAAACCAAAATTTTTCGGGGAAAAAATCATAACTTCTAACCGGTGAACATTCTTGCAGTCGGAAACATTTTTAATCGATAGGCCATTTTTAAGTCTAAAATAAATGTCTGAAAAGTTTTTCGCTAAAAGTTTTTCGAGAAAAAAAAATTAAACATGTTAAAAATGCGCTCGGCGTGGGTCATAGAAGAAGCATAGGTCATAGAGGGGCAAAAAAATATTTCTAACCGTGCTTCACGAAATCTACCTGTGCGTTCCCCCTGCGGGAACGGATTTTTTTTATTTTTGGTTCCTTTTGGTACCTTTAAGGCAGCCACTGCATGCACAATAATATTGATCGAATTCAAGGTATAAATCGGTTTTGTTTACATGTTTTAATTCGTCAATTCCACATAGATACAAAAAAAAAACGTAAAATACACAAAATTCATGAAAATATTTAAAATTAGTAAAATAGTATTCTTTTCATGGGTTTCTTATTAATTTGGCACAATACGTCAATGACATAATAATGTCAATTTTCATTCTATAAATAAATATCAATTTATAAAATCTGTAAATAAATAAAATTAATACAATCACGTCAACGAATTAAATATTAATAAATGTATATGTTCTTTTTAAGAAGTATTTGAAATTGATAGTTTTGTACATTGTGAGCAAGTCAAAAATTATGTAGAAAAACAAATAGGGAAAGAGTACCAATCGAAAACTTAACATTATTAAACAAATCAATTGCAACAAATCAAATAAAAACAAATTATATCAAATTGACCAATCAGGAAACTACCAATGCATTGAGGAGCGAATAAATGGTTTTATTTTAATGTGGGTGCTAGCACCTCTGCCTACCCCTTCGGGGATATAGGCGTGAGTTTATGTTATGTTTTATTAACTTAAATTCGATCATTATTTAAATCAAAGTAATAAAAATAATATTAAATATAAAGTACTAAAAAATCCAGTTATATGTCATCATCATCATCAACCTATTCTAGTCCACTGCTGTAGATAGGTCTCCCCTAATGAGCGCCCTGTCTTCAGCTTGCCGCATCCAGCATCTACCCGGAGTCTTTCGCAGATCGTCAACCACCGTCTCCACTCAAGAACACGTTTACCCCAGCGGATGTCGGTTCTTCGCGAGATATGGCCGGCCCACTGCCACTTCAGCTTGCTAATTCTTTAAGCTATGTCAATAACCTTGGTTCTCTGTCGGATGTATTCGTTACGAATCCTATCCTTCAGAGAAACTCCGAGCCAAAGCCGCCCAGCGAGCTATGGAAAGAGCTATCTTTCCATAGCTCGCTGGGCGACTTTGAACTGGTGGACCAGCCCTACCGTGAGTGTCCACGTATATATTATATGTACCTTTTTTTTTTTTTTTTTTTTTTATTGTGCGGAAATCCCTTCGCATACAACCGCACGCCGTCTCGGGTCTTCAGACGCCGGGGTGTAAGGTTACCCATAGAGCATATCCCTCGCACCCCGGCTGACCCTGGGCCATCTCACCACTAACAGCATCGCTCATCCTGTCTCCTCTGAAAGCAGAGGAGTACGGAGAGCGATGTGTTCCCGCCACGTTGGGTATTGGCCGACGATCAATGCCAACCCTATGAAGGGGTGAAGGGGAAGCCATTGACCGCCGCCCAGGGTGTACCGGCCGCTCCGATTCCGTTCCCCCCGGACTGCAGCGGGATCGAAATCGGAGCGACACTCGAGGAGGTTACCCAACACACACCCCTATATTATATGTACCTACATTCTAATTTAGAGTGAGGAGACTTAGGCTTATCGTAGTGTCTTCAAGGTAACATAATTTTTGTGTCTTGGGACTGAGACGATAAGAGTTAATGGGCCATGGTATAACAATGTACATCTGTATATAGAAGTGGTTAGTGTAGTAAAAGAAGGGGAAAAGGTTGAAAAAGATTTTAGTGCAAATTTTACGTTAAATATAAAATAGTTCTCGAAATGAAACTATTTTTCATCCATCCCAAGACACATCACCCATCACCAGTCGCCCGTGACCATGGGTGCTGAAAAGCAACCAAAGCGTCGGGATCAATGTAAAATATGAAATAACATCAAATAAATCGCGATAGAATTCGTTAAAAAGTTTTATTTCAATGTGTGACATTCGCCCTGGGGTTATCCTTTCGAGGGCTTACCCGGGGTGCCCGGCAACAGACACTTGGGGAGGACACCGTGCGGTTTTAGTCGATACATGACATAACCACCCCCGCTGGCAGGCGGGGGGGTATCTGAAGGGAGTTCCGCACGTAAAAAAAAAAAGTGTGACATTCGCGTTCACTTCCGACAATATCATTTACTTCTTGAAACTTATAAATAAAATACGAGTCCACAAGTCTTTTTAAATATCATAAGGTGACTATGAGAAATATAAACATGGAAAAATTAGTACTAGAGTGTTTTAGAAGATTTATTTAGAAGGTATTACTATTAAAAAACCTTCAGTTGTAAGAAATATTACTAAGACTAGAGAAAGAAATTCGAGCCAAAGATTACAAAACAATGAAAATACCTATTAGGCTACTCTTTCTTGTGGGGTGTGTGTTGGGTAACCTCCTCGAGTGTCGCTCCGATTCCGATCTCGCTGCAGTCCGGGGGGAACGGAATCGGAGCGGCCGGTACACCCTGGGCGGCGGTCAATGGCTTCCCCTTCACCCCTTCATAGGGTCGGCATTGATCGTCGGCCAATACCCAACGTGGCGGGAACACATCGCTCTCCGTACTCCTGTGCTTTCAGAGGAGACAGGATGAGCGATGCTGTTAGTGGTGAGATGGCCCAGGGTCAGCCGGGGTGCGAGGGATATGCTCTATGGGTAACCTTACACCCCGGCGTCTGAAGACCCGAGACGGCGTGCGGTTTTAGTCGGTGCAAACCCGACATAACCGCCCCCGCTGGCAGGCGGGGGGGTATCCGAAGGGATTTCCGCACGATAAAAAAAAAAAAAAAAAAAAGGGCTACTCTTTCTTGTAATGAAGGAGAATGATGTGAGAGAGAAAAAGATGTGTATTATCCACTTTTTCTAGTAACTGTAATTGTGTCGAAACCTAACTTTTTTTTTTCTCTCTTTTTTATGCTACCTCTAAATATCTTCAAAGATCAAACACGGTGGATTTCGTTCCTTGAAAATTACTGATTCAGTCATAAACCCTCTTTAATCATCCTACAGCCGACGTATTTTCACTGCTTTATCGACAGTATCTTGAGAAGCTTAGAACCAAGGCATAAAACTGTATCAGCAGATCAAAAAATTAGTGATGGTAATAATCTAACTTTAAGATACATTCTTAATTAATACACAAATCGAATATTTTATAAGAATAAAGAAATGGTAAATAAAATATGTATTTGAGATCAGCATTATATCATTTTTGTATATATAAACCTTTCATACGTGTATATCTATATCTTCGCAGTTTTACTAAAAACTTGAACCGATTTTCATGAAATTAAGGTTTTTACCTAGTAATAGCACAAATAGGTCTAGTTACTCCATTCAATATTTAGTACTTAATTTTGGATACATAAGGTTGATTCAAAACATAACATAACTTCACGCCTGTAGCCCCGAAGGGGTAGGCAGAGGTGTATTACACACCCACGATTCGCCAGTTATGTTAAGGTCCTAATGTAATAGGGGGCGAGCCTATTGCCATCTACAAAGGTTGATTCAAATCTTTACAATTATAAAATTGATAATTTGTTGTGTCTGTACATTGGAGATATTTAAAAAAATATTTTGTTTATGTTAAATGAACGATTCAGAACACAAAAATATTTTTTTTTTTGAAATTCTTGTCTGTTTGTTCGCGACGGACGCAATAACTACTGAACGGACATTGATGCGGTTTTTTTTCTATTAGAAAGGTCTTGGTCAAACTTAAAATCTGCCGTACGTTTGATTGCAAATGGTGAAGTAGAACCGGAGATATAACCAATAAACGATAACCGACCTCCGTGCGGGAGGAGCCGCGGCATCAGCTATGTATGATATACACAAAACTCAAGAATACAAGATGGATTAAAATCATTCATAGCTAATAACGGTTCTCATCAAGGACAAACAGCCTAAGTTCAAAATGAAAATTGCGACTCTGTTCTTGCTATAATTTAATAAATTGGCCAATTAAATTATTACGACGAGATAAAACTTTTGCTTAAATATACAACAGTAATATCTAAAGCGGCGACCGCCATAAATTTTTGTCTTTTATATAAAATCCTTTTATAGTATTAAATTTAACTTTTAATACCATCTCTTAAGAGCTTTTTATTTTTCTCATTCAAAAATTGTTGTATAGTGCGTTTATATTGTTGATTGGTGTGATTATTTTAATCGTGTAAATTATTCTGGCCTCTGTGGCGTAGCGGTAGTCGAATGACTGCTACGACAGGGGGCGCGGGTTCGATTCCCGCTCAGTGCAAATATTTGTATGCATGAATATATCTATTTTCATTGGTCTGGGTGTTTCTATGTATAATATGTATGTATTTACAAACAAAAAAAAAAGTATATAAGTATGTTTATCCACATTCTGGAACCCATAACACAAGCTAGTTAAACTATGCTTACTTTGAGTCTAGAAAGCGCTGTGTAGAATGTCGTAGAGCATTTATTTAGAGTATTTATTTATTCTTTACCTCTTAGATGATCTCTTTAGTCTAAACTGACATCAATGTAACTGGGTTCAGTTTCATCATGGTGAAGGAAAACAATGATGAAAAAATTCACTGCTATCTTCTATAGATTTATAATCGCGGATCATTGATCCGAATTTATAAGTTACTCGCGATCAAATAATTTTTAAAATATGTTTATGGTAATTACCGTGACCTTTGACCGAATTGCATGACGTTTGACCTAGTGACTTAATCAACCTGGGACCAGATTATAGATCTATAGATACTTACACCAAGTATGTATGGTATATGTAAGTGGATAAGCAGGCCGGGATCAACCTCGCAGAATATACACTGATCAAATGGGTAATGTATTGAAAAAAAAAGCAGGTCAAAAATATTCGACACCGATGGATCTACACATGAAAGGTTTAATGACAGTAGAGGAAAGATAAGCAGATATAACATAAGAAGTTAATACAAATTTAATTTTGTACTACAATATTTACTGTCATGTGTTTAGTTGAATTATGAGAAACTAGTATTGGTTTGGCCGGTAGTGTTTAAATTTAAAGGAACAATAATAGCCTTAAAATTAAATTAAGATAACTTTACTCATAAGGGAGTACTATAAAATTGATGAAATATTAAGATTGAGAATGACTGCGACACTTAGTAACTTAATTTAGTTAATTAATATTCATTTTTTGTAGACAGTTACTTTTTAATGATAGAGAAAAAATATTTTGAGATCTCAAGTGGGTCCTAAAATTAAATAACTTTTGATTAATATGGTGTTTTTTACACCGGTAATGGATTCCAGAATAATCACGGGTGTGTACTAGATAGGGGTAATATGTGTCTAGAGAAAGATTTTATACAACACTAGCTGATGCCCGCGGCTCCGCCAAGTATCTCTGGTTCTACTTATCCAATTGTAATCGAATATACGGCAGATTTTAAGTCTGACCAAAATCTTTCTAATAAAAAGACCGCAACAAAATCAGTTCAGTAGTTTTTGCGTCCGTCGCGAGAAACTAGACAAACAGACGAGAGTTCCGAAAAAAAAACATTTTTGTTTAGATCGGAAAAAGAGAACATCCAGAACGGGACTTGCACCCGCGACCAGTCCCTTACAGGGGGAATGCTCTGTCCAGCTGAGCTATCTAGACACGTCCCAGATATTCGAAATTCTCCGATATATACGTCTTAAGGCGACGCTGGAGCCATCTACCGTAATTTTTGCGAACTACGGAAACAATGAATAACTTTAGTCATTTTTAAACATTGTTTTTTGATGACTCCGCCTAATTAATTCAATTAATTTTTTAAGCATTTTGTATGCTTAACCCGTAAGTGGTAATTCCCCCTGTAAGGGACTGGTCGCGGGTTCAAGTCCCGTTCTAGATGTTCTCTTTTTCCGATCTAAATCTTTAGAAAAAGTAAGCATACAAAATGCTTAAAAATTTAATTGAAAAAATTTTTGTGTTCAGATCGCTGCCAAGTATTTTTTTGATTCTCCTATTATTTTACAGACTCAGTTAACTTATAATTTCTAAATATTATAGACTAGCTGACCCGGCAGACTTCGTACTGCCTCAATCGATAACAACTTTCATATTTATTCACCTTTTAAACCTTCTCTGGACCTCCACAAATAATTCAAGACCAAAATTAGCCAAAACTAAACTAGCCAAAAAAAACTCGCTAAAACTCGAGAACGGCTGGACCGCAGCCGTTCTCGAGTTTTAGCGAGACTAACGAACAGCAATTCATTTTTATATAAAAAGATAGATAAGAAATATATCGATTTATTAAGGAGACATAGTCATTAATTGAAATTACATTAATATCGAGTGAGACAGTAGAATTTTGAAGTCACTATCAGACTATTGTACACCTAAACATGTGCGTATATTTTAAATGAAAAAAAAATTAAACTAAAAATATTTCAATCGTTAACTATTGAAGCATCAAAACGGAATAAAATTGATCATCAAAGAATTGGCTGAAAGGCGGATCCACACAGAAATTTTTATAATCGAATAAATTTGAAATTCAATGAATTGAATTTATACATTTGAGTACTTACCCTTATAAAGCAAACTTACATTTCTACTGGAATAAGCCGTAATTGAATTTGTTTGGAATTTTCAATTTGTCGTCGGAGTGATGTATTTATAGGTACCTAACTATAATTATTACCTATATAAACATATTATACATACTTTAAAAAAGGGTACAACTTATTAAATACACGTATCAAATTCGACATCAAAGCTGGTAATAACATCGATGTAGATAAGATAATGCCCAATTGCCTGAATCGACAACCCAAGATCGCATGACTTGGCGCATGAAAGTGAGGAGACCTGACCCCAAATAATGGGATAAGGAGAGGAGAAAGAAGAAGAAGAAGAAGCAGAAGATAAGATAATCGACTACAAGAAAGCCTACGACTCCGTGCCACATACATGGCTGTTGAGGGTGCTGGAGTTGTATAAAATTGATACAACCCTATGCATCTTCTTAAAGGCATGTATGGGGCAATGGAGGACGGTACTTCTTTCTCCAGGGTGTCGTCAGGTCCTTGGGGATGGTGCATCGATAAAGATCGAGAGGGGTATATGCCAGGGTGATAGCCTGAGTCCATTACGGTTTTGCGTAGCACTGAATCCTCACAGTACAATACTGGAGAATTCAGGGTTAGGCTATCAGTTACGGAGAGGAGGTCAAGTTATATCCCATCTTCTTTACATGGATGACTTGAAATTGATTGCCACTACCGACTCCCGCCTGGTAGAATTACTTAAGGTAACTGAAACCTTTAGTAATTCTATCAGAATGGAACTTGGTGTAGACAAATGTGCAGTCATTCATGTTAAGAAGCGTGGGGTTGTGGAATCTGAAAGAATTGAACTTTCAGATTCTACACAACTGAAATCTCTCTCGGCAACTGAAACCTATTAATATCTTGGTATGTCACAAGCGTTAGGTATTACTTAGGCTGCCACGAAACAGGCGTTGCGGGATTATTTCTTTGGGCGCCTGAAAAATGTACTGAAGAGTCTTTTATCGGGCGGTAACAAGGTACGAGCCTACAACGGCTGGGTCATGCCAGGCTTAGTATACTCCTTTGGCATACTAAGATGGACTCAGCCCGAATTAGATGCCCTGGATAGGAAAGTCCGTACGTTGCTAACTGCAAATCGTATGCACCACCCACGCTCATCAGTAATAAGGTTGAATATCCCACGGAAGTGTGGAGGTCGTGGTTTTTTAAACGCCTAGACTCTCCACAACCGTGAGATATGCAACCTTAGGGAATATTTTCTACACGTTGACGTGGATGTGCATAATTGGAGATTATGAATTTGTGCCGTTTGGAGTCGAAACGTTAGGGGCATGGGGTCCGAGTGCTCTCAGTCTCTTCAGCAACACGTATGATCGACGCTTCTCGTGACCAGAAGGCTGGCTTCTTTTTAGCACAGAGAATAAGTATTGCCATACAACGTGGCAATGCTGCCAGTCTTCTGGGCACGTTACCACAGGAGGCATGCGATGCGGAGGAATTCCGCGATGCATTTTAGGTTTAAGTTTCTTTTAATTATTTATTTTATTTTAGTTTTATTTAGTTTAGTTTAGTTAGATATAAAATTTGTAACCACATTTGTACAATTATCTTTTTCACAGAATAAATGAATTATTGATAACATCGGTAGATAACTGAGCACCTATCTAAATGCCATGAATACTCCGCGCACCAAAGTATTTAATCTAACTCAAATATAAATAGCTGTTGAGGTATTAAATAATGCTTTTCCTGATTTACACACCTAACTGAATATCCTGGCTAAAGAATTTTAACGCCTTCCCGATCAAAATGGATATCCACATAAAATATGTACCTCGTAAAATAGATACTGCTAATAAATAATAACTAGATACCGGTGCTCTCAGTGGTGACAAATTTTACAACCTGTTACGTTGGTCATAAACTATCAGTTTAACTGAGCTAAATCGACTAGATACAGTGAGGATGCATGTACTGCAGTGCACAGTTAATAATCTGAACAGTACATGCTGGTAAGGCTGGGCGCAAAGTACGCATTGCTGTCTTGCTCTTATTGTTTTGTATTAATAAGCATGTAGATATGCCACGTTTTAAGTGATAATTATTACTTATTAAATGCACATTTTTCTTACTTTCAAGTAAGTATCTGTTATTTAAACTTCGATTATTTTTAGTTTTATTTCAGTGATGGCTGAGTACGACTGTACTTTAATTTTTTTATTCCTTAAAATAAAATGTGTGCCAATAGCCTACTACATAGTTTTGGAGGTGACGATTCGCACGCCAATAAATTAACTTAATGCGAATCACCTACAGAAAAAATAATCTAATTTAAAGGATTCTATTCGCACGTTTTGTGCGAGTTCAATTCGTGCGAATCGTCCAATAAGCCAAATACAAGTTCGAATCCTACTACTAAACTACTATTATTTAGGTTAATTGAAGAGTTCAAAGAGATATTCCTGGTACTGCCTATACCCTCTGAAGGACACAAAAATTATCTCCAATAGAGTACAGCTATAAGTAATCGTGGTCTTTGATGGTGTGGCGTCATACCAATATTTTGCACTCAAAGACCCACATGGGCATTTTTAGGGTTCCGTAGCCAAATGGCTAAAAACGGAACCCTTATAAATTCGTCATGTCTGTATGTCTGTCCGTCCGTATGCTGTTGAAACTTGGTAAGTAGATGTATTCTGTGAACCGCATTAAGATTTTCACACAAAATAGAAAAAAAAAACAATAAAGTTTGTGGGTTCCCCATACTTAGAACTTTTTTTTCATCAAACCCATACATCTATGGATAGGTCTTCGAAAATGCTATTAAATGCATTTTTTTCTAAACTGAATAGTTTACGCGAGAGACACTTCCAATGTGGTAAAATGTGTGTCCCCCCCTGTAACTTCTAAAATAAGAGAATGATAAAA
This sequence comes from Cybosia mesomella, assembly GCA_946251805.1. Taxonomy (NCBI): domain Eukaryota; kingdom Metazoa; phylum Arthropoda; class Insecta; order Lepidoptera; family Erebidae; genus Cybosia; species Cybosia mesomella. Next base: position 28,843,381 of record OX276400.1, on the reverse strand, counting down.
CTAAAAAAAATATATGATGTACATTACCATGTAAATTTCCACCGAAAATTAGTTTGAACGAGATCTAGTAAGTAGTTTCTTTTTAATACTTCATAAATCGTAAACCGCTATTTACCTTTCATTCAATCAATTCACATATAAAAATTTTACTTGCTGCTACGGAACCCTTCATGGGCGAGTACGACTCGCACTTGGCCGGTTTTTTTCTTTCATTATATTAAATATTTTACTCAAAGAAGTCAAACAATGGTACAAGATGATGTTAAATTATATCTAATTAAAACATTATTTTGTTACAAAAAATGTTAATATTTTAATGCTTAAACCCAGTTTAAAGTTTTTTTAATTATTTATTTATTGTACTTCAATAGCATTAACCCAACCGCTATAATATCACTTATTATATTTTTTTATGAGCAAAATTTAAAAATTTCTAAATATGGACGAACATTCAACTAAAAGATTTCATTATAACGTTAAAGTAAAAGTAAAGTTAAAGTAATTTAATAAAACATTCGGAGAATAAAATAAAATATAAAAAACAGGTGCCAAAATCGCTTACCGATAACGTCGACGAACCTGGTAGCGATTTGTGTAGCAAAAGATGGTGATTCGGCCGTAACCTCGCAGCTGAAGTTTCCAGCTAAGCTGAGGTCCAACTTTCTCAGCAACACCTGAGTGCCGTTCGATTTCTCTGTCTGTAAATTACAATAGAAAGTGCTTTAGTATTTTACAAGCTAGGTAACTCTTACGGAAATTTTGGTTTCTGGAACTACACAAATGTGCAAGGTTTAGGTGGAACAAAGATTCCAAATTCCTTTGAAGACATTACGATGTTTTAAATATTTGAATTTGTTCTTAGTTTCACATTGTTGCAGATGCTTGATGCAGTTTTTCTTGAACGGAGCAGTCCTAAGATCTTTTATTTTATAATATGTCGACCCCTAGTAAGTGAACTCAGTGACGAACACTATTACAGTGTTTACCATGTTTGAAGTAAAAATAAGAGCCTGGAGCTTTGTAAGTGTGTATTTATTGAGGGTTACGCCACGCGAACATCAGGCAGTTTATATTATAGCCATTTATTATTTAGTCCCAATAAAATTCCACGGTTTTTTGGTGAAACTGTGTTTGTCAAGTGAATCATACTTAATATAATAATATTTGTTGCACGTGCCAAGATATTTTCAATTGCCCGGTATATTTCATATTCACTCACTGCTGTTGATTATAACCATTAGAACCCATAAGAAAAAAATTGATACGATAAATAGCCTAGGTATAAAATTCATATTTATAGTTAATTTAAAGGTTTTCAAACTTTGAGTAACAAATTCATGTACCTCAATATCATCTAAACCCTTCACGACACAAAGTACAAATTCATCGACTTCAATCACCGCTCATCTCATTCGAGAAACATTACCGTTGAACGTATCCCACATAAACATCCGCTAAGAAGGGTCCCAAAACACTATCTCTTCAACGGACCCATACAATCCCCAAAATGTTGTCGCTCGATTTAGTAAGCTTTCTCATTTACCGTAAATGTAGCTTAGGATAATAAAGATAAAAACAACAAATAATACTTAACGTAATGCAACCGATGCAGTAGATTCTCGAAATGGATTTAAAAGCATCAACAGATACACTTTTATACACCTCGGGAATAATGCAGACAGCGATTTTGAAAACCTCGTTTCGCAGTAATGAAAGGAAGATAATATAGTTTTATATGTGCGCTCTCGAAAATCGTTTTCAATCTCGATCCAGTCTTTATCGATTTAATCTAGCAAAGTGAGAAAATACTAGTGACGTGTATGAAGTTTAAAATATTTAAAAGCATACATATTGTTCAAAACGTGTGCGCGACTTTTTTTTTGTAATTTCACTCGCTCTTTTGCAACCATAATATACAAATGTAATTCTAGCACATTCTCCTTCGAAATTTATGTTTTAGAGTACCTATTTAACATTTTCAATTCAGAAAAATAAAATCATTTGATTAATCTTGCCCACAAAAACTTAATCTTGACAATCGTACTAAATATTTGCTACTTTTTCTAAATCCTACTCATTTATTAAACAGGAATCGTCTTTGTTTTATGGAGGTGACTCAAGGAATTAGATTGCACCAATCGAGTACTATCCATCCGTGTAATAGCATCCTTAATCTACCGGCGAGGGGCCTGAGAGAAACACCAGCGCATTGTGAAACAGGAAAAGCATGGTGGAAGGTAAAACCCAAAATTATATTTATGTAGGTCTTGGGTGGATTCGAATTCAGAGAATTATGTAGCAGAATTAAACATTGGCGAGAAATGGAAAATTTTGCTTGGTATACAAGTTTAAATGATATCTATTCCAGCATTGTTTTGGATAATTTGCAAGCGTTATTAGATCACGTATGACCTTCAAATGAAACCTTTGGGTCTTTTTTAAACAAAACTTTGATTTTTATATATTGTGTTTTATAAAGGAGTACAGGAGGAGGAAGATGAATATAAGAGATAATTATTAAAGAAGCTGTAATTTTTAAATTTGTATTGATTGTCAACCAGTCTATGCGTATATAAATACTTATCCCGACTGATTGACTGATTCATCAACGTAGCCTAAACCGCTGGGTACAAGCTTGAAATGTTGGCAGTTGATACCTTTTATGTTGTAAGCATCCACTAAGGAAGACTTTTTGGAAATCTCTCCGGGCCTTTTTTTTTTACGTGTGGTAATCCCTTCGGATACCCCCCCGCCGGCCAGCGGGGGCGGTTATGTCGTGCATCGACTAAAACCGCATGGTGTCCTGCCAAAGTGACCATTGCCGGGCACACCGAAAGGATAACCCCGGTAAAAGTTGAATGGTCATTTTAAAAGTAAGTAGCACGAAATTCTATAAACCTATTTCGTTTAGAAATAAATATAATTAATAATAATTCAGCATTTTTCTAAATTGCAGTCATAAAAGTGAATTATGGGTTGATAGTGTTAATGGGACTTTCATCACGTTTGAAGGTAGCAAGAAACATAACATTAAATATTAATAAGGCTGAATAAATTTCAAACCCCACCCCTTTAGGGAGATACAAGCATGAATTATATGGTAAGATTAAATAGATTCATGGCTTCCAGCAATGTAGAATATTAGGAACACCCCCTAAAATTTCCATAGGTATCGTACTAGGCCGAGCGGATCCAGCGGCTGGGTCTCGAGGTGGCTCTGCATAAAACCGAGGCCCTGTTCTTTCATGGGCCTCGGAGCAAGCCACCTGAGGGATCCAGTCTCATCGTGGGAGGTAATCGCATCGGCATCAAGCCCCAAATGAAATATTTGGGGCTCGTGCTCGACGGCCGATGGGACTTCGGAGAGCACATCCGAAGTCTGGCCCCCAAACTGAAGGGCACAGCTCTCGCTCTGGCGCGGCTGCTGCCCAACATGAAGGGGCCCGATGACTCCTGCAGGAGACTCTACGCGGGGATCGTGCGGTCCATGGCCTTGTATGGGTGCCCAATATGGGCGGAGGCCCTGATGGCCGGAAGTGTGCGGATGCTGCGCGCTCCGCAGCGAGTGATGGCCATCAGGGTCATCCGCGGGTACCGCACGATCTCCTTCGAGGCGGCGAGTCTCCTTGCCGGAACTCCGCCATGGGACCTGGAGTCGAGAGCCCTTTCGCAACTGTACCAGTGGCGAAAGGAGGCGCGGGAGCAGGGACTGAACCCCGAGCATCGAGAAATCGAGGCCGTGCAGTCCCAGCTCCGCCACGCCATCGTGGTGGAGTGGAAGGAACGACTTGGGCGACCAAGCGCAGGGCACGCCGCAATAGCGGCGGTAAGGCCCATCATGGAGGACTGGCTAGAGAGGCGACACGGAAGCCTCTCGTACCGACTGACGCAGGTGATCTCCGGGAAGGGGTGCTTTGGGGACGACCTGCATCGGATCAGGAAGGAGTTAACGCCTGAGTGTCATCACTGTGACGCGAGCGAGGACTCAGGGCTGCACACGCTGGCGGACTGCCCGGCGTGGGAGGTGCCGAGGCGTGACCTCGTGGCAGCCATCGGGGTGGGAGTCCTCTCGCTCGGCAGCATGATTGCGGCAATGGTGCGGAGCGCGAGCGCGTGGGCCGCCGCCACCTCCTTCTGCGAGCATGTGATGCTCGCGAAGGAGATGGTGGAGCGCGCCCGGGAGAGGTTCAGAACCCTCCCGGCCCGCCGAGCCCGCAACATGCTCGCCTCGCGTCGCAGGCGACTCAGGCGCCGGAGGTCGCTTAACGACCTCCGTCCTCCATGAGCGCAGGCCTGGGGGTGGCAGGTGAGGCCGCCTGTCACCCCAGCAGAAGCAGGCCGGGACGGTGGGGCGACTAGCGCCCCTCCCCCAAACCGGGGCAAGACGGGGACACTGTGGTTCCCAAACCCGAGGGGGCCATCTCGAAACCGGAGATGGCCCAGGGTCAGTCGGGGTAGGAGGGATATGCTCTATGGGCAACCTTACACCCCGGCGTCTGCAGACCCGAGACGGCGTGCGGTTTTAGTCGGTTCAAGCCCGACATAACCGCTGGCCGGCGGGGGGGTATCCGAGGGGATTTCCGCACGAAAAAAAAAAAAAAAGGTATCGTACTAGGCCAGTAAGATAAGGCGATTTATCATCCGACAGTAAACATACTTATAAGTTCCCAGTTGACGTCTTCAGACTTCGTGGATAAGATTGCGCGATACTGATCCAGAAAATTAAGTTGAAAAAAAAAGAGTATGTAAAAAGGAAAACTTCCACTTACATCAACATGAATCCCAGCCAGTGGAAATACTCTCATATCAGGCTTCTCATTAGGTATATATCTATAGAACTCGTGATTCCCACGGTACCACTTGACGGAGTACAATGGGACACCCTGCATGTCCCTGGAGCAGATCAGAGTGGCTGTACCACCGCGGATGACGATGGATGGTTCCACTAATAGTACTACGTCTCGTAGACTTGTGACACCTGAAACAATATGATAAACAATAGTGTTAGGCACAAGACGTATGCACGACTAGTTGGATGATTAATTTGATATTTTGAGACATACTAGAAGGGTTTGATAACACCATAACAGTATAGATTTAATCAACATTAGTTGTTGAGACTCGTATAACTAAGTAAGCCAAATGGAATCCAAAGACTTTACATCTGTGTCCTTGAATAAAGCAAAGTGGTAACCAGCTCAATAAATCTTCAAAAAAAAATACTACATATTATGATATCCCGCTGCTCGTTCAGCTTACGATGGAATCAAAAAAAGGAATGATAAAGTATGATCACATTTCTTGGATATGTAATAGAGGGTATACCAAAACAGTCGGCTGTCACATAACTCTTATGAGACATGCCTGACCACATCTAAGGCGATATACTATAAACTACATTATTCTTGATTTAGAGCAAGACCAATATTTACAAAAGAAAAGAGGTATCCCAGTTTTTTTGGTGCATGTTTCGTAAATATGAAAAACGTAAACATTTGAATTGAATGCTAATTTAATGAAATCATTTATGCTTTCATAATATTCTAGAAGTGTAATATTGGCTTTAGTATTTTCTCAATCAATCAGCCTATCGCAGTCCATTACTGGAGATAGGCTTCTCCTAATGTGCGCCATAGCACCCGATCCTCTGTTTTTCGCATTCAGTCTATTCCAGCTACTTTTTCAGGTCATCAGTTCATCTGGCTGGGGTGCATGCTAGCCAGCAGATATGCTAGGTGTTCGAAGTAGTCTAAAGTAACACTATTTCAAGTATTTTCTTAGTGAAGTACTTCATGAAAGCATTTCTATCTCTTCGCGTGAACGTCATGCATATTAATCCAGTGAACAGTATATGACGGCAATATGCATAGCACGTTCCTTATTACGTGGAACCAAGAAAAATACATTTCATTCATGTATTAAAACATTTCATCCTTTAAAATATTCATTGTTTTTATACATGCCTTGGCCTCTCAAACTCGATGACAGAAGGCGTACACTACTGAACCAGTCAGCCTGTGACCACGACCAGTTTGACCTAATCGAAATGTCAGATAGTTCGAATAATTATTCTTACCTATATAGACTCGCCATGGAGAACACAACCAATGTCATTGACAATCGCGTTAATTCCCGTAAACATTTTAGTAAATAGTTTATCATGGCACCTAAAAGTTTAATTCATTATTTGTAATCAATAGTTTCTATAACAAACTGTTTGCCAATATCAAAGCCTTATTTCTGCCTGATATATTGAAGCTGAACTAGTAACTTTAGTTAAGGATGCTAACAATTCTACCGCACTGCGAAACACTCCGAATGTTCGCGGTATTAATAATAGTGAAAGTTCTTGGAATTTATAAATTGCTGTCATTGTATGCTTCAATGATTGTGGTAGACAATTTAATTTTGTTGCGTTATTAAGAGGTAAGTACGCATTTGACCACTATTTCACTTGCTCATCAATCTCATCGCTCAGCTGCATTGACTGAGGAGATTTTACTTTGTAAGATGTTCCTTATGAGGAATATCTCCATCCGCAAATCATCATAAATATTCTACAACATGCTACACAGCGCTTTCTAGACCCAAGGTAAGTATAGTTTAACTAGCCATAGCCAGAAGACTGATTGCAAGATCCATATTAAACAAAAAAACATAACATAACTTCACGCCTATATCCCCGAAAGCGTAGGCAGAGGTGTATTACACAGCCACGATTACTTGTTATTGACGTGGTCGAAAACGCTTACCTAGAAGCAACTTATTTACTCGTAACTTGAAGACTGTCATGTTATAGTTTTCCAGAAAACAATACCTACACACAATGGACATGTTGCCAAAATGTTTGTATGTATGTATGAGTGAAATATCTTCCATATAGCGGTGTTGTATTATTTGTTGTGCCAGGAGGCCACGCCTCGGCTCCTCCCACGCCGGGCAGTCGGCCAGCGTGTGCAGCCCCGACCCCGAATGACCCTGGGTTATCTCTGGTTTTCGCCTCGCCCTCCCGGCTTGCTTCTGCTGGGGTGCCAGGCGGCCTCACCTGCCACCCCCAGAGCGCTTACTATACCTATTATAGTATGGCACTCGTTAAAACAAACCAAATTTCTCTCTAATTTAGTCTTAACTGGTAATCGTTGAAGAGTTTCACTATCTACCTTATATTACATACTGCTAAGGTGTAGACCTTCTTGCATGGGTGTGCGTTGTTTTATAGACAATTGTTTTAAATAATTTCGTTTTACAGAAAATGTTTCGCATAATTTCGTTTCATAGAATAATCAATATACAGAATACTTACTTTAAAGATTTTTAAATCATTGATTTTTGTTTCGTAATCGTAAGTCTGGACGTTCGGTGATGGATGGGTATACGCTGGAATTGCATAACTGAATTCCTCCAAATTGAGTTATGCAATTCCAGCGTACACTCCCCGAAATGCATTCGAGATAAAATACCGAGAGGCTAGCAAGTATGCGTAGTTCAAAACTCTGAAGCTTTTACCCAACGAAAGCGCTTGCTATACCTTTTTTTTGTTTCGTGCGGGAATCCCATCGGGTATGGAATCCCAGCGGGGGCGGTTATGTCGGACTTGAACCGACTATAACCGCACGCCGTCTCAGGTCTACAGACGACGGGGTGTAAGGTTGCCCCATAAAGCATGGGGCGCTAGTCGCCCCACCTTCCCGGCCTGCTTCTGCTGGGGCTTGATTTCTGCGACTTGTGTCGGAGCATTTAGAGCCTCAGCGGTCCGAAATAGCGGACGGCATATATTTCGTTTGCGGAGACAAAATGGCGGAGAATCACTGACGGAATATTTACAACATTTGAAACATCTGACGACCACTTGCAATTTCGGTGCAATGTTACAAGAAAATTTACGCGACCAGTACGTGTCGGGTTTAGCGAGCGAAACGATGCGTTCTCGAATTTTTGCGGAAAAAAATATTTTGTACAAGGAGGCGGTTGAGCTAGCTCTGGCGTTAGAAGCCGCCGAGAGGCACGCGGAGGTCAGCGGGACCACGGCGGCGACAGGCGCTGGGGCCACCAGCGTTGGTGGCGACGCAGGCGAGGGCCTGCACCAGGCGATCGCCCGCGGCGCAGCCCCCAGGCGCGGCGGAGGCACGCGCGTTGCGGGCCGGGCGCCGCGGTCCGAGAGCCGGCGGCGGTGCCGCGAGCGCTTGTTGGCGCTGCGGCAAGCAGCATCGTCCGGATCGGTGCCGGTTCGCGAACTACAATTGTGATGACCCACGCGCTCGCGATCCGCACTGTTGCCACAATCATGCTGCCGAGCGAGGGGACTCCCATCCCAATGGCTGCCAGGAGGCCACGCCTCGGCTCCTCCCACGCCGGGCAGTCGGCCAGCGTGTGCAGCCCCGACCCCGAATGACCCTGGGTTATCTCTGGTTTTCGCCTCGCCCTCCCGGCTTGCTTCTGCTGGGGTGCCAGGCGGCCTCACCTGCCACCCCCAGAGCGCTTACTATACCTATTATAGTATGGCACTCGTTAAAACAAACCAAATTTCTCTCTAATTTAGTCTTAACTGGTAATCGTTGAAGAGTTTCACTATCTACCTTATATTACATACTGCTAAGGTGTAGACCTTCTTGCATGGGTGTGCGTTGTTTTATAGACAATTGTTTTAAATAATTTCGTTTTACAGAAAATGTTTCGCATAATTTCGTTTCATAGAATAATCAATATACAGAATACTTACTTTAAAGATTTTTAAATCATTGATTTTTGTTTCACATAAAGTTTAACATTAGAATAATCATATCATAAAATAACAAATCAAATATTCTTTATCATTATATTGTTTATTTAATATAAAACTTATTACCAAGAATAACATATTATCTAAGTGACAGTTTCTAAACGTTTCAATTCATACCGTTCATTTCAGTCAAATAATTTACAGGTGAAGCTATACTTTTTTTTAATATAACGATAAGTTAATACAATAAACGATTCTGGGTGGTCCTATTAGCCCCGCTCCGCTTCGCTCCCGCCTCAGCCTTCTAACCTAACCTATCCGAGTCGGGGTAATCTGAGTCGGGGTGTTAACTATAATGACGTTTTATTAACAATTTAATAACAATTTGATTTTATTTTATTTTACAGAAGAATTCAAGCAAACAAATTTGCAACAAAATATGTGACAGATAAAAAATTCTATATTGATATGAAATTATTCAGAAATTAAATTACTACAAGCAATCGGAAAAAAATTAAAATTGTAAATGTTACAGTTAAAAATAAATGTGATTTGGAAAATTATAAAGGTGGTTTAATATTCTTTTAACAATAATTCTACAGTTTGATAAGTTTGTTAAACAAAAAAATGTGATTAAAAATTCATTCAATTGTGTTTCTGTGAAATATGTTTCATTGTAGTAAATTGTTTTTGAAGCAATAATATTCGAAATAAACATATAAGGACCAAATATTATATGAAACATTTTCTGTGAAACGAAATTCTATGAAATTTCTTTCTGCGAAATAAGGGGCTCCCCTTTTTGCATGTATCTGTTTCTGAAAACTGTAACTTGGCATTCTTGATGTAGAGTGAATCAAGACAAGCATGTTTCATCGTCAAACATTTCATTACGTATCTACTAAAAGGAGCTGATTAAATGAATTACAAACTTAATTACACCTGCGACAGCTTTTATGTCCGTGATATCGCGGATATATTACAGTAGAGTCGTCAAGACTGCCAGGCTTCGTGGGTAACAAATGCCAGGCCATGCGGTCTCCTCCAGATCTAATAGGGGGGTGGATCCAAGAAGCCATGGCTTGACGTCATAGAAGACGACATGAGTGCCAATGGTGTCACTACCGTGAATACCCATGTCCGTGCGAAGTGGAGAAGTCAAAGCTGGTAAGCGAAACCCGGACTAACTAAGAAGACCGGGACTAACGTGAAGAAGATGATTATGATAAACTTAATTACCTGAAGCTAATAACAACGATATATTTTTTTTAAAGAATATTAGTAACCGAAAGTACTAATATTACCCCTAACCCTAAGGCTAAATTGCTTGTGTTCACGTCGCTAGTATAATGGCCAGGATTCGAACCCGGGACCTCTCGATCGTAAGGTCGACTCCTTAACCACTGAGCTACCGACGCTTAAAATATTGTACCCCACATAGCTTTAAGTGAAAAACATTATTCAGGATAATTTTAATGGATTTTAATTATAAGGCATTCACTAAGCATTATTAAGAAAGTACCTGTTTTTTTTTTACGTGCGGAAATCCCTTCGGATACCCCCCGCCGGCCAGCGGGGGTGGTTATGTCGTGTATCGACTAAAACCGCACGGTGTCCTCCCCAAGTGTCCGTTGCCGGGCACCCCGGGTAAGCCCTCGAAAGGATAACCCCAGGATTAAAGAAAGTACCTTCAATAAATGTAGCTGTTTGCTTTAAGCTCTGTATTATTAACCTTTAGTTTATTTACTCAGGAAAACACGTAAACTACGCACAAATAGCGTTGCCCCACTAATATTTGTCTTCTGGTTTGAGCCCAATGTATTAGGTCAAAACCACATAACAAATATCAAACAAAACCACACCACATCTGAAGATTGAACGGCAGATCAATCACCATTCCACGTGACTCGCTTTCGATGGAAACGAAGTAAATTCATTGAATTTTGGTTACTTGTAATGTTTACTAATTCAAGAATGGTATATAAGTAATGCAATTGTTAGATTTTTCAAAAAACTGGTGGTAGAAATTTGATGACACAAGTTTGTCACAAAATTCGACCGGGTGGGTACCACCGTGCACGATTGCGAAAAAGCCTCCATAGTAATCCAATTTCGTTTTGATTGCGTTCAGGGGTCAGCAAGTGCATAGCCGGGCAGGGGGGTTGTGTTCGCAGCACTAGTGGGACCGGTGGGGTTCACGCGGTGCTGCGACGACAATCCTCTTCTGATGAGGCCGTCAAGCTGAGTGCCACCATTGTTAACATGATACGTGTATGTAATGGTGACCCTCTTTCCTGAGACTTTACCTTCAGCTTACCATCAGGCGAGGTTAAGTCAAATTGACGTGTCCTAAATATTAAAAAAAATAAAAAAAATATCGTCTTCTCGAAAGCTATACAAATAAATCAAATGGAAGTGTCAGTTTGTAATATTAAAATAACAGATTTTTAAAGCACATGAATGTATCTATGACACTTATAACATAAATACAAAGTTTTAAAATTTTTGTCTGTTTCGATCCCCAGTCGCCCCGGGCACACCACCTCTGACTTTTCGTAGTTATGTGTGTATTAATAAATGTTAAATATCGCTCGCTTAATAATGTGCCCGGTAGATGGCAATAGGCTCGCCCCCTATTACATTGGGACCTTAACATAACTGGCGAATCGTGGGTGTGTAATACACCTCTGCCTACCCCTTCGGGGATACAGGCGTGAAGTTATGTATGTATGTCTTTCTGTCATATAGGTAATGTTACAAGGTAAACAAAGGCTACTTTGATTTTAGAAAAATAATTAGCTATCCTCGCAAAAAAATAAATTGTGAAAATAAAAAGCACACAAAATTGTGAATAAAATCTGATTCGCTCTGGAACGGCTAGGCCTATTTTGACGGGATTTTCACTGGTAGATAGGTATAATAATACGAATCATAGGGTACATTTATTTTAGAAAAAATAGGGTTCCGCGTAAAAGAACTACAACCCTAAAAATTTAAATCTACGCGGACGAAGTCCTGTGTGAAAACGATTCAAAAACATAACCCATGGTTGCTTTTCCAATCGTTTAATTAAAATATTTTATTTTAACCGCCTTCAAAAAAGGAGGAAGTTCTTAAATTGGACTTTTATTAGTAAACCTATTACAGAAACAATGTTTTAAAATTATTCTGGGGTTATCTTTTCGAGGGCTTACCCGGGGTGCCCGGCAAGGGACACTTAGGCAGGACATCGTGCGGTTTTAGCGGTTCATGCACGACATAACCGCCCCAGCTGGCTGGCGGGGGGGTATCCGAAGGGATTTCCACACGTAAAAAAAAAGGGCATATCTCATAATATCTAGATCATTATTATCCTCTTAGTGATTTTCTAGCTGTGTCTAAAATACACTTTGAAGCTTTTTAGATTGGTCTGTTGGCTTTTACGAGAGCGACTGCCATCTACCGAGCCTTCTAACTCCGAGGTACACCCCTTTTTTTTTCTTTTTTGTTTCGTCAGGGGAAATGTCCTACGGCATACCGCGCGACGGGGAGGCGCGGTGTGCCATACTCTGCGCTTTGTCGGGGGGCCCTGAAACTATACAACCGAGGTACAAGGGACTTGCAGATGAATAGAATTCAGTAGAATTAAACTATTTCCCAAATGAGTTTGTCTTTGAGTATATTATGAGACACAATCATGAATTCGCATCTGTCGATACCAAGGATAGACATTGTCTTATATTGTATCAAAAGCTGGAGATATTCAATAATATCTTTACTACAGAATGAATAAAACAGCTGGCGAGAACAAGATGAATCGAGAGTCTTACTTATTTGTGGAACGTTATTTAAGATACAATACCAAGAGGTATTCACCGAACTGTGTGGTAGCCTAGTGGTATGGGTAAAGGACTGCTGAGACGAGGTCTCGGGTTCGATCCCAGGTATTACCATGGCACACACCAATGACTTTTCGAAGTTATGTGTATCACAGGTTTATAAGTGCCCGGTTAATGGCAATAGGCTCGCCACCTATTACATTCGGACCTAAACATAAACTGGCGAAATGTGGGTGCTAGCACCTCTGCCTACCCGTTCGGGGATATAGGCGTGAGTTTATAAAAAAAAAAAAAAAAACACCGAATTGTAAAAGGAACATAATTTACGCTACATGAAAATTTAAGTAGGTATTTTTTTTTACGTGCGGAAATCCCTTCGGATACCCCTAATATTTCGGATAACCACTCCCGCTGGCCGGCGCTGGTTATGTCGCGTATCGACTAAAACCGCACGGTGTCCTGCCCAAGTGTCCTTTGCCGGGCACCCCGGGTAAGCCCTCGAAAGGATAACCCCAGCGTTGCCGGCGGACTTTGGCCGTCACCGCGGCCTCGCCTGGTGGGGTCGGGTTTTATCCTGCTTCGGAGAGTTGGCAGGCGTATGTAGGGCACACACGACACGCCTCCGCCACGGCCTGCTTCTGTAAGGACGGCGAGTCGGCCAACTGCCGTCCTCAGGCCCCGATCATGGAGGTCGGTAGTCCCGGGCGTAGATGAGTCTGCGAAACTCGAGGGGCAGGGTTCTCTCCCGCTCCCTCTCCGCCGTCTCTTTCGTACGCATTACCTGCTCACAGAAAGAGGCGGCGGCGTGCCACTTGCTCCCGTCGGAGACCACGGCCCTCACCATGGTCTCCAACGAGAGAACGTCCACGCCCAGGACCGCAACGAGATCCCGGCGTTGACTCGCCCACGCAGGGCACAGGTATAACTTAAGATTTAGATCGGAAAAAGAGAACATCTAGAACGGGACTTGAACCCGCGACCAGTCCCTTACAGGGGGAATGCTCTGACCAGCTGAGCTATCTAGACACGTCCCAGATATTCGAAATTCTCCGATATATTATATACGTCTTAAGGTGACGCTGGAGCCATCTTCCGTAATTCTTGCGAACGTCGCGGGTTCAAGTCCCCGTTTAAATTTAAATCTTTAGAAAAAGTAAGCATACAAAATGCTTAAAAAATTTAATTGAATAGGTATAACTATTTAAAACTAGCGGTGGCCTGCGGCTCCGCCCGTGTAGAATTTTTATCCCGTTCCCGCAACCCCTGGGAACCTATTCCCGGGATAATGCTTTTATCCCGGGAATAGGTTCCCATGGGTTCCGGGTCGCCTTCTTTTTTTTCAGGCAAATTTTTAGTTTTTTTTTCTCCGTAAGAACCATCCTCGTACTTCAAAGAAATATTATAAAAAAAATAGCGAAATCAGTTCAGCTGCTCTCGAGATTTGCGCTTAGCAACACATTCAGCGATTCATTTTTATATAACTTATAGATGGATTCTATAGTGATTTATCATGAGTTATGTGATGTGTTATTATAATTGGAAGCGTCGGTAGCTTAGTGGTTAAGGAGTCGACCCTACGATCGAGAGGGTCCGGGTTCGAATCCTGGCCATTACACTACTGACGTGAACATACTCCTAACACAAGCAATTAACTCGCGACCAGTCCCTTACAGGGGGAACGCTCTGACCAACTGAACCTAGACACGTCCCAGATATTCGAATTTCTCCGATATATTATATACGTCTTAAGGCAACCCTGGGGTTATCCTTTCGAGGGCTTACCCGGAGTGCCCGGCAATGGACACTTAGGCAGGACACCGTGCGATTTTAGTCGATGCACGACATAACCGCCCCCGCTGGCTGGCGGGGGGGTATCCGAAGGGATTTCCGTACGTAAAAAAAAACGACGTTTTCCGATCTAACACCTATAAGAACAGTAAGCATATTAATTTATAAAAAATTTAATTGCACAAGCAATTAAGTTTAGCTGAAGGGTTTAGAGGAATATTAGTAATTTCGGTTACTAATAATCTTTAAAAAAAAATTAACTGCAATCAATGCGTTACCATTGGTCCAGGAATAAACGTTACGGAAGAGGAAGAGGAAACGGAAAAGTTTATTGACGATCGACAATGTCTATCCCGACGTTTCAGTTGCTGTTCAGCAAATATAGTCACGGGAAGACTAAGATGAATAGTACTCGTACCATGCCCAAATATTCGAACTTGATTTACTTTGAACTTGAGTTCATGATACTTACTATTTACACAGAATAAACTCTTAGTGTCTGGAAGTCATTCTGTGTTGCTCTTTCTTGAGTTGGATTAATTGAATAACTGAATCCTAAGCTGGTAATTCAAAGCATCTTTTTTTTTATAATGAAAGTGTTGTTAAACTTCAATAGCTTCGCTGGTGATCCTGGGTAAAAACGAATGTTCTTCAGCGACTTAAAAGGTTTATTCCGACCCAGAATGCTTCATGACGCTACTGAACCCATTGCCTCCTCATATTATCTGGGACCGAAAATAAACTTAAATATAAATATTCTAAAACATTCTACATAGCGCTCTCTAGACCCAAATTAAGAATAGCTTAACTAACGTGTATAATGGGTTCTAGACTGCGGCTGAACATACTTAAATACATTTTTTGTAAATACATGCATATAATATTATACATAGAAACACTTAGACCATGGCAAATGGAATGGAAGCGTCGGTAGCTTAGTGGTTAAGGAGTCGGCCTTACGATCGAGAGGCCCCGGGTTCAAATCCTGGCCATTACACTACTGACGTGAACCTACTCCAAGCACAATAAATAATAATAATAAATATTCTACGACATTCTACACAGCGCTTTCTAGACAAAAGTAAGCATAGTTTAACTAGATTGTGTTATGGGTTCCAGAATGCGGATAAACATACTTATATTCTTTTTTTTGTAAAAACATACAGATTATACATAGAAACACCCAGACCAATGCATATACAGACATATTCATGCATACAAATCGTAGTCGTAGCAGTCGAATGCACTACCGCTCCACAGAGGCCGGTCTTGTTATATATTATTTCTGCTGGAAATCCGTCCTCACTACGCTTCGGTTTTTTATATCTGGTTATGCTACTATTTTACTAAAGTAATTAACTAGCTGATGACCGCGGCTCCACCCGCGAAGATGTCGGTTATCATAACATAACAAGCAATTAAGCTGAGCTGGAGGGGTTAGGGGAAATACTAGTAATTTCGGTTACTAGTATACTTTAAAAAGAAAAATAAAACATTTATATTCATGGATTACAAATATTTGCATGGAGCGGGTATCAAATCCGCGATCACTGACTTAGCAGTTGAACACTCCACCGCTACGCTATGGAGATCGTCTTGGCTAAATGTCGATGTTAGGATAATCCTTAGGAGATGTACAGTAATGAGTACATCGATCGGTTATCATTTTTAATCATATCTCCGGTTCTACTTAACCATTTACAATTGAACATACGGTAGATTTTAATTCTGGCCAAGACCTTTCTTATAGAAAAAAATACCGCATCAAAATCCTTTCGGTAGTTTTTGCGTCCATCGCGTAGAAACAGACAAGAATTCAAAATCCTTTCGATAGTTTTTCCGTCCATCGCGAACAAACAGACAAGAATTCAAAATCCTTTGGACAGTTTTTGCGTCCATCGCGATCAAACAGACAATAATTCAAAATCCTTTCGATAGTTTTTGCATCCATCGCGAACAAACAGACAAGAATTCAAAATCCTTTCGGTAGTTTTTGGGTCCACCGCGAACAAACAGACAATAACTTAAAATCCTTTCGATAGTTTTTGCGTCCATCGCGAACAAACAGACAAGAATTCAAAATCCTTTCGATAGTTTTTGCGTCCATCGCGAACTAACAGACAAGAATTCAAAATCCTTTCGATAGTTTTTGCGTCCATCGCGAAAAAACAGACAAGAATTCACAAAAAAAAATGTGTTCAGAATCGTTCATGTAACAAAACTAAAGTATTTTTTTTGATATCTCCAATGTACAGATACAACTAATTTACAATTTCATAGCAGTATAGATAGAATCTAAATTTACTCCATTACGTAAATCGAAATATTACGCGTTCATTTAAATAGATACTTTGAATATGGTACGGTACGTCGGCACCGTAATTATAATTTAGCACGACAGGTGGCGGAAGCTGTCGAACGATGTTCGCGCCTGTACCTATTAATTAATAATGTGCGGTTCTACTCCCGTTCTGTGAATTGTACGATAAATAAGTAAATTTCTAATAGACTGTATTTCTGGTAACTTCTAGAGTGCGTATTTGTTCCATTTGTATCCTCCTTATTACGATACGGCATCGTAGTTTGGGGTAATTCCGTGACTTTAATAAATTATTTGTTGCCCAAAAGAAATGCATTAGAGTAATGTTCAAATGTGATCACCTCGACAGCTGTAACCCTCAATTTAAAAATCCTCCCATTGCCCTGTATATATGTTAGAAATATGTGTCTTTGTGAAGAATAATTTCTTACTTTTAAAAAAATTTGGAGATAATGAAGGTAGCCGAACCAGACATAAAGATCGTCTGGAAATACCACAAATTAGCCTAGAATTATATAAACGTAATTCATACTGTATGGCCATACAACTATATAACCACTTGCCAGATAAATTAAAAAAGTTACCGTGTAAACGATTCCGCAGAGAATTGTGCAAACTCCTACAAGAAAAAGTTTACTATAACATTAAGGAATACCTTCAAGACAAATTAATTAATCAGATTTATAAAATTTACTGGTGGTAGAAATTTGATGACACAAATTTGTCACAAAATTCGGCCGGATGGGTACCACCGTGCACAATTGCGAAAAACCCTCCATAGTAATCCAATTTCGGTTTGATTGCGTTCAGGGATCAGCAAGTGCATAGCCGGGCAGGGGGATTGTGGTCGCAGCACTAGTGGGACCGGTGGGTGTCACGCGGTGCTGCGACGACAATCCTCTTCTGATGAGGCCGTCAAGCTGAGCGCCACCATTGTGAACATGGTACGTGTATGTAATGGTGACCCTCTCCTGAGACTTTACCTTCAGCTTACCATCAGGCGAGGTAATGTGAAAAGGAAAAAATTGACGTGACCTAAATATTAAAAAAATGTAAGTAATAAATTGACATTGCAACCTGCAATTTATTATATTGACTACTACATAATGTGTGACTTATTAAATGTTATATTATAATGTTAAATCTTATTATCTTAAATTACCTATTATACAATGTTTAATTATCAGTCAAAATAGCACGCCACACTTGGCAGAATATGCAGATCATGAAAAATGTAATAACTGTTTTTTTTTTTAACGTGCGGAAATCCCTTCGGATACCCCCCCGCCGGCCAGCGGGGGTGGTTATGTCGTGTCTCGACTAAAACCGCACGGTGTCCTCCCCAAGTGTCCGTTGCCGGGCACCCCAGGTAAGCCCTCGAAAGGATAACCCCAGGGTTGCCGGCGGACCTTGGCCGCCACCGCGGCCTCGCCTGGTGGGGTCGGGTTTTATCCCGCTTCGGTGAGTTGGCAGGCGTGTGTAGGGCACACACGACACGCTTCCACCACGGCCTGCTTCTGTAAGGGCGGCGAGTCGGCCAACTGCCGTCCTCAGGCCCCGATCATGGAGGTCGGTAGTCCCGGGCGTAGATGAGTCTGCGGCGTCCTCGCCGCAGACTACGAAACTCGGGGGGCAGGGTTCTCTCCCGCTCCCTCTCCGCCGTCTCTTTCGCGCGCATTACCTGCTCGCAGAAAGAGGCGGCGGCATGCCACTTGCTCCCGTCGGAGACCACGGCCCTCACCATGGTCTCCAACGAGAGAACGTCCACGCCCAGGACCGCAACGAGATCCCGGCGTTGACTCGCTCACGCAGGGCACTCCACCAACGTGTGGAGCGCCGTGTCTTCGCCAGGATCCTCGCAGTGCTGGCACTGCGGCGTTGTCTCCCGGTGGATGCGCCACAGATACTTACCGAAACACCCGTGTCCGGTAACCATCTGGCACATCCGGTAGGAGAGGTCCCCATGGTCCCTCTCCAACCACTCCTTCATGATCGGTCTCACCGCCGCAATGGTGGATTCCCCCCACCTTGGGTGCTCAAGTCGCACCCTACATGTCTCCATGAGTTCCTGGCGGAGCAGGGACCGCTGAGCCCTGATTTATCGGGGCTCCGGCCTATGGCCCCGCTCCAGCGCCTCCTTGCGCCACTGGTACAGCAGCGCAAGGGCTCTCGCTTCCAGGTCCCATGGAGGGGTCCCGGCTAGGAGACATGCCGCCTTGACGGAGATCGTGCGATACCCCCTGATGACTCTGACGGCCATCGCTTTTAACGGGCTGTTTAATACAGCCACGTTGCGGGCCGCCAGAGTCTCCCCCCATACTGGGGCCCCGTACAGGGCCATGCTTCGCACGATCCCCAGGTACAGTCTCCTAGTGGGGGCGTTGGGTCCCTTAACGTTGGGCATCAGCCGCGATAGCGCGGCCGCAGCCCCCCTCAGTTTCGGGACCAGACTTCGGAGATGAGGTCCGAAGTCTCATCGGCTATCGAGTACGAGCCCAAGGTACTTCATCGTGGGCTCGATGCCGATGCTTACGCCCCCTACGGTTATGCTGGTTCCCGCAGGTGGCCCCCTCCGAGGCCCGTGGAAACACATAGCCTCGGATTTGTGGAGAGCCACCTCGAGTCCCAGCCGCCGTATTCGACCCACGACTTGAGCAACACCTGCCGTGGCCTTTAGTGCCACGCTTCGGTGCGTTGCTCCCCGCTCCATAACGAGGGTGTCGTCAGCATAACACGTTATGCTGACACCCTCGAGCAACGAACCGCGCAGCACCCAGTCGTATCCGATGTTCCACAGGAGTGGCCCTAGGCCGACCCCTGCGGAACACCGCACGACACTTCTCGCCGCCTTGGAATGTAATACCTGTAATGACCATATTCTTGGAAATAAACGTTTATAATAATAATAATAATAAGTTGAAGTTGAAGTGCCGTACTATAGGTATGTTCCTGAGCCGGTTCTAGAAAATAGTCATATCACATTGTACTGGGATCGATCTATCATCACTGATAGGACTGTTGTAGCCAACAAGCCTGACATTGTGGTGATAGACCGATCCGAACGCCGAGCTTTGATTGCTGATGTTACCATTCCTCATGACGAGAATCTCGTGAAAACTGAGAAGGATAAACAAGTTAAGTACTTGGACTTGGCCCACGAGATTGTCGACATGTGGGGTGTTGACTCAGCAATCATTGTGCCGATAGTCGTGTCAGTGAACGGTTTAATAGCAAAGAGCCTCGACCAACACCTGAAGAGGCTCGGGTTAGACGGTTGGGTCAAGGGCCAGATGCAGAAGGCTGTGCTTCTTGATACGGCGCGCATCGTGAGGAAGTTCCTTTCTCTGGAGCCCTAACCACCGGTAGCTTGGTCCCTGTACCCGATACCGGTGGAGCACTGTTTTTTATATTTTTAAATAGATGTATGTATTTTTTTATTTTTTTTGTATGTATTTAAAAATATAATTAATAAGTTTATGAATAGTAATAAAGGAAATAATAATAATAAATATTCTACAACATTCTACACAGCGCTTTCTAGACCCAAAGTAAGCATAGTTTAACTAGCTTGTGTTATGGGTTCTAGAATGCGGATTAACATACTTATATACTTTTTGTTGTAAAATAGATATTATACATAGAAACACCCAGACCAATGCAAATAGACATATTCATGCATATAAATATTTGCAATGATCGGGAATCGTACCCGCGCCTCCTGTCGTAGCAGTCGAATGCACTACCGCTACGCCACTGAGGCCGGTCTTGTTATATATTATTTCTGCTGGAAATTCGTCTTCACTACGCTTCGGTTTTTTATATCTGGTTATGCTACTATTTTACTAATGTAATTAACTAGCTGATGGCCGCGGCTCCGCCCGCGAAGATGTCAGTTATCGCGACTTTTCGTCATGTCTACAGTTCTACTCAACCAATTGCAATCAACAATACGGCAGATTTTAAGTCTGACCAAGACCTTTCTAATAAAAAATTACATCAGTAGTTTTTGCGTCCATCGCGAACTAACAGTCAAATAGACAAACAGATAAGAATTCCAAAAAAAGTTTTTTGTTGTGTTTAGAATCGTTCATTTAACTTAACCCAAGTTTTTTTTACCAATTTACCATTTTATAATAGAATAGATATAGAGATATTAAAAAAAACGTCATCATCATCATCATCATCAACCTATTCTAGTCCACTGCTGAACATAGGTCTCCCCCAATGAGCGCCATAGCCCTAGTCTTCAGCTTGCCGCATCCATAAAACAACGTAGCTTATGCTAAATGAACGATTCTGAATACCTACAATGTTTTTTTTTTAATTTTTGTCTTTTTTTCCATTCATCTATTTATGTGTTTATTCGCGATGGACGCAATATCTACTGAACGGATTTTGATGCGTTTTTTTATTAGAAAGTTCTTAGTCAGACTTAAAATCTGCCGTACGTTTGATTGCAATTGACCAAGTAGAACCGGCCTCCGCAGGCATCAGCTAGTTGGTTATAAGTACCTTTTTTTAGGAAATCCCCTCGGACATATCCCCCCCCCCCCCGGTTATGTCAGGCTTCTCGCTTCAGGCGCCTGAAGCGTTCCTTCCTGAAACGAGCTCAGCCGAATACAAGGGATTTTCGATTTTGCGATATTTATTTTTTGCGATTTTTTGCGATTTTTTCTTTATCTTGCAATGGTTCACCCCAGCACGAATCTATTACCGAAAACAGCAACTCGATAGCTCATCTCCTTCATACCCAAAACCGTGACAGAAAATTGGCAACGACGACGACGTCGACGACAACTCCATAGCAATAGGGCTTTTCTAAAGAGAATCCCTAAACAAGATGAATTCCTGAGACGAGCTCAACCGAATACAAGGGATTTTCGATTTCGGTTTTTTTTTTGCCATTTTTTGCGATTTTTTCTTTATCTTGCAATGGTTCACCCCAGCACGAATCTATTACCGAAAACAGCAACTCGATAGCTCATCTCCTTCATACCCAAAACCGTGACAGAAAATTGGCAACGACGACGTCGACGACGTCGACGACAACTCGATAGCAATAGGGCTTTTCTAAAGAAAATCCTAAAAATATCGAAACTACAAAACATACATTATAACTATTCGCTTACTTCCATAAACTAAAACTATATTTTTAATATGTTAATGCTCAGTGTTGTAGAACGAGCATGTCGTTTAACATTCACTGCGCTCGGCTACGTCATCGAAATGGCGGGAAATAAAACCGCCTCGGTTGTTTGCCAAAGGTCCCGAATAACGTGTTTGGACTTCAGAACAGACTACACAATTTGTTCTTTGATACGTCTGTGTAGCAAAATTTTCTGCTTAGAAACGCTGAAGGTTCATTTTCATGGAGCTACCCATATTTACCCTTCTTTACAACCTATGGCTATAGGTGTAAAAGTTTTATCCGTTCCTTCTAATTTTGTTTTATATATCAAACAACTACTGTCCATCTCAGAACAGAAAATACCTTTTTTTTTTTTCGGGCGGAAATCCATAGCTTGAATCGACTAAAACCGCACGCCGTCTCGGGTCTTAAGACGCCGGGGTGTAAGGTTACCCATAGAGCATATCCCTCGCACCCCGACTGACCCTGGGCCATCTCCGGTTTCGAGATGGCCCCCTTACTTGCTCTCCACTGTGCCATCTGCTAATCAGACTGACACGTGGAAAGCTTCCGAACAGCCCTTAACAGGGCCGAGTTGGCCGTAGGCGGCAGCGTCTCTCCCGTCCTAGGAGAGAGGCGCTGCCGCCTCCGTTGCCCAGGGTGCACCGCTTGGAGGTCCCCAACCAAGCACCCCGAACTGAAAATACCTAGATTTTAGTAACTTGTTATATTTTTGTCCAACATGTAATGGGTGGGCCCCTTATCTGCAAGGCATCATAGTCATTATACCTACCCATTGATTGACGGATTAGGCTTTGGTAAAAACTTTCCTCTTGGACTGGGGGAAAATGGTGTGTCTTAATATATTTTGAAGTATAACCGAACGAGTAAGTGTAGGCATCCTAAAATTTTAGATCAGCAGGCCAACCATGAAACGGTCATCCGCAATTGCGGACTGACATTTCGGGCAATCGGTGCCATGAAACGCACTTTTCCCACAATCGAGCCCGAAGACGGCACACGACACTTCATTTGGCCTAAACCCTACTATGAAAAGACTTGAACAGCCTTTTACCCGCCAAAAAAATTGTTAAAATAAAAATACGATATTATACGACTTATTTTAAAAGGTCGAATGGTTAACATAATCCAATGCAATAGAATGTGCTTTTTATTATATATTGGTTTAAAATAGTTCATTTTTTTATAGAAATATATTGTAAAGACTTTATGGTCCCGACCGAAAGAACGAAATCCGAAGTAACTTCACTGTACCTTTTTTTTCGTGCGGAAATCCCTTCGGATACCCATCCGCCGGACAGCGGCGGCGGTTATGTCGGGCTTGAACCGACTAAAACCGCATGCCGTCTCGGGTCTTAAAACACCGGGGTGTAAGGTTGCCCATAGATCATATCCCTTGCACCCCGACTGACCCTGGGCCATCTCCGGTTTCGAGATGGCCCCCTCGGGTTTGGGAACCACGGTGTCCCCGTCTTGCCCCGGTTTGGGGGAGGGGCGCTAGTCACCCCACCATTCCGGCCTGCTTCTGCTGGGGTGACAGGCGGTCTCACCTAACACTCCCAGGCCTGCGCTCATGGAGGACGGATGTCGTTAAGCGACCTCCGGCGCCTGAGTCGCCTGCGACGCGCGGCTAGCATGTTAAGGGCTCGGCGGAGAGTTCTAAATCTCTCCCGGGCGCGTTCCGCCATCTCCTTCTCGAGCATTACTTGCTCGCAGAAGGAGGCGGTGGCGGCCCACGCGCTCGCGCTCAGCTCCATTGCCGCAATCATGCTGCCGAGCGAGAGGACTCCCACTCCGATGGCTGCCACTAGGTCACACCTCGGCGCCTCCCACGCCGGGCACTACATGGTACCTAAATGACACTTCTTTCGTTCGTGTTTCGTGCGGGCCCGCAATTGGAGATGTACATTTCATGGTAGGCCTACCGTCATCATCCTCCTGAACTTATCCCAAAACTTATTTGGGAGCCCAACCGGCGCCACATGTGTGCTTTTTCCAGGCCTACAGTATCTACACATATAATAAAATCGTAACGAGGTGAAAACTGTACATTGAATATTCTTCCAAAAAATAATTGATGTGTGTTCTAGGAGCGATACCGATACCGTAAATGTAATTTTTAGAATTTTTTACGGTTTATCTGCTGCGGACAATACCGAGCATCACTTGAAAACCGCTGAACAGATTTGGTTGAAATTTTGCATGAACATTCTTCTAGGGCATGGTCATAAATTGCGCTAAATATCATCACGCTACTATAGGTAGGATAGGAGCAGTAGAGCCAAATCCGTCTAAACTATTATTGATGACAACTTTATTATTACAAGGTAAATCTTTACGAAATTTTGTAGTTCAGCAGAACTCAGACAAGGTCAAAATCCGGACTATAATTCCTCACGCTATACCTGAAAGGTAATGAGCAGTAAAATGTAAAATCTTGAAACACCACAGACTTACCCACGTTTAAAAGATAGATGATTAGAGGCTCATAAATATTTAATAATTATTATCATCACGCTATCATATAAAGGAATCAACCAGAAGTGATTACAATATAAGAAGGTTTTTACAGGGTCGGCAGCGCGAGTGTGACGCCCCTGGTGTTGCACACATCCATAGGCCACGGTAACCGCTTCTCATTAAGTGGGCAGTGTGCTTGTCTGCCACCTGAGTGATTTCCAAAAAACTATTAACAATATCTAACTTATAAACTTTACTTTCGATATGCATTTCAGATTAGAAAATTTTTATACACAACTTCAGCTTTACGGGCTCGTAATATTTTAAAATTTACCCATATTATCTCCACAAGTTTTAGAATAAAGTATTATACTCTATAATATACGATAACCCCACCATCCCTCCCGGTACTTCTGAAGGATCCAGGACTTAAAACGACACATTAATAGGTCGTTAAAGAAAGAAATATACTTCAATCTACATAATTTTAATGTAAGTTTGCCGGTTTTCGAGTAAAATTGCGTCATTATTTAAATTTTCTCTTTGGAAAACAACCCGATCTCTATCTGGAGATGGAGCTCTAATCTATTTTAGCATCAGAAAGGTTTTTAGGATGCTAATAAACGTTCGACATCCGTGTTTTGTTCTCATTTTTGGCAATAAAACATTCATAGTCTAGAAATTGCTTTGGCTTGTTTTCAGAACAAATACTGCAAGAATAATATTGATTTGCATGCAACGAATGATTACAGAATGCCTTATTATTATTAGGAGTGATTTATGATAGTTTAGAACGTCTAATTGCGAATTATTAGAATTTATTTAAAACTAATAATCATAAAAAAACTAAAAAGGCTTACTTGTAGGTATACAATTTTTATATATGGCGTCAATAATCCGCCATTTTATTATTTACAATTTTAAAATATTTACCTCGTGAAAATTACGCAAGCAAACTAAATCACACGGCATAATTATTATTCATCAACAACAAAAAAGCCTAATTTTTGTTGACCCGGGAATCAGAACCAGGAATTCACTATTACACAAAAATCAACACTAAGACACCGAAAAAGGCAAAAGAGTTATTTAAATAATGTTATTTATTAAAAATCAAGAAATATATTTACATTATTAGTTAAAATACTAGCGGCCAGCTTTGCCCTGGAATAAATTCGTTAAAAAAATCCATTACTCGATTGCAGCGCCATCTTTAAAATAAAAATTTATAAACACCGTCATTGTATTGGGTTGTATATCGTGTGAAAATTTGAGCTCAATTGATGCAGAACTTTTGAGTTTTGAAGCTTACACAAACCAACTTATCATTTTTATATATGACTATTAGCTGTTGTGCGCGGCTTCACCCGTGTGAATGATCGCGATCCGCTACCCATGTTACCCTATTCCACCATCACAACCTATATAAGATACACAATTCCATCCATACATCATTTTTTATACCACAAAGGGTTTTAGGCAGCGTTTTAGTTGAAAGCTCCCAGACGGCTTATATTTTTCCGTCACCTTCAACAAATATCATTACATTTCAGCCAATGTTTACAAAAACTTGTGAAAAATTATATACTAGAACTTTCTTCGAGAACCACTCTATCCATATGTGGAAACAGAATTAAAATCGATGTAGTAGTTTTGGCATTTATCACGAAAAGACAGACAAACAGGCGTGGCGGATTACTTTGTTTTATAATATGTTATATAGATTATCATAAAAATGGTGATAGTACTTTAAAAATAAACTTTGATACAGTTCATATATGTTTACACTATCACATTGTGACCTGGACCTCGATTCTGCTATTTTATTTTAAAGCAAGCCACTTTCATACTGGTATCACTGTACAAAATACCATTGAATTTTAGACGTTATCAATATACATTTAAAGTCTATAATTAAATTTATAAATTTTCATTTACTCTACAAAATGCTTAATTTTTTTAGATTTTATGAACATGAAATTAAAGTATAAAATTAAATGACATTTTTTCAGAACGTCGTGGCTTGCTTCGACACAAAATAGTAGAATTGAATTGCAAACGTAAATTCAATATTTTACATTCTCGTTAGCTTTGGATCCAACGTTCGTGCAAACTGACAGGCTGTATAAGATACTAACCTGCCAGTTCCAGCTGCCACTCAAAATGCGATGCTCTCAGTACTCATGAATAAACGCTTGGAAGGTTGGATTAAATCTGGTTTCAATTTACCTTGAGGAACAATTAAATATATATTTTTTTTCTTTTTATATTTAGGACACGTCAATTTGACTTCGCCTCGCCTGATGGTAAGCTGAGACTTAACGTCTCAGGAAAGAGAAATTATTTGCAAATGCCACACTTTACCGGACACTTTAATATTTGGAATAATTTCACCTCTAAGTCCGAAGTCCGTTTATTCCTACTACAGTTTTTGGTTTGGCTTATACAGCTTTTATGAGAGCGACTGCCGTTTGACCCCTAACCCTGAGAGGAAAAATCTGCTCAACAGCTTTTTTTTTTGACGTGCGGAAATCCCTTCGGATACCCCCCCGCCGGCCAGCGGGGGTGGTTATGTCGTGCATCGACTAAAACCGCACGGTGTCCTGCCCAACTGTCCAAATGCTCCACAGCCTCGTCAGTTATAAAGTGTACTGACTTGTAAGTGAGATCTTAATGGATTTCCCAGAAATTTCTCTGAAATTAGCCGAGCGTAAATAATAGGAATCCTTTTTTTAGGGTTCCGTACGAAAAGTGTAAAACGGGACCCTATTACTAAGACTCCGCTGTGCATCCGTCCGTAAAAGTTAGACAGTTGAAATTTTCACAGATGATGTATTCACCTTAGAAATAAGTAATTAAATTAAAATATTTAATTTGGTGGGCTCCCATATAACAAACGTTATATTTTTGCCGTTTTATAGTACGGAACCTTTCGTGTGCGAGTCCGACTCGCACTTGACCGGTTTTTTACATTCCTGCCTGTCAGCTGACTTCACCCAGCTGGATGGTAAGAAGCTAGGGTGAAGCCCAGAAGATGTGGGCCTCTTTTCTAGATACTATCGATCCTCAAATACAGATGCTTTTTCACGCCCCGCTTGAAGAACCCGGAATTGTAAGATGAAGGATCCAGTTAACCAGGAGTCAAACTGGTGGATATCCTGAAGCCAAAGTGAGTAAGTCAGTAGGAACAACCAATATAAAATATAAAAAATAAATATTCCTGACGTAAATGTACATTTTATTTTGACGCAATTAATATGCTACTTTCATCTAAAATCTAACTATTATAAAATTGTTAGCTTAGTCTGGACATTGGAGATATAAAAAAAAAAGAGATTTGTTAAATGAACCATTCTGAAAAAAAAAATTTTTTTTTTAATTCTTGTCTGTTTCTCTGTTTATCTATTTGTTCTCGATGGACAAACGTTCTCTGAAGTTCTTGGTCGGACTTAAAATCTTAAAATCTAAAAATTACAATTGGTTAAGTAGACCCCGAGATATATGTCCAAAAAACGATAACTGGTAACCAGGTAGAAATTTGATGACTCAAATTTGTCACAAAATTCGGCCGGGTACCCACCCGGCTGAATTTTACCCACCACCGTGCACAATTGAGAAAAACCCTCCATAGTAATCCAATTTCGGTTTCATTGCGTTGAGGGGTCAGCAAGTGCATAGCCGGTCAGGGGGATTGTGGTCGCAGCACTAGTGGGACCGGTGGGTGTCACGCGGTGCTGCGACGACAATCCTCTTCTGATGAGGCCGTCAAGCTGAGTGCCACCATTCTTAACATGGTACGTGTATGTAATGGTTACCCTCTTTCCTGAGACTTTACCTTCAGCTTACCATCAGGCGAGGTGAAGTCAAATTGACGTGACCAGAAATATTAAAAAAAAAAACTGACTTCCGCACGAAGTCGCGGGCATCAGCTAGTATTATTATAGAATTGTAAATTAGTTAGATCTGTACATTGGGGATTTAAAAACAAAAAGCTTGGGTTATGTTAAATTAATGATTCTGAACGCAAAAATATATTTTTGGAATACTTGTCTATTTGTCTGTTTGTTCACGATGGACGCAAAAACTACTGAACGGATTTTGTTGAGGTTTTTTCTATGAGGACAATCTTGGTAAGACTTAATATCTGCCGTATGTTTCATTGCAATCGGTTAATTAGAACCGGAGATATGACACAAAAACTGTAACCGACCTCCGTGCGGCGGGCTTTTTCCAATTTAAAAATTGGAAAAAGTAAACATTCAGAATGGGAATTGAACACGCGAACAATCCTGTTTAGGGGGAATGATCTGACCAACTGAACTCTAAAACTATCTGAAATTTGGTAGGTGGCTCTAGCGTCGCCCAAAGACGTATGTACAAAAGAATTTCAAATATTCAGGACGTGTCTAGGTAGCTCAGTTGATCAGAGTATTCCCCCTTGGAAGGGACTAGTCGTGGGTTCAACTCCCATACTGCATGATACTGTCGGAAGTTTACGCGAATGTCACACATTGAAATAAAACTATATTTTAAAGGTGTTTCGGTTGCTTTTCAGCAGTTGCTTTTCAGCAGTTGCTTTTCAATGTAAATTATAAAATAACATCAAATAAATCGCGATAGAATCCTTTAAAAAATAGTTTTATCCCATACCTACTGAATGTTGACTTTTTCCGATTTAAATTTATGTGAGTGAAAAGTCACATTCGTGATAACACAGAGATGTGTGTGCTCGTACCAATATAATAGAGGCTAGGCAATGAAATAAGACATTCAAATTGGATCGGAGCTCCAGGAAATATTTGAGTGAATGATTTATATTCAGAGAAAAAACGTTAGCGGAACTTCCTTATTTTAATATCGTTATATGTTAGGGGACTAAAGATATAAAGAAAATGAGGTTTTGGTAAAAATAGTAATAAAAATAAATTTGACAATTTGAGTACAAAATATTATCATCACTTTCAATTCTATTTTTAACATTTCCCTCGCAGGACGGATATTACCCTAAAATGATTATAGATAGTATAGAAGTACTGATAATGTCACTATGAAAACATAATAAAAGAGTTTCTAACGGAGTCTACCGCGGTTTATATTATTATATTTTATCAAACCCCTTTTTTTTTAGCGTGTGGAAATCCCCACGGGCTTCACCCCATCGGTATCGACGATGGGGTGAAGCCCGTGGGGATTTCGGATTTCAGGCGTATCGGAATCGGACTGACTAAAACCACACAGTGTCCTTTGCCGAGCACCCCAGGTAAGCCCTCGAAAGGATAACCCGAAGGTTACCGGCGGACTTTGGCCGCCACCGCGGCCTCGCCTGGTGGGGTCGGATTTTGTCCCGGGTCGGTGAGTTGGCAGGCGTATGTTGGACTGCTTCTGTAAGGACGGCGAGTCGGTCAACTGCCGTCCTCAGGCCCCGATCATGGAGGTCGGTAGTCCCGGGCGTAGACGAGTCCGCGGCGTCCTCGCCGCAGACTGCAGAACTCGGGCGGGGGGTAGGGTTCTCTCCCACTCCCTCTCCGCCGTCTCTTTCGCGAGCATTACCTGCTCGCAGAAAGAGGCGGTGGCGTGCCACCTGCTCCCTTCGGAGACCACGACCCTCACCATGGTCTCCAACGAGAGAACGTCCACACCCAGGACCGCAACGAGATCCCGGCGTTGTCTCGACCACGCAGGGCACTCCACCAACATGTGGAGCGCCGTGTCTTCGCCAGGATCCTCGCAGTGCTGGCATTGCGGCGTTCAAAAACGACGGGTTGGTATAAGTTTGACGTGTCCTCGTGAGGGTCTGTTTGTAACATCGTAGCTTCCGAACAGCTGAACCGATTTTGGGAATTAGTCAGGAGTGTTCTTCGCTATGTGGGGGGCTTTCAAATATTTTCTTTTATTGATTTATATTAATACCGACGTTTTGGTTGCATTGCAGCAGCCATGGTCACTGGAAGGTTAAGATGTGACCATGAATGCTGAAAAACAATCGAAAGGTCTCCTGAAACCGAACCCCTGACTTCAAAATGCAAGTTTTAACTGCAATCGTCTCTAAAATAATAAATATACTTTTGTGTATCTTTCGAAATAATTATATTTATTAGTGCATAAAATAAATAAATTCTTCTTTGCTTTATATTAGTAGTTTGAATTTTGACTGAATTTTTACCTTAATAAACAATTTTTGTTCTAAACTAATAATGTTTCTCAAAACGTCAAAATAACTTCTTCAAACTACACGCACACTTCATACAAATAACTGAAGTCCAAAATAAACAGTGTAAGGTGTTCATACAAAACCTTTTATTAAAAAGTATGTATGCAGATCTAAAGTGAAACTATATGACTGTAGTACTACCCGGGTTCCCTACTTGAAATCGAATGACGCGAAATCGAATAACACTTGCTCGAAAACGTAGGGAACCTGTACTACCCTTATCTATACTATTATGAAATTGTAAATTAGCTGTGTTAGTACATTGAATATATTTAAAATAATTGGCCAAGTGCGAGTCGGACTCACGTACGAAGGATTTCGTACCATCCGTATTGTTATCTATACAATACGGGCTAATTTATTTCTAAATATTCTATGAATATTTTAAAAATCTACCTGTTATCGTTATTAATATGAAGCCCAAAACGGCAAAAAAGCACGTTATTTTTTGTATGGGAGCCCCCCTTAAATATTCATTTTATTTTGTTTCTAGTAATCGTTTTCATAGTGGCAATAGAAATACATCATCTGTGAAAATTTCAACTGTCTAGCTATCCCGGTTCCTGAGATACAGCTTGGTGAAAGGACGAACGAACAGAAGCCCAAAACGGCAAAAAAGCACGTTATTTTTTGTATGGGAGCCCCCCTTAAATATTCATTTTATTTTGTTTCTAGTATTCGTTTTCATAGTGGCAATAGAAATACATCATCTGTGAAAATTTCAACTGTCTAGCTATCCCGGTTCCTGAGATACAGCTTGGTGAAAGGACGAACGAACAGCGGAGCCTTAGTAATTAGGTCCCGTTTTACCTTTAAAAAAATACTTGGGTTATGTTAAATGAACGATTCTGAATACAAAAATATTTATTTGGAATACTTGTCTGTTTGTCTGTTTGCCTGTTTGCCCGTTTGCCTGTTTGTCTGTTTGTCTGTCTGTTTGTCTGTTTATTTGCGATGGACGCAAAAACTACTGAACGGATTTTGATGCGGTTTTTCTATTAGAAAAATCTCAGTCAGAATTAAAATCTGCCGTATGTTTGATTGCAATAAGTTAGGTAGAACCGTAGATATGACCAAAAAACCGACCTCCACGCGGGCGAAGCCGCGGGCATCAGTTGGTTAATAGATCAATCAAGTGCGGCTTATATTATTATACTCACTGTTCAGCGGGTTGCTGTTATCGCGAAATAATATAATAATATGTTAAAATGAATATATTATGTATGTTAAAATATGTCTAACGGACTGCTGAGACGAGGTCTCGAGTTCGATCCCAAGTCGCCCTGGACACACACCTCTGACTTTTCGTAGTTATGTGTGCATTAATAAAATGTTAATTATCGCACGATTAATAATGTGCCCCATAGGCTCGCCCCCTATTACATTGGGACCTTAACATAACTGGCGAATCGTGGGTGTGTAATACACCTCTGCCTACCCCTTCGGGGATACAGGCGTGAAGTTATGTTATGTATGTTAAAATATTTAAATTTTATGTTCACCGCGTTATATCTCTAAACACTCCAAACAGTCCATCCAAGTTGCCTGGAAAAGATTACTGTTTGAAATAAATTGAACCCATCGTATAATTATTTTATGTACCTTTAACATTTCTGTAATTTTATATAGATTGATTGATAAGAGATAGAAAACTCTTTATTGTACACCACATACACAACATCTTGAATCTAGATATATTGTAGGTACAATGGGCGGTCTTATCGCTAAGAGCGATCTCTACCAGACAACCTTTGAATGGATTTATCAGTAGGAGTAGAATAGCAGTTGATGGCGTACTACTACTAAACATAAATATTCATAATAGCTGTTATACATAAAAAACTTTACTAATCTTATACTTTGATCTTTTTTCAGCGGTACTTAGGGGTACAAATGCTATAAAAAGTGAATGCTCTCATTTTATCATTCTATTGGATTGAAATAAATATACTATTATTTATATATATATATATATATATACAATATTAAATAATATAATGTATAATATTTTTAACGGAGTCTATCGCGATATATGATGTTATTTTATATTTTACATTGATCCCGACGTTTCGGTTGCTTTTCAGCAGCCATGGTCACGGGGATAGTTATATTTCAATGAATGACATTAGCGTAAACTTCCAACAATATCACATTCTATTAAATGCTAAAATCCTAACTACACTATTGCTGAGTCACAAGAATAAAAATATACTTTGCGCAAAATGTTGGGTGACGCTCTGGCATCACTCCAATTAAATGTACCAACCATTTAAGTGTCCGTAGCTTAGTGGTTGAGGAGTCAGCCTTACGATGGCGAGGTCCCGGGTTAAATCCCGGCCATTACACTACCGACGTAAAACCACCCCTAATACAAGCAATGTAGCCTGGCTGGAGGGTTTAGAGGATACTAGTGAATTCGGTTACAAAATAATATTATTTAAAAAAAAAGTACTTTAACTTCAATTTATCACTAGCTGTCCCCCCGACTTTGTCCGTGACATACGTTGGTCCCCCGTGGCACTTATTTAACCAATACCTACATGCCTATAACTTATTAGTTTTACAATAATGTATGGAAATTTGTCCGAATTCTCGACATTCATGATTACTGCACCGCTCCCCTGAATAGTAGCGTGATGTTATATAGCGTATAGCCTTCCTCGATAAATGGGCTATCTAACACAAAAATAATTTTTCTATTCGAACAAGTAGTTCCTGAGATTAGTGCGTTCAACCAAACAAACAAACTCTTCAGCTTTATAACATTAATATAGATTCTAAGGTTACCTACTATTTCCTGTTATTTTATAAGTTATGTCACGTAATGATTTTCTTATAACCAGAAAACATATTCGGGTCGAAATAATATATGCATCCCAATGTTCTTTGAATCCAAAACATATCATCATCTCAAGCGGTTAGAATGTAACTGACACACAAAATTCATCTTCTTGAAATTTACGACCAGACCCCTTATTGGTTTAGTGGAGCGTTATCACAAAAAATTTCTTAACTCAAATATTTCAGCTATGCTTAACAAGTCATTCATATAGTTTTAAACCTGAAAATCCAGGACTGGACTTGAACCCGTGACGAGTCCCTTACAGGGGAGTACGCTGAGCAACTGAGCTATAATATATATAAGAAGAAGAAGAAATAATATAAGAAAAGTTAACATATTATAACACAAATTTCACTAAAATAATTTATAGGACTTGAGAGACCATTTAGCTGACTACTTAATTAAATAGTGGTAGTTTCTTTCTCAAGAATAAATAAAACCTTGTAATGAATTCGCCTTCTTTTTAAATTCAACATAACCCGCCATCTTTTCTTAGTCGCGCGATATATAACTGGAATGCTCTTCCTGCACAAGTATTCTTCACCAGGTTCTTTATGGGGAGCGTGAAAAAGTAAATGACGAGTCCGTCAAGGTAGGGACCATCGTTTTAGGATTATACTAAAATGATGGTAGCTTCTTACCATCCAGCGGAGTGCAGTCAATTGACACACACAATATTTAAAAAAATCCGTTCCCGCAAGGGGAACGCACAGGTAGATTTCGTGAAGCAATTAATATTATTTTATATAGAGAACTACGGACGGATTTTTTTATGTAATTTCGATGAAATCGATCTACCTATTGGTTTCTTGACTACTGTCGAATTTTAAAAAAAAATCTTCATAGGAGGTCTAGCTATGACCCCCTGAGTCCGAAATGACCAGTGGTCAAAACGTTTATATATATATATATATATGTACTCGTATGTATGGTTCCACTTCCCAAAATTTGCGGCACTCTCACGGTCGCATTTTTGCCCTGATCGCTTTCAAACTGCGGTCAAAAATTGCTTGGGTGTAAACTTAGTTTAAGTTCGTGAACGAGTGGAATCCGGCCTAAGGGGACGGTAGGGCCTCACTTTTTGTGAAATCAGTTTTTCCTCAAAATTTCACGTTGCATGTCATTCATGCAACGTGAAATTTTAATTTTAATTAAAAGTTGTTGGTATTCATGTATACTATGGGATAAAATTATAACGGTTCGAATATCTTTCATGGAAAGTGAAATTTTGAGGAAAAACTGATTTCACAAAAAGTGAGGCCCTACCGTCCCCTTAGGCCGGATTCCACCCGTTCACGAACTTAAACTAAGTTTACACCCATGCAATTTTTGACCGCAGTTTGAAAGCGATCGGGGCAAAAATGCGACCGTAAGAGTGCCGCAAATTTTGGGAAGTGGAACCATACATATATATATATATATATATATAAACTTTTTGGCCAGTGGTCATTTCGGACTCAGGGGGTCATAACTGAAGATTTTTTTTTAAATTCGACAGTAGTCAAGAAACCAATAGGTAGATCGATTTCATCGAAATCTACCTAAAAAAATCTACTACGGTCCTACCCGGTCATACGGGCCGAATCGAGAGAGGTAGCCGGTACTAGCGTATGTTTTTTTCAGGGTGCGTTCCTTGAAGCTCTCTGCATATTTCTTTACTTGTTCTTCTCCCCTAAAACCTCTCCCTTTATAAGGCATTACTACACAACACAACGACCTTGTTTCCAGTAGATTGGGTTAATTCGTAAGTTGATCTGATTTTGAGCCGTTCGTGCGCGAAATTAATAGCCTCCGAAACCCTGTGCACTGTTTATTTAGACAGCTTTTAATTAAATACTAAAAACGTACTTGACACGCATCTTAATAACAGAATATTATTTTGTAGTATATGGTTCAAGATTAAAATAGGTGTCACTAGTGACTCTATTCTTACTTTATGAGTAGGTAGGAGTGGTTTCGTCTTTTATAACCTATTAGATGTTATAAGTACATGTCACGTTCTGTAAGTACAATAAAATTCTGAGTTATTTTTAAGCGACTACATAAAAAAGTCAATATTTTTAACCACAAAGTCTTACGCGGATTTTTGTATTTTAAATGAAATCTGTAATTCAATTATTTAAATAATTTTTCGCTCTTCAGTTCCATTAAGTTTTTTAAAACGGTTGATTTAAAAAAATGTATTTATAACAGAAATTGACGATGAAATAATCAGTTTAAAGAATATTTTTACATTGTTTTTTTTATTAATTTATTATTGAAATGAAATTATTTTTAACAGCTTCTATCACGATTTGTTTGATATGATTTTAGTACTTACGCTGACTGCAACCTTTTGCTTACTATCTAGCGTATTCGTTGTATAATATTCGGGTAAACTTAGAAAGAAAGAAAGAAAGAAAATGCATGGTGCTGCGCATGGTTTTGCTCATAATTATGGATTTTGTATACAATTAATTCGATAAATAGATAACGATCTTGTGACATAATTACACGTGTCATTTTAAGACGTTGACTCTAGGTGAATTTTGTATTCCCATAGCCTTAAAATGGCGTACCATAATATACGACTGGTCACCGGCCTTACTTAAATTTTACCTGAATGCATTCCAGTTGACCCTCCCCGACCAAAGCAATCTGGTCAGATGGGGAAAAGCCACAGATAAAACATGTAACTCATGTGGTGAAGCAACTGGTACGGCTAGGCACCTACTAGTGGGTTGTAAAACGCTATTAGACCGGGGTCATTACTCGCGCCGTCATGATAAGGTATTAGAAATCATACGTGAGGCTGTAAGTTTGGCGGTAGCTAGAGCGAAAAAAGGATTAACCACAAACCAAAGAAATGACATTGCGTTTGTAAAGGAAGGCTGCTCAAAGAAATCACTTCAAAAGCCTTATTCAATTTTGATAGCTGCCGTTGACTGGACAATACTCGTAGACACGTATGAGAAGCACTATAGGATACCGGAGGATGTCTGTGCCTCATCATCCAGACCCGACATATTCCTTTTTTCACGATCGCATAAGCGTGCAGTGCTTGTAGAACTCACAGTACCGTGGGAAACTAATATACCTAAAGACCACGCTATAAAGACAAACAAATACTTTGATTTGACTAACGAGTTAACCAAAAACGGCTACGTGGTTAAACTCTATGCCGTAGAAGTAGGAGCAAGGGGAATTCCAGCTTAATCCCTGTACAACTTACTTAAAGACCTCGGATTGCCAAGAGCTTCAGTAAGCTCTTTATTAAAACGTATATCAAAAGCGGCATTGTTAGGATCTTACCAAATTTGGATAGGTAGGGGGGGGAACACTACTGACGGTGGAGGTGAGCGCTGATGCATCACAAGGTGGCCACCCTAAACCTACATCTGGGTCGCAAGTCCCAGTCGCCGTCATGGTGTTCCTCTCTGTACCACGCTATGGACCCGGCGACCGCACGGTGAATCCATGGAGTGCTGAGAATCGGATCTCTACATGCATCTCTACGCACCACTGTAGTTATATATAGTCAAGGTCCATTGACCAAAATACCTTTTTTTTTGTGCGTAAATCCCTTCGGATACCCCCCGCTGGGTAGCGGGGGGCGGTTATGTCGGGCTTGAACCGACTAAAACCGCACGCCGTCTTGGGTTTACAGACGCCGGGGTGTAAGGTTACCCATAGAGCATATCCCTTGCACTCCGACTGACCCTGGGCCATTCGCAGTGTCCCCTCTGATAAGAGCAGAGGGGTACCTGGAGCGACCCCCTCGTGCAATGGGGTCAGCTGGCCCTGAATAGAGCCGGTTGGTCAGACTCTTGGCCGTTGACGTTGACGCCAGCTACTCCAGAGGAGCAATCAATGATGCGTCATCGCCCACGTTGCCCAGGGTGCACCAAACTTGGAGGTGATCCAACCAGTCGCACCCCTGACCAAAATACCTGTCAGCAACGAAGTTTTGACTCTTCTACAAAGTTTTCTAATTTACTCTTGTAAAGCAAATACAAATTTCGTCGAAGTTTCTTTCAGCTATTAATTGTTCCGTATAATATATTTTTCTACTTGTTTACAACCCTTTCTGCTTTGATGAACGGGTTTAATTTCAATCTTTCATTAACGCTTACACAATTCATTGTTCACTGTAAAACGATCTTAGTGTCATCAATACCAGGGGCGTTTTTATTAAAACCAGATTGAAAGTCAAATTTTTATCCTCGAAACCGGAGATGGCCCAGGGTCAGTCGGGGTGCGAGGGATATGCTCTATGGGCAACCTTACACCCCGGCGTCTGCAGACACGAGACGGCGTGCGGTTTTAGTCGGTTCAAGCCCGACATAACCGCCCCCGCTGGCCGGCGGGGTGGTATCCGAGGGGATTTCCGCACGAAAAAAAAAAAAGGTACCTAATATAAATATATTTTCATCTGTCCTGTTCGGAAAGTTTAATTTTCAAGGGTAGATAGCCGGGTGGAAAGTAGCTTATTTCATCCCTAGGGTGGATTTTTTTTTAGGTTTTGCCATGGAGTCCATGATAATTAAATTACGTCATAATGCCTTGATATAATGACGATGTTTTTTACATGGCCGCCTAGATTCACATCTCGTGACCAACTCGATTACAATGTAACCAAGGGATTCGATTTTAAAAACTTTTCTAATGTTGGCAGTATGTATGTGAATTATAACTTGTTTTTCAGAATTAAAAAAAACAATGAAAGTTAGCTAAAGAAGTAGTGGGAAAACGAGATCAAATATAAATAAATACCTTGTGTTAATTGTGTTTAAAAATGGTTTCGGAAAGTGATGCCAGTGACATGAATATTAATTTAACTCCCGATGAGATTAAAGAACAGGCAAAAGCTGTTGTTAATAATAACATAACATAACATAACTTCACGCCTGTATCCCCAAAGGGGTAGGCAGAGGTGTATTACACACCCACGATTCGCCAGTTATGTTAAGGTCCCAATGTAATAGGGGGCGAGCCTATTGCCATCTACCGGGCACATTATTAAGCGAGCGATAATTAACATGCACACATAACAAAGAAAAGTCAGAGGTGTGTGCCCGGCGCGACTGGGGATCGAAATCGAGACCTCGTCTCAGCAGTCCGTTACGTCCGCTATCGCCGCTAATATGTTAATAATCTTTTTCCAATTATTATATATATATATAGCTATATAATAATTATATAGCTATATATATTATAGCTCAAATTTTAACTGATTATCAATATACCTGTTTCATTGAATGTGTGTGTAGTATTTTAATTTCCTCACACAGTCGAAATGAAAAGTGGCGAACTATGATATATATCTCGGGTCAAATGGGTGACTTTCAACCCTTGTCTAACAATCTACTATTTCATCTCTCCTGTTTGGAAAGTTTAATTTTCATGGGTAGATAGCCGGGTGGAAAGTATTACTAATTATTAAATTCCCAGGGTGGAAATTTAGTTAGACATATTAAACGCCATCGCTCCCCACAACCCGGAACATCAACAGATCCGGACCCAGAAGTCCCACAAGTTTTGCCACAAACTCACAGGGTCATCGAAGAAAATGTCAATATGGGTCTCAAACCGTACAAGAAACTCACGTTTCACAGAAAATTTCCACATAAATATGCCCAACGAAACATTAAAGTCAAGAAATATCTCAGGTGAAATGGGTGACTTTCAACCCTTGTCTAACAATCTACTCTTTTAGACTTTTCAAAGGGCTTGGGTAGGTTAGCACATTACAATGTTAAGCAATATTAGCCAGGTCAGTCTTAGGATAGCTTACTATTTTTAACACAGCGGGACGTTATGCCATAGGTCCAGGTTATCATACGAATATCTGTGGCATTGGTTACGGGTACTTGCGAGTCTTAAAAAGTTTGACAAATTTGTCTAACTACAGATCTTTGATATTGTCAGTGGGTAGTGGAGGTAAGATGGCAGTTGCTTTACGGAAAACATCGAAGTTCAGCCGTTTCGTAGTTAGATTAAAAGTTAACGCAACTGACTTGAAAATAGGCTCGCAGGAAGATGATATTTTTAGCTTCCTATTTATCTAAAGTCTTTGGAAGTTACAAGCAAAACTATGATTTCAGACCTTAAGGATGGTTATTTTTTAGGGTTCCGTTGCCAAATGGCAAAAAACGGAACCCTTATAGATTCGTCATGTATGTCTGTCTGTCCGTCCGTATGTTACAGCCACTTTTTTCCGAAACTATAAGAACTATGCTGTTGAAACTTGGTAAGTAGATGTATTCTGTGAACCGCATTAAGATTTTCATACAAAAATAGAAACAAAACAATAAATTTTGGGGGTCCCCATACTTAGAACTGAAACTCAAAAATTTTTTTTTCATCTAACCCATACGTGTGTGGTATCTATGGACAGGTCTTTAAAAATGAGAATAATTTGCGCGAGAGACACTTCCAAATTGGTAAAATGTGTGTCCCCCCCCTGAAACTTCTAAAATAAGAGAATGATAAAGCTAAAAAAATATATGATGTACATTACCATGTAAACTGCCAACGAAAATTGGTTTGAGCGAGATCTAGTAAGTAGTTTTTTTTTTAATACGCCATAAATCGTAAACCGCAAAAAAAACATCATCGTGTTAGTTGCTGCTACGGAACCCTTAATGGGCGAGTCCGACTCGCACTTGGCCGCTTTTTTCTCCTTGCAACTTTAACATTTAAGGAACGGAGAAATCCTGGAAGTTAATTAACGAAAATGATCTGATCTCTTGAAATGTTTTGTGCATCCATATTAAGCTCAAGCACGATCGAGTGAAGCTACTAATTCCCAAATTTGGGGAAATTGGTACCAGTTCGGGTAGTGTGCCAACAAAATAATGTGCTCAACTTGAACCGCTTTAGTAAACTTAATGGAGGTGACAAAGGTAGGGTTAAGATCCCATATAAAGTAGATTAAGATGTTAATCTTCAAATAAAAGACACTAAGCCCTGAGAAGGTAATACTATGGACATTGAATGGGTTAGGTAAAAACATAAACGATCGTTTTGATGCAAATTGTATACTGTAGATTGTAGGTACACAAAATCGCACCGTTTTGATAACTAAGAGGATAACCGTTTTTTAGGGTTCCGTAGCCAAATGGCAAAAAACGGAACCTTTATAGATTCGTCATGTCTGTCTGTCCGTCCGTATGTCACAGCCACTTTTTTCCGAAACTATAAGAACTATGCTGTTGAAACTTGGTAAGTAGATGACGTATTCTGTGAACCGAATTAAGATTTTCACACAAAAAGAGAAAAAAAAAACAATACATTTTGGGGGTCCCCATACTTAGAACTGAAACTCAATTTTTTTTTCATCAAACCTATACGTGTATCTATGCATAGGTCTTCAATAATGATATTGAGGTTTCAAATATATTTTTTTTCTAAACTGAATAGTTTGTGCGAGAGACACTTCCAAAGTGGCAAAATGAGCCCCCCCCCCCCTGATAACGTCTAAAATAAGAGAATGATAAAACTAAAAAAAATATATGATGTACTAATGTAATCCATGTAAACTTCCACCGAAAATTGGTTTACCTTTCATTCAATCAATTCAAATATAAAAATTAAAAAAAAAACATTATTATGTTACTTGCTGCTATGAAGGGTTCCTCAAGGGCGAGTCCGACTCGCACTTGGCTGGTTTTTTTAAATATTCGTCTACATTTGCATTTAACCAGTTACGTTCTACGTTCCAACGAGCTAGAATAACAAGTACACTATTAGCTCTGTCATATTGGTCTTAAAATTTAATAGATTATCTTATATTGTCCTTAACATGTGCTACCACATTAGAAGTTAAACAAATGATAGCGTAAAATTTGTTCAAAAAATCTAATCCTAGATTGCCATCTGCCCTTAACGGTAAGGAATCAACAATTATAAACTTATGAATAAATAATTCACTACCATTTCTTAAGTTTCATTTTTTAATTCGTGCTGCCACGACAAATTTTCTGGCAGCAATAATTTGGTTGCATTTTAGAACCAATTTTTTATTGCCAACACCGGAACGTAATCCAAGATCTTACGATTATGCACTAATATTCACTTTCACTAGTGCTGACTAGTGAAAGTGTACCCGACCCCACCACGCGAGGCCGCGCTGGCGGTCAAGGTCCGCCGGTAGCCCTGGGGTTACCCGGGGTGCCCGAAAGGATTTCCGCACGTAAAAAAAAAATATATTTTATAATTTTACTTAATTTAGCTTCTCTTATCATAACTTCACGCCTATTTCCCCGAAGGGGTAGGCAGAGGTGTATTCCACACCCACGATTCACTAGTTATGTTAAGGTCCCAATGTAATAGAGGACGAACCTATTGCGATCTACCGGGCACATTATTAAGCGAGCGATAATTAACATTTATTAATGCACACATAATTACGAAAAGTCAGAGTGTGTGTGTGCCCGGGGCGACTGGGGATCGAACTCGAGACCTCGTCTCAGCAGTCTGTTACGAACGCCACTGGGCTATCGCCGCTCTTCATATATCCAGGTAAAACATCATCGAAAAAAAGGAAGTGTGGAGGGCACTATCAACATCCTTGATGCCCAAGCCATCTTTATCTGGCAGCCAGTGAACCTGCTAAAGAACGGATGCTTAGGGTAGGGAGGACAGACGGCAGTCGCTTTTTTTTTTATACCACTCAGGTGACAGACAAACTCACGGCCCACCTGATGGGAACCGGTTACCGTGGCCTATGGACATGCGCAACACCAAGGGCGTCACACTCGCGCTGCCGACCCTGTAAAAACCTTCTAATGCCCTTCTTCAAGAACCCCATATTGTAGTCGCTTGGGAAAACCACAGCAGGGAGATCATTCCACAGCCTGAGGGTGCGCGGAATAAAGTGCCTTACATACCTAACTGTACGCACCGTTTCCGGTCGCAACCTGTGAGGATGAATTCCCTGTCTGTGGCGAGCGGTGCCATGATAGAATGTTGCCGTGGGCATCATAAATCATGTAATTCTTCTGAACACACCCCATTATAAAGGCGGTAGAAAAAGCACAGGGAGGCTCGCTTCCGAGGGGTGTGTGTTGGGTAACCTCCTCGAGTGTCGCTCCGATTCCGATCCCGCTGCAGTCCGGGGGGAACGGAATCGGAGCGGCCGGTACACCCTGGGCGGCGGTCAATGGCTTCCCCTTCACCCCTTCATAGGGTTGGCATTGATCGTCGGCCAATACCCAACGTGGCGAGAACACATCGCTCTCCGTACTCCTCTGCTTTCAGAGGAGACAGGATGAGCGATGCTGTTAGTGGTGAGATGGCCCAGGGTCAGCCGGGGTGCGAGGGATATGCTCTATGGGTAACCTTACACCCCGGCGTCTGAAGACCCGAGACGGCGTGCGGTTTTAGTCGGTGCAAGCCCGACATAACCACCCCCGCTGGCCGGTGGGGGGGTATCCGAAGGGATTTCCGCACGATAAAAAAAAAAAAAAAAAAAAAAGGCTCGCTTCCGAAAAAGCCAACGTACCAAAAACAAAAAGTGGAGCCCGGGCTGTAAACTGGGCAATCGTTACGACGATGATGTACGTCATGGCAAAAATAGAGCATTTTTAAACATAAAACAAGTATAACCACTTGTCATCGATACATATATAATTACTTGTTCCGACTGACTGACAGACTGAGTGACTGATCAACGCAGAGCCTAAACCACTGGACCTAAAAACTTTTGAAAAAAAAAAACATTTTGGCAGTAGATGCCTTTTATGTTCATTCACAAAAAAAAATCTTGCAAATTTCACTTCTATGGTGGCAATGACTCCGCTACTGAATGTCGAAGTTTAAAATGTCGACGTATGTTAGTTCTAAAGTACAGGATCTCGATGTACGCCAGTTCGAATGTTCACTGCAGCGAAGTATGCAAGGCCGACGTATGAAAATTTGATAAAACAATATCACGAGACACACAACAATTAATTTTCTAGGTGGTTAAAAAAAAATAACCACGAAGGCTAAGGCGGGAGCTCCGCTCCGCTTCGCCCCCGCCTTAGCCTTCTAACCTGACCTATCCGAGTCGGGGTACTCTGAGTCGGGGTCGGCCTTGCATACTTCGCTGCAGTGAACTTTCGAACTGGCGTACATCGAGATCCTGTACTTTAGAACTAACATACGTCGACATTTCAAACTTCGACATTCAGTAGCGGAGTGGGTGGCAATATAAGGGATTAAAGTTTGTAT
Source organism: Cybosia mesomella (assembly GCA_946251805.1). Classification (NCBI taxonomy): domain Eukaryota; kingdom Metazoa; phylum Arthropoda; class Insecta; order Lepidoptera; family Erebidae; genus Cybosia; species Cybosia mesomella. The sequence continues at coordinate 28,799,880 of OX276400.1, read as the reverse complement.
GAAAGTCCGTCATTTTCAAAGTTAGAAGCAGGAAATTTCATACACCTGCTTTTGGTTAGAAATGAATGAACACATGTATCAGCGTTTTTCAAAACTTTACCCGTAAGAGGGTGAAATAAGGGTTAAAAATTTATAAGGAAGTTCCTCATTTTTGAAGATAGAAGCATGACAATTCATATACCTACTTTTGCCTAGGAATAAATAAACATGTGTATCAGCATTTTCCAAAATTTTACTACTAAGGGGGTAAAATAGGTGATGAACGGTTATATGGAAAGTTCGTCATTTTCGAAGCAAGAAGCACGAATCGGGTTATAGGTCTTTTTTTTACGAATTTATTCCCGGGCGAATCCGGGTCCTGGGCCGCTAGTCAAATAAATATACCAAGAAAATCCTAATTAATTACATCGCGGTCTGAAACCAAAATAACACGATTCCAATTACAGTAAAATATCTGTAATTATATTTGAAGTCGCTGACAACAGACTCCCCTTTTAGGGTTAATTACTTAAACAGTATTTACTGAAAAATTTCGTATTAATATTAAAATATGTGAAAGATGGAATCACGAAAACTCATTACTTGATAATGAAGAATGCTATCGAGTAACATGTCTCATGGGACAGTGATTAATTAGCTGTTGATCTCTGATAATGTACAGTCAACGACAAAAGTTGATTAACACTAAAATATTTATAACCTTTTGTTACATTGGAATACATATACCGACGATTGATATATAAGTAGATTTATTATCCCCAGCCGATAAAGATAATATATTTGCTTTGTTTATTATATTATTACAGATTAAAGAGCTAAGGTGATCAAGTACTTGGGATTAGGAAAGCCACTTTTTTCGTTGACTGTGCTCCCGAAATTGATACCTTTATAGAAAACCAGTCTGTGCTTAATTTAGAATTTGGAGCATGTCAGTCTTCAAAAAGGTTTTGAGTCTTTTGATAGACCTTTGAATTTAAGCATCAGAGTCTAGGTTAGAAAACAAACCTGTATCTCATTTTAAATTTGAAACAATTTTAGAATCGACGATAATTTTGTTCACAATATTATGAATGCAAGGATCAGAGACTGGATTGGTCCAGGTTATCAACGCTTGCTTATCGTAGATGAGCTACTAGAGTTCCATTACAACAAGAAATATACATTTAACTCAATGCGGCCTTAAACTCGAGCTATTGCACTTTTCGTAAGGACGGTAGTTTTTTTTTTTTTTTATATTTAGGACACGTCAATTTGCCTTCACCTCGCTTGATGGCAAGCTGAAGGTAAAGTCTCAGGAAAGAGAATCACCATTACATACACGTACCATGTTAACAATGGTCGCACTCAGCTTGACGGCCTCATCAGAAGAGGATTGTCGTCGCAGCACCGCGTGACACCCACCGGTCCCACTAGTGCTGCGACCACAATCCCCCTGCCCGGCTATGCACTTGATGACCCTTGAACGCAATCAAATCGAAATTGGATTACTATGGAGGGTTTTTCGCAATCGTGCACGGTGGTACCCACCCGGCCGAATTTTGTGACAAATTTGAGTCATCAAATTTCTACCACCAGTAAAATTGCCGCCTTACGCACACTACGACCGTCGCAAATTATGACGAATTCCGTTTACGCTGGTGTCGAACATATTGTGGTTCAACTCCCCACTGCCAATAGCGATAGACGCCATATCATCAGTGCGACATACATACCACCGTCTTCCGCTGATGAGTGGTTAAAATCCCATATAGATAGCTTACATAATCTCGTTGGCGGTGCTCGCAGCGACTCGTTCCTCATCGTAGGAGACTATAACATACCTAGTATTCATTGGCATGTCCATAGCGACCACGCATACGTCACTCCTTTTCCAACTAAACCAATAGACCACGACATATGTGATTTAATGTCTATTACAAGTTCTTCACAGTACAACAAATTCAAGAATAGCATGGATCGCATTCTAGACTTGTTTATATCAAACGTCGAGTGCCTCGCTACCACTTGTGCTTCATTAGTTCAACCTGATGTTCTTCACCCCTCTTACAGCGTAGTGACATCGCTTCAAATAGAGGTTTCACCGCTGAAACGTAACCTAAGTCCTAGATATAATTATTGTAAAGCTGACTATGACACAATAAGAAGTGAACTTTGTGGTTTAGACTGGGATCTGATACTCGGAGATCTCCCTGCCGAAGGATCAGTCGAGGCATTCTATGATACTGTATATGGTATTGTTAAGCTACATGTGCCTCTTGTTCAACCACGTAGTTCACACTTTCCTGTATGGTTCACGCCCGCTTTAAAACGCATTTAAAAAAATAAGGAAAGTGCTTGGAGGAAATGGAAAAAATATGGTAACGTGTCAGACTACGAGACGTTTTCAATGTACCGCAATCACTTTAAGTTAGAGTCAAAAAAATGTTTCCAGCGTTACATTGATTCTGTTGAGGACAATATTCCTCTCGATGTGAAGCACTTCTGGATATACGTTTCGAATAGGAAGGGAAAGGCGAATATCCCCGCTAATATGTATCGTGCAAATGAACACTCAAACAGCCCTAACGTAATATGCAATATGTTCTCTAAATATTTCACATCCGTCTACGAATCTTCCTCACTGGATCCTCAACATTGGCAAGCTCCTGTTGAGTTTGCTAATAATAATTGTGCCTCTTTATCGGATATACATTTAACTGCTGATGTTATATTGCGGGGCCTGAAAAGAATTAACATTAACAAGGGGCCTGGCCCCGATGGTATACCTCCCATTTTTATTAGGAAAACCGCAGAATGTATTGTTAATCCTCTATATATTCTTTACAATAAAAGTTTAACTAAAGGTATATTTCCCAATATTTGGAAACGCGCTTTTATCATACCAGTATTTAAAAGTGGTGATAAAAGTGATATACAAAATTACCGTCCCATCTCTATTTTGTCCGCCTTGTCGAAGCTTTTCGAGAGTCTCGTTCACAGTGCGTTATACCCATACATTCACAGTATTATTATACCCGAACAGCACGGTTTCGTTAAAAAACGCTCGACTACCACTAACCTAATGCTGTTCACAAATTATCTGTTTACGAATATGGATAACCAAATTCAAGTTCGATAAAAGCGTTCGATAAGGTGGACCACAAACTACTCCTTGACAAGATCGCCTACAATGGCATCCGTGGCAACTTGCTAAGATGGTTTGTGTCATATATTGTCAACAGAACGCAAAAGGTTGTTGTCAATGGTTGTTTCGCAGTCTGCGGCGAGGACGCCGCTGACTCATCTACGCCCGGGACAACCGACCTCCATGATCGGGGTCTGAGGACGGCAGTTGGCCGACTCGCCGTCCTTACAGAACAGGCCGTGGCGGAGGTGTGTCGTGTGTGCCCTACACACGCTGCCAACTCACCGAAGCGGGATAAAACGCGACTCCACCAGGCAACCCTAGGGATATCCGAAGGGATTTCCGCACGTATAAAAAAAAAAGCGAGAGGTTCGCGTACCGCGGCTGTTCTACACTGGAAGGTGCAGAATGAACGCGGGCACGCGGTCACCTATTCGGCATCTATTAGAGACGTACAACACACACCTGGCCGATGTTGACATATTCGCAAACTCACACTTCAAATTTAAAGCTGCAGCAATTGAAATTTTAAAAGCCTCGAAATAATCTACTGTCTATATTTATATACTTGTTTCTTATAAACATAAAACTCACATGCATTTTACTCACTTGCATATAATATTACTTTGCGGACATTGGTGTGGGTTATGCGTTTACCTAACAGACACATTTACTGTATACTTCTAATATCAATGTATAACGCATAACTGTTGAATGTTCCAATAAATAAATAAATAAAAGTATTCCACGGAGGAATGTAAAAAAGTTATCAAACTCTTACATTTTCAGTCTTATACATCGTAATGGTGAATAGCAATTTATTATGTACCAAACCATTATTGTGTTTTGTTACAGTCCGTATTCCTTTTGTATAAAATATTACTTTATTCATAAAAGATCAAAACGATTGGCTGGGATTGAGGTTTGCTATTTTTGGCATTATGAAGGCAGTGAACTTTTGTTTCACAATTGAGGGAGTAGCCGGATTTAAGATATGTGAATCGAACTTTAGTGAACAAAGAAAAAACGAATTCATTTAAACACGTTCTTCACTGTAGAAAATTCTCGCTACAATCACGATCATTACCTAAATCGGGGGTTTCAGATTGACCTGTGTAATGTACCAGAAAATGGAATTTGCGTGTGTTATCGATAAAATGGTAAAGAATTACGCACTCCCCGAGTTAAATTCAATAATGCGAAGATGCCTTTAGCCGGCTTTCCACGTAATTTTGGAGTCTTTTCACCGAGCTTAAAAGGTTTCAATTAGATTTACATAATATGTTACCGTGTTGTACATAGTCAGGTAATTTATTTTCTTTATTACATTACCTTTGGGTGGGCCATACTAAGTGGTTTTTTTTTTTTACGGAAATCCAAAGGTTTATCCCTTCGGATACCCCCCCCGCTGGCCAGCGGGGGTGGTTATGTCGTGTCTCGACTAAAACTGCACGGTGTCCTCCCCAAGTGTCCGTTGCCGGGCACCCCGGGTAAGCCCTCGAAAGGATAACCCCAGGGTTGCCGGCGGACCTTGGCCGCCACCGCGGCCTCGCCTGGTGGGGTCGGGTTTTATCCCGCTTCGGTGAGTTGGCAGGCGTGTGTAGGGCACACACGATACGCCCCCGCCACGGCCTGCTTCTGTAAGGACGGCGAGTCGGCCAACTGCCGTCCTCAGGCCCTGATCATGGAGGTCGGTAGTCCCGGGCGTAGATGAGTCTGCGGCGTACTCGCCGCAGACTGCGGAACTCGGGGGGCAGGGTTCTCTCCCGCTCCCTCTCCGCCGTGTCTTTCGCGCGCATTACCTGCTCGCAGAAAGAGGCGGCGGCGTGCCACTTGCTTCCGTCGGAGACCACGGCCCATACTAAGTGGTATGCATAGTTTTTAATCTTCTGAGATAGGAAAACTTTGGCAAGCTTCCACAAAAGCATAAAGCCCTTATTAATTTACAGAAGTTTTATTTGCTGTGTGGTTAGGTTACAACAGCCATTTCATCTCTTCCCGTAGATATCGTGCAAGGTGACTAAGAGATGAGGCTTGCTCTATGAGACACTAAATATATAGCCCATAAAGTACTCAGTGGACAGCTATATGTACGTCCGTATTACGTGGAATAAAAAAATAACATAGTTTGTAAAATTCTGGTGTACTGTGGAGTCTGGGTTTTGACTTCACAGCTTCTTGTCGATAACTCGTGATATTTAAATTATAAGACAAGGATTTTATATGATTAATATATTTATTCCTAATTATATTTTCTACTGAACGTGTTTTTATTTACACCCAAATCGAAAAATTCGAATTACGAATTCAAAGACGATTCTATACATCCGCACTTTATAAACGCATATACATAAAATTAAAAATAAAACTTATTATAGTACCGCCAACTGTATCATAAAACTCATTATAGTATCGCTATCTTTTTTTATTCATTAAACTAGTCTAAGGTTTTAGGCTGAATACGAAAAAAAAGGCGCGCGCATGCGCAGTTCGAACTGTGAAACGCTAAATTACTTCCTTGTAACCTACCTACTTTGTTTAATTTCAATTTTTCCTATGAGTGAAGATAAAGTAGTGTATGAAACTGCATTTAACTTGGGTATTAAAATACTCGAGTCAACCTATTATCGGTTATATACAGACTCTCGTATTTTAATACCCCTTCTTATATGACAGTTGTATAACTACTATTTTGGAATTTACGCGAGGTTCTTTAAATTTATTGATACGAACAAGAGGATCGATAATCCGTTCAGTGAATAAGCCTAATATACTTTTTACTTCTTGATATTTTCTTCCATCGAATCAAGGACGGATCCCTGACCACCAACTGACTGGATCTGTCCGCCAACCTTTTGTTTTTTCTCTATGCTCTAAATTCAAATTGATTTATATATTTTATTTTAATATCGCTGACGCATGATGGCCAGGCAACTAACTATAGTGTTCGAAGGAGTCCGAAAACTACAGTACCGAATAGGTTAACACATTGGAAAGTTAAGTGTCAAGGCCATCTTAGGATGGATGACCATTCTTCTGACACATTGAGACCCCTTCGTGCCTTGGAGAGCACGTTACGCCGTCGGTCCCGCTTGCTATGCGAATAGTTGGAGTCCTAAAAAGTCCGACAACTGGTCTAAGTACAGAATTTTGATATAGCCAGTGGGTTGTGAAGGTCAGATAGCAGACGCTTCACGAAAAAGATCGAAGTTCAGCCGCTTCATAAACCAAAAAGCTGACCCCTACTGAGTTGGGGAAAAGGCTCGGAGGATGATGGTGGTTGTTCGTTTTTTATTTTACATTTAGTCCGTCAAATTGACTGCACCCCGCCTGATGGTAAGCTGGGGTGAAGTCCAAAAAGTAATGACCACCATTTCCAGAGATTGTCCCTAGAATTGTGGCCCCTACCTAGACGGCCCCAACAGATGTTTCTTCACGGCCCGCTTAAAGAACCCAGGATTCTATGACGAAGGGAACACGTGTGGGTAAAGCGTTCCAGTTCTCGTTTTATTGAAAAATATTGATTAAATTGTAAGTTCTCATATAGGTATATTCACACCTGTTTATTCACGAAGGGATAAGCGAGGTCAATTATTTTGTGGTAGTGAGACTCCTACTGTCAATAGGGTACTTTTTCATTAATTGTAAACTATATAACTACAATGAACAGACACAAATATTATATCTGTGAATTACACACGCGCCTATATAGCACCGCTCGCCACAGACAGGGAATTCATCCTCACACGCTGCGACCGGAAACGGTGCGTACAGTTAGGTATGAAAGGCACTTTATTCCGCGCACCCTCAGGCTGTGGAATGATCTCCCTGCTGTGGTTCTCCAAGAAGGGCATTAGAAAGTTTTTACAGGGTCGGCAGCGCGAGTGTGACGCCCCTGGTGTTGCACACGTCCATAGGCTACGGTAACCGCTTCCCATCAGGTGGGCCGTGAGCTTGTCTGCCATCTGATGGTTTAAAAAAAAGCAGCTCATTGGAGGTCCGAACCTACATGGTAGTTGTATATATGTCGATGGTCGATGGTGGTACAAAATTTGCACTTGGCATGATATCTTCTACAATATCGATATAGTGTTCCTATTTAAACGTGAAAATTTTTGCACTTACCACGTTTGTCTTCTAGAACATCGATATATATACGGTTACAACATAAGTTCGATCCTCCAATGAGCTATATAGGTTCGTGTGTAATTCACAGATATAATTTTTGTGTCTGTTCATTGTTGTTATAAAGTTTACAATGAATGGAAAAGTACTCAACTGACAGTAGTAGTCTCGTTGCCGCAAAATGAGATGAGACCTCTGCTTATTCCTTCAGGAATAAACACTCCTCCACTAAAAAAACAGAAATCATCTTTAAAAGCACCCTTTGAATTGAAGAAGCCAAGTGTTTTATTAATTTTGAAACCACTATTCGTAGACGAGAAATATATATTTAAATTAATCTTTGTACTAGCGGGCAAATGAGAGCAACAGCTGTGAAATAAATCGTAGACTTTATGATTAAACAAAACTAATGTAGATTGTTATTTAATGTATTACTAGTTTGATGTTCTGGACCCAAGCCTACCTTACCTGCAAGCCAGTACATCTGCTGATTGACGGACGAGGCTCTGGCACATAATTCCTCTCGATGTTGGGAAGTCAGATGGCAGTCGTTTCCTTAAGAGTCCTATCCTATCCTTCTATCCTATCCTACTATCCTATCCCACTATCCTATCCTACTATCCTATCCTACTATCCTATTCTACTATCCTATCCTACTATCATATCCTACTATCCTATCCTACTATCCTATCCTACTATCCTATCCTCCGTAAAGCTGCGGGCAACAGCTAATATATAAATACGTACTAGTATCTGAACAGATTGAATATTCTTTGATATTGCAATGAAATTTTTAAGCAATCATTATGCTAATCTTTTCTATAGATTTAGATCGGAAAAAGAGAATATCTTGGACGGGACTTGAACTCGCGATTGCTCTGAGCAACTGAGCTACCTAGACACGTCCCAGATATTCGAATATTCGGTCGCGGGTTCTTTAATATTTTCAAAATTAATAAGTAACATATCGATCAAATGTGAATTATGGACTAGTGGCATGGCAACATCAAAGGTTAACCCATTTGTTATCGTTCAATATTTTCAACAATAATAAAGGTAATTTGTAACTAAGTATGATATTTTACCGATGGTAACTAATCAGCACTTAAATTTAATGAACCTCTAGAGGTTACAGACCATTAAGGTCGTATAGACCTTTGAAATAATCAAATTGGTGAACCCTTTGGCTTCAAAGTACAAATTAATAACTGCTGTTTTCATATTGAAACATGTTCCAATAACCACTAATAGTTTTAATACAGCTTTTCTAGAATTCTCTTTCATAATTTTACAAGTTGAGATACCCTGAGGTATTAAGCGTAAGCTGAAAATAAGTCAGGCTTCAATCCACGTATCTTAGCAATTTAAGTTTTCAAAACAATCTTGAAGTTGGTGCTAGTTAAACGGTAGTTGCGCGGCCCTAGAGGTTTCTCATTTTAAACTCAATTTAATGTGTAAGTTAGAGCGATCGCGGGGTCTGATGTTGTCATTAATCCTACTAATATTATAAATGTGAAATTTTGTATGAGTGTTACTCAATAACGTGAAAACGGCTATTAGGATTGGAAAAGCATTTGACATGTATATTATAATTCATAATCTGGGTTAACACATAGAATAATTTCTATCCCGTTTTCATTGCTTTCGGTACCCAAAGGTGAGGTTAACGCAGTCAAAGTCGCATTAACCAGGGTCCACGTAGGTATTGGCAGGACTGACGTGCAACAAGCCACCAGATTGGGAGTACAGGGAGCCTTACACCCCTCCGTTGAAAATAGCGCGCGTGAAAATGCTTCTGGAACCCTCAGACTTTAACGGACCCCAGAGGTAGAGGTATGGCTATCAACTTGGAAACGTATATTGAATTCAATATGATTCATTACATCATCTTTTAAAAAACTGGTAAATTGCGAGTTGAATTCGCTCACTGACAGTTCCGTACAAAATTAATTAAGGGACATACCTAACGTACCTAAGAAAAATACCTTGACCGACAGACAAACAGCCGGACACCAAAAAGCTCCTATAAGGGCTCTGAGTATTTCCCTTAAGGGACAAAACACTAAAAATGAACAATAATCAACTAAGCAGCCAGGATACTTCATCAAGAGCTTGCCCTTGAATACAGCCTCATTGAGCAGAGGCTGCTACACTGCACTACCGGAATACAATATACTACTAGCGAAAGCCGTGCTTGCAAACGATCGCGCCAAAGTTAGGATATCATGATTGTGATATGAGGGGATTCCCTATGACGAGAACCTCGTCCGCGCCGAAGCAGATAAGAAAACTAAATATCTGGACGTGACGCACAAGGTTACCGATATATGGAAGGGTGGGGACCACCACAGAAGTATTTCCAGTTGTCATATCAACCAATGGTTTGATCACAAAGAGCCTCTCAGTCCATTTTGAGAGGCTCAAGATTAGTGGGAAGTTAGTGGCGGTCAAGATGCAGAAAGCGGTATTTCTTGACAATGTCCGAATAGTCCGGCGGTTCCTCTCCCCAGGTCTCGGCCAACTGTTGCCCACCTCGCAAGGGTCTATCTTACCGCCTCTACCACTTGACGTGACTTGCTGAATAGAAATAATAACAATAATTATCACTTGTCAATAAAAAATAAACATAACATAGACACTTAGAACATACTAAACTTTATTTAGCTTAATACCATTTCTTGGAGACGCCTAACTCTAGCAATTATACTACACCTAACACCTATTGTATATTACCTATGCTTAAGTCTCGGAACCATTCCAATTCTGTGAGACGATTATTATAATAGTTCATCAGCTCACGACTAATTCCGCCACCGCTTACCCGCTCACAGTGGATAACTTAAACCACTATATTAGGCAGTTGATGATGCTTTTAACTGTAATTTCAGCTATTCTGGCTTGGCTGTTCAGAGTTGCGATGCGTGCACGCCAACTTACCCCGATCTTTTGTTCATTACGTTGAAATTTCCAGTTCCTTAACTATAAGAAAATTTAGTTTCATGTGTTCGTGCCAAGTTACTGCCGCTGTGTGCTCTTATACAATTTCCTGGAGCAAGTGTGTAGGGATCTTTAGGCTTAGTATACAACGGAGTAGAGAGAATATAATAATAGGAAGTGAGAAATACATTGAACACAATATACAAAATACAGAGAACAAGAAGATATTATTTGGGGGATCAGACAGTATTCGCTCGCTCAAAAGCCAAGATAAGCCAAATCAAGAAAAAGAGTAACACAGTGGACCTCGGGCTCCAAAATTAAATATGATTATGATGATGACTGTGTCTTTAACGTGTGAAAATGCTAAATGCTCTTTATGTATCGAAAACTGGAAAAACTAATTTACCAGTTTTCGATAGATACAGAACATTGATATAGATTGCTATACCAATATTCTGCATCTATCGAACATTGGTGAATTCGGTTATCCAGTATTGAGAAACCTTGAGATTCAATTGTACCTATTGAGAAACTATTCTCTAAATAAGCAGCATTATTCCAATGCTGTCATGATTGCATAACTTTTGAGTTCCTTTGAAGTGGAGCAGGTAATGAATGTCATCTCGCAAGGTTCTTAATTCAACTAAGTAAAGCAGTTGTGTTTTTAAAAATCGAAATTGATATTTGGTGATCGATAAAGTACTTCACAACCGAAAGATTTGAATAAAGAATGTCTGAAATTTGCTGCATCTATTTTTACGCTGAAAATTCTAAATGTATCTAAAGAATTTCCAAGAATTTCAGATCACGGCGTTCCGTTCCATACAATACTTTTAGCAGATATTTTGTATTATATTCTTGTAGATTCAACTGAGATAGAAAAGGGGATATCTGCCCAAGTGGTTTAAAAAAATGTAATATATATAATAGGATATTGAAACTAAAACACCCTTTTTTAAGTGCGGAAATCCCTTCAGATAAAAGCTAAGAGCTAAGGAGTGGAATTCCATGCCCAATTCTGTGTTTCCGGCAATTTTTAACCTGGGAATCTTCAAGTCTAATAGATAGGTTCCTTATGTGCAAACGTTGATTCATCGTAGACCACATTATTATAATTCTGCTAAAATAGTGTCTTCAACATTCTACTGACAAAATGATTATCATTTTTTCTTTCACCCTATCATTAAACAGCAATATAATCTGTATTTTGAGGATTAATGACAGTAGAGGAAGCTCGTGAAGTATATAAGGACAGAAGTAGATGGCGGTCTGTTGTCTCTGCCCACCCTGGAGATAAAAAGGCGTGAATATATGTATGTAGGGGAGACCTATGTCCAGCAGTGGACTAGAATAGGTTGATGATGATGATGATGATGATATGTATGTATGTATGTATAAACAAAGTTCGTCTACCTTCAGTTGTTGAATTCATTCTATTTAGGCCTTGGCACGCCGATGAGACGCGGGAAGGTGTAAACGAGCTTTGATGTGATGTGGGATGATCTTAACAAACAAAGCATTTAATCGTGTTACTTAGTATTGGATAATCCTCTTGCGTCTCGTCAGATGAGCACATGTATGTGCAGACAACACTGCAGCGAGACTTGCTAAATACCAAATAAATTGACGAGCTTTTTGGTAAATGAAAAAATCTCACATTTTGTGTACTGTTGGATTTTTGTTTTTGTATTCATTCGAGTTTAAAGTCTGGTTTTTGTATTATATTTTGGAATACCAACCTTTGTATCAGTGATGAATTCTATACCGTGAGTGGGGAATGCCTTCCGTAAGAGTTGGTTACGTACGACAAGATATTTTTTTCAATAAGAATTCATACATTTATGCATTACAACACACATGACTCAGGTAACATGGGAAACCGTTGCTATTCTCACAACCCACAGGAGTATATTCCCATGTAAATGTAGCCGTATGTTTCATTGCAATTGGTCCAGTAGAACCGGAGATATAAATAAAAAACTATAACCGACCTACGCGTGGGTGGAATAAATAATTTTGTTTCGGTTGTTTGTCAGTAGCCTTTGATCACGGGGAGATATGGTTGAAATGCATCTGGTAAACTTAATTCGTACGTTCTAGTGGTTCTATCCTTTTCAATCAGCCAGAACTGTTATTTTCTATCATCGACAGAGTCGACGAGGCGCTTAGCTGAACGTTCTCTTTTCAAGTCTTGAAGACTAAAGTTATCTCAAAGTACCCAAACCTTGTTAAAATATTGATGTTACTGGTTCAATGTAAATACTAATCTATGTGCAAATTAAAATAAATTTCTTTATCTAAGACTCAACGTTTAGAAGAATAACAAAGAAAATTCATTAGAAGGTACCTATTCACATAAACCGAATTGTTTTTACTTAACAACTTTTAGTGGATTGTTTTTTTTCTGTGGTAGGTACTATTGTACGTCGAGGCGGCGAGTCTCCTTGCCGGAACTCCGCCATGGGACCTGAAGGCGAGAGCCCTTTCGCAACTACACCAGTGGTGAAAGGAGGCGCGGGAGCAGGAACCCCGAACCTCGAGAAATCGAGGCCGTGCAATCCCAGCTCCGCCAGGCCATCGTGGTGGAGTGGAAAGAACGACTTGGGCAACCAAGCGCAGGGCACGCCGCTATAGCGGCGGTAAGGCCCATCATGGAGGATTGGCTAGAGAGGCGACACGGAAGCCTCTCGTACCGACTGACGCAGTTGATCTCCGGGAAGGGGAGCTTCGGGGACCACCTGCATCGGATCAGGAAGGAGCCAACGCCTGAGTGCCATCACTGCGACGCGAGCGAGGACTTGGGGCTGCACACGCCGGCGGTCTGCCCAGCGTGGGAGGCGCCGAGGTGTGACCTAGTAGCAGCCATCGGAATGGGTGTCCTCTCGCTCGGCAGCATGATTGCGGCAATGGTGCGGAGCGCGAGCGCGTGGGCCGCCGTCACCTCCTTCTGCGAGCATGTAATGCTCGCGAAGGAGAGCAGAGCGCGCCCGGGAGAGATTTAGAACTCTCCCGGCCCGCCGAGCCCGCAAAATGCTCGCCGCGCTTCGCAGGCGACTCAGGCGTCGGGGGTCGCTTAACGACCTCCGTCCTCCATGAGCGCAGGCCTGGGGGTGAGAGGTGAGGCCACCTGTCACCCCAGCAGAAGCAGGCCGGGACGGTGGGGCGTCTAGCGCCCCTCCCTCAAACCGGGGCAAGACGGGGACACCGTGGTTCCCAAATCCGAGGGGGCCATCTCGCAACTGGAGATGGCCCAGGGTCAGTCGGGGTGCGAGGGATATGCTCTATGGGTAACCTTACACCCCATCGTCTGTAGACACGAGACGGCGTGCGGTTATAGTCGGTTCAAGCCCGACATAACCGCCCCGCTGACTGGCGGGGGGGTATCCGAAGGGATTTCCGCACGATAAAAAAAAAAGGTACTATTGTACGTGTCCTGATTTTAATAGTTCTCTTTCTTGCTTATTTTCTATAAATTCGCTTTTAACAATGCACATATAAGTAAATTAATGACAGTTAACGCAAAATGCACATAAATTATTACACTGACTGGGGTGACAGATTAACTGGTTATATATTGAGACAAAGCTGACCTCCTTCGTCGAATTCTTAGAATTGAAGATTTTTCAATTACTCGAACATTTCATAATTTGTATTGGATTCTACAAGTATAGTTAATCACACACGATCTGTCTCTTCTGATTCAATCTGACTCAATTCAAAAACAATGAGCGGATTTCGGGTTCCAATTGCAAACTTTGGACTCTACTGGAAATTACAAAAATCTATGCGAATAAATTGGTCCTACAGCTGCTGAAGTTACTAATCATAGCTTAACAAAATCCTTCAAAGCGAAAAGTTAAAAAAATATCAAATTTTACAATGTATGTGCAGCAAACTGCAATATTTTTAATTGAAGTTTATGCAAAAAATCCCTTTTTATTTTCCTCGCTATCGTTGTGGCGAACCATTTAGTTTTATGAACAAGTTTTTCATATTTTTCAGCAATTTCATGGAATTACAATTGAGGCTGTTGAACTCCCACGTACCTTTTCAAAGGTATTAAAAGGGTTTATAGTAAGTTATTTATAGGTTTATCAGGGAATCAAATAATTCTACGAAATTCGTTTTACCGTATTCTGAAAATACGACCGTAAGTCAACGTCAAAGGTGCCTTTGGTATAAGTGTGCTAGTTAAACGTTGACGGCGCCGGTCCCGCGTGGTTTTCAAACTAATATTGAAACCACTCGTATTCTTGAGGTTACTTTATGAGGCGAGTAAAAAACATTTCATGTTACAGCGTGAAAATTAATCTGTAAACTACAAGACGGTTTTGTTGTTGTTGAAAGTTTTCGCTAAACCATTATTTAAGGAGATTAATGTTACAATACTATACAAAGGGTGTACAAGGTCTACCAAAATCCTTGAGGGTCAAGCCAAACTTACCTGTAAGTCGGTGCACCTGCTTAGCAATGGACGAGGCCTTTCTCTCAGGTCAGACGGAAAAGCCGACTATAAATCAAAAACGATAAGCGGGTCTCGGGCTCCAAAATGGAAACTTTGGAAGCAGGTAAGAAATCGCAAGCTGGAACAACTACTGATTGATGGACGAGTTTCTGGCGAAGGCTGTCTTTTCGGGGTTGGGGTGTCAAATAATGGGATTCGCTTCTTAAGAACCAAGAATTAGGACAGCATACTCCAGGCTTGAAAGTGTAAGTCTTGTATGCTAGTCGCTACTGTAGGCACCTGACAGCGTTTTCTTCGCACGGTTAACTTCTTTTTTTAAAATATTCTATGACATTCTACACAGCGCTTTCTAGACCCAAAGTAAGCATAGTTTAACTAGCTTGTGTTATGGGTTCCAGAATGCGGATAAACATTACTTTTTTTTTTAAATACATACATATTATACAAAGAAATACCTAGACCAATGCAATTAAATATATTCATACATACAAATATTTGCACTGAGCGGGAATCGAACCCGCGTCCCCTGTCGTAGCAGTCGAATGCACTACTGCTACGTCACAGAGGCCGTCCGCCCTTTTTCTAGATTCTAACTGCACCGTTTAGGCGTTCGGTTGGGAGCCTGTGATGGGAGGAATGGTGGGCTGAGTTGTGATTGTTGTATGCGAACGGTGATGATGTTAAATATTGTCAAAATTATTGTTTTATTGTTGGAATGTTGTGAAATTACTTACTCTTTTAGCGTGCGGTTTTCTTCTTGATATTTAGGTTACTTGTAGGCAATTATGTTTGTTTTTGAACTACATAGGGAGCGATATTACCTGACGGCGACAGGTGGCGCACATGGGGTGACGCTGAAAATCAGTACTTTGGTAGTTGATACTCACCTCAGTGTATACTGAGTGTCCATCCCTTATTGAGGACACGGCTTACATAATGTTAATATTGTTTCCATTTTAATATCGAGAGGGAAAAACACGTGCTATAACTTGCCACGTAACATGACACGTTGTCGAGTTGCCAATGTTGCCATACTTGACAATCTTGTCATACGTCTATATTGATATGCTCACTATGCTCAGGCGGCAGCGACCACAGAAAAATAATGTATTTATCGCACCTCAATGTTAGTACGAGTATTCGCCGCCAGAGTAGCTTTGTTTTTATTTTTATTTGGTTAATTTTATTGTATATGTACCTTTTGTTTTTTCGTGCGGAAATCCCTTCGGATACCCCACCGCCGGCCATATGTATATGTACCTAATCCGCAATAAAAACAGGTTTTTTCTTCTTCTTTCTTGCTGTCAACTGGGATTGGCACGTTTATGATGATTATTGCAGTGCATACAAAAGACCACATTGATAACCCCACTGATACACAACCTCGTGTTGCCCCAAAGATCTTATGAGGACCCCACCCCACACACTGGGCCCCAAAGATCTAAGAAGGTTTATACTGGAGATTGATGGCACCACTAGGCTACCGCGGTCAAGACTGAATGAAATGTCACACATTGAAATAAACTATTTTGAACGGATTCTATCGCAATTTATTTGATGTTTTTTTTTATATTTTACATTGCTCTCGACGTTTCGGTTGCTTATCAGCAGCCATGGTCATGGGTCAGGGCTCTCTTATTTTAAAGATGACTGTATTAATTTTCAACCCTATTTCTACTTTAAGTCCTCTATTTGCATCTATAATAATAATAAAGCTTTTTATTTCCGATAGGTTTTACATTTCATGCTACACGTCTATAACCGTTTCAACTCGGATCCCTTTCGGGTAAAAGCCTCCTCCATTTTTCTCCATTCGTCTCTGTCCTTTCCTATATCCATCCATTTGTTTCCCACAATGTCCGCAATATCATCAGCCCATCGTTTCTTTGGTCTCCCGACATGCCTTTTTCCTAGAGGTCCTCTCCATTTTGTCGCTTGCAGGGTCCATCTGTTATCCTTTATTCTACACATATGTCCAGCCCATTGCCACTTTTGCTTCAAAGCGTACTCCAGAGCATCTGTTAGTTTTGTTTTCTTCCTTATATTTTCACTCCTAATTTTTTGAATTTTCTTTATTTTTAGAATACTTCGTTCCATTGCTCTTTGTGTTGTTATTAGTTTATCTTTTATTTTCTTTGTATAAACCCACGTTTGGCTGCCATACGTTAGGCTTGGTAGTATACTTGTATCCATTATAATCTTTTTTAGATCTAAGATGTAGTCTCCTTTTAAAATTTCTTTTTGTGCCCAAAACTTTTTCCATGTAATAGTAACTCTTCGATCTACTTCTTCTTCATCTACCATGACCTAATTTATGAACTGCAATTAAATGAAACCATTTAATGATGCATGTCACGATGTGAAAATTATGGTGGTCAAAATTATATAAAATACATTTACATTTAATGCTTGATTACATAATGAGCTTATTTAAACAATTCCCAAGTAATAATGTTTAAGCTTTTCAACCTACTTAAAAAAAATATTAATAAAAAAATTAATAAACCCGACTGCCCTAAATAGTGGCCCACCGGCATCGGGTACGGGGACCAAGCCACCGGTGGTTAGGGCTCCAGAGAGAGGAATCTCCTCACAATACATGCCTTGTCGAGGAGCACTGCCTTCTGCATCAAGCCCTTGACCCAACTGCCTAACGCGAGCCTCTGGAGATGTTGTTCGAGGCTCTTGGCAATCAGTCCGTGAACCGATACAACTATCGGAACTATAATCGCCGAATCCACATTCCATATGTCGACAACTCGTGAACCAAATCCAAATATTTAATTTATTTTTCTTTTTCGGCTTTCACAAGATTCTCGTCATGTGGAATGGTTATATCGATAATTATTGCGCGGCGCTCTGACCGATCTATCAACACTATACCAGGTTTATTAGCTACAATAGTCCTGTCAGTGATGATAGATCGATCCCAGTCGGGTTTATTGATTTCTTATTAATAATTTTTCTAAGTAGGTTGAAAAGCATAAACAACTATTACTTTGACTTTTTCCGGTCTTTATCGAAACAAGATTGATAGCAGGCTGGACCCATTAATTTGGTTTCGGTTTATGATTTGCAAATTGGGGAAATGACACATATTATTAATATTGAACTCGGTTATCATTTCACATTTATGTTTTTGACGGTATAAGTAGTTACAACATGTGTTATTGTGGTATAAAAAGAGAATAAATATTGTACAAGGTATTTAAAATTGTTTTCTTCATATAATTTTAATTTTATTTCACATAAATCTAATAATTTAATGACCAGTTTATAATTTAGTAATTCATTTGACATAATATTTTTACTAACAGTAGAAAAGCGAGGATAGCCCAGTGGCGTACGTAACGGACTGCTTAGACGAAGTCTCGAGTTCGATCCCCAGTCGCCCCGGGCGCACACCTCTGAATTTTCGTAGTTATGTGTGTATTAATAAATGTTAATTATCGCTCGCCTAATAATGTGCCTAGTAGATGGCAATAGGCTCACCCCCTATTACATTGGAACCTTAACATAACTGGTGAATGGTGGTTGTGTAATACACCTCTGCCTACCCCTTCGGGGATACAGGCGTGAAGTTATGTTAAGTAACAGTAGATATAAGTCAAATTGTTACTAACAAATTGGGATTAGTGGCCATCTATAAATGAATTTGAATTTAATTATTATTAGACTTTTTAGTTATTTTAATGTTTTTTTTTTATACCACTAAGGTGGCAGACAAGCACACGGCCCACCTGATGGGAAGCGGTTACCGTGGCCTATGGACGTGTGCAACACCAGTGGCGTCACACTCGCGCTGCCGACCCTGTAAAGGAAAGGGGATGGGAAAGGAGTTTGGTAGGGGATGGGAAAGGAGTTATGGAGGGGATGGGAAAGGAGTTTGGGCTCCGGCACTCTCACTCACCAAACGGAACGCAACAGTTCAAATGCTGTTACTTGGCGTCGATATTCTGTGATAGGGTGGTGCTACCCCGGTCGAGTATTCATGCAACGGTCAAAATGACTGTTGCTTGACTCTACCACCAAGTTCATATTTAGTATATTGTCATCGGTCCTTGATAAGTGTGCTAAATATCAATCAATTCGACGTATTGAAGTGCTCCAAAATCGAATTTCAAGATGACGTTACATACTAACAAGTAGCTAGCACCAAGCTTTTTTTAGCTGATATTGGCGTTGAGTTAAGGTTTAAGAAATCTCAGCATTGGTGAATTTAGATCAGTGGTAAGCAAAGAATAGAACAGAATAGAATTATTTTTATTTCAGATTTCTTCAATCCATATAAAGTGTTAGTAACATAATATGATCTTAATCTAGTGTTAGTATCTTAGCAATAGTTACTGAGGTTATGACTCTCGGTGCTGCTCCCAGAAGGCGATAAACAGGGGCCTGTAGCTGCAGCCAACGGCTCAGTAGTGGGCAGTCCCACCGTTCAGCCAGAGTGCTCAGGATGATGTTCGAGCTGCCGCGCACGCGCGCCCATGGTGAGGCGCAGCGTTTTCTGATGATGGTATAAAAACAATCCGTACGTGCCTCAGCGAACATGGATGAAGCGCTACAGTGGCGAGGCAAACCGAACATCAGCCTGAACGCGTTACTATACTGTACGCGCAGAGCACCATATGCACGCTGCGTAAAGTTTACCCACAGACTGCACGTGTAGAACGACTGGCAGTAAGCTCTGAAGAGCGTCAATTTGACTTGTTTAGCAAAATACGGCCCGCGGGCCAGCTCCAGCCCGTAAAAGGATTTAATACGGCCCGCTGACGGTTCGTCGAAATGAATGTGTATACGGCCCGCGATATACCTTTTTTTTTTTGATGGTCCAGCTCTATAACGTAAAATAATAGAAGCATGATTCAAACCAAAAAACAAGTGAGTTTGATTGTTTCAGGATAACGGCTTAACAGCTGACCCGATTGGCGTGAATTTTTTTCATTGATAAGTACCTAGATTATACATACTCGTAGGATACTTATTCTCGGGAATGTTGGTAATTTCCATGGGAACCGGAATAATGCGCAAACGAAGTCGCAGGTGGAATACTAGTTTACTATAATTCTAGTCCTCAAAAATTTATTAAACTGTCTGGCCCCCTATGACAAAAGTTTGCCCTCTACTGACTTAGATAATATCGGACTGAAAATGCTGACACTAAACTGGACAGAAGCTTCCAAATAAGTTCAATGAATAAAGATTTTGGAATAAGCGAAGTTTAACCTTTGCTAGATTTGTATGTAAAACCGATAGAGGAAATTGGGTCAGTTGAATTGCCTACAAGAAACGGACAGGCAATCGGTTACGTATAGCTGGTGCTTTGAAATACACTTGATATTGGATACGTATTGTGTTTGGAAAGGCAGCCTGAGATTTGTTACTCATCTATATACATAAAACAAAGTCGAACTTGAGATCGGATGGAACGATTTTCATGATCTTTGATGTTTTAGATCTGTCACCGCCTATACTGTGTCATTTTGTACTTTTTTTGAGGAAATCCCTCGGTTACCCGCCGCCGGCTAACGTGTAAGGCAATTACCTCACATTCCGGCTGACCCTGGGCCATCTACGGCTTTGAGATGGCCCCCTCGGGATACTGTTTCTAATTGCTAGCAATTAGGATAATTAATAATATGAGACATTCATGAAATAATTTCAGTTGATAACGTAACTAACGTAACTTGATTCAAAGGCGGAACGAAGTGTGCCAGGTCAGAACTAGTCTATACATAAATAAATAAATATTCTAGGACAAATTACACAACGCCATCTATACCCAAACTAAGCAGAGCTTGTCATATTGGGTTCTAGAATGCGGATAAACATACTTAAATACTTTTTTTTTGTAAATAAATACATATTATATATAGAAACACCCAGAACAATGCAAATTTTTGCATTGGGGCAGGAATTGAACCAGCGACCTCTAATTTAGCAGTCAAACGCACTACCGCTGCGCCACAGAGGTAAAATATATAAAAAATAATAAATAGGTATGAATCAAAACAGTTGCTATCATTTTCTTTTCTGTTTGTCAAGCTTTTTTCGTTTATACGTTTGAACATAAACATTAATTCATTATTACCGTTCAAACAGAGAGAAATTCGAACACCGTGATAACGTATTTGTACATACTCCCAGTTGCCAAATAAGAATATAATTTAAAAAATATGCTTCTAAAGATATCTAATGTCTTTGAAATAGGGGTTATCCTTTCGAGGGCTTACCCGGGGTGCCCAGTAACGGACACTTGGGGAGGACACCGTGCGGTTTTAGACGAGACACGACATAACCACCCCCGCTGGCCGGCGGGGGGTATCCGAAGGGATTTCAGCACGTTAAAAAAAAATGTCTTTGAAATAAACCGGGCAAGTGCAAGTCAGACTCGCGCCCGAAGGGTTCCGTATCATTATCTATAAAAACGGCAAAAAATCACATTTGTTGTTTGGGGGCCCTTAAATATTTGTTTCATTTTAATTTAAGTATTTATTTTCACATACATAAAAAAAACTTCACGCCTGTATCCCCGAAGGGGTAGGCAGAGGTGTATTACACACCCACGATTCGCCAGTTATGTTAAGGTCCTGCCATCTACCACTCACATTATTAAGCGAGCGATAATTAACATTTATTAATGCACACATAACTACGAAAAGTCAGAGGTGTGTGCCCGGGGCGACTGGGGATCGAACTCGAGACCTCGTCTCAGCAGTCCGTTACGTACGCCACTGGGCTATCGCCATTTATTTTTTTAAAGTGTATATAACTAAATATTCTGTGAATATTTCAAGCGTACCGTTATCAATAGCGAGCAAATCGAGTAAAAAAAAAAAACACGCTTGTTGTATGGAAGCCCCCTTAAATATTTTTATTTCTACTTTTTAGTATTTTTTGTTATAGCGGCTACAGAAATACATTGTCTGTGAAAATTTCAAATGGTATATGAGATACCTGGTGACAGACGGACAGCCAGACATACAGACAGACAGACGGATGAACAGAACAGAAGTCTTAGTAATAGGGCCCTGTTTTACCTTTTGGGTACGGAACCCTCGGGGTGCGACTGGTTGGATCACCTCCAAGTTTGGTGCACCCTGGGCAACGTGGGCGATGACGCACCATTGATTGCTCCTCTGGAGTAGCTGGCGTCAACGTCAACGGCCAAGAGTCTGACCAACTGGCCCTTTTCAGGGCCAGCTGACCCCATTGCACGAGGGGGTCGGGGTATGGCGGGGCTGCAAGGCCCGCGGGGGGGGAGGGTGGTCGTTCCAGGTACTCCTCTGCTCTTATCAGAGGGGACACTGCGAATGGCCCAGGGTCAGTCGGAGTGCGAGGGATATGCTCTATGGGTAACCTTACACCCCGGCGTCTGTAGACCCGAGACGGCGTGCGGTTTTAGTCGGTTCAAGCCCGACATAACCACCCCCGCTGTCCGGCGGGGGGGGGGGGTATCCGAAGGGATTTCCGCACAAAAAAAAAGTATCCGCCAATCAATTCATTCAACCCTGTGGGTTGAAACGGGATCAGTATTTTACTTGCACATAGCATATAAACAACAAAAAACAACAAAACATGGATTGGACAGCTCCACTCCACAGTTCTAGCCCCCTACTATATACCCATGTTTAACAAAACAAATGTTTGATTGATTGAAATTGATTGATTGAAAGACTCCCCAAAATATACTCACTAGCAGGAATACAGCGCTAAAAAGCAGTCGGATTTCGCTTCAGATGAAAATCATCATCAAAATTCTAGTGGGTATTCAGATGTGTACCTCTATTGTCTATCTACTGTATTATGCAAATCATAGTCCAGAAATGGTAAGCATACACCCATTCAACGTGTTTGTAATAGCGATGAATAAAGTTCGGTGTAGGCGCCGGGCTAACAAAATCTGCCGCTTTGCAACTCAACGCAATTCTGAATAAGCAGAAACACGTCGAGTCTGACTAGGCGACTAGGGATAGGGTTGTCAATAATTTGTACATAATTTTTCATTCCCAGTATTAAAAAGATATAATATTGATTGTATGCTTAAAAAAACATCATTGAATTAATGTGGCGGAGTAATAAAAAAAAACAATATTAAAAAATGATTGTAACATCATTCATTGTTTCCGTAGTTCGCAAGAATTACGGTAGATGGCTCCAGTGTCGCCCCGAGACGTATATAATATATCGGAGAATTTCGAATATCTGGGATGTGACTAGGTAGCTCAGTTGGTCAGAGTATTCCCCCTGTAAGGGACTGGTCGCGGGTTCAATTCCCGTCCCAAATGTTCTTTCTTTTTGATCAAAATCTGTAAGAAAGATATGTAAAGTGATAGCAGTAGTCATTGTTAATTTATTTTACTTTTATAAATATTACTAGCTGACCTGCAAACTTCGTTCTGCCTTAGTTTCAAGTTGTTACCTTATCAGCTGAATTTATTTCATGATAATCATATCTAATTATCGTAATTGCTAGTATAGGCACAGTATCCCGAGGGGGCCATCTCAAAGTGGTAAATGACCCAGAGTCAGCCGGGATGCGAGGGAATTGCCTTATTAGGCCACCGTACACCCTGGCATTAGAGACCCGAGATGACGTGCGGTTTTGATCGGTACGAGTCGGTCATCACCCCCACTGGCCGGCAGTTAAGAAACCGTGGGGATTTTTTCACAAAAAGACTACAAAATGTCACATTATAAGCAAAGACAAATCTAAAAAAGAGTGCCAAAAGAGTTATAAACGGTTTCCCGACTTTGTATTTATATATATTGCTTTGAGCACCAATGTCCGGTTGAAGTTCCAACTTTTTTACTTTATTTTCTCTTTACTTTCCTTAACATAACTGGCGAATCGTGGGTGTGTAATACACCTCTGCCTACCCCTTCAGAGATACAGGCGTGAAGTTATGTTATGTATTATGTTATGTTCTTTAGAGGCTTTTACTAAACTGTAGTACGGTAACTTAATCGGATCTTATTAACAAGTGGACCTTTAACGGAGTAGGACAGAGTCATTGGTGCGAAAACAAAAACAAATCCTGTGCAACATCAGAAGTAGGGTTCCCCAAAATACTCGAAATTACATCCACATCGACCATTTTCCCATTCTATTTTTAAGTTTGAACGTCATGAAAGTTACGTAAAAAACAGTAAAGTACCCGGATTTTCATTTAGCACGTCGAAAAGCAGTTTTGTAAGTCCGGCTAAGATCGGCTAGCTTCGGTTTTATAAAACGTTCTCTCTATCGCACAGTGCATTGATTGATATATTTCTAGAGTAGTTAAAACCGAAGCTATATTTCAAACCCATACTAATATTATAAATGCGCAAGGAACTCTGTCCATCTCTCTGTTACGCCTAAACCACTAAACCGATTTTGATGAAATTTGGTAAAGAGATAGATCAGAGCTTAGGAAAGGACATAGGTTATATTTGGCCACAATAACTGACGTGTACGAGGGCACAGGCAACATGTTATAAACACAAACAGTTGTTAGTCTGATATACGGTAGAGAACACGCTCTACGCAACCGAATCACTCTTAGTCCCGACTTGCAAAATCATAAACTAGACACTGTACATTATAATATTATTATTATTTCCTTTATTCAACTTTAAATACATATAAATTATATTTTTAAATACATTCCATGTAAAAACAGAAATATATTTAAAAATATAAAAAATAGTGAACCACCGGCATCGGGTACAGGGACCAAGCTACCGGTGGTTAGGGCTCCAGAGATAGGAATCTCCTCACAATATGTGCCGTATCGAGGAGCACTGCCTTCTGTATCAAGCCCATGACCCAACTGCCTAACGGGAGCCTCTTGAGATGTCGAGCCTCTTGCCTCTTATTTTTATTTCCTTTATTATATTTGTAAATACATTAAATTATATTTTTAAATACATTCTATATAAAAAAAAACAAATATATTTAAATATATAAAAAATAGTGGCCCACCGGCATCGGGTACAGGGACCAAGGCTGGTTAGGGTTACAGAGAGAGGAATCTGCTCACAATACGTGCCGTATCGAGGAGCACTGCGGATGCGAAAGCATCAAGCCCATGACCCAACTGCCTAACGAGAGCCTCTTGAGATGTCGAGCCTCTTGCCTCTTATTGGATAAACATGTAATTTGTCGCTTTATTACGTTAGCTGTGAGCGTGCACAAATTTGTCATTATGCATGTTAAACGTAGACAATTAATGTTTTATTTAATTTAATTTCATGTACCTACAGTATGATGCCATTTATTTTTTGGCATTCAGCACTTCTTCTGCATATAAAAGTTAACTTACCAGTACCTCTCGAGTCAGCTGAGTGGTACAGGGAACCTGGTGTATCTTAGAGACTTCGCCCGGCCCCGGTCACCGGTGTTGGCGAATCTGACGCGCTGTTAGGGGTCTGACCCCCTCAGCGAAGCAAGAAAGGCGCAGAACCATGACGACCCGCCACTCAAGGCTTGTTTCTGTTCGGGCAATAGTTAGCCCGACCCAACATCCCCCGGACCGTATCATCGAGGACGGGCCTACTTAAAAGGGATGCGAAGCTTTTGCTCCAAGTATAAATTTAAATTATTTAATTATATATAGATTTTATTGCTTATATAATATAAATGTCCTGCGCTGCCCGCATCCAGCGGCTTCCCGCGATCTTGGCTGGATGCAGGCAGCGCAGGACCGATCGTTGTGGTGATCCTTGGGGGGGGGGGGGCCTATGCCCAGCAGTGGGCGTCGTTTGGCTGACATGATGATGATGATAATATATAATGTATTTTCTTTATTAAATACTAGCTGCTACCCGCAGCTTCACCCGCGTTAAATTCTAATCCCGTTTCAGCTACCCATGGGACCCTATTCCCCACCACAACCTATATAAGATACACAATTCCACCATACATCATTTCGTTATATCTCATTCTCTTATTTTTTTTCCAACACCTCTAACAAATATCAATACATTTTAGCTAATGTATACAAAAATTTGACAAATTATATACTAAAACCTTCCTCGAGAACTACTCTATCTATTATATATGATTTTAGATTGACATGGTCATTTACATTAAAATTAAAATTATAAACGGGATATTTATCATGTTTATTATCTTTTTCAAGACTCTATCTATTAGTGAAAACAGGATGAAAATCGGTGCAATAGTTTTTGAGTTTATCGCGAACAGACAGACAAACGCGGTGGAGGACTTTGTTTTATAATGTGTGGTGTGTGGTGATAGATTATTTCGAATGAAGAGTTAAGAATAAAATGAGCTTTTAATTTTAACGTTGTTTGATTCAATTACCTACCTTTGTTTTTTTTCTAAATGCGCAACACAAAAGATCTTCAAAACATTGAAAAGAGAATAATTAGTAATATTTGCCAGACCAAAATGAAATCCAATACGCTATCTCTAACAATAATTACTTACATTTTCGTTCGCAACGCGCCATTTTGTCACGGTAACACAAGAAAATACAGTAATCGAGTAGCATTTTCTAACAGAACAATATCTACAAAGAAAATTTACTATAGGATTGGCAATTAATAGCGCCATAAACGTATTTTCTTTACTTTTATAGCCCTAACAGAGCGATAAAGAGTTAATATACTAGGTGTTACTTGTGAGGATACCTGGCTCGATTACGTCTTGCGGGAGTCGTAAATAAGGTATGTGCGCCAGAACCCAATTTTGGATCTTAGTCTCGTATGGAGTTTTTTATCACAATCCGGCACCTAGTGTTTCTATTGGTAATAGGCTCACGTTTGACTAGTAGCTGCTAGCTCACCTGTTGGGAAGTAATGGTGTGGCCGAGGGTGGAGCACGTTTTTTCTAACGTGTGGAAACCTCTACGGGCCATCGGTGCCAACGATGGGGTGGGCGTGTCGGAATCGGACCAGCTAAAACCACAGGGTGTACTCTCCCAATTTCCATTGCCGGGTACCACGGGTAAACCCTCGAAAGGAGCTGGCACTTCCGGTAGGAGAGGTCACCGTAGTGCCTCTTCAACCACTCCTCCATGACCGGCCTCACCGCCGCAATGGTGGATTCCCCCCGCCTTGGTTGCTCAATTCGCACCCTCCATGTCTCCATGAGTTCCTGGCGGAGCTGGGACCGCTAAGCCCTGATTTCTCGGGGCTCTGGCCTATGGCTTCGCTCCAGCGCCTCCTTGCGCCATTGGTACAACAAAGCAAGGGCCCTCGCTTCCAGGTCCCATGGAGGGGTCCCGGCTAGGAGACTTGCCACCTTGACGGAGATCGTGCGATACCCCCTTATATCTCTAACGGCCATTACTTTCAACGGGCTGTTTAGAACAGCTACGTTGCGGGCCGCCAGATTCTCCACCCATACGGGGGACCCATACAGGGCCATGCTTCGCACGAAATCCCAGTTACAGTCTCCTAGTGGGAGCGTTGGGTCTCTTAACCTTGAACATCAGCCGCGCAAGCGCGGCCACAGCAGGCTATCGAGTACGAGCCCCAGGTACTTCATCGAGGGCTCGATGCCAATGCTTACGCCCCCTAAAAGTTGCCTTTTTAACACATACATCCAGACTGTAATATATTTTCAGCCAGCCAATTTTTCAGCCAGTTTGATTGAGTGACAAACATCCAAATATCTGAATATACGAAAATCTTCACAAACTATCACATTCATATGTGACTAGCGAACCGTCCAGGCATCACACGGGTTCAACTTGGTTACCCGTTATTCTTTGGTTGTGTATGCATACCTAATCTTCCTGAGAAAATCATCTAAATGACAGTGAAAACTGTATAGAATTATGTTGGGTGAATTAGAATCTAATTACAGGTAGCGAGAAGTGTTAAGACCCGAGACAGCGTGCGGTTTTAGTCGGTTCAAGCCCGACATAACCGCCCCCGCTGGCCGGCGGGGGGGTATCCGAAGGGATTTCGGCACGAAAAAAAAAAGGTAGCGAGAAGTGACTTAATACTACATTTTACGTAGAGATGTCACTTTCCTGAGTTTTTCTTGCCATTTTGATATAAGAATCAAAGTTCGTATGTTAGTATTTAATGCGTTTATGCGCTTTTCCTCTGATTTTGATACAAGTTTATCAACAAATAGCTTGCACTTGAGAAAGTTTGGTTAGTTTGAGGCGAAGGTTTTAGTGGAGACCCAGTCACCGGAAATCGGGTAATATAATTTTAACTCGCTTAGTAATGTACCCGGTAGATGGCAATAGGCTCGCCCACTATTACATTGGGAAATAAACATAACTGGCGAATCGTGGGTATGTAATACACCTCTGCCTACCCCTTCGGGGATACAGGCGTGGAATTATGTTCTTATTTATAATTTTTATAAAGAAACCTTCGCTTGCATGACATCTTATTTTATTAAAATTTAAAGTAAAACGTATTTAAAATATACTTAGTTACTTATACATTTTGTAAACTCTCATTAGTGAGACTAAAAGTTCCATATTCATTGAACTGAAGACTTATAATTTTCATTGTCAACATTTTGTCCAATTAGAATCTGAAACAAAGGTTAACATGTTGTTTCATATTATTTGCCATGTACCACAATAAAGGTAAATACTATGTCATTATTGTGGACTAGTAACTTAATTATTTACCAAATAACGTTAAATTTATACAATCATATGCTTTGGAGATCAGATTCGGGTATATGGGATCCCCCCAAGATCTTTCTGGTCGAAGTCAACCACATGTACAAAGTCGGCACTAGTATTCGGTCAACTGGGCCCGTTCGAAAATGGACCCGCGGGATTGTGAATCGGTCTACTGGACCCATTGACCAATTTTTACAGATGCGGCTCCGACGCAGGTAGGAGTGGTCCCTATGGTCCCTCTCCAACGAAGGAATCCGAAGGGATTTCCGCACGTAAAAAAAGGCCCTTAGTACTTATTTAAGCAGATTATACATATTCAATTGAGCTAGCTCTTTAGTGTTGGGTTCAAAATCATTCACATACGTAAGGTAGGTCGTAAGTAATGCGTGTAAATTCTTCAGAAAGTGTTTGAATTTTTATGTAAAAAAAAAACCTTGAAAATGAAATTCCAAGATAAGTTAAGAGTCAACCCTAGCATTAGTGTTCTCCACGTTTGCGAATGAATCCAGTCTGGTGACGTCAGAAGTTGTTTAATTGGTACACTACTCTGCTTTATGCCTCTTCACGATACAGTCGTATCCTAGCTTAGACGAGCGATGAAAATACAGTGTTATTATAAGTGTTAATTAAGTACTAATAACTAAACATAGTACGCAGGTACGTAGATAATGTATGAATTTTGTGTCTTGGTTTATACACTAACGGCTGTATATCGTCATCATCATCATCATCATCAACCTATTCTAGTCCACTGCTGGACATAGGTCTCCCCCAATATGTCCTTAAGCAAAATTATGTAATACTAACATTATGCTAGCAGTGTTGCAGCTCCCAAGAAATTGTTTCTAGACGCCGAGATGCTATTAAGAATTTCCTACACACACCCACAAAGCAAGTGAGCTACCTAGTTAAATATTTCAATAAAACAAACTCGTATATATATTATGATTAATAACTAAAGACATTAGAAATTTACGCGAATATTACGCGATAGATTTGGTTAAAATCAGTTTTGTTTCATTAATTAATAACTAAATTAAATTCATGACATCATTATATCAATTCGACATAATAATTTATTTGTATTAATAATAATTATAAATTGTTTATTGTCTCAAAAATAAAGTAACCATGAAAATCTTAAAATTAATAAGTTTTTTCTTATTTTCCCATGAATGTAAGTGGTTCCCAAACTAGGCTGAAGCCTGTATTTTGGGAATCGTGTGCTATACACATTATACAGGTAAAATCAAAACATTTTTTTAATAATAAGAAAAAGTATAAATTGCACTGTATTTAACACTTATGTGAACATATTAGAGGGCGACCGGGATTTTTTTAATGGTGTGTAAGTGTGTGTGTGTGTGAGGGTTTATTTTGCATCATAGACAAAATTAAAATTACTTGTTCAGTCTGTATCTCTTAAGTCTGTGACGCCAACGAACAAATTCCGTATACCAAAGACAAAATAAGCTCTTATAAAAACTTATTTCTTTTTCAAATTCATAAAGGCTGGGGCTACGATGCTTCATCTGAAAGCGCTTAATTAAAAACCCGAAACAATGGAGTTGCTACATTGAAATGGGTGGTTGATGCATCGCACAAATAATTATGCAGTCTGTAGTTCGTTATCGACTTTATTATTTGCTGATTTTTATATTAATTCACTTTAATAAATCTATAATAGAACGTTTTATTTAATTTCGAAATGGTAAGTATATTTACCTATAACCGATGTCTTTTTGCGTTTACACCTTTTTATATAAAAATCTTTTATCTACACTTAAATCGAATAATTCGAATTACGAATTCAAAGACGATTCTATAAATACGCACTTTATAAACGCATATACATAAAATTAAAAATTAAACTTATTATAGTACCGCCAACTGTATCATAAAACTCATTACAGTACCGCTATCTTTTTTTATTCATTAAACTAGTCTAAGGTTTTAGGCTGAATATGAAAAATAAGCCGAACGCATGCGCAGTTCGAACTGTGACAAAAATGGCGCACGCTAAATTACTTCCTTGTAACCTACCTACTTTGTTTATTTTCAATTTTTCCTATGAGTGAAGATTATATTATATATGAATCTGCATATAACTTAGGTATTAAAACACTTAGCGGCGGTAAGGCCCATCATGGAGGATTGGCTAGAGAGGCGACACGGAAGCCTCTCGTACCGATTGACGCAGGTGATCTCCGGGAAGGGGTGCTTCGGGGACCACCTGCATCGGATCAGGAAGGAGCCAACGCCTGAGTGTCATCACTGTGACGCGAGCGAGGACTCAGGGCTGCACACGCTGGTGAACTGCCCGACGTGGGAGGTGCCGAGGCGTGACCTCGTGGCAGCCATCGGGGTGGGAGTCCTCTCGCTCGGCAGCATGATTGCGGCAATGGTGCGGAGCGCGAGCGCGTAGGCCACCGCCACCTCCTTCTGCGAGCATGTGATGCTCGCGAAGGAGATGGCGGAGCGCACCCGGGAGAGATTCAGAACTCTCCCGGCCCGCCGAGCCCGCAACATGCTCGCCGCGCGTCGCAGGCGACTCAGGCGCTTAGTCGTTAAGCGACCTCCGTCCTCCATGAGCGCAGGCCTGGGGGTGGCAGGTGAGGCCTGTTTATGGGGCCTGTCACCCCAGCAGAAGCAGGCCGGGACGGTGGGGCGACTAGCACCCCTCCCCCAAACCGGGGCAAGACGGGGACACCGTGGTTCCCAAACCCGAGGGGGCCATCTCGAAACCGGAGATGGCCCAGGGTCAGTCGGGGTGCGAGGGATATTATGCTCTATGGGCAACCTTACACACCGGCGTCTGTAGACCCGAGACGGCGTGCGGTTTTAGTCGGTTCAAGCCCGACATAACCGCCCCCGCTGGTCGGCGGGGGGGTATCCGAAGGGATTTCCGCACGATAAAAAAAAAAAAGGTATTAAAACACTCGAGTCAACCTATTATCGCATTCGGCTTCGCCTCATGCGATAAACAGACTCTCTTGTTTTAATACCCCTTCTTATATGACAGTTGCATAAACTACTATTATTTAACTTGCAATTTTTATATAGTATCTGTAGTGTTTGTGCGGATGGAATAATATATTTGTTACAATTATGCTATCTACTACACATAAATGGTCATTATTTAATACCCAAATTTTGTATAAGTATCCATGACGCGTCAAACATTTAGTATGAATATTATTTTTATTAATACGCGGCCTTAACTAAGCGCGCGACCGTAGTAAGATGTCTTATTTTCAGTCCTGCTCGCTCAACTCAATTTATTTCAGTCGCACCCTGCACTGAATTCCTGGTTATTATACTATACAATATTATTATTATAATTTGAGAAATTATATAAATAAATCGTATATAATTATATTTTCATTCTCAAAACATTGTACTAATGTGCACACGCAACCTCGTATCGGTTTACGTTCCTTCCTATTTGTTTGTTTCGGTAAAAGTTGTCATGTGCACAGCGTCAGCGGTTAGTTGTTGTCGGGCAGTCGAGCTGTGAAGACGAAGATATGGTGAAGTATTAAAGGTGTTCTCATTTCCTGAACTCTTACATATTGGAAATATAAACTAATATGAATTCTACTCACAAAGAGACCTTTTAAACCCCGTAGTTGACAGACAAACACCAGGAGCGTCACACTCGCGCTGCCGACCCTGTAGAAACCTTCTAATTCCCTTCTTGAAGAACCCCATATTGTAGTCGCTTGGGAACACGACAGCAGGGAGATTTTTACACAGTTTGAGCGTACGTGGAATGAAGTTTCTTTCATATCGATGTGTAACACTGACACTGGCTGTTTCATGACGGAGATCGGAGCGAGCACATGTTCTCACCGGAGAAAAAAAAATTACCTAGCCTATTATTGTATATGTTAAGTATGTGTGTGTATACGTGTGTTATAGACCATCTATCCGGTCCCTACAGTACCAAGCTTTTGTTATGTATGTATGGGGTCTTAACGTCTTCGGGGCCCAAGCCGCTAGCTGCTATACCTGCCGATTAATGAAAGAGGCTCAGGAGCAGGCTTTAGCCGGGACCCCTACTAACAGGTGAGATAAGCTTGGCTCTCAAAGATGTTGGTAATCCCAATGGGGCTCATTAGGTCTCCTTTAACCAGTGTATGGTACTGGTTATAGGAAAAATAATGAGCCCCATGGGATTACTACTTCGAATCAGGTTTTCGAACTGTAATATTTTCATTCGTTTCCACAATAACCAACGTGCAAATTATTATATAATCTTTTATTCAACGAAGCACCGCAATAATTGTTCTCTGGCGATTTTATTGAAATGAACATCAAGAAAATTATTCAAATAGATAAGTACATAGGAATTCAAATAGAAGGACTTGCGGGGAAATAACTGTTTCCATTGGTCTGTTTGTTTATCATATCGATTTTGTGAGAAAGTACTAATTTATAGTGAAGTTCTAGTTTTGAATCCCGGCTCATCTTAGTGTTTCAAATTTTACAGCAATAAAAAGAAGTATATAAATACTTTTTTACGGATCTTTTTATACCACTTAGATGGTAGACAAGTACACGGTCCATCTGATGAGAAGTGGTTCACCAGGGAAGAACTTGAAGGACCCCATATTGTAGGCTTGGGAAAACCACAGCAGATTGTTTGATCCTATTCTAAAAATGTTTTAATTGAGTAGTCTGGTAGAGCAAGCAATTCATTTCCAAGCGTGTTTGTTATATAGATATTCTTAAATTTTATGTCTATTTTAAGTTTACGTTCAAAACAACAATAATGAAAAAATATACACGACATTTTCATAATGTCATATTTGTATCTCTTCTTGCGGTTAGCCAGATGTAGGTACTTGTAAGCTCGAGGTAAGTTCATGACTTACCCGAGGCTCCAGCAACTGCAATATCACTTACCCTATGCTCCCAGGGTATTGAAGTAATGATATTAAGGGATGACTTTACCTGAAAGCAAAAGAAAAACTTGGTGAACTTATTTTTGCTAGACTAGGGTGGGGAGTACTGTGGAAAGTAGAGACAGAACAGAAGTTTTTGTAGGTGGTAGAGTCAAGCAACAGTCATTTTGGCCGTTGCATGAATGGGCCGACTAGACCGGGGTAGCACCACCCTCTCATAGAATATCGACGCCAAGTAACAGTATTTGAACTGTTGCGTTCCGTTTGGTGAGAGTGCCGGAGCCCAAACTCCTTTCCCATCCCCTCCCAAACTCCTTTCCCATCCCCTTTCCTTTACAGGGTCGGCAGCGCGAGTGTGACGCCACTGGTGTTGCACACGTCCATAGGCCGCGGTAACCGCTTTCCACCAGTCATCCCACCTTAGTGGTATAAAAAAAAAATGGTCTCATATCGCACTCATATGTCTGTTCTGTGGTTAGCCATTAAGACTGAGAGCCCATTAGAGATAAGACAGACTATTGCTCTATAGAAACATATGACGCCCACTTCGAACAAAACAGTTTTATAAACAAAGCTGTCAAATACCTACAAGATCTACATGGCGACGAGTCTGTCTTAAAACTGCCTTGACCCTAATCTGCGCTCACCCTAGACGTTGCAGTAACCCATATCTACCTAACACAACAGTTTAAGCACCTATAACAATTTTTTTCTATGAATTATAGGCTCACGTTTGACGGCTCTTATATGTTCGTATTTCTATAATTAAAATAAAATAAGATTTTAAAATGAAAACTATGATCGTATATCGTCGCTAATCTCCGAAGCCACCCAACCAATTTCAATCCTACTCTGTGATTGTCGCTACAACTTCCCTCTCACGTACTCATTACTAATCTTATCCATTCTTACCGCAGCAACGGAAAGCCACAACCGTCACCTGTCTATCACCTTAAAGGGCCAGATCGAACAACAAACCAGAACCAGCCAAACAGTAGGTATTGTAGATTTTCAATTACGTGGGACAGAAAAACATACCTTATTTTTTTATTTTTTTTATCGTGCGGAAATCCCTTCGGATACCCCCCCGCGTGCCAGCGGGGGCGGTTATGTCGGGCTTGCACCGACTAAAACCAATAGATGAAATGTTAGTGAATACCGTGCAGTATGATATAAAGCCTTGTACGGACTAAGTGTTCCTATGTACGCGTAACCGAATACGCGTACATAGGAACAATAGTCCGTATCTAAGCACGCGTATACAATTTGAGCACGTGTGTCGACTCCCGCCTCCAGCGAGTCGTCGCCATTCAGCTGTATAGCGGATACTGGCTGGCTGACTCTGGACTAAGCGTTCATAATCCAGCAATGCATTGTGCCCTGTACGCGTATACATCTGTACGCGTATTCAGCTACACATATACGCGTGTTCAACTTGCCTAAATTACGCGTTCATGGGAACGCTTAGTCCATACAAGGCTTAATACTAACGCCACTAAACCGACTCTAAACTGACGTATGTATTAATGTACATAGAAAATCAAGTTAGTTACTACTGATCTGGATTACCATTGTTCCAACAAACTATGGTTATAGTTATTAACTTTATTGACCAATTTAAATACTGATTCACATTTGATTGCGGTCGATTTAGTAAATAGATACCTAATGCAGCTGTAAAATTGAGGCCATCGCTGCTTGCCTAGGGTCCAACTAAGGCTGTTTTCACACCATTTTATTCAACAAGTGTATTTTGCGATTTTTTGAATGTAATTAAAAATATGTTCAGTGACTTCGCTGCATTTAGTAAATTTGAAGACTTAGTGGGGCTCGTGGTACAGCTGCATAAATTAGAGTAGTTATTATGACTTCTAAAGGGTATTAAACATTGGGTCTCACAGCCATCGATGCCCAAGACCGTGTAAAGTGGAGAAATAAAAGCCGGGAAGCGAACCCCGAACACCGAGGTGAAAGCCTCGGGTGCGACTAGGAGTAAAGTGAGGATGATGCTGATGACTCTGACTTTTTAAGCCATTATCTTGAGAGGATTCGTGGATCCCTGGCTTCGAGATGAAATCCTAGAATATAACTGGGAATGATGTTAAGATGAAAGTGATAAATGATAATACTTATAGATATATGTAACTAAATAAAAAGACCGAAACAAGTTTGATAGCAGGCGGTAGCCATTAATTTTCTTTCGGTTTATGATTTGCAAATGGGTCCCGCCTGTTATCAAACTCTTTTCGGTCTTTTTAGGGTAGTCGGGGGTTTTGATTCTTTGATGAATAATTTTATTGTAAACTTTTTAGTTATGATATATCTATTTTCGAAATCACCGTTTGATATATATATATTGAAAACATCCTTTAAAGCTCATTTTGATACCTCGATAAGTTTGAATAAAAATATTTTTTCATTACATACATTTTAAGTTACACAAAGTAAATACGAATCTATTGACATTTCTCATGCTAAAATCCATCGAGCCGTTCAGGCTGCAAAGCATGCCAAACAATCATACATAGATACATACATACACACATACTCTTCAAAAACATAACCCTCCTTCTGGCGCAAACGGGTAAAAATAGAATTTGGTCTGTAATTTAACAGTCGGACATTTTATCGCGGATCAATATTTACAAAGTTAGGTAACATTTCCCTTTAACATCAGTTACCTAATGGAGGACTCTCAAATGGTTTCAAATAAATTGCCAAAAAGACATAAAATATTCAAACAACGAGTTTGAGTCTACTAAATATAAGTATATAAGATAAAAATACAAATTTAGGAAAATCATGTATTCTGGCGTTACGAACAGACATTTCGTTCCTAATGTGTCTCTCCAATTGATAACTTCGATATAACTTCCTTTCAGCTGCCAGAGCCTATAATTGGCTACAAAAACAGTATAATTTGGTTGCTTATCGACGATAGATTGCCTCATAATAATTGGATATAATGACAAGCAGCAGGTTTTTTAGGGTTCCGTACTTCAAAAGGAAAAAAACGGAACCCTTATAGGATCACTTCGTTGTCCGTCCGTCCGTCCGTCTGTCAAGACCGTTTTTCTCAGGAACGCGTCGAGGTATCAAACTGAAATTTATATCTAATACTCAAGTCTACTGTCCCTTGGAGCTGTGAAAAAATCAAACTTCTAAGCCAAAGCAATCAAAAGATACAGCCGTTTATGCCGCAAATTTCCGCAAATTTTCGAAACTCGCACGGGAATCAAAACCTACAGGGTACTTCCCGTGAAGATGGAATCTTGAAATCCGATAACGAAGTAACGTCTTATAGTACAGATAAAGGAAAAATTGCGTAAACGGTAAATTTTTAGTTACATCATATAATAAAAAATGTTATAAAAACCATAACTATGACTCGATTGTCGTGATGGGTGAACTTTTACTTATATACCTACAGGTTTGTACGGAACCCTCGGTGTGCGAGTCTGACTCGCACTTGGCCGGTTTTTTTTTGTACGCAATCAAATTACGATGTTCTACTCCTTTCAACAAAATTTCTTCCTATCTATTTACGATACTCATATCTTATATGGATAAATCAATATCTAGGTTGTGTAAAAAATCATACTTATATATTATAAATGTGAAAGTTTGTGAAGATCTTTGGATGTTTGTTACTTATTCACGCTCTAATGGCTGACCGGATCTGGCTGAAATTTCGATAGATTTTACTCTGGAATGACACATTGGCGTATTGCGGGAATGGGACCAGAATTCCACGTGGGTGAAGCCGCGGGCATCAGTTTGTAATTATAGCTGGCTCTATAAAATAATAGCTTATTTTATTTTTACCGGCGATAGCGCAGTAAGGTACGTAACGGACTATTGAGACGAGGTCTCGAGTTCGATCCCCTGCAGTTGCCCCGGGCACACACCTCTGACTTTTCGTAGTTATGTGTGCATTAATTAATGATAATTACCACCCGCTTAATAATATGCCCGGCAGATGGCAATAGGCTCGACCCCTATTACATTGGGACCTTAACATAACTGGCGAATCGTGGGCGTGTGCCTACCCCTTCGGGGATACAGGCGTGAAGTTATGTTATTTTATTATTATAGTCACCATCTTCTTATCGAGAATCGCCTTGGCTTCCGAAGTTTGCAACTCGGAGCCCGGAGTCCACTTTTCTACTTTCTTTTCCTCACTTCACACGATTTTCAGCGTCACCGACAGTGAGACCATTGTCACACCATGTCATCCCTTACAACGTCAAACTATCATTTCTTGGATCTTCTCCAACTACTGAGATCTAGTGGAGGCGGCATAGTCAGCTATTTATTATCAACACAGTCAGGCGGTGGCCGCTAGAGTGAAGGTGACGCTCCAGTAGTTCAATGTCACGGACAATGAAGTGTCCTACCACGGATGTGGGAGTTCTTCGTGCGAACTCCCTGGTAAGTTAACCTATAAATCTTTCAAAATAGAAATTAAGGAGAGGAACTCTGGCGCAGGTTTTCCTGTTAGAGTAGTGACGTCAGACGGCAGTCGCTCTTTTAAAAGTGAACAAAACAATCAAAAATAATTAGCAGATCCCGGGTTTTAAAGTGTACACTTTGCCGCAACTGAGAAATCGCTAGGAGGATGATAATTATATGACGGCCTCTGTGGCGTAGCGGTAGTGCATTCGACTGCTACGACAGGGGGCGCGGGTTCTATTCCCGCTCCGTGTATTTATTTCGGTTTTTTTTTTAATAGCCGCGGTAGCCTAGTGGTATGGGTAATGGACTGCTGAGACGAGGTCTCGGGTTCGATCCCAGGTTTTACCATGGCACACACCAATGACTTTTCGATGCTTTTCGAAGTTATGTGTGTATTTTTAACGCAGGTTTATAAGTGCCCGGTTAATGGCAATAGGCTCGCCACCTATTACATTGGGACCTAAACATAAACTGGCGAAATGTGGGTGCTAGTACCTCTGCTTACCCCTTCGGGGACATAGGCGTGAGTTTATGTTATGTATGTTATGTTTTTTATACCACTAAGGTGGCGTGACAAGCACACGGCCCACCTGATGGGAAGCGGTTACCGCAGCCTATGGACGTGTGCAACACCAGTGGCGTCATACTCGCGCTGACGACCCTGTAAAGGAAAGGGGATGGGAAGGGAGTTTGGGAGGAGATGGGAAAGGATTTTGGGAGGGGATGGGAAAGGAGTTTGGGCTCCGGCACTCTCATTCACCAAACGGAACGCAACAGTTCAAATACTGTTACTTGGCGTCGATATTCTGTGAAAGGGTGGTGCTTCCCCGGTCGAGTCGGCCCATTCATGCAGCGGCCAAAATGACTGTTGCTTGACGACCACTCTAACTCTGGGTGCATGAATATGTCTATTTGCATTGGTCTGGGTCTTTCTATGTATAAAATGTATGTTTTTACAAAAAAAAATGTAAGTATGTTTATCCGCATTCTGGAATCCATAACACAAGCTAGTTAAACTATGCTTACTTTGGGTCGTAGAAAGCGCTGTGAATATTCTCGTAGAATATTTATTTTATGATTACTTGAGGAGAGGATCCTACCATGCACCAAAGATTTGTCAGACTCCACAACAGTTACAGTAAAATATAAACCTTAACTGATTGCAATAGAATGGAATACCAAGCCTAACATAAAAATTATAAAATAAGTACACTACTTTCTACCCCTTCGGAGAAATATAAAAATAAAATTCTCCCTAAAACTCAAATTAAGATCGAAAATCAAACTCTTAAGATACTAGATGCTAAGTTTATAGGCTTAACAACATTACCTTGGAAGAGAGTAAATCTCGATTATCGACCGTCAATAAGCACGTGTTCTCAATGATGCGCTACGAGAGCTTTATCTCGATAGTGAATACATTTAATATAAGCACCTTTCTTATACTTTATGTATTTCAATCTTAAGAAAAAAGTATTAATTCAAATCAAAATATACTACTAACGCATTTGTGAGAAGATTAAACGTTAACAATTCCTTTTATTACGCTTCCAGTTATTTACACAAACACACCTTCACATCCTCGCAAACACAACCTTTATCATCACACACACATAACATAATCACACCGTTATTCACACACGTGTTACAAAAAATATTTTTCTACTTTCTACTTTCAAAGTGCTGAGTTTGTCTTACATTACATTATATATCTAAACATCAGTATATAAAATAACTTTTCTCATAATATATTCTTAATAACTAAAAGCGGATTCCACCAATGACAGCAACCGCGAACTCAAACACAATAATTTTTACTTTAACTAATGTATAATGTAATTCGACTAAAATTAATGGAAGAGCATTTAATGTAAGTTATCTATACTATTATAAAATTGTAAATTAGTTGTGTCTATATGTACATTGGAGATATTAAAAAATACTTGGCTTATGTTAAATGGACGATTCTGAAAACATTGTTTTTTTTTTGGATTTCTTGTCTATTTGATATTGTCGGCATCAGCTGGTTGTTTTATATTATAAGTGATATCTGATCACGTTTGATCAGTATCTCACCTCCTGTTGAGTGGATAATGTGGTCTACAATAAACACATGCTTGCCTAGACGGAACTAATTCACACGAGACTTGAAACTAAATCAAGCAAGAATTTTTGTCAAACTATCATACCGATCTGATAATATATAGCATAATATAAGTAAAATGTAGCATAATTATACGCAATCCGTGAATTTTCTTTATACCCCAGAATGTATTCCTTTATTATTTTTGTATAAGGACTATCATCGCATTCTCCGCTATACCCTCGAAGAGAGAGCGATATCAATAACGCATGATCCTTACATATTATATGTACAGTGTATTAAGGTCACTATTATGAATAGGGTACTAGTGATACGTTTTAGCTGGGGAAATATTTAGGATGTTATTTTGAATTCAAACTTTGTTTTTTAACCGCCGACGCAAAAACGACGGGGTGTTATAAGTTTGACGTGCCTTTGTGTGTGTCTGTCAGTGGCATCGTAGCTTCCGAACGGATGAGCTGATTTTGGTTTTGATCTTTGTTTGTTTGAAATGTTAATTAGTTAGGAGTGTTCTTAGCTATGTCGGTGGTTTACACAGATTTATAAGGTAGGTGCTATGGTGCATATTTGGAAAGACTCCATCAGTGGGCTGTGAATTCAATTATAGCATAACATAACATAACATAAACTCACGCCTATATCCCCGAAGGGGTAGGCAGAGGTGCTAGCACCCACATTTCGCCAGTTTATGTTTAGGTCCCAATGTAATAGGTGGCGAGCTTATTGCCATTAACCGGGCACTTATAAGCCTGCGATAAATACACACATAACTTCGAAAAGCATCGAAAAGTCATTGGTGTGTGAAAACCTGGGATCGAACCCGAGACCTCGTCTCAGCAGTCCATTACCCATACCACTAGGCTACCGCGGCTTATAGATTGATTAATTATAGATTGAAATAAAACTATTCTTAACGGGTTCTATCGCGATTTATTTGATGTTATTTTATATTTTACATTGATCCCGACGTTTCGGTTGCTTTTCAGCAGCCATGGTCACGGGGATTTCAATGTGTGACATTCGCGTAAGCTTTCGACAATATCATTCAATTATAGATATTCTTTGGTTCCGGTTGTAACTTAAAAGCTAAATAAATAAATATTTGAGAACATTCTACACACGCTATTCTACACGTTATCTAGACCCAAAGAAAGCATAGCTTGTGTTATGGGTTCTAAAATGCGGATAATTATACTTTGATACTTTTTCTTTGTAAATTCTTAAACATTTTATATAGGAAAACCGAGACGAAGATAAATATACATATTTGTGCATACTAATATTTACACTGAGCGGGCATGAAACCCGCGACCTCCAGCGTAGCAGTCGAACTCTATCGCCACACCACAGAGGTCGTCTGGTATACTTTTTAAAAATTTAAAAAATTTACAATAATTGCACTGCTTGAAACATTTTTTCTGAATGACAAAATAATGGTACGATTACTTTATTTGTACATGAATGCTTCAGAAGCTGTTCCATTGAAGTTCGAATGGCACCAGCCAATACCTGGCAGTGCGTATGGGTAGGCAAATGAGCGATTAAGCGGTGGCTCATAGTGTCACTGACGAATATTGTACAATATTTTTCATTTAAATCTTGTATTGTATCTGTAAGTATAACATTTAATATCTATCGTGTATACTGGCTACAACAGATGGTTCTTTTCCACGGATATTTATATATTTGGAATAAATATTTTGAATGTTAGAAACGATTGGAACATCACAGGTATCTTTCTCACTTTGTCAACCAACCCGTTTTGTAGAGGGAAATTCTAAGAAAAATGTGGCGACTGTTAATTTGTGTAAAATTTTCTAAAGCTTCATTTCGAGTTATCGTGAACTATTCATCTGAATAAAAATACGGAAAATAAAGGTATTTTCAAAGAATTTTATCCCGATCTATCCTTTTATTCCATATTTATATAGGTATAAATGGAGTATATAGCTATATATAGGACTGCCGAGACGAGGTCTCGAGTTCGATCCCCAGTCGCCCCGGGCACACACCTTTTCGTAGCAGCAAGTAACATAATAATTTTTTTTCTTTTAATTTTTATGTTTGAGTTGATTGAATGAAAGGCAAATTGCGGTTTACGATTTATGATGTATTAAAAAAAAACTACTTACTAGATCTCGTTCAAACCAATTATTGGTGGAAGTTTACATGGTAATGCACATCATATATATTTTTTTAGTCTTATCATTCTCTTATTTTAGAAGTTAAAGGGGGGGGGGGACACGCCTTTTACCACTTTGGAAGTGTCTCTCGCAAACTATTCAGTTTAGAAAAAATGATATTAGAAAGCTCTATATCATTTTTTAAGACCTATCCATAGATGGGTTTGATGTAAATTTTTTTTTTGAGTTTCAATTCTAAGTATGGGGAGCCCCCAAAATTTAATGTATTTTTCTATTTTTGTGTGAAAATCTTAATGCGGTTCACAGAATACATCTACTTACCAAGTTTCAACAGCATAGTTCTTATAGTTTCGGAAAAAAGTGGCTGTGACATACCGACAGACAGACATGACGAATCTATAAGGGTTCCGTTTTTTGCCATTTGGCAACGGAACCCAAAAAAGGTATAACAATACCAAAATTTAACAAATAAGCAAATTACATCTTTCCCTAAATTTTTTTTTGGAAAAGCCCACCTTGATTTTTCTATGACTGGAACATGAGGTAATCGTTAAAAGTAGTCTAATTCCAAAGCACACGCTCTAATTTTTATAACTGCACATTCCTTATGCGCATGGACTCCGACCAAAGCTGTTTTTCGCTAAAACGGCTGGATAGATTTGTTTAAAATCCTGCACACAGCTAAGGTACGATCAGGATAAGAAGAGGCTAAGTACTTTATATCTAAACAGTGTTACGAAAAAGGGATCAGTATTCTACGCAAGTGGCTCCACTCCACTATAGGCAACAAATACTGGTACCATTATATTTAATTAACACTTTTTTTGCATACGGAAGCCTCCTCGGGTTTGACCTCACCGGACCTACGATGTATATCGGACTCGAACCGACTAAAACCACACGATATTTCGTTCCATTCGCATGCGTGACAATCTGGTGTGCCTCAGAGAATATAAAAACCAGAGAATCCAACCGACGTTGTCCGCCAACAAAGGTGACCCCGGCGGCGTGTTGTTGGGGATTAGAATCCCTTCTTCCCTTTAG
Organism: Cybosia mesomella; assembly: GCA_946251805.1. Classification (NCBI taxonomy): domain Eukaryota; kingdom Metazoa; phylum Arthropoda; class Insecta; order Lepidoptera; family Erebidae; genus Cybosia; species Cybosia mesomella. The sequence continues at coordinate 28,756,968 of OX276400.1, read as the reverse complement.
GGAACGCGGAATCACGATACGCCGCCACCATGCGCCTTCTTCTGCTAGTTATTTAATTACCCTAAAGAATTTCCCAGAATTCGGTTCAGATTAATTAATGTATTTCTAGGGACTAAGGACTATTAATATAATTTTCCCGAAATTGAGAAATAGTTCACCAATTAAAATAAGTAAAGTAAACAATTATTATAGTAGTACTTCCTAGAAGGTTCGGATCGGATAGAGTTATAACTATTTGAAATATTTACACCACCATTGTTATCCCTGTGGTTATAGTAGGGTCCAACAGTTCGTAAATAATAGGTGAAGCTATGAAATTGCCGAAATTTTCTTACAAATTCATGAGTTAGTTATTCCTGTAGCTATAGCTATAGCTATTTCCATTATTTATATATTGTTTGAAAGTTGATTTCAAGATTTTATAACTTTGTATTAAATTTTGTTTTTATTGGCCGCTTGATAAATTAATTCGATCTTCAAAAACAGTACTTCCTAAATGCTATCCATTTTGATGATACATTTCGTCTAAAGATTTAGATCGGAAAAAGAGAACATCTAGGACAGGACTTGAACCCGCGACCAGTCCCTTACAGTGGGAATGCTCTGACCAACTGAGCCACCTAGACACGTCCCAGATATTCGAAATTCTCCGATGTCCTAGATGTTCTCTTTTTCAGATCTAAATCTTTAGAAAAAAAGTAAGCATACAAAATGCTTAAAAATTTATTGGATAAATTTCGTAATACTTAACAGCTGCTACTTTTCAAAAATGTAATAAAAGTTGCTGTTTGTTAGGTTAATGTTGTCTCATTCATACATTAAAAAATCATAAAATTTAGATTTGTCATTCCTATAAAAAATGCAAAAATGTTAGTACTGAAAATTGGGTTTCCTCCAATTTCTTCAAGAAATACGGCAATTTTTATGTAACCACCTAATATCTACTACCTACACGTGCTACATACCAGTGGCGATGGGTGCATATATGCCAATTTCTTACGGCTTCCCTTTGCAGAAATGGCAGAGATGTAAATAAAAATACATACTGCATTATTTAAAACTCACTAAATTTGCAGACCAATAAACTAAACATTTAATTATAATTAAGCCTTCGCCGAAATTATAGCCTTAACATACTTACATAAAAAGCATTATTATGTTACTTGCTGCTACGGAACCCTTCATGGGCGAGTCCGACACGCACTTGGCTGCTTTTTATTTTATTCTATTTTGAAATTTGGCTGATATTTAATAGAATTTGATATTAATTTATTTCTTATTATGCATATATATGATCTTATTGCTGTCTTTTATTGGTTTGACATTGCAATTATTTGGTTCATACCATTTTATTATTATAATCAGCACCAATATTTTTATTTCTATTACTATCGTGATGTTCATACAATGTATGAATTGTTTATGAATAAAAATACTGAATACTGAAAATTAATTTCGGTTACCAAACTGTACCTACCCGTTCTAAAAAAATTTAGGTACAAAAAAGCGGTTTTAGTCGGTGCAAGCCCGACATAACCGCCCCCGCTGACCGGCGGGGGGGTATCCGAAGGGATTTCCGCACGATAAAAAAAAAAAAAAAAAAAAAAAGGTACAAAAAAGCGGGACTGAAAATATAATTAATAAAATGGGGGTATTAATATAATACAGACATCTGCTCTTTCTAAAACTAATAAGTATAAAAAAATATTTTAAAGAAAATATCTACTTTTCCTCAAAATCTAGGTCGAGAATGCTTCCTATATTTTTGACTGAAGTGTAGTTTCATAACTTGAGAGATCGGCCTGAAGAGGTTTGGACCAATAATGCTTACTTATATGAAAACACTGTATCTTTGTTTATGTTTTTGAAATAAACTTCAATAGGTGGTTAAAATGTAGGAGGAAGCTTGGAGGGAAAAGTACCATTATCCTACCTAATATTGACGTTAAGTATCTAAATGCTGATAAATTTAGAACAAGATAGTCAAATTCAAATTCAAAAATCATTTATTCTGTATGGACCAAGGAAAGACGGAAAGCGCTATTTAGTTACAGACCGCAAAAAAAACAGCGGCACTCCGGGAGTGCCGACAAAAGTGAGAACATGAAAAAAATAATTACAGAGCCATCTATGTTGTTCATTATGAATCAGTTCGAAACTTCAATAAGGTCAGATAAAAATTGGTCATCAGCTACATTAAAGATGACGTTGCTATAAAACAATATGGAAATCGTCACAGCGACGATGATTTTAGTTCACCCAAAAAGTGTTTAAAGCGCCTAAAGAAGTTTTCGCTTCTAAAAAGTATACTAATGATTATTAAATGGACCATCGGTTCTAGACCCGTTCTGAAAATACTTCGGCAAAAAACTCAGCGGTCATTTTTTGGTCAATGTGGTGTATGTTTGCGGTAACATGCACGTATATGCACGTCGACGTCAATTTGTTGTTTTGTTCAATGAATTTTTTTTCAAAGCACCCAGGACGGGTTTGAACCCACGACGGGTCCCTTACAGTGGGAATACTCTGCAACTGAGCTTCCTGGACACGTCTTAGATATTTGAAATCCTCCGATATATATTATGCATCTCGGGGCGACGCTGGAGCCATCTACCCGAATTTTGATAAATGCTCATTTCGCTTCGCTCAACTTTCGTAGCGGATTAAGAAGCAGAGTTTAACAAAACAGCTGTTTACCGAATCCAAAATGATACCCCCCCGCCGGCGGTTATGTTGGGCTTGAACCGACTAAAACCGCACGCCGTCTCGGGTCTACAGACGCCGGTGTGTAAGGTTACCCATAGAGCATATCCCTCGCACCCTGACTGACCCTGGGCCATCTCCGGTGTCGAAATGCCCCCCTCAGGTTTGGGAACCAATCTTCTGAACGTGCACTTTCGAGAGCTCTTACATACTCATGCAACATTGAAGTAAGAGTCTATAAAACAAACAATTTGTGTAAATGAACAGCTACATACAGAACATCAGTTTCTATTCAGATTATTTCACGTTTCACTTATTTGTCCGCTTCGATGGCACTTACGTGTTGTTGACAAGGATCTTAAGTGGCCTGTCCGCTGCGGTAGTACTTTTTATTTTTTTTCATTCTTATTCTCTGAATTTGGTGAGATGAATTTGGTATCCACAAAATATGTATTTGAAACAAAAAAAATATCGGGTAAAATAAAAAATAAAAAATATAAAAGAAATCCCCACCAGTGTGCATTGTGAATATTAAACAAGCCCACTATTGTAAACGTGGACTCGTCTGTCCACAATTTTTTTTTTTTTTTCTTCTTCACCTTGCCTGATGGTGAGCTGAAGGTAAAGTCTCAGGAAAGAGGGTCACCATTACATACACGTACCATGTTAACAATGGTGGCACTCAGCTTGACGGCCTCATCAGAAGAGGATTGTCGTCGCAGCACCGCGTGACACCTACCGGTCCCACTAGTGCTGCGACCACAACCCCCCTGCCCGGCTATGCACTTGCTGACCCCTGAACGCAATCCAACCGAAATTGGATTACTATGGAGGGTTTTTCGCAATCGTGCACGGTGGTACCTACCCGGCCGAATTTTGTGACAAATTTGTGCCATCAAATTTCTACCACCAGTAAGAATCTTCCACTGACCACCTACAAAATCTTAACCGCTGATCAAAATCTGTGGTAAGGAGCTCTTGCACCCGCAGAAAGTGGTAGGCGTGCAGTCCTTCTCCTCGCAGTATTCTCCAAGCGGATGTGTGGGAAATACCTAAATCGTGACCAGCATTACGTGACGCTTGTAGCTGGTGGTGTTTTTTTATTTTTTCTTTTAATTATTTTTTTCTTTATTTTTTTATTTTACCCGATTTTTTTTTTCATGGACGAGGCTCTGGTGTAGGCTTTCGGGGGTGTAAGGTCAGACGGCAATCGCACCCATAAAAGTGTGGCCATGTAAGGAAATAGGAGTGAGCGGAGCCTAGAACAACATAATTAAACAAATGAAAGCAGGCATCAAAATCATATTTTCGATGAATTTTACCGTAGTATCTGTACCTCCACTAAAACAGTCAAACGATTGCACAGTTCCCATACAGTCGCCCTCAGAAGTTGCTGAACACCAACAAATTCACAAAAGAACTTTACAATGAAAAAAATCGATACATCCTAGGTCATCACGAATTTTGGCTTTGATAAGAGAATATCAAATTTTGATAGATTTATCGATAAATTAGACATAGAAAATCGTCTGAAATAGTTTACTGTTGTATCCTGGATAACGGTCCCCCATCATGTTTCGTTGTATAGACCCTGATAACGATGTTCGTAATCTTTGAAATTTAAAAGCAAACTTTTTAAGTAATATTGGTATTTTTCCTTTATTTTAAAGCAATTAATTAATTCGAAAATCATAAAACAATTTCAGGGCAAAGACAATTTTATTTTAAATTTTTTATTTTTTATTTATATTTTATTTTTCATGTCGAGTTGAGAATTGATATATAATTTGTTTTTGTTATCTTCAGAGCACAAATTTAACAATATTTTTCAATAATAAAATTAATTGGTTTTTATATTATTTCAAGTAAAATTTTAGAGCTAAGTTGATCGGTAACTTGAAATTTATGTTAAGGGGCTACCCGTAGCAAATGACCTTGCGCATTCGCGTATTCGTTACCTCTCCGCCCCGCGACCGCTCTATAATATTCCGTAAAGCACAATAGCGCGAATTCTCCAACGCGGCAACGCTAGCGCAGTAATCACAGCATCGAGTTTTTACCTACAAAAATATTTATTTCTTTGAAAGAACGTGTTTTTATGATGCTTTGTAAAACAGATATGTGGTAAGCACGATATTTATACATTTACATAACACATATTTTTTATACCTACATACATATGTACATTACCTAACTGCACCCCGCCTGAGGGTAAGCTAAAGGTACAATCACAGGAATGGCCTCTACCATTACAGTCACTGATAACCCATTTTTATTATGCACTAGCTGTGTCCCGCAGCTTCACCCATGGCATACTTTTCCCCTTTCTTATTCCAATCAATTAATTACTGCTAATGTACAGCCATAGTGAACTTAAGGCTGTCTAATTTGTGCCCAAACTGGTTCTATAAGAGCGTTATAGCAAGCTATACAGCTCTTATACAGCTGACTTACACAGCTTGTGGAGTACATGTGAACGACTATACATCTTATATAGAACCCCGAATGCTACTTGGGATAGGTAATCTAAGTATAATAATATATCTATATAATATTATAAATCTGAAAAGTTTTTTTGAACACGCTAATCTCTGGAACTACTGGTCCGAATTTAAATTATATTTGTGTTGGATAGTCTATTTATCGAGGAAAGCTATACATCATCACGCTGCTGCCCAGGGAAGCGGGGCAGTGATGTTGATAAATCGGGGAACTTTTATTACATTTTGACTAATCATTTTAAAATCAATAAATTACAGGCATGTGAGTGCCACTGGGGCGAAGTAAGGTCGGGAAAAAAGTTTCTTTGCATTCTATATGAAAATTTAAGACATTCTTTACATACCTACAACAAAATATGCAATTTAGTTCGATGACTGTCTGCCATCTTGTAGGCATAGACATGATCGTATATACTGTGCTATTACCTACTGTAGAAATATTGTGGATTCCGTCGACTGGGACCGCTATTAACTAGGACCTTTGTCCCAGTACCTTTTTTTTTTTTTTTTTTTTATCGTGCGGAAATCCCTTCGGATACCCCCCCGCGTGCCAGCAGGGGCGGTTATGTCGGGCTTGAACCGACTAAAACCGCACGCCGTCTCGGGTCTACAGACGCCGGGGTGTAAGGTTGCCCATAGAGCATATCCCACGCACCCCGGATTTAATTAATTTTGATAAGTATTTTTCTTCCATCGACTAGGGCCACATATAAATAAGTAAAAAAAACTATAGATTCAGCAAAAGCAGTACATTCAGATGAAAAATTGTTAAAGGCAGGTAACGCATGTAATGAATTGTAACATGTCAAATTTGTCATTCCCTTTTTATCGAATTTACTGAATATTTAATGCATTAATAAATAATTGGAATCGTATAAAGGAAAGATTATGATATTGTAGAAATATGGACTGTGTTTCTTTTTATATGTTTCTTACAATTAACGAGTAGATAGCCGTTTAAAATGTACAAAAATACGCTATCAACAGCGTTTCGCGGGAGGTCGCGTCTTAAGCTAATACCGATGGTGACTGTACCACTTCAGACATTAGTGCGGCACAATATTGCGTGACTGCTCACTAAACCGAGTTTAGATGCAGTTAAAACAACTGCATCAGAAGTGCACCGCAACTGCGATTTTGCAGCTAGCTTGTTTCATCGTGGCCATTTTACTGGCTAGTGGACTATCAAATTGTTTGAACTCAACCCCACATTCAACATTGAGCGCCTAACAAACATGTGATGATTTTATGAAACTTACTAAAAGTTAAATGCAAAAGTTTGGATAGCCGAATGGATGGATAGGTATTTGTTATTAGTTCACGCAAAAATGGCTAAATGGACCTGGATGAAATTGGCACAGAAATAGATTAAAGTCTGGAATAGCACATAGGCTACTTTTGATCTCAGGAATAGCAGAAATGAGATCAGTGTTTCAAAAAAGCGGCGATAGCCCAGTGGTGTACGTAACGGACTGCCGAGACGAGGTCTTGGGTTCGATCCCTAGTCGCCCCGGGCACACACCTCTGACTTTTCGTAGTTATGTGTGTATTAAAAATGTTGATTATTGCTCGCTTAGTAATGTGCCCGGTAGATGGGAATTGGCTCGTCCCCTATAATATTGGGACGTTAACATAACTAGCGAATCGTGGGTGTGTAATACACCTCTGCCTCATCATCATCATCATCAACCTATTCTAGTCCACTGCTGGACATAGATCTCCCCTAATGAGCGCCATAGCGCCCTGTCTTCAGCTTGCCGCATCCAGCATCTGCCCGCAGTCTTTCGCAGATCGTCATCCCACCTGGCCGGAGGGCGTCCTACACTACGTTTGCCGAGTCGCGGTCTCCACTCAAGAACACGTTTACCCCAGCGGTTGTCGGTTCTTCGCGAGATATGGCCGGCCCACTGCCACTTCAGCTTGCTTATTCTTTGAGCTATGTCGATAACCTTGGTTCTCTGTCGGATGTATTCATTACGAATCCTATCCTTCAGAGAAACTCCGAGCATAGCTCTTTCCATAGCTCGCTGAGCGACTTTGAACTGGTGGACCAGCCCTACCGTGAGTGTCCACGTCTCAGCTCCGTAGGTCATTACGGGTAGGACGCACTGATTGAAAACTTTCGTTTTCAAACACTGCGGTATGGATGACGAGAAGACCCGACGTAGTTTCCCAAACACTGCCCAGCCTAGCTGGATCCTCCTCTTGGCCTCCTTCTCAAAATTGTTTTTACCCAACTGCACAATCTGCCCGAGGTAAGTGTACTCAGAAACAATTTCAAGAAGGTGGCCATCCACGACGACCGGTCCTGGATCAATGTGGCCATTGATCAAGACTTTGGTTTTATCCAAATTCATGCCAAGACCGATGCGTCGCGAGGCTGAAGCTAGGCCGTCCAGCATCTGGGTTAGCTCCTCTAGCGACTCCGCCATTAAGACTATGTCATCAGCGAATCGCAGGTGTGAGATGTAGTCGCCGTTTATATTTATGCCCTTACCTTTCCAGTCCAGCGTCTTAAACATATCTTCCAATGCGCTCGTGAACAGTTTCGGGGATATGACATCCCCCTGTCTCACTCCTCTGCGCAATTGGATGGGTTTAGACTGCTGACCCTGTACTTGGACACTCATAGTGGCGGCTTCGTAAAGGCATCTCAGCACCTCGACATAACGATAGTCTACTTGACATCGCTGTAAGGATTCCAGAACAGCCCAAGTTTCGACGGAGTCAAATGCCTTTTCATAGTCCACAAAAGCGAGACACAGGGGCTGATTATACTCTTCGGACTTCTGTATAATCTGCCTCACTGTGTGAATGTGGTCTATGGTGCCATATCCTCCGCGGAACCCAGCCTGTTCCGGTGGCTGGAACTCGTCCAGTCTCCTGGCGAGACGATTCGTGACCACTCGTGAAAATAGCTTATAGACGTGGCTCAGGAGTGTGATGGGTCTGTAGTTTTCAAGGATGGTCTTATCACCCTTCTTAAAAAAGAGAACAACCAAACTCCCGCTCCACGCCTTACGAGTTCTCCCACTGTGAAGGACGGCGTTAAAGAGCTTCTGTAACTCCTGTATGACAGGAGCTCCTCCTGCCTTCAGAAGCTCTGAAGTAATTCCATCCTCACCGGGGGCTTTGCCATTTTTAAACTGCTTCAGAGCTAACACGATCTCGTCTTGACTGATATCAGGCAGTTCGTCGGTATAGTGGCGTGTCAGGGTGGCTCTGGAATCATGGTCGTCTCGTCGAGGACGGGGAGCATGTGCAGTATACAGACGGCCATAGAAATCCTCTATCTCGGCGGAGATCTCCGGCTTCGACAAGACGGTCCTCCCGTCATGCGTTATGAGCTTCGTCAGATGGCTCCTTCCAAGCTGCTGAGTGAATACTTTGGACCCTCGGTTTCGCTCTATCGCCTCTTCAATGAGGCGTGTGTTGGAGCTCCGAAGGTCGCGCCGTACCATCTTCGCAATTTCCTTGTTTAGGTGTGACCTGTCTGACGAAGTCGCTTGGGTGGTTTCCCGTCTTCTTGCCATCAGCCCCAGAGTCTCATCCGAGAGTTTGGACTTCCTGCCAGTGCGCTGTTTTTTGCAGAACTTGATGCCCTCGTCTCTCAGCGTTTCGACCAGATTGTGTAGGGTCTCGTCAGCGTCATCAGTGGGTTCCAAGGCAACATATCTTTCCCCGAGAAGCTGCTGGAACTTCTCGGTGCCCGCCATGATTTGGGTTGGGTTAGGTCGGAGCGTGGACATCATCAAACGGGTTCTTTCAAGCTTTAGGTTGATATTCAGAGAGCCTCGGAGCAGTCGGTGATCAGATCCGGTATTAAACCTGTTGATCACTGAGACATCTCTGAATATGTGCTTGCTATCCGTCATGATGAAGTCGATCTCATTTTTTGTCACAGCGTCGGGGCTTTGCCATGTCCACTTCCATTGAGGCTGTTTCTTAAAGAAGGAATTCATTAAGAATAGTCCCTCTTTCTCAAGGAAGTTGACAAGCATTTGTCCCCTGTGATTCCTAACTCCATAACCATGCGGGCCTATACGGGATTCGTACCCAGACTGGGTACCCACCATGCCGTTAAAGTCCCCCATAACAACGTTGAAGTGAGCCTTAGTGATGTTGTGCAAGGCTTTGGATATGTCTTCATACATATCCTCCACTTCATCATCCGAGTGTGCCGAGGTCGGTGCGTAGACCTGAATAACCTTCATGCTATACCGCTTGGATAGCCGAAGGATCAGGTACGCTACCCTGTTCGATACGCTGGAGATTTCTTGAACGTTGTTAGAGAGGGCCCTATTGACGAGGAAACCTACGCCACCCTGGGATGTTTTATCACCCTCGCGAAAGTAGAGAAGATGGCCCGAGTCAAGGGTTACGGTGTCCTCTCCCTCTCTACGGACTTCGCATAACCCAAGAACATGCCATTTTATGTTCTCTAACTCCACTTCCAACTGCGCTAGATGATGGTCAAGCCTCAGAGTGCGTCCGTTATACGTAGTCAGGGTCAGTTTGTGAAGGGTTTGGTAGCCTATTGTAGCCCGGGGATTCTTAGCACCCCCTGCCCCGCCGTTACCATGGCCGCTACCATGACCAGGGATAGCGAGGCGGCCGGGAACTGGGGGCCATCTTTTGGCTGTTTCCTTCATTTGGGGGTAGTGCCCATAATCCCCACGCTGGGCAGGCGGGTTGGGGATCGCAGTTTGTTGGAGGGGTTGTTCTGCGGGGGTGCTGCTGCCCGCCCCCGGATATGTCCCTTAGTCGCCTCTTACGACACCCACGGGAAGACTTGGGTTGGTGCTATTCTCTTCTAGGCCGGCACCACACAGCCCACCTCTGCCTACCCCTCGGGAATACAGGCGCATGTTATTTCGATGTAATGTAGATATACCATCAAAACTATAGAATTTTATCTTGTATGTTTAATTGGGTGTTATGCGGTTCCATCAACATCTCCGGTGGGTAAATCAAACTCACCTGCAAGTCACACACATCCTGATTGACGGACTAGGCATAAGCGCAATCTCTCCTATCGTGGTTGGGAGATCAGACGGCATAACTCCCACAAAAAGCCAAGACAAGCCAAATCAAGGGAAAAAGTAGAAGAGCGTATCCCGAGCTTAAATTGCCGGACAAACAGAATAGAAATCCGTGTACCCTTGCGCGGAGTGCTGTTCTGAGCGGTTCTGAGCGGCGAGGTTAGGACACGTCTCGGATGCGCGTTCGTTCTGATTGTCCAGCGCCTAAAGTGCAAGCTTTGGATGCAACCCGGACTAAATTATGATAATGATGATTACCATCAAACTGATAGAGGGATAAATAGAAAAACAAACTTGAATACAGTGAAACGAATCTCTATCTTAGAAGAAATAATTTCCCTGAAAACGATTTCTGACAAGCAAACAAATGAGCCGCAAAATAATGTCCTCGTCCCATCTCTTTTATTTACTAGTTCCTAAAGAAAAAAATGATTGCCGGTCTTCGATTTCTGAAGATGACACGCTAAGAAATTCCTGCCAAAGCCCCAAAGTAAATATATTGATATAATAAATATGTGGTGTTGTTCATTCATAAGCACGGAGAAATGGAATTTCGTTAACATAATGCTCTCGCAAATTACATCACTGCTCGTTCCCCGATGCTCCTTGTTGAAGTAATTTCACTAAACTAAGCGCTTTTTCGTCGTACTCTTCCGTCCTTTAATTCAATTCGAATTTTATTTCCTATTTCTACATGTTGCCGCTTGTCGCAATACAAGCGGAAACGAGTAGAAATAAAAAAAAACACATACATTCATAATCAAAAACGTGTGCATTGCAAGCAGCATTTCTGGAACCTTATCTCCAGTATTGAGCGTCGATCGGCGTTCCAGTAGAAAGCGTCGGTAGCTTAGTGATTAAGGAGTCGACTCTACGATCGAGAGGTCCCGGGTTCGAATCCTGGCCATTACACTACCGACGTGAACCCACTCCTAACACAAGCAATTTAGCTTAGCTGGAGGGGTTAGGGGGAATATTAGTAATTTCGGTTACTAATTATTCTTTAAAAAAAATGTATTTTACAACGTTCTACGTATGGTATGGTAGCAGCTAATCATATTAATTCACAATTCGACAAGAAAGAAAATTGTTTTCATCCTGAATAAAACCTGTTGAAAATAAAGAAAAAATCCTAAAAAAGTTTGTTATTAAATTTCGTGGATTTCGAATAGGACTGGGGGGACCGGTCTCCTGGTCACAAAAGCAAAGTTTTTCTGGCCATATATAAAATATACATATATTTTTGCTTAATTTATCGATAAATTTATCAAAAATTAATATTCTCTTATCAAAGATTTAAAAAAAAATCTTTCTGAGATCCCCCCAGATACACCCCGCCAGCCAGTTGGGGTGTTTATGTTCGACTAAAACAGCACGCCCGGTCTCGGGTCGTCAAACATCGACGTCAGAGTGTAAGGTGGGCCCATAAGGCCACAATACCTAAACCTGATATTCTTTATACACTAAACTTATTTTATCTCGTAAATAACAATTTCGTTGTACCTAACAATAATAATCTGTATTTTATGGTAATACTTTATTTCAGCGAAATTCTCAGAAAGCTTTTAGCACATTATTTGGTAGTTCAATTTGTACCAGGTGAAGTCTTTACAAATATTTTACGCATCACTTTGTAGAAAGTGCTATTAAATTATTCTTTATTTTTCTTATTTCTTAATCTTTATCATCCTTACCATTTTTTAAATCATAAGGTATCAAATAAGCACATGTCCCCAACAAACGGCAAACGATTATGTTCAGGAGGGTAGATTCCTCTTTTTTTTTTCATATTTAGTCCTTCAAATTGACTGCACCCTGCAGCTTCATCTGAGGTGAAGTCAAAAAGTAGTCACCATTTCCAGAGATTGTTCTTAGAATGGTGGCCTTTACTTAGACGGCCTCGAAAGATGTTTTTTCACGCCCCGCTTAAAGAATCCAGTATTGTAGGAAGAAGAGAACACGTGTTTGGGTAAAGCGTTCCAGTTCTTTATCGTACGACAAAAAAAGGAGTCACCAAACCGCTTAGTACGCGATGGTAGCAATTGCACTGTCTGGATGACACCGAACAACACGTGGAGGACTTACTCCACGTGTTGTTCGGGACAAGAAGGGAAAGACTCTGAAATAATAATCGATGTCCAAGAATATTCGGTACTGAGAGAGGGTAGAACTATTGGAAACAAGTTGAATTCCTGAGACGAGCTCAGTCGAATACAAGGGATTTAGCGTTTTTTTTTTTGCGATTTTTTCTTAATCTTGCAATGGTTCACCCCAGCACGAATCTATTACCGAAAACAGCAACTCGATAGCTCATCTCCTTCATACCCAAAACCGTGACAGAAAATTGGCAACGACGACGTCGACGACGACGTCGACGACAACGTCGACGACAACTCGATAGCAATAGGGCTTTTCTAAAGAAAATCGCTAAAAACTTGGTATACCTGCAAAATACGTAAAGGAAGTCAGTTATCATAATATTCACTATTGCAAAATAACACATGTTCATGGTGAAATAGAATACAAAGTCCACCCCATCTGTTCCCATGGGTATCGTACAAGGTGACCATACAATAGTTGTAAGTTCCCATTGGTGAGCGAATATTTTAAGTGCTTCTGAGCTTGCTGCTTTAGTATAATAAAAATGAAAGGGTGATACACAAGGTATATACACAAGAGCGGCGATAGCCCAGTGGCGTACGTAACGGACTGCTGAGACGAGGTCTCGAGTTCGATCCCCAGTCGCCCCGGGCACACACTTCTGACTTTTCGTAGTTATGTGTGAATTAATAAATGTTAATTATCGCTCGCTTAATAATGTGCCCGGGAGATGGCAATAGGCTCGCCCCCTATTACATTGGGACCTTAACATAACTGGCGAATCGCAGGTGTGTAATACACTTCTGCGTACCCCTTCGGGGATACAGGCGTGAAGTTATGTTATGTTATGTTATGATACACAAGGTACACAGAACTCGCAAACGTACACTTGGGGAGGACACCGTGCGGTTTTAGTCGATACACGACATAACCACCCCCGCTGGCCGGCGGGGGGGTATCCGAAGGGATTTCCGCACGTAAAAAAACATAACATAACATAAACTCACGCCTATATCCCCGAAGGGGGTAGGCAGAGGTGCTAGCACCCACATTTCGCCAGTTTATGTTTAGGTCCCAATGTAATAGGTGGCGAGCCTATTGCCATTAACCGGGCACTTATAAACCTGCGATAAATACACACATAAATTCGAAAAGCATCGAAAAGTCATTGGTGTGTGCCATGGTAAAACCTGGGATCGAACCCGAGACCTCGTCTCAGCAGTCCATTACCCATACCACTAGGCTACCGCGGCTGTTATGGTGGAAGTAAAAAAAAAAAAAAAGGTACACAGAACTACCCTATACTACCGGTAGACAACCTAAATCAAATAAATAATTTCTAAGGCTCTTTAGTCAACTGGGTCCACTCAAGCTTGGTCCGCGAACCCAGTTGACATATTTATTTTATTTCTTCGGTAAAGTGGGCCCGCTTGTAAAAATGGAGGAATCCATATTTTTGTACAGGCGTGTATAAAAAAAATCACAAACACTAATTAACAAAAAGTTAACAATAACTAAATCTAGATTGTTTATCTAATATAGTGTGTAACGAGCGTCCGTAATATTACAGACACTTAGAATATACTGCTTCCGGGCTGTTTGGCCGTGGTCCACATGAAACTTGCGTTCCAAACGTTTCGTCGATCACCGCGGTCGACATCTTCAGCGGTACAGGGACGAGTGCGTAGAACTCTCCTCGGTGGTGACTTCGCTGCGACTGATGTAGAGTCTTGAGTCAAGACGCCGAGGTGGTCGAGAGCTGGGGAGCCAACGCGCTCGATCCTGATTGATTGAGGCTGAACATGGAGGCGTGGACTCCCTATACCGGAGATGGTGTTGTTTATATCCTGTTTGAACTGTGATGACGAGCGGCTCTTAGTGCTGGCTACCAATCTCTTTGGAGATGAAATGCTTCATTTTTTCTGCTGAAATTGTTGGGATGCTTGAATATTTCGATGGTTTCTCGAAGTAGACGTGGGTATAAGTGTGATGTGGTGGCTAGAAATTTGATGGTACGATTACCATCCTCCTGGGTGTGTTCTGCAACCGCTGACTTGTCGAAGTGATCGACGAAACGTTTGGAACATAAGTTTCATATGGACCACGGCCAAACAGCCCGGAAGCAGTATATTCTACATGCAACGCCGGCCGTGAAAGCCTAAAGATTTATATTACTGACACTGTTAGAAATATTACTAAGTATTATTATTAGGTAAATTCTAAGAAACCCTATCTCGTAAACTAGGAGATCCTCTATCTTAAGAGACAGTGTTCGGTTAAAATTCATCAATCTCAACTTACCAGTCAAAAGCCTGTGTCGCTCGACCTGTACCATGTATTTAATCGTAAACTATGAGTATAGGTGTATTATCCGTGTATTTTACACAATATCACATTCACGGATGAAACTTCGCTGCCAAAAGTAAATGACCAAATAGCATAGCACCATACAGGAGTATAGTGAATCGTTTCAACTAGCGAGCAAAGCTCCCGGAGTTAATGACTTTAGTGTTTCGAGTGTACCATCATATAAACCGTGCAATTGTTAACCAACTTCGTAGTTTAACACCATGTTTAACACAAGCACCTCATAGTATCAAAGGAGATCGCTTGAATTTGAATGCAAGTTCATCTCTTAGGAATCACACAATTCACATATTAATATTTTAGACTAGCTGAAGCCCGGGGCTTCGCCCGCGCGGGGAAGGTTATCGTTTTTTGGTCATATCTCCGATTCTACTTAACTAATTGCAATCAAACATACGGCAGATTTTAATTCTGACCAAAACCTTTCTAATAGCAAAAAAACCGAAGGAGACAATAACGAAATAAATTCAGCTGATGATGTAACCTATACCTTTTTTTTTTTCGTGCGGAAATCCCTTCGGATACCCCCCCCCTCCCCGCCGGCCAGCGGGGGCGGTTATGTCGGGCTTGAACCGACTAAAACCGCGCGCCGTCTCGGGTCTTCAGACGCCGGGGTGTAAGGTTGCCCATAGAGCATATCCCTCGCACCCCGACTGACCCTGGGCCATCTCCGGTTTCGAGATGGCCCCCTCGGGATGTAACCTATACCTATAACTTGATTCTAAGGCAGAACGCAGTTTCCTGGGTCAGCTAGTTATAAATAAGTCATTCCGATTGCTTATCAAATCGGTTTGAATTATAACCCAACATCGTAAGTAATACTGTCGATAGCAAATGTGATTCGGACGAACGAGATAAATCGAGTCGAATCGAGTTGAGTTAATTTTCAATAATTCATTTTCGACAATCATTCATCCTTATAACTATACCTATCGGTATTTAGATTATATTAGTTTAGTATTATATGCATATAAAGTACTAGCTATATTGCCCGCAGCTCCGCCCACGTAGATGTCGATTATCGCGACCAACGAAACGAACTATGTCGTATTTTTAATTTCGTAAAATCTTTTGAATGGAATTTCCAATTTCAATAATTCAAAAAGTAATCAACAGGTATTGAAACAGTCTTGATTAAGGAATCATTTAGAATTAATACAAAGGTATGGATAACATCGGCTGGCCGGCGGGGTGGTATCCGAAGGGATTTCCGCACGAAAAAAAAAAAAAAAAGGTATGGATTGGAACATGGTCTGATTTCGATCGGCATTTCTATCCACTTTAAAAAGGTAAAAAAGTAGTTATTGTGACATAACTACAATAGTTGGACATAATAGAACTTTTTTTGTTCTATCATCAATCCATTCCGCAGCGCATGCGATGAAAGACATTTTATGACTAATTTTTTTACACCTTGGGTTGGTTTTAGTAGGAATTTCTAAAGATCTCTAATTTTTAATTTAATAATAAATATAACCTATGTTACTTGGTTATAAGGTAGTTTTCTAACGGTCTAAGAATTTTTAAAATCCAGAGTTTTTAAGTTTATTCGTTACATACAAAAATACATACCCTTTTACCTGTATGTCGGTTTGACTTTCTGTCTGTGTGAATTAGGTAATCTTTGGAACGGCTGGTCTGTTTTTGAAAGGACTTACATTGGCAGATATCTAATATTATAAGGCGTGCCATAGGCTACTTTCATTTTAGAAAAAGTAATAGAGGTCACAGCTGGTCTTATATAAGACTTATCCCTGTACACATTTCACAAAATAATCAACGCAAAAGCCTATTGTATATTACAACTAAAGAAAAAGATTTATATTCTAATCGAGACACCATTGTTACTGAATATTACGAATTTGAAATTTGAATTTCAAATGATATAATGCTGTCATCCAACCGCGAATTGGTTACTCCAATCTCTAACTAATCTTCAACTGCATGACTGATACTCATAAACATAAGAGCATAATGTTAGGTCGTTACATAATTTTCGTTATTTAATTTCGTTATTTTACATAATTAACAGAAAGGTCACAATCAATCAAGTCCTGTCGGATGTTGAATTATTACGATTAAAATTTTTCATAAGACAAGACAAGACATATTAGGTCGTTACATATGAAATTGCCGTTTTTCTTGAAGAAATTGGAGGAAACCCAATTTTCAGTACTAACATTTTTGCATTTTTGTTAGGAATGACAAATCCAAATTTTATGATTTTTGTTGTGTATGAATGAGACAACATTAAGCTAACAAACAGCAACTTTTACTACATTTTTGAAAAGTGACAGCTATTAAGTAATACGAAATGTATCATCAAAATGAATAGCATTTAGGAAGTACTGTTTTTGAAGATCGAATTAATTTATCAAGCGGCCAATAAAAACAAAATTTAATACAGAGTTGTAAAATCTTGAAATCAACTTTCAAACAAAAATATAAATAATGGAAATAGCTATTAAATTACAGGAATAACGTACTCCTGAATTTGTAAGAAAATTTCGGCAATTTCATAGGTAAAGAACTATTATAAATATAAGAGTATATAATATAATTGGAAATTCGAATTTCAAATGATATAATATATATTCTGTCACCTAAGCATGGCTCAGTTAATACAATCTAACATTAGTCTTGTCTTGCATAAATTAACAAAATACTTATTTACACTAAAGTCAAGCGTACACCAGGCAAGACTGGGTGGCAATTATATAAATTATCCAGCGAATAATTGCTGTTAATTAAATCTTGCTTGAGATAGTGCGTTTGCAAACGCATGGCATGCTTCAACGAGTCTCGTACGTTTTACCAAAACTCTTGTACCAAATAACGGATCTCAATATAATTTAAAATATAATTTTAAAAAAGCGGCGATAGCCCGGTGGCGTACGTAACGGACTGCTGAGACGAGGTCTCGAGTTCGATCCCCAGTCGCCCCAGGCACACACCTTTGACTTTTCGTAGTTATGTGTGCATTCATAAATGTTAATTATCGCTCGCTTAATAATGTGCCCGGTAGATGGCAATAGGCTCGCTCCCTATTACATTGGGACATCAACATAACTGGCGAATCGTGGGTGTGTAATACACCTCTGCCTACCCCTGCGGGGATACAGGCGTGAAGTTATGTTATGTTATGTTATGTCAATATAATTTTTCACTTTTATATATTTGACCGAATGAACGATTGACCAATGAACGATTGACCAATGAACGATTGACCAATGAACGTTTGACCTACGGAAAGTTTGCTTTTCCTACAGTTACCAAATAAATGTAACCGCATATTACCATAGCCATTATGTACAATTACTTACTCAACTTAGATTTTTTTTAAATATTGGTATAATAATTTTTGATACAATATCATGATATCGTCGGAAGTATGTGCGAATGTCACAAATTGAAATAAAACAATTTTTTACGGATTCCATTGCGATTTCTTGTATCTTTGTAAATATCATTATGAAAAATCTGAAAAAAATTGCTAAGCTGTATTCCAGTCCACAGATGCCGAATTTGATGATGTATAATAACAGCAAAAGCCCTATATTAGTACATTACCTGGGTTATTGTTTGGGGATCGAAATTAATAATTAAACTAATCTATACAATTATTAAATTGTAAATTAGTTGAGTCTGAACATTGGAATTTTTTTTAAATACTTGAGTTATGTTAAATAAACATTAGCTGGTAATAACTATAGGTACTTAAACCTACTTATAAAGAAAATCAAAATAAGTATTATAGAACATATTTGTTATTTTTTCTTCTTTAAAATAACATGTGAGTAAGGTGGAGAGACGACCTAGCAAAGAGCGCAGGGACTCGGTGGATGCAGGCCGCTACAGACCGGTCGAAATGGAAGTCGATGGGGGAGGCCTATGTTCAGCAGTGGACTTCCTACGGCTGATATGATGATGATGATGATGAAGGTGACGGACAACAAGAACGGAGGAGCGTCCTAGCCATGTCTTTGTATACCCAGCGCGGGGTGAGCGGAGAGATTAAGGGATGCGTGGGGTGTCACAAAGACGCGCGTCCGTTCTAGGTATTTTTTCGTTTTTACTATTTATATATGAGGTTTGTGATACAGGCTAACATTCATTTGGTTACTGTGGCAAAAGCAAACGTTCCATTGGTCAAACGACCTTTGGTCCAACCGTTCATTCGGTCAAATCTATAAAATTGAAATATGTTGGGATCCGTTCTTTGGTAGAAAGAGTTTTGGTAAAATTTACGGGAGCATCAACGACTGATTGAAATATAACTTTTAATTTTAAAAAACATTTTGTTTCAAAGCACCGAGTTCTCGTTGGAATTACATTTTTCTGAGTCTTCTCTTGTGAATATAATTAGTGTTTGTGTTTAGTACTATTTTTATATAATTCTTTGGCATAGGTCTTGAGACTTCGGGAATGCCTTTGTATTGTTTAACTCATCAAACTACAAAAGGATATTGCCTGAGTCATGACTTCCATTGCAAGCGTTTTTGTACAATTTGACAAGAATTCAGTCTAGTCAAATTGCACAATAAATTCTTGTTATGAAAGCTGCAAGAGGTTCATTATATTGGACACTAGCTCTGTCATATTGAATAAATCACTTGTACTTTTCCACAATTATTTATTTATTTGAACCTTACCGGTTTCACCTTACGGCATTATCTAAGGTCTACAATGTTGTAGACCTTGTAGACCTTGTAAACATTGTAGACCTTTGATAATGCCGTAAGGTGAAACCGGTAAGGTTCAAATAAATAAATAATTGTGGAAAAGT
The DNA here is from genome assembly GCA_946251805.1 of Cybosia mesomella. NCBI lineage: Eukaryota > Metazoa > Arthropoda > Insecta > Lepidoptera > Erebidae > Cybosia > Cybosia mesomella. The sequence continues at coordinate 28,737,469 of OX276400.1, read as the reverse complement.
ACAAGTGATTTATTCAATATGTGTAGCAAGTTCCACCAAGTGCCATCAATCTCCAGTATAAACAGTCACTAGCTCTGTCCGCGACTTCGTCCGCGTGGATTTAGATTTTTAGTATTTTGGCCGCCTGTCACCCCAGCAGAAGCAGGCCGGGACGGTGGGGCGACTAGCGCCCCTCCCCCAGACCGGGGCAAGACGGGGACACCGTGGTTCCCAACCCGAGGGGGCCATCTCGAAACCGGAGATGGCCCAGGGTCAGTCGGGGTGCGAGGGATATGCTCTATGGGCAACCTTACACCCCGGCGTCTGCAGACCCGAGACGGCGTGCGGTTTTAGTCGGTTCAAGCCCGACATAACCACCCCCGCTGGCCGGCGGGGGGGTATCCGAGGGGATTTCCTAAAAAAAAAAAAACGTATTTTGTGCGCAACGCTAAATCTTTTTTAAAGTAGCCTATTTTACGCCTTGTAATATAACCTATCTACCAGCGAAAGTTCCAAAATCAGCCCAGCCGTTCCAGCGATTACCTAAGTCAAACAGACAGACAGACAGACACAAATTTTAAAAAAGGCATTTTTACTGTAGTTATCTTGTACTCGTATACATTCATTTCATGATATGTAATCATTGAAAATCTGATAAGTTAATATTACAAATAGACATTTAAATTTTATTTAATTGTATAGATAAAAAGGTCTTGATATACAGACATACAGATAGGTGGACTGGCAGACGGACAACTTTGTGATCCTATGTAAGGGGCGCGACTTAAGTGGTTCCTGTTTGGTTGCTATGGGATTAAAGTTAAACACTTGAAAGACTTTAACGGTGTTTATTGCTATTGCAGTGAAAACTAGAAATAGCTATGCTAGGTATGCTAAAAGGATGGAATGAGTGCACTCGGTTTGCTGTCGGAATATGCACTGAGGCCGCGGCAAATGCGGCGCGGCCGTGTTAGGTTGCTAGATCAGCAAAACGTGTTTGATGGATATTATTACATCGAACATCCTATAAGGGTTTCGTTATTTTCTTTTGAATGCCTTATGGGCCGCCAGCTTACACCCCGATGTCTGAAGACCCGAGATGGTGTGCGGTTTCAGTCAGTTCAAGCCCGACATAACCTCCCCCACTGGCCGACGGGGGAGTATATGAGGGGAATTCCACCCAAAAAACAAAGGTACAGTAACCTAAAAAGAAGATAGGCGGTCCATTGCTCATTGTGCGCTATAAGAGTTTCTTGGCCAATACCTTTATATTTTGTAAAATAAAATAAATCTTAGATCAAGCAACACTAGTGCTATATGTACCAGTAACATAAAATTGTAATCTGCTTACAGCGATAAAACCACACACGCAATATACAAACATGCAATAAAAAAAAGTAATTAATAAAGGAAACTACCTACATTTTTAATAAAAGTGTTATTCATAAGTAGCAAGGAACGTGTTAAAGTGTTAATATTGGTTAAGATCATACCGATATAGTGAGAGCGATGCGATGCATAAAACTATAATCTCAAATAATGTTCCTCCTTTTTTGTAGATATTGCTATGCTGAGGATATCATGCCTTTTTTTTTTTTTTTTTTTTTTTTATCGTGCGGAAATCCCTTCGGATACCCCCCCGCCGGCCAGCGGGGGCGGTTATGTCGGGCTTGCACCGACTAAAACCGCACGCCGTCTCGGGTCTTCAGACGCCGAGGTGTAAGGTTACCCATAGAGCATATCCCTCGCACCCCGGCTGACCCTGGGCCATCTCACCACTAAGTGGCAACCAAGCAGGGTAACACATTTTAAAGTCAGGCAACGCTAGTTAGATCAGTATAAGGATAGGTGACTATTCCTAACACATTGAGACGCTTTCATTCCTCGGAGAGCTGTATCAGAGGGGATTTCCGCACGAAAAATAAAAACGTAACAGAACGGAACTTACATTTCGTTGATTTTTTTACGATACTACTACTCTTTGGATGCACTCTGACTGTGTATGCAGATAATAGTTTATTACTTTACTACTAGAATTGAGAGTGTGGCTTAATAAGTATAGTCAATAGATGTTTGGACATAGTATCTGATTCGTATAGTTAATGGAATAATAATAATAATAACTCATTTATTGCTTGAAACATGGTATACAGATAGTAATTGATTAAAATAATGTTCTACATTTTTCACAGATTCGATTGCATGCAAAATTTTATATAAACAGTGAGAATAAAGTTAAAATTAACATAATTAACAATTAATTCCCATAACAAAATAAAATAGACTTTCATAACCAAAAGTCCAATATTTTAAGTATTGCAAAAAAGGAAATAAATTGTCAATTATGAAATATGTATTATGAATAGTGTACCTTTTTCTTTATTTTTTTTTTATCGTGCGGAAATCCCTTCGGATACCCCCCCGCCGGCCAGCGGGGGCGGTTATGTCGGGCTTGCACCGACTAAAACCGCACGCCGTCTCGGGTCTTCAGACGCCGGGGTGTAAGGTTACCCATAGAGCATATCCCTCGCACCCCGGCTGACCCTGGGCCATCTCACCACTAACGGCATCGCTCATCCTGTCTCCTCTGAAAGCAGAGGAGTACGGAGAGCGATGTGTTCCCGCCACGTTGGGTATTGGCCGACGATCAATGCCAAGCCTATGAAGGGGTGAAGGGGAAGCCATTGACCGCCGCCCAGGGTGTACCGGCCGCTTCGATTCCGTTCCCCCCGGACTGCAGCGGGATCGGAATCGGAGCGACACTCGAGGAGATTACCCAACACACACCCCTATGAATAGTGTACCTACTTAATGATACACTGCAATTCACAAGTGTCATCAACTTCAAGTGTCCACGTCTTAAAAGTAAAGTTAAAGGAGGATGTGTGTTTTATAGACACTTAATAATATATTCGCACATAATATGGACCAAAGTTATCTGGGGCTCTTATCAAACTGAAGCACCTATCCGTATGCCATATAGTACGCATAATGACAGTGAACTTCGGTGATAGATACTTTTGACAACAAGGGTCTACTTAGCACTAAATAGCAGACTAAATGAGTGATGTCCATTTACCCTCGGACACACGGTGCAAGATGACAGAACAGATATGTGTACATTTGATTGCATTCGATTTTATGATTCGATCATAAAATCGAATCACTTAGTGCTGATTCGCAAGGGCTCCGTCTTCTAACTGGACGATATCCAAACACACATGAAGGTCGCTTTTTGCGGGTATTTCTACGGCAGGATAACTAGTTTATTTGAAATCTAAATCGAAATTTCGTTAATTGTAGAAATAAACGTTTTAGTGTGTTTTAATTTCATCGTTCTTTATGATAATAAACATAGCTTTGCTGTCTAGATTATAAATTGTTTTCTTGCCCGAGGGGGCTGGAATCTAATTTACAGCCAACAACGTTTGATACTTCAGCATACCCATGTCCACTGAGACCACAATAGAATGCCGCAGTTTCTAATTTAGTAGCAGGCTTTCAAACATGGTCACGAAAGATCCCTCAGCGGTTGTGTGAAGGAAAAGAATAAAATTAAAACCATTTTGACCTCTATGTACCTATCTCGTTTCCAAAATAAATGTTAGGAATCATTTTAAATAATGTACCCGGATTGCCAAAATTAGGCAGAACAGGATGTTATAATGATGCCGTGGGCTTTGCCAAGTCATTATTTTGTTTCGCTTTGGAAAAACATACTTAAAAAAATGTAACAAAAAATGCTAAATTCGAAGATTAAAATGTATTGTGATATTTAAATTTAATAAATTAAAAAAGTCCCCGACATAGCTCGCAGAATAAGCAAGCTGAAGTGGCAATCGGCTGGCCACATCTGCCGAAGGACCGATGGCCGATGGAGCAAACGAGTCCTAGAGTGGAGACCACGAATCGGTAAACGTCGGTAGGACGTCTCCCAGCAAGATGGACGGACGACCTGAAAAAGTAGCTGGGATAGACTGGATGCGCAAGGCGAAGGATCGGGTGCTATGGCATAAAATGGGAGAGGCCTATGTCCAGCAGTGGACTGCAATAGGCTAATTGATTGATTGATTGAAATTAAAAAATATTCATAAATGAACTAGATATAAAAATACCTGCTGAAATAATAAAATAGTTTCATATGTACTAAACACCGAAGCATTGTTCAAAATATATTTATTTTATTTTACTACGATATAAACTAGCTTTACTGCTGTATAAAGTACGAAAATCTTACAAAGTATCTATAGTACGTAAATTGAGGTCAATCTCGTAAACCTGCTGTGTACAAAGTGATAGATTAGAGTGCCGCTAGTGAGACTTAATTTAAAGATTACAATGTATTGTGTTATCGAGTAAAAATTAAGGTAAAAATAGCTTTCACATTCTGATCCAATACGTGAAAATCTTGTATATTATATTAAGTTATTAAGAATAATTATTTGCCACCTATTTAAAAAAAAGAAACATTTTAAGTAAACTTTCGGTAGATATGTAAGTTCTCATTAGAAATCCTTTTCTCATCTCATTAGAATCTTACGAAGTGACTTTTTGTTTGGGCAATAATATTTACTACTAAAATTATTATTAAAGACACAGCAGCTTGCCACCACCTGCTTAGTGACCTCTTAGAGTCCTCCGCCGCGTCTATCCATCTGTCTGTTTGCGTATAAACTCAAAGATTACTGCTAATTGATAGAGTGGTTCTCGAGAAAGGTTTTAGTATATAATTTGTCAAATTTTTGGATACATTAGTTAAAATATAATGATATCCAGTCGAAAAAAAATAAGCGGTCTGGGAGCTTTCAACGAAAACGCTGCCTAACTCCTTTGAGATATAACAAAATGATGAATGATGGAATTGTGTATCTTGTATAGGTTGTGGTGGTGGAATAGGGTCCCATGGCTAGCTGCGGGCATCAACTGGTGACTGATAAACGATAGGAAAATTGAAAGTAAACGGAACGTTGAGTTTTAATCGTTTTTAGTACTTACCGTAAATGAATATTTGCTGACATTTCGATCAAATTTACGAGGTTACAGATTGAATCCGAGATCGTTTACCTCTTAATCAAGATATTTAACTCAATTAATACACAATGTCATTAATTTAGAAGCCTTCATTTAAACATAAAATTTAGCACACAGTTAGGCGAGTCTATTTTGCGCATTAGGTATGCAAATTTATTTGTGGGGATATGTCCAGATCGCAGTCGCATAGCAATGATTGATTCATACCTATGTATTTAAAATTTTGTTATAAATCCACGGAACACTAAATGGGTGTGGTTGAATGGTTTTGTACCATATGTCTTTTTCCCTGGATCTTTCATTAAAGTATTCCCTCCATAGTAAGAGACTATGGGTCTTGGCCAGGTGATAGTAATCGAAATGAGAGGGCAAAATTATACAGGGATCCCATAGGACATAACCGCCCCCGCTGGGCGGCGGGGGGGTATCCGAAGGGATTTCCGCACGAAAAAAAAAAAAGGTACTGTAAATTTCTTTTTTTTTTCGTGCGGAAATCCCTTCGGATACCCCCCGCCCCCGCCGGCCAGCGGGGGCGGTTATGTCGGGTTTGAACCTACTAAAACCGCACGCCGTCTCGGGTCTTAAAACGCCGGGGTGTAAGGTGGCCTATAGAGCATATCCCTCGCACCCCGATTAGCATATATACCTACATATTGTAATTTATTAAGGCGACATAATCGCCTAGTGTGATTAAGCCTTTGAATAAAGATTTAAAAAAAAATGTTAACCAAAGATAATTTTGTTCGGGGGGGGGGGGGGGGGGGGTTATACGAGAGGATTTCCGCACGAAAAAAAAAAGGTAAATTATATTTTGCTACTTGATAAAAATCTACCAAGATCTTCAGGGCCCTAGTCAACCTTACCTGTAAGCTGAACGAGGCTCTGGCGCAGGTTTTCCTCTTCAGGATTGGTCAGATAGCAGTGGCACCCGTGATGAAAGGCTACAAGGTATACGCTTGCTGCTGTCATTCCACTTTTAGCCAGACCAGAATTTAACTTCATTATAATTAAAATAAAGTCTAAAAAATAAAGCATTTTTTAGAGTCAATGAAAATGTGTAACTTTTTCACTTACCTTTCTACATTTCATTTTAGACTTGAACTGTTAAACGATAATCTCTAAAATGAATGTGCAGTGACAGGGGCATGACAGTGGCTTGCCTTAACATGCAATAGCAGAGTCAAGGACCAGCATTTGCGCTCGGATGATGAAAAGACCTGGTGGAACTGTGCTTTTTCCAAGAGATTCGGACTGGGCTGACCAGACAAGGACGAAGTACTCACTTGATATACATTTTTACCATAGTGAGTATTCCAATGAGCTCATACAATTCATCCCACCTTTTTTTTTTTTTAACTTGCGGAAATCCGTTCGGATACCCCCCCGCCGGCCAGCGGGGGTGGTTATGTCGTGTCTCGACTAAAACCGCACGGTGTTCTCCCCAAGTGTCCGTTGCCGGGCACCCCGGGTAAGCCCTCGAAAGGATAACCCCAGGGTTGCCGGCGGACTTTGGCCGCCACCGCGGCCTCGCCTGGTGGGGTCGGTACAATTCATCCCACCTTCTTTTCTATCTGAAACTACAGGTGTGGGGTGTGAACCCTATGCGACGCAGTTTCATCTAGACCAGGACTTCTTTTCAATACCGCGCCATAAAGACTTGACATGCTTTCCCCGACGCAAAAAGAGGGGTGTTATAAGTTTGACGTGTCTGTCTGTCTGTTTGTCCGTCTGTCTGTCTGTGGCTCCGTAGCTCGCGATCGGATGAAGCGATTTCAATTTAGTTTTTTTTGTATGAAAGGTGAGTTACAGGCGAGTGTATTTTAGACATGTTTGATTAAAATCGGTTGAGTCGTTTAAAGTTGTGGGGGGTGAAATAACCGAATCTCTGCAAATATAATTGAGTGTGGTCTCAAATGAAAGCGCATCACGTGCACTTTACAAAATAATATGTTCAATGAAAATCGCTTGAGCCCTAAAAAAACTCTGGTGGTAAAACTGGGTAAAATACCCGATAGGGGGTTCTTTTTAATTTTTAATTTAGATATTATTACATAACATAACATAACATAACATAAACTCACGCCTATATCCCCGAAGGGGTAGGCAGAGGTGCTTGCACCCACATTTCGCCAGTTTATGTGTCCCAATGTAATAGGTGGCGAGCCTATTGCCATTAACCGGGCACTTATAAACCTGCGATAAATACACACATAACTTCGAAAAGCATCGAAAAGTCATAGGTGTGTGCCATGGTAATACCTGGGATCGAACCCGAGACCTCGTCTCAGCAGTCCTTTACCCATACCACTAGGCTGCCGCGGTTACAAACACATGTGAAAAAGATGGTCTTTAAGAATCAAGTAGTAGGGCGTGATGAAGCTTCCATCGAGATATGGTGGCGAGTGCCATTTTAGAATTTTGCATCACCTCCGAATATTTTTTGACGACCTCTGTGGCATAGCGGTAGAGCACGGTAGAGCACGATAGAGCATGAGCGGGGTCACGGGTTGCATTATGTATAATATGCATTTATTTACAAAAAAGAAGTATCTACGTATGTTTATTCGCATTCGAGAACCTATAAGACAAGCTCTGCTTAGTTTGGATCTAGATGGCGTTGTGTAATATGTCACAGAATATATTTTTTAATTTTTTTCATTGCAACAGAATTAGGTTTGTTTTTCCAGTCTTACTACGAAACGGAAAAACCTCCGATATTTTCCTTGAAGCAACGAATTTATTAGGATCTTTAATTTTTCAGTGGCCTCTATAATCTATAATACCACATTTTTTTTCTTGCGGAAATCCCTTTGGATACCCCCCGTCGGCCAGCGGGGCGGTTATGTCGGGCTTTAACCGACTAAAACCGCACGCCGTCTCGGGTCTACAGACGCCGGGGTGTAAGGTTGCCCATAGAGCATATCCCTCGCAACCCGACTGACCCTGGGCCATCTCCGGTTTCGAGATGGCCCCCTCGGGGATCTGTAATAGCACCTGTTATTATTTAGGCTTAATTTACAGCTGACCAGCAGGAGGGGTGAAGTTGTATTGACGACATCATACAAAGCAAATAATTTTAAATTCAATTTATATTTCAAATTCAGAGCATTCAATTTGATATAGTTGAAATTATTCATTAATATACGTGGTTTTACGATGAAATGTAATTTAGTCTAGTTTAGAGAAATTAATATACAAATTTGAAACCTATGTCAACTAGTATCAAATGGAAATTACATTTAAGTTTTATTATCTAACTAGCTGTTGCCCGCGGCTCCGCTCTCGTGGTCTGATTCCCATTCCAGTAGTTCTCCAAAGGTACCTGTGCCCGGGAGTGCTTGGTTGGGGACCTCCACGCGGTGCACCCTGGGCAACGGAGACGGCAGCGCCTCTCTCCTAGGGCGGGATAGACGCTGCCGCCTACGGCCAACTCCGACCGAGGCGAGGACAGCCCTGTTGAGGGCTGTCCGGAAGCTTTCCACGTGTCCCTCTGATTAGCAGATGGCACAGTGGAGAGCAAGTAAGGGGCCCATCTCGAAACCGGAGATGGCCCAGGGTCCGTCGGGGTGCGAGGGATATGCTCTATGGGCAACCTTACACCCCGGCGTCTTTAGACCCGAGACGGCGTGCGGTTTTAGTCGGTGCAAGCCCGACATAACCGCCCCCGCTGGCCGGCGGGGGTATATCTGAAGGTGCGGATATCGCACGAAAAAAAAAATGTACTTGTTCCCGAGATGAAATATATTCTGAGTTAATCCAGGCAGTGGGCCATCTATGTGTCAATTTTCATTCTGATCTGTTCAACGGTTTACGTGTGATTGAGTAACAAACGTCAAAACATCTTTCTAATTTAGAACAACCAACTTTGCCCAAGCAGACTTCAACTGTTTCAGAGTAGCTCTAATTTGTTTCATAAGTTTGTACATGCATAATGAATGAAATTTTAGTCCCTTACGGCTCATTCTTATATAAACTGAAATCCTTTCAATAGCTTCTGAAAAGGCTGCACTTGGAATTGAGTTCTGTATTATATTTTTCGCACAAATATTCATGCAACATAGAGGCAGCGACTAGCAGCCATACAAACTGAGTGAAGTTTATAATACTATAGCATTTTAACCGCAGTACACGCCGATCTGTTTATGACGTGGAAAAATTGGATACCTCAGCTTCAGTTATTTTCGCAAGAAATTATTATGCATATTATTATTTAATTTTGTCTCAGCCTACCCCAGAGAGAAAAAGGCGTGAGTATGAATGTATTATTTAATGTCTGGGTGACTGAACTTTGCTCAGTTTTTGTTTCTACATGATCTAAAAGTGAAACCTTGCTAGATCGATTTATCGCCCCTGAAATCCCCTGTAGGTATACTAAATTTGGGGTGCTTAGTTGGGGACCTCCACGCGGTGCACCCTGGGCAACGGAGGCGGCAGCGCCTCTCTCCTAGGGCGGGAGAGACGCTGCCGCCTACGGCCGACTCCGACCGAGGCGAGGACGGCCCTGTTGAGGGCTGTTCGGAAGCTTTCCACGTGTCCCTCTGATTAGCAGATGGCACTGTGGGGAGCAAGTAAGGGGGCCATCTCGAAACCGGAGATGGCCCAGGGTCAGTCGGGGTGCGAGGGATATGCTCTATGGGTAACCTTACACCCCGGCGTCTTAAGACCCGAGACGGCGTGCGGTTTTAGTCGGTTCAAGCCCGACATAACCGCCCCCCTTGGAGACCCCCCGCTCTCCAGCGGGGGCGGTATCCGAAGGGATTTCCGCAAGAAAAAAAAAAAAGGTATACTAAATTTCATGAAAATCGTTGGAGTCGTTTCCGATATAGACACGAATTGCTCGTTTAAAGGTATTAATAGTTCTATAGTATTTTTGTGTTCTGAATCGTTCATTTAACATAAACCAAGTTTTTTTTTATATTTTCAATGTACAGATACAACTGATTTACAAATTTTTTATAGTATAGACAGATGTGTGATGCTAAAATAGTAGTATATGCAACTGTCATATAAGAAGGGGTTCTGTTATGATAATAGGTTGACTCGAGTGTTTTAATACCTAAGTTATATGCAGTTTCATACACTACTTTATCTTCACTCATAGGAAAAATTGAAATTAAACAAAGTAGGTAGGTTACAAGGAAGTAATTTACCGTGCGCCATTTTTCACAGTTAGAACTGCGCATGCGTTCGTCTTTTTTTCATATTCAGCCTAAAACCTTAGACTAGTTTAATGAATAAAAAAAGATAGCGATACTATAATGAGTTTTATGATACAGTTGGCGGTACTATAATAAGTTTTATTTTTAATTTCATGTATATGCGTTTATAAAGTGCGTATGAATAGAATCGTCTTTGAATTCGTAATTAGAATTTTTTGATTTGAGTGTACATAAAAACATTTATAGTTTTATAACAGTACAAAAGAAAAATAATAATAAATACTTACATAATAAAATTAGAAATTCGTAAAGCCACCCATTCATCACATTAAATCTTTCTTTTTTTCTTTATAGTGTAATGGAGACGCTAAGATTCGTCAGGGTGGATAAGTTATGAAATCCACTTTATCTCAAGGAAACATCGTTGCAGAAACGCCTGGCCATAAGTTATCGGGTGCTGAAGGCTTTAATCCAAAAATATCCTGACGTAAAAGAAAAAATGTTTCAGAAGAAGTAGGTATACTGGTCTAACAAATAATCTGTTTACCAGTTTAGATGCAATCTCATAATTACTGTTACAAATGCTAGAGTATGGATGGATAGATGGCTAGATGGATGGATTGATGTTTGTCAGTGATTCACGCTAGAACGGCTGAACGGATCTGGATAAAATTTAGCACAGAGTCTTAGCGTTGTTCCCGGTTGCATCCGAGACCTCCTGGGGTCCATTTTCCATTTTATGTTTAGCTTATTTTGACGACCTCTGTGGCGTAGCGGTAGTGTGCTCGACTGCTAAGCCAGAGGTCGCGGGTTCGATTCCCGCGCAGTGCAAATATGTATATTTGCATTGGTCTGGGTGTTTCTATGTATAATATGGATTTATTTACAAAAAAAAAATTGTATGGTTATCCGCATTCTAGAACCCATATGACAAGCTCTACTTAGTTTGGGTCTAGATGGCGTTGTGTACTTTGTCCTAAAATATTTATTTGTTTATTTATTACGGGAGCGTCTGGCATCTGAAACCCTAACCCCGAAAGAAAGTCAGCGCCAGTGCCTGGTCCGTTGATCGGTAGGTGTACCAGTTGACAACTGCACAAACAATATGTTTTAAAAGTTTGTAAAATTATTAAATGAATTTTCTTTAACAATGGTTTAACGAAAATTCTCAATTACAACAAAACCCTCTTGAAGTTTACAGATTAATTTTCACGCTGTAACATGAAATGTTTTTTACTCGCGTCATAAAGTAACCTCAAGAACACGAGTGGTTTTATTATTAATTTGCAAACCACACGAGACCGGCGGCGGCGTCGTCAACGTTTAAACTAGCACACTTATACCAAAGGCACCTTTTAGTAGGGGTGCTTGGTTGGGGACCGGGGTGCTTGGTTGGGGACCTCCACGCGGAGCACCCTGGGCAACGGAGACAGCAGCGCCTCTCTCCAAGGGCGGGAAAGACGCTGCCGCCTACGGCCAACTCTGACCGAGGCGAGGACGGCCCTGTTGAGGGCTGTTCGGAAGCTTTCCACGTGTCCCTCTGATTAGCAGATGGCACAGTGGAGAGCAAGTAAGGGGACCATCTCGAAACCGGAGATGGCCCAGGGTCAGTCGGGGTGCGAGGGATATGCTCTATGGGTAACCTCACACCCCGGCGTCTGAAGACCCCAGACGGCGTGCGGTTTTAGTCGGTTTAACCGCCCCCGCTGGCCGGCGGGGGGGTATCCGAAGGGATTTCCGCACGAAAAAAAAAAGGCACCTTTTAGTAGATTGACGTTGACATATGGTTGTATATAACATCACTTATAAGTTGTTAACTTTGCTACTGAGCGCTGTCTATGGCAAGCTGTTAGTTATGCATATAAACGTTTACAACTCTAATAAATGTATAATAATTCAATGAATTTTGCAATTAGTATGCTTACTTTTCCAATAGATTAAGATCGGAAAAAGAGGACATCTAGGACGGGACTTGAACCCGCGTCCAGTCAATTACAGGAGAAATGCTCTGACCAACTGAGTTATCTAGACACGTCCCAGTGAATCGAAATTCATCGATATATTATATTCGTCTTGAGGCGACGCTTGAGCCATCAACCGTAATTCTTGCGAACTACGGAAACAACGAATGACTTTACAATTATTTTTAAACATTGTTATTTGATTACTCCGCCGCATTAAATCAATGAAATTTTTAAGCAATGAGCATCCCCCCCGTAAGTTAAATAAGGGTTCAAGTCCCGTCCTAGATGTTCTCTTTTTCCGATCATAATCTATAGGAAATCTATAAAAAGTCTGTTTGTAATATTAAAATACCATGTTCAAAAACGCAATTTTCCAAATTTTTGTCCGTCTGTCTTTCTGTCTGTTTGAATTAGGTAGTCTCTGGAACGGCTTGGCCTATTTGGATGGGACATTCACGGGCAGGTAGGTAATATTATAAGGCGTGACATTATAGGCCACTTTCTTTCTTGACAAAGAATTAGAGTTACGCATAAAAAAATTGAAACCTTAAAAATCTAAGTCACGGGCAAGCTCGAATCGAAAAAATCAAAAACAATATTTTAAACTGTGTACATAACATTTCGTGTCATCCATTTTCTATAGAGATGTTGATTTAGGGCACTTATACCAAAAATAAATAATAGTTTATAAAATAAAAAAACGTGTTTGAATACTTAATGAGCTTAAGACTGAAAAAGGGTACATATAGTATATTATGCAACTAGTGAATAAAGGACGGATTTAAAACGAGGGCCGTAGATGAGTCACGAGCAAGTGAAGGATTCTAATGGTTGATTCAACTGTTAGAATCCTGAACGACGCGAGTGATTCATGGCCCTCGATATAAATTCGTACTTTATTCAGGAGTTGCATACTATAGTTTATACCATGACTACGAGAAAAGACATAATTTAAGCGAAAATAGAAATTTAATCAAGAAATAAGAATTGTTACATTAATTTAAATGGACATTAAAATTAGAGCAATGACTGAAATTAAGCGTAATTTTCTTATTATTATCATTAGAGTGGTCAACTTGTGAAACAATATTTATTAATCTAATGCCAAACTCCTTGTCGCAAATATCGACCAATCAAATCTCGAGAATTTATTTGCACCAAAGAGTTTTGAATTTCGAATCTTAGCGCAAGGAGTTTGTGTAAGCATTGAAATAGAGACCGGATATATTTTTGTGTTCCAAATTCAAACACCAAAATAGTGAATAAAAACAAAACAGTGAATAAAAGACCTTTTTATTCACCGTTTTGCGTGAATAAAATAAGCTTTTTAGAGTAGGTATGGTTTAATAGTATATTATGCAACTAGTGAATAAAGGACGGATTTAAAGCGAGGGCCGTAGATGAGTCACGAGCAAGTGAGGGATTCTAATGATTGAATCACGAGCGCAGCGAGTGATTCAACTGTTAGAATCCTGAACGACGCAAGTGATTCATGGCCCTCGATATAAATTCGTACTTTATTCAGGAGTTGCATACTATTCTTTATACCATGACTACGAGAAAAGACATAATTTAAGCGAAAATAGCAATTTTATCAAGAAATAACAATTATTACATTAATTGAAATGGACATTAAAATTAGAGCAATGACTAAAATTAAGCGTAATTTTCTTATTATTATCGTTAGAGTGGTCAACTTGTGATACAATCATTTATTAATCTAATGCCAAACTCCTTGTCGCAAATATCGACCAATCAAATCTCGAGAATTTATTTACACCAAAGAGTTTTGAATTTCGAATCTTAGCGCAAGGAGTTTGTGTAAGCATTGAAATAGAGACCGGATATATTTTTGTGTTCCAAATTCAAATACCAAAATAGTGAATAAAAACAAAACAGTGAATAAAAGGCCTTTTTATTCACTGTTTTGCGTGAATAAAATAAGCTTTTTAGAGTAGGTATGGTATAAACAAAATATTTATTCAATTATTGAAAAGCGTAGGGTGTCCGATTATGATTAAGGTAAACCCCCACGCCTTTTTAGAAGAATATAAATGATTTTTTATTCACTCTTTGACAATCTCAAACTCGTTAACAATTATCTTGAATGTAGAAATACTGCTTCCAGTATTGCAGCATTTGCAATTGTTGCAGCAACATAACGTTGGCTGTTTTGAATTATCTTGAAGAAAAATAAACAAACATACATACTAAATTAATTAAAACGTGTTAATAACGTCATTGCAACTGTATCACGACGACCTCTCTATTGTATTGTCGACGACTGTATTCATGACCTCTGTGGCGTAGCGGTAGTGCGTTCGACTGTTAAGCCAGAGGTCGCGGGTTCGATTCCCGCTTAGTGCAAATATGTATATTTGCATTGGTCTGGGTGTTTCTATGTATAACATGTATTTATTTACAAAAAAAAATTATTTAAGTATGTTTTTCTGCATTCTAGAATCCATATGACAAGCGCTGTTCAGCTCGGTCTAGATGGCGTTGTGTACTTTGTCCTACAATTTTTATTTATATTTATTTATTAGCAACAGAAAATGGAGCAATTCAAATAAGAGACAGTGGTTTTAATTACGTTTGCAGGATTTGAATTTCAGGAACTATCATAGTACAGTCGCCATTGGTATTAGCTTAATACATTCCAAGTTATCGACCACTTTAGCTCTAAAACTTTAAATAAAATAATAAACAAAAATTTAAAACAGTTAAATTTGTCCTCTGAAGATAACAAAAATATTTTACATAATTTTTTTATTGATTTAATTCCATGGTCGTATCTGGTTACGAAAGTTTAGTTACGAATGTGGATGAAAGGATTTCAGTGATCGATTTAAATTTGTTCGTGTTCAGCAACTTGTGAAGGCGACTGTTAAGGTGTAGATACACAAAAATATTTTCGGAGAGATGCCTTTCTCTCCGAAAATATTTTGGCAATGTGGAAGTTTGTTTTTTTTTTCAAGTTTTACTTAAGTTGCAAAACCAGCAGTATTAAATTACTAAACCAAGTCTCCTCCCCAAAGAAATAGTTTTTAAGCTACTACTATGTATATTTATGATTGTTTACCGAGTTTATGCAGGTATACCTAATTAAGGTCACACTCCCCATGAGCGCAGGCCTGGGGGTGGCAGGTAAGGCCGCCCATCACCCCAGCAGAAGCACTAGCGACTAGCGCCCCCCCCAAACCGGGGCAAGACGGGGACACCGTGGTACCCAAACCCGAGGGGGCCATCTCGAAACCGGAGATGGCCCAGGGTCAGTCGGGGTACGAGGGAAATGCCCTATGGGCAACACTACACCCCGGTGTCTGAAGACCCGAGACGGCTCGCGGTTTTAGTCGGTTCAAGCCCAACATAACCGCCCCCGCAGGATGATTTATCCGAGAACGATTTATAGAGGAACGATTTATCCGAGGGGATATCCGCGCAAAAAAAAGGTTTACCTAATTACTTTGATTATAATATAATCAAAGACCTAATTAATACATAATTCTAGCAACTTCAACATTGTTTATTAGCAAATAAAAGATGCCGGTTACATTCTAAGTTATGACACTGTAACCAGGTGGTTTTAATGTTAGCTGTGCTAATTTAACGTAACCAACATATTGTTGAACATTGTGAATAATATGTGCACATACAATGTAAGGAGTAAAGTATCCAGTTAAGTATTAAATAATGCTTTGGTAACATTCACTGCATATACGACTGTAGTGGTATGTTTTTAGGTCATGTAATTTTTAATGAGCTGCAAACCATCACCGGTTCCCGGATACGATGCAATATATTCTACGTTTCCGTATGATAGGAACATTGAAATATCATAATACCATGTATTCTAGTCGACATTGTGTACTAGGATACTAATAATATATATTTTTTATACTACTTAGATGGCAGACAAGCACACGACCCACCTGATGGGAAGCGGTTACCGTGGCCTATGGACGTGTGCAACACCAGGGGCGTCACACTCGCGCTGCCAACCATGTAGAAACCATCTAATTCCCTTCTTGAAGAATCCCATATTGTAGTTGCTTGGGAAAACCACAGCATGCAGGGAGATGATTCCACAGTTTGAGCGTGCGTGGAATGAAGTTTCTTTCATATCTTACTGTGCGCATCGTTGCCAGTTGCAACGTGTGAGGATGTATTCCCTGTATGTGGTGAGTGGTGCGATGATAGAATGTGGCCGTGGGCATCATATCGAACATTATTATTAAGTAGTATTAAGTAGCATTAGCTTAATGGTTAAGGAGTCGACCCCACGATCGAGAGGTCCCGGGTTCGAATCCTGGCCATTACACTACCAACGTGAACCCGGTCCTAACACAAGCAATTAAGCTTAGCTGGAGGGGTTAGGGGGAATATTAGTAATTTCGCTTACTAAAATTCTTGTTTAAAAAAAAAATGCGTAATGTTTGTGAGAACTAGTTCAGACTTTTCTGTCATTCTTTCGACCAATGAACTTACTTAGGACCAAAGCCGGACTCCGTGCTGTCTTGTCCAGTTTTTTTTTTCTCTCAGCGTTCCCACTTTGCTATGAAGATTAGTTGATTCCATATAACTATATAAATAAAAATTAATCACCGAAATTTTTGTACGTATATAATTTCCGAACGGCTGTACCAAATTGGATAATTACTTCGGGCCAACAACCAGGTGGACACCGAAGTCTTAAAATCACGCAAAAAAATCAAAATCTTATTCCCACTTTTTATCACTTTTCTCGACGTTTCACATGATTCTAAGTCTAATTAAGCAAAAAAATTTTTTGTGTCGGTCTGTTTGTTGGTCTGGATGTCTGTTTACGCAATAACTCAAGAACCACTTATCCGATTTAAAAAATTCTTTCGCCAATCATCTTGTTTGGTTAATGGGAAGGACTGTTTAGATTTTGGGGTTTGCACGTTCAAGGTTTCGGGTACCTACCATACAAATTGTCCCTAAAAAATATTTTTTTTGTGTTTTTGATGTCGAAGACGTTTGATTTCATTTCATTTTCTTCATATTTATTGCTCAATATATAAAGACGCGTCGAATAATATGCATAAAGCCTAAGGTCTGTAATTTTGAATAAAAATACTGCAACAAAAATATCTAAGTTTGGCCCGAAGTTTGACAATCACTGTGTGATTTCCGCCCCACTAGATTCTTTTTTTATGTGTTCGTTATTGTCAGGACGAGGTATATGAATTTTGGAAAGTCCTCGGATAAGGTGATATTATTGCACCTGGGCGTAGCCAGGGCGCGCAGCTAGTTTTCAATAATGACTTCTATTATTAGATAAGCAGTTCAGAACAAAAATTTATTCACGGTTACTGGGTGACGCGCGAATGAATTTTGATTTTCGAATTTAGAATGAGACGCAGAAACTAGATACATGAGTTAATTAATTTTGACACCTATTTATATGGACATAGCGTGCCTTTTTATAATATCATCTGTTCCATGATGACTACAAAAAGTATCGCTTTGTTACTGGTCAAGTAGTTGTCTTTCGCGATACTAAACTTTTTTTTGCCGTACAACCGCTGTGCCGTACAAAAGTTTTAGTAGTATACATATATAGGAGTCATTGATTTTCAATAACTCCAATTTACTTCTGATTGAATCGTTGCCGGTTCCCGGATATTTTATCTTTCCTTCGACTTGGTGAATGTCAAGGCGTACAGGAGTTAAAGTATTACGGCAGTTACGGCATACATGTAATTTACATGGGACTAGTTCTAATATACATACTGCAACATTCATGGCCACGGCCAGGGACTTAAAACACATACATAAAGGTTACATAATTATATGGGTTACACTATGAAAAGGTTACAGAATGAAAGTGTTACACATATAAATGTGGTATTGAATCTGTTAATCGTTACCACTTTCAATTGTGTAACAGTTATATATATGTACTAGATATTAATCTGTTAACAGTGTTAATAAGTGTTAACCGTTATCGTTTTTTTTGTCATATCTTCGGCTAACACTTCTAAAAAATAGCAGTATATGTTATTAAACATGTAACATTTTTTTTTGAAATAAAAATTATTATGATATTATGAAACATACAGCAGATTTTAAGTCTGACCAAGACCTAAAACATAGAAGAAATTCAGTAGTTTTTAGAAGATTCGAGATAGAATTCGAGAATAATATTTCCGTGTTTAAAATCTTTCATTTAATATAACCCAAGTATTTTTTTTTACATTGTACGGACAACTAATTTAAAATTTCATAAAAGTATAGATTCTGGGGTTATTATTTAGGGCTTGGAGGGCGAGGACACTTGGGGAGGACACCGTGTGGTTTTAGTAGGTCCGAATCCGACACGCCCACCCCATCGTCGTCATCGATGGGGTGAAGCCCGTGGGGGTTTCCACACTTAAAAAAAATGCCATCATTCCCATCCATTAAGTGCTTGCTAGAAGCACTTCATAAAATTGTTTTACGATATAAAACATTTTGTTGACAACCTACCTTAAAACTTTGCCTAAGATCCAATTCTCCAAGACGTATTTTTCTTCTAGAAAATGTAGTACTCCTTAGAGACCCATTGCTGTCTGTTCGCGGGCGTTGAAATACAGGTGTGATAATAGTTGTGTGTCTATTCACGTGGGTATACCTCTTGGGTAAAATACTGACACTGACGTTATAAGTGAAGACAGGTGATTATTATTTGGCCAGTGTAGGATGTTCGCTAGGATGTATATTCTCCCTGTGGGGTAGACACCTTCGTATACACGTCAGCCAACTTAAAGTTATGTACATACTACGGGCAACTAGATTAATCACGGAATTGCCTTATTTGGCCAACTTACACCCTGGTATTAGTAGTAGTTCGAGTCCGACAAAACTACCCCCACTGGCGGTGGGAAAACCGTGGGATTTCCGCATAAAAAGTCCATAAAATGCCACAGTATAGGCGGAGACAAATCTAAAAAATCAAAGATCATGAAATTCGTTCCACCCGTTCTCGTGTTATAAATGGTATCACTAACACGACAAACAGGTCAACCAAAATTCAACCAAAAAGATAAACTCATTAGATGCATAATTGTAATGGCAGGCGCGATTAATTATTTCTTTTCTTTTAATGATTCGTAAATGGGTGCCAACTGCTATCAAACTTGTGTCGTTCTTTTTAGGTGTTGCTTCTAAGTTCACTTTTTGCAGTCGAGATTTTAGATTTTTTTAATTATCCATTTTATTAAACTAGCATTACCACAGTTTAGCCATTTGCCAGGGTTTCACGGCCAGGGCTACAGCGGAAAACAATTATCTTCCACTGTATCACTAAAAACGAAGGTGACAACAAGAAAACAAAGGAGTTAACGTAAGGTAACGATGGTATTAACCAACGAATAAACGAATAAATAATTCGGAAACGAATTAATATTCAAGATTCACCTTTCTGCTGAGACATGGAAATTCACGATAGATGTCTAACCATAAACCTATTTTTAACGATTTCTATCGCGATTTATTTGATGTTATTTTATATTTTACATTGATCGTACGTCGGGATCAAATTAAAATATAAAATAACATCAAATAAACATTACAAGGGCATTCGAAGGTTTTTAAAGGGTCGGTAGCACGAGTGTCATGCCCCTGGTGTTGCACATGTCCATAGGTCGTGGTTGCCGCTTCCCATGAGGTGGGTCTACCACCTAAGCGGTATTAAAAAAATCAAATCAAATCCGGTAAAAATAATTTTATTACAATTCGCGTAAACTTCCGACAATATCATCTTCACTCAAGTTGAGTTCTAGAATACAATATGTACCTACTTAGAACTAGTTTAAAGACCAGATTAATGGCTCAGTAGTAGTAGTATGTATTAGTATATCTCTTTATTGTACGCCAAGAATAAGACAAATGTAATATAAATAATATATTATAGTATATACAATTGGCGGCCTTATCGCACTGTCTCTCTTCCATCTCTTCCAAGCAACGACTGATGGAGAAAAAAGTTAAAATTCGCATTTGGGTAGTGTGGTGTATCTGACAACTACCGGCAGAGCATTCCACAAACGAACTGCGTGAACGGTGAAGGATTTGTCTGTGAAGCTTGTAGAATGCCCTTTTTAATCTTAACAAAAACATGCAATGTGTGTCGTTCAAAAAATAAACCGTTTTTCAGGTTATAAGAAGTAGCAGGATTGAAAAGAAACCGGTACAATAGAGTCTGTGAGCATTCCGGCGAAGGCATATAAGTAACCACTTGAGTTTTTTCGATATTCAGAAACGTGATCAAATATGATTCCTATGCACAGGTTCTTGATCTCCGAAGCTTATTTAGTTGGTCTAAAGTGAGGTCTAGATGGGAAAGAGAAGTGTCTACAAGCGCATTCTTGGTGGTAATCGGTACGAAATTACGCAACCTACGCAAGGATTATTGTTCTAGAATACGTGCTTAAGATGGTGTTCGTTCCAATTCTTCGAACTTCAACACAAAACATATCAACCTATATCACCGTGCCACCATGGCTGCAGCTGGGAAGCAGCCGAAATGTCTGAGAAAGGGTAAAAATACTAAACTATTACATTTTCGAAGAAACAACGCAGGATATAAATGGACAGCGTAAGCTTAAAACCTGAGTACCCATGTAAACTGAGTTCCGATGTGCTCTTCAGAACTTTTTTAAAAGCGGCCAAGTGAGAGTCGGACTCGCCCATGAAGGGTTCCGTAGCAGCAAGTTAAATTTTTATATTTGAGTTGACTGAATGAAAGGTAAATTGTGGTTTACGATTTATAACGTATTAAAAAAAAACTATTTACTAGATCACGTTCAAACCAATTTTCGGTGGAAGTTTACATGGTAATGTACATCATATACTTTTTTTAGTTTTATCATTTATTTTTGAAGTTACAGAGGGGGGGGGGGCACATTGGAAGTGTCTATATATTAGAAACCTCAATATCATTTTTAAAGAACTATCCATAGATAGTTGATGCTTAAACACGTATGGGTTTGATGAAAAAAATATTTATTTGTTTCAGTTCCAAGTATGGGGAACCCCCAGAATGTATTGTTTTTTTTTTCTATTTTTGTGTGATAATCTTAATGTGGTTCACAGAATACATCTACTTACCAAGTTTCAACAGCATAGTTCTTATAGTTTCGGAAAAAGTGGCTGTGACATACGGACGGACAGATAGACAGACATGACGAATCTTTAAGGGTTCGTTTTTTGCCATTTGGCAACGGAATCCTAAAAAAGGATATAAATAATTAGCTCAGCAAACATACATATTAGTTCAGGACTATACGATTTTGTAAACTATGATTAGCTCAGTGACATGACTATCTTACAATTAGGGCGTATGTTACGTATTGGGGAGGTACATACGACTAAAAATTAGTATACACCTTCACATGTGAAGATATAATGTAGTGGTGTATACTTATTTCCTTGGCCGTGCAATTTCGGTCGTTGGTGTAATCTACACTTTAGATACGCGTCATTCAATATCTATATCAAGTTACACTATTGTTGTAAATGTGCAGTGTGTTTCATGCTTAGGATCTATTGTTTAAATTCACAACAAAACATTGTTTGTGGTTTCGAAATTTGATAGCAACGATAGTTTGTGTGAGTGCTTCTTTCTTTAGTAATCCCTTTTGTAACAAATAAAAAGTTTTTATCAAGGTAAACTGTGGTTGTACGAACTCTTTGAAAGCGAATTTCGTAAATGTCAGCCTTTGAAATTGAATTCGTTATGTGTATTGTACCTACCATTTACGGGCCGTAGTTTATGGTCCTACTTAATATGGGTTAAGTCTGTCTGAAGAGTATGGCGTATGGCGTTTTATACCATTGTCTAAAACGCCATTCGCCATGTCATTACATAAGAAGCATAATCCATTCCAATTCAAAGATCACTATATCTCTGAAACATTTATTCATTCTACCTCCGTTAGGCAAACAACACGTCATCCAATTCTGTCCTAGCATACTTTATGAGCTAATAAACAGAGTTGTCATTAAACCTTTCATATAAGCAGGTTTCGAGTGCTCTAAAACGTTTCATAAGATAATAATAAAGCATAAACTAGGAATTTCAAAACGTGTTCACTAGGTAACGGATAAGGCTCAATTTTCATTGCCACTGAATGAAATTGAACGAATGAAATTGTAGATGGCATAATTAACTTTATTTCAATTGTATATTATACAAAAAAAATACGTGTCACAAAAGGTCGTGCGACTTAATGATGAAATCCTCGTGAATTTGCGAGAATTCTACTAACTACTATTTGTGCCGTTTGTAGCTATTCCCAGTTGATTTATTTTATATAAAAATGTTGTTGAAAAATTGTTTCATATCATAAAAACATCACCAGATTTTTCACCACAATATTGTGTTGTTATTCACCATTTTACACATCATTGTATCGATGACCAAAGTCGAAAAAAATACAGAAAAATGCACGCCCTTCCTATCGTAACAATAACTAAATTTCAAAGTAACACGACCTATGCCTCTGTTTCCCTAAGGGTACAATATTATTATCTTAAGCCTCATGATATCTCCCATGGGATTGGTGGAGACAACACTCCTCCATTTGCTTTTAGCCTTACACGGTTCAAAGCTTCGACTAATCTCATTAAACTATTCATATAGGTCGGTTTCGAGTGCATTCGCCTTGCCTTTTTCGTGAAATATTTGATCCCTTACGTTTTCCTCACAAGCCTACTGGATTTATCATTAGTTCAGTACTCATCTCTAGGACGTGTTCATGCCACCTTTTGTTTTCGTGCGGAATCTTCTCGGATACCCCCCGCCGGCCAGCGGGGGCGGTTATGTTTTGTTGTGTTATGGCTTGAACCTACTAAAACGTGTCCAAACTACCTTTTTTTTCGTGCGGAAATCCGCCGGCGAGCGGGGGCGGTTATGTCGGGCCTGAACCGACTAAAACCGCACGCCGTCTCGGTTCTTCAGACGCCGGGGTGTAAGGTTGCCCATAGAGCATATCCCTCGCACCACGACTGACCCTGGGCCATCTCCGGTTTCGAGATGGCCCCCTCGGGTTTGGAAACCACAGTATTAGATGTCTCAAACCCTATACCGCGATTAACGAAACTCTTTTATATTCAAACGATCGCTTACGAGGTAATGCAAATTATTGTTTACAAGCGCAATAAATAAACAAAAACACTCACATGTGTCAAACACAAAACTATTAAATTCAGTTATTTGTTCATTCTTCTGAAAAAGTTTCATATTATCTGCAACTTTTCCACCGACTACTTATGTATTTTTTTTTAACATGCGGAAACAAAACCACACGGTGGCCTCCCCAAGTGTCCATTGCCAAGCACTCCGGGTGAGCCCTCGAAAGGATATCCCCAGGGTTATCGGCGGACTTCGGACGCCTCCGTCTTAACTTAGTTTTGGGGTACAAGAATCACTTTACATGTAATAGTTTTAAATTAGGACCACATATTCTGCTCTCTTTTAAATTACTTGTGTATTTATCCGTGAAAAGGTTGAACAACTATGTTCCTCGCTTGCAACTTTTGGGATATCAAAAAGTCTACACAGACTCTTGAATATAATTATGTTTCAAAATTTGAGAGTCCGTATTAGAAGGCTGTCATAACTTATACCTGTTTACCCTCATCATTTGACGACCTCTGTGGCGTGCCGGTAGTGCGATTGACTGCTAAGTCGAAGGTCGCGGGTTTGATTCCCGCTCAGTGCAAATATTTGTATGCATGAATATGTCTATTTGCATTGGTCTTGGTGTTTCTATGTATAATATGTATGTAAATACAAAAGAAAATGTATCTGAGTATGTTTATCCGTATTCTAGAACCTATAACACAAGTTAGTTAAGCTATGCTTACTTTGGGTCTAGATAGCATTGTATAGAATGTCGTAGAGTACTTTCAGATTTAAAAATGTGAAATATAAAATATTTTTTCTAGGTAATTTTTGGCAAAACAGAAAAATAAATAGATATTAGACTCTGTGTCTTATTCTGCCTTAAACCGACTTCTATAAGGGAGATAATATGTAACCAAGCCATTGATATGTTTGTAAAAAATGCTATTGAAAAGGCAAAATCGGAACGTGATTCAATCTGTAATTGCTTCATTTCGTAGGAATTCCATGATTTACTCAAACATATTGAGTTTCCTGGGATATTATATGGAGATTTTATCAGACCAGGCTAGATCTCAGGTTACTCAATACCGGATAAAGCATTTTAATGAAATTGAACTTTCGTAGGTTATCCATGAGAAAAATATCATCATGTGTTATAATTCTTTATTTGAATACAAGAACAAGAAATCTACAAAAATCAACCCATGGCTTTCACCGTTAAAAATATAATTATATCCGAAACTTAATGTGAGAAACTCTTGAAATTTATGTAGATACTCGTAAATTTCATCTTAATACGATAGCATAATATCTTTTCAGAGGTGTCGATTCGCACGTTAGTAAATACAGTACGTGCGAATCGACTACTAAAAGAACAGTGGCACTCGGGGAGTGCCGACAGAAGTGAAAACACAAAAGAAATATTCACTACTATAAGTCTATATCTCTTATTTGTCTATTCTAAAAGACCTACGCAAAAGACATTTGAGAGAGTGAGCCTATTGCTTGCATCCGGGAACATTTTTAAGACTGAATTGCAACTGACAAACCCATAATTTTGATAAACCCGGGCATCTAACCCAAGATATAAGGGTTTAGCATGGCAACTGTACCTTCGCTACCTCTGCAGCATTGAACAAAAACAAAAAATGTTTAATTATTCAGGAAAATATGAAGAGTTTTACGAAAGTACTTAACCTTTATACTTGGCGCCTAAGTTCACTTTCCAGGCGACTGTTAATAAAAAAATAACGACGGAACTATATCTATTTGTGATGAAACAAAACGTTTGTTGTGTACTAGGACGTAGAACACTAATGACTCAAGCCGTCAGGCTGTCCATTGTGTAGAATTTACAACCCTTTTTGTTAGAAACTCACTTAAAATTACATCACGGATACCCTTTCTTCTGAGTTATTTCCAAGTTACTGTACGGAGCGTTTTTTGCTTGCTTAGTGCCGAGCTGCCCAGCCGCCAACGTTAGGCTATCAGAACCATTTTTATAGAAGCTTTCTTCCTCGCATTATCGAAGAGCTACTGTTCCTTTTTGTTACAATTTAAACGGGTTGATATCTGCTTGATAATAGGTCTTTACCTATGAAATTGCCGAAATTTTCTTACAAATTCATGAGTTCGTTATTACTGTAATTTAATAGCTATTTCCATTATTTATATTTTGTTTGAAAGTTGATTTCAAGATTTTACAACTCTGTTTTAAATTTTGTTTTTAATGACCGCTTGATAAATTAATTCGATCTTCAAAAACAGTACTTCCTAAATGCTATCCATTTTGATGATAAATTTCGTATTACTTAACAGTTGTCACTTTTCAAAAATGTAATAAAAGTTGCTATTTGTTAGCTTAATGTTGTCTCATTCATACACAAAAAAAACATAAAATTTGGATTCGTCATTCCTATAAAAAATGCAAAAATGTTAGTACTGAAAATTGGGTTTCCTCCAATTTCTTCGAGAAAAACGGCAATTTCATATGTAACGACCTAACATTAGTACGATTGGGTTGGCTCGACCTGGGAAGTCTTATCCCGACTCAGTTGGAGTGGCGTTTCAGTCTAACTACGAAGCAGCTTATTCAAAATCAGATTATCTCATGAATAATAGATTCACAAAAACAATTAGAATTAAATTAAATCTTCTAATTCCCGCCAAAAGCATACCAAAAATAAAATTGAATATACATTGGATGAAGTTACTAAACCATTCGACACGTATTACCAATTTTCTTTGATCCCTGAAATCTATAGTAGTGTGTAACAAAACTAGTATCCGATCAGTATAGTATAAATATATACAATGAAAATTAATGTATTTTTGGAATCAAGAATGTTAAAACAACCGCAACGTAGATATCCAATATATATTTAGCGGGGGCCCAACACAACCTTCCACTGGCTGTACCGCCTACCGTAAAAAGGATTACGTAAACAGAACCTTATATTGATACCTATATACACCTTTCTTGGTCGTACACTAGTTTTGTTACATATTCTATATATACAGGTTGGTCTACTTATTGAAGGGTAACATCAAAGTCAACTATATAGCCTTCAAAATGTCGTTGATTCGTAATCGATATCCTAACAATCATACTGTTATCGTTAACTAGACCCTTGGTTCGATAATAAGCTTCATATATCGTAATTAAGTACACGTGTCGTGTCGATATGAATACGTGTATAATGAGCATATATGTACATAATTATGATCTGCCTGAGGCGATTGGTTTAAACCTTGTACTGCGAACATGTACATACGCCAAACCATGTATGATTTCAATTCTCTGGACGCTTACAAATATATAAATAACTAGCTGACCCGGCAGACTTCGTACTGCCTCAATCGATGACAAACCTTTTAAACCTTCTCTGGACCTCCACAAATAATTCAACACCAAAATTAGCCAAATCGGTCCAGCCGTTCTCGAGTTTTAGCGAGACTAACGAACAGCAATTCATTTTTATATATAAAGAAGAAGAAGAAGATTTGCTCCGATTGGGGTTTGAATCAGCAACATTGCAATTACAAGTGAAACACAGTGGCCAATAATCTACTGCCGATACCCCTTATATTTATCCATTCATCGTGTAAAATATTATAATATTGTCATAATTTAATATATAAAATTTAGTACCATTGTGTTCGTTATCGAACTCCTTCGAAACGACTTGACCGATTCTAATGAATTTTTTTGCGTATATTCGGTAGGACTAAATTAGGTCGTAGGCTATGCTTTATACCTCTAGGTTAACAGGATCAGAATTTCTCGAGGGCAGAGTCGCGGGCCACAGCTTAGTATACTTAGAAGTACGTACATTAGAATTCCTCAAATAATTCGTGTTAATTATCTTTAAGTGAATTTGGATTCTAATTAAAAGTCATGGTGTGTTGAAAAGGGTTTTATACAATTAATTATTATTAAATTTTGTTTCATTCTATCCAAACCAACTTTATTCTACCTTTGTATCCACTCATGTGTAGTAAATGGTTATTTTTGTTATTATATCCCTCGTATAAGTTAGTCATAAATAGTGTTTTAAATGAATTATGTGAAAGGTTTAAGGTCAACCTCAAAATTCTTAATTTACCTATCTCGTCGCGTTCGAATACACCTTCTTTAAATTAATTGCAATGGCTTCCCCTTCATGGGGTTGGCATTGATCGTCGGCCAATAGGTACCCAACGTGGCGGGAACACATCGCTCTCCGTACTCCTTTGCTTTCAGAGGAGACAGGATGAGCGATGCTGTTAGTGGTGGAGGCCAACGTAGGATCCTGGGGGATCCAGGGGCGGGTTAGCCCACTGCTCACGCAGGGGCCGACGGGCACTTGTGCCGCCACCGGTGAGAGAGGACTAGCCATCCTCTCGCGTTCCGTAATCGGCAGGTGATCAGCAACGACCTGACTGGTGGCTCCAGAAGGGTACGCTGTGAACTTGCCGACCGGAGGGCTTGCCTTTATTGGCCGGCCCACGACAAGGAAAAGTCTATAACACCCGAAAGTGAAGTCGTTAAAACCTATGGATACCAGCCAACCTCCATAGTATATAGGCTTATCCAGGTGCAGGGGGCTCCGCCTGGATGGACCATCTTTCCCCCATACTCGTGGGATTTATTATGAATGTTAAATCTAATACCAAAACCAAACCGGACGGACACAACAACGACGACAACGGCATGAACAACGGAAAAGATAATGACGGAGTGGTAGTAGTGGAGGGTGAAGAGGTGAGGTCGCGGTCTCACTCGCAGTCGCTTAAGGCCGTCTTCCGCAGGCCCGCTACTCCGCTTGCAGCAGGTGGGGAAATCGACGCGGACAACGGGTCCGCGGCGTCGACGGCTGGTACCGACAATGAGTCGGTAACCAGCCGAATGGAGACCGAGGAGGGTCTCCATCGAAAGCGGCCACGCTCGGGTGGACTGTCCCGTGACCGGAGCAGAAGCCCCATACAACGGGCGTCCTCCTCGAGCGAGGACGATCGGCCGGCCAAGTTGGCCGCTTCGGCGAGCAGAGCGCCGAAGTCACCAGTACACGTCCCGCCACTACCCAGTGGCAAGGATCAGAACGTTCCCGGAGCTCCTTTCGGCGCTGGCCCGTATAACGGAGGCGTTAAAGGGGCCAAGAACGTGGCCGGAAAGCGGAAGACGGTGGCGGAAAACGTAGCCGTCGCCAAGACGGCTCTGGAGGAGCTCCTCAACAGGAGCACCTCCGAGGAGGAGGCGAAGCTCAGGGCCCGGGTGACAAACCTGGAAACTGAGCTCGCCAACTCCCGGGAGCAACAGCGGGCCCTCCGGGAGGAGGTCAAGCACCTGACCCAGCTGGTCAGGGGTTTCCCGGAGGCCCAAAAGGCCCCAAGAGCCCAGGAGGCGACGATCCAGCCAAGGGCTCCTGTGTCGCCAGGTTCGCCTATGCCGGCACCAAAGGTGGCTCCAAAGCCAGTGCCTAAGGTGGTGCCAAAGTCGGCGCCTAAGGCGGCGCCCAAACCGGCAGCCGAGACGGCGCCGGACCCTGCGTCGAGTATGGTGCAGTTACTGGCGGCCATCGAGAGGTAGCTCGGCGTTTTGGAGAACCGGGCATACCGTCCTCCACTGGCACAGCCTGCATCTTTCGCGGCTGTTGCCAGTGGGAAGCCCGGTCCCAATAAAAGGACCGCCGCCCCAGTGGCCCCATCGCCACAGGGGAAGTCAAAGGGGAGCGGCACCCCCGCCGTCGCCAGAACTACCGCTCCCGTTGCACCCGAACATTCCTCCAGAGGAGAGGGGTGGGTGGTAGCGGGAGCCGCCCAGAAGGCGAAAAAAGCTGCCAAGAAGGCGGCTAAGAAGGCGGCAAAAGCCGCTGCGGCGAAGGCGCCGAAGAGACTCCGTGCCCCACGCTCCACGGCCGTTGTCTGTGGCTGAGGCTGTGGAGAAGGGCGTGGGGTACGCCCAGGCCCTGAGGCAGGTGAAAGCCTCAGTGGACGTCAAGGCCCTCGAGATTGAGGGGGGGCTCCGGTGCAAGACGACTCGCACTGGAGCTCACCTACTCGAGGTCTCCGGCGCCATCAGCGGCCCCAAAGCTGATGACCTAGCGGCCAGGCTTAGGGAGTCGCTGGACTCAGAAGCCGTCCGCGTCACCAGAAACAACAAATGCGCAGGGTTGCGCATTTCGGGTCTGGATGATGCGGCCACGACGGAGGAAATTATCTCCGCCGTCTAGGAGGCGGGCGGCTGCCCCCGTGATCAGGTGAAAGCTGGAGATATCCGGTTCAGCCCCACCGGTCACGGCACGGCAGTCGTCAACTGCCCCGTCGCAGCGGTGCAGAAAATTGCGGATGGACGGAGCCTCCTCGTTGGGGGCTTCCTTAAGGCGCGGGTGCAGTTCCTGCAGCCCCGCGAGACCAGGTGCTTTAGGTGCCTGGCCATGGGGCATGTGGGAGTGCAGTGCACAGCGGGAGACACCTTGGTGGATCGGTGCTTCCGCTGTATTCAGCCCGGGCACAAGGCAAGTGCTTGTGATGCTCCGCCGCGTTGCTACAAATGCGTAGCGGAGGGCAAAGCGGCGGAGCACCGGGCGGACAGCAGAACCTGCGCCGCCTCGAGGCCAAAGCCCCGTTCGTCCGCACCGGGTAGCGGGGGTGCCGCTCAGGAGCGGCCACATTCGCGGCGGGATGCGGAGATAGACGTCCATTAATGGACACACCAATCCGCATCCTGCAGGTGAACATAAACCACTGCACCGGTGCTCAGGATCTTCTGTACCAGAGCATCGTGGAGTGGTCTATCAATGTGGTCGTGGTCGCTGAGCCGTACTGGGTCCACCCCGGAAGCCCGGTGGACCTGGACGGCGTAGCGACCGTCTTCGTGGGTTCCGCCGCGGACACATCGCGCCTTGCAGTCATTGCAAGGGGCCGAGGCTGTGTCGCGGCGGACTATGAGGGTTTGGCTGGCAGGACTGGACATTGTTCTCACTGCGTGCCGTCCTCGCCCTGTCTTGGTCCTGGGAGACTTCAACGCCTGGTCTCTGGCTTGGGGCTCCCGGGAAACCAATGCCAAGGGGCGAGTTCTGGAGGACTGGGTCAACACCCGTGGCCTAGAGGTCCTCAAACGAGGGAGTGTCGCCACCTGGGAGCGGCGGGGGCTCAGTTCAGTCGTGGATGTTGCATTCGCGTGGAGGAGGAGACGTCATCGGACCACAGGTACAATCGGTTCAACGTCTCCCCTCCACCTAACCTACCGCCGACTATAGCGAACCCCCCGGATCCACGTTGGGCGCTCAGACGCCTGGATCGGGAGGCTCTCCTGGAGGCATCCATTGTGCAGGCCTGGATTCCGTCACCGGCCAGGCCTGCCGATGTCGACGCAGAGGCCGAATGGTTCAGGAGAGCCATGTCGCAAATCTGCAATGCGGCGATGCCTAGGGTTAAGCCCGGCCCGGCAAAGAAACAGGTGTACTGGTGATCAACGGAGATCGCACAGTTGCGAGCAGCCTGCGTGACCGCTCGCCGCCAGTACACTAGGTTTCTCCGGAGGCGTCGCCGCCCAGACAATGCGGCAGCCCGAGAGGCGGAGCTATATGAGGCGTACAAGGGGGCCAAGAGGACCCTCCAGGTAGCCATTAAGCAGGCCAAACGGCGGGCCCGCGAAGAGCTGCTGGAGTCTCTGGAGCAGAACCCATGGGGGTGCCCTTACTTTGCGGTCAGGGGCAAAATCCGTCCAAGGGCACCCCTACTGACCCAGAGCCTCCAGCCGCTCAGGCTGGGGATACTGGGCTCCTTGTTCCCAGCGAGAGCGGAGGAGCATGTTCCTCCGCGTATGGCTCCGCCTCAGGCACCTGACGCTGATAATAGCGAGAGCGATGTGCCCGAAGTCAGGGAGAGTGAACTGGGGGTAGCAGTGCTCCGGCTTAAAGTCCGGAAATGCACTGCCCCCGGACCCGACGGCATTCCAGGCCGAGCATGGGTCCTGGCCCTTGAGGAACTAGGGCCTCGACTGGTGGCGCTCTTTACCGCATGCCTCGAAAGGGGCCAGTTTCCAAAGGCGTGGAAGACGGGGAAACTGGTCCTTATCCGGAAGGCGGATCAGCCATCCGGTTACCGGCCGATCGTGTTGCTCGACGAGGTGTGCAAGCTCTTTGAGCGGATTATTGCAGAGCGCCTCGTCGAGCATCTCACGAACGTGGGGCCAGATCTGGCGGAAAACCAATTCGGTTTCCGCCGGGGGCGCTCCACCGTGGAAGCGATCATGTGCGTTAGGCGCCTGGCGGAGGAAGTAGTCTCGCGGGGTGGGGTGGTGGTGGCGGTGTCTCTCGATATCGCCAACGCCTTCAACACCCTACCCTGGAGCTGCGTCGTATCACGGAGTGCCTCCTTAGCTCCGCCGCATTGTCGAGGCATACCTATCCGAGAGGGCCATAGTTTACCCGAGCTGGCGAGAGCCAGGGCGGCGAGAAATGTCGTGCGGTGTTCCACAGGGGTCGGTCCTAGGGCCACTCCTGTGGAACATCGGATACGACTGGGTGCTGTGCGGTGTCAGCATAGTGTGTTATGGTGACGACACCCTCGTTATGGCGCGGGGAGCAGCGTACCGAAGCGCGGCACTAAAGGCCACGGCAGGGGTTGCTCAAGTCGTGGGTCGAATACGGCGGCTGGGACACGAGGTTGCTCTCCACAAATCCGAGGCTATGTGTTTTCACGGGCCTCGGAGGGGACCTCCTGCGGGAACCAGCATAACCGTTGGGGGCGTAAGCATCGGCATCGAGCCCACGATGAAGTGCCTTGGGCTCGTACTCGATAGCCGATGGGACTTCGGACCACATCTCCGAAGTCTGGTCCCAAAACTGAGGGGGGCTGCGGCCGCGCTATCGCGGCTGATGCCCAATGTTAAGGGACCCAACGCCCCCACTAGGAGACTGTACCTGGGGATCGTGCGAAGCATGGCCCTATACGTGGCCCCCGTATGGGCGGAGACACTGGCGGCCCGCAACGTGGCTGCTCTAAACAGCCCGTTAACCGATCTCCGTCGAGGCGGCATGTCTCCTAGCTGGGACCCCTCCATGGGACCTGGAAGCGAGAGCTGGAGCGGGGCCATAGGCCGGAGCCCCGAGAAATTAGGGCTCAGCGGTCCCTCCTCCGCCAGGAACTCATGGAGACATGGAGGATGCGACTTGAGCATCCAAGGTGGGGGGAATCCACCATTGCGGCGGTGAGATTGATCATGAAGGAGTGGTTGGAGAGGGATCATGGGGACCTCTCCTACCGGATATGCCAGATATTTATCGGACACGGATGTTTCGGTAAGTATCTATGGCGCATCCACCGGGAGACAACGCCGCAGTGCCAGCACTGCGAGGATCCTGGCAAAGACACGGCACTCCACACTTTGGTGGAGTGCTCTGCGTGGGCGAGTCAACGCCGGGATCTCATTGCGGTCCTGGGCGTGGACGTTCTCTCGTTGGAGACCATGGTGAGGGCCGTGGTCTCCGACGGGAGCAAGTGGCACGCCGCCGCCTCTTTCTGCGAGCAGGTAATGTGCGCGAAAGAGACGGCGGAGAGGGAGCGGGAGACAACCCTGCCCCTCGAGTTTCGCAGTCTGCGGCGGGGACGCCGCAGACTCATCTACGCCCGGGACTACCGACCTCCATGATCGGGGACTGAGGACGGCAGTTGGCCGACTCGCCGTCCTTACAGAAGCAGGCCGTGGCGGAGGCGTGTCGTGTGTGCCCTACACACGCCTGCCAACTCACCGAAGCGGGATAAAACCCGACCCCACCAGGCGAGGCCGCGGTGGCAGCCAAAGTCCGCCGGTAACCCTGGGGTTATCCTTTCGAGGGCTTACCCGGGGTGCCTGGCAACGGACACTTGGGGAGGACACCGTGCGGTTTTAGTCGATACACGACATAACCACCCCCGCTGGCCGGCGGGGGGGTTATCCGAAGGGATATCCGCACGTAAAAAAAAAAAAGGACACAAAGCTGTTTAGATCTAAACTAAGCTTGTAATATGAATTTTAGATCATGCTGTATCATTAATCGCCATCGTGCTACTGCTTAGACTTTCATACAATAATAAACACAGATGAAATTTTACTTAATATTTCTGAAAAAAAATCAATTACCGTGTTTCTTTCTTCATGTGCATAAAATAAATAAATTCTTCTTTGCTTTATATTAGTAGTTTGAATTTTGACTGAAGTTTTACGTTAATAAACATTTTTTGTGCGGGGGCGTTTATGTCGGGCATGAACCGACTAAAACCGCACGCCGTCTCGGGTCTACAGACGCCGGGGTGTAAGGTTGCCCATAGAGCATATCCCTCGCACCCCGATCATACAAATACCTGAAGTCCAAAATAAACAGTTTAAGATGAAGTGGGAACACGCGCATCCCGTTTGTTAGGGGGTGAGGTATGAAGTGCGGCGGAAGCAAGTGCGGGACAACCATCTTTCCCCCGCGCTTTATGTTCGCAGACCATAAGGGTCACCGTACACTTGACGACAAATAATGAAGACAAGATAATGCAGATACCGGTACCCGGTCAAGTGTACGGTGACCTTTATTAGCATTCCTACTCGCACTAAGAAAATAATAAATATAATTATGTGGTACGTTGATACTCACTGAGATAGATTGTTTTGGGCGATCCTTCTTTTCCGCTTACGGGATATTTTCCTTCCTCTAAGGCTTTTATTGCTCATTTTACATCAAAATGCAATCACTAGCGAGCGAGCGAGTTAGCGCGACGAAGCAGTAGGTGTCTACTCGCGGCGAGGCCCCGCGGCCGACTGAGCTCGCACGCGAGCGCTTAACTATATGTTTCATATAATTAAAATAATTAACTTCTATTTAAGAGAAAACCATCTGTACTACCATAAGGGATTTGATGTAAGGTTTATGAAAATATAAATTTTGCACTTGCTTTTTCTTTACAATCGCCGTAAAATTGTAAAATTCTAATAAAATTACGATTTTTTACGATATTTACGTTTTTTTTCTATCGAGGCAAATCACTCTAATCGTGTTTCGAATTGTATAACAATACAAAGCATTTCTTTACTTTTACGACAGTATGAATATCATTTCATGTATTTTAGCGTCTGATACCCAAAAACTGTTTCTAAGACACCTCTTTTACGCTTCTGGACTTACTGTAGTGTTCGGACCTCGTTCGACACACTACGGTTCGTTTACCTGGCCATCATGTGTCAGAGTTTAAATAAAACTATTGTACCTTTTAAATAATTTAAGTTAGGAACGTTATAAAACAATCGCGGCCTGGACATTCGGGATCTGAACGGGCCTAGTGGAGCCGTTCCGATTGAAGCTGAGAAAAGTATCCTGGGAAGAACCCCGCTTTAAGCCCTATCCTTGGGCCGAGTCCGCGTTATACGTCCCCGTCCGCTATTTAAAGTTAAAACAACCGCGTAAATCCCTAATAATATAAGTAGGAAGTGCGAGTGGCTAATAAATAAATAATATCTTTTCCTCTTAAAGTGTTATAATTTCATCACTTCATACACGCGTGGTACCCAACCCCCCGGGTACCACAGCTTTGGAGGAGGCGCCGGTTTCCATAGAATTTGGTGGAGGAACGCCGGTTTCCACAGGAGGTGGAAACGCCAACATTCTGCAGTTGGCAGTGGATTGATCGACCCTGTACCTTGAGAAGGAAGACGTCGTGCAATATTGGATCGATGCCTTAAACAGATAACAAATTTGAATTTATTATATATATTGTATTACTACCATTAAGATGGCTGAATCAAAGAAATTTGGTGGCACTGACGGTGTCTCATTCCAAAGTTTTTTGAGAGACTTCAATGTCGTATTCGCCATAAATAAATTTATGTTGGCTAACAAAGTCACAATATTAGCTGCCTACCTCGAGGGCGCAGCGTTACACTTTTACAAGTCGATTTTTAACGAAGAGTTAACTTTCGAACAAGTGTGCTCACTGTTAGAAGAAGAGTTTCCTTCCCATGGCGATGATTTAGAGTTGTTCTATTCAGCGTATCAAGCCAAAGAGGAGAACTTGGTCACCTATTGGTACAGATTGTGCAACTTGGCTAGTAAAGCTAAGGTTACCGATGATAAAAAGATAATAAGTAGATTTCTGAAGTCAATGTCGCCAAGATTTCGAAACATTTTAGCGGCAAGGGTGTACAGCGATAAAAAAGAACTCCGCGACGCGCTGTTGCAATTATCGGAAGTACAACCCGACGTGCAGAGGGATAGAACACAGAATTTACCTACGAACCCTCCACAGGGATATAACCGTCAAGTCGGATTCCATAACCGCTACGGGAATAGAGGAGACACGACATCTTACGATGCACGTCAAGCTCCGTCATCGTCGAGTCCACGGGATGAAGGGGACAATTTTCGCACTCCGAGATACAACCTAAGACCTCGGAACATTGCTAACACTAATGTTTTCCCCAGTAACCCGAATTCTTCGGGATCTAACAGAAGAGATACTCCAACTTCGAGCCGACAGTTTTTCCGGCCTCGAGAGAGAAATGTAATGAGCATGGAGCATACCGGGTCTGCGACTGCAGATCAGCGTTATAACGAAAGCAGTTTTCCTGATTTGTTTTGTTATATTCGTGATGTTATAGCGTAGGAGTTAGGCAATTATTTTTTCGTCTGATGTTGAGAGTTATGATCTAAACTTTGTAAGAGAGTCAAATCGTTCTGGTCATGAGCGCCGACGATGGTTGAAAGTTAGTTTTCGATCAGACTCTTCTTTATGGAGTAAGGTTCTTTCTCTTTAATGTTGATTTAAAAATAATTTAGTAATGTGTAGGCGACATAGTGACTACTTCACATGCATAATGTGTAAAGATAGATCACTTCATGTCATCTTTTGTTTTTTAGTTAGGTAGGTCTTAAAAGTACTCTGTTACTAAGTCTCTTCAGGGCAAACCTTAAAATGTGTCGTCAAATGACACCAAACTTTTCTTTGATGAGGCTGATTGTGGCCAGGCTTATTTTAACCTGGGTTTTTGCCTGGCCAAGAATGAAGCAATTTTTCTTTGTTCGTGTTTTTCAGTATTTATTACAGTTTAATTGCTATAATTTGAGATTCTACTATCGTTTACTAATTATTACAAAGATTGCTTCGTTATTCCCATTGTAAGGGACAATTCGCATAACTTTTTTTTTTTTTTTGTGTCCCAGATTTAGTTTACCTAGGGTTTCGATGTAACTGTCACATGGCCTTGGGTGTAGCTGATGTAGTGTTCGGACCTCGTTCGACACACTACGGTTCGTTTACCTGGCCATCATGTGTCAGAGTTTAAATAAAACTATTGTACCTTTTAAATAATTTAAGTTAGGAACGTTATAAAACAATCGCGGCCTGGACATTCGGGATCTGAACGGGCCTAGTGGAGCCGTTCCGATTGAAGCTGAGAAAAGTATCCTGGGAAGAACCCCGCTTTAAGCCCTATCCTTGGGCCGAGTCCGCGTTATACGTCCCCGTCCGCTATTTAAAGTTAAAACAACCGCGTAAATCCCTAATAATATAAGTAGGAAGTACGAGTGGCTAATAAATAAATAATATCTTTTCCTCTTAAAGTGTTATAATTTCATCACTTCATACACGCGTGGTACCCAACCCCCCGGGTACCACATTACCACTTCGTCTTAACGTGTACATACAAAACCCTTATCATCTAAGACAGGAAAAACGATGTCGTGTTGTTTTACCAGTACCACTTAAAAGATTTCAAAATGTATTTTAATATAAGATAAGAATGTAAGTGACAATGACAGATCACAAGAGAATCGCTTTTAAGTAAAAAGTTCATTATGACGTTTAGAATCTTTTTCCTTTGACCATTCAATGTCAAGGATAAAATTCGAAATGAGGCCAAAGTGGACAAAGGCCTCTCCCAATATACACCATACCTCACGATCCTCCGCCGTCCACATCCAGTCTATCCCAGCTCCCTTTTTCAGGTCGTCAGTCCATCTGGCTTGGGGGCGTCCCACCTTCAGTTTGCCGACTCGCGGTCTCCACTCTAGGAAGCGCCCCCGCCTCCCCTTTCCGGGGCAAGATGGGGACACCGTGGTTCCCAAACCCGAGGGGCCATCTCAAAACTGAAGATGGCCCTGGGTCAGCCGGGGTGCGAGGGAAATGCCTTATGGGCCATCTTACACCCATACGAAGACCTATCGGTTCGAATCCAACATAACCTACCCCGCTGGTCGGCAATGAAGGGAGAGCGTATCCCGGATACGCTCTCCCTTTGTTGTCTGCACTAAAAAATAAATACTATGATCTCATTAATTCCTTTAGAATACTTTAATGATAAACAATTTCCATTCAGACATTTATACTGAAGACCATAACATTGTCGCTCATTATATGAGAAAATTGTCACATCCAATTAAAATATCATGTCGATGAGACACAATTACCGAAATGAAGTTGAAATTCTCATTATTGGATAAAGTCCAATGTAATTAACATTTAATCCGCTGGGTTGGACTTATTCTTACTAATATTGAGTACCATAAACTTCTCTAACGATAACTTCCAAGAAAATTTCATGGAGCCAAACGGATTGAGCCTCATTTAATAATAACTTGTGGGATTACGTAAAGATGAAGTTTATAAAATCAGTTATGACACCATTGACGATAACAGAGACCATTATATTTCTTAAAAGCATCGGTAATGTCATAAGTCTCGGGTCTTTAGACGCCGGTGTAAGGTTGCCCATAGAGCATATCCCTCGCACCCCGACTGACCCTGGGCCATCTCCGGTTTCGAGATGGCCCCCTCGGGTTTGGTAACCAGGGTGTCCCCGTCTTGCCCCGGTTTGGAGGAGTGGCAAAGGTACTGATCCCACGGGGGTATCGCGATAAAAAAGTAGCAATAGTAGTAATTAATTAATTAATTGAGGACAAT
Source organism: Cybosia mesomella (assembly GCA_946251805.1). Taxonomy (NCBI): domain Eukaryota; kingdom Metazoa; phylum Arthropoda; class Insecta; order Lepidoptera; family Erebidae; genus Cybosia; species Cybosia mesomella. The sequence continues at coordinate 28,699,295 of OX276400.1, read as the reverse complement.
ATCACCACATAGTACGTGTATAAAACAAAATCGCTTTTCCCGTCTGCCTGTTCCTATGTATGCTTGGGTCTTTAAAATCCTTGCGTTTTTTTTAATAGATAGAGTAATTCAATAGGAAGGTTTATATGTATAAAACATGTATAATATCTTATTCAATTTTATTTTATTTATTAGGGATAAAAACAGTTGAGCGTTACAGTAAATTCTTAAAAACTAGGCATAACACTAAAAACGCACAACGCATACCTTTGTCCACGGAATTATAATTGTTTAAAAGAGACGGACGCATAGTTCTACCCACACATAGATAAACAAATTCTATATTAAAAATAAATAAATAAACCTTAATAGACTGACACCCACATAGTAAGTAAGTAAGAAAATTCATTTATTGCACGAAACATGGTCAGGTATAAAGATGTTAACATATCATTAGTGTACAGCATATCTCACAGAAATTTCCGCATGCAACATTGTCTATCAAATCAACTATATAAGCGTTTTTGACAGTTATTATGACCAAGAAATTTAATAAATATGTAAAATTAAGGCAAACATGTCAAAGGTTAAAATGAGTCAAAATCAAAATGACTAATTTACATATTGAGACCAAGATATTAAATAAACACGAAAATTAAATTAAACATGTCAAAAGTTAAAATAAGTCAAAATCGAAATGTTAAAATTACACATTACATATCCGCGGGGGAAGCCGCTGTTGTCCGCAAGTGGTAGCTCTTATACCCGGTATAGCCGTTTGTTGGTGGCTGAACTCGATCTTGACCAAATTTACCAAGGTGATAGTGTGGACACTGAGGAGTGTTTGAAGCGAGATGGTTCATGTCCGATGTACCATTGAGGAATAATCACCGAAAAACAGTTTCACGAGCGCGCGGACTTAGCTAAGCACGCGACCGTAGTAAGATTGATGTCTTATTTTCAAGTAAGAGTCCTACTCGCTCAGCTCAATTTATTTCAGTCGCACCCTGCACTGAATTCCTAGTTTATTAATATATTCAAATACTCATTCCTTAACTTTACTTCCACATCTCATAAGCTTCCTCCACAGCAGGAAACAATATTACAACTAAATCAAGCTTTACAATATTCTGACAACTTTGTTGAATAAGAAGTTACTTAATACAGTAACCAGGTGCGTTCCACAGAGCCCACCTGTTTCTGTAGTTTTAAGTTTTCCTTTTCTAAGTTGCTTAAAGAAAACATTACAATGTTTTTAGGGTTCCGTGGCCAAATGGCAAAAAACGGAACCCTTATAGATTCATTATTTATATGTCACAGCCACTTTTTTCCGAAACTAAAAGAACTATGCTATTGAAACTTGGTAAGTAGGTATTCTGTGACCCGCATTAAGATTTTCCAACAAAAATAGAAAAAAAAAAACAATAAATTTTGAGGGTTCCCCATACTTAGAACTGAAACTCAAAAAATTTTTTTCATCATATCCATACGTAGATAGATCTTCAAAAATTATATTGGGGTTTCTTATATAATTTTTTCGAAACTGAATTGTATGCGCGAGAGACACTTCCAAAGTGGTAAAATGTATCCCCCCCCCCTGTAACTTCTAAAATAAGAGAATGATAAAACTAAAAAAAGTATATGATGTACATTACTTTAGCAGACGTAGCTAATTTAGTTATGTTGTAGTTGCAAATAAAAGGTTCTTTATGTAAACCGAATATATTTCGCGTTCCTTATATGGGCTGATACATTAATTAGTTGAGCTGAGTGGATACATTAATTACTTGACCCGAGTGACTGAGATTGCCTGACACTAACGTGTGTTAGCTATCGAAGGTGCGGACTGACTGCAGACTCCAACGGAGCCCTGTCGAGCCCGAGGTACGATGTGCTACATTAGCTGATCATGCATTTTATTATTACAATGTATTGCATCATCGCGACCCCACAATTACCATGTATACTTCCACCGACAATTGGTTTGAACGATAAAAAACTACTTACTAGATGTAAGTAGTTTATTTTAATACGTCGTAAACCACAATTTACCTTTCATACTCAAATATAAAAAATTAACTTGCTTCATGGACGAGTCCGATTCGCACTCGGTCGGTTTTTTAAAAAAACTTAAAAAAATAAAAATAAAAATAACTTTTTAAAACCCACGTTTTCAACACAATTTTTAAATTATTGAATATCTAAGGAAAACGATACCGCCCTGGCTGGCCGGCGGGGGGGGGGGGGTATCCGAAGGGATTTCCGCACGAAAAAAAAAAAAAAAAAAAGGTATATTAAAGGATTAAAGTGCCCGCCCCACGTTTTTTAGTATTGAAAACGTGGTTTTTAAAAAGTTTTTTTTATTTTTATTTTTTATTAACTACTGACTATTTCTGATGATTAAATTGAAAATTTAAGGTGGCATTAGCCTACGTAAAAATTTCAGAGCTTTAGGGTGACCAGAAGTGGTCGAAAATTAAGTGTCAATTTTTGGCTTCAGAGGGAAAGAAACACATAAACACAGACACGAAGTGAAACTAAGAACAATGTGGTAATAAGTATACACGTTGAATTTTTTTTAACGGATTCTATCCCAATTAATTTGGTTTTATTTTATTATTTACAGAGATCCCGACGTTTCAATTAGTTTTTAGCAGCCATGATTACGACGATATCAAGAAGTACACATAGCCAAAGAAATAGCTGTGCAGGTTTATATGTTTTTGTGGTCTTTACCTAGGTGACTCTTTGGTCGCATGTACATGGCTCAACTGATACTGACGTTATCATAAACACTTGCAATAGAAAGGAGGGATAATAAGAGAGAAAAAAAAAAAAGGGATCGCTGCCCCTATATTTCTCGTAGGGCAGGCGTCAGATGTCTCTCCAGCGCCAAATTGTGCCACTGGTACAGTGCTGCAAGGCCCCTCGCTTCTAGATCCCATGGAGGTATCCTGGCTAAGAGACTCACCACCTCAAAGGAAACCGTGCGTTATCCCCTTGTGATCCTGACGGCCAGCCCTGGTGACCGGAGCCGGTCGGGGCCTCTGGGTTATCCTTTCTAGGGCACACCAGATTCCCCGTTCGGCATGGCTGACGCAAAAGACACCGTGCGGATTTAGTCAGTTCAAGTTCGACATGGGTATCTCACCGTCAACTACGATGGAATAAAGACCGTGGAAAAAAAAGTGGTGATGAAATCCACTCCTAAATGTTGATTAAAGCAGAGTAAATGGTTACTCTGCTTTAATCAAAAAGTTTTCATCACCAGATACTGTTCACACAGGCTTTACGTATTGCTTTGCAATTCTGGCTGTAAATGTGAACGTGGGTACATTTTTTTTGACGTCTCGTTAGGTAGGATTAAAGATAGGTATTTGATTTTGGGGTGTGTGTTGGGTAACCTCCTCGAGTGTCGCTCCGATTCCGATCCCGCTGCAGTCCGGGGGGAACGGAATCGGAGCGGCCGGTACACCCTGGGCGGCGGTCAATAGCTTCCCCTTCACCCCTTCATAGGGTTGGCATTGATCGTCGGCCAATACCCAACGTGGCGGGAACACATCGCTCTCCGTACTCCTCTGCTTTCAGAGGAGACAGGATGAGCGATGCTGTTAGTGGTGAGATGGCCCAGGGTCAGTCGAGGTGCGAGGGATATGCTCTATGGGTAACCTTACACCCCGGCGTCTGAAGACCCGAGACGGCGTGTGGTTTTAGGCGGTGCAAGCCCGACATAACCGCCCCCGCTGGCCGGCGGGGGGGTATCCGAAGGGATTTCCGCACGATAAAAAAAAAAAGAAAAAAAGGTATTTGATTTTGATCCAACTATTTTTGCATGATTGAGTAGTTACCAACACATATAAACTCATTTTCGTACTTAACATATCTATACAAATAAACAAAATTAAAGTGTCTGTTTGTAATATTCAAATAACATATTTTTAATGATTGCACATAAATATATAAGTATCTGTAGGCCCGAGACGGCGTGCGGATTTAGTCGGTTCAAGCCCGACATAACCGCCCCCGCTGGCACGCGGGGGGGTATCCGAAGGGATTTCCGCACGATAAAAAAAAAGGTACACAATACTTATAACAATAATTTTTTTTTTTATTTGTCTGTCTGTCTTTCTGTCTGTTTGAAAGAGGTAATCTCTGGACTGGTAGGCCGATTTTAACGAGACTTTCACTGGCAAATAGGTAATTTTACAAGGCTACTTTAATATTAGAAATATATAATTAGGGGTCCGCGCAAGGGAGGACACCGTGCGGTTTTAGTAGATACACGACATAACCACCCCCACTGGCCGGCGGGGGGTATCCGAAGGGATTTCCGCACGTAAAAAAAAGGGGTCTTCGCAAAAAAATTAAAACTCCACAAAATTGTGAATAAAATCTGATTTACTCTGGAACGGCTGGGCTAATTTTGACGGGAGTTTCACTGGCAGATAGGTAATGTTACAAGGCGTAACGTAAGCTACTTTAATTTTATTTTTAATAATTAGGATCCATGCAGAAAAACTAAAACCCTAAAAATCTGAATCCACATGGACGAAGTCGCGGGCACAGCTAGTGTTACTTAAAATGAGAAGGAAAAGATTATGTATCACATTGAACTCGTTTACTTTTACCAAATCAACAAGATCGGGTTTCGTGGTGATGGATTCTATCTCTATATCTCTAGCGGCGATAGTCTAGTGGCATACATAACGGACTGCTGAGACAAGGTCTCGAGTTCCATCCCAAGTCGCCCTGGACACACACGTCTGACTTTTCGTAGTAATGTGTGCATTAATATATGTTAATTATCGCACGCTTAATAATGTGCCCGGTAGATGGCAATAATAAATAATAATAAATATTCTACGACATTCTACACAGTGCTTTCTAGACCCAAAGTAAGCATAGTTTAACTAGCTTTTGTTATGGGTTCCAGAATGCGGATAAACATACTTATATACTTTTTTTTTTGTAAATACATACATATTATACATAGAAACACCCAGACCAATGCAAATAGACATATTCATGCATACAAATATTTGCACTGAGTGGGAATCGAACCCGCGCCCCCTGTGTAGCAGTCGAATACACTACCGTTACGCCACAGAGGCTTGCCCCCTATTACATTGGGCCCTTAACATAACTGGCGAATCGTGGGTGTGTAATACACCTCTGCCTACCCCTTCGGGGATACAGGCGTGAAGTTATGTTATGTTATGTTCTATCTCTAAATTACCTTTTTTTTTTTTTTTTTTTCGTGCGGAAATCCCTTCGGATACCGCCCCCGCTGGAGAGCGGGGTGTCTCCAGCGGGGGCGGTTATGTCGGGCTTGCACCGACTAAAACCGCACGCCGTCTCGGGTCTTAAGACGCCGGGGTGTAAGGTTACCCATAGAGCATATCCCTCGCACCCCGACTGACCCTGGGCCATCTCCGGATTCGAGATGGCCCCATTACTTGCTCTCCACTGTGCCCTCTGCTAATCAGAGGGACACGTGGAAAGCTTCCGAACAGCCCTCAACAGGGCCGTCCTCGCCTCGGTCGGAGTTGGCCGTAGGCGGCAGCGTCTCTCCCACCCTAAGAGAGAGGCGCTGCCGTCTCCGTTGCCCAGGGTGCACCGCGTGGAGGTACCCAACCAAGCACCCCAACCCAACCAAGCACCCCCATCTCTAAATTACCTGTACAAAAGGTTCATTCAGTTTCACTGAGTCAGCCTGTTCTTGATAATTAAGATAAATTAGACAGTGGCGTGTAAAGATCAATGTTTATTTGTTGTTTTGGTAATGAACGCATTTAATTGTTGACCTGTTTGTTCAACGCACAGAAAGAGCGTTGGAATAAGTTGAACAAAGTAGATTAGAGTAAGTCAAAGGTCGCGGGTTCGATTCCCACTCAATGCAAATATTTTTATGCATGAAAGCATTATATAATATGTTTGTATTGGTCTAAAATGAACAGTTTGAAAATACGATAAGTTTTCATTTTTAATATTTAACATAACATCAACATAACATAACTTCACGCCTGTATCCCAGAAGGGGTAGGCAGAGGTGTATTACACACCCACGATATTTGTCATTACGATATATCATCGCCTATCAACAAGCGAGATAGTGGTCAAACGGTCTATTTATAATAATAATAAATTTTACGACAATTTTTTTAATTTTTAAATATTTTTGTTTTCTTTTTGAATGTATCTTAAAAACGTGAATTATAATGTATTTTAATGAAATAACGGAAATAATAATAAAAACCAGTCAAGTGCGAGTCGGAATCCCGCACAAAGCGTTCCGTACCATTATACGGCAAAACGGGGAAAAATCACGTTTACAACAAAACCAAAACCCTTCTGAAATATTTATTTTATTTTAATTGAAGTATTTATTTTTGATGTGAATATAATAACTAAATATTCTGTGAATATTTCAAGCATCTACTTGAAGACGTTATTAATATCGCGCAAAAATACACCAATAAAAAATCACGTTTGTTGTATGGGGGGGGGGGAGGCTCCCATATAATAGCCTTAAATATTTGTTAATTACCTCACCGAAGCGGGATAAAACCCGACCCCACCAGGTGAGGCCGCGGTGGCGGCCAAAGTCCGCCGGCAACCCTGGGGTTATCCTTTCGAGGGCTTACCCGGGGTGCCCGGCAACGGACACTTGGGGAGGACACCGTGTGGTTTTAGTCGAGACACGACATAACCCCGCTGGCCGGCGGGGGGGTATCCGAAGGGATTACCGCACGTAAAAATAAAAAAAAATGCCTTAAATATTTATTTTATTCTGTTTTTAGTACTTGCTGTTATAGCGATAACAGAAATGAATCATCTGTGAAAATTTCATGAGATACAGCCTGGTGACAGACGAACAGCGGAGTCTTAGTAATAGGATCCCGTTTTACCTTTTGAGTACGGAACCTTAAAAAGAATATAATATATCCAAATGTACATCTCAACATAGACAGTTGAAACGTTAACAGGTGGAAGTGACATCGAATGTTCACAGAAAAAAGATCTCAACCGACATCATAAACACTTCAGTAAAAAGTGATTTTCTTGTGGACTGTTATTGTCGCTTACACTCTTTAGCCTTTCAACTGTCGATACAATAAAGTCAGCCCCATCGCTACAGTTGGAAAGCATTGTTAACTGAAATCAAGGACAGCTGAAGCCGGCCTTCTACCTAATTATTTTGTGTCTGGACTCCAGAGAATCTTGTCAACGTATTAAGATAAAAACAGGGGATAAGGGACCTCAGGGAGCGTTAATGTTGAAGCCTCTCTAACTGCTAATAAATCTTGTTATGTTTCTTGAATCACATATTTATTTAATACCTAGCTTTAAACGAGCATTTAAATACAAGATGTATTTTTGAAACGGTGCAGTAAGGGCAAGTACCTTAACCGTTGTAGTTACAGCAAAACGTTCTTAGAAGACCTTCCCTAACTTTTTGAGATATTTATATAACTATAACTACAACGGTTAAGGTACTTGCCCTGACTGCCCCGTTTCAAAACTAGACCCTGTATATATATTGTACACACATATATATATATATATTATATAATTATATATATATGTATAGTATTATATATAAAATTATAAATTAGCTGATGATTATGAGCGATTATGAACACAATTTTTTTTTATTCTTGTCTTTTGTTTTGTTTAATTGTTGCTCTGTTTGTCTGCGATGGATGTCAAAATTACTGAACGGATTTTGATGTGGTATTTATATTAGAAAGGTCTTGGTCAGACTTAAAATCTGCTTATATGCTTGATTGCAATTGGTTAAGTAGAACCGGTGATATGGCCAAAAAACGAAAACCGACCTTCGCGCGGGCAGAGCCAAAGGTTTCAGCTAGTGTATATATAGATAGATAGATAGACTCTTTATTGTACACCACATATACACAACATCTTAAGTCTAAATATGTCGATCTCTATCAGACAACCTTTGGATGGATTTATCAGTAGGAGTAGAATGGCAGTATATAAGGTGTTACAAAATTAGGTCTAAATATTTTGTCGATACCAAGTCATCTCGACTTGGTATCGACAAAATATGTATTTGAAACAAAAAAAAATATCGGGTAAAAATTTTTATTAAAAATAAAAAAAAATGAAAAAAAAAACACCAGCAGCGACCAGCGTCACGTGACGCGACGAGACCGTGACGCACGTGGTAGGCGTGCAGTCCTTCTACTCGCAGTATACTAAATCACAACCAGCGTCATGTGTGCTCGTCGCGTCACGTGACGCTGGTCGCTGGTGCTGTTATTTTTTTCATTTTGTTTTTTGTCAAAAAAAAAAAGGATATGATACTGAAATTTACAAGCAATATTTACGTAAAGGTACATCAATAAACATAACCGCCCCCGCTGGCGGGCGGGGGAGTACCCGAAGGGATTTCCGCATGACAAAAAAAAAAAAATAAAAAAAAAAAAAGGACATCAATAAAGGGATGCTTGGTTGGGGACCTCCACGCAGTGCACCCTGGGCAACGGAGACAGCAGCGCCTCTCTCCTAGGGCGGGAGAGACGCTGCCGTCTACGGCCAACTCCGACCGAGGCGAGGACGGCCCTGTTGAGGGCTGTTCGGAAGCTTCCACGTGTCCCTCTGATAAGAAGATGGCACAGTGGAGAGCAAGTAAGGGGGTCATCTCAAAATCGGAGATGGCCCGGGGTCAGTCGGGGTGCGAGGGATACGCTCTATGGGTAACCTTACACCCCGGCGTCTTAAGATCCGAGACGGCGTGCGGTTTTAGTCGGTTCAAGCCCGACATAACCGCCCCCGCTGGCCGCCGGCGGGGGTATCCGAAGGGATTTCCCACGATTTTTTTAATTTTTTTTTAATTTTTTTTTTAGGTACATCAATAAATAAATGGATGATGTACAAGTATTCTTGTAATCTTCAGGTTAATATATTTTATGTCTTATTACATAACATAACTTCACGCCTGTTTCCCCGAAGGGATAGGCAGAGGTGTATTACACACCAACGATTCGCCAGTTATGTTAAGGTTCCAATGTAATAGGGAGCGATCCTATTGCCATCTACCGGGCACATTGTTAAGCGAGCGATAATTAACATTTATTAATGCACACATAACTACGAAAAGTCAGAGGTGTGTGCCCGGGGCGACTGGGGATCGAACTCGAGACCTCGTCTCAGCAGTCCGTTACATACGCCATCGGGCTATCGCTGTTTTTTCTTATTTACATTGAAATATATTAATAAATAATCTATATTTTATACAAATAGATAAAATTGAAGTGTCTGTTTGTAACGTTAAAATAACAGTTTTTCAATGAAAGCACATGAATGTAACATGGTACTTACAAACATGAATCATTTTCTTTTAAAATTGTGTCGGTCTGTATTCGTGTTTGTTTGAATGGATAGTTAATTAAATAGTAATATTTTGACGCGACTTTCACTGGTAGATAGCTAAAATTACACGGCGTAACAAAGGCTACTTTAAATTTGAAAAAATAATTAGGTTTCCGCGCAAAAAGTTAAAATCCAGATCTAAGTCCACGCGGGCGAAGTCGCGGGCACAGCTAGTAATAAAGTATATTTATAGTGGAGCTCGTGGCTAAATGGTAACCGAGTAGGTTAACACATTGGAAAGTCAAGCAATATTAGCCAGGTCAATCTTAGGATTGGTGACCATTCTTGACACATCGAGACACACCTCTTCTTCTCCTTCTTTTAGTTATGGCTTCTACAGTAGAATCACCGCAATTTCACCAATGTCAAGTAAAATATAGTAAATGTTTATAAAATTATTTATGGCGAAGACGCCAATGTCAATTTTTTTCTCCAATCGTGGATATTTTTGTTGAAGCGAGACACACCTCACACGTTGCAACCGGCAACGGTGCGTACTGTGAGGTATGAAAGAAACTTGACGGCCTCTGTGGCGTAGCGGTAGTGCGTACGACTGCTACGTCAGGGGGCGCGGGTTCGGTAAGGCCCATCATGGAGGATTGGCTGGAGAGGCGACACGGAAGCCTCTCCTACCGACTGACGCAGGTGATCTCAGGGAAGGGGTGCTTCGGGGACCACCTGCATCGGATCAGGAAGGAGCCAACGCCTGAGTGTCATCACTGCGACAAGAGCGAGGACTCAGGGCTGCACACGCTGGCGGACTGTCCGGCGTGGGAGGCGCCGAGGCGTGACCTCGTGGCAGACATCGGGGTGGGAGTCCTCTCGCTCGGCAGCATGATTGCGGCAATGGTGCGGAGCGCGAGCGCGTGGGCCGCCGCCGCCTCCTTCTGCGAGCATGTAATGCTCGCGAAGGAGGTGGCGGAGCGCGCCCGGGAGAGACTTAGAACTCTCCCGGTCCGCCGAGCCCGCAACTTGCTCGCCGCGCGTCGCAGGCAACTCAGGCGCCGGAGGTCGCTTAACGACCTCCGTCCTCCATGAGCGCAGGCCTGGGGGTGGCAGGTGAGACCGCCTGTCACCCCAGCAGAAGCAGGCCGGGACGGTGGGGCGACTAGCGCCCCCCCCCCCCAAACCGGGGCAAGACGGGGACACTGTGGTTCCCAAACCCGAGGGGACCATCTCGAAACCGGAGATGGCCCAGGGTCAGTCGGTGTGCGAGGGATATGCTCTATGGGCAACCTTACACCCCGGCGTCTGCAGACCCGAGACGGCGTGCGGTTTTAGTCGGTTCAAGCCCGACATAACCGCCCCCGCTGGCCGGCGGGGGGGTATCCGAGGGGATTTCCGCACGAAAAAAAAAAAAAAAAAAAGGGGGGCGCGGGTTCGATTCCCGTGTAGTGCTAATATTTGTATGCGTGAATATGTATATTTGCCTTGGTCTGAGTGTTTCTTTATTAACAAAAAAAAAGTATCTAAGTATGTTTATCCACATTCTAGAACGCATAACACAAGCTAGTTAAACTATGCTTACTTTGGGTCTAGATAGCGCTGTGTAGAATATCGTAGTATATTTATAAATTCATTCCGCGCACGTCCAAACTAAGAAATAGGCCTCGTTAACCGCTCCCTATCAGGTTGGCCGTGAGCTTGTCTGCCACCTAAGCGGTATAAAAAAAAACCTCCATGCCTCGGAGAGCATGTTAAGCCATTTTTTTAAGTCATATTTAAAGCCCTAAAAAGTCCAACAACTGGTCTAACTACAGAACTTCGATATCGCCGGTGGGTTGTGGAAGTCAGATGGCAGTAATATTACGGAATAATAATAGGTCTTTACCTATGAAATTGCCGAAATTTTCTTACAATTTCATGAGTTCGTGATTCCTGACATTTAATAGCTATTTCCTGTATTTATATTTTGTTTGAAAGTTGATTTCAAGATTTTACAACTCTGTATTAAATTTTGTTTTTATTGTCCGCTTGATAAATTAATTAATTTATTTATTTATTTAATCTTCATGCACATAGTACATTGGCGGACTTAATGCCATAGGCATTCTCTACCAGTCAACCATAGGGTGGTGCAGAGCTATCACGAGGTAGGCATAAAAATGTAGTATAAACTAAGTTATGAAATCAAAGATACTCGTAAATAGGTACATACAAAAAAAACAAAACATTACATATATAAAACATATATATCTAACAAAAATACATATATCACAGAAATATATATACATATATATTATATAATACCATATATATAAACATACACACATATCAATATTAAATAAAAGACAATAATTACATACGTTGAGATGACTCTGCTAATTCCTGGAAAAGTAGTAGCCTAACTTTCGACCTGAAAACATCACGACTTCTGCTCATCCTGATTTCAAGAGGGAGTGCGTTCCATTGAAGTACAGATTGAATGAAGAAAGAGGAGCCCAAGAAACTAGTGGTATGGGAAGGACATAAGAGAAGAAGGTTATTCGAAGAACGAAGATTTCTGTCATGGTTTGTACATAACAGTTGGAAGCAAGAAGTCAAGTAAGTAGGAGATGTAGGAGAGTTAAGAATATTGAGAGTGGTAAGTGAGCGTAACTTACGGCGATGACGGATAGGCAACCAATTAAGTTGGGAACGGAAAGATACGATACGATGGGAAAAGATAAATTAATTCGATCTTCAAAAACAGTACTTCCTAAATGCTATCCATTTTGATGATACATTTCGTGTTACTTAACAGCTGTCACTTTTCAAAAATGTAATAAAAGTTGCTGTTTGTTAGCTTAATGTTGTCTCATTCATACACAACAAAAAACATAAAATTTAGATTTGTCATTCCTATAAAAATGCAAAAATGTTAGTACTGAAAATTGGGTTTCCTCCAATTTCTTCAAGAAAAACGGCAATTTCATATGTAACGACCTAATATATCTAAGTTTTGCCGCTACGTGAGACTGAAAAGCCTACGTTAACTGAGTTGGAAAAATATATGGAGAATTAACTGTTGCCCGCGGCTCTGCCCGCGTAGAATTCTGATCCCGTTCCCGCAACCCATGGGAACCTATTCCCGGGATAAAAAGTAGCCTATGTGTTATCGGACTATAATCTATCACTATGCCAAGATGATGAGACCAGCCAGATCCGTTCAGCCGTTTTCGCGTGAAAGAGTAACAAACATCCATCCATCCATCTATACTTACAAACTTTCGCGTTTATAATATTAGTAGGATGATGAATAAAGTATATTTGTCATAATCAGAGGACAACGTTAATATAAATAATTAAATAAATATTCTACGACATTCTACACAGCGCTTTCTAGAGCTTAGTTTAAACTAAACTATGTTACTTAGTAAGCATAGTTTAACTAGCTTGCGTTATGGCTTCCAGAATGCGGTTAAACATACTTATATACTTTTTTGTTTTGTAAATACATACATATTATACATAGATTACATATATAGTATAAATTACATGTTTTGTTTAAACATGTAATTTATACTATAGAATGTATAAATGTATACTATACATGTAATTTATTCAACGCGGCGATAGCCTAGTGGCATACGTAACGGACTGCTGAGACGAGGTCTCGAGTTCGATCCCCAGTTGCCCCGGGCACACACCTCTGACTTTTCGTAGTTATGTGTGCATTAATAAATGTTAATTATCGCTCGCTTAATAATGTGCCCGGTAGATGGTAATAGGCTCGCCCCCTATTACATTGGGACCTTAACATAACTGGCGAATCGTGGGTGTGTAATACACCTCTGCCTACCCCATCGGGGATACGGGCGTTAAGTTATGTTATGTACATGTTTTGTTTTATTTTTATAAAAGGTTTTAAAATAATATTATGTAAGTATCATGCTACCTTTGTCACCGACTCTAAGCTTATTTTTTTGCGAGGTAAATAAGCATATTTTCAAACATGACAAATACGTAATACCGTCTTGATAAAATATCCGAGACTCAAATTACAGTGTGGTGATTCGCGTGGACACAAAATAAAGTAAAATGAAAAAGTACAGATATCTTTATTGGTAATGTGATGAATGTCGGCCATTTTGTTGGATAAAAAAAATACGATATGATTCTTTTTTTGGTGAGGTGGCGGGCTCGGGGGTGCTTGGTTGGGGACCTCAACGCGGTGCACCCTGGGCAACGGAGACGGCAGCGCCTCTCTCCTAGGGTGGGAGAGACGCTGCCGCCTACGGCCAACTCCGACCGAGGCGAGGACGGCCCTGTTGAGGGCTGTTCGGAAGCTTTCCACGTGTCCCTCTGATTAGCAGATGGCACAGTGGAGAGCAAGTAAGGGGCCCATCTCGAAACCGGAGATGGCCCAGGGTCAGTCGGGGTGCGAGGGATATGCTCTATGGGTAACCTTACACCCCGGCGTCTTAAGACGCGAGACGGCGTGCGGTTTTAGTCGATGCAAGCCCGACATAACCGCCCCCGCTGTTTCCGCACGAAAAAAAAAAAAAAAAAAAAAGGTGGCGGGCTCGAACCGATTTAAACTGCCCTTCATCAGCCCCGTGGTACGGGGAACCAGGTGCACCCTGAAGACCCTAGCGACCCCCAACCAGACTTGGCGGCCCGGAAGTGTTATTGGTGATCAAATCCACCCACACATGCCTTTTGTTTTCGTGCGGAAATCCCTTCGGATACCCCCCCGCCGGCCAGCGGGGGCGTTTAGTATATTTTTTTTTTTACAATTTTTTACTAGCATAATTCACGCTCTACCTTGATAGTACAGCTAAATGAAATACGACGACTTATAGCGACGTAATACCGATTTTCATTGCGGCAGTCATTTTATTAGGTTAGGTGATTCATTTTTTTATGAACTTATTGTTCGTTGTATCGTTTTATTTAGCTGTATTAACACAATGGAGCATGATCAATGCTAATAACAAAACAATGATTAAAAAAAAACGATCTTTTCATCTTCAGTATTCAGTATTCGCCTGTATTCGTTTTCGGGAGCGTTTTCCTAACACCCGGCCTAGAGAGATGGGAGAAAATAAGACGCACCACCACCATGTACCTGCTTCGTTTAGGGCGATTGTTATCCCGCACTCATAGAGGACGGAGATCACTCTGGGATCTCAACCCAAGTTTGCCATCTGCGACACAGGAGGGCGCTAGACCTCTCCTGTCCCTTTTCCGCTGTCTCTTTGGCGTGCATCGCTGCTTCGCATCTGACCAGCACCAGGGTCTGCAGCGTGAGGAGGCTCACTCCAATGCCTGTAAAGAGGACGAAGGAAGCAGTACGCTACTCCGTCTACGCTGAACACTGTCAGTATATGAAGATGTGTATCCACGGAATAACGCCATGACATGCGTAGATACTATACATAAAACTACCCAGACCAATGCAAATACACATATTCCTTTATTCAAATATCTACTGTGAGCGGGAATCGAACCCGCGTCCTCTGATATAGCAGTCGAACCCTCCACTGCACCTCACAGATCATCCGTTCGTTGATTATACTTGAAGCCCGCATGTACACACGGCCAAGGAGATAAGCATACATTTATATTGTGTGTACAATTCAGCTCAAGCTTGCAAGCGCTTAGAAACTCAATACTTCTTACATAGTACAACTACTGTGTAACACAGGTGATGAAGCGTTTAAGAGCATTGTTTAATACTTAGGAAAGTACTTGTATGATAGTGAAAAGGGGCCAGCGGTAACTTTTATATTTTATAAAACTTGAGAGTTAGGCAGTGTAGTTAGGACTTACGAGGAGTTGTTAACTAAGAGCTTTGTGTTACCTGTCGACTAAATTGTACACTCATGCTTGAAGAGGATGAGCAGAGATATTTTAATGATCTCTGTACCGTGGAGGTAGACCGTGACTGATCGGGTGAGAGATCGTCAGTTCGATCCGTGCTCGGTGTAAATATTTGTATTGTTGATGCGTTCCAAAAAGTTTAAGCGGCGGTAGCCCAGTGGCGTACGTAACGGACTGCAGAGTTCGATCCCCAGTCGCCCCCGGCACACCCCTCTGACTTTTCGTAGTTATGTGTGTTTTAATAAATTATAATTATCGCTCTCTTAGTAATGTACCCGGTGAATGGCAATAGGCTCGTTCCCTATTACATTGGGACTAAACATAACTGGCGAATCGTGGGTGTGTAATACACCTCTGTCTACCTCTTCGGGGATATAGGCGTAAAGTTATGTTATGTATGTACGCAAACCCTGGGGTTATCCTTTCGAGGGCTTACCCGGGGTGCCCGGCAACGGACACTTGGGGAGGACACCGTGCGGTTTTAGTCGAGACACGACATAACCACCCCCGCAGGCCGGCGGGGGGGTATCCGAAGGGATTTCCGCACGTAAAAAAAAAAAAAAAAAAAAAATGTATGTACGCAAAAAACATTGTGCTTATAATAATTATCATCAAAGACCCCACGCTCCTCTAACTATGTGTATTCACTCTATTTTTTAATCTCAAACTCATAACTTATTAAACTAATTATTTTTTAGTTTTTGTTTCAGTCTTCATTACTTTTTGTTTCAAGCTAGTTAAACTATGCTTACTTAGTGTGTTGAAAGCGCTGTGTAGAATGTCGTAGAATAATTATTTATTTAAAAAATATTAAAGTATGATATAAACAGAGTGCGTAATTATATTTGAAAAGTAGAATCTAGTAACCGTTTAACACCTAAATATGACTCCAATATTTGATTAGTTAAAAAAATCGGAAGAAACATACTAATTGTGCCATCAACATTCAATAGGATTATACTTTAAGAACTATAATACAATTATACTTTAAGGATCGTAAGGGTTCATAAAATACGTCATGCTAAAATTAGCTTTTCTGACCCCCTCCACCTCCCAAGTTATCACGCTGTCACACTTTCTGTGACCCCCCTGTAAATAATTTGTCACAGAAACTAAGAGCCCCCCCCCCCCTCCCAAACCTCCTGAACATGATTAATTTAACATGATAATTTCAAAATTCTTACCGCGCCATAGAGTTAGCGTTCATGTTGAAACGTTTAAAAAAATTGCCGAGAGAAATACTCCAGTCACGCTGCCGTAGACCCCCTATACCCTGTTGTCACATCTTTTACGCTCAGCAAGACACCTCCTCCCTTCCCCTTCCCCCTCCCCCTTTGTGTGCGAACGTATTTTATGTAATTCAAAATTAGCAGAATAAAATGCACTGCCATTATACACTTACACACACTATAATTTAATTTTACTCTCCGTTAACACTATTAGATTTCCTGAATGAATAATGCCCTTTGTACCTTTTTTTTCTTTTTTTTTTTTTATCGTGCGGAAATCCCTTCGGATACCCCCCCGCGTTCCAGCGGGGGCGGTTATGTCGGGCTTGAATCGACTAAAACCGCACGCCGTCTCGGGTCTACAGACGCCGGGGTGTAAGGTTGCCCATAGAGCATATCCCTCGCACCCCGACTGACCCTGGGCCATCTCCGGTTTCGAGATGGCCCCCTCGGGTTTGGGAACCACGGTGTCCCCGTCTTGCCCCGGTTTGGGGGAGGGGCGCTAGTCGCCCCACCGTCCCAGCCTGCTTCTGCTGGGGTGACAGGTGGCCTCACCCGCCACCCTCAGGCCTGCGCTCATGGAAGACGGAGGTCGTTAAGCGACCTCCGGTGCCCTTTGTACCTAACTATCCTTTTATAATAATGTATGGCAAATATAAAAAAATCCTTATAAATATAAATCCTATCCTACTAATACTACTAATATTATAAATGCAAAAGTTCGTAAGTATGGATGAATACATGTATGGATCTTTGTTACTCTTTCACGAAGAAACGGCTGCACGGATTCTGGGTGAAATTTGGTACAGGGATATTTTATAGTCTGGAATTACACATAGGCTTTTATCACTAAAATAGGTACCCACCATGGTAAGCGGGAATGGGATCAGAATTCCAACGGGTGGAGCCGCGTTGAAAATTGTGGTTGAAATTTTTACTACCACTAAGTTATTAAACAACCAATCATCGTTTCCCATTTCCTACGCGGTCTATACTAAGCCGTCATTTTATGAGCATCTGAACTTTAGAGATATAACAAAGATACCAATCTTGGTATTATTTGAGTTTTACATTGTGAAACCTAATTAAAAGTAAACTAAGCGGTTCCCAAGAACTCCCGTAAAATACAATAACGCTAAAACAAAGGCGGTGAAACTAAAAACTCATAAAGTTGGTGAAAGAACAAGAATCCTTTATTTCGTAACGGATTTTACGTAGCTGGTAAAAATTAATTAAAATTTACTTTAAAAAAAATACGAGGTGCCTGGACTGAATATTGTTACCAAATTTCAAACGCCCAATTTTCTTCCAGCGCGTCTTATGTAAAATGGCCGCCGGGTCCCATAAGCCCTCAGCCAAATATACTCGGATTATAACGGTATTGGACTATAATTGGATATAGGACGAGAAACGGTACCGGTGGGTGACGAGTGGAAACATTTGAACTTACTGACCTGGGACATTATGCTATTAAAATTAGAAGACAGATATATATTTACATACATGCGTCATGAAATTCCTCCGGATCATCACCGACTGGTAATGTTTTCAGAAGGCTGGCAGCATTGCCACATTGAATGGCAATGCTAATAAATAAATAAATATATAATAAATATTCTATGACATTCTACACAGCGCTTTCTAGACCCAAAGTAAGCATAGTTTAACTATGCTTGTGTTATGGGTTCCAGAATGTTTTTTTGTAAATGCATACATATTATACATAGAAACACCCAGTCCAATGCAAATAGACATATTCATTTTTATTTATTTATTTAATAACAAGGTATACAATTTTCATGTGCACTAGAAGTGTAACAAAAACCAGAAAGGTTTCATACAAATATTTGCACTGAGCAGGAATCGAACCCGCGCCCCTGTCGTAGCAGTCGAATATACTACCGCTACGCCACAGAGGCCGTCAATTCGCCACAGAGGTTCAAATTCTTTGTGCAAGATAAAGTTCAGCCTTATGGTCACTAACGTCGATCAGCCGCTTTGTCAAATCATTGTAGAAAAAACAGGCACTTGGACCCTATGAACCAAGCGTCTCAAACCCAAACGGCAAATAACTTCAAGATTCGTTGATCCCTTGCTGCATACGATCGTGAGGTTCTGAGCTCATTTTCCGCATCAAACAAAGTTTTATTGGATATTTCTATATAACAAACTTAGAAAAGTATCCAGTAGGTGTCACTTATTCGTCTTCTATTCCGTGAGATAAAAATGTCGCTGACAAACTGTGAAAAAAAACAGACTTAAGTACCTTTTTTTTCGAGTGGTTATCCCTTCGGATATCCCACCGCCGGCCAGCGGGGGCAGTTATGTCGGATATACAATAAACTTGTAATTAATAAACGAAGAAGAGAGAAAAGCCTGCGCAAGAGTCTCAGTTGTCAATCAACAGATGCAATGGCTTGCAGACGAGGTTGGGCTTGGGCCCCGAAGATCTTGGTGGAGACTCAGAAACATCCGCAATTGCAAGGTGTTTTATTAATTATTTTTGTATTTTTCGGGCTAAAACTGCAGGCCTACCATGGAACGTAGATCCGCAATTACGGACTGAAATATCGGGTAATCGGTACCAGGAAACGCACTTATCCCGCAATCGGGCCCGAAGATGGCACATGACAGTTCATTCGGCCTAAACCCTACCATGAAACGACCCTAATACCGCAAAATTCGAGATTTTGACAGCCCGCCATAAAAGAAAATTAAAATGAAAACACGATACTATACGACTTATTTCAAAAGGTAGAAAGGTTGTCATAATCCAATACAAAGGAATATATTTTTTAATATGTTGGTTGTAGCAATCTAGTCCATCTAAAGGTTGTCTGGAAGAGATCGCAAATTGCGATAAGACCGCCCATTGTACAAGTTTATTTCTAAGTATCTTAGTAATTTGTATCCTTTGGTTGGTGTACAATAAAGAGTATCTATCTATCTATCTATCTATCTATCTATTTGTATTCGTTCATTTTTTAATAGAAATATATTGTAATCGAAAACCTCCTTGATATGTTATATCAATCCCGAATATACTTAATGGTCCCGACCGAAAGAACTCAATCCGAAGTAACTTCATGGTACCTAGATGATACTTCTTTCGTGCGTGTTTCGTGCGGGCCCGTAATCTCAGATGTACATTTCATGGTAGGCCTACTGGACTCATACTTATAATATTATTGGCTTAGAGCCAAACAGTCGTTAACGTGACATCACGTTTCATAAGAGCGGAATATAATTTTTTATTTGAGTGCAATACAGCAAGTTAGTTCAGCTTGATTTACTTAGAATTTTTTATTGATGGCCTCTGTGGTGTGGCGTTTGACTGCTACGTTAGAGGTCACGGGTTTGATTCATGAGTGTACATTAATATGTCTATTTCCACAAGGGTGATTCTATGTATAATTTGCATTTTTGTAAACACACATTATAATATGTAAGTATATATTATCTACTAAAGAAAATTCACCTATGTACAATTCTTTGTATTAAAGAACTCATATTAAAAGCTAGATAAACTATACTCACTTTATTATAGATAGTGCCGTGTAGTATGTCGCTGAATATAAGCAACATATATAAATGTCCATCTTTGAATTTTCTTGTTGGTATATATTATTTTAAGATACAAAACAATACATCCCTTAGAATAAATTCAACACATATCACACACACACACAAACACACACACACATACATCCAAATACATCACACACACACGTACATAATATCAAATCATGATGAACAAAAAAGTACATAAAAGAAAGCCTAATCGACCTTGCTCTCTGAACTCAATCTCTAGATCTGCACCTATCAGCAAGTTCTGTTTGCTAACTACATTTTCAAGAAATTTCCCACGTTATTTGCCTATCCACCAGCGAAACAGTTAGTCCCTCAGTATCCTATCAAGAATTAATCGTGACAATATTGGCCTTGCTAATAGGCCACTTAAACACGCATAAGAGGAGTTTGTACAACGTAATTAGCATATTAATAACGGAATTAGGCATTGCGATTACAGTCATTGTGATAGCGGCGAACGACATGTTGACCCCGTTTAATACATGTGCAACCGAATCATAATTTAAAACAGTTATTTTTACCCGACTGTGCCAGTAGCAGGGTAATGTTTTTCGACAGTATGTATGTATAATTGTTTGGCACACTCTGCGGCCTGAACGACTCGATGGATTTTAGCTTGAGAGGTATCGTTAGATTTGTATTTGCTGTGACATTGACACTGGGTATATAAAAAAAAAATGGTGGATTTTAACTTAAACTTATCGAGTATGGTATCAAAATGAAGAATTTTCAAAGGTTTACGGAAGTTTACGCGAATGTCACCCATTGAAATAAAACTATTTTTAACGGATACCCGTGACCTGCTGCTGAAAAGCAACCAAAACGTCGCGATGTAAAATATAATATAACATCAAATAAATCGCAATATAATCCGTTAAAAATAGTTTTATTTCAACTTTAAAAGGTGATTTCTTAAAAAATATATATATTATATAAATCATAACTAAAAAATATACAATAATAATATTAATTAAAAAATCAAAAACCCGACTGCCCTAAAAAGACTCAAACCAGTGGGCCTATCGCCCAAGTGTCGTCGATATCACAGCCGTCGAAATGTTGCGTTGGTCAAGGTCGACGGCCATTTTGTACCGCCCCATTGATAATCGATGCCGGCGCGGCGTAAGAATGAATGAAACGCAGTTTGTGACAGTTAAATAGCTGCCGGCTAAAAAAATTCAAATCGACGGCGTCGCTTTGAAGTGTCATTTCATTACGGCACCTCTTGAGCTGTCGTTTTGAATATTATTTTCTTTTCCGACGGTTGATTACGATGCCGATTGCACCTAACACTGGGCTACTATGGCGTTTATGGGTGCGACTGCCGACGAGTGGGTTCTGCCGTCCTATTGCACCTAACACTGGGCTACTATGGCTTTTATGGGGGCGACTGCCGACGAGTGGGTTCTGCCCTCCTATTGCACCTAACACTTTGCTACTATGGCTTTTATGGGGGCGACTGGTTTCTGCCCTCCTATTGCACCTTAAACTGGGCTACTATGGCTTTTATGGGGGCGACTAGGTTCTGCCCTCCTATTGCACCTAACACTGGGCTACTATGGCTTTTATGGGGGCGACTGGGTTCTGCCCTCCTATTGTACCTAACACTGGGTAACCTAACTCCTGAAAGCCATAGTAGCCCAGTGTTCAGAACCCAGTCGCCCCCATAAAAGCCATAGTAGCCCAGTGTTAGGTGCAATAGGAGGGCAGAACTTAGTCGCCCCCATAAAAGCCATAGTAGCCCAGTACTAGGTGCAATAGGAGGGAAGAACCCAGTCGCTCCCATAAAAGCCATAGTAGCCCAGTGTTAGGTGCAATAGGAGGGCAGAACCCAGTCGCCCCCATAAAAACCATAGTAACCCAATGTTAGATGCAATAGGAGAGCGGAACCCAGTCGCCCCCATAAAAGCCATAGTAGCCCAGTGTTAGGTGCAATAGGAGGGCAGAACCCACTCGTTGGCAGTCGCCCCCATAAAAGCCATAGTAGCCCAGTGTTAGGTGCAATAGGAGGGCAGAACCCAGTCACCCCCATAAAAGCCATAGTAGCCTAGTGTTAAGTACAATAGGAGGGCAGAACCCACTCGTCGGCAGTCGCCCCCATAAAAGCCATAGTAGCCCAGAGTTAGGTACAATAGGTGGGCAGAACCCAGTCGCCCCCATAAAAGCCATAGTAGCCCAGTGTTAGGTGCAATAGGAGGGCAGAACCCAGTCGTCGGCAGTCGCCCCCATAAAAGCCATAGTAGCCCAGTGTTAGGTAGGTGCAATAGGACGGCAGAACCCACTCGTAGGTAGTCGCACCCATAAAAGCCATAGTAGCCCATTGTTAGGTGCATTCGGCATCGTAATCAACCGTCGGAAAAGAAAATAATATTCAAAACGACAGCTCATGAGGTGCCGTAATGAAATGACACTTCAAAGCGACGCCGTCTTTTTGAATTTTTTTAGGCGGCAGCTATTTAACTGTCAAAAACAGCGTTTCATTCATTCTTACGCCGCGCCGGCATCGATTATCAATGGGGCGGTACAAAATGGCCGTCGCCCTTGACCAACGCAACATTTCGACGGCTGTGATATCGACGACACTTGGGCAGTAGGCCCACAGTTTGATAGCAGGCGGGACCCAATTTTGTTTCTTTTTTTTTTTTTTATATATATATTTAGGACACGTCAATTTGACTTCTTCTCGCCTGATGGTAAGCTGAAGGTAAAGTCTCAGGAAAGAGGGTCACCATTACATACACGTACCATGTTAACAATGGTGGCACTCAGCTTGACGGCCTCATCAGAAGAGGATTGTCGTCGCAGCACCGCGTGACACCCACCGGTCCCACTAGTGCTGCGACCACAACCCCCTGCCCTGCTATGCACTTGCTGACCCCTGAACGCAATCAAACCGAAATTGGATTACTATGGAGGGTTTTTCGGAATTGTGCACCCACCCGGCCGAATTTGTGTCATTTGTGACAAATTTGTGTCATCAAATTTCTACCACCAGTAAAGATTTGCAAATTACTAGCAGATGCACACGGCTCCACTCGCGCGGATGACGGTTATCGTTTTTGGTCATATCTCCGGTTCTACTCATCCAATTATTAGCAGATAGCGGCTCAGCTCGCGCGGATGTCGGTTATCGTTTTTGGTCATATCTCCGGTTCTACTCATCCAATTGCAATCAAACATACGTCAGTATGATAAATAACTTTATAATATATGAAACCGCAGAAATTAAAGTCCATCTATACAAATGATTGAAATCGTAATGAAAACTGCAATTTGAATATTTTTTCAAAAAAATAATTACTTTGTGTATTAGGAAGGATACCTGTTCAATTCCGGGCCAGGAGGTATAGTGCACAGTGGAAGTTGGCCCTCCTGGCTACAATGGGGAATGAGCAGTCTGCGGTTCACAGAGCAAATTATTGTTAATAAAATGGATTTCACTTACCATGTACTTAGAAGGCGCCCGAAACAAAACGCTTTTACCTGTCTGTGTCTGTATCCAAGTGTATCTGAAGTGTAGGTGTATGATGTTTGTGTGAGACAGATCAACACAGCGCGGCGAACAAGTGGAGCCCTTCACATCAAATATGTAATTCGGTCGAACAACTCCCAACTGATTACGTTAATAATTCCAAAATATAACCAAACCAACGCGAGGCAAATATGATTTTCGCGGATTATACTTTATTCGAACAAAACTTATTTTAACCAAACCAGACTTTTTGCTCAAGACAATTCTTTCAGCAAGTTGACAACCAAGTGACAGATAGATCTGTCAACGCCAATTTTGTTTTTTTTTTTTTACTTCGTTAGGAACGTAACAATACCGATTATCTGTTTGTCTGCTATTTATTATCGATCTCGGAGCATCACTTGAAAACTGCTGAACAGATTCGGGTGAAATTTTGCATGAACATTCGTCTAGAGTATGGGCATAAATGCGGTATATATCATCACGCTATTATAAGTGTGAGCGTGCATCTATTATTGATTATTTCTTTATAATTACAAAGCAAATCATCATGTAAGTCTGCAGTTCGATAGAACTCGGACATGGTCAACGTTCGGATTATAAATCGTCACGCTATAGCTAAAAGGTGACGTGCAGTAAAATATGGAAAACCGAAAATACAGAGTTACCTACGTGTAAAAGATAGTTGATTAGAGACTCAACCTTTGATAATAAATACCATCACGCTATTATATTAGGGAACCGGGTAGAATTAATTTCATTGTTACATATACACATCTATTTATTCATTATAAATGAGTGAAAATATAACGATGAAATAGGTTATCTAATACATGTTAGGTTGGAAATTGCAGATCACCTTAAGAATACCTTGAGCTATTCCAAATTTAACGCGGACGAAGTCGCGAGCAACAGCTAGTCGCGAATAAACAGATAAATGGACAGACGAGAATTAAAAAAAAACCTGTATTCAGAATCGTTCGTCGTCGTCGTGTGAGGATGAATTCCCTGTCTGTGATGAGTGGTGCGATGATAGAATGTGACCGTGGGCATCATATCTTTTTTTTTTTTTTTTTTATCGTGCGGAAATCCCTTCGGATACCCCCCCGCCTGCCAGCGGGGGCGGTTATGTCGGGCTTGCACCGACTAAAACCGCACGCCGTCTCGGGTCTTCAGACGCCGGGGTGTAAGGTTACCCATAGAGCATATCCCTCGCACCCCGGCTGACCCTGGGCCATCTCACCACTAACAGCATCGCTCATCCTGTCTCCTCTGAAAGCAGAGGAGTACGGAGAGCGATGTGTTCCCGCCACGTTGGGTATTGGCCGACGATCAATGCCAACCCTATGAAGGGGTGAAGGGGAAGCCTTTGACCGCCGCCCAGGGTGTACCGGCCGCTCCGATTCCGTTCCCCCCGGACTGCAGCGGGATCGGAATCGGAGCGACACTCGAGGAGGTTACCCAACACACACCCCTGGGCATCATATCTAACGCTATGCGTAGTATTTATGCTGTGATGGCGGCCATATTCGAGATCGCACGTTGTGCCTAGATATTCTTAGATTGTAAGATATTTATTTATTATGTTAATATGTTCATTGTGCGTGTCCTGAATTAAATGTTTTTCTTTCTTTCTTTCTTTCAATTCTTGTGAACACATACTGCTGAACACGTGCTTTGATATAACATCAAGCGTGATCTTTGGGGCCCATTTTTTCATGCGAAAAGCTACTATAAATAATAATTTGGCACAGAGTTCGATTATGGAATAGCACATATGCTACTTTTTATCCCAGTAATAAGTTTTTGTCAAATATAATATTCAGTCTGTAAGAGATCATGAAACGCCAAGAAAAATACACATACTTCAATAGTCAGTTTTTAATGTAATATGATCAGTAAAAGCTTTTTTGCGTGTAAGTTATGACATAAATTTTCTTCTTTAACATAATAACGTAACTTCACGCCTGTATCCCCGAAGGGTTAGGCAGAGGTGTATTACACACCCACGATTCGCCAGTAATGTTAAGGTCCCAAAGTAATAGGGGCGAGCCTATTGCCATCCACCGGGCTCATTATTAAGCGAGCGATAATTAACATTAATGCACACATAACTACGAAAAGTCAGAAGTGTATGCCCGGGGCGATTGGGGATCGAACTCGAGATCTCGCCTCAGCAGTCTGTTACGTACGCCACTAAGCTATCGCCGCTTAAATGAAAAAATAACTTAGCCAGTGTTCATTTATTAGCTACCTTATAATTTCAGAAGGTTGGATGGTTATATAAGATGTGTAGTACCTATAATTCCCAGGGTACACCAACTCTCAATTAATTTTGCTTTGTATTTGAAGAAAGGTCTAAAATCACATTTGCAAGTTCAATTTGATCAATTTGATTGACTTCCCGGTTTCCGATTGAGGTGAAATTTTGCACGCATTTGTATATTGTGTGATAATGCAATATTATTTAATAAAAACTTACTTTCAACTGTCCATTGTCTGTGATCAAATCTTGCAGTTTAAATGTGATAGACATTCCGGCTTCCGATTGAGATGAAATTTTGCACGCATATGTATTTTGCGTGAAAACGCAATATTATTTAATAAAAACTTACTTTCCATTGTACGTTTTCTGTTATCAAATCTTGCAAGTTAAATTTGATAGACTTCCCGGCTTCCGATTGAGATGAAATTTTGTACGCATATGTATATCGCGTGACAACGCAATATTATTTAATAAAAACTTACTTTTCCTTTTACGTTGTGTTGCCTGTTATCAAATCTTGCAAGTTAAATTTGATAGACTTCCCGGTTTTCGATTGATATGAAATTAAGCACGCATATGTATATAGCGTGATAATGCAATCTTATTTAATAAAAACTTGTTTGTAAAAATAAAAACTTGTTTTTAAAAATATTTTTTAAATACTTGTTGTATTATTTAAGTCTATGTGTTTCAGTTTAATAAATTTATGCTTAGCTACTGAATCAATCGCAATGTTGAGCATTTAAAGTTCAATAACTGAAAAATAATACAGATTACTGACAGTTAAATAATATATAGCAAAAGGAAGTTCCAACCTTGATAACTTTTGCTGATTTAAATCTTAAGGAAAAGTTAGCATATTTAGTAATTACTTTAAAATGTCATTCTTATAAATAAACCTTTATATCTTTTTACCTACTACCTACTATCTCGAAAATCACTAGCACGATTTAGATATTTTTATATATATATATATAGTTTTGCTTCCTAAGTTTATCTCTATATCCTTATATTTTCTATTCACTGATTCTCTCCATCCAATGGTTGCCTGTAAGAGATTGCCCTGTGCGATAAGGCCGCCAATTGTACATGCCGCAAAACTATACCAACTTTATGTTTCTGTAATCTTGTTCTTGTGTACATACAATAAAGAGATATATTATTATTATTATTTTTGTGAAAACAAAAAAAAAAGATGGGGCTCAGGAATAATTCTCTAATTGGCAGTTTGGTAGTGAATAGTTTATTGTACTAATATCAGCATTAATAAACAAACTAACCAATCGAACTTTCTTTTTATGGATTGTTAATGGTATTTGGTATTCATACCCATAAAATTAAGAAAAAATCGAAAATAATTTGGGAAAGATGAACATTCTGAACATTAAATTTAATTAAGCATCTTCGTTAGCGTAATGAGGAAGGTATCGGATTTAACAAATACATTCCCGATACATATGTGCTCCCTCAAAAAGAGTATTAGTAAACGTAATTACTAGTAATCCCGGTAACCCCCCCAGCTAAGCTAAATTGCTTTTGTTCACGTCGGTTGTGTAATGGCCAGGATTCGATCCCGGGAACTCTTGATCGTAAAACCGACCCTATAACCACTAAGCTACTGACGCTTATCTTTATAATATGAGTAGGTTATGTAGCTTTTGACGGCCTCTGTGGTGTAGCGGTAGTGTATTCGACTGCTACCACATGGGGCGCGGGTTCAATTCCCGCTCAGTGCAAAAATTTGTATGCATGAATATGTCTATTTGCATTGGTCTGGGTGTTTCTATGTATAATATGTATGTATTTACAAAAAAAAGTATATGTTAAGTATGTTTATCCGCATTCTGGAACCTATAACACAAGCTAGTTAAACTGTGCTTACTTTGGGTCCTGCCCCCCGAGTTACGCAGTCTGCGGCGTCCTCGCCCGACCGCGTGCGCCTCCGCACGTAAAAAAAAATTAAAATGCTTACTTTGGGTCTAGAAAGCGCTTTATAGAAGGTCGTAGAATATGTATTTATATGTATTGTATGTGGGTGTGTAATACACCGCTGCCTACCCGTTCGGGGATACAGCCGTGAAGTTATGTTATGTATACGAGTAAGTTATTAGTTATTAGGTGATAATCACTTATTATCATCACCATCGCAGCTTTAGTCTTGGTAGCATCTTAAGCTTGCACTCAGGAGCCCGAAGTCCACTCTCCCACTGTTTCCCTTGATTTAGCTTATATTGGCGTTAAAGGTAGTGACTGTGGTTTGACCCCCCACCCCCAACCCCAAGAGAAAAGCCTGCACTAAAGCCTCATCTGTCAATCAGCAGGTGTAAAGCTTGGCCCGAAGGTCTTGTTTGGACCTCTAATTTTCTTCTTCTTCTCTTCTAATCTAAAATTTATATAATTTCTCTGTTAAAATTTCCATGTATTACTATTATAAAATTGTAAATTAGTTGTTTCTGTACATTGAAGTTATATTTAAAAAAAAACGGCTTTTTATCTTTATAAGGCTAAATCACACTAGGAGATTATGTAGCCTAAATAAATTACAATCACACCACGGTGTCTGAACACCCGAGACGGCGTGTGGTTTTAGTCGGTTCGAATTCGACATAACCATCCCCGCTAGCCGGCGGGGGGATATCCGGAAGGATTCCCGCACGAAAAAATAAAAAAAGGAATACTATATATCTTACTGTAAAAGCCCGAACTACGGTAAATCCTAACATTTAGGTAATTGTAAGTAGTAGGTAAGTGTAATACCAATATTTCAATTACGTACTCGTGTTGGTAAATCCTAAAATTTACCGGAAAATGTTAGGATTTACCGTAGTTCGGGCTTTTACAGTAACATATACTCGTTTACTAAATGTAAAATATTTTTAGGTAAATTATTGGTACATTTTTAATAAAGGGATTAGCATTCTGTCAAACTTCCTGCATCGATCTGATAAGGACTAAGCCAACATTTAACGCCAAAAGCCAAAGCCAAAATATAACATTGTCCAATGTCCGAGTGCGCACCAAAACCCAGACGCTGTCTTATAAACTCAGTACGGACACACTCCATTAGAGTGTGGTAAACATCCTCGGGAACACCACAAAGCACACAGTTAGGCGAGTCTACTTAGCGCATTAGTATTGCAAATTTATTTTTATGTTCAGATCGCAGTAGCATAGCGAGGATTAATATTGTTGTTTAATTTTTTTTTATCTATCCACGAAAAATTCATTAAAAAAAACCCATTCAATCACACCCATTTAGTGTGATTGAATGGTGTTGTATTGTATATCTACCCGGATCTTTCATCAAAGTTTTCAATCCATAGTAAGAGCCAATGGGTATTTCTATTTGACGAGTGCGTAGAACTTTCCTCGGTGGCGACTTCTCTGCGATTGATGTAAAGGCCCGAGTCACTGTCGTATTTATAGGCGCGATTGGAGGTGGAAAACGACGTCATTCAAAATTTCGACTGTCTTATTGTAATGGTTCATGAGATACAGCCTGGTGTCAGACTGACGTACGGAAAGTGAAGCCTTAGTAATAGGGTCCGTTTAATTTCAATTTTTTTGCCTGTGATCCATCTAAACCGCTACCCATGACGTCACTAGCTATTTCATGATGATGGGTGTATGGGGCCCCATTAAGATCAACGGAGCCAAGCCAATTTCACCCGCAATTCGGTGTACCTGCTGATTGACGTACGAGGCTCTGGCGCAGGCTATTCTCTCAGCGTTGCGGGGTCAGATGGCAGTCTTTTTGATATAAGCTATACAGGGTGTAAGGGAAACTCTGCGGAAAACAAAGACAGGCGATAGCACTGAAGATAAAAAAAATGAGCGTTTTTTTTTATCGGTTTTTTTTAATAAGTCTTTTCGATTATCCTCCAATGTGTTAGTATACAGCTAAATAAGAAGAAGGAGTGAACGGTCCCCAGGCTCCGAAGTCAAAAGGTGAACAGTGCATTCGACTGCTATGACACGAGCTACGGGTTCAATTCCCGCTTAGTGCAAGTATTTTTAAACATAAAAATGTCTATTTGCATTGTTCTGGGTGTTTCTGTGTGTAATATATGTATTCTGTGTATTTATTTACAATGTATTTATTTATAATAATGTATGTATTTACAAAAAAAGTATCTAACTACCCATGTTTATCCGCATTCTAGAACTAATAATACAAGCTACTTAAACTATGCTTACTTTGCGTCTAGAGAGCGCTGTGTACAAGTAGAATAAAATATAATAAATAAATATTCTACGACAATATACACAGCGCTATTTAGACCCAAAGTAAGCATACTTTAACTAGCTTGTGTTATGGGTTCCAGAATGTGGATAAACATACTTATATACTTTTTTTTGTAAATACATACATATTATACATAGAAACACCCAGACCAATGCAAATATACATATTCATGCATACAAATATTTTGCACTGAGCGGGAATCGAATCCGCTCCCCCTGTCGTAGCAGTCGAATGCACTATCGCCACGCCACAGAGGCCACAGAATGTCGTAGAATATTTAAAAAAATTGTTTCAGTTGATAAAATTTGAATTTTTATGTTGTATAAAGACTATTAATCGTCAAAACGTGGACTAAAGTAAGAGCGCAGAAAGGCGTGGATAGCTTGTATACCGCGCTAGTATACCTTAACATAGCTGAGAGAGAGAGATGGTGCTATACACGGTGTATACACTCTCTCCTTTCTCTGAGAGGCCCACAACTGAATTGTTTTAGCGCGTCGTGTTGGCCCATATTCGGTGACACGTTGGAAAGGAAGGCATGCGGTATCCAGCCTACTATAAATCTGTGGTTAAAATGTTAATTCTGCAGACAACCCTGACTTAATACTAAGTAATGTGTTATCTGCTTGGTTTTAGCACTGAATAAGCAGTCGCATAAATACTCAGTCGTGTCAAGAGGTTACATTTGAATGAGTCGAGCTAGAATGTTTAAATTTATGACTACAATACAATTTCTAAATATTTAGATCGGAAAAAGAGAACATCTAGGACAGGACTTGAACCCGCGACCAGTCCCTTACAGGGGGAATGCTCTGACCAACTGAGCCACCTAGACACGTCCCAGACATTCGAAATTCTCCGATACATTAATACGTCTTAAGGCGACGTTGGAGCCATCTACCGTAATTCTTGCGAACTACGAAAACAATGAATAACTTTACAGTCATTTTTAAACATTGTTTTTTGATGACTCCGCCTAATTAATTCAATTAAATTTTTAAGCATTTTGTATGCTTACTTTTTTCTAAAGATTTAGATCGGAAAAAGAGAACATCTAGGTGAATATATTGCGTGAGAGACTGGCTAAGATCGATTAGCTCCGGTTTTGTAAAGCGTTCTGTATTAACTGTAGTTTGGAAGTTGAAAGATACTGGAAGAAATTTGAAGAAGACATCTGTAATAGTGCATATGCTTTTATCGCAGGAATAGGTGCCAGTGGGTCGTGGGTACGGAATGAGAATTGCGCGCAGGCCGTGAGCAATATTTGTTTTTAGGGTTCCGTTGCCAAATAGTAAAAAAACGGAACCCTTATAGATTCGTCATGTCTGTCTGTCTGTCCGTCCGTATGTCACAGCCACTTTTTTCCGAAACTATATATACGTAGATGTATTCTGTGAACCGCATTAAGATTTTCAGAATAAAATAGAAAAAGAAAAATAAATTTTGAGGGTTCCCCATACTTAGAACTGAAACTCAAAAATATTTTTTTCATCAAACCCATCTATGGATAGGTCATCAAAAATGATATTGAGGTTTCTAATATCATTTTTCTCTAAACTGATTAGTTTGGGCGAGAGACGCTTCCAAAGTGGTAAAATGTCCCCCCCCCCCCCCACCCCTTGTAACTTCTAAAATAAGAGAATGATAAAACTAAAAAAAATATATGATTTACATTACCATTGAAACTTCCACCGAAAATTGGTATAAATGAGATCTAGTAAGTAATTTTTTTACGTCATAAATCGAATACCGCAATTTTCCTTTCATTCAATCAACTCAAATATGAAAAAATAAAAAAAAAACATTATTATGTTACTAAAACATAACAAGTTGAATTCCTGAGACGAGCTCAGCCGAATACACTACATTTCGATTTAGCGTTTTTTTTTTTTGCGATTTTTTGCGTTTTTTTTTTATCTTGCAATGGTTCACCCCAACAAGAATCTATTACCGAAAACAGCAACTCGATAGTCATCTCCTTCATACCCAAAACCGTGACAGAAAATTGGCAACGACGACGACGTCGACGACGACGACGTCGACGACAACTCCATAGCAATAGGGCTTTTCTAAAGAAAATCCCTAAAAAAACAAAATCAGTAAGTATTCTGTTAAGATCTCCTTGAAATCTTGATGAAGGGAGTCGATCGATTTTAAAGTCTTTTGAAAAACAAAACAAAATGAAGGACATGATGACACGTTAAGGAAAATTGTTGAAAATTTTTTTTAAGGATGAAGTCGATATGAAATTATCGCAGATATTGTCACGGATTTTAACTTTCCTTATTACGAATTAATTAATAATGAAATTGCCAGGGATAACTTTAATGTTCCTTTGGTATTGTTTAAAAATAGATAGGTCAGAAGCACCCAAAACAAGCATGCTTCTATTAGAAGTTTAAGCCTAACGGCTAAAACGCAAGTTTACAGGTTCGAACATCGGTCCTTGTAATACCGACGTGGACCGATTCCTAATACCAGTAATAAAGTATTCTTTAAAAGAAAATAATTGCAAAGGAAGCCTGTGAGGTGAATGAGTACATTATCTCAATCTACGTAAATTTGTAAATTAATCAACCTTGATACAATTACCAAATTGCTAAAAGAGTACCTTTTTTTTTCGTGCGGAAATCCCTTTGGATACCCCCCCGCGTGCCAGCGGGGGCGGTTATGTCGGGCTTGAACCGACTAAAACGCCGTCTCGGGTCTACTGACGCCGGGGTGTAAGGTTGCGCATAGAGCATATCCCTCGCACCCCGACTGACCCTGGGCCATCTCCGGTTTCGAGATGGCCCCCTCGGGTTTGGGAACCACGGTGTCCCCGTCTTGCCCTGGTTTGGGGGAGGGGCGCTAGTCGCCCCACCGTCCCGGCCTGCTTCTGCTGGGGTGACAGGCGGCCTCACCCACCACCCCTGCTAAAAGAGTACCTAGACTAAATAAATTGAATATCATCCCACGAAATAAATAAACTCGTTCAATATAAATGACAACCTCTTTATGGGAAGCGAACAATGATAATTACTTCAAAAGGTTCAATAAACAAAAACAATCAACAAAGCCCCCGTTCGCATTCAACATAAAAGATGGACACAAACGCGCATTCATTTCGATGGTAATTAATTATACTGTCACCACATTTCGTAGTTGACCGCTATTAAAACACTTTTGCAACGATATTTAACAAGACCAAATTCTGTGCGTTCATATACTCAGAGCTTTTGCATGTGTGTGCTTCAAGAATGTCACTTTATTTCGCTAGATATATCTATATTATACATATTCTATGTTATTCTATGTTATTCTATGTTATTCTATGTTATTCTATAATAGAGATATTTATACATGAAATAACACCTCATTTGTGGTAGGCTGAAAAATCATTTTTAGTGTTCCGTTGCCAAATGGCAAAAAACGGAACCCTTATAGATTCGTCATGTCTGTCTGTCTTTCCGTCCGTATGTCACAGCCACTTTTCTCCTAAACTATAAGAACTATGCGGTTGAAACTTGAATTTTCACACAAAAATAGAAAAATGACAATACATTTTGGGGGTTCATATTATTTTTCATTATTCATATTATTTTGGGTTTTTTTTTTTTTTTTTTTTATATACCACTCAGGTGGCAGACAAGCTCACGGCCCACCTGATGGGAAGTGGTTACCGCGGCCTATGGACGTGTGCAACACCAGGGGCGTCACAGTCGCGCTGCCGACCCTGTAAAAACCTTCTAATGCCCTTCTTGAAGAACCCCATATTGTAGTCGCTTGGGAAAACCACAGCAGGGAGATCATTCCACAGCCTGAGGGTGCGCGGAATGAAGTGCCTTTCATATCTAACTGTACGCACCGTTTCCGGTCGCAACGTGTGAGGATGAATTCCCTGTCTGTGGCGAGCGGTGCGATGATAGAATGTGGCCGTGGGCATCATATCAAACAATTCTTCTGAACACACCCCGTTATAAAGGCGGTAGAAAACGCACAGGGAGGTGAAATCTCTCCTAAGGTTAAGCGGTTCCACACTGCCTGTAAGTATGGGATCGTCGACGATCCTCAGCGCCCGTCTTATATATATAGGGTATACATATATATAGTAGTAAGTACTCAATTATCTATTTGGTATCAATTTTGCTTTAAAGTTTACTCATGCCGTTTGGGTTCATTTATTTTCATCACCATAGTATGTATTACGAGAGATCACGTATGATTTTAGGTATAAATAGAGACCGATATTCTTAGCAATCCATGGATTCTCCGTGCGGGTGCTAGGTCCATCGCGTTGCTGAGTTGGGAACTCGGGACAGTGCCTGGGACTTGCGACCCAAGTGTAGGTTTAGAAGGGGCCCCTTTTGTTGATGTACATCAACACTCACCTTCACTACGCAAGTTCCCCTCCCTGCCTAACCAAATTTGATACGAACCTACTAGTGCCGCTATAGACATTCGTCCTAGTAATGAGCTTATTGTAGCTCTCGATAGGCCTAGATCTTTAAGTAGGTTATAGAGAGATTTTGTTGGTATACCTCTCGCTCCCACTTCCACTGCATACAAATTAACCACGTAACCGTTTGTGATTAATTCGTTTGTGAGATCATAGTATTTATTTTTCTTTATTGTGGTCCTTCGGTATATTTGTTTCCCACAGTACGGTAAGTTCCACAAGGACCACATGTTTTAACGTTTTTGAATAAAGGAATATGTCAGGTCTAGATGACGAAACCCCAACATCCTCCGGAATTTTGTAGTGCTTTTCATACGTGTCGACTAGAAGAGTCCAATCTTGGGCAGTATCTAGGATTGAATAAGGTTTGTTCCTGGATTTTATGGATGAACCTTCAGACAAAAAGTTTATATGACGTCTGTTTGTAGTCAATCCTTTTTTGGCTCTAGCTACTGCCAGACTCATTGCTTCACGTATGATGATAAGCACCTTATCGTGGCGGCGTGAGTATTGGCCTCTATCGAGAAGCACCCTACATCCTACTAATATGTGTCTAGCCGTCCCTATTGCCTCACCACAAGTATAACATTGTTTTTCTGTGGCCTTCCCCCACCTTACCAGATTACTCTGGTCTGGTAGGGTCATCTGAAAGGCGTTAAGATAGAATTTTAACAGGGCCGGCGACCACTCATAAATCAAGGTGCGCCACTTTAAGGCCATCGGTATGCAGAATTCTCCCATTGTCAACCATTCATTTTGGATTTCCAAATTCATCGCGTGCACTCGATATTTATCATTTTCGTCTTGTTTTAGAAAGGTCCTAAGTATATCCTGGTCCCTTTCTGGCTCTCGTACTCCCAACCCCACTCTGTTCGACTGGGCCCCTATCATAAATCGTTTATGGAATATGAGTCTAGATTCAAGCTCGAACGATACTATTTGAAATTTGATTACGTATCTCGAGGGTACCTTTTAGTACTTATCATGAATAGAATATCTAGCTCCACAATATTTATCCAGTTTAAGTGTATTATTGTGAGGGTATACTTTAGCCGAAGTCTTCACCCTAACGAAGATTCTATTCTTCGGATT
Organism: Cybosia mesomella; assembly: GCA_946251805.1. Classification (NCBI taxonomy): domain Eukaryota; kingdom Metazoa; phylum Arthropoda; class Insecta; order Lepidoptera; family Erebidae; genus Cybosia; species Cybosia mesomella. Next base: position 28,663,778 of record OX276400.1, on the reverse strand, counting down.
TTTCTTTATGAATTCTGTCATAAGTTCTCTTCAATACATTTAAAACTTTGCCAATATGATTTGCGTAGAATCGGTCAAAATGAAAATTCAGAACTTTTTTGCATGTTCAAGAGTACGTTTTTTGTATTTCAAGTTTTGGATCGTTATTGTTCGAGATGATAAATAATTCATATACACATACAGTTGATGGAAATAGTTTTTCTGCCAATCATTCTGATGTGGTGTTCTGGTGCATTGATCAGATATATATTTGGCAACATGTATTATTGTGTTCGAGAGATTAGGCATGGAACACACTGGTGAATCTCATCATCAAAATTATATTCACAGATCACGATCCAAGTCAACCTCAAACTGGAATATTTGTTATTAATTATGTCAGTAAAATGAACTTCATTTGTTTAATGAACAGACGGGATCATGCCGTTCACTCTTCATTAGGAACTAATCGTGTGCACTAGTTTCGACTCAGTACGACAATTCATTGGTTAGCGGTTGATTCAGTGATGACAGAGGGATTTTTGGCAATCTAGTCAGATTTTAGTCAAGCAACGCACATTTTATGATCTGTCCAATTGCTGGGTGATTGCCTGAGGTCGGAGTTTTTTGGATGAAACGGTTCACACTTACAGCTGCAGGGTACGTCATCCATCTGGCCACTATCATCATCAACATCTCTCTCAGCAATAAGTCTGATATCGGAGACATCATGAAATTGACTTAAAATTGACATCATTGAAATAACACCTAGAGGCTTCCACAAGTAAAATTAAGGAAAGGTGTAGGTGTAGATTTATTTCAGTGTACGTAAAGATCTGTATTGCATTCTCATCAGTATTTTTTGTACCCGAGTTTTCAATGCTTTGGGAACGAACCGTGACGGAATGAACAATTCGTGCGAGAGTGGTACGTAGTAGTTAAAATTCAGTTCCACATATCCCGACGATGCGGTCGCTAAATTTGATGAAACAAAGAATTCTTCATTATTTTGAAGCTGAAGCTCAAGCGTGAATAAAAGAAAAACCCAGTACCTGATAAATATAATGATCCAGATTTAATCCACTAAGTGGACGGACCAATATACATACAGTTAAGATACATTGTATGTCCGTCTGTTCTTTCCGTTTCGGCTTCCCCGCAGTCGGGTAAAAGGTAATAGGGATGGATGAGTAGATGTGGATAGTGAAATAGTTCATTGTACGACACGCCTTTGGTATTGTTTGTCTGTTTCTCTAAACATTGGAATTTGAAGCCTATTCAAATGCATTAATGAAATATTCTCTATTGCAGCCGAATTTCTTTGTAGCTATGACTTCAAAAGAATAGGGGATAGCGACCTTGTATAATAGTGATTTCCAAAGCTCATTTTGAAAGTTGACCACTATTTTCTACGTTTCGTTCATATTAGTGTAAGGGTTATCGGTTAATAAGCGGCGATAGTCCAGTGGCATACGTAACGGACTGCTGAGACGAGGTCTCGAGTTCGATCCCAAGTCGCCCTGGACACCCACCTCTGACTTTTCGTAGTTATGTGTGCATTAGTAAATGTTAATTATCGCACGCTTAATAATGTGCCCGGTAGATGGCAATAGGCTCGCCCCCTATTACATTGGGACTTTAACATAACTGGCGAATCGTGGGTGTGTAATACACCTCTGCTTACCCCTTCGGGGATATAGGCGTGAAGTTATGTTATTTTATGTGGTTATCGGTTAAACTTGAAACAAAAACTTTAAGTAAAAAGTTGAACAAAAGCAACATGGCAGAAAAAGTTAGAAACTTAAAATAAAAAACACGAAGCAGCAACTAGGTCGGACTAACTCAAGACTAGAACAAAAACTAATCATTCTCAAACTATTGAGTTGGAAAATAAAAAAATGCCAGTTACTCAGTATTTCTTTTGTTACGCGAAGTAGAAATAAGGACATTTTTTCTTTGATATGAACAAACAATAATGAGGTGGAGCTATAACTTCTACCATGAATAAGGTAACGTTAACAGGGAAATAATCACCCTTAAACTAGTACTAAATACGATAGGGGCAGACCGGAATAAATCTAGAGATAAATCTGTAGATTACGCATCAAGATTTGCTCCAAATTTAAATTTGAATCAGAACATTCTTTCGATAAAGAATCCCTGCGAGTGAATAATTTCTTTGATGTAAGATCCGCTCTAAAAAGATATGAAATAATCCACTTTTAGCTAAAGATTGATTGGATGACGTGATTTGGGAACACTGCCCGCGGGTAGTGATAAATTGTAGCTTTCCAATCTGCATTCATAGCGTACACTGGATTATAAAAAAATACCAAGCCAATATTTTTCCATTTTGGCACAGGAAATTTGAACTGTGAAAATCAAAGTAATCACAGATAGTTATGAGACTGATAAAAATATCAATTATAGAGGAATATGATACATTAAGACAGGAATTTTAATGATATAAGTATAGCAATGGAATTTAATGAGATGATGATTACAATGAAAAAACAAAGCTCAATCATCATTTTAGGTTTATGGAATGGTGATCCGCATCTTTTGGATTTCACCCTAGATTCTTATTATCCAGCGGGCTGCCGCTATTTGACGGACTGAATACTTAAAAAAAATGAATCGTAATGATTACTGACTATGTAGTGAGAATGAATGAAGATCAAGGCAAAAGAAAGAGAGATTAAGTGGGAAGTGTTTTTTTCATTTGGTTCAGAGAGCTATGAATATTGACCAATGAAGATGTGACAAAATTTATAAAAGTTTAAAAATTTCCCCGATACCGATGCTCCATAGGTGATAAAATTTGGTTATATGATCATTATACTTTAGCCTTGCAGTTACCAAACTTACCAGTACATGCATAATGATAGACAGAACAATTAAGGGGTCACTAAGGTGAGGAAGACCAAATATAGGTCACTCGTGCAATTTAAGCGTTCCAGTAACTACCAGTATTGCTTTTTAAATTCCTTTCTTTATAAAATTCTAGCTGTTGATCTCACCTCCATCCGTGTCACAAACCTGATTACTTATTGTTATATAAACCTCCTTGCCTAGGGGCGGGACAAGCAAATAAGACATAAGACGGCGACGTGCTAAAGGCGTGTCGTAGACTTGCCCTCGGTTAAATTATATCTAAGAGACGGGGCGCAGACAGGGCGCGAAGACGTTTCTCACATTTAGCTATACTGCGCGGGCGCTCGGGTGTCACATGTTCAAAGTAATCCTCGCACCCCTTAACCTCTCCGTGCACCTCGCGCGGCGACATCTTGTCCGTGCCTCGTCTCTTTTGTATGTTTCAGGATAGGGCCAAGTCGTCGAAAGAGTCGTGTCAGCGTCTTATGCACGTCCCGTCTTGTCTGTTTGTCTTCTATCACGACACTTCTATGCATTTTGTATGAAACTCACAGTAGGTGCACCGTCGCCGTTTAACGCGTCCGCGCCTCACGCTCGTTCTGTTTGTCCCGCTCCTTAGTAAACATAACTTAACATAAACATAACTTCACGCCTGTATCCCCGAAGGGGTAGGCAGAAGTGTATTACACACCCACGATTCGCCAGTTATGTTGAGGTGCCAATGTAATAGGGGGCGACCCTATTGCCATCTACCGGGCACATTATTAAGCAAGCGATAATTATCATTTATTAATGCACACATAACTACGAAAAGTTAGAGGTGTGTGCCCGGGCAACTGGTGATCGAACTCGAGACCTCGTCTCAGCAGTCCGTCACATATGCCACTGGGCTATCGCCGCTTTTATATTATTATATATCCTTACAGTCTTATTCATAAAAAGTTATGGGAGGTTTATAAGACTGCTATAAGGTGATCGTCGAAAATTTGTATTCATAACAGCATTTTAGCACTAATATGCTCTATAAACTCTCGATAAACGTCATATAACTTATGGAAGGCAGGAACCTACTATAGCCGTGCCATAAAGCAATATTAGGAGAAAAGATGGCCGACCTGCGCAACAGCTGATGTGTTTGACAGCTCTGATTAGCATCGTTAGATACTTTGTTCGCATTAGTTTGGTGAATTATTGAATATATCTCTAATATCTCTGATTTGTTTCCAGACAATCACAAGCCTTTATTATTATTATTATTACTTATCTAGGTTAGTTACTTTGTGGAGTTTGTGGTAAATTTATTGCGGCAGAGTGTTTATCAGTGTCTAGTGCCTAGATGTACTTGAAGCTATTGAAAATATTAGGAATCCGCGACCAAAAGTTTATCGACTATAAATTTATTAGGGAGCCATGAACTTATGTCACACTTCACCACCCGTTTTAATTGGGCAAGGGTGCGTGGGGCCCCAAGCCCCAACACATTTTCGTCTATTAATCTCTTATAGCGACACTATAGTTATCGAAGGCTTATAGAACAGTTATGAATACAATATTTTAAAATACGTATGATAGCGTTATGAGACGTTTTAACTAAAGTACGCTATAAACCTTCGATAAGCATTTTTTATGAATAAGACTGTTAGTCTATAATAAGTAACAAGATAGTTAACCAAAAAAACTACGAACAAATTTTTTTCAGCCGGTGTTCAACTACAACTTGTGATCTCTGTAAAAACTTATTTTTACCAAACGTGGGGATCAAAATGTACTTATGTTAAAATTTCATAAAACTTTCGAAGAAAAACCCTTTTAATGCAAATGGTGAACAAATAAGTTTAAGCCATCGTTTGTTTTGGAATGGTTTCAACCTAGTTTTTTTGCTAAGCATTGTTTTATTTATACCATCACACAGTTGAACATTTTCGCCAAAACCAGCACCAAAAGTTACTTATGAAAAAAGTTTAGTAAACATAATTTAATCATTTATTAAGTACCATAAAAAAAAAAACACTTTTAACTAGATATAAATGAGAAAAACATAATAATTATGCTAGCGAAGCATATTCTCTGTGACATAAAAAGGTTGTACAAAAATTGTCAAGTTAACTTGAAGTGATCTTTTTGCATTTCTTTAACTAACTTGCTCCTCGCAGGGTATATTAAGTGCACAAAGTCGTTCGTCTCAAGAAAAATAAAACGGGACACTCAAAGTTGACGGTAATAGTCCTCAATGAACTTTCAGAGCGAGTTAAAATATTTTGTACGTGGAAGGGCAAGTTCTGCTTTTCTATAACAATTTTTGAAGTAAAAACTTCTTTAGACGCGTTGTTGAGATGGGAAAAGAACAATTGAATTGAAACACTGTAAATATTTCATGACGATTCAAAAAATTAACACGTAATTATTTTTTGTATCGTTAATTAAAGCTAAACTTTTAAACCTGTAAGGGACTGGTCGCGGGTTCAGGTCCCGTTCTGGATGTTCTCTTTTTCCGATCTAAATCCTGTAGAAAAAGTAAGCATACAAAATGTTTAAAAATTTAATTGAATTAATTAGGCGGAGTCATCAAAAAACAATGTTTAAAAATGACTGTAAAAAATTATTCATTGTTTCCGTAGTTCGCAAGAATTTCGGTAGATGGCTCCAGCGTCGCCTTAAGACGTATATAATATATCGGAGAATTTCGAATATCTGGGACGTGTCTAGATATCTCAGATGGTCAGAGCATTCCCCCTGTAAGGGACTGGTCGCGGGTTCAGGTCCCGTTCTGGATGTTCTCTTTTTCCGATCTAAATCTTGAGAAAAAGTAAGCATACAAAATGCTTAAAAATTTAATTTAATTAATTAGGCGGAGTCATCAAAAAACAATGTTTAAAAATGACTGTAAATTATTCATTGTTTCCGTAGTTCGCAAGAATTTCGGTAGATGGCTCCAGCGTCGCCTTAAGACGTATATAATACATCGGAGAATTTCGAATATCTGGGACGTGTCTAGATATCTCAGATGGTCAGAGCATTCCCCCTGTAAGGCACTGGTCGCGGGTTCAGGTCCCGTTCTGGATGTTCTCTTTTTCCGATCTAAATCTTGAGAAAAAGTAAGCATACAAAATGCTTAAAAATTTAATTGAACTAAACTTTTAATGTGCAAAATAGAAAAATTAGGTTTTTTTTTATTTACACTGAATTTTTTTTATGCATGATATGCTCACGTTTGACCTCTATCTCAACTGGTCGTATGTGACAATGTGGTCTTCAATGGATCACGTTTGCCTAGAAGGAACCTATTCTCTCGAGACTTGAAGATTCCGAGGTTATAGCTTTCCGGAAACACAGACTCAGGCAGTCAATTCCACTCCTTAGCTGTACGCATAAAAAATGTGTCGCCGAAACGTTTCGTGCGTATGAGTGGAATATCGACCATGTAGCCGTGGCGTGTCGCTGTGCGTCTGGTCGTTCGTTGGTGGAAGGGTTTGGAAGTATCAAGTTGTGCAATTCCAACGCACACTCTCCGAAATGCTTCCGATAATAAACCGATAGGCCTGCAACTTTGCGTCGATGTTCATGGTGAACAAAGAGCGCAGGGGCTCGGTGGATGCAGGCTGCTACAACCGATGGAGGAAGTCGATGGGGGAGCAGTGGACTTCCTACGGCTGATACGATGATGATGATGAGGCTAATCTTCGGGGCCGAAGCTAACCTCAGCTGCCAGCCTGTATACCTGCAGATTGACGGATGAGGCTCCGTGTAGGCTTTCCTCTCGGGATTGGGGGTCAGCCAATAGTCGCTCTCTTGAAAGTCATGATAAGCTGAATCAAGGCAAATAATAGGAGAGCGGATCCCGGGCTCCAAAAAGGGCAAGCTTTGTTAAGTAAAAAGCTTGCACTTTTTGGAGCCGGGATCGGGATTAATGCTGTGATTATGTTACACGGGTCAACGTGAAGAAAATCTAAAATAAGATATAGATTTAGATCGGAAAAATAAAACATATAGGACGGGACTTGAACCCGCGACTAGTCCCTTACAGGGGGAATGCTCTTACCAACTCTAGACACCTCCCAGATATTTTTTGCATTCATCTTGATGAGATATTATGAAATCTGTGAAATTACTAATCGCATCATCCAGTGCACTTTCCCTTGCGAAAGTTCTCAAACGGTTTATAATCATAGGATACCTTTTCTTTCTAAGAAATCAACTAACCTATTATTTATAATTCTTTTTAATATCTTTGAAAATGTTGGCAAAATCGATATCTCGACACTGTCTCTGTCTCCACTCTTGTAAGTCGGGCGAATTGGAGACTTTTTAAGCTCTTCCTGTTATTTATAAATCTTTCTAATATCTTTGAAAGTGTCGGAAGTTTACGCGAATGTCACACATTGAAATAAAACTATTTTTAACGGGTTCTTTCGCGACTTATTTGATGTTAACTCACCGTGACCATGGCTACTGAAAAGCAACCGAAACGTCCGGATCAATGTAAAATATAAAATAACATCAAATAAATCGCGATAGAATCCGTTAAAAATAGTTTTTGAAAGTGTTAGCAAAATCGATATCTTGACACTGTCTCTTGATACTGTTGTGAATCGGGCGAATTTGAGACCTTTTAAGGCCTTTTAAAAGGTTGTGTTGTGTTGTGTTGTGTTATGCTATGTTAGGCTATGTTATGCTATGTTATGCTATGTTATGCTATGCTATGCTATGCTATGGACAGCATGAACTGGCGTACTGCTGCATGTAAACTGTAATCATCTTCGGTCAAGAGACTCGTATAATTAGATATCAAACTTCACTAGGTAAGTTCGTTTGATTCTTAATTATACTTCGTATCTCTCCCGAAGATGATTACAGTTTACATGCCGATGTTTAGAGCATCAAAAAAAAAGGAAACAAGAAGGAGTGAAAAAGCATTGAAGTGATTTATGAACGTAATAGGTATAATGTTTTATTTTCATAATCAACACTTATTAAGCAACTCCTCATATACAATTGTACTTAGTTACTCATCTAAGTAATGCGTCTGCAAATTCGGTTTCTGCTTGATTGGATACATTTTTTTTATAATATTTTAAAAATACATGGGAAGATTAAGTCCTACCTGCCGCTTTCCTTATAATTTCCAGGTTAACGCCTGCTCTGTACGCAGCCGACGTCGAGGCATGTCTAGTGCTATGAGCGCTATACGTATTTATGTCTATGCCACTTTTTTCTAATATTGATTTTACCCAATGAGATAATTTTTGAGGGCCTACTCTTTTGTGTGGTTTTTGATGGCTAATAAAAACGCATTCCTCTTGACGTCGTAAGCCAGAGGTATAGTGTATCGATATAGTGTTTAATAGCTAACGCTGGGCACGTTGCAGGGTTTTCTATGATATATGGTAAAGTAATTAATGGTTGATAGCTGCCGGGTCGTGAAATCTTCAACTTTGATAACAATTTTTCCTGGATGTAAAGAGATATTTTTTAATTTTAATAAATTTAAGCTTAAAGTCTGTAAGTATTCTTTGTGCGGATGCTAACGCTAATAGGGTAATAGTTTTTTGTGACAAGTCTTTTAATGCAATTTTTTCATTAAGGAGTGTTGATAGATAATTTAGGACTACATTAGGATTCCATGTAGAATTATACTTTGGTGCTGGTAGTCTTCTACGGTATATAGCTTTGAAAAACGTTTTATGTAATCATTACAAGTAACCTCTTGCCCTAGTAATATTGACAAGGCGGAGCGGTGACTGTTGAGTGTACTATAGCTAGCACTTTATTGTCAGGTATTCAATTAATTGTGTAGTGTTTGAATCGCAATAGTCTAGCCCGTTGTCTTTACAGAATAGCCACCATGAGTTTAAAGAAGTGTTATACTGATTTAGTGTATTTTGAGAAAATGAGGCCATCATTATATCAAGAGATGGGCTGGGTATCCCCCGTTACTTCGAAGTATAATACTTCTGAATTAAATCAAAGTAATACTTAAGTCTGCCGGTATTAGCTGCATTGGCACTATAGTATACCTGTGAAGAAGTAGTCAGCCACGTCGAGTTGAGTAATAGGTGGTCCGCGGGTGCGTCGTCGCTCGCGCCCAGCGTGGATTGCGCGGCGGCGGCCGAGGCGGCGGCGGCGGCGGCGGTGGTGCGCGCCGAGCTTGTATGGGGTACACTCGCGGCTCGGCGACTGGTGCCCACGGTGCCCCCCGTGCGTTTAAAGCCCCGGTGTGTCGAGAGGTCATATCGCAATATACCTTACTATATAGTGTAGGTATGTGGTTATGGGAGATTTGGCGATCACACGATGAAACGTTGGGTATTGTGTTTCACCCACAATGTACTTCGTCGAGGTTACACTTATGGGTTGTTATAGTAGGTACCCACACACGATAAACGCCGAGGACCATAATTAATTTCATAAGACCATTAATTTCATCCATACATAGGGAAATCGAAGTCAGTACATTTTTCAGTGTACGTAGAGATTGCATTTTTAGTTGTCATAGTACCCACACGCGATAAGCCGGGGTAACCCAATGAATATTAGATCATTTTATGACAATTTTAATCATACACTGATAGTGATATCGTAATCAAATGCATTGTTAATTTAACATGAGCGCCTACACGCGCTATAGATACTTACGCAGGTTGCATTTTATGTGGTTGCCATATTACCCACACGCTATAAGCCGGGGTAACCCAATGAATATTAGATCATTTTATGACAATTTTAATCATACACTGATAGTGATATCGTAATCAAATGCATTGTTAATTTAACTTGAGCGCCTATACGCGCTATAGATACCTACTTACGCAGGTTGCATTTTATGTGGTTGTCATAGTACCCACACGCTATAAGCCGGGGTAACCCAATGAATATTAGATCATTTTATGACAATTTTAATCATACACTGATAGTGATATCGTAATCAAATGCATTGTTAATTTAACATGAGCGCCTAAACGCGCTATAGATACTTACGCAGGTTGCATTTTATGTGGTTGCCATATTACCCACACGCTATAAGCAGGGGTAACCCAATGAATATTAGATCATTTTATGACAATTTTAATCATACACTGATAGTGATATCGTAATCAAATGCATTGTTAATTTAACATGAGCGCCTACACGCGCTATAGATACTTACGCAGGTTGCATTTTATGTGGTTGCCATATTACCCACACGCTATAAGCCGGGGTAACCCAATGAATATTAGATCATTTTTTGACAATTTTAATCATACACTGATAGTGATATCGTAATCAAATGCATTGTTAATTTAACTTGAGCGCCTATACGCGCTATAGATACTTACGCAGGTTGCATTTTATGTGGTTGTCATAGTACCCACACGCTATAAGCCGGGGTAACCCAATGAATATTAGATCATTTTATGACAATTTTAATCATACACTGATAGTGATATCGTAATCAAATGCATTGTTAATTTAACTTGAGCGCCTACACGCGCTATAGATACTTACGCAGGTTGCATTTTATGTGGTTGCCATATTACCCACACGCTATAAGCCGGGGTAACCCAATGAATATTAGATCATTTTTTGACAATTTTAATCATACACTGATAGTGATATCGTAATCAAATGCATTGTTAATTTAACTTGAGCGCCTATACGCGCTATAGATACTTACGCAGGTTGCATTTTATGTGGTTGTCATAGTACTGTAGTGTTCGGACCTCGTCCCAAACACTACGGTTCGTTTCCTGGCCGTCATGTGTCAGAGTTTAAAAATAAATACTTTGTATTTCAAATTAGCTTAGGGAAGAAAAAACAATTGCGGCGTGGAGCTGCTTTCGGCTGGGCGGCTGACAGCGGGCGACTAGACGCGCCGCCCGGGTCCGCCGGCCGAAGAGAAGATATTAGTGCAATAAATATTTAGGCTCAGTCCTTGAGCGGAGTTCGCGATTCCCTAGTTCGCAGTAAAATAATAATATACGCGTAAAAACCTCCCTAAACCCGATTTAGGAAGCTTTGATGATATAATAAATGCCCATTTAAACTTCTTCCTCAGTGTTTGTCTTATTATCTACACGAGGTATTGTGGCGTCCAAGCCCCGGACGCTACAACTGGTGGAGGCGCTGCGGTCCATACAGCTGGTGGTTGCTACAGCTACAATTGGTGTGGAGGAACGCCGGTTTCCATACAACTGGTAGAGGTGCTGGTTGCCACAGGAGCTAGTGGTTGCTACAGCTGGCGAAGCGCTAGTTTCCGCAGAAGTCGGAAACGCCAACATTCTGCAGTTGGCAGTGAATGGATCGATCCCGTACCGTTTGAAGAAAGACGTCGTGCGACAATTGGAGCGACGCATTTATCAGTATCGTTGTCTATTTTGCTTTTATGTGCTTTTATGTGATATTATGTGCTCAACGAGAAGATGGCTATGATGGTGGCTTGTTCCAGAATGTTTCAAGAGCATTGTTAGTTGCCTGCGGGTCAATAGGGCCAATAAGGACTATAAGTCTTAGTAGAATTATAATTCACGTAGTGAATAACGTGTTATCTTGAACCGACTAAAACCGCATTACGTACTAGCGTAACTAGTAACTAGTAGTATTTTATTATTAATATGTGTTCTCTGTTTATTCCATATTGCTGCGCTGCGGAAGATAAATAGATTTGTTTTGTTTTTTATGTTCGTGATGTTCTAGCGTAGGAGTTAGGCAATTATTTTTTGTACAATATTGAGAGTTGTGATCTAAACTTTGTAAGAGAGTCAAATCGTTCTGGACATAAGCGCCGACGATGATTGAAAGTTAGTTTTCGATCAGACTTTTCTTTATAGAGTTAGTTCTTTCTCTTTAATGTTGTTTTAAAAATAATTTAGTAATGTATAGGCGACATAAATAAGTTTATGTCATCTTTCTTTTTAGTTAGGTAGGTCTTAAAAGTACTGTGTTACTAAGTCCTTTCAGGGCAAACCTTAAAATGTATCGGCAAGTGATACCAATAACTTTTCTTTGATGAGGCTGATTGTGGTCAGGTTTCTTTTAACCTGGGTTTTTGCCTGGCCAAGAATGAAGCAATTTTTCTTTGTTCGTGTTTTTCAGTATTTATTACAGTTTAATTGCTATAATTTGAGATTCTACTACCGTTTACTAATTATTACAAAGATTGCTTCGTTATTCCCATTGTAAGGGACAATTCGCATAATTTTTTTTTTGTGTCCCAGATTTAGAATGTCTAGGGAGTCAGACTGTCACATGAGGCCTTGGGCGTAGCTGCTGTAGTGTTCGGACCTCGTCCCAAACACTACGGTTCGTTTCCTGGCCGTCATGTGTCAGAGTTTAAAAATAAATACTTTGTATTTCAAATTAGCTTAGGGAAGAAAAAACAATTGCGGCGTGGAGCTGCTTTCGGCTGGGCGGCTGACAGCGGGCGACTAGACGCGCCGCCCGGGTCCGCCGGCCGAAGAGAAGATATTAGTGCAATAAATATTTAGGCTCAGTCCTTGAGCGGAGTTCGCGATTCCCTAGTTCGCAGTAAAATAATAATATACGCGTAAAAACCTCCCTAAACCCGATTTAGGAAGCTTTGATGATATAATAAATGCCCATTTAAACTTCTTCCTCAGTGTTTGTCTTATTATCTACACGAGGTATTGTGGCGTCCAAGCCCCGGACGCTACAGTACCCACACGCTATAAGCCGGGGTAACCCAATGAATATTAGATCATTTTATGACAATTTTAATCATACACTGATAGTGATATCGTAATCAAATGCATTGTTAATTTAACTTGAGCGCCTACACGCGCTATAGATACTTACGCAGGTTGCATTTTATGTGGTTGTCATAGTACTCACACGCTATAAGCCGGGGTAACCCAAAGAATATTAGATCATTTTATGACAATTTTAATCATACACTGATAGTGATATCGTAATCAAATGCATTGTTAATTTAACTTGAGCTATTCAAACACGATGTATGTAGGTACATAGGGATTACATTTTTGATGGTAACATATCGGAATATTGCAACCATAATTTCTTTGTGAGTTTTGTGACGGTGTTTGTGAAAACCGACCTTACCTTGAAATTCTAGATCACTTGTTAAGTTTTGTTGTGAGTGTACAGGGGACACCTCTGCCTCTGCCCATACCTCCGATGACGATGGAGAAATTTTTCTCCGTTTCCTAGCGAGTATTTTTACTTTCTTGAGAAGTTTTTCGACGTTATCGAAACGTCCCTGCTGGGACGTTTGCTTTTGCCCATGATGGCGCGTGGTTACACTTATTTTAACTAGAAGCTGATTTTTGTTGTGACTTGGACGACACAAAATCGCGTAATGACGAACGCAAGCACCATCCAAGATGGCGTTGGCGGGGCGCGCTGTGGTAGGGGAGGAGTCAATAAAACAACTTTTATTTTTGAAAATAGAACTAAATATTTCTATTTTTATAACTTTAAAAGTGTGATTGGACAGCATGAACTGGCGTACTGCTGCATGTAAACTGTAATCATCTTCGGGAGAGATACGAAGTATACCTAATATATAACTCTCACGAATAATTTTTACGTACAACACTGTATCTGATGCAAAGACACCAAAATGAGTGTGGCTATATAATCAAACTCACTTTGGCGTCCATGCGACGAATACTGGTTGGCGTTACACTGGTTTTTAAAAGGGTTAATACATCACACCATAATGGCTGTCCGCCTGGCACATACTGAACTGAACACCCATTAAATGCATCTGTTAGACACAAAAGGTAATATTATTACGACTAGGCACTGATATAAAACATTTTATTATACCTACTTGAAACGGCGAAAGCCCAGTGGCGTATGTAAAGGACTGCTGAGACGAGGTCTCGAGTTCGATCCTCAGTCGCCCCGGGCACACATCTCTGACTTATCGTAGTTATGTGTGTATTAATAAAAATGTTAATTATCGCTCGCCGGATTTTTAGGCCTCGTGGTAAGCGCTGATGGGATCAAACGGCTCGTGTCATTGGTTGATCAACCCTTTTATTAGTTTTTGTGACTGGCTAGTTAGTGCACATGTGCAAACTTTTTGACATTTGTTCAATATTTTTGCCTCAAGGTATACCAAAGTCCGGGGGGAACGGAATCGGAGCGGCCGGTACACCCTGGGCGGCGGTCAATGGCTTCCCCTTCACCCCTTCATAGGGTTGGCATTGATCGTCGGCCAATACCCAACGTGGCGGGAACACATCGCTCTCCGTACTCCTCTGCTTTCAGAGGAGAAAGGATGAGCGATGCTGTTAGTGGTGAGATGGCCCAGGGTCAGCCGGGGTGCGAGGGATATGCTCTATGGGTAACCTTACACCCCGGCGTCTGAAGACCCGAGACGGCGTGCGGTTTTAGTCGGTGCAAGCCCGACATAACCGCCCCCGCTGGCCGGCGGGGGGGTATCCGAAGGGATTTCCGCACGATAAAAAAAAAAAAAAAAAAAAAAAAAAAAAAGGTATATCAAAACTCTATTGGATTTTTATCTATCAGCGGACTGCATTTCATAGATGAATCTTTGTTACAGGTTAGTTACCGAAAGAATGACTTACAAGAATTGCTCCTTATGTGCTGTAAACTGAAAAGATTCGTGACGACGTCGTCGCCTCGCGTCCTCATGTCACACGTCACAACGTTCCGCTGCAGTGCAGTTCCACTTAGTGTGCTCTTAGCTTAACCTATTTAAGCTTAAATAAAAAACTAGGTAGGTAATGAAGTAGTAGTTTTGTTTGATTATAGCTAAGAATGTCTTCTATATATTAATACACTTTGAAAACCAGCTTAGTGGTTAAGGAGTCTACTCTATGATCGAGAGGTCCCGGGTTCGAATGCTGGCCATTACACTACCAATGTGAACCCACTCCTAACACAAGCAATTAAGCTTAACTTGAGGGGTTAGAAGGAATATTAGTAATTTCGGTTACTAATATTCTTTTAAACAAAAAAAAAAACCACCTTCTCCTCTGTTTGTAATTAAAATTTTTTTTTATTCTTTGCATAAATTCATGTCTTTCTCAAATTTGAAGTAAACACTGGTATTTATTCATTTCATCAAAATTGTATGACAGTAAAGCGTAATCTTTTTCTAGACGAGCTCAACCGGGTAACCGGGGAAATACACTCTTGCTAAGTAACTTGGAGTATGTCACCTCTCGTACTCGTTTTGAAGGTTAGGAAGGTAAGAAAAAGTAATCTGTAATCCCCTTTAGTTACTTTTTTTCTACAAAGCTGAATATAATTTATTGTGTTTACACTCCACAGTGCTTGTGTTACACTTGTTTTTCGCCTTTGCAGTGAAAAAAGCTTAATTGGTTCTAAAATCATGCCGTTGTTTGGTGAAAGTTAAATCAAAACTGTCAATGAACAAAATATTTTTAAGCTTTTACTAACTGCCATTGGCATGTTGGCAATTTGTAGAATAAAAGTGTACGCGTTTGTTTGTTGACGTGTAAACGGGTTAATTAATAACGTTCACTTTCTGTTAAATATATGTTGATATACCTACTATATTAGTAAGATTCACATTAAGATAAGATTTAGGAGAACCTGTTGAACTTAAGACACTTTTTTACAATTGTATTTTTTTAAATAAATCGTGAAAATAATAGGCATAGAGTGAAATATCAGTTATTCATGAATAAAATATGTGGATTTTATTAAATAATTGGGCACAAAAACCGCTAGAAAAAAAGGGAAAACTGTCTAGGGTACAACAGACCTGATGGTCCTAGGACCGTACCAGTTTAGTTGGACATTCTGAGGTTGAATGAAGGTAGACACCTGTAGGCTAGCTAGCTAGTAGTGACAGAAAGCTTATATTATGAGGCGTTACTTAAGAAAAGGTTTTCCCCCACCCCAAAAAAAATAATTATCCCAGACCTAAGTCCACGCTATCGAAGTCGCAGACACTGATAACTATAATGAAACTGCAAAAAAAAGGTTTCATGACGACTAAAATAATACGTGAAAATATATAAGGTGTCACAAAATTAGGTCTCTGAATTTTGTGAGATTTCTTGGTATCGACAAAATATGTATTTGAAACAAAAAAAAAATATATAAAAAAAAACAATAAAAAAAAAATGAAATGTATCCTTCCGGGGGCGGGCAGCAGCACCCCCGGAACAACCCTTCCAACAAACTGCGATCCCCAACCCGCCTGCCCAGCGTGGGGATTATGGGCACTACCCTCAAATGAAGGAAACAGCCAAAAGATGGCCCCCAGTTCCCGGCCGCCTCGCTATCCCTGGTCATGGTAGCGGCCATGGTAACGGCGGGGCAGGGGGTGCTAAGAATCCCCGGGCTACAATAGGCTACCAAACCCTTCACAAACTGACCCTGGCTACGTATAACGGACGCACTCTGAGGCTTGACCATCATCTAGCGCAGTTGGAAGTGGAGTTAGAGAACATTAAATGGCATGTTCTCGGATTATGCGAAGTCCGTAGAGAGGGAGAGGACACCGTAACCCTTGACTCGGGCCATCTTCTCTACTTTCGCGAGGGTGATAAAACATTCCAGGGTGGCGTAGGTTTCTTCGTCAATAGGGCCCTCTCTAACAACGTTCAAGAAATTTCCAGCGTGTCGAACAGGGTAGCGTACCTGATCCTTCGGCTATCCAAGCGGTATAGCATGAAGGTTATTCAGGTCTGCGCACCGACTTCGGCACACTCGGATGATGAAGTGGAGGATATGTATGAAGACATATCCAAAGCCTTGCACAACACCACTAAGGCTCACTTCAACGTTGTTAAGGGGGACTTTAACGGCAAGGTGGGTACCCAGTCTGGGTACGAATCCCGTATAGGCCCGCATGGTTATGGAGTTAGGAATCACAGGGGACAAATGCTTGTCAACTTCCTTGAGAAAGAGGGACTATTCTTAATGAATTCCTTCTTTAAGAAACAGCCTCAAAGGAAGTGGACATGGCAAAGCCCCGACGCTGTGACAAAAAATGAGATCGACTTCATCATGACGGATAGCAAGCACATATTCAGAGATGTCTCAGTGATCAACAGGTTTAATACCGGATCTGATCACCGACTGCTCCGAGGCTCTCTGAATATCAACCTAAAGCTTGAAAGAAACCGTTTGATGATGTCCACGCTCCGACTTAACCCAACCCCAATCATGGCGGGCACCGAGAAGTTCCAGCAGCTTCTCGGGGAAAGATTTGTTGCCTTGGAACCCACTGATGACGCTGACGAGACCCTACACAATCTGGTCGAAACGCTGAGAGACGAGGGCATCAAGTTCTGCAAAAAACAGCGCACTGGCAGGAAGTCCAAACTCTCGGATGAGACTCTGGGGCTGATGGCAAGAAGACGGGAAACCACCCAAGCGACTTCGTCAGACAGGTCACACCTAAACAAGGAAATTGCGAAGATGGTACGGCGCGACCTTCGGAGCTCCAACACACGCCTCATTGAAGAGGCGATAGAGCGAAACCGAGGGTCCAAAGTATTCACTCAGCAGCTTGGAAGGAGCCATCTGACGAAGCTCATAACGCATGACGGGAGGACCGTCTTGTCGAAGCCGGAGATCTCCGCCGAGATAGAGGATTTCTATGGCCGTCTGTATACTGCACATGCTCCCCGTCCTCGACGAGACGACCATGATTCCAGAGCCACCCTGACACGCCACTATACCGACGAACTGCCTGATATCAGTCAAGACGAGATCGTGTTAGCTCTGAAGCAGCTTAAAAATGGCAAAGCCCCCGGTGAGGATGGAATTACTTCAGAGCTTCTGAAGGCAGGAGGAGCTCCTGTCATACAGGAGTTACAGAAGCTCTTTAACGCCGTCCTTCACAGTGGGAGAACTCCTAAGGCGTGGAGCGGGAGTTTGGTTGTTCTCTTTTTTAAGAAGGGTGATAAGACCCTCCTTGAAAACTACAGACCCATCACACTCCTGAGCCACGTCTATAAGCTATTTTCACGAGTGGTCACGAATCGTCTCGCCAGGAGACTGGACGAGTTCCAGCCACCGGAACAGGCTGGGTTCCGCGGAGGATATGGCACCATAGACCACATTCACACAGTGAGGCAGATTATACAGAAGTCCGAAGAGTATAATCAGCCCCTGTGTCTCGCTTTTGTGGACTATGAAAAGGCATTTGACTCCGTCGAAACTTGGGCTGTTCTGGAATCCTTACAGCGATGTCAAGTAGACTATCGTTATGTCGAGGTGCTGAGATGCCTTTACGAAGCCGCCACTATGAGTGTCCAAGTACAGGGTCAGCAGTCTAAACCCATCCAATTGCGCAGAGGAGTGAGACAGGGGGATGTCATATCCCCGAAACTGTTCACGAGCGCATTGGAAGATATGTTTAAGACGCTGGACTGGAAAGGTAAGGGCATAAATATAAACGGCGACTACATCTCACACCTGCGATTCGCTGATGACATAGTCTTAATGGCGGAGTCGCTAGAGGAGCTAACCCAGATGCTGGACGGCCTAGCTTCAGCCTCGCGACGCATCGGTCTTGGCATGAATTTGGATAAAACCAAAGTCTTGATCAATGGCCACATTGATCCAGGACCGGTCGTCGTGGATGGCCACCTTCTTGAAATTGTTTCTGAGTACACTTACCTCGGGCAGATTGTGCAGTTGGGTAAAAACAATTTTGAGAAGGAGGCCAAGAGGAGGATCCAGCTAGGCTGGGCAGCGTTTGGGAAACTACGTCGGGTCTTCTCGTCATCCATACCGCAGTGTTTGAAAACGAAAGTTTTCAATCAGTGCGTCCTACCCGTAATGACCTACGGAGCTGAGACGTGGACACTCACGGTAGGGCTGGTCCACCAGTTCAAAGTCGCTCAGCGAGCTATGGAAAGAGCTATGCTCGGAGTTTCTCTGAAGGATAGGATTCGTAACGAATACATCCGACAGAGAACCAAGGTTATCGACATAGCTCAAAGAATAAGCAAGCTGAAGTGGCAGTGGGCCGGCCATATCTCGCGAAGAACCGACAACCGCTGGGGTAAACGTGTTCTTGAGTGGAGACCGCGACTCGGCAAACGTAGTGTAGGACGCCTTCGGCCAGGTGGGATGACGATCTGCGAAAGACTGCGGGCAGATGCTGGATGCGGCAAGCTGAAGACAGGGCGCTATGGCGCTCATTAGGGGAGATCTATGTCCAGCAGTGGACTAGAATAGGTTGATGATGATGATGATCCTCGCATTATTCTCCAAGCGGATGTGTGGGAAATACCTAAATCGCGACCAGCGTCACGTTTGCTCGTCGCTGGTGGTGTTTTTTTTTTTTTTGCATTTTATATATATATTTTTATTTTTTATTTTACCCGATATTTTTTTTTGTTTCAAATACATATTTTGTCGATACCAAGTCATCTCACCAAGTTCAGAGACCTAATTTTGTGACACCTTATATAGCTTGTATATTATTCTTCAGACCGCGCAGGTGCAGGAGACACGTTGACATTTGTTACAATAAGAGGAAGGTCATTTAACATTTCGTGTGCCCCATTATATTCATCTCGTAGTATTTGGGAAAAAGTCATAAAACCTACGAGTATTAAATGTAAATACGTATCGTGAAGGGTCTGTTGTTTATTCAAATTTACGATACCTCACAAATCTACGAGAAGGTAACAAATGTTGGTAAACTCTGCCACTGTTTATGTGAAGAAGTGATATGTAAATTGTATTATAGCTATGTATGTATTGGTTCATTTATTATTACAACAGACTCAAGCTAATGCACTGTGAGTAGAAGACATCACCATCTGACAGAGTGACTTCATTGATTTTATAGTAAACATAATATAACATAACATAACTTCACGCCTGTATCCCCGAAGGGGTAGGCAGAGGTGTTTTACACACCCACGATTCGCCAGTTATGTTAAAGTCCCAATGTAATAGGGGGCGAGCCTATTGCCATCTACCGGGCACATTATTAAGCGAGCGATAATTAACATTTACTAATGCACACATAACTACGAAAAGTCAGAGGTGAACATAATATTCCTCTCTTAATCTCCACAATGGCCTCTGTGGCGTAGCGGTAGTGCATTCTTGGTCTGGGTGTGTCTATGTATAACATGTATGTATTTACATAAAAATAAGTATATAAGTATGTTTATCCGCATTCTGGAACCCATAACACAAGCTAGTTGAACTATGCTTACTTTGAGTCTAGAACGCGCTGTGTAGAATATCGTAGAATATTTATTTATTTATTATATGGAAAACGTAGTAAATTTTCATTACTCTACGAATGGTAATTAGGCTCGCTATAGGGGGCTCGTGGTTGAGTGATAACCGAATAGGTTAACACATTGCTAAATTAAGCGAGAGGTACTAGCTAGGTACCTGAGAGGGCCATCTCCGGTTTCGAGATGGCCCCCTCGGGTCAGCCAGGGTGCGAGGGATATGCTTTATGGGTAACCTTACCCGAGACGGCGTGCGGTTTTAGTCGATTCAAATCCGTCCGACATAACCGCCCCCGCTGGCCGGGGGGGGGGGTATCTGCGAGGGAAATGCCTTATATGACATACTACTAGAGCTGTTTAAAACAGAAATTGTGTCACATTTCGTATGTGAGATGGGAATGAATTTTTAATTTCAAACTTTGAACGGGACGCAGAAACTAGATAAATGAATGAATGAAATGTTTCAAAATCGCTGTGCTCGCGGTTCCTATTTTGTAAAACTAAATAACCTCACACCCCGGCATCTAAACACCCGACGCAGCTTGCGGTTTTAGACCGTTCAAGCGACATAACCTCCCCCGCTGGCCGGGGGTGGGGGGAATCCGAAGGGACATCCGCCCGAAAAACAAGAAAAAGTACTAGCCAGGTCAGTGTTAGGATGGGCGACCATACTTAACACGTTAAGACCGCTGAACGTGGCTTCGACGTACGGATGGGTCTCAATGTGTTAAGAATAGTCACCCATTCAAAGACTTACTTGGTTAGTAACCTTGCAATGTGTTAATCTGTTAACCTAGTCGTAACCTTAGCCACCAAAAAATAGTATTACTACATAGGATTTACTTTGCACCATAAATATAAAAATACAATAAAGAAGAAATCATATTGCGTTGGAAATAACGGTTTATTTAGCGATTTATTAAGTATTTCTCACGCGATATACACATAATAAATTTCTATATAATCTAGTGTTATCTAGAGTAATTTCAGTTAGTAATATTCAACTAATATTTGGATATAATTCTTTAGGATTTCACGACCGGCGTTGCATGTAGAATATACTGCTTCCGGGCTATTTGGCCGTGGTCCATAGGAAACTTGTGTTCCAAACGTTTCGTCGAAAACTGCGGTCGACATCTTCAGTGGTACAGGTCCGGACAACGGAACACAAGTTTCCCAAACAGCTCCGAAGCAGTATATATTACAAACTTTAGATAGTTTCATATTGGGTTCTTTTAAACACATAACATAACATAAACTCACGCCTATATCCCCGAAGGGGTAGGCAGAGGTGCTAGCACCCACATTTCGCCAGTTTATGTTTAGGTCCCAATGTGATAGGTGGCGAGCCTGTTGCCATTAACCGGGCACTTATAAACCTGCGATAAATACACACATAACTTCGAAAAGCATCGAAAAGTCATTGGTGTGTGCCATGGTAATAACTGGGATCGAACCCGAGACCTCGTCTCAGCAGTCCTTTACCCATACCACTAGGCTACCGCGGTCCGGTTGTTTTAAACTCTTATAAATAATACATTACCTCAAACTAGATGATAAATTATGAACTAAAAGCACTATGACTATGAGCACTTACCATGGCGTGTAGCGTAGGTATTCCAGGCGAGAAAGTGGGCTGAAGCTATACAGGAGGATATTTTTAACTGGGCGTGTATGGGCAAATCCGAAATATGAGGAATAGTGATACATGCTCAAAGGAGTCTCGGGATCGATTTTGAGGAAAACTAAAACTGCATTATTGGATTTTCAGAAAGTCAATACTACTAGCCAGGCATCGAACCCATCAATTTTTGGAAAGAAAAACATCCTGTATTATTGCACCATAGTATCGCTAGATGTTAGATAGTGCCATTAATAAAGAACGAATTCTGGGATGATAAAAACTCTGACGCCAATAATACTGGAATCCGTTTTAATTACCTGCAACAATGAAACGTGGATTAGATTATAAACAAACATTCTAGAATATTCTATGCACCACTCAGACCCAAAGTAAGACACACATGACATACTGCTTCCGGGCTGTTTCGCCGTGGTCCATATGAAACTTGTGTTCCAAACGTTTTGTCGATCACTGCGTTCGACATCTTCAGTGGTTCGGGCCCTGTATAACTGAAGCACGAAACGTTTGGAACACAAGTTTCATATGGACCACAGCCAAACAGCCCGAAAGCAGTATTCTTTACACACATGGGGTCATCAAAATGACTTATGGCATTCTTGTATTCAGTGTCGTAACCATCCCAGTCCAATTCCAGTCACATCAGCGCCCTGTTATCTTTATAGATTTGTTTTAGCCTATGGTAGTAACTGCCATCTGATCTCTCAACCCCGAGAGGAATACCTGCGCCAGAGCCTCGTCTGTCAATCAGCAGTTGTAACGGCGTGTAGCCCCGGTCTTGGGAGGATCCCATACACTACACTGCACACACTGCTACACTACAGCCCAAAGATCTTATATACCCCATACACCTATTGTATTCACTATAATTTACACTATAAAAAAAAATATTTTTTTAACGGATTCTATCGCGATTTATTCGATGTTATTTTATATTTTACATTGATCACGACGTTTCAGTTGCTTTTCAGCAGCCATGGTCACGGGGAGACTCTCGTTAAAAACAGTTTTATTTCAATGAGTGACATTCGCGTAAACTTCCGACCATATAAAAAAAAAATTATACATTTATATAGTCACGCCTTTTTCCCTTTGGGATAGGCAGAGAGATCAGTGCGCCACCTGCTTCTATCGTTATACACTTCACGAGCTTCAGTATGTGTATTCGAATACCCTTAGGTAGAAACAAATCATTTTAATCTCTAAGGTAAAGCTACATAGTCGTAAACAACAAACGTTATTAGTTCACATTCCTCTGAATATTTTTTTGTGTAAAAATATGCATATTGACTGTACACCTTCCGCTTCAAATATATTCGTACACGCCCTAGGGGCGTCGTAAGCGAGGAGTGGAAGTTTTGTATTCGATGAATAAATACCAGTACTCACAGGATCACTGAGTAATGCGATTTGAACTGGAGCAAGAACTTTAACTCCGAAGGTTACAATCCCGAAATATATAAACTCATACGCTGCTATAATAACTGCTAAAACATTACTAGTCCATTGAAATGTTACATGAGCTTTAAATTTTTTAGAGGACGCAATTTCCCATAACTTCTACAAGATTGGTCTTTTTTTAAATATATTTAGGACACGTCAATTTGACTTCACCTCGCCTGATGGTAAGCTGAAGGTAAAGTCTCAGGAAAGAGGGTCGCCATTACATACACGTACCATGTTAACAATGGTGGCACTCAGCTTGATGACCTCATCAGAAGAGGATTGTCGTCGCAGCCCCGCGTGACACCCACCGGTCCCACTAGTGCTGCGACCACAATTCCCCTGCCCGGCAATGCACTTGCTGACCCCTGAACGCAATCAAACCGAAATTGGATTACTATGGAGGGTTTTTCGCAATCGTGCACGGTGGTACCTTTTTGTTTTTTTTTTTACCCGGCCGAATTTTGTGACAAATTTGTGTCATCAAATTTCTACCACCAGTCTGAGGTAATTTTTTTAATAAAACATAACTTCATAACATATACATAACTTCACGCCTGTATCCCCGAAGGGGTAGGCAGAGGTGTATTACACACCCACGATTCGCCAGTTATGTTAAGGTACCAATGTAATAAGGGGCGAGCCTATTGCCATCTACCGGGCACATTATTAAGCGAGCGATAATTAACATTTATTAATGCACACATAACTACGAAAAGTCAGAGTTGTGTACCCGGGGCGACTAAGGATCGAACTCGAGACCTCGTCTCAGCAGTCCATTACATACGCCACTGGGCTATCGCTATATAAAATATATATAAAAAAAGTTATAGAGCAAAAAAGTTTTTTTTTATAGAAATTTTCTTACTTTTTCCTTATAACTTCTTTAATTTTAAATTCAGGGCAAAAATTTATATGAACATATTTGTAGGCAAAGCGAACGATTTTTTTGAAGGACGCATAATTTCCGAGATATCGCGAAAAAGGTGTTTGCACCCCTTTTTCTAAGATGGCGGTCGAGGGACAAGGGCGACAACCCCACAAACTTGGGGTTAAGCTCCTACTGACCCTATTGACACATGTCCCAAAAATAAAATAACGTCCTCTAAAAAATGCAATATTAGGTCCTTAAATTGTAACATTTCAATGGACTATAGTGCGAGTAATTATTTTCTCGGTAAACAAATTAAACAATCAGTTGCACTGATGTACATCGAGCTGATGTGCTGCCGCGCCAGTGGTATTCATTTGGAGCACAAAATAAATGAGTACAAAGAAATACCAATGTTATTGTTATGACGGCCTCTGTGGCGTAGCGGTAGTGCATTCGACTGCTACGACAGGGCGCGCGGGTTCGATTCCCGCTCAGTGCAAATATTTGTATGCATAAATATGTATATTTGCATTGGTCTGGGTGTTTCTATGTATAATATGTATGTATTTGCAAAAAAAAAGTATATAAGTATGTTTATCCGCATTCTGGAACCCATAACACAAGCTAGTTAACACTATGCTTACTTTGGATCTAGAAAGCGCTGTGTCTAACGTCGTAGAGTATTTATTTATTTATTTCTTGTGTAATATTCGATTGGAATAAATCGATGTTCAGCATACGTAATATAGCTCTATTATTTTTTTATTTTTTTTTCGTGCGGAAATCCCTTCGGATACCCCCCGCCGGCCAGCGGGGGCGGTTATGTCGGGCTAGAACCGACTAAAACCGCACGCCGTCTCGGATTTACAGACGCCAACATTTATCGTGTTTTGGTCTGTCGTAACTATGATACGGAGTAATCAAAAGTAGAGAAAGAGAGCTTAAATCTCGTTGACATATGATAAGTTCATCATTGTCATCTTAGCAATGACCGAGGCTCTCACCTTTGAACCCGATTCATTTTTTTTACGTGTGGATACTCCCACCGGTGCCAGCGATGAGGTGGGTATATCGGAATCGAACCGACTAAAACCACACGGTGTCCTCCCCAAGTGTCCATTGTACACCCCAGGTACGCCCTCGAAAGGATAACCCCATGGTTCCCGACAGACTTCGGCCGCCGTCGCGGCCTCGCCTTTTCGGTCGGGTTTGATCCCGCGTCGGTGAGTTGGCATCTTATATAGGTTGTGGTGGTGGAATTACCTATTCCAACGGGAACGTGATCAGAATTTCACGCAGGTGAAGCCGCGGGCAACAGCCAATGTTATATAAATTCAGTAGTTACAGCTGCGTCATTCAAACTTCTGTACTTACACAACATATCTCTGCATAGCCCAAATACGAGGAGGCCATGAAGTCTAAATTGAAACAAATGTAATCTATTTTAATTGTTGTGTTTAATTAATACCAACCCCAACATTTAATAGTAAACAAGAAAACCGTCGTTCTTGTCTGCTATTGGGTAGAACTTTCAAAGGATTGAGTACATAACTAATTTGTTGGTCAATTTTCATCAAAATGCTCTGAAATCAGTGACCGCAGTCGTGTAACTATCGAATTTTTGAGACGCCGCCATTGGTATAGATACATTTTCATTCTTAAAGTTAAAAGAGAACGTCACATAGTTCTATAAAGAAGGGACTTTCCTGTCCGGATCTATCCCATAGGCCGAGAACCCATAGTACTGGTTTACTAGTGATAACAGCCAGAGATAACCATTTACCAATGGTAATAATAAGGTTTACCTGTGAATACACTTATAATATTTTAGTTCAATAAATAAAGTCCATTGAGCACAATACCTGCACTGGCGATTACCACGGTATCTACTGAAATACTGAATTGATACAAAGCTGTGCATTGTGCAGTTCTAGCTGTAAATATACAGTCAAATATATATTTGACTATATGGTTTTAGATTGACATTAGATTAGATTACATTAAAATTATAATTATAAAGTCATTTAAACCGAAGTGAAGCGAGGGCGGGATGCTAGCATCATATAATACTACTAGCTGATGGTTAGTCATCGTTTTTTGGTAATATGTCTGGGTTTACTTAACCAATTGCCTTCAAACAAATGGCAGATTTTAAATCTAAACAAGACCATTCTAACAGAAAAAACCGCATCAAAATCCGTGTAGTCGTTTTTGCGTTCATCGCGAACAAACAGACAAGAATTCAAAATCTTTTTTTGAATCAGTGTCAAATCACTAAACTCTGTTATACAAGTAATATTTTCAGGTATAACAAATTGTCTGTTGCTGCACTGTTCTCCTAGTAGGAATATACTAATAACTTCAGTGTCTGAAAGTGAAATGTTGCCTTTAGCTGTTTGAATAATAACACTCATCTTGAAATAAAAATCACTACATTCTTCTTCCTATTTTGCAGTTTACTTGTATTTTCTCGTTGCACCAAAGTGTTGAGATAACGATCACATTTCAATGTGTTGAGGTGCTTTTGGTGCTGACACTTGAAGTAGAATGCTAGTATTGGTGTTAAATAGGTGTATTTTTTTTTTCAAAAGAGTACTAGTAAGCGAAATCGCTAGTATTATAGTCTCCCCGTGACCATGGCTGCTGAATAGCAACCGAACGTCGGGTACAATGTTTATAATAACATAACATCAAAAAAATCGCGAAAGAATCCGTTAAAAATAGTTTTATTGCAAAGTGTGACATTCGCGTAAACGTCCCATAAATTGCTTGTGTTAGGAGGCGGTTCATGTTGGTCATAATGGCCAGGATTCGAACCCGAGACCTCTCGATCGTAAGGCCGACTTCTTAACCAATAAGCAACTAACGCTTTCTTAGTGAGGTTAAATAGCATACATAAACTCACGCCTATATCTCCGAAGGGGTAGGCAGAGGTGCCAGCACCCACATTTCGCCAGTTTATGTTTAGGTCCCAATGTAATAGGTGGTGAGCCTATTGCCATTAACCGGGCACTTATAAACCTGCGATAAATACACACATAACTTCGAAAAGAATCGAAAAGTCATTGGTGTGTGCCATGGTAAAGCCTGGGATCGAACCCGAGACCCCGTCTCAGCAGTCCATTACCCATACCACTAGGCTACCGCAGTATGAGGTTAAATAGCTTCTATTATTATTCCTATTAGAATTTTATGCGTAATATTTGTGTATATGGTCTCATCGTCAGGCGTAATATTGCTTTACATCTTATTTTATTGCTTTATTTTTGAGTCCCGCGAATCTCTAAAGTAATCTCACCGAAACAGTTTATTGCCTTTTTTACCTCTTTTTCTCAACTGAGACGTGCTTTAGAGTTATCAATATCAAACATTTCTAAATAGTCCATTACTTCCATAAGTTACGTACATACGTTATTTTTATTTTACAAAATACATATAAGATATACGTTCTACACATTAGCACAACTTAAACCACTAACGGTTTGTCTGGTATGCCATTAAAAATAAGTGTTGGAAGTGAACGAAATAACATAAAGTTGATATTATATAGAAATTAGCAGGTCTTTATTGGAATCAGTAGTGATCTTTTCCACATTGGAGTTTTCTAAAGCCATCACCAGTGGATCAAACCTATTACCCAAACCTCCTAACATTACAGCTGCCAGACTAGAATCCTCTATTTCTTTACCAATATCAGCAAGGTCCTGAGCTAAATTCATTATAGTGTCCAAATAACGCTCCACGTTGTCATCAAAGTCCTTTAAGGTAAGTCTATATAACCTCCTCTCCAAAGATAGCTTTCTACCCATACTCCTGTCTTCATAAACTGCCGCGAGAGCTTGCCATGCCTCTTTGGCGGTTTTAGCACGTCGAACATGTGTAATCGCTGATCCATCTAAAGTAAGGCAAATCTTAGACAACGCCTTTTGGTCGTTATATTTACGGACGTCTTCCGTCGTTTTATCAAACGGTGAATAACCACTGACCGCTTCCCATAAGTCCTCGTGAAGAAGATACATCTTAATTTTAAATTTCCACGAAGGATAGCCCTCTCGGCCAGTCAGTGGTTTTATTGTGCTCAAACCTGCACTTGAGTGCGAAACTCTAAAAGTACTGTACATACTGGGTATATCCATATTTGGCGTCGTCGTTGTCGTCATATTTTCGACAGACATAATTTTCAGTTGAATAGAAATATAACACCAAAACCACAATACAGTTTAAAATTCGTGCTGATAACGATTGTTGTTAATAAAGTTGATATATATAAAGAAATTAGCAGGTCTTTACTGGAATCATTTTTTATTCAATATAACAATGTCAACTAGACATAGAACATACACAAAAATATAAACATATTAGAAACTAAAAAGGTTCATACTGTAACAAATTAATTTAAAAAGATAATTAATTAATTATTACCAATTAAAATCGAGGTAAGTTAAAATAATAAATATGAAGATAGGGGCGAGCGGGCGATTGCTGCGACCGAAGAAAACTAGTTTTGCACCCGCCTGTCACCCCAGCAGAAGCAGGCCGGGACGGTGGGGTGACTAGCACCCCTCCCCCAAACCGGGGCAAGACGGAGACACCGTGGTTCCCAAACCCGAGGGGGCCATCTCAAAACCGGAGATGGCCCAGGGCCAGTCGGGGTGCGAGGGATATGCTTTATGAGCAACCTTACAAACCGGCGTCTGAAGTCCCGAGACGGCGTGCGGTTTTAGCCGGTTCAAGTACGACATAACCCCCCGCTGGCCGATGGGGGGGGGGGGGTAAAAGCCATCTTTAGGCGTCTGAAGACCCGAGACGGCGTGCGGTTTCAGTCGGTTCAAACCCGGATTTCCGTACGCAAAAAAAGGGATCTATAGGCTGCTCAGAAAATCTGCTTTTAATTTCCTTTTTATATTTATGTTTGTAATGCTTTGTATGAAAGATCGATTTAAATTATTTAATACTTGAGGGATGGAAGTAATATCGTACGGAAGGCATTAACTATGGAAGTGGGCGGTTACAAGGGGAGAGGAAGACCTAAGAGGAGATAGATGGACTGTGTGAAAGAAGATAATATGGTTAGGAAGGGAATGAATGTTGAGATGACCGCAAGCAGAGATGAATGGAAAAAGCCCACATGTTGCGCCGACTCCAAATAAATTTTGGGATAGGGGCAGGATGGTGATGATGATGATGATGTAATTTGTAGTTCTTTCACCATAAGCATTTACTGCACCAACTCTTTCCAATATTTTGTTAGTCTTTTTACGCGTTTGAATGATGTGAGATATGTCAATCTGTATGATTTTATTTAAAAAATGTTCTTTGAGTTAAAATGAGACAAATTGTCACTTTATTGCGGACAGGAAGTAATTAACGAAATTAAGAAAGCTAAGGAGGCAAAGCTGTCAAACTCGACAATAACTGCTGGAGCCTTCATCCCACTCTGACCCTCAGACCTTTATGGTAGGTCTCGAACTGTCCCGAAAAAATGTGAAGGGCTTAATTTTCCGTCTGATTTTTATTATTATGTTTTCCTCAAATTCACAATATTGAAACAGTCCATTCCATGAAAAAAAATGGGATAAGGTTGCCCTTTGTACATTACAATAACCTTAATAATAAATGTGCTAATTGTCCGATATGAAATGTATTTTTTATGTATAATATATTATATATGCGGCAAGCTGAAGACAGTGCGCTATGGCGCTCATTGGGGTAGACCTATGTCCAGCAGTGGACTAGCATAGGTTGATGATGATGATAATGATATTTAAAATATAATTATATGCTATATTTAATGAATACAGGAAATATATTGTAAACATTATGTACAAATAAAATAAAAACAGCTATGTAATCTATTTATTGTGATTATGGTAGAATTTCAATAACAGGTGATACCCCATGGCTGCTAACCTAGTTCAAAGGGTTAGCTATAAACTGTAAGCCAATTCCATCGTTGCTCATAAACAACGGAGATTTTTGACGTTCAAGACCGTGCCGGCAGATATTTGCTTCCACGAAGTATTTGCAATTTCCTACCAACTCCTTATGTATTAATAAACACTGACTACAAAACAGTTGAGTAAGTATTAAATTTAAAAGGTAACCCAAAGTTAAGTAAAAATAAAAGCTACGGTGCGAAGACCCTGGAAATAGAAAAGGTGCGGGTCAGTTTGTCACTAGGTAACTACGTCCAAGTGACCCGCTAAAATAGCAGGTGAAGAGAATCTCCCAGCGGCAATGCAGCGTAGCTAGAAGCTATAATAAAAAGAATATAATTAGGCAGCACAAGCTGGTGCCGCGACCTCTGACCGTAGGGGTCATCGGCCTCGTGGCACTAAATAGGTAGGCTGAAATAGCACACAGTATAAAATAAAATATAATAAGCCATGCATTTTAGCAGGCAATAAGCTGCACCGCTGGAAAGTCTTCACCTGTAGAAAGAAGTAGGAAATGTTGATCTCAAAACTTACCCGGAGCCGACAGCAGTTGGCCACGGGGTCAAAGTGACTTTCCCCGGCGAAGGTTACCAAGGAAAGGAACGATATAAGAGCCGTCAGTTGATGACTGGGCTAGTGCTGTCCAATCTCGCTTGCACAACCATAGATATTTAGTAATAACTATCGAAACATACTAAAATATCGATTAATTTACGGATATTGTTTTAATTAGATTTATAAAGAATCCACAACGTTACAATACCCCCTCAATTAGTTCAGGGTTTTTGTTACCCAAAAACCCGATACTGGACTGCTCAATACAATGCTTGACTTACGCTTACACATACATACTTTCTTACATACCTCCTCTATCATTTTCATCCATACTTTGCGGTTACCACTTAAATAATGTAGCACACGCTTCCTTCCGAAGAGAGTTTCCAGGATAATAGGCGCTGGAGACTCAGACGTAAATCTAACAAGATGTTAAATATTGAAATGTCACAGACAACAATTCCAATAGAAAGAAAAAGAGCAATAAATACCACTATATATTTTCGACTATAAAAGAGAAAGTGTTATGTTTTTAGTATAGGGCTTATTTTAGATGTATACATTACCGCATCTGCAATAAGGCTTATTTCACGAGTTTGCGAACCGCTCGGAAGAGGACATAACAAAGATATGCAATAAGGCTTGTTTTTGGAACTGAGTTTGCACGACCGCTCAGCATAATAATGGTATAAAACCATAAGAATCAATACCCAGATACTGGTTGAATATCCCAGCTCCAAGAAAAGGTATCCGTTGGTTTAAAACGCCAACGGACCCACAAATGGTACAAAACCATAAAAATAAGGTATCCGTTGGTTTAAAACGCCAACGGACCCAAAAACAACATCAGTTGGTTTAAAACGCCAACCGACCCACACAACCTTTACTAGGCAAAGCCTAATAATAAAAGAAAACGAACATGAAGTTCAAAGTTCCATCTCAAAGAGAGGAGAAAAGAAGAAGGAAATATATAGTAGTGGTAGGGTAATATAATTTAAAACAGGACAATCAAATTGTCAAAAAATATAATGAACTACTTTTAAAGTTATGACCAAGTCAATTTATTATTAAAGTGTTATTATTCAAAGTAAAATAGTTTATTATTTGACCCACATCAGTGAGTATGTATGCAAACATCAGTTGCAATTGGAACAACTAGTGTTCAAAAAAAATTTCAAAATTTCAAAAAATTAAGAACCCACGGTTCAACAAGGTAAGTAGTTTCTCTAAAGTTTTGTAGTCGTTTATGTTTATATTTATATTATGTGGCAAAAAGTAAAAAAAAATTTTTTTTTTCAAGTTCAAAATGACCATGACGGCATTTTAGAGTTGATCCAACGAATCATACAAAAAATTGCAACAGGCAAAATAATTACGAAGTTGAAAAGTTGAAATAATAAGTCCAAAATAAATATTATTATTTATTCACTAGTGAATAAATAATAATTTTTTGGACTTGCCCCACGTTGGGCGCCAATGTAACGGTTAAATGTTTTTGTCGAAGTTTGTAAATGAAGTTAAGGTGACTATATATGCATGTAAGATTTAATAAAGTTTATGAATGTAATTGAGACTACTACCGGCTAGGGCGAGCAGAGTTAAATAAAAGGTTGATTACAATGTATAGTATGAGATTATAATCGTGAATAGAATGTTACATAAATTTATATCTGGTATTTGAGTAAATGAACCTCAGGGGATGGATTCATAATAAATATTCTGCCGTGGCGTTGTTCGGTCCGTTGTGCAAGATGTTAGTATGCACTTAGCTAGTGGACACGTGGCTGGTGGTGATGCCGGCGTGCCAGGGTCTCCGCTGGTGTGCCTCGCTACCGCCATTATGGTGCGAAGCCCGGTGCGAAGACCCTGGAAATAGAAAAGGTGCGGGTCAGTTTGTCACTAGGTAACTACGTCCAAGTGACCCGCTAAAATAGCAGGTGAAGAGAATCTCCCAGCGGCAATGCAGCGTAGCTAGAAGCTATAATAAAAAGAATATAATTAGGCAGCACAAGCTGGTGCCGCGACCTCTGACCGTAGGGGTCATCGGCCTCGTGGCACTAAATAGGTAGGCTGAAATAGCACACAGTATAAAATAAAATATAATAAGCCATGCATTTTAGCAGGCAATAAGCTGCACCGCTGGAAAGTCTTCACCTGTAGAAAGAAGTAGGAAATGTTGATCTCAAAACTTACCCGGAGCCGACAGCAGTTGGCCACGGGGTCAAAGTGACTTTCCCCGGCGAAGGTTACCAAGGAAAGGAACGATATAAGAGCCGTCAGTTGATGACTGGGCTAGTGCTGTCCAATCTCGCTTGCACAACCATAGATATTTAGTAATAACTATCGAAACATACTAAAATATCGATTAATTTACGGATATTGTTTTAATTAGATTTATAAAGAATCCACAACGTTACAAGGAGGGCTCGTAAAAGAAGGGTCGCTGCCGACTTGGCTGTTACTCCGACTTAATTACTGCCTTTTGTATTTGTTGCGTCAATCTCGGTTAAGTGTGAGCTATGTATGGTGATGTATCCTTTACGTAGATATAGAAGTATTCATATTCTTTATTGTTCAATTTCTTAATAACTAACTAACTAACTCAACTACGTGAGGGGGCCATCTCGAAACCGGAGATGGCCCAGGGTCGGTCGTGGTGCGAGGGAAATGCCCTATGGGCAACCTTCCACCCCGGCGTCTGAAGACCCGAGACGTCGTGCGGTTTTAGTCAGTTCATGCTCAACATAAGGGGGGGGAGGGGGGGGGTCGAGGGGATTTCCGCACGAAAAAAAGGTGCCAACCTAACTATCCTTCTATTATTACAAAATACTAATGCAAGCTTAATTAAATGCCGAGTTTTCTTTCAGTAAAGCTTAGAGTGCTAGAAAGACAATATTAAAAAGAGAAAGAGAAAGAGAAAATATTAGTCAAGTTACACGGAAAACGAATAAATAGAATATTCAGTTTTTTTTATCACAAAAATTCCTAGAATATATTTTCTATGACGCCCACGGCCCGCGTAGATAGGTCGGTTCAAGTTCATGCGATCTGCAGAAACCTATTCCTGGGATAAAAAGCGTACGTGTATTCTAGACTATAATAATATATCTCTTTGATAAATATTCTGATCCCTCCCGGCGTTTAGTGTTAGCATTTATGTAAGTAGTGGGATATATTCACGCTTAAATGTTTCCGATAAGTGACCATATTAAATTGGTTGGTAAAATGTAGTTAAATAAATTCACAAAATCCTAAAAAGACTCCCTTCGAGGATATCCTTGACTTATCTCCGTTATCTAGAGCAATACTCACACATGAATCTCGACTTAAAACTTGGTTGTACTCTAGAACAAAAGTTGAGTGGAGATTTTATGACCGCTCAGGTGATTTACGTTCATATAATCTCGACCTCTAGAACTAAACTAATCTATAGTTAAAACTAGTTTTTAGTCGAGATTAATGACTGAGTATCTAGTTTCTCTAGAATACGGGCCTCGATATATGAAATTGAAGGCTTCCCATATTTCGCCAAACATACTTGAAGTCCTACGTATCCAAGGGCTTGATTTAAAACTTAGCTTATTTCATAGACATTTCAGACTCAATGCTTCTACCATCAATTGTCTAACATAAAAACACTTTTTATCTGACCTGGGAATCAATTCTGAAACCTCATTCAAATCAATATAACACGTTACTGGTCTGCCACGAAAGCAAAAGTTTTAGCAAAACTAAAAAGGTATGTGTACACAACCCAATGCCTATACCACCGATGAGACTTTATCTGCTCAGAAACACGATTTCCATGAGTACATAGATCCCGATGATGTGTAGATGATCTTAAAGCAGTGCTGATCTTCAGTAGAACACCTATAGCCTAGAAGAGTAACTTGAGCTTTCCAAATGAATGAAGATTTTTCCAGTATTCTTGCATTTTTTCTTCGTGAAGAGAAAGAGCACTTTTTGCTTTGTGTTATTGTTGCCGACTGAGGTATAGAATTAAAACGATACCGGCTTTTATATTCTTAATAAATTTTTCCCAATTTTCTGATTGGCCGATCGAGTTATCGCGGCTCGTTAGCGACACCGCGGCTTATATACTTTTCACGATATACCCTTATGAGCGATCGGTCAATTTGCTATTATGTCCTTAATATCTATTTACAATAATTTACTTAATTAACGCTTCGGAACGACTTGCGAGGCGACGACTCGCTGCACTACGCACTCAACTCGCCATGCACCGGCGTCAAGCTCACGTACAATAATGCACGGGTACGCAAAGAAAAAATATGATTGGTGTTGGTCCTATCAATACACGTTACCAATATCAAAACATAATAAAACAAAGATTAAAACTAAACACTTTTGAAAATTAAAACGGGGTTTTACCATTCACGCGTGGAAAAAAACTTTTCAGCGTTACATTAAAATAAAAAGCTCTTTCTGGTTTATCACGAAGATGTGAAAGAAATATGAGTAGGGAATACTAACTAGAACATCAAAGTCCACATTATTTGCTAGTCTGGTGTATGACTATGATAAGTTTCACATTCAGACACAATTACTTCGGGCCACCAACCAGGTGGACACCGAAGTCTTAAAATCACGTAAAAAAAATCAAAATCTTACACCCACTTTTTATCACTTTTCTCAACGTTTCACATGATTCTAAGTCTAATTAAGCAAAAAGATTTCTTGTGTCGGTCTGTCTGTTGGTCTGGATGTCTGGATGTCTGTTTACGCAATAACTCAAGAACCACTTATCCGATTTAAAAAATTCTTTCGCCAATCATCTTGTTTGGTTAATGGGAAGAACTGATTAGATTCTGGGGTTTGTACGTTCAAGGTTTTGGGTACCTACCATACAAATTGTCCCTAAAAATAAGTTTGGCCCGAAGTTTGACAATCACTGCGTGATTTCCGCCCCACTAGATTTGTAATTGTTTTCCGAATAAATAAATGAAATGAATAAATGAATGAGTGTAGTAATTTATTGAACGCATTCACATACTCACTTAGATCGAGTTACAAAGCTGCATGAAATACATTTTATGAGAAAGCCGAGGGCTTTATTTTCTTTCCTACTCCTTACAATTAAAGCATAACATGTTTGGTGCATACCTTTAAAAATACAGAAGTACATTTAAAGAAAACTGCTTAATATTTAGGGCATTAGAATGTTTTTACAGGGTCGGCAGCGCGAGTGTGACGCCTCTAGTGTTGTACACATCCATAGACTGCGGTACGTGCTTCCCATCAGGTGGGCCTTGTGATTATTTAAGTAATATAAAAAAAAACATTTCTAGAAAGTATGATAGAATTCTTATTATGAATATGATTTAAATATTACCCATGTAGCGAAGGCTGTATGTAAGAAGCCAATAAACCACGAAATAAACAACATTTTTTTCATTGTAATAATGATTACTCATTTCCTTTGAAAGAAGACTTGGCTGTAGCGAACCAGATCTGAAGTTTCATAACAATATTTATGTAGCTTGGTATTTATTACATAAGCAATATATACATTCTTCTTAAAGCTTTCTACAAAATGAAAATTATTAACCTACATGTTTATCTATATACTATTATAAAATTGTAAATAACTTGTGTCTGTATATTGGAGATATTTAAAAAATACTTGGATTATATTAATATAAAAACCGAGATCTTCCACATTCCCTTTCTCAGAACGATCCTTGGTCGCAACGAACCTATATCTAGGATGCTAAGAACCTACAACCAGTTCTGGAAACTGTACGATATTGACGTTTTCGGAAACAGCGCTGCCTGGTATAAATGGAGAATAATGAGAAAGGACAATGCCCATGTCAGTATGGAAATCGGTTGCACACTTTTTTTTGCTATGTCACATAAGTATAAACTGCATTAAAAAGCCTGCATTAAGTATTATCTGAAATATAAACGCATATTGTAACAGAACTTGGGGTTATTGAGAGATTAAATGATTACAACTAGAAAAAGAACAACAACAAGAAAATATTGTGACACAGACTGTTGAACTGACGTTTGAGTAAGACAGGGATACCATGTATAAATTAAGAGAAAACTACCACTGAAGCACACATTATTTTACAACTTTAACTGATTATCACTAATAAACTACGAATACATACACGAAATATTAAGATTTCATAATTGCAATATATTTGAATGTCACATTGCGAATTATTATCACGTATTATTATTTAAACATTTTATTTCAAAAAGATTGGTATATTTGCATTCTACCACCAATGGTTTATTTTATATAATGGTGACAATTAAATTAAAATGGAAACGATTATTCATTCAAGTTTTATATCTTTATAATTTAAATTCAAACCCCAAGTTCTAAAGAAGCGATTTAGTGTTAATATTATTTTTTAACATTTGAAATATTGACGCGAACGTCTAAAAGCGCAACCAAGAATGGGCATTCTCCTTTCGAATCTAATAAAAATGCGGGTGATAATGTAAAATTAGTTTAATTTAAAACTC
This sequence comes from Cybosia mesomella, assembly GCA_946251805.1. Classification (NCBI taxonomy): domain Eukaryota; kingdom Metazoa; phylum Arthropoda; class Insecta; order Lepidoptera; family Erebidae; genus Cybosia; species Cybosia mesomella. The sequence continues at coordinate 28,626,800 of OX276400.1, read as the reverse complement.
ATTACTATATTGTTTGTTAATTTTCTTATATTATATTATTGCCATGTGTACTTAGGGTTACGAACGCTGTGCATATCTATAATTGGGTTATGTACTAGATATAACCACAAAACCTGTTTTCTAAGTTTGAAATGTAATATAAATAATCTGTTAATGTGCCTAATAAAAATAATAATAATAAAAATTAACGATTCTGAACACAAAAATATTTTTTTTGGCATGCTTGTTTGTCTCTTTTTCTGTCTGTTTGCGATACACGCAAAAACTACAATACGAAACTTGCTGCGGTTTTTTTTCTATTAGATAGTCTTGGTCAGACTTAAAATCTGCAGTATGTTTGATTGCAATTGGTCTAGTAGAACCGGAGATATGACCAAAAAACGATAACCGTCATCCACGCGGGCGAAGGCGCGGGTCCAGCTAGTGAATTATAATATTATAGTGTAACTAAGAAACTAGTACCATCAAATTTATCATGTGTTTGTGCAGAGCTTAGGTCGGACTGAAACAGGCTTACTAGGCAGAAAGCCTAGTTTGTGTAAATTTGTTGTTTGGATTTAGGCAATAAATTGAGAAAGGTAGGTACATACTACATATAAAGCTGGGTTTAGACAAAGTTGAACAGGTGGCATTATACGTACATTGGTAGGTAAATTTTTACTATAAAACTATAAATATTTGTTCTAGACTATTTGACTGAATGCGATGACCATTAGCCCTGTAAAGACTCGGTGTTGTAAAGATACGGCATCCTTTTGCACTTAAAAAATTAGGCCTAATAATTTATGTGGCATTAATAGAAATTAGAAAAGTAAAAGTATGCCAAGATAAATTATGACATTAAATTAATATAATCAAATAAGGAATCTTTTAAATCAGCTGGCATAAAAATTAATTTCGTAGTATTGAAGCTAGATCTAAAGTGATATTGAGCGTTGAATATGTTAGCCGCTTCATAAATCCTTTAAATTTTGTCACACACAGCGACACGCCACCGCTATATGGTGGATATTCCACTCATACGCACAAAACATTGTCTGCCTGATCCTGTGTTTACGGAAAGCTATAACCTCAGAATCTTCAAGTCTCGAGTGAATAGGTTCCTCCGAGGCAAACGTTATCCTTTTTTTTTACGTGCGGAAATCCCTTCGGATACCCCTCCGCCGGGCAGCGGGGGTGGTTATGTCGTGTCTCGACTAAAACCGCACGGTGTCCTCCCCAAGTGTCCGTTGCCGGGCACCCCGGGTAAGCCCTCGAAAGGATAACCCCAGGGTTGCCGGCAGACTTTGGCCGCCAACGTGGCCTCGCCTGGTGGGGTCGGGTTTTATCCCGCTTCGGTGAGTTGGCAGGCGTGTGTAGGGCACACACGACACGCCTCCGCCACGGCCTGCTCTCTTGTTTTGCTTTAAATATAGAAATGGATTATAGGATTTACCGTGCGCGCGTATTGTGTAGAGTGATTAATCTTAGTTTTCAATTGTTGCCGTTCTGCTTATAGCCCGGGGGAATAACGACAACATTTTGTGTTGGCTGGACAATCGAATTAATCTGGGAGTGATAAACAAATCCAAATCCCTTCATTTACTCTGAATTAGAATTAGCTAGCAGTAAATCAAAACTCGACCGCAATTGTCAGAAATGTTTAATTGTTTTATATTAAACATGTAAACGGAACTATATTGAGATCTAAGTAGACGCTGACGCCATCAGCCGAGCCAATAGACAACGCGTATGAATCCGTTGCACACTGGTGCAATTGTATAAGTTAGTTCGATGTCGAATATATGCGTTTAAAAGACCATTGCACGCTTTTTCACAAGTTCTTTTAGAATTTGATTACCAGGTCACGTAATTGTACCTAATTGAGTTATTCTAGTAGTTTCTCGGTAGACTTGTCGACAATATGCATATTAAATATTAAAAACAATATTTAATTAATTAGGTAACATCAATTCGCCAAAATAAAAGTAAAAAAATATAGTACATGAAATGTAGTACATGTACGTACAGTATACTTTCTGCTTTCTGAACTGACTTCAAATAAAATGAACTTTATAGGTATTAAGAAATATCAGATATAGGCACAGATTTCTCATGGGTGTTTATGAAATACGTGTGTCATTATAAAAGTAACGGAACTCTTCTGAAAAACTCTGTTTGTCAATTCTGAGAACATCTTGGCCGCCCGAGACTACATCAAGAGATAGCTATTGATCAATGAATCAAACTGTTTTGATCAAATAACACAATGTTTCTTTATAGCCTAAGGACTTTAAAGAGATTTCGAAAGTAATACAGTATCTGATACTCCTTTAAACTATCTTGTGAACTAAATGTGCCCGAGACTTCGCCCGCGTGGACTTAGTTCTCGATTTTGTTTTTTTGCACAGAACCCTCATTCTTTTTCTAGAATTAAATTAGCCTATATTACGACTTAAAGTCTCGTCAAAATCGGCTCAGGCGTTCTAGAAATTTCGTAATACAAACGTACAGACAAATAAACAGACAAAAGTTTTCAAAATTGTTTTTTTCTAGTTAATTACCGTGTATATGTATGCATTGAAAAATATTAACGTTACAAACAGACACTTCAAATTTATTTATATGCATCAGTATACGATATACTGCCACAGAACAACGTCCAAACTTTCTAGGGTACCGTGGCCAAATGGAAAAAAACGGAACACTTATAGATTCGTCATGTCTTTGGATCACAGCGTCTCTTTCCTGCTTCCACGCACTTCTCACCGTCTTCATTATCCCTAAAAGCAAGACCATTGGTCATCTTTTACATCGTCATGACAGCATTTTTTGGATCTACCTCTCCTGCCTGGACTCGGTGGAGGCAGCATGGCCCTATATTCCACGGCCATTAAAACAAAAAGACTATCATGCTCACATTGACTCAAATTTCAACTAGCCTCTCAATAAAATTCTGCCCCAAATAATAACACAATCTTTAGGTTTATTTTCATGTCCAGACGAGCCTAAATAGTTTGACTAGGTAGCTTCTACTCAAGTTAGTATATAGACGCCACTTGATGTGGAGTTTCTTTTTATGTAGCTGTTTGTTTAACACTTTTATTACTAGATACATAGAAAGAACGATGGCACTGAGAGAGTTTTTGGCAATGGTTCAACTACGTCAGACAATACGATTAATGTACAAGAAATCTTAGTAGTGCGTACCAACAAATTCACTTAGATTTATTTGTGACCGTATTGGAGTATTTTTATCTAAATGAAACTCCTCCTATAAGGGATTGTTCGCGGGTTTAAGTCTCGTCCTAGATTTTCTCTTTTTAAGATCTAAATCTATAGAAAAAGTCAGCATATTAACTGCTTTAAAATTTCATTAAAATATTAAACCCGATTTTCGCATTAATTAAAGCGCAAACTGTTGATCGACCTGTGATTTGTTTGAAGTCGTATTTATCTACTTGTGAAGACGAGTTTCAACTTATTAAAAAATACTTAACCATATTATAACCAATAGCCGCGGTAGCCTAGTGGTATGGGTAATGGACTGCTGAGACGAGGTCTCGGGTTCGATCCCAGGTTTTACCATGGCACACACCAATGACTTTTCGATGCTTTTCGAAGTTATGTGTGTATTTATCGCGGGCTTATAAGTGCCCGGTTAATGGCAATAGGCTCGCCACCTATTACATTGGGACCTAAACATAAACTGGCGAAATGTGGGTGCTAGCACCTCTGCCTACCCCTTCGGGGATATAGGCGTGAGTTTATGTTATGTACTTAACCATATTATGACAAAATTATCATGTAGCTCAGACATTAGTGAAGTTTAAAGGAATGGTCAAGGAACACTATTTGTCCAATGTGTCACGTGTAGCATAGAATAATTAACTTATACGTATCTTTTCATCGTATCTGTGTATGTATGTATTTTTTAAGTATAATTAAGTATATTTAAGTATGTGTATTTTTAGTTATGAATATATTTTCAAGTAGATATGTATTTATATGGGTATTTATGTAAGTATGTATGTGATGTAACTATTTAATTAAACGCCAACAGCTACCAAATACTCCAACCAACGTACATTTCCATCCAAAGGTTGCCTGGAAGAGATTGCGTAAAGCAATAAGGCCGCCCTTTGTACTTATCCTGTCTTCTTAATTTCTGTATAAAAATATTGTAATTTGGCGTACAATAAAGTATAAAATAAATAAATAAATAAATAAATAACGAAGATATTAAAATATTTTAATGTTACGGTCGAGCGTATTTTATTTATCGCTTTAATGGTTAAGTTTTATTTTTGATCAAATTACTCATTGCTTTGGGAACTAAAGTGAACAAAAACTAAATAATAACATAACATAACATAAACTCACGCCTATATCCCCGAAGGGGTAGGCAGAGGTGCTAGCACCCACATTTCGCCAGTTTATGTTTAGGTCCCAATGTAATAGGTGGCGAGCCTATTGCCATTAACCGGGCACTTATAAACCTGCGATAAATACACACATAACTTCGAAAAGCATCGAAAAGTCATTGGTGTGTGCCATGGTAAAACCTGGGATCGAACCCGAGACCTCGTCTCAGCAGTCCATTACCCATACCACTAGGCTACCGCGGATATAACTATATATATAGGATAGGAACTATATGTATAGGATATAAGATAATAACCATAATGGTAATTAAATATAAAACTTTGATGATGTCGTTTGACTGCACGTGTGATATGAAATATAAGCTGATCCAGTCAATAGCAATTGGAATCATTTTATCCATATGCCCAGATTCCCCTTTCAGGAGAAGCACGAATTTTCTAGTTTTCACAGCACATGTTGCAAAACTTCACGATCTGTTTCACACGCCTTTCGCTTCTTCTACTTTGATAAGTAAGTATTCGAAATAAGTACTTTTTTCTTTCGTGCGGAAATCCCTATATTGAAATCAAATGTTTAATAAACACTATATTATATTATAATGTAGATATTATTTTTATCTATGATATAACGTAGTACGCTCAGCGCATCAATCAATCAATTAGCCTATTGCAGTCCACTGCTGGACATAGGCCTCTCCCATTTTACGCCATAGCACCCGATCCTCCGCCTTGCGCATCCAGTCTATCCCAGCTACCTTTTTCAGGTCGTCCGTCCATCAACTCCTAGTAAAAAAATCCAACCGAAGGGTGTCTGGTGTGTTAGTGTCAGACATATTATAAGATGATTTATAAAATTATAAGTAATAAATAAAATTCTTCTCCTTTTGTTCTCATTAAAATATCGTTTCATTTCATGTAAACCCAAGTTGTGTACAATAAATAATTTATAAGCGGTTAAGAACAACACGGTTGACGATAAAAATCTTCCTAAAATTTAATAAAACCCTTATACTCACCAACCATAAGAAGCAGCCAAGTGCGAGTCGGATTCAGTTTAGAGAAAAATTATTTTAGAAACCTCAATATCATTTTTGAAGACCTATCAATACAAGTATGGGTTAGATGAAAAAAAAAAATTTTGAGTTTCAGTTCTAAGTATGGGGAGCCCCCAAAATCTTTGATTTTTCCATTTTTGTGTGAAAATGTTAATGCGGTTCACAGAATACATTTACTTACCAAGTTTCAACGGCATACTTTTTAGAGTTTCGAAAAAAAAGTGCCTGTGACATACGGACGGACAGACAGACAGACATGACGAATCTATAAGGGTTCCGTTTTTTGCCATTTGGCAACGAAACCCTAAAAAACTCGTGTGAGTAAATATTCGATAAACAAAAGAAAAAACCAACTGCCTAAAAACAGATATCGTTACACAAATATACCAACATTTTGTTGTATTGTTTATTACGTTCGTGGGGCTCGTAACAGATACGTACGATGGTACGTACGTATACATACATAGGTGCTATTGTCCTTATGGAATATAACGCAAAATTAATGAATAGGTACATCAAAAGTCCTTTTAATGCTTAAAACCCTCTGTAACCTAAGCAAATTGAATTGGACCCCCTACTTTGCGAGCGCGTTTCCATTTCATTAGCAGAAATGTCGACGCAGGTTTCCTTGTGATTTATATTCGGTAGATTTTTGCGACAAAGTAAACGTTACCGTGACGTAATGGGATTTAAATAGCTTTGGAAAAATACAGTTAATTTTTATTCATGAGTGTGATATTCACTTGTTCGTGTCTTACTACCCACATCGTTACACAAGTAGTCTATAGAATGCTACTTTTACAATTCTTACGTACATCTCAATGTGGACCCTGGTTATCCATAAACATGGCCTATTTGGTTCGTAAATATCTTTATCTACACTCAAATCGAAAAATTCGAATTACGAATTCAAAGACGATTCTATACATACGCACTTTATAAACACATATACATAAAATTAAAAATAAAACTTATTATAGTACCGCCAACTGTATCATAAAACTCATTATAGTACCGCTATCTTTTTTTATTCATTAATCTAGTCTAAGGTTTTAGGCTGAATATGAAAAAAAAGGCACACGTATGCGCAGTGCGAACTGTGAAAAAAATGGCATCCTTGTAACCTACCTACTTTGTTTAATTTCAATTTTTCTTATGAGTGAAGATAAAGTAATATATGAAACTGCATATAACTTAGGTATTAAAACACTTGAGTCAACAGACTCTCGTGTTTTAATACCCCTTGTTATATGACAGTTGCATAAAGTACTATTATCTACACCCATGCTTTAAATCCTCTATAAAATATTCTGAAACAGTTAGCTTATTGCCAACATTAATACATCCAATGTCATAATAACCATAATATCATCCGAACGGGTGTTATAATGTTGTATGAAATTTCATAATAACACTCCTTTTGCTTTTTCAATGTCTTCCGCGCAAAGGGTTACTCATCAGACAGCCAAATTCTTACTGCCCGATGCGTGGAATCTGCATATGAGTTTCAAAAAAAGAACTGTCATTCACGCGTGTTGCATTGCAATACCACAGCGGCGGCGACGCGCCGTAAAAAAAAATTAAAGCTTATTCGTTCGAATTCGAATTCCCGCTATTTTTCTTCGCTATTATTTTTGCAAATTGTTTTGTTTACTTACGAAAATGAGCGATTTAAGTTTTGATAACACACCTCCAGACATTTCGAATGCAGCAAAGGACATTTCTAACAAATTACTACCGGAAAAATCTAGAAAACAGTATGAAAAGGCGTACCAAGATTTCATGAATTGGAAAATATCAAAGGGCAGTACATCATTCTCTGCAGATGTATTATTAGTTTATCATGGGTGTAGATAAAGTCTTGTATGCAACTGTATAATTAGGTATTAAAACATTCATGTGATACTATTTTCACACTCAGCTTCGCTTCGTGTGATAAACCCACATTCATGTTTTAATACCCCTCATTATACCACAGTTGCATAAATAACTATTCTAGGACGTCCAGTCTATACTCATCATTCGCATTCGCATCATTATTACCTAGAGTCAGTCTTGACTCATCCGTACGTTTTACATAACCAGACTGTTACTGTATATATTTTTCAACATTTGTCGCTACAGCCTCTTTCGTGCCATATTTTTCACATATTATATCATTCCTCACTATATATCACTTAGTTTCACTCCCCAATTCTTACTCAAAAAGCGTGTCACATAATTTTACTTCAGAAACTGTGCATGAATATTGTCTAGATGAAAATGCTATTTGATATGTACAAATTTATTTCAAGTTCTGGAGATTCTTCCTAGGTTCGATTTGTCGTCTCTGCAAAACCTGAATTATATTTTTAATCTTGACTTAACTATTTCCAAATAGTTCACTAGTTGATATTGTCGGAGCTTACGCGAATGTCACACATTGATATGGTCACGGGGAGACTCCCTGTGATTCCCCGTGACCATGGCTGCTGAAAAGCAACCGAAACGTCGGGATCAATGTAAAATAAAAAATAACATCAAACAAATCGCTATAGAATCCGTTAAAAATAGTTTTAGTTCACTAGTCTTTGTTCTTTATTTTTATTGCTGTTTTTATCTGAAACGCGTGTTAGTAAAAGCGAATTGACGAACAGGAGTCAGTTTAAAGGAAACATCTGGCAGCAGATCAGACATTTCTTTGATATTTTCTATAAATTTGCTATAAATTTTCAATTATATAATATTTTTACAATTACAAAAAATATTTTCTCCTCAAAGAAAACTGAATTTATTATTCAATAAGGCTAAATATTCTTTGCAAAGGTGAAATGTTATGTTTGCCAAAAAACTGAATTAGTTATTTTTATATAAAGGAGGTAATTCCATTTACGTGGAAAATAACACACATCAAATAAAAAAAAATATTTTCGGAAACTGAGTATACTACTACGTACTACTACGTACCTACTATTGAAATATGAAACTGTTTGGACCACCCATCGTTAAGATGAGTGGTCCAAAAAACGTTTCAGATCTTGCTGAGAAAATAATTGCTCTGGCATAATTGTTCAAACACGGATGACCTGCCTTCTCTTTTGACATGCGGGAACTCACATAACACAAGAACACTCACTCACTCACACTTGTGAGGCTCATTTATTATGAGCTGGGTGTGTCCGACTTGAACCAACCAAAACCGCACGGCGTTTTGTCACATCTCCCTGTGTGCTTTGGCCGACGTACTCGATATAGTATGTGAGCTGCAAACAGGTGTACACGAAGCGTACAGTGACAAATACGCGTCTTTGAAGCTACGCCTCCGTGGGCAGTAGGCCCTAACTGTTTAAAATATATATATATACATAATTGGCCAGATTTATTTGAAGCGTCAGTAGCTTAGTGGTTAAGGAGTCAGCCTTTCAAACGAGAGGTCTCAGGTTTGAATCCTGGCCATTAAACTAGCGATATGAACCCACTCCTAACACAGGCAATGTAGCTAAACCGCAGGGGTTGTTAATAATTTTCAGTTCTGATTATAATAGCGCTTTCATTAAGTTCTGTCAAACGTTCAGATAGCTATTAAATCAATGAATTCTATGAACTGATTCGATTCTCATCGGTTATGCAGCAATATACATACATACACTCACGCCTTTTTCCCTCCGAGGTAGGCAGAGACAACAGCCCGCCATCAGCCTCCGTCCTTACCCTACGTAAGGACTACTTCACGAGCGTTGAGCACGAGCCCGCCAGTTTCGAGTACTTTTGCCCTGCCCTTTTTTCAATACCTCATTAATTTGATCAGTGTATGTTCTGCGAGGTCAACCCCGGCTTGCCTGCCCACTTACATCTGCCTTATATTATACTCGGTGTGTCATTAACTCAGTACTCATTTGTTCTAAGTGCCCAAACCACCTAAGCATACCCTTTTCAGGTAACAGGAGCAACATTCGCTTTCAGGCCACAACATTTTCGTATATCTGTATTCCTCTTCCTCTCAGCCAACCTTACTCCACACATACTACTTAATGACCGCATCTCACTGCATTCACTCTACTTTCATGATTTTTCTGCCATACCCGACTTTCACTTCAATACAATTATGTGGGGACTAGCACGCCGTTATGAACAACCAGTCGTGCCTTCTTCGGCACTGACTGACTACTCATGAAGGAATACTAATTATAACTATCGTCTTTCTTGCATTTACTTTCAAACCTTTCGCGCTCTTAAAGGCCTTTCCATGCTGTTCACCATTTTCTGCAACTCTTGTGCCGATGATGCACGTATCACTTTGTCAACGGTATATAGGTGGCACTTAACGTGCAGGTCTTCCATCTTTATTCCATATTTACTCCCTTTCATATCACTCATACAGCTATCCATGAAAAGATTGAACAGCCAAGATGAAGCTACACATCCTTGCCTGTCACCTTTGGAGATGGCAAACCAGTCCGTGTAGGTGCCATTAATCCTAACAGAGACTGTGAAGCTCTTGTACAATGACTTCAGGGCCCGTATTAAGTTACCGTCCACCCCATACATGGATAGTACCTCTTTTTTTAATCGCGTGGAAATCCCTTCGGATACCCCCCCCGCCGGCCAGCGAGGGCGTTTATGTCGGGCTTAGGACAGAGGTCCTGCGGCTGAGTCGCCTGCGACGCGCGGCGAGCATGTTGCGGGCTCGGCGGGCCGGGAGGGTTCTAAACCTCTTCCGGGCGAGCTCCGCCATCTCTCCTTCATGAGCATTACATACTCGCAGCAGGAGGTGGCGGCGGCCCACGCGCTCGCGCTCCGCACCATTGCCGTAATCATGCTGCCGAGCGAGAGGACTCCCACCCCGATGGCTGCTAAGAGTTCACGCATCGGTGCCTCCCACGCCGGGCAGTCCGCCACCGTGTGCACCCCGAGTCCTCGCTTCCTTCGCAGTGATGGCACTCAAGCGTTGGCTCCTTCCTGATCCTGATGCAGGTGGTCCCCGAAGCTCCCCTTCCCAGAGATCACCTGCGTCAGTCGGTACGAGAGGCTTCCGTGTCGCCACTCTAGCAATCCTCCATAATGGGCCTTACCACCGCTATTGCGGCGTGGCCTACATGGATAGTACCTTTTTTTTTTTTACGTGCGGAAATCCCTTCGGATACCCCCCGTTATGTCGTGTCTCGACTAAAACCGCACGGTGTCCTCCCCAAGTGTCCGTTGCCGGGCACCCCGGGTAAGCCCTCGAAAGGATAACCACGCCACCGCGGCCTCGCCTGGTGGGGTCGGATTTTATCCCGCTTCGGTGAGTTGGCAGGTGTGTGTAGGGATGGATAGTACCTTCCACAACTCATTCCTGTTCACCTTGTTATACGCTCTTTCCAAGTCTTTCTGGTTTTTGGCAAAGTACTTCTCCACAACGCAGACACCACAAGACTTGATCCATACATCCCATTCCCTTTCGAAATCCCGCTTGCACATCCCAAATCTTATCATCAGTCATGCTTACTACCCTATCAAACAAAATTTTGGCATACAATTTACCAACCACACTTATAAGGCTGATGCCGCGATGATGAATGTTTTTGCTGAAGATGGTCTTTATTAACACCAAAGCAGGCTCAAGAAATTTTATTTCATTTTATTTTGTACTCTTTCAATTATATACACTAACACTCCAATAAGCATTTGTCTCACAACTACTCATTGAAACCATTCTGGTGAGTCTAGACACGATATTATATTTTTCATCTCTCCTGTTCGGAAAGTTTAATTTTCATAGATAGAGTCCATGATAATTTAATTATGTCATAATGCCTTGATATCATGCCTTGATATCATGACGCTTTTTTTTTACATGGCTGCCTAAATGCACATCTCATGACCAACTCAATCGAGTTGTTTCCAAATTCAATGTAACCAAACTGATTCGATTTTCAAAACTTTTCTAATGTTATGCCAACATTAGAAAAACTTTGAAAATCGTACGTGAATTATAACTTTTTTTTTTCAGTAGTAAAAACAATTTAAGTTTGCTAAAGAATTCGCAGGAAAACGAGATTCAATATAAATAAATACCTTGTGTTAATTGTGGTTAAAAATGGTTTCGGAAAGTGATTCCAGTGACATGGATATTAATTTAACTCCCGATGAGATTAAAGAACAGGCAAAAGCTGTTTTAATAATCTATTTTCAAATTGTTTTAATTTTACTTTTATTTTTAGCTGATAATCAATATACCTGTTTCATTAAATGTGTGTGTAGTATTTTAATTTCCTCACATAGTCGAAATGAAAGTAGAGTGTTTACCTCAGGTGAATGTCACCATTTCACCCTCGAACTATTGGCGCTCTCACTTCGTTCGAGCGCCAGTAATATCTCGGGTGAAATGGCTGACTTTCAACCCTTGTGTAACAATCTACTATTGTTGTTTGCCTCCAAACTTACATCCCATTCTCCAAACTTTTTGTTGGAAAAATAATTGTCTGGATGAGGTTAACTTGCTCTTATCGCGTCTTGCTTACAGCGATGGTGCGGAGTACTAGCGCGTGGGCCGCCGCCGCCAACTCCTATTGCGACTAAATAGTGCTCGAGAAGGAGGCGGCGGAGGGGATTCAGAAAAGACTCAGGTCTCCCGATCCCGCGAGGCGCGGAGGTGACTCAGGCATCGGAGGTCGCTGAACGACCTCTGACCTCCATGAACGCAGGCTGGGGCTGACAGGTGGAACCGCTTGTCACCCTAGCACCACCCACACCACCCACCCTCTTTCCGGGGGCGAGACGGGGACACCGTGGTTCCCAAACCTAAGGGGGCCATCTCGAAACTGGAGATGGGACTGGGTTAGTCGGGATGCGGGGGATATGCCTTGGGCCACCTTACACCCGGCGTCTGAAAATAATATAGTTCGAATCCGATATAACCATCCCCGCTGGCCGGGGGGTATTCCGCACGAAAAAAAAAGTTATGGTTTACACGATAGACATTTTTTGAAAAAATCCGTGAGAAATTGGAATCTGGCTACACTGGGCACAAACTGCTTGTGGTACTAATATTATAAATCTGAAAGTTTATGAAGACGTTTAGAATTAAGTTGATACCTTATCACTAGATCTGATTAAAGTTTGGTACATTGATAGATTGTGGTCTGCAATAGCACATAGGCTACTTTTATCCCTGGAATAGGTCCCCATTGGTTATAGGAACGGGATCAGACAGCTAGTATAAAAATAAAGCAGAAAACATTTTCGACTGCAGGGAAACTGCTGTGTTTTATGTAGTTGCCATGATAACTGTGTCTAGTATTATGCATTCAGTCCCCACATGTAGTGACTATTTATTTGATCTGCACATAGCCATTTTGAATATGAGTGTACTTTGTATTCTGTGTCTGTAAAAGTGAACGCAAACTGCTTTGTTATCTCTTGTATCTGTACAATCATGAACATACATTCAACAACAAGAAATGATATTAAAATGTTCGGAAGTAACCACTGGTTTTGGTCTCAGTGTATACAGCGTTTACAATATTACATTATTTTTAACTTTAGGTTTGCGGGGCTGTCACTTTAATTATACAATATTGCAGTCACAGCTTTGCTATTAATTCGTTGATTTAAAATTAAATGTAATATAATATTTACTGATTTTTGACAATTTTAGCCAGTAATGTATTTTTATTTTTATTTTTATTAATGAAATGATCCTATTCATTTCATTTGTATGGATTTATAGTTAGAATTATAGTTAGGTTAGGTACAGGGAAGGTTCGGGGTGCGAGGGAAATGCCTTATGGGCAACCTTACAGCCCGGCGTCTGAAGACCCGAGACGGCGTGCGGTCTTAGTCGGTTCAAGCCCGACATAACCGCCCCCGCTGGCCGGCGGGGGGGTGTGCGAGGGGATTTCCGCACGAAAAACCAGGGTACGGAGAAGGTTATTACTTAATGTAAGTACCTTAAGTAACAGTGAGCGGACTATGGTTGAACGCACAGTTAATATGTGCGAGTAGGTAGAATGCCTACTATTATTATATATTAAACCCTTAATTACACCATCAAGACACACTATTTATATATTCAATTTATTTTATATTATGGTTCGTGTGATGGACCAGTAATGATTTTTTTGATTTTTTTCTTTGAAATTTTTGTAGCAATCGTTCGATGTATTGTGTAGGTTGATGGCATCTTTGGCGACTTATTTTGGACAGCTATTGTAGCTGAAAAGTATATATTCGAAACTAGAAATTTACTAAATACAACATAGTCACTGCAGTTGCACTGAGAGGAAGCATGGGCCAGTGCCTCGTCCGTCAATCAGCAAGTATATCGGCTACTTAGCAAGTGAAGTTGGTTTTGGTCCCGAAGTTTAGTTTTGGTGAGGCTCCCGAAGTTTAGTTTTGGTGAGGCTTCCATACAATACGAATACAACCATACAACCGAGACTCTTATGAAGGAGAAGACAAGCCAGTCGCTATCACGCCCTACTAACCTGCTCCTTTTCCAAAAAAAAAAAATGAATTTCTTCGATTTGCGTTTTTCTGGTCGACCCCCACCACACTGACTTGCCTATTCACGATGTCCCGTATTTGTCAGTATGGGATCCTGCCGTTTGGCAAAATATGTTTCGTCAAATTTCACTTCCCAAAAAACTTATCGCATAGTTTCATTTCCCAAAAGAATCTTTACCAAATTTATATTTCGCATTTTAATCACTTCGCCAAATATTCATTTGGCAACTTTTTACTCTTGCTCAATTTTTATTAAGTCAATATACATTAGGCAAATGCTTTATTTTGTAAAAAATTATATTCCAAAAGTAAGTTCCTTCAAATTTTTTCATATAAGTTACGTAGGCTAGATCGGAACTGCCAGAAAAGTGGGTTAGGTTAGGTTAGAACTGTGGCCCCAACAGAGTGGCGGAATTATTATAGTAGTTCTTACCTGTAAATTAGTTGTCCAAATGAAACAAACACCCATGCAGCAGTATATTTTCAAAATTGGATCTTAAACTTTTAATACTGGCTTTTTCGAAATCCAAAATAATAAAAAACCATATTTGACTACCTAATACTTGATAAAATGAAAAACTTGGTAAAACTTTGCCAGGTAATTTGTTGAACAATAAATTGCCGAAAATAGTATTGCTAACTGAAAAATTGCGAAAAGGGAGAACGTTTTCTGCCAAACATTAGTGAACCTGTCAGTATACATGATTTTTCATTCGTTTCATGTGTCCAAACAACATCAATATACCTTTAACCATATAATTAATAGCTGTACTAAGCTGGAGATCCCTACCAATTTTTTAAAGGGATTAGATTAATCTTTAGGTACTGATAAGATAGCCTCTCTGTATTAATTTAGCCCATTTTACCCGCATTATAGATAAGCTATTCGCTTTTGTTAAGAGTCGTAATTTCGAAAAGTATTAATCTGATAAAAAATAAATGAAATATACCATTTGGGTGAAACGGGCAACTTAAAATTTATTTTCATCACGTTGCAAAGAGGCGTTGTGTAAAATTTTAAAAAATATATTCAATCTCGTTCCGTGTAAATTCATAAAATTTTATTTTCAGCCAGTTCGAATTCAATTTGACTTAACGAGCATTTATTGTATGGAGTTGGATTGGTTGATATATATTAATATATAATAAATTTTACAAAGACAACTGACCATACTGTAAACCGAGCCTAAGCTGTACCTTTTTTTTTTTTTTTTTTATCGTGCGGAAATCCCTTCGGATACCCCCCCGCGTGCCAGCGAGGGCGGTTATGTCGGGCTTGAACCGACTAAAACCGCACGCCGTCTCGGGTCTACAGACGCCGGGGTGTAAGGTGACCAAAAGCGCTGCCGATGTCGACTATTCGCTACATGGCTCCTATAGACCCGGGAAGTCCCTCCGAAGACCAGTCAGGATAGAGCATCCTGGTGCCAAGTAATGAGAAGAACCGATTCCAAATAATGAGAAGAGGTAAAAGAAAAGAAGAAGAGAATACTGAACCTGTCTCTGTGACCAACGGAAACCTATTCCCGGAACTTAATCCTTACAAACAACCTTTTCACATGAACCTTTTCAAGCAATGCTTTTTATTCCTTTCCTTACACCCTTCAATTTTTCCATGAAAGTAGATGTCAATTCATCCATTAACACCCATATTTAGTAGTGTTACTGATCGGAAAAAAAGTAAGTATACAGTAACAGTCCGACACTATGGGTTTTTTTTCCCAAACAGTAACACTGTTACGCGTTTCGAGCCCGATAGAGATTTAGAACTCTCTCGGCCCGCCGAGCCCGCCACATGCTCGCCGCGCGTCGCAGGTAACTCAGACGCCGGAAGTCGCTCAACGACCTCCGTCCTCCATGACAGCAGGCCTGGGGGTAGCAGGTGAGGTCACCTGTCCGAAGCAGAAGCCGGCCTTCCAGGGCAAGATGGGTACATCATGGTTCCCAAATCCGAGGAGGCCATCTGGAAACCAGAGATGGTCCAAGGTCAGACGGGGTGCGGAAATACCTTATGGGCCTCCTTAAACCCTGCAGACCCCAAACGGCGTGTGGTTAATAACCTCCCCCAATGGCCGGTGAGGAAAATTTTGATCCGTGAATGTTGCAAAAACCACTCAGTCTGCACATGTGATGCGGCCTAACGAGCAGCTTTCTCCCGACTCAGTTGTTAACAGCTTGTTGTTTAAGTAACAGCCGACTACTATATTTTCCGTGACGCGACTCCCCCCTGACCTCCACAACCCACAGGCAATATCGAAGTTGTATATTTAAACAGGTTGTCAGACTTTGGCTCCATCTACCTATAATGTATGTCTTTCGTATGCCAGCGACGATAGCCCAGTGGCATACGTAACGGGACTGCTGAGACGAGGTCTCGAGTTCGATCCCCAGTCGCCCCGAGTACACACCTCTGACTTTTCGTAGTTATGTGTGCACGTGTGCATGTGTGTTTACTGGTGGTAGAAATTTGATGACACAAATTTGTCACAAAATTCGGCCGGGTCGGTACCACCGTGCACGATTGCGAAAAACCCTCCATAGTAATCCAATTTCGGTTTGATTGCGTTCAGGGGTCAGCAAGTGCATAGCCGGGCAGGGGGATTGTGGTCGCAGCACTAGTGGGACCGGTGGGTGTCACGCGATGCTGCGACGACAATCCTCTTCTGATGAGGCCGTCAAGCTGAGTGCCACCATTGTTAACATGGTACGTGTATGTAATGGTGACCCTCTTTCCTGAGACTTTACCTTCAGCTTACCATCAGGAGAGGTGAAGTCAAATTGACGTGTCCTAAATATAAAAAATTATCGCTCACTTAATAATGTGCCTGGTAGATGACAATAGGCTCGTTTACGTTTTTTTATTACATTGGGACCTTAACATAACTGGCGAATCGTGGGTGTGTAATATACCTCTGGCTACCCCTTCGGGGATACAGGCGTGAAGTTATGTTATGTTATGTTTCGTATGCCAACCGGGGTTGACTGCTTTACGTGCTCTCCGAGACACTGAGGGGCATCAATGTGTCAAGAATGGTTACACATCCTAAGACTGACCTGGCTAGTGTTGCGTTACCTTACACTGTGCTAACCCAATCGATTACCACATAGCCATGAGCCCTTCTTGTACTGTTTAATGTAAATGTTATTAACATACCGCTAGGCGCGATTAGTTTTCCTGGTCAGAAGATAACTCCCCATTCCTCCACATCCCCAATTGGCCAAGTTTCTCTGACAGCGGCCAACTAGGCCCGCATGCACTTTAATCATTTCCTTCAGAGTATCTATCAGCACTTTGGGCAGCATATAACGACAGCTCATGAGTCTTCTAAAGACAACTAAATAAACCTGCAATAATCGCATTTTCGATAGATTTATCCCAACATATTGAATATCAAATTACCGACTTGTCAAGTTACAAAGTGAAGACTAAAATTAGAGGAAAATCAAACGGAACTTGACTCTTAAACTTCAATAATTAATGCAGGTAGATAATTATTATTCCAGAGGGCTCAACACTCAGATGGCACCATTCTTGGAATATTTAAAGAGTATTAATAACGTTTTATAAAACGTGCTCATATTTTACACCATTCTGTTTTTAATCATCTTCAAAGAAATTATCAATTCGACACGTAGAGCAGGCGCTACAGGTCTTTGAGTTTGCAAAATCCGAGGACCGGCAAGATTCCTATCAATCGGTTTGGTAAATAACTTACGATGATTTTCAAAAGTTTAATATAGCTGAAGAGCTTATCTACAGCATAGTGTATTGTCGTCGTATATCAATCACAAATATTGAAAAGTTAAGTTATTTATTTTTCTTACATAACATAACTTCACGCCTGTATCCCCGAATGGTTAGGCAGAGGCGTATTATACACCCACAGTTCGCCAGTTATGTTAAGGTCCCAATGTAAAAGGGGGGCGAGCCTATTGCCGTCTATGTTTCATCATTTATTTTTCTTAAGTCAAAAAATTATGTTATTATTTTAAATTTTATTAATACATACAACGATCACGAGAACTCACTTAATTTTAATGATTTTTCATGTCACTAGGAACGTTTTCTCTCTGAAACTTGATATCGCTTAAAGCGTTTTGATTCTTTCGTATGTTGTACTTACGTATGTAACGTTTTTACTCATAATAATATATTTGGTATGTTTATTTCTACATTATATTGTTATTATTTGTCATCGTATTACATTTTGATTACACTTTTTATTTATTACATCCTGAAGGAGCACTTTATTTTAACAACATGATTCATTTATTAAACGGCACAAACAGCAATCACATTATTTATACTGTTGACTGACGGCACTTGGTGGAACTTGTCTGTACCTTTTTTTTGTTTTTTTTTTATCGTGCGGAAATCCCTTTGGATACCCCCCCGCCGGCCAGCGGGGGCGGTTATGTCGGGCTTGCACCGACTAAAACCGCACGCCGTCTCGGGTCTTCAGACGCCGGGGTGTAAGGTTACCCATAGAGCATATCCCTCGCACCCCGGCTGACCCTGGGCCATCTCACCACTAACAGCATCGCTCATCCTGTCTCCTCTGAAAGCAGAGGAGTACGGAGAGCGATGTGTTCCCGCCACGTTGGGTATTGGCCGACGATCAATGCCAACCCTATGAAGGGGTGAAGGGGAAGCCATTGACCGCCGCCCAGGCTGTACCGGCCGCTCCGATTCCGTTCCCCCCGGACTGCAGCGGGATCGGAATCGGAGCGACACTCGAGGAGGTTACCCAACACACACCCCAACTTGTCTGTACCTACACACATATTGAATTAAATCACTTTGACATGCCACAATATTTATTTATTAAACCCAGTCAGGTTTAATAAATAAATATTGTGGCATGTCATGTGTGCCTTTGATTACGCCTCATGGCATAATCAAAGGTTCTTATGACAGTTACTATATAACACGTCAGGTCAGGTTTTATAAATAAATATTGTGGCATGTCAAAGTGATTTAATTCAATATCAATAGAAATCACATATTTGCGAATTTTCAGCTAATCATTGGAGTGTCTTCTTTTTCTTTGAAAACATCAAAACATTTGTTGGCCGCAGCATGTTTGTCTGTCCGCTGCTATAAGCGAGCGCTCGCGCGATGGGTCCGTATCGTAGATACAGTACATAAGAGCAGGCGGTTCGACGTAGTACGCCGCTCTACTCAGCGGACCGCCTTTAAGATTAAAAATGATATAAGCTACATATGTTTGCATTTTATTGGATACAATACATGTATTGTTTTTTAGTAGGTTTTTTGGCTTATTTTCGGTTTTGCGGTTGTGACTAGGTGTCTGACACCTGAACCCCGAGATAAAAGCCTGCGACAGCTCCTCGTCTGTTGATCAGGGGGTATACCGGCTTGCAGGTGAGTTGGTTTGATCCCAAAAATCACGTTTGTATTGCAATTTTAATTCTATGTTATTGCATTTGCATTTTGAATATGTGAAAGATTATTACACTAGCTGTTGCCCGTGACTCCGCCCGCGTGAGATAACCCGAGACGGCGTGCGGTTTTAGTCGGTTCAAGCCCGACATAACCGCCCCCGCTGGCCGGCGGGGGGGGGTTATCCGAAGGGATTTCCGCACGAAAAAAAAAAAGAAACTGATCCCGTTGTCTACCTATTCACAGGGTAAAATACTAATGTAATACTAGCTGTTGCCTGCGGCTTCGCCCGCGTGGAATACTGCTCCCGTTACCGCTTCCCGTGGGAACCTATTCCAGGGATAGAAAGTAGCCTTCATGTTTCTCCAGACTATAATCAATTATGTAGTAGCAAATTTTAGCCAAATCCGTTCAGCCATTAGAGCGTGATTGAGTAAAAAACATCCAAACTTTCAGATCTATAATGTTAATAGGATTCTAAACTATAATCTTTCTTTCTGGCTAATTTCATTTAATTCCGTTCAGCCGTTTTTGAGTGCAAGAATAACAAACATCTACACACACACACATTCATCCACCTCACAAACTTTCATATGTATAATATTTAGTAGTATTTTTATGGAATGTGAAGAGCGAGGCCTTCTAACACAGGTATTATCTACCTGGGGTGCTAGGTTGGGGAGGGGTGCTTGGTTGGGGACCTCCACGCGGTGCACCCTGGGCCACGGAGACGGCAGCGCCTCTCTCCTAGGGTGGGAGAGACGCTACCGCCTGCGGCCAACTCCGACCGAGGCGAGGACGGCCCTGTTGAGGGCTGTTCGGAAGCTTTCCACGTGTCCCTCTGATTAGCAGATGGCACAGTGGAGAGCAAGTAAGGGGGCCATCTCGAAACCGGAGATGGCCCAGGGTCGGTCGGGGTGCGAGGGATGGGTAACCTTACACCGCGGTGTCTTAAGACCCGAGACGGCGTGCGGTTTTAGTCGGTGCAAGCCCGACATAACCGCCACCGCTGGCCGGCGGGGGGGGGGAGTATCCGAAGGGATTTCCGCACGAAAAAAAAAAAAAAAAAGGTATTATCTACCTAAAAGAAGTGCCTCAACCACTGTTTTATTTAGTACGTAAGAAAATAAAAATAAATTGATTTTGATTTAAAAAATAAAAAAGAATTCTCTATTGCCGGTTAAACAAATGCTACGTAATGTGTTATATGGAATGTTTTTGTTGTGTGAATGGAATTGTGCCTATGTCCGAATTAATAACACTTTAGTGGCACGGATGCCCTTATTAAAAGTTTAAGCGGTGACCTTATGAATGTAATTTCCTATAATTATCATTTGTTACATATTTTCACATAGTGTTTATATGATATCAAAGAGAATGATGATGAATGTTTATTATTATCTATGATAAATATATCTATATCTAGCATCTATCCATACCTATCTTCTATTCTATAATAATATTATAAAGAGAAAAGATTTAAATACATATAGTCACGCCTTTTTCCCATAGGGGTAGGCAGAGACAACATCCTTCCACTTGCTACGATCTTGGCATACGCCTTTCGCTTCTTCCACTTTCGTAATTATTGTTTTCATACATGCACGCAGGTTACGGGTACTTCTGACCTGACCCTTCTTCAAAACGTCATCGATCTGATTGGCATACGTACGCCTACGTCGACCTTTACCGGGTTGTCCAGTAGCCCTCGCCTCATAAATCTGTTTCATAAGCTTCTTTCATCCATCCTCTCTACATACCGAACCATCTAAGCATCCCTTTCTCTATCTTGGTCACTACATCTTCTGCCATACCACAACGTTCCCTTATCACGCTGTTCCTCACTCGGTCCATCAGGCTCACTTCAGCTATACTTCTCAGACTTCTCATTTCAACAGCATTCAGCTTACTCTCGTGTTCCTTCTGCCACACCCAACATTCACTACCATACATAAGTGTGTGGACGAGTACTCCTCTATGAACAGCCAGTCGTGCCTCTTTAGATACTTTCTGGCTGCTCATAAAATTATGCAGGGCCCCATTCACTTGATTACCAGCCAAAACTCTTCGCTCAATATCAGTCATACTTTACATCCCTCGTAAACTTTGAACCCAAATATACAAACTCTTTCACTTGTTCTACTGTTTCTTCTTCAATCAGAATTCTACAATTTGTCATCTTTTCTTCTCTTTCAAAAATCATCACTTTCGTCTTACTTATATTTATTTTCATTCCTCTGTTTGTTAAGGCCCCATGCATAATATTAACCGTCGCCTGCAACTCCTGTTCCGATGATGCCAATATTACTTGATCATCAGCATGCATTTGGCAGTCAAGTCATTCATTCTTAATCCATACGCACTCTCTTTCAGTTCTTTCAGGCAAGATTTGTTTGTTTGTAATCGATAAACACTAAAACTACCCAACCGATTTCAAAAATTATTTGACCACTAGAATGCTACGTTATCCCTGGGTAACATAAGCTACTTTCATACCGATATTCCCACGGGATCAGGAATTACGCAGGTAAAACCACGTGATGATGCTAATTTATTATAAGTATTTTTTGCAGGCATGCAGATTTCGATTTAAGATTTGAGAAATTGTACTTTTTTCCTCCTAACATAACTTTATATATACTATGCAATGCATTATTTAGAACACAACATTTTGAACCTAGTAGTTGTACTTTGGGGTGTATGCTAGAAAACCTCCTTGTGGTGCACCCTGGGCAACGGAAGCAGCAACTCCTCTCCTTCCCTAGGGGGAGTAGTTGCTCCTTCAGGCTGATATTCTGCCAAGGTCGAATTGACCTAAGAGAAGGAAAACTCGAATCTAAACCCTCTACCAACCCGTCTGGCCAGCGTGGTAGTAGTAGGCCATAAACCTCCCATGATTAGAAGCCACAACAAAAGGCCCCCAGTTCCCGGTGGTCCCGCTATTCCCGACTACGGTAGCGGTCGCGGTAACGGCGGGGCGGGGGGTGCTAAGAATCTCCGGGTTACGGGAGGCTACCAACAAAAACTACAGCTGGCAGCGTACAACTGCAGTACACTTCGGCTGGACCACCATCTCGCCGAACTGGAGATAGAACTGGGTCGCATAAACTGGCACATACTGGGGTTGTCCGAGATCCGAAGACTGGGGGAGGACACGGTAACCCTTGAGTCAGGCGACCTATTCTACTTCAGAGAAGGTGATCAGCTCTCCCAGGGAGGTGTCGGTTTTCTGGTCAAAAAGGACCTCATTAGCAGCGTTGTTGAAGTCGGTAGTGTGTCGAACCGGGTAGCGTACCTTGTCCTTAAAATCACTAACAGGCGTTCCCTGAAGGTGATACAGGTATATGCGCCGACCTCGACTCACCCCGATGAAACCGCCGAAGCCGTGTATGAGGACATTGTCAAGGCAATTAATCATACCGCCAAGGCCACCTACAGCGTTGTTATGGGGGACTTCAATGCCAAGGTGGGAGTACAAGAACGCGGCGAAACGCGAATAGGACCCTATGGAGTGGGGCGCAGAAATCACAGGGGGCAAATGCTAGTCAACTTTCTCGAATCCCAGGGGCTCTTCTTAATGAATACTTTCTTTAAGAAGAAGCCCCATAGGAAGTGGACTTGGCAAAGCCGGGATTCCGTGGTAAGGAACGAGATAGACTTTTTCATTACGGACAGTAAGCACATATTTAGAGACGTCTCCGTGATTAACAGGTTCAACACCGGAAGTGATCACAGACTTGTCAGAGGCTCTCTAAATATCAACCTTAAAGCTGAAAGATTCCGAATGATACGGTCTACTCTCCGACCTACGCCGCTCCAAGTAGCTCTAGGGTCCGAAAAGTTCCAACTGGAACTTAAAAATCGTTTTGCAATGCTGGAAACCACTAGCAGTATTGATGAGAAAACCGACACAGTGGTCAAAACTCTGCAGGAAGTGTCCCGAAAGTTGTTTCCCGGAAAACGCAAACAGCTAGAGTCCAAACTCTCTCCTGAGACTCTCGAACTTATGAGGAGGAGGCGTGATGAGCCCTCAACTCAGTCGTTTTCGTTGGATGGGAGAGTCTTAAACCAAAAAATAAAAAAGCTGATACGACGCGACCTCCGACGCTTCAACACTAACATCATACATGATGCGATTGAGCGAAATAGGGGGTCGAAAGTGTTCGCTCAGCAATTGGGAAGGCCCCATCTGACGAAACTTAAAACTGAGGATGGCAGAACCATCACCTCAAAGTTCGAGATTCTCGAAGAGGTCGAGAAGTTTTATGGACAGCTGTATGCATCACGGATGCCTAAACTGACGGGACACAGCGTTGAAGACCACAGAGCTCCACTCACGCGCCATTACACCGAGGAAATACCCGATGTCGAGCAGTGCGAGATAGAGGCGGCTCTCAAGCAAACAAAGAACAACAGGTGCCCTGGCGATGACGGAATTACTACTGAGCTCCTAAAAGCAGGCGGGGTCCCAGTGCTCCAAGAGCTAGCGAGCCTTTTTAATTCCGTCATCCAGCAAGGCTTAACACCTAGGGCATGGAGCGGGAGTGCGGTGGTACTGTTCTTCAAAAAAGGTGATAAAGCCTTGCTTAAGAATTACAGACCCATCTCACTCCTGAGTCATGTCTACAAGCTGTTCTCGAGAGTCGTCACGAATCGTCTTGCGAGCAAGCTCGACGAGTTCCAGCCACCGGAGCAAGCCGGGTTTCGAAAAGGCTACAGTACCGTGGACCACATCCATACTGTTCGGCAGATTATACAAAAGACTCACGAGTATAATCAGCCGCTGTGTATGGCTTTTGTGGACTACGAGAAAGCCTTCGACTGCATCGAGACCTGGGCAGTTCTGGATGCTCTGCAACGGTGTCGTGTTGATTGGCGATATATTGAAGTGCTGAGATGCCTATATGAGACCGCTACTATGTCCGTCCAGCTCCAAGACCAGAAGACGAACCCCATAAGCATACAGCGTGGAGTGAGACAGGGGGATGTTATATCCCCCAAACTATTCACCAACGCGCTGGAGGACGTCTTCAAGACTCTGGATTGGACTGGACGGGGTATAAACATAAATGGCGAGTACATCTCGCATCTTCGGTTCGCCGACGACATCGTCATAGTTGCGGAGTCGCTGGAGCAGCTGGGCGAGATGCTGCACAGCCTAAATGGAGCCTCTCGACGTGTCGGTCTTGGTGTGAACCTTGACAAAACCAAGGTTATGTTCAACGAACATGTCACGCCGAGGCCGATTGCCATCGAAGGGTCGACACTCGAAGTTGTTCAACAGTATGTCTACCTTGGGCAGGTTATCCAGCTCGGTAGAAACAACTTCGAGAAAGAAGTCACTAAAAGGATCCAATTAGGTTGGGCAGCATTTGGCAAACTGCGTCGGGTTTTCTCCTCCCCTTTACCGCAATGCCTTAAAACAAAGGTGTTCGACCAGTGCGTCCTACCTGTCATGACTTACGGTGCCGAAACGTGGACATTGACAGTGAGGCTTGTCCACGACTTAAAAGTCGCGCAGCGGGCTATGGAGCGAGCTATGCTTGGGGTTTCTTTGAAGGATAAAATTCGAAATGAGGCCATCCGACAAAAAACCAAAGTCACCGACATAGCTCGCAGAATAAGCAAGCTGAAGTGGCAATGGGCTGGCCACATCTGCCGAAGGACCGATGGCCGATGGAGCAAACGAGTCCTAGAGTGGAGACCACGAATCGGTAAACGGAAGGTGGGACGTCCCCCAGCAAGATGGACGGACGACCTGAAAAAGGTAGCTGGGATAGACTGGATGCGCAAGGCGGAGGATCGGGTGCTATGGCGTAAAATGGGAGAGGCCTATGTCCAGCAGTGGACTGCAATAGGCTAATTGATTGAGTTGTACTTTACTAACTGTAAACTCACAATTTAACCTAAAAGCTGTGTTTCACATTTTAACATAATATCATGTACAATTTCCGATATGTGGAGTGTGTTATCTCCCTAATCATAATAATGGAACATAATATCCTATTGATTGGCTGCAGTGAAATACTGATATTCACCTAATTAAGGAAGGAGCAGTGTTTAGAAAAGAGAACAATAATCTCTCGTTTCTAATATTGCTACGAAAATCCAGTTGCGTTGATTGGATTGATTAAACGTCAAAACTTAAGCACAAAATAAAGTATACCATAATTTTTTTAATTTTTTTAATTAGGTCCACCAACAACTGTTTACATTCACACCAGTATACATGACAATATAAATAGATAACAAGTCTTAATGTAACAGTTACTTAAAGGTAGAAACAATATGCAAAAAAGTGACATTGAAAGAGAAGCTTACATAAATTGCAAAGTCAGTAACAAAGGTTTTCTCAGAACAAAAATAGTTATGACAGGATTCTTTTTTGTACATATTCAGTGGTATCAGAAATAAATTAAGCCAGTTCTGGCAAGGAGCCGTTAACTGACTTTTGCAAGCGATATGAGCGGAAGTGGATATCAACAAGATCGCTGCATCTATTTATCACCCTGCACAACCTAGCATAAGGAGAATTAGCACCAAGACCAGTTTTTCTCAATGGTGGACATAGTGGTGTGACTGGCTTGCGTGGAATCCTCGAATAATTTGTAGTTTAACAAAGATTACGACGAAAACTCCGTCGGTACTAAAGTATCAAAGGTTGCCCAATACTACGAATAGACTTCTGCACACAATTCACAATAATATGAAGATGCTGAAATAAGCAGGAGGTTTCACCTACAGTAATAGAGTTTCAAGATCCACCTAATGAGAGAAAATCAGGTAGCATGGTAAAGTAATAAGAAATCTAGAAGAAAATTATGACAAGGTTAGTCCAACGCTTGAACACTGGCCCAGAAATCATGATAAACTCCTACTAACTTGGATATCTGTTATCAACAATGACATAAAGAGTCCATATTAAGTATTAATTATGATTCGATGACAAATAAAAAATTCTGACAAAAAGTAACAAGGAGAGCCGATGAAATAGGATAGATAGATTGATAGATATAAACTTTATTGTACACCAATCAGAATAAGCATATAACGTAAACTTAATTAACATATGTACAAATGGCGGCCTTATCGCTAAAAGCAACATCTTACAGGTAACCTTTGGATGGACATGTATCCTAAATGAGCTAAATCGTACATTGGGTAGTTATTGGTGTAACAGGAAAGAAAAGAGAACTAACGTAGTCATATAATATAATAGATTGGATTACAAACACGTATTGCAATGTAGTAGGTACATATACCTACAAATAAGCATACAATGATACATAAATACGACACCTATATATAATCGTGCATAATATAAATCATTCATATATACATACTAAATTTACATACATACTAAACCTAAATATAATATTTTAATACCTCGCACGAAAGTTAAGACAGCACATAACGCGAACAAGGAATGGGGGAGACTATGGGCCCAGGTAGTGTTCTTTCACCATCCTTTTGAAGATGAACAATGATTGTGCCCGTCTAATCGATAATGGCAGTGCATTCCATAACCGTACCACCTGTACAGTAAACGATTTTTCATAAAAAATCGTAGAAGTATTGGCAGTACCTAGGTAGGTACTGCCAATACCAATGATTCTGACGACCTCAAGGATCTTAAATGTGTGTCATTGAGGAACACGAAACGTTCTTTTAATGCTAGGCAAAGAGAGAGCGAAATGAATTCTGCAGTGTACAATTGCCATCGGTATTAACTAAACACATTCCAAGTTACTGATCACCATAGCTCCAACTAAAACTTTACAAAACGACACAACAAAAATTGAAAAGTGTTAAATTTGTCCTCTGAAGATTATAAAAGTACATACATCAGTTTATTTATCATTTATAAAAAATTTAATCTCAGCAAGTTCTGAGGGCAGCTGTACAATTCTTTGTCTCCAACTGAAACCAATCCTATTTGATGGGTCCTAACGCCCAAATTATTAAGTGTCCTAATATCTGCAGAATTAAAATATTCCTTTTCTGAATCAACTCAACAACAACTGAAACAACATATTTTTGCTGAATTTATTTTGTTACCATTTCACAAATAGTAGATTGTTACACAAGGGTTGAAAGTCAACCAATTCACCCGAGATATTTCTGGCGCTCGAACGAAGTGAGAGCACCAATAGTTCGAGGGTGAAATCGTGACATTCACCCGAGGTAAACACTCTACTTTTCATTTCGACTATGTGAGGAAATTAATATACTACACACACATTTAATGAAACAGGTATATTGATAATCAGTTGAAATTTAAAGTAAAATTGGAAATAGATTAAGAACAACAGCTTTTACCTGTTCTTTAATTTCATCGGGAGTTAAATTAATATCCATTTCACTGGAATAACTTTCCGAAAACATTTTTAACCACAATTAACACAATTTATTTATATTGAATCTCGTTTTCCCGCTAATTATT
The DNA here is from genome assembly GCA_946251805.1 of Cybosia mesomella. Classification (NCBI taxonomy): domain Eukaryota; kingdom Metazoa; phylum Arthropoda; class Insecta; order Lepidoptera; family Erebidae; genus Cybosia; species Cybosia mesomella. The sequence goes on along the minus strand of OX276400.1, from coordinate 28,599,068 downwards.
TAGAAAAATTGAATTGTTTTTTTTTAATTCTGAAAAAAAAAATTATAATTCACGTACATACTGCTAACAAGAGAAAAGTTTTGAATATCGAATCTATTGGTTACATTGTAATCGAGTGTCTAGGCGGCCATGTAAAAAAAAAGCGTCATGATATCAAGGCATTATGACGTAACTTAATTATCATGGACTCCATGGCAAACCCTAAAATAAAAAAAAAAATACTTTCCACCCTAGGGCACAGAATAAATAATAGTACAAGTACACCCTCCTCCTGCCCATGGTCTTCCCAGCCTCTTGGCTATTAAGACCGAATCACGGGAGGTGCGCGCCTTACTTGCGAAGGCTCTTTCGGGCGCGCACGATCTTGACTCCCACAAATTTTTTGTCCCGGCCCTCTCCCCATTCAGGGGCGGCTACAAGCGAGATGCCGCAGTTGCGGCCCACAACACAGTACGGCTTCGCCGCCCGCTCGGGTCCTATGTTGGTAATTACGCCACCAGGTTGTCGTCAATTTGGCTACGACGCGCGTGCCACTTGTACGCAAAGGATCGAAACTGCCGGAAGTTTGCCTCCGAGGAGACGAGGTCGCGATAGTACACCGGTCCCTCCTCTTCCCTCGTGATCGCATCGAGCAGGCGTTCCCGGTCATCACTGTAGAGGGGGCAGTTCCACAGGACGTGGTCCAAGGTCTCCTCAGACCCCCGGTCCTGTCAGAAGCTGTGAGACTTTATAGTCAGGCTCGACCCATGTTGCTTTTAGGCGAGCCAACACGTCCGGGAAGAACCGATGGAGGTCCCTACCCTTATCCTCCTCTTCCCATCTCAGCTGCCATGAGGCAACCGTCTCCTCCGAAATTTGTTTCCTTCCCGTTGTGAACTCGTCCCGGTTGAGGTGACGGATATCATCTATCCTTCCAGCACGTATCACCGCTAAGTCAGCGGGTAGGACCCCCGCCAGCACCGGCAGAGCTGCGGAGCTTACCGACCGGTAACATTTGGTTAGCAATATTAATGCTGGGCGTTGCGTCCTAAGCAGAGCGCCGCGAACCACATAGGCTGACACGCGCCTCCACCAGCAACCTGCCGCGTACGTGACAATCGCGGAGTAGGTGCCCTGGTACAGGAGCTTAAGGGCTCGGTAACGAAGGCCCCAGGAGGCGGTGGAGACGCGAGCCATCCTACCAAGGGCCGCGGCGGCTCTCTCCCCAATGGATACCGCATGCTCCCTGAAGCTGAGGCCTGAGTCGAGTACCACACCCAGAACCCTGGTCGACTGTACGCTTTTGACTGAGACCCCATCGAGCCTGATCGTCGGGGGGCGGCCTGGCATCTTTCCCTTCATGGTCATAGAGAATGACTTGGAGGGAGAGAAGCCAAGGCGATTGCGCTCACCCCATTCCGATATCAGGACCATGGCACGTGAGGCCGATGCCTCGACGCCGGCGCGTGAATTGGACTCGATGAGGATCGTAACATCATCAGCGTAGGCGACCAGTTTGACTCCGTCTGGGTATGGGAGCCGAAACAGGTCGTCCATTAAGACGTTCCAGAGGGTTGGGCCCAACACCGAGCCCTGCGGGCAGCCCATTGTGGATGTCTTCCACACGGCCCTGTCCCCTACGAAAAGGCCAACCCTCCGATGCGAGAAATACGAAATGAGCATGCGGTATACGTTGGGTGGGCATCCCCCATTCTTTGCCTTTAGGAGGATCATTGGCCACCATGCGTTGTCGAACGCCCCCGAAATGTCCAGGAAGACAGCCTGAACGTATTTGCTTGTGCTATTTTTGGCTGTGTCCTGAATGGACTGGAGAGCCGTAAGAGTCGAACGACCTGTTGTGAATCCGTTCTGGCAGGGAGATTGATTGCGCTGGATGCTCGGCGCACACTTGAGCATTACCCGCTCCAGGATTTTGCCCAGAACGGGAAGTAGCGTGATGGGGCGGTACGCTTTGGGATCGGACAGCGGCTTACCATTTCCTTTCGGAAGTACCGCAAGCCGGCCGTCCTTCCACGCACCCGGAAAAGTGCCCTCCTCAACGCAAAGGCCGAAAATTCGCGTTAGCTCGGAGCTAGCTGCGTGCCACACATGTTTGACCATGCGGGCAGAAATTCCATCGATTCCCGGAGCAGTGTTAGGAAGATTCTTGACTAGCTCCCACACCTCCTGACGTGACAGAGGAAGCGCGTCCCGGCCCGAGGGGGTGCAGGCCGCCAGGACCCTAACCTGTCGATGGTAAGTTGTATCTATGGAGACATTGTCGTCCGGGCACAAGGAGTAGACAAGGTTGGTCATGGCGGCCCCCACGTCCCCCGGGAGTTCCTCCAAGTACTTAACCGCATTGATGATGTTTGGTGCAGGACGGTGTCTGCCGGTCGCCGTCCGATAAGCGAGCCCCCATGGGTCCGAGTTGCCAGAGTCGGCCAGATCCCTAAAAAAGTCGGTTTGCGCTTTCTCCATTAGTAGCCTATAGCGGCGCCGGTGCTTGCTTACACTCGATTTAGCCGAGGCCAGAAGGGCCTCGGGTAGGTCGCGCTTCCTGGCTGTTTGCCAGGCCCGGCGCGCTTTGTTGTGCGCCTTGCGCGCCACGTCGAGAGCCGGGGTCCACCATTCGTGGCCCTTGGCTCGTTTCCTGCTATTGACTGAGCCCAGTGCGGCCTCCGCCGCACACCCCACTAGGCTAGTGAAGTCGGAGCAGACCCTATCTGCCCCCCGTGTCCAGTTAAGCCGACCCACCAGCTCGTGGACCCGAGTTTGGAAGAGTTCCCAGTTTGCACCGCGCTCCCGAAACCTCTTTGGTTCTCCCGACAGTGCCGCATGTGGTGGCGGCTGGTGGTGTGTGTGGCCGGCGGTGATGGTGGCCACTATCAGCCTGTGGTCTGAGGAGCTGGCATTCGGGCAGACTCTCCAGTCAGATATCTCAGCACCACGAGTAGACAGGGTAACGTCAATGTAAGATTCCCCGTTGACGGTGGAGAAGGTGGGGGGTTGTCCCTCTCGGTTGTGGATGGTGAGGTTGCGGCTGGCAATGAAGGCCTCTACCTCCTCCCGTCGGCGGTTGACCTCATGCCCTCTCCCTGAGTAGTGCCGTGGCTGGGAGTGCCACAGCGGTGAGTGAGTGTTGAGGTCGGCACAGATTATTACATTGTTCCCGCGCGTTCGGTCCAGGATCCGTCCTAGTTGTTCCAGGTGAGGGCCTGCCTGCTGCGAGTGCTGAAAATAGGCGCTCACGACCGTGATCCCGTGTCCGTGGCCAAACCCGATGTTCGCCGCGATGCAGTGGCTATTCGACAGGTGCGAGAGGATGCAGATCGTAGTATCTAGGCGCGGTGAGAAAATGGCGGCCATGCTGTCCTTGCCGTCCGGCAGCAGTAGAGTCTGGGCGACACACCGGGCAGGATCCCCGGACACGTACGGCTCCTGCACCAGGATCAGGTCCAGGTCCCATTCCCTGGCTATTAGCGGGAGCTCCGCGGTGGCGTCAGCTGCGCCCTGCAGGTTCAGCTGTCCAATCCTGAGTGTTCCTACGGGTTGTCTAGCCATAATTAATTCTTGTTAGTTCCCGTTCTTCGGCGTATCTCCTGGCTGGGCAGTCTCGGGAGTTGGTGGAGTGGTCCGATGCACCCTTCCGCCCGAACTTCTTACAGGTGGCACAGCACCTCCTCTCCCTCTGGCATTCCTCGTTCTTGTGGCCGTCGTCGCCGCAGAGTCCGCAGGTGGTCACCTTGGCGCGGCAGTACTTCTCTGGGTGCCCGTACTGCTGACACTTGCGGCAGCACGTGACACCCACGAAGTCATTAATTTCAACCACCTCCCATCCTATGTAGGCTCGTCCCATGTCGACCAGGGCTTTGCGAAGGGCGGAGCTTGCCTGGCATACCCACATGCACCTGCCGTTACGTCGGCTACGGCGGTACAGTCCTCGTAACTGCTTCCCAAGTGCTTCTTCGGTCCATGCGCTGTCGTGCAGGTTCTGCTCCCACAGTTCCTTTCGTAGCGTCTCAAAATCCTGCTCGCCGTCTGCCCCAGTCAGGGAGATCAGGGGCTGCCGATCCTTCGGCTCCTCGACGCGTAGAGTGGGAGGGATAGCTTTTTTTAGTGCTTCTGCCGCAGAGGTCGACCCCGTCTGGATTATAACCCCACTGTTACCGCACGGCCGCATTCCGTGTATACGGACACCAATCTCCGCTGGCTTTACGGCCAGCTTAAGCGCGACCTTGGTCTCGGCTGCAGTTTTGAAGACATCCCGTTGGTCTTCGGCAGGGTAGACCGCAATGACCGGACCCGGGCGCGTCGGGATTTCCTTCGGCTCTTCATGCCGGCCGAGTTTCAGCATGCTGGCATACGAGTGCGTGGCGGGTGCCGCAGACTTGGTGCCATAACGGGGTCCTGGTTGGTCTTGAGAATTCATGCGCTCCTCAGCCACCACGGCGCGCTGCTCCGCAGCTGCCAGCCGTGCGATGAGGGTGGTTATTAGCGAACCCGCCATGGCCACGTGCTGCCCGATCACGGCTATCTCGTCCTTGTTCAGCTTCGATGTTTTGGACCGAACCGTATCCATGATGCCGACCGTAGCCATGCCCGCGTAGTCCGCCAGCTCGACATAGTCCGCCGACTTGAGGTCCATCCCTGGCGTCACTGGTGTAGACGGAGGGGCCGATGTAGATAGGGCCGTGGAGGCGGGAGGGATAGCCAGCGTCGGCTGGTCTGCGAGTGGGGCGGGTCTGCGGGTAGTTTTCCTGCGGGCGTGCTCCTGGGTGTCCTCGGGTCATGTAAGGGGGCGCTTGGTTGTAGAGGCCGTGGGGGCCACGGGGGCATCCGATGGTGGTTGGGAGGGGGGGGGGGCTTCCGTACGGCGAGGCGTACTGTGAGGGCGGGGACCTGAGCAACGAATTGCGAGGCCTGAATGCTGTGCCGGTGCGCGTCGAGCCTTCGCTGTGGTACGCCTCCTCGTACCGCTCCCGGCGATCCGGGTCGTCGTCCTCCATCCCGGAGCGGGGGGGTTCGCCTGGTGGGGCGCCAACTACCCTATTCCACTGTTCGCCGAGATTAATGAATGTCAAATGTTTGGGGGGGGGGGGTATTACCGAATATCCAGGGGGGGGGAGGTCAGGGGGCCTCTAATTCAGTCACACACGGGTTACAAAAGAGCACAAAAAAAAAAAAAAAAAAAGTTTAAGTTTTAGTTTTAGTACAAGTACAGAAGACCCTCTGTTTTGATGTTCACGAATGCCGCCTTTTTACGTGCCTATTAATTATTATTAGCAACGGACCGCACGCCTGCCGCGCCGTCATTAAGTTCTATTGCCCGGCGCGAAGGTCGACATTACTCCGCACCTTGCCGAAGATAGGGTTGTCATTTTTTTAAACATCGTCGGTGGCAAACGAGCGTACGGTCCGCCTGATCGTAAGCGGATACGGTAGCTTTGCACTATTATCTATTCTGTGGCGCAAGCATCGACTATGTCAGAATAAGGTACCCGTCTAGCACAACTATGCTTATTGCTTGGCAACTCTCGTTGCAGGACATAACGACACTCGTCACTTTTTCACAGTAGTGCACAAAAAGAGATAGGTACCTTTTTTTTTATATGCGTGGAAATCCCTTCGGATACCCCTCCGCCGGCCAGCGGGGGCGCCGGCGGTTATATCGGGCTTGAACCGACTAAAACCGCACGCCGTCTCGGGTCTACAGACGCCGGGGTGTAAGGTTACCCATAGAGCATATCCCTCGCACCCCGACTGACCCTGTGCCATTCGCAGTGTCCCCTCTGATAACAGCAGAGGGGTACCCTTTTTTTTTTTTTTTCGTGCGGGAATCCCTTCGGATACCCCCCCACCGGCCAGCGGGGGTGGTTATGTCGGGCTTGAACCGACTAAAACCGCACGCCGTCTCGGGTCTACAGACGCCGGGGTGTAAGGTTGCCCATAGAGCATATCCCTCACACCCTGACTGACCCTGGGCCATCTCCGGTTTCGAGATGGCCCCCTCGGGTTTGGGAACCACGGTGTCCCCGTCTTGCCCCGGTTTGGGGGAGGGGCGCTACTCGCCCCACCGTCCCGGCCTGCTTCTGCTGGGGTGACAGGCGGCCCCCCAGGCCTGCGCTCATGGAGGACGGAGCTCGTTGAGCGACATCCGGCGCCTGAGTCGCCTGCGACGCGCGGCGAGCATGTTGCGGGCTCGGCGGGCCGGGAGAGTTCTGAACCTCTCCCGGGCGTGCTCCGCCATCTCCTTCGCGAGCCTCACGTGCTCGCAGAAGGAGGTGGCGGCGGCCCACGCGCTCGCGCTCCGCACCATTGCCGCAATCATGCTGCCGAGCGAGAGGACTCCCACCCCGATGGCTGCCACGAGGTCACGGTTCGGCGCCTCCCACGCCGGGCAGTCCGCCAGCGTGTGCAGCCCTGAGTCCTCGCTCGCGTCACAGTGATGACGCTCAGGCGTTGGCTCTTTCCTGATCCAATGCAGGTGGTTCCCGAAGCACCCCTTCCGGGAGATCACCTGCGTCAGTCGGTACGAGAGGCTTCCGTGTCGCCTCTCTAGCCAATCCTCCATGATGGGCCTTACCGCCGCTATTGCGGCGTGCCCTGCGCTTGGTCGCCCAAGTCGTTCCTTCCACTCCACCACAATGGTCTGGCGGAGCTGGGACTGCACGGCCTCGATTTCTCGATGCTCGGGGTTCCGTCCCCGCGTAGCAGAGGGGTATCTGGAGCGACCACCCCCGCGGGCCTTGAAGGCCCGCCATACCCCGACGCCCTCATGCAATGGGGTCAGCTGGCCCTGAAAAGGGCCGGTTGGTCAGACTCTTGGCCGTTGACGTTGATGCCAGCTTCTCCAGAGGAGCAATCAATGATGCGTCATCGCCCACGTTGCCCAGGGTGCACCAAACTTGGAGGTGATCCAACCAGTCGCACCCCAAGAGATAGGCTCGCTCGAGAAAGAGTCACGTGTCACAGTTGGTTTAGACCGGCTGATAAGCGTTTTATAGTCTAGGAGCTAGCAACCAAATTCATTAAAAAAAAAAACAATATATTTACTTACTGATTACTTTTTATTGGTTTACGTAAGTAAATACTAAAGGTAACAGGTAAAAGGGGTTTATATTTAGGACACGTCAATTTGACTTCACCTCGCCTGATGGTAAGCTTAAGGTAAAGTCTCAGGAAAGAGGGTCACCATTAGATACACGTATCATGTTAACAATGGTGGCACTCAGCTTGACGGCCTCATCAGAAGAGGATTGTCGTCGCAGCACCGCGTGACACCCACCGGTCCCACTAGTGCTGCGACCACAGTCCCCCTGCCCGGCTATGCACTTGCTGACCCCTGATCGCAATCAAACCAAAAGTGGATTACTATGGAGGGTTTTTCGCAATCGTGCACGGTGGTACCTACCCGGCCGAATTTTGTGACAAATTTGTGTCATCAAATTTTTACCACCAGTTGACAGACCTACCACCAGGTTTCTAATTTTGTACATACTCTATAAATTCTTTTGGTGGCATTTTTAAGCTGCCATAAAAACTAGATTGGTTGTTGAATGCTTTGTATCTAGTTAATAGATTAGTCTCGTCTAAGCCTGCAACTGATCTTGAAATTTCATCTATTAAATCATTTGAAATTTCATCTATTAAAAACGTGCAATCCGAATTTTGGTCATTGAGCTATATTTCGTTGCCCTTATTTTATACATCGTATACAATATGCGCTTGCGACGTTGGTATGCGGGAGACAAGCGCGCGAGTGTCGCGGCCCACGGCGGGGCACCCACTGACTAAGCAGCATCGGGGCTGCCACCGGCATGTACTTATAATTTCTCGCCGATCGGCGGAGTGACACCCCCCTGCCTAGGGATGAAATAAGCTACTTTCCACCCGGCTATCTACCCATGAAAATTAAACTTTCCGAACAGGAGAGATGAAAAATATACTCGTATATGTAACAATTCGTCCTCGTGCAAACTTTTTTAATTTTTGACAATGCTTTTTGCCAAACTTCGTGATTCTAGGTCAAAGGAAACTAACATATAGGTTTTCGACCCCAAAATCTATAGGGTAAATCCGATTGACCTAGAATTGTCAATTTTAGGTAAAACCAAGGTCATTCAGCTCAAGTAAAGGAAAAATTCGGATAAATAAAAAAGTTGAAAATTAAGGTAAGTTTTGGTACTTACAAGTTTTTTATTTGCCCATATCTTTTTACCGTATTGATTCAGGACCTTGATTGTAACACACCTAATAGGGACTATAGACTTCAGTATTTTGTATAAATTTCAACTTGCTCGGTCTACCCGTTCCTGAAAAAATCGGTTGTGACACGCGGACAGATGAACAGATGGACAGATGGATGACAGAGTGATCTTATAAGGTTTCCTAAACTTTTGACGTACGGAACCCCAACAAATATCTTCTAGTGTATTTTTATTTCCTTATTCCTTTCAAGCTCTGCTTTGCACAGGTGAGTTGTCACTTCTTGTAAATGGATCCCCCATTTAAGAACTTTGACAAGTTAATTAACCTGTCAGCTTAACCTCGATCGATTCGAGCACCGAATTTCTCGGGTAAAGTATTATTGAAAGTCAAGGTTGAAGAAGACAAGGTATTCAGTAGGAGTAATGCCACATGAACTGAACTTCGCAGGTTAAAAAAAAAATACTATGGAGCACATTTAAAATATTGCCTATTATCATCATCAAACCCTAGTCGCCAAGCATATTGTGTAGAACTCATGAAAACCAACCAATCGAGTTCAAACTCGATGTGGCTGCTAGTAACAGTTGAAAAGATTCACTTCTTGGCTCTATCTTCAGTGATCTCCTGGTTAATCTATCATAATATTATATTGTCACGGGGACTAAAAAAAATAGTAGATTTAGATCGGAAAAAGAGAACATATCGGACGGGACTTGACCCCGCGGGGAATGCTCTGATCAACTGAGCTACCTAGGCACGTCCCAGATATTCGAAATTCTCCGATATATTATATACGTCTCAAGGCACTGCAGCCATCTACCGTAATTCTTGCGAACTACAGAAACAATGAATGACTTTAACATCATTTTTAAACATTATTTTTCGATTCTGCTGATTTCGACTCTGCCACATTTCAATTAAATTTTTAAACAATTAGTATGCCTATTTTTCCTATAGGTTATTTTTATGTTCTCTTTTTCCGATCTAGATCTATAGAAAAAGTAAGCACACTAATTTCGTAAAAAAATAATTTAAAATAAATAGTAAGTATTTGAAAAGCTATTGCAAGATTTGCTCCAAAAAGCAACAAACAAGGCAAGTTAAATAAAACCGTTTAGAACGATTAGAACTCAACGGGTAGGGTTAACCATAAATCTCATCAAATATTTACCTACCTTGGTTAGAAGGGTTAAGAATTCTAAACAATTCAAAAAACCCGGCCAAGTTCAGTCCCGGAAGCGGTTAATTTAGCCTTTCGTGGAAAGGATTCAGTATGTACCTACTATAAATATGATAATTTATTTTTGGAAGTTTATTTACTATTTCCGGTAGCTTAGTGGTAAAGGAGTTGGCCTCACAATGAAGAGGTGTCGGGTTCGAATCCTGCAATTACACTACTGACGTGGACCCACTTCTAACACAAGCAATTTACCTCAACTGGAGGGGTTAGGGAGAATAATAGTAATTTCGGTTACTAATATTCTTTAAAAAAAGGAGAAAAAAATTACACATTGAATTAAACTATTATTAACGGATAATATCACGATTTATTTTGAGGTTTTTTTATAATTTACAAGGGTCCCGACGTTTCGGTTGGTTTTCACGTGGCCATGGCTGCTGTCCCACCTGTGACTAAGGATGGTTGCTGTCTCAAAGTTTGAAGTGTAAGTTATCTCAAAATACCCTAAAAATGTTGGATTGCTGGTGTTACATCTTACGCAGAAAATGAGCTCACAGTGTCGTGAAATCCTATTATTAGTATTTTGCTTTTTCCTGAATTTGATAAAGATAATTATTTTCATTTGGAAACTACAAATGTAAATAAAATTAGGAATTACAAAATACTGTACTACGTTACATACATACTTTACAAAATAAAGACGTGCCTTATGAAAAGGTCTATTGAAAAAAATACCCTCGATCGGTATTCGTTTCCGCGAACGTTAATTTGGGTCACTTTCCATGACGTACGAAAATTTAATTTAAACTTACCTTTTTTTTTTTTTTTTTTTTTTATTTATCGTGCGGAAATCCCTTCGGATACCCCCCCCCCCGCGTCCCAGCGGGGGCGGTTATGTCGGGCTTGAACCGACTAAAACCTTCGGATATTTGTTAAAATGTATGTCAATGTATGGGATATTAACATCTTTAGTACATCATCAGACATCCAAAAATCCTGCTCAAATAAATTGAACAAGCGTCATTCTTATCACTAGTCGGTCGGAAGTTTTCTTTGCGAATATACGTATTATCTAAGGAAGTCTCATCAGAACGCCCCCTTCAGAAGTTTTCGGATAAGATAAGAAATAACCTAAGGAAATAGACTAGTTCCTTCTAAGTTCCGATGAAAATTACAAAAAACAAGACAAACATGTTTTCGAACCAATTTAAGCATCTATGCTTTTAAGGCTAGCCGACGTTAGGGACTCGGACCACTTAGACCTAGTTTCATCAAGTGTTAAATAAGCAGGCATTAGTTAATTAAAGTAACGCACGTCTCATGGAAGATACGTAATAGACCATTAGTTAACTAACCAATAAAATATTGCTTCCCAAACAATTCACTCTTAATTCAAAACTACCGAAATAAAATGTTATCACCTGTCATATTGTTATTGTTTTCTTTTTCTAATGGAAGCAAAATAGCACAGCCGTCAATATAACCAACTGAATTTAAGTGACGCTCACTATGCAAAAGCAGAAAGCAATGTGTGTATTTTACATTTAGTCGGTTTGAAATGTTATATACATTTATAAGGTGTCACAAAATGAGGTCTCTGAATTTAGTGAGATGACTTGGTATCGACAAAATATGTATTTGAAACAAAAAAAGATATCGGGTAAAATAAAAATATAAAAAATAAAACTTATGGGCTGTTAAATTTACAACAGAATATGGTGAAACTAGGTCTTCATCTCACATATATAAGATTCAATTATTTTTTTAACATAATAACAATAATACCGTCGCAACATCGAACAACCAGTTTAATTATAAGTTTTTCATAATTATGAATTACTAAATCAATGGTTAACCTTATAGATTTCTTAACAAACAATTTTAGATTTGGTTTATTATTACTTCAATATCTTGATAGTTGATAGTGTGTTGACCCAATTAAAGCATTGCATAAAACTAAGTGTGTACATATGTGTCAATTTGCTGTGAAAACTGTGTTTAAATTCTTATTACAAATGTATTATAGTAATATCAAGACTTGGAAATACTTCGAATGTTTTTAAACAGTTCATAAAAATAAAGATGCATTCATCTTACTTGTGATTTTGCCGGAAGTGATTCTATTGCAAATGATAAACTGACTAAGTAAATTGATTCAAATTCTGTTTTATTTTTACTGTTTTTATTTCTACTGCTCAAAGGTTTGCTGGTAGAGAACTCTTTTAGAGTTAAGCTCGCCTTTGTACATAATTCATTTTAATTGTAATACTTTTTTTTTTGTGTACATAACATAACATAAACTCACGCCTATCTCCCCGAAGTGGTAGGCAGAGGTGCTAGCACCCACATTTCGCCAGTTTATGTTTAGGTCCCAATGTAATAGGTGGCGAGCCTATTGCCATTAACCGGGCACTTATAAACCTGCGATAAATACACACATAACTTCGAAAAGCTTCGAAAAGTCATTGGTGTGTGTACAATAAAGAATTAAGAATTCAAATAAAACCCATTAGCTTATAAAATGTGTCATAATTATATAGCTATTGATTTAATTAGGCCAAATAACAAGCAATTACAACTCCATGTGTTCATTTTATAATAAAATTCAAGTCACGTATTTTGTGACGTAGTTCGCAATGGCTGGCGGGGAGAAATTATTATAAATTACTCCATTGCTACATAGCTTTAACGACTGCTCTGATGACTCCATTGTCATTTAAAATATTTGTAAACGATATCAAAACCTGCTTTCATAATTTAAAATTATTGTGCTAAAGATATATGCTGCTGTTACGTCAGAGATCGATGCCAAATTACTGCAGTCTGATCATACGCCTTGATGACTATTGTCACATTAACGGACTCGATCTCAATCCTTCCAAGTGCCTAGTTGTGACATATAGACGAAAAAGAAAATATCATAGCAACTAACTACACCAGGAAAAGACACTGCTCACCTATTGTTCATAATTCGCTACTTCTTCATGATGAGCATATTGACCACATAGTAGCGAGAGCCTCTAGGGTACTTGGCTTTATAATGTGCTTAACAGTTAACTGTAGGAATGCCAAAATGTAGAAAATTCTTTATTGCACACTAGCTGACCCAGCAGACTTCGTACTGCCTCAATCGATAACAACTTCCATATTTATTCACCTTTTAAACCTTCTCTGGACCTCCACAAATAATTCAAGACCAAAATTAGCCAAATCGGTCTAGCCGTTCTCGAGTTTTAGCGAGACTAATGAACAGCAATTCATTTATATATATAAAGAAGACTAGCTGACCCGGCAGACTTCGTACTGCCTCAATCGATGACAAACCTTTTAAACCTTCTCTGGACCTCCACAAATAATTCAAGACCAAAATTAGCTAAATCGGTCCAGCCGTTCTCGAGTTTTAGCGAGACTAACGAACAGCAATTCATTTTTATATATAAGAAGAAGAAGAGATTACAGAAGATTCGTTAGAAGTATATTGCAATATATATCACAGATATGGAAACCCTGTTATGACACATACGATGAAGGAATTGAGAGAACACAAGTTAAATTTCAAAAATATATATATGTCATTGTTTCAAAATGCCCTTCAAATCCAACTACAAACTATCTAAAACTCTGTAGAAAATTTCATCAATCGTAGAAATATAGCTGACATTTGTTACCTGTTGAAAATGCCTCCAGCAAAATGGACTGTCCCGAATTATGACAAAAATTAAACATTAACACACCACCCAAACTAACCAGAAACTTAAAATGTACCCGTCTGTTTCTCTAACTACAGATAAAACTCCTTACTCAATCGTGCGAGCATGTTTTAACGCCATCTCAAAGGATCTTGATCTAGGCCTATTCAACAATAGTATCGCCGTGGTGAGGCGACGCATCAGTGAAAGGTTATTTCAATCACAGGTAATGTTGCAGTGTTGACAATGAGATGGTAAAAATAAAGCAGTGTAATGCAGATATATAAAATGTAACCAGATAATTATTATAGCCAAGCAGATAATTGTATCATATCTCGTAAACTGCTTTGAAATGTAGGTACGCAACTTTTTATATATTTTATACACGAGGACCTGTAATGCAAGACGGTAATGCACCCCAGGTAAGCCCTCGAAAGGATAACCCCAGGGTTACCGGCGGACCTTAGCTGCCAGCGCCGCCTCGCCTGGTGAGATCGGGATTGACATAACAGTGCACGCTTTTCACGTAGTAACTATTTAGTAATCTGTGGCTTTACCTCGACGCCACGTGGGTTATTCATTTTTATTTTACTTTCAAGTATCGATCGGTGTTACTTGGAATCTTTTTCCTATAATTTTATAAGCATTCTATATAAAAACGCAGTATTTATACAGTCGGTAGAAACAACAAACGCTCTATTAAAATACTCCATTATAATTACATACAATACGAAAAACCCATTTCGTAAACAAAACGGGTTTTCCGTATTTTAATTAGTACGGAGAAGCAAATTCAAAAGTTTCCGAGTGCTATTTTTGCTTTTTTGCAGAACCTGAACCGGAAAAGGGATCCTTTTCAGTCGAGTTTGGACTTTGTTCCTGGATCACTGGAGTAGACATTTCGTAATACGTGTATACATTATCTTTTTTTTTTGCCATATATACAGGCAGATTTACTTGTGATTTCTGTAAATCACTGGATTCCAACTGATATTCAGATGAGTGAGTAGTTTGTTTAGAAAATTTGCCATTATTTTACTCATTTAAGTTTATCATCATACTTAATTTATATAAATTGATTAGCTGTTGCCCCATGGTTTCAATCACTGTACTCGGTTCACCTTTATTGAATCTTTTTTACTTATTACTCGTCTCCATAAGGTCGTAGCTTGATGTTATATAACCTAAAATCCTCCCTAAAATCTGAGCTTTTAGATGCAAAAAGTAGTAGTAGTAGTAGTAGTAGTGATAGAGTCAAGCAACAGTCATTTTGGCCGTTGCATGAATGGGCCGACTCGACCGGGGAAGCACCAGCCTCTCACAGAATATCGATGCCAAGTGACAGTATTTGAACTGTTGCGTTCCGTTTAGTGAGTGAGAGTGCCGGCGCCCATCCCCTCCCAAACTCCTCTTCCATCGCCTTCCAAACTCCTTTCCCATTCCCTTTCCTTTACAGGGTCGGCAGCGCGAGTGTGACGCCACTGGTGTTGCACACGTCCATAGGCCGCGGTAACCGCTTCCCATCAGGTGGACCTTAGTGGTATAAAAAAAAAAGAATTATTCAAATTACACATTCAGTTATTTGCTTATTCAAACAAAGAAACTTATCAGATTGATTATTAGTATGGATAAAAAGGTAATTTACAAATAGATTGCAAAATATACTCAAAATTATGAAATGGTATTTAAGATTTACCAATAAAAATGAAATTAAAATTAGAAACGGAATTTAGGTACCAGCGCTAGGAAAAACCACCTTTCTTTGTTTGAAATCGGTTAACAATCGTATCATGATTACGATGAAAATATTTACCACCTATACAAGACACAATAAACCTTATAATTACCTTAAAACAGACATTCTAAACCAGCACAACCTTTGAAGTGTAGACAGCCGTGTGGGAAAAGCGGCTACCCTATATAATGCTCATAAATATTCATTTGTCCCCGTTAAGCCTTTTCAGACGGCTTTGAAATATCTACAACAGAAATAAAATAAGAGATCGCGGGAAAACAGAATACCAAAAACATTTGTTTCTATTTAATATTAAGATGAACATAAGTTGCTCTAATGGCGGCACTTCACTTCGCTATGTGTTATTTGATATGCGGCTAGGCTGTATTCGTGCAAATATTTGTCATGTGTTCGTTATTTGTCACTTCATGTGCCAAACATTCCAATGGTACTAGCGACTTTTCGTATCCTCAAAAAGCGGTGGTGACACGTGGACGGTGGACAAGTGAACTTATACGCGTATTTGCTATTCGCGCTTATGCGTTACGCGTGCGATTTTTTTTTTTTTATATTTAGGACACGTCAATTTGACTTCACCTCGCCTGATGGTAAGCTGAAGGTAAAGTCTCAGGAAAGAGGGTCACCATTACATACACGTACCATGTTAACGATGGTGGCACTCAGCTTGACGGCCTCATCAGAAGAGGATTGTCGTCGCAGCACCGCGTGACACCCACCGGTCCCACTAGTGCTGCGACCACAATCCCCCTGCCCGGCTATGCACTTGCTGACCCCTGAACGCAATCAAACCGAAATTGGATTACTATGGAGGGTTTTTCGCAATCGTGCACGGTGGTACCTACCCGGCCGAATATTGTGACAAATTTGTGTCATCAAATTTCTACCACCAGTAAAATATAGCAGAATATAGCAAGTATAGACAAATGAGCCCTCCATACTTCGTCGTATGCGGCCGAATAAGGTAAACAATGAATACATACCGAAGTGTAGTTCCACCATAATACTAAAAACATTTATTTCTATTTAATGTATGAACATTAGTTACTTTAATACTTCTGTCGTTGAGCAATTGCTTCGTATTACTAAAGTTATCTCAGTAATGCTTGGTTTGATAGTTGTAACTTCTCTACTAAGTCTATGTCAATCCATAAAACTTAAAAGACTAAACTTTTGAAATACGTCTTTGAGATATTTATTGCAAAGCCTAGTGTTAAATAAAGACTGACTGAATGCTCGCTAAGCTTTTTTTCTTCTAGTTAAGCAGTAAGAAAGTATATTATAAGTATATTATTAGAAAAAGCAAAGCGAAAAAGCAAAAAAAAAGCGGCTATAGCCCAGTGGCGTATATACGTAACGGACTGCTGAGACGAGAGCTCGAGTTCGATCCCCAGTCGCCCCGGGTACACACCTCTGACTTTTCGTTGTTATGTGTTTATTAATAAATGTTAATTATCGCTCGCTTAATAATGTGCCCGGTAGATGGCAATAGGCTCGCCCCCTATTACATTACATAGGGACCTTAACATAACTGGCGAATCGTGGGTGTGTAAAACACATCTGCCTACCCATTCGGGGATACAGGCGTGAAGGTATGTTATGTTAATATTAGAACCTCTCAGTTGCGTATAGACATTAGCTCTCTGGCTATATTTTACCGCCTCTAGCACGGCGGGTGTTCTGATGAGCTTTTTCAACTAATTTTACCATCTCCTTTCCGATCTAGAACAACATGTAGTGGACTGCGATACCTCCCGCACACGGTGGAAACCATACGGTCCCGAACACAGCAATTCGGTTCTTCTTTTCTTTGCCACATGATAAAGAGCTGGAATGCTCTGCCTGCGCACGTGTTTCCTCCTTCTTACAATCCCTGGGTTCTTCAAGCGGGTCGTAAAAAGCATCTTTTGAAGCTATCAAGGTAGGGGCCACCATTTTCAGGATCGTCAGCATCTGAGATGGTGGCTCATATTTTTTGGAGTTCACCCTAGATTGAGCCATCCGACGGGGCGCAGTCAATTGACGGAACGAATATAAAAAAATTACTTAACTAATATTAAACAGCCACAATGAAACCTTCATCCGAAACTTTGGTAGTTATCATTAATAGAATGAACCAATGCAAATTTATATGACCAGTTGTGCCTGCAATTTCGCCCGCGTGGACTTAAATCTAGGTACTTATTTTTGAGCGGCCGGTACACCCTGGGCGGCGGTCAATGGCTTCCCCTTCACCCCTTCATAGGGTTGGCATTGATCGTCGGCCAATACCCAACGTGGCGGGAACACATCGCTCTCCGTACTCCTCTGCTTTCAGAGGAGACAGGATGAGCGATGCTGTTAGTGGTGAGATGGCCCAGGGTCAGCCGGGGTGCGAGGGATATGCTCTATGGGTAACCTTACACCCCGGCGTCTGAAGACCCGAGACGGCGTGCGGTTTTAGTCGGTGCAAGCCCGACATAACCGCCCCCGCTGGCCGGCGGGGGGGTATCCGAAGGG
The DNA here is from genome assembly GCA_946251805.1 of Cybosia mesomella. Classification (NCBI taxonomy): domain Eukaryota; kingdom Metazoa; phylum Arthropoda; class Insecta; order Lepidoptera; family Erebidae; genus Cybosia; species Cybosia mesomella. The sequence goes on along the minus strand of OX276400.1, from coordinate 28,581,757 downwards.
ATTTCCGCACGATAAAAAAAAAAAAAAAAAAAAAAAAGGTAGTATTAAATTTTGCGAATAAAGCGCATAAAGTTTTCATCTGTCAAACGCATAAATATTTCCATCAGTCTGTGACTGTTTGATAATAAACTGAAAATGCAACACCTAACAATATATTCAGAAATGTATGATTGTTGAATACCTAGTACTGGGTTGTCGATTGTTGAAGTAAAAAGAAAAAAAGGCGGCCAAGTGCGAGTCGGACTCGCCCATTAAGGGTTCCGTAGCAGCAAGTAACATGATAATGTTTTTTTTTAATTTTTATATTTGAGTTGATTGAATGAGAGGTAAATTGGAGTTTGTGATTTATGACGTATTAAAAAAAAACTACTGATTAGTTCTTGCTCAAACCAATTTTCGTTGGCAGTTTACATGCTAATGTACACCATATATTTTTTTTAGCTTTATCATTCTCTTATTTTAGAAGTTACAGGGGGACACACACACACACACACACACATTTTACCACCTTGGAAGTGTCTCAACTATTCAGTTTAGAGAAAAATGATATCAGAAGCCTCAATATCATTTTTGAAGACCTATCCATAGATACCACACCACACACGTATGGGTTAGATGAAAAATTTTTTTTGAGTTTCAGTTCTAAGTATGGGGACCCCCAAAATTTATTGTTTTTTTTTCTATTTTTGTATGAAAATCTTAATGCGGTTCACAGTATACATCTACTTACCAAGTTTCAATAGCATATAACTTCTATCTAAATACTTCTCTTCACTTTTTTCCGAAACTATAAGAATATAGTTTCGGAAAAAAGTGACTGTGACATACGGACGGACAGACAGACAGACATGACGAATCTATAAGGGTTCCGTTATTTGCCATTTGGCAACGGAGTCAGTGCAATGAGTGCTCACAGGAAAATAAAGTTTATCAGAATATTTTTTATTTATCAGAGTATAATAAAGTCAGTAGAACCTTACGCTTCCGTTGTCTCGTCTTGGCGAGAGCACTGCCATGCCTCCAGACATTCGTAGAAACAGCGACTGTTATATTCCTTCGACCAGGTTAGGAGATGGTCTGGCGAGGCATGGTTTAACATTCTCACAGTTTTGGAGCGATGGTCACCTTGATGACACAGTCTTTTCCTATCCTTAACAGAGGGTACTTTGGTTTGGATAATTCCATGATTATGCGATACATCGTCGTGATCTTATGGATTCCTTGCAGTAACTTCTATATATACTAGACAAGCAGTTCAGAACAACGTTCAGACGGCCTCTGTGGCGTAGCGGTAGTGCATTCGACTGCTACGTCAGGGGGCGCGGGGCAAATATGTCTATTTGCATTGGTCCGGGTGTTTCTATGTATAATATGTATGTATTTACAAAAAAAAAGGGGTGAGGCGGGAACACGGTAGGGGTACGGGACGTGTCACCATAGATCCAAAATTTTGGCGCCCTTATACTACTTTACAGATGTCAGGCGATGATCTCATATAAAATCGTATAAAATAAATTTAATATACTCTTTGGCTATGACAGCAACAAAAAGTGGCGCCAAAGTTGTGTACAGTAGCGTCCAAAAATCTATACCATTTTTTTGTTCCGAAGCCAAGACTAGCCGAGTCTACAGAGAAGTCATTGATTCCTTGTGAGTTATTTCGGCCGGTCCATATTCACGCTGCTTCGGTGAACGCCCCAGCTGGGTGAGATAACTGGTAATTGCGTTAAGGCCCAGCTCAGGAGTTTCAGAGACTGGACTGGTGGGTTGCATGTAGCCCCCGGTGTGAGAAATATCATAGGGCGATACAGAATCAGTCATCCTGGAATAGTTTCGTTTGCTCTGAATATTATTTGTTCTCACAGAATAGATGATCTCACAGATGTCGCTATTTAAATCTATTCAAATATATTACATTTCAAACACGTGCTGCATGTACAAGTATCTAGTTATAACAAGTAAAGGAACAATAATTCTTCTAAAAATAATTTTATTGTATACTTTTTAGTTATGATGTGTATATTTCTGAAATCACACTTCAAAGCTCTTTATTTTGAGACCCTACTCGATAAGTTTGAGTGAAAATATTTTTAACAACATACGTTTTTTCGCCAAAGATCCGCCATTTAGTTTTTTTAAATATGAATATAACGACACTTCTCAAGCCAAAATCCATCAAGCCGTTCAGGCAGCAGAGCGTGCCAAACAATTATACATACATACCCTCGAAAAACATAACCTTCCTTCTGCCGCAGTCAGGTAAAAAAAAAACAAGTCATATTTTTTTAATTTAATCAACTTAAGGGTTGTAGTGGAATTCTGTGATGTGGATACGTTGTTTTATTCACTAGTGTCACTATTTCCTAATCGACTTATTTAAATTTTAATAATTTCAATTCATGTGGGTATTAAAACAGTATAAGTGGCAAATAAATACGAATGAAATATGTGAATATGAAGATGCGTATGAAAGGAATTAATACTGAGATGGCTAGTGGGAGATCACTCACTAGCCATCTCAGTATTGTTTCCTTTGATGCGAAGAGGGTTATATTATATTCTGCCAACCCCACATATTGTGAAAAGAATAGAGATTTGAAGATGATGATACTACTGTAATGCCAGCTATAATGCTCTTGGGAATAATAGCAATACGCAATATAGATAGGTAACAAGCTTACGAATATCTTGAAGCCCCACTTACTATTGCAGATAGAATTTATGGATCAACTTTTATATAGTAACAGGCTTTCATGGATTACAAGTCAAACAAAAAAAAACAAATTAAAAGAAATAATGTTCCAATAATAACATGTGGATAGAAAAAAAAAACGTAGAACTTAACCTATACATTTATTTCGTGCGGAAATCCCCTCGGATGCCCGGCGGCTAGCGGGGGTGGTTGTCTCGGGCTTGAACCGACTAAAACCGCACGTCATCTCAGGTCTTCAGACGCCGGGGTGTAAGATGGGCCGTAAGGCATTTACCTCGCACCCCGACTGACCCAGGGCCATCACCGGTTTCGAGATGGCCCCCTAACTTAACCAATACCAAACACAAACGATGCAAGATTTAATTGATTTCGACATTGCTAATAGCAATGTATCTTGATGATACATTACAGAAAATCAGACCATAATTGGTGCACTTAAGATTATTAAGCTCCATTTAAAGTTCCAAGTCCATGTTTGTATGGGAATCGGATTTCTCCTTCAGAAATTTAGGTCACCACCTATAACTATACAATATATTCTGCGCTATTGTGGAGATGTTGCAGGAAAACAACATAAATGCTGCCTTGGGTGACCGATCACTGTTTGCAATATTGTGATCTGAGGTTGACACAGAACCCTCTACACTTCGGCGAACACGACAGAACGTCAGCCGCAGTTGTCACTACAACTGCAGCTATTCAAAACTATTGTAGCCAAGAACAGTTCCTCGGCTGATTAACAAATTGCCTTGAGATTTAATTGACGCTAAACAGGTTGTAACAAATATATAGGTAGGGTAATGTATGGCTTGTTTGTAATAAGATTTTATGCATGCAATTGAGTAAATTATTTTATCTACACTCAAATCGAAAAATTCGAATTACGACTTCAAAGACGATTATAGAATCGTCTTTGAAGTCGTAATTCGATTTTTTTATAAAAAGATAGCGGTACTATAATGAGTTTTATGATACAGTTGGCGATACTATAATAAGTTTTATTTTTAATGTATACATACGCACTTTATAAACGCAACTGTATCATAATACTCATTATAGTACCGCTATCTTTTTTTATACATTAAACTAGTCTAGTCTAGTCTAGTAGAATATGAAAAAAGGCGCACGCATGCGCAGTTCGAACTGTGAAAAAAATGGCGTCCTGGTAACCTAACTACTTTGTTTAATTTCATTTTTTCCTATGAGTAAGTTATTTAGAATAAGTTATTAAAGTAGTGTATGAAACTGTATTTAACTTTAACAGACTCTCGTGTTTTAATACCTCTTCTTATATGACAGTTGCATAAACTACTATTATGCACCTCACGTACCTACTCATTATAGAATTTTAAATTGTACTGACTGAATGTGTAGCAGTATGCAAAGTTGTTTATGTGTTTTGTAGAACTAATATGTGACTGTTTCTTTTTAAGTGACAAAAAAGAAAAAGACAAACCTATTTGTCAAAGAACGGTGTCCTGTTCCTAAAGATGGCTAATACTGTAGACAAAAATCATACTAGTTCATGTTTCAAGTTATAATCTTGTTAAAAAAGCATATATGGGTACAGATTCTGATGTCTAAAAAACTGATAGGATATGACAGACAGACAGGTAGATGAACACCGAATGAATCCTCTAAGAGTTCATTTTTTTCCTTTTAAGATACGGAACCCTAAAAATCAATGTTGGTTTGTTAATATTGCAACCTTACTGTTCCTCCGATTACGATAAAAAAAATCAATATTTTATCAATTTTATTTATTGCCTGCACTTTACTAGACTAACTAAACTAACTCACAAGGGTCAAACTTCAAGTACGTCAGTATTATAATAATAGCATTGATGTACAGTCAACGACAAAAGTTGATGTACACTAAAATATTTACAAACCTTAGTTCCATTGGAATACATGTACCAATAATTGACGTATATTTAGATTTATATTCCCCAGACGACAAAGTTAATATAATTCATATATGGTAATTTTTTTATGAAAGAGCATTCAAGAACTAAGATCTCAATACATTAGAATTTGTTAAGCTACTTTCGTCGTTGACTGTACTTGAAGTTTGACCCCTTTAAGTCCTTTCATCCTGGACCTTTGAGCTCATTTACATTACGTTAATGCTTCTTAACTTGAATGTTGATACATTTCTCGACTGTATGCTAAAGGGCTTAAAAAACAGCTGAACTAAACTAGCGGCACGCTATGATGGCCGTATTGACGTTTGTCCGCTCATGAAGTTTCGTAAAAATAAATACTAAGTTTGTAAGAGTAAATTTCTGTTCTTTATTGTCAATAGTGAGGTGCAGTGTACTAATTTACGACACAACTTGGCATTTATGTTTTTCTAAATTCAAAATTTAAAAATTGAATTAAATATCCAAAAACTATAGATGTGACTCCGCATTTGATTTGATTTTTTTTCTATTTTAAATTAACATTTCACATCGCTATTTTAACGTGTCATAACGGCCATCATAGCGTGCCGCTAGTACAATATGACCCAACACTATGCGCTGGGATGGCTCGCAGTACAGTAATACTGCCAAAGTACTAACTGGTGTTAGTACATTGGCAGTGTTACCATAAATAAATAAAAACATATTACAAAAATATTCATAGAATGTTTAGAGAATATTGAGGTGCAGTGTACTAATTTACGACACAACTTGGCATTTATGTTTTTCGAAATTCGAAATTTAAAAATTGAATTAAATATCCAAAAACTATAGATGTGACTCCGCATTTGATTTGATTTTTTTCTATTTTAAATTAACATTTCACATCGCTATTTTAATGTGTCATAACGGCCATCATAGCGTGCCGCCAGTACAATATGACCCAACACTATGCGCTGGGATGGCTCGCAGTACAGCAATACTGCCAAAGTACTAACTGGTGTTAGTACATTGGCAGTGTTACCATAAATAAATAAAAACATATTACAGAAATATTCATAGAATGTTTAGAGAATATTGAGGTGCAGTGTACTAATTTACGACACAACTTGGCATTTATGTTTTTCTAAATTCGAAATTTAAAAATTGAATTAAATATCCAAAAACTATAGATGTGACTCCGCATTTGATTTGATTTTTTTCTATTTTAAATTAACATTTCACATCGCTATTTTAATGTGTCATAACGGCCATCATAGCGTGCCGCCAGTACAATATGACCCAACACTATGCGCTGGGATGGCTCGCAGTACAGCAATACTGCCAAAGTACTAACTGGTGTTAGTACATTGGCAGTGTTACCATAAATAAAAAAAAACATATTACAAAAATATTCATAGAATGTTTAGAGAATATTGAGGTGCAGTGTACTACTTTACGACACAACTTGGCGTTTATGTTTTTCGAAATTCGAAATTTAAAAACTGAATTAAATATCCAAAAACTATAGATGTGACTCGCATTTGATTTGATTTTTTTCTATTTTGAATTCACATTTCACATCGCTATTTTAACGTGTCATAACGGCCATCATAGCGTGCCGCTAGTACAATATGACCCAACACTATGCGCTGGGATGGCTCGCAGTACAGTAATACTGCCAAAGTACTAACTGGTGTTAGTACATTGGCAGTGTTACCATAAATAAATAAAAACATATTACAAAAATATTCATAGAATGTTTAGAGAATATTGAGGTGCAGTGTACTAATTTACGACACAACTTGGCATTTATGTTTTTCTAAATTCGAAATTTAAAAATTGAATTAAATATCCAAAAACTATAGATGTGACTCCGCATTTGATTTGATTTTTTTCTATTTTAAATTAACATTTCACATCGCTATTTTAATGTGTCATAACGGCCATCATAGCGTGCCGCCAGTACAATATGACCCAACACTATGCGCTGGGATGGCTCGCAGTACAGCAATACTGCCAAAGTACTAACTGGTGTTAGTACATTGGCAGTGTTACCATAAATAAATAAAAACATATTACAAAAATATTCATAGAATGTTTAGAGAATATTGAGGTGCAGTGTACTAATTTACGACACAACTTGGCATTTATGTTTTTCTAAATTCGAAATTTAAGAATTAAATATCCAAAAACTATAGATGTGACTCCGCATTTGATTTGATTTTTTTCTATTTTAAATTAACATTTCACATCGCTATTTTAATGTGTCATAACGGCCATCATAGCGTGCCGCCAGTACAATATGACCCAACACTATGCGCTGGGATGGCTCGCAGTACAGCAATACTGCCAAAGTACTAACTGGTGTTAGTACATTGGCAGTGTTACCATAAATAAAAAAAAACATATTACAAAAATATTCATAGAATGTTTAGAGAATATTGAGGTGCAGTGTACTACTTTACGACACAACTTGGCATTTATGTTTTTCGAAATTCGAAATTTAAAAACTGAATTAAATATCCAAAAACTATAGATGTGACTCGCATTTGATTTGATTTTTTTCTATTTTGAATTCACATTTCACATCGCTATTTTAACGTGTCATAACGGCCATCATAGCGTGCCGCTAGTACAATATGACCCAACACTATGCGCTGGGATGACTCGCAGTACAGTAATACTGCCAAAGTACTAACTGGTGTTAGTACATTGGCAGTGTTACCATAAATAAAAAAAACATATTACAAAAATATTCATAGAATGTTTAGAGAATATTGAGGTGCAGTGTACTAATTTACGACACAACTTGGCATTTATGTTTTTCTAAATTCGAAATTTAAAATTTGAATTAAATATCCAAAAACTATAGATGTGACTCCGCATTTGATTTGATTTTTTTCTATTTTAAATTAACATTTCACATCGCTATTTTAATGTGTCATAACGGCCATCATAGCGTGCCGCTAGTACAATATGACCCAACACTATGCGCTGGGATGGCTCGCAGTACAGTAATACTGCCAAAGTACTAACTGGTGTTAGTACATTGGCAATGTTACCATAAATAAAAAAAAACATATTACAAAAATATTCATAGAATGTTTAGAGAATATTGAGGTGCAGTGTACTAATTTACGACACAACTTGGCATTTATGTTTTTCTAAATTCGAAATTTAAAAATTGAATTAAATATCCAAAAACTATAGATGTGACTCCGCATTTGATTTGATTTTTTTCTATTTTAAATTAACATTTCACATCGCTATTTTAATGTGTCATAACGGCCATCATAGCGTGCCGCCAGTACAATATGACCCAACACTATGCGCTGGGATGGCTCGCAGTACAGCAATACTGCCAAAGTACTAACTGGTGTTAGTACATTGGCAGTGTTACCATAAATAAAAAAAAACATATTACAAAAATATTCATAGAATGTTTAGAGAATATTGAGGTGCAGTGTACTACTTTACGACACAACTTGGTATTTATGTTTTTCTAAATTCGAAATTTAAAAACTGAATTAAATATCCAAAAACTATAGATGTGACTCCGCATTTGATTTGATTTTTTTCTATTTTGAATTCACATTCCACATCACTATTATAACGTGTCATCATAGCGTGTCGCTAGTACAATATGACCCAACACTATGCGCTGGGATGGCTCGCAGTACAGCAACACTGCCAAAGTACTAACTGGTGTTAGTACATTGGCAGTGTTACTATAAATAAAAAATAACATACTACAAAAATATTCATAGAATGTTTAGAGAATGTGAAGAAAAAGTTTGAAGTATTAAGTGTCAAAAGTGCATTAAAACTAATTGATTCGTATAATTTTAAAGCTAATATAGGTTTTAGGGTCCCATAAAGATTTAGAGGGTCTAAGTCAACCCCATTGGCAAGCTGGTACACCTACTGATTGACGACCGAGGGTTTAATGGATTTCCTCTAAGGTTTGGGGGGCCACACGGCAGTCGATCCTGTAAAAACGAAGACTGTCCACTCTCCCCTAAATCGAATGAACGACGACTAGACATCTAGGAGTCTTACTTCAACCCTCATAAACGTGTATCTTCGACTCCCAATCGAAGATACACGTATAGGAAGGTTAAAGTGAGACTCTTGGCTGTAAGTGATCAGAGGGGACTTTACAGTTCCTACAAGAACGCAGAAATAAATATATACCCATAATACAATAATATGTTTACGGGAACAGTAACGTAGGCACAAGATAGAAAAAGGTTATCGAAACATGACAAAATATTGTGAAAATTACTTAATTAGTTTACTTGACCTTCATAAGATATTAAACGTCAACATATCGTGAGAATAATCTGTTATAATGTATGAAAAGTGTGAAAGTTCGTAAAGTGTGTAATATATATTTTTTTTTATATTTAGGCTTGACGGCCTCATCAAAAGAGGATTGTCGTCACAGCACCGCGTGACACCCACCGGTCCCACTAGTGCTGCGACCACAATCCCCCTGCCCGGCTATGCACTTGCTGACCCCTGAACGCCATCAAACCGAAATTGGATTACTATGGAGGGTTTTTCGCAATCGTGCACGGTGGTACCCACCCGGCCGAATTTTGTGACCAATTTGTGTCATCAAATTTCTACCACCAGTGAATAAATAACGAGCTGTAAAAGGCATTGTCAATCGATTGATGGATTTTTCCCGGTGAAAATTCTATCCCATATTTAATTAAAATTCTCCACGGACTCTGCGTCTTGCCTGCGGGTCCGGTAGAGTACAGGCCCCGCAGGTAATGTTGGCTTGCTGAAGGGCCTCATTAAAATACACATTTAAAATATGGACAAGAAGTGTCTTTGAAACTAAGAAAAATAGATACCTATAGCATGTCTATGAGGCACGAAATAGAAGGTTATCAAAAAATGAATAACTATTGTAAAAATTTGTTATTATTTTAATTGAACATAATAAGATAATATCCTAACGACAAAAATAGATTATTGTCACAATATACAAGCGTTGGTAGCTTAGTGGTTAAGAGGTCGACCCTACAATCGAGAGGTCCCGGGTTCGAATCCTGGCCATTATACTACCGACGTGAACCCCCTCCTAACACAAGCATTTAGGTTTAACTAGAGGGGTTAGGGGGAATATCAGTAATATCAGTCATATTCTTTAAAAAAAACAATAAAACTATATACATATACGATTATCGTTTTCTACATACGAGTTACACTTCTGGTTTTGCCAGCGTTCACAGACCACAGGACCGCTTAATATTAATTATTGAGCCGTGTGCTAGATTGCTACCTGAACTGTACATAAATTATCATGTGTACACAAAGTATTTCAGTCCCCCCCCCCCTCCCCCGACAAGGCGCAGAGCATGGCGCACCGTGGGGTTTAGTAGGTATCCGGCTGGATGGGAGAGTCCCACACACGATCTCCGGCTATTGCCCCGTAGCCGGAAGTGCCGTGCGTAACAGCATTCCCCACGTAGAAAAAAAACGCCCTAAGACTTTGGCGTTGCCTAATAATCCCTGTTGTTTCTGCCTACTATAGAGTGAAAAAAACAAAAGTATAGCTACGAGAAAGTGAAAATAAGCTATAGAAACAAGTGTTAGAAATACATTTTAACTTTTAAATCTCCTAATTTTCTTATATAGGTATATTCTTACGAAGAAATAACCATGAAAATCATATTACCCTGTAAAAAGTAATGCGTGCTCGTAACAAAGCAGGGAATCTAGTGCTTGGAGGGTTGCGGATAAAAAAATATACACACATATAATATATTCACGCATAATTTTTTTTTTACACGGCTCTTTCTAATAAGTAGAGTAATAGTAAGTAGTAATAGTAAGCATAGTTTAACTAGCTTGTGTTATGGGTTCCAGAATGCGGATAAACATACTTATATACTTTTTTTTTGTAAATACATACATATTATACATAAAAACACCCAGACCAATGCAAATAGACATATTCATTCATACAAATATTTGCACTTAGCGGGAATCGAACCCGCGCCGCCTGTCGTAGCAGTCGAATGCACTACCGCTACGACACAAAGAGTAGGCAGGTGTATATTAACAGTATTAACATCGTCTTCTAATCACTAGGACGGTTACCAGCTTCGCAATCAACCCAAACTTAAGCGTAGCGAGATTTGCCTATCCAACAATAGGTCAAAGTGACCTGTCGACTTTTTCCATTGTTTTTGTTTTTCGGTGATTATTCCTCGATGGTAAGACCGATCTGGACATTCGACACTCAGTAATGTCTACTTGATCACCGTGGTAAATTTGGTCGAGATCGGTCAAACGGTCTCGGAGGAGTATCATTTGTTTGAAATGCAACTTTGAAACCAAAGACGCTTCGCTCGCCTTTGGCTCGCTACGCTTAATAATCATCATATTATCCTAACTGATGAGGGGCTCGTGGCTAACTAGTAACTTAGTGGATTAACACATTGCAAGGTTAACCAATATAATCCAGGTCAGACTTAGGATGGGTGACCGGTCTAAGACTAATTCAGTAAGAAAAGTCCTTACAGAACAACAATAGTGCCAGTGGGTTGTAGAATAAGATTGCTGTCGCTTCATGGAAAGTAAAGCAAAGTAAGGTTAGTTTAACTAGCTTGTGTTATGGGTTCCAGAATGCGGATAAACATACTTATATACTTTTTTTTGTAAATAACATAAACTCTCATAACATAAACTCACGCCTATATCCCCGAAGGGGTAGGCAGAGGTGCTAGCACCCACATTTCGCCAGTTTATGTTTAGGTCCCAATGTATAATAGGTGGCGAGCATATTGCCATTAACCGGGCACTTATAAACCTGCGATAAATACACACATAACTTCGAAAAGCATCGAAAAGTCATTGGTGTGTGCCATGGTAAAACCTGGGATCGAACCCGAGACCTCGTCTCAGCAGTCCGTTACCCATACCACTAGGCTACCGCGGCTTTTTTTGTAAATACATACATATTTTATATAGAAACACCCATACCAATGGAAATAGACATATTCTTTCATACAAATATTTGCACTGAGCGGGAATCGAACCCGCGCAGCCTGTCGTAGCAGTCGAATGCACCACCGCTACGCCACAGAGGCCGAAAACGAAATATTTGCCGCGAAGCAACTATCATCTGCCCTCCACAACTTGATATTGAAGTTTGGTAATAAGACCAGGTTGTCGAAATTTTACGGGCTCCAACCACCCGGGTGGTTGCCCGTATTCGTTTTCGGCCTCTGTGGCGTACCGGTGGTGCATTCGACTGCTACGACAGGCTGCGCGGGTTCGATTCCCGCTCAGTGCAAATATTTGTATGAAAGAATATGTCTATGTGCATTGGTATGGGTGTTTCTATGTATAATATGTATGTATTTACAAAAAAAAAGTATATAAGTATGTATATCCGCAATCTGGAACCCATAACACAAGCTAGTTAAGCTATGCTTACTTTGCTTTACTTTCCATGAAGCGACTAAAACGGAAGCCTGTTTTTTTTTCGTCTCAGATATTTTTATGACAACCGGGACTGACAGCTTAAGTGCTCTCCGTAAAAAAAAACGTCCCAAAACAATTATATTTATTCTATGTTCTGTAGTTATTTGGTTTTTCTATTCTAATTGATTGCGAAAAACCCTCCATAGTAATCCAATTTCGGTTTGATTGCGTTCAGGGGTCAGCAAGTGCATAGCCGGGCAGGGGGATTGTGGACGGAGCACTAGAAGGACCGGTGGGTGTTACGCGGTGCTGCGATGACAATCCTCTTCTGATGAGGCCGTCAAGCTGAGTGCCACCATTGTTAACATGGTATGTGTATGTAATAGTGACCCTCTTTCCTTCAGCTTACCATCAGGCGAGGTGAAGTCAAATTGACGTGTCCTAAATATAAAAAAGAAAAATACCTGACAACAACAGCTATTTATCACTCTGCACGTAACTACATTAGAATACACATACTTCTCTATCAATTACAAAAGGGACAAAAAATACCCTTTTCAAAACTAACAAAGTTATGGACTTTGATAATATTCAATTATTTATAGGCACCTGTGTTTGGGGTGCGACTGGTTGGATCACCTCCAAGTTTGGTGCACCCTGGGCAACGTGGGCGATGACGCATCATTGATTGCTCCTCTGGAGTAGCTGGCGTCAACGTCAACGGCCAAGAGTCTGACCAACCGGCCCTTTTCCATTGCACGAGGGGGTCGGGGCATGGCGGACCTGCTAGGCCGGCGGGTGGGGGGGTCGCTCCACGTACTCCTCTGCTGTTATCAGAGGGGACACTGCGAATGGCCCAGGGTCAGTTGGAGTGCGAGGGATATGCTCTATGAGTAACCTTACACCCCGGCGTCTGTAGACCCGAGACGGCGTGCGGTTTTAGTCGGTTCAAGCCAGACATAACCGCCCCCGCTGGCCGGTGGGGGGGTATCCGAAGGGATTTCCGCACAGTAAAAAAAAAAAAAAAGGCACCTGTGTTTTGAGAAATCAAACGGAATTGTAATGTTCACTTTTGTGACTAACAAACATTATAGAATTTGATTATATTACTAGCTGTTACCTGCGGCTTCACTCGCGCGGAATTCTGATCCCGTCCCCACCTATTGCAAAACCAACATATTTTTTTTACATCTCAACAGGTTTAGGCAGCGTTTTCGTTTTAACCTCCCAGACGGCTTATTTTTATCCGACACCTCCAACAAATATCATTATATTTTTGGCAATATATGCATAACCTACAAATTATGAACTAAAAGCTTCCTCGAGGACCACTCTATCCATTGGGGAAAACAGTATGAAAATCGGTGCAGTAGTTTTTAAGTTTATCGCGAACAGACAGACGCGGTGGTGGAGTTTGTTATATAGTATGTAGTGATAATATTTTAAGTGTAATAATCATCACGGCTTGCATCCAAAGCTTAACCCTAAACCTTTAAAAAACGGAACCCTTATAGATTCGTCATGTCTGTCTGTCTGACCGGCCGTATGTGACAGTCACTTTTTTCCGAAACTATAAGAACTATGCTGTTGAAACTTGGTAAGTAGATGTATTCTGTGAACCGCATTAAGATTATCACACAACAATAGAAAAAAAAACAATAAATTCTGGGGGTTCCCCATAATTGGAACTGAAAGTCATAAATATTTTTTTCATCAAACCCATACGTGTTTAAGCATCAACTATCTATGGATAGTTCTTTAAAGATGATATTGAGGTTTCTAATATCATTTTTTCAAATTTTTTTCCAAAGTGGTAAAATGTGCCCCCCCCCCCCCTCTGTAACTTCTAAAATAAATGATAAAACTAAAAAACATATAATATGAGTGGTAAAATGTGTCCCCCCCCCCCTCACTGTAACTTCTAAAATAAGAGAATGATAATACTAAACAAAAATATAATATGATGTACTTACACCATGTAACCTTCCACCGAGAATTGGTTTGAACGAGATCTAGAACGCAATTTACCTTTAATTTTTTTTTTATACCACTCAGGTAAGCTCAATAACTTAACTCAATAAGCTTTTTTTTTTTAATCAACTCAAATATAAAATTTCAAAAAAGCATTATTATGTTACTTGCTGCTACGGAGCCCTTTATATGCGAGTCCGACTCGCACTTGGCCGCTTTTTTTTACTTATGGAAACCCACACGGACTTCACCCCACGCGTGCCAGCGATGAGGTGGTTATGTCGGTTACTAAAACTCTCCTATTTATCTTGATTTCACTTATCAAGTGACTACCATACCATCTGACCTCTTCCACTCCCCCCCCCCCCCAACCCCGAGAGGAAAGCCTCACCCAGAGCTTTGTCCGTTAATCAGCAGAAGTAAGTGCTAACAGGTAAGATTGGTTTGGGTACCGAAAATTTCGCTGGCCCCACTCTATAAGTTTATTCATTATTTTCTACTGAAACTATCACAAACTTCTAACGTTATTAAAATCACGTATCACTACACATCCTACGCTAATCTCTAAAACTTCTAAAACTACCGAACCAATTTAAATAAACTTATTCCTTTGACACGTTCACGAACCTCACAAAATGCATTAAATTGCTAATTCAAGTCGATTTTCCAGGCGAGGCCGCGCTGGCGCTCAAGGTTCGCCGGTAGCCCTGGGGTTATCCTTTCGAGGGCTTACCCGGGGTGCCCGGCAATGGACACTTGGGCAGGACACCGTGCGGTTTTAGTCGGTTCATGCACGACATAACCGCCCCCGCTGGCCGGCGGGGGGGTATCCGAAGGTGTGTGTTGGGTTATCCTTTCGAGGGCTTACCCGAGGTGCCCGGCAATGGACACTTGGGCAGGACACCGTGCGGTTTTAGTCGGTTCATGCACGACATAACCGCCCCCGCTGGCCGGCGGGGGGGTATCCGAAGGTGTGTGTTGGGTAACCTCCTCGAGTGTCGCTCCGATTCCGATCCCGCTGCAGTCCGGGGGGAACGGAATCGGAGCGGCCGGTACACCCTGGGCGGCGGTCAATGGCTTCCCCTTCACCCCTTCATAGGGTTGGCATTGATCGTCGGCCAATACCCAACGTGGCGGGAACACATCGCTCTCCGTACTCCTCTGCTTTCAGAGGAGGCAGGATGAGCGATGCTGTTAGTGGTGAGATGGCCCAGGGTCAGCCGGGGTGCGAGGGATATGCTCTATGGGTAACCTTACACCCCGGCGTCTGAAGACCCGAGACGGCGTGCGGATTTAGTCGGTGCAAGCCCGACATAGCCGCCCCCGCTGGCCGGCGGGGGGGTATCCGAAGGGATTTCCGCACGATAAAAAAAAAAAAGAAAAAGGGTATCCGAAGAGATTTCCGCACGTAAAAAAATATCCTTCCCCGGTTCAATCAATAAATTGTTGGTACAAAAAGTAGAGCTCACTGTAATATTCTATAATAATAATTCATATAAAGTTGTTTCTTTCTATTTATTCTGAGTAACTGTCATCTATACTAATATTATATAGAGAGGCCGAATTTTGTCAGTTTGTTTATATATTGAGGGTAATCATCGGAACAACTGCACTTATTACACTATCCCCGATGGACATTGGCTATATGTATTTATATTAGGTCGTTACATATGAAATTGCCGTTTTTCTTGAAGAAATTGGAGGAAACCCAATTTTCAGTACTAACATTTTTGAATTTTTTTTAGGATTGACAAATCCAAATTTTATGTATTTTTTTTGTGTATGAATGAGACAACATTAAGCTAACAAACAGCAACTTTTATTACATTTTTTAAAAGTGACAGCTGTTAAGTAATACCAAATTTATCATCAAAATGGATAGCATTTAGGAAGTACTGTTTTTGAAGATCGAATTTATTTATCAAGCGGCCAATAAAAACAAAATTTAATACAGAGTTGTAAAATCTTGAAATCAACTTTCAAACAAAATGTAAATAATGGAAATAGCTATTAAATTACAGTAATAACGAACTCATGAATTTGTAAGAAAATTTCGGCAATTTCATAGGTAAAGACCTATTATTATGTGACTTGAGTTAAAAAAAGCTCATACAGACGGAAGCGAGGCGAGGGCGAGTTGCTAGTGTTTTATATATAACCGGTATTACCAACTCGATACCAAATTTCACTACACTGTTGGATTTATCGGCGAGATTGTTCCAGAAGGATTCAACCAATATAAATATTTGAGAGAGGTTTGCTTCAAGTGAAATGAAACGCACTCAAATATTTTAAAGAAATAATGTACTTAGGTATGTAGTGTATCGCCGAGGCGTGACCTCGTGGCAGCCATCGGGGTGGGAGTCCTCTCGCTCGGCAGCATGATTGCGGCAATGGTGCGGAGCGCGAGCGCGTGGGCCGCCGCCACCTCCTTCTGCGAGCATGTAATGCTCGCGAAGCAGATGGCGGAGCGCGCCCGGGAGAGATTTAGAACTCTCCCGGCCCGCCGAGCCCGCAACTTGCTCGCCGCGCGTCGCAGGCGACTCAGGCGCCGGAGGTCACTTAACGACCTCCGTCCTCCATGAGCGCATGCCTGTGGGTGGCGGGTGAAGCCGCCTGTCACCCCAGCAGAAGCAGGCCGGGACGGTGGGGCGACTAGCGCCCCTCCCCCAAACCGGGGCAAGACGGGGACACCGTGGTTCCCAAACCCGAGGGGGCCATCTCGAAACCGGATATGGCCCAGGGTCAGTCGGGGTGCGAGGGATATGCTCTATGGGCAACCTTACACCCCGGCGTCTGTAGACCCGAGACGGCGTGCGGTTTTAGTCGGTTCAAGCCCGACATAACCGCCCCCGCTGGCTGGCGGGGGGGTATCCGAAGGGATTTCCGCACGAAAAAAAAAAAAAAGTATGTAGTGTATGTATGATTCAAGATGTTATTGTATAGAGCATATACTTTGGAAACTGTAATGGGTTATCAGCAGAATGCCGCCTGATAAGTGGGTTCACTCGGTCAAAGTCCATTATAACGGTACTTACAAAACGTCAAAAAAAATAGATTAATATTTAGCAATGGACCACCGATTCAAAATGCGGCCCTGTTCTGAGAAGACTCCGGCAAGAAACTCAGCGTGCGTTTTTTTGGTCTATTTACAAACATGTTTACAATATTAAGTTTTAATATTTTTTAAGTAGCATTGTGAAAGAGCAATCAGTTTATATCCAAGCTTGTTTATCGTCTAAATATTCTTGTCGGGATAGAAAACGTTGGATTAACATCGAATCCTTTGACTTAGATTGGCGGGATATAGTAAAGGTGAAAGAAAGGAAGAAAGATTTGGAGGGCGCCTTTTGCAGTAGGCCAAATTGGGCTAAAAATGGTCCAATTGTTTGTTTGAGCATCGTACTAAAACTATTGGACAAAAAATCAAAAAACTCGACTGCCCTAAAAAGAACGACACAAGTTTGCCCTGCCCTGCCTGCTATCCAACTTGTACCCATATGCAAATCATAATAATTTGTTTTTTTTTTCTATTTTGATATACCCAGTAGCACTCTCACAGTAAATACGAATCTAACGATACCTCTCAAGCTTAAATCCATCGAGCTGTTCAGGCAAACAATTTTACATTCATACATACTCTCGAAAAACATAACTCTCCTTCCGGCGCAGTCGGGTAAAAACAGGAATCATCATCCTCATCGTCTTGGCAATGATCCCCCTTGCTCATCATCATAAGCTTTTATCTGCAAACCCGAGGATCGTATTCTATTTTATGTTTATTTATTAATTGATGCGATGGCGGCCGAGGATCACTGGGAACCTTGGGGTTGGCCTTTCGAGGGCGTACCCGGGGCTCCAAGCAATGGAAGCTTTTGAAGGACACCGTGTGGTTTTTAGTCGGTCCGATTCCGACATACCCATCTAATCGCTGGCACCGGTGGGGTGAAACCCGTGGAGGATTCCACACGTAAAGAAAACAAAATAAAAGATAAACTTACAGCTGACAGTTAATTTACACACTGATATATATACTAGAAGAAGGACAATTATAAGTTTCCACTTTTACTTATTAGTTTGAACTAATGTAATAGATTATAGACAGTTTATGGATATGAACACGCATGTGGAAGCTAAAATTATATAAAAGAAAGAAAGGCAGTTAGCCGACTCGATGTCCTTACAGAAGCCGGCCTCACCGACGCGGGATCAAATCAAAAGTCCGCCAGTAACCCTGGGGTTATCCTTTCGAGGGCTTATCCGGAATGCCCAGCAAAGGACACTTGGGGAGGACACCGTGTGGTTTTAGTCGGTCTGATTCCGACACGCGCATCCCATCGTTGGCACCGATTGGACGAAGCCCGTGGAGGTTTCCACACGTAAAAAAATGTAAAAGAAAAAATAAATAAAATTATATTTTAAAAAGAAAAAACATGAATTAAGTACATACGCTTTTCATTTTGGCAATACTTGTTCCAAACAAGTCAAAATCAACCTTACAACACTCCGCATTAAATAAGCGACTTTAAATTATGAGTTCTGTCTATAAATAGTACTAACAACCGGTACATCTAGGAGATTTGCTCTTCGCAGAAATGATCTTGCTTACCAATTCTGGGAAGTCAGTATGTTTCTAATCCTCTTAACATCAATTGGAAAGCCAGAACTTCATCCGTTGACCGGCAGGTGTATCAACAAACAGGTGGCTTAGTCCCCGAAGATGTTTATACGATCCGATACACCCACTTTTTAAATTGCTTACGCCCTGGTACATCTGTACTAGAATTGACATGACTCCAGCATAAAAAAATAATTCTACTAGATAGCTGAGAAAAGCATGATATTATAATTTCAAATACGGAACGAAGTAAAAATATTCGCAGCCTAATATTATTATTTTTGCCTGCGGCTCAGCCTACTTGGAAAATCTTTCTCGTGGAGAATTGCTATTTTCTGAAATAAAAAGTAGATATCCTATGTTTTTCGAGTTATAAGCTACCTTTATGCAAAATTTAGAAAAACAATTTAAAAAAAAAGCGGCCAAGTGCGAGTCGGACTCGCCCATTAAGGGTTCCGTGGCAGCAAGTAACATAATAATGTTTTTTTTTTTTAATTTTTATATTTGAGTTGAGTGAATGAAAGGTAAATTGCTGTTTAAGATTTATGACGTATTAAAAAAAAACTATTTACTAGTCTCGTTCAAACCAATTATCGTTGGAAGCTTACATGGTAATGTACATCATATATTTTTTTTAGTTTTATTATTCTCTTATTTTAGAAGTTACAGGGGGGGGGGGGACACATTTTACCTCTTTGGGAGTGTCTCCCGCGCAAACTATTGAGTTTAGAAAAAAATGATATTAGAAACCTCAATATCATTTTTGAAGAGCTATCCATAGATACCTCACACATATGGCTTCGATGAAAAAAAAAATTTTGAGTTTCAGTTCTAAGTATGCGGACCCCCAAAATTTATTGTTTTTTTTTTTCTATTTCTGTGTGAAAATCTTAATGCGGTTCACAGAATACATCTAATTACCAAGTTTCAATAGCATAGTTCTTAAAGTTTCGGAAAAAAGTGGCTGTGACATACGTACGGACAGACAGACAGACGACGAATCTATAAGGGTTCCGTTTATTGACATTTGGCAACGGAACCCTAAAAAAAGTCAAGAGAACTCACTTTGGGTATGTTGAGGAGCTCGTATTGTCAGTACCTGCGCGCTACTGCAAATCAGATCGGCCAAGACCAATGGCGTTCGTGATTACAAAATCGGTTGCGCATTTTAGGGGTGAAAAAATATCAAATAGGTTATTCACACGTACAGAGAAAGCTCTAGTTCTATTATACCTACATAATGAAAATTCGTCTGAAGACTACAAGGGCTCCTCATTTCTACCCTCGCTACTCAAAAACATAACATAACATAACTTCAGGCCTGTATTCCCGAAGATGTAGAGGTGTAACACACCCACGCTTCGGCAGTTATGTTAAGGTCCCGATGTAATACGGGGCGATCTTCACAGATGGATCAAAAACTGGTACAGGCAGGCCGGCGTTTTCTCGGAGGACCTTAATGTATCCATTTCAACACCGCTGGGGACCCATAACACAGTATTTCAAGCTGAATGCATGGGGATTACCCTGGCAGCTTCAGCGGCAATGGCCAGGAGAGTGGAAGGTCACTCAATACGCATGCTCTCCGACAGCATGGCCGTGCTGCAAGCTTTAAACAGCAACACTATAAACTCGGGACTAATACTGGAGTGCCATCTTAAATTGAATCAAATAGGCCACTTCAACAACATAACCCTGCAATGGATTAAGGGCCACAGCGGCTCGCGCGGCAATGATGCGGCAGATGAGCTTGCCAGGAGAGGATCTGACATGGTGATAATGGGACCTGAGCCCATAATACCGATCCCCTTTACATACCTACGAACCATAGTAAACAAACGAACGAGAGATCAACACAACAGCTATTGGATAAATCTGGAAGTTTGCAGACAGGTGAGGGAAGCACTCCCTGTGCTTGAAAATAGACTGACCAGGCGTCTTCGACAACTGACCAAACGGCAACTGTACACCGCCACAGCTGCAATCACGGGGCATGGCTCCTTCAATAAACACCTTTTTATTTTAGGAATCACAGACAGCCCTGTCTGCAGAGCCTGCATGAGAGAGGAAGAAACAGCGGCACACGTGCTCCTACACTGCCCTGCATCCGCCACATATAGGGTTAAGTACTTCGGAAACACAGGTACGCTCCGGGAGCTCGCCGGCAGCGAGAATAGCTTGCTGGCGTTTTTCAACGAGCTGGGGTGGATCGAATAAAATGCCCACCCTCACGCAAAAACCGCGCCTTGTCGTGGAGTTGCGGATACCAGCCCGTAATACCATACCATACCATACCAATAGGGGGCCAGCCTTTTGCCATCTACCGGGCACATTGTTTAGCGAGCGATAATTAACATTTATTAATGCTCACATAACTACGAAAAGTTAGAGTTGTGTGCCCGGGCGCCTGGGGATCGAACTCGAGACCTCGTCACAGTAGTCCGTTACGTACGCCACTGGGCTATCGCCGCTTTCACTCAAAACATACAACAATATCCAGTTATACCTATTATAATTTATAAATACCAGTCACTTGGACACCGTTTCATTTTGAGCTGACATTATTAATCTGTTCGAAACCTTCAGATTTACGATTTGAAATTCACTAAAGATGTCAAGTAATTATTCATATTTCGATATCTCATGATATTTCTGCGACGAATAATAGACGAAGGGTCGAGATTCCGAAACGAAAAGCCGATCAATCGATGAACAAACAATGTATTTCAAACCTTATGAATAAAACGTCAAAATAAATAATTCAATTCATCAATTAATCAATTAGCCTATGCTATACTTCATTAGTTTTGTTATTTTCATAACCATACAATATTTTGTCGAAAAAAAAAAACAATTTAATGAAACCTTTTAAATTACATTTTAAAAGTAAAATTTAATTTCCTGTTTTTGATCCTCGAAGGTAGAATTTCGAAAATCGACCTCTTGGAGAAGACTAAAAAGATTTATCTCATTGATCTCATATTCATCAAATATAAATCACCTAAATATTTTGAACACTTTTTGCCATTAGAAGGAACATCAAAATTTAAACAATGTAGTAAAAGTCATTACTGATTACAAAAACTAAAAGGTTAAGGAAAAAAAGACTGAAGAAATGAGAACCTACTTCTTATTATTCAGTCAGTTTAAAAGTATATTTAAAACTATTGACCCTTATTTAGACTAATAACTCTCAAGAAGAACTGCTGTTATTAAAGAAGTGATCAAAAATGATTGCGTACTCCAAAATCATCATTCCTAAACGATTTCCTAGTTGCGTATAAAGTCTGAACTTTGAAGTCCACTCATTTTTAGGGTTTCGTTGCCAAATGGCAAAAACGGAACCCTTATATATTCGTCATGTCTGTCTATCTGTCCGTCCGTATGTCACAGCCACTTTTTTCCGAAACTATAAGAACTATGCTGTTGAAACTTGGTAAGTAGATGTATTCTGTAAACCGCATTAAGATTTTCACACAAAAATAGAAAAGAAAAAAATTAAATTTTGGGGGTTCCCCATACTTAGAACTGAAACTCAAATATATTTTTCTTCAAAGCCATACGGGTGTGGTTCTATGGATAAGTCAACAAAAATGTTATTGAGGTTTCTAATATAATTTTTTTTCTAAACTGAATACTTTGCGCGAGAGACACTTCCAAAGTGGTAAAATGAGAGTCCCTCCCCCATGTAACTTCCAAAAAAAAATTATGATGTACATTACCATGTAAACTTCCACCGAAAATTGGTTTGAACGAGATCTAGTAAGTAGTTTTTTTTTAATACGTCATAAATCGTAAACCGCAATTTACCTTTCATTCAATTAACTCAAATATAAACATTAAAAAAAAAATGATTATGTTACTTTGCTGCCACGGAACCCATCATAGGTGAGTCCGACTCGCACTTGGCCGCTTTTATTTTTAGTTGGTAAGTCGGCTTTACCGGGATCGACTGCCATTTGACCTGCAAACCTGGAGAGGTAAGCCTGTGTCAGAGCCTCCCCCGTTGTTTACCAGGTGCACCAACTTGCAGGTGAGGTTGACTTGGGCCCTGCACATATATATCACTAACTAGCTGTTGCCCGCGGCTCCGCCCGCGTAGAATTCTGATCCCATTCCCGCAACCCATGGGAAACTATTACCGGGATAAAGCCTATGTGTTATTCCGGACTATAATCTATCCTTGTGCCAAATTTCAGTCAGATCCGTTCAGCCGTTTTTGCGTGAAAGAGTAAAAAACATCCATCCATCCATACTTACAAACTATCGCGTTTATAATATTAGTAGGATTAGATTAGATATTATATGTCACAATATAAAATAATTAGCAAATTATTTATTAAATCGTTATCATTAAGGCCCTGTCTGGACGCAAGCTACCATAATTATGCTTATTTTTTGTTTCTAAGATTATTTCTCTCTCTCTCTAAGATTACTGATGCTAGACAGTTGTTTTTTTTGTTTGCCGCCAAACAAATCAAACAGATAAATAAATCATTTAAAAAATATGACGGATTTGAGGATGTTAATTTGTAGATATTCCACTAGTTGATTAAATTTTCTTTATATTTGTAACAAAAAATATATATGTCATCGCTAAAAATATTGAGATAATTGAAACGAAAAATTTATTTCAAAGTGTTTCTTTGCAATTTTTTTAACAAGAAACTGCTCTATTTATCCAAAATGTTTTTGAATGTGCGTGAACAGTAGATAATTAGCTGTATATATAAAAAAAAACAACTGTCTAGCATCAGTAATCTTAGAGAGAGAGAGAAATAATCTTAGAAACAAAAAATAAGCATAATTATGGTAGCTTGCGTCCAGACAGGGCCTTAAGTTTAGTTATCCTAAGAACATAAACATAACCGTAGGGTATATTAAAATAGTTTTTTTACATACAAGATGTAAATATAATTATTATTTGCATTTAAGTAATATTTTTAAATATATAGAGCGTCGTGTTCATTTTTATGATCTAAAGGTTCCCTGGCGCTCTACACTATGTATAAATCTATTTGATTATTTTTCGTAAGAAAATAACATCAATCATTCATGATCGTCAGAAGCTGTTCAGTAAATAAGTATATGAAAAAAAAACAACAATTTGGCATGTTGTTTAGCAGTCTGTGCACGGCATATATTAAAAAAATCTTATTTCCTCCTTGCTTATTCCAATCACGAAATTATTATTTATGTTCTTAATTCTCTAAATACTTATGTTTTTATGCAAAAAGCAATGTTCTTATTTTAAATATTTCCTTTTCCTTACCACACTCGAAAAAATAATCAAAAAATAATCAATATATAATCAATTTATTATGTTTATAAGTATGTAATCACACTGGCTATCAAGAAAAAATATACGTATAAATATAATATAGAAACAATTTAAAAATTAATTATTCTACAAAAGGTTTTGCTCTCGCTGTCATTTCCTTTTTAAAAACATTAAAATTGATTGCCATTTCATGTCATTAGCGGTGATGAGAGTTAATTAATAAAGGCAAGGCTGAGGTAATATTTATTATTTAGATATTCAATACTTCACCACAAAAATTGGCGTACCAACAAATTTCGTCAACTTCTAAAATATTTATTTACTTACCTCCAAACAACGTCAGTAATAAGCACATGAACATGATTACTCCTTGGCGAAACATTTCAACACCAGTATGAACCACACTTCACTTCAAAAAAATAATATTTAAACTTTTTAACTTGAACAACAATACATAACAGGCGTTACTTTCGAACCGTTCCGAATTTGAAATCGGGCGGCAAAACCGCGCGAACAGCGTCTACTCTTCCCGGAGTTGGTATGAGCACTGAAAGTTGCGGCGGCTACCTGACTAGGACGACAGATTTCAGACGGCCACATGCTATGAAAATTCAAATAGTACCATTTTCATACTGTATATACATAAATGACTGAATGCTGTATTAATTTATTCTGTGGTTTCATGACACCTCCGCAGAGAATAGTGCGTGAAACGATTCATTTGGGTGGATTTAAATGACAATTGTCTATCCAAATGTCAGTTATGCTTTACGTATCGCGAATTCACATTTTGCATTGTTTGGTGGATTTGTTTACTTCAGTTCTATTTTATGATTTACTGGTTGAATTAAACAAATATGGGTGATAATGTTTTAATTTTGTTTTCGGTGGAAATAATTCTGTAATGGATAATTAAGCTGGTTTGACTTTATTGCTGAGAAATGAAACTTTATGATTGGATGGCAAAATAAAACTCTAATGTTTACAGTAACGGTAAAGACATAACCATATATTTTAATAGCTGTGTTTAAAACCTTGAATTTTTGTAGCTCGCTACGTTAAGCTTTATTAAATTAGTATTTATTGAAGATAAATCGGATTTAAACACTTTAATAAAAGGCGACTTATCGATAGGGCTGTTTCTATTCAACAGTTAACATACAGTATATAGAAAATAAATAATAGTTTAAAAAAACTAAAAAACACGCTTTTTATAGAAAACCGAACTAACAAAATAGAAGATAAGTTTTAATACATTTATATTAAGAATAGTGTTAAGAATTTCAATAAATATAAATTAATAATAGTGTAAACAAAAAAATGTATTTCATTTTTAAATAAGCGTGTGGTGCATGGGTCATTAGATATAAATATTTTATTGACCAACATGAGTAGAGTGATTATCATTTTGATAAGATATTAAAAAGCACCCCACGCTTTTTTTCTCTCACCAGCTGAGCCACCTAGACCCGTCCCAGATATTCGAAATTCTCCGATATGTTATATACGTCTTTTAAGGCGACGCTGGAGCCATCTACTGTAATTCTTGCGAACTACGGAAACAATGAATAACTTTAGTCATTTTTAAACATTGTTTTTTAATGACTCCGGTATGCTTACTTTTTCTTATAGATTTTGATCGGAAAAAGAGAACATCTAGGACGGGACTTGAACCCGCGACCAGTCCCTTACAGGGGGAGTGCTCTGACCAGCTGAGCCACCTAGACACGTCCCAGATATTCGAAATTCTCCGATATGTTATATACGTCTTAAGGCGACGCTGGAGCCATCTACCGTATTCTTGCGAACCTTACTTACACCTGCTGATTAACGGCTTAGGCTCTGGAACAGGCATTCCTCGCGAGGTTGGGGGGTTAGACGACTGTTGCTTCCATGAAAACCAAGATACATCAAATCAAGTGATAGGGTAAGAAAGCAGACCCCGGGCTGCATAATCCAGACTTTTAGACCGGTCCTAATGTTGTGATGATGATGATGATGATGATGAAGCTAGTTACCTACTTCACTAGTGTGGCTACTTGAAACCGAAAATAACGTTAGTGAAATTTTCTTTTGTTTCTTTTTTTAACCCCCCAACATAAAAACGACGGGGTGTTTTAAGTTTGACGTATGTGTGCGTGGCTGTTTGTGGCATCGTAACTCCGGAACGGATGAACCGATATTGATATTGTTTTTTTTTTCTTTGGAAGGTGAATATTAGTCCGTAGTGTACGTAGCTATGTTGGGGTAATTTTTTTATTAAAATGTGTATTAGAAATCGTAATTACTTGTATTCCCGCTAACCCCTCCAGTTAAACTAAATTACTTGTGCTAGGAGTAGGTTCACATAGGATTAGAACCCGGGACCTCTCGGAGGCCGACTCCTTAACCACTAAGCTACCGAGAAAAATGTATTTAAATCAATGTTATATCTCGCTTAAATTTAAAAGAGATCGTAATTCAGAGCTTTTCAGTTGCGTGAACTAAATTGGTAGAATTCCAACCAATAACTTTGTATTAAAGTTATATAATACTAAGTATTTGAAAAAGGTGGAATAATATAACATAACATAACATAACATAACTTCACGCCTGTATCCCCGAAGGGGTAGGCAGAGGTGTATTACACACCCACGATTCGCCAGTTATGTTGAGGACCCAATGTAATAGGGGGCGAGCCTATTGCCATCTACCGGGCACATTATTAAGCGAGCGATAATTAACATTTATTAATGCACACATAACTACGAAAAGTCAGAGGTGTGTGCCCGGGGCGACTGAGGATCGAACTCGAGACCTCGTCTCAGCAGTCCGTTACGTTCGCCACCGGGCTATCGCCGCTATAATAATATTTACTTATAAATACGTTTAAGAAAACTCTAAAAAGTAGGTTTATTGGAGTGTGCTTTCAAAATATAAAGAGGATTAGTTTTGAATATTCAAGAGGTATGGTACGTATTTCTAAAGATATTAGGTCAGATGCAAACAAAAGGAAATCTATGTAGGTCGGAGAATGTTGTATTTAGTTAATTTATTTTAATGGCAACACTTTAGACCACTGTCGTGGTTATGGCCTATAGTGACGTCGTTTGTCACCGGTCATGACTGTCTAATGAGTATCTGTCAGTAAAGCGTTCGAGGTCGTTGAACGACCTCCGTCCTCCATGAGCGCAGGCCTGGGGGTGACAGTTGGAGCCGCCTGTCACCCTAGCAAAAGTACGCCGGGGAGGCGGAGCGTTGCGCACACCCTTCTTTCCGGGGGCAAGAAGGGGACACTGTGTTTCCCAAACCCGAGGTCTCAAAACCGGAGATGGTCCTAGGTCAGCCGGGGTGCGAGGGAAATGCCTTATGGCCACCATACATCCTGGGATCTGAAGACTATTTTATTTTTTATTTTGTTTTATTATGAAAACAAACAGTATCTTACAACTATTTGATAACTGTTAACACAACATTAAACCATTGATGAGTTTTCGCATGTGCATATTTAGTGCTTGCTTGTAAAAACAATTAATTTTTGTTTTTGATTTATGTATATTTTTTAAATATAGTCAAAGAACCGCTTCAAACTACTTTTTAGAGATAAAGCGACCATAGGAGGATGGACTTGTGTTAAACAGAACTAATTCCGGATGGTTTCCGAATTCGGCAGTCAGCTGCTCTTACAAGAAATGAGCCATTTTGGTAATTAGTGGCACCTCGTGGGACGTGAAGCCGAATTTGTAACCTAACAGATCTAGAAGGAACTCTCAATTGTAATTTCTCAAGAAGGTAAGGAGAATCTATTTTCCTCTATGCTATTAGGTAGATTTCGATGAAATCGATCTACCTATTGATTTCTTGACTACTATCGAATTAAAAAAAAAAATCTTCATAGGAGGTCTAGTTATGACCCCCTGAGTCCGAAATGACCACTGGTCAAAAAGTTTATATATATATATATATATATATATATATTTGTATGTATGGTTTTCCACTGCAGTATCAAGGCCAGTCCCTCTGGTCCTCTCTTGACTCGGTCTGTCCGCCGAGCATTTGATTATTTTCTAAGCTTCGAATTTAAATTTAATTATACATTTTAGGTAGATTTCGATGAAATCGATCTACCTATTGGTTTCTTGACTACTGTCGAATTTTAAAAAAAATTCTTCATAGGAGGTCTAGTTATGACCCCCTGATCAAAATGTTTTATATATATATGCATGTATGGTTCCACTTCCCAAAATTTGCGGCACTCTCACGGTCGCATTTTTGCCCCGATCGCTTTCAAACTGCGGTCAAAAATTGCTTGGGTGTAAACTTAGTTTAAGTTCGTGAACGGGTGGAATCCGGCCTAAGGGGACGGTAGGGCCTCACTTTTTGTGAAATCAGTTTTTCCTCAAAATTTCACGTTCCATGAAAGATATTCGAACCGTTCTAATTTTATCCCATAGTATACATGAATACCAACAACTTTTAATTATAAACCTATAAGATTAAAACTTTAACTAAAAGTGGAGGGGGGAAAAACCAAAAATTTTCGGGAAAAAAATCATAACTTCTAACCGGTGAACATTCTTGCAGTCGAAAACATTTTTAATCGATAGGCCATTTTTAAGTCTAAAATAAATGTTTGAAAAGATTATCGCTAAAAGTTACCGTTTTCGAGAAAAAAAATTAAACATATTAATAAAATAATATTAATTGCTTCACGAAATCTACCTGTGCGTTCCCCCTGCGGGAACAGACTTTTTATTTTTATATCGCTGACGCATGATGGCCAGGCAACTAAATATAGTGTTCGAAGGAGTCCGAAAGGAGTCCGAACACTATCCCATCCCTAGTCGCCCCACCATCCCGGCCTGCATCTGTTAGCATGGCGGTACCTGGTGCGACTGTTGTGGGGTATAGAAGCATCATAATCATCATTTGCATTCGAGGCTCGAGGATTATTTAGAATAGATACAGACATTATATAGAAATACAGAAGCAAATTTTAAACCGTAGATCTACAGTTTACTGTATTTCTTAAAAACTACAGCATTAAATTTTAGTATTTCTTTGAATAATATGCTTCGAAGAGCTAGACTAAGGTACAAAATCATGTGCAAAAAATTTAATCATTGAAATTTTCTGAACATAAGAAATAGACATGAACGGAGACATTAGCGGGCATTTTCCTTTGACTTCGTACAAGTACTGTCTAGTTTAGTAGAAAATCCTAACTATAAGAATTTGCTCAAGCTGGTAAGCCAACCTTAAACTTCATATAATCGCGACGCCATTAAAGCCGATGCATATATAGTTTATTTTACAAAAACCATGCAAATATTTGATAAATATCCACTTTTCTACCAATGATTAAAAAAATCTCTCTTTAAAGATTAAAGAAATAAAATATAAACAAAGTTTTTAATGGATTTACTGCTCTTCCGATCTCGAACATCGATAAAGCTTCCGTTCGTCTGTTAACGCTGACACTTTCCTTCTCAAGATAAACACAAATAGTTAATTACTTGTAAGTTATTGAGATAATTTTAGTTTGTATATAAATGTCTTCAGGTTTCTAAGACTTCACCCGCGTGGAATTATGATGCCGTTCCCGCTACCTATGGGACCCTAATCCACCACCACCACATATATAAGATACACAATTCCACCATACATCATTTTGTTATATTTCAAAGGGTTTAGGCAGCGTTTTCGTTGAAAGCTCCCAGACGACTTAAAATATCATTATATTTTAGCCAAAGTATACAAAAAACTTGACAAATCACATACTAAAAACCTTGCTCGAGAATCACTCTATTTATTGGTGAAAACAGCATGAGAATGGGTGCAGTAATTTTTGAGTTTATCATGAACAGACACAGTCAGACGCGGCGGTAGACTTTTTTTTTATAATATGTAGTGATAGTGATTTATAAATATTTATTAAACTGATTGAAAATTTTAGTCTATCTACAAAGGTTTCGTGTCGTTGACATTGTAGATAAAATGCAGGAGAGTCCCCTCCGTTTGTGCGGTCACGTTTTGCGGTGAATCCCTGATCACCCCTATCGACCTAAGAAGTGCTGCTGCTTGTTGGTTGGTTGGATGGTTGACGTCATAGAAGATGACATACGTGCCAATGGCCTTACACCCCATCTCAAGACCATGCGAAGTGGAGGAGAAAGGAAAGCGGATCTCGAACTCCAAGGTGAGACCCTCAGAGGCCGTGAAGATGGCGATGAGGACACTATTGAAATAATGCAATCCTCACCATACTGGCATAGGGCTTATCCATAATTATGAATGCACTTAAAACTTTTTAACTTTGATTTGAATTGATTACACAATCAATAAAAAATAAAAAGGAAACGCTAATAATAGGGTATTTGACCACTGCTAAAAAATAGATCTGTATTATGTATTACAACATAAAAATGCAGATTGCATCAATATTTTTTGAGAACTGTTTTATTTACGATAAAAATCAATATTAAAGTTTGATTCAATTAAATTTTTAAGCATTTTGTATGCTTACTTTTTTCTAAAGATTTTAGATCGGAAAAAGAGAACATCTAGGACGGGACTTGAACCCGCGACCAGTCCCTTACAGGGGGAATGCTCTAGTTTGCAAGAATTACGGTAGATGGCTCCAACGTCGCCTTAAGAAGTAATAATGTATCGGAGAATTTCGAATATCTGGGACGTGTCTAAGTGGCTCAGTTGGTCAGAGCATTCCCCCTGTCTGGGACTGGTCGCGGGTTCAAGTCCCGTCCTAGATGTTCTCTTTTTCCGATCTAAAATCTTTATTAAAGTTTGATTTAAAAAAGTACGCGCCATAACGGATCCCGTGACATGCAACGTCACACCAAAGTAAACATTAAGCGACTTAAAGCACGTTTATATAATTATTGAAATTAGTTACAAAAATAATGATTTATTTTGGTTTATTTTGAGATATTTAAGATAATAGTGAAACATTATTAGTAATTAATAATTGAACCAGTCGATTAACACTAGGAAATGCAGACAGCCTGTATTGAAAAACTCTGTGTACTTATGTGTGACGTCACAGAGCGTTTATAAGCACGTGATCAAATCTCAAAAAAAGTGAGATTTTAATCTTGATTTTTTAACAAAAAATAAACTTATTTTATATTGATAATTAATAAAATATGTTTTTTACGGTACATTTTATTAGGATGACAACAATTCGTACAATATTTTAAATATAGTCAAAATGCTTTTTTTTTTCTTTTTTTTTTTTTTTACGTGCGGAAATCCCTTCGGGTACCCCCCCGCTGGCCAGTGGGGGTGGTTATGTCGTGTCTCGACTAAAACCGCACGGTGTCCTCCCCAAATGTCCGTTGCCGGGCACCCCGGGTAAGCCCTCGAAAGGATAACCCCAGGGTTGCCGGCGGACTTTGGCCGCCACAGCGGCCTCGCCTGGTGGGGTCGGGTTTTATCCCGCTTCGGTGAGTTGGCAGGCGTGTGTAGGGCACACACGACACGCCTCCGCCACGGCCTGCTTCTGTGAGGACGGCGAGTCGGCCAACTGCCGTCCTCAGGCCCCGATCATGGAGGTCGGTAGTCTGCGGCGTCCTCGCCGCAGACTGCGAAACTCGGGGGGCAGGGTTCTCTCCCGCTCCCTCTCCGCCGTCTCTTTCGCGCGCATTACCTGCTCGCAGAAAGAGGCGGCGGCGTGCCACTTGCTCCCGTCGTAGACCACGGCTCTCACCATGGTCTCCAACGAGAGAACGTCCACGCCCAGGACCGCAACGAGATCCCGACGTTGACTCGCCCACGCAGGGCACTCCACCAACGTGTGGAGCGCCGTGTCTTCGCCAGGATCCTCGCAGTGCTGGCACTGCGGCGTTGTCTCCCGGTGGATGCGCCACAGATACTTACCGAAACACCCGTGTCCGGTAACCATCTGGCACATCCGGTAGGAGAGGTCCCCATGGTCCCTCTCCAACCACTCCTTCATGATCGTTCTCACCGCCGCAATGGTGGATTCCCCCCACCTTGGGTGCTCAAGTCGCACCCTCCATGTCTCCATGAGTTCCTGGCGGAGCAGGGACCGCTGAGCCCTGATTTCTCGGGGCTCCGGCCTATGGCCCTGCTCCAGCGCCTCCTTGCGCCACTGGTACAGCAGCGCAAGGGCTCTCGCTTCCAGGTCCCATGGAGGGGTCCCGGCTATGAGACATGCCGCCTCGACGGAGATCGTGCGATACCCCCTGATGACTCTGACGGCCATCGCTTTTAACGGGCTGTTTAATACAGCCACGTTGCGGGCCGCCAGAGTCTCCGCCCATACTGGGGCCCCGTACAGGGCCATGCTTCGCACGATCCCCAGGTACAGTCTCCTAGTGGGAGCGTTGGGTCCCTTGACGTTGGGCATCAGACGCGATAGCGCGGCCGCAGCCCCCCTCAGTTTCGGGACCAGACTTCGGAGATGAGGTCCGAAGTCCCATCGGCTATCGAGTACGAGCCCAAGGTACTTCATCGTGGGCTCGATGCCGATGCTTACGACCCCTACGGTTATGCTGGTTCCTGCAGGTGGCCCCCTCCGAGGCCCGTGAAAACACATAGCCTCGGATTTGTGGAGAGCCACCTCGAGTCCCAGCCGCCGTATTCGACCCACGACTTGAGCAACCCCTGCCGTGGCCTTCAGTGCCGCGCTTCGGTACGTTGCTCCCCGCGCCATAACGAGGGTGTCGTCAGCATAGCACACTATGCTGACACCCTCGAGCAACGTACCGCGCAGCACCCAGTCGTATCCGATGTTCCACAGGAGTGGCCCTAGGACCGACCCCTGCGGAACACCGCACGACACTTCTCGCCGCCCTGGCCCTAGCCAGCTCGGGAAAACTATGGCCCTCTCGGATAGGTATGCCTCGACAATGCGGCGGAGGTAAGGAGGCACTCCGTGATACGCGAGCGCCTCCCTAACGCAGCTCCAGGGTAGGGTGTTGAAGGCGTTGGCGATGTCGAGAGACACTGCCACCACCACCCCACCCCGCGAGACTACTTCCTCCGCCAGGCGCCTAACGCGCATGATCGCTTCCACGGTGGAGCGCCCCCGGCGGAAACCAAACTGGTTGTCCGCCAGATCTGGCCCCACGTTCGTGAGATGCTCGACGAGGCGCTCTGCAATAATCCGCTCAAAGAGCTTGCACACCTCGTCAAGCAACACGATCGGCCGGTATCCGGATGGCTGGTCCGCTGGCCGCCCCGCCTTCCGGATAAGGACCAGTTTCCCCGTCTTCCAAGCCTTTGGAAACTGGCCCCTTTCGAGGCATGCGCTAAAGAGCGCCACCAGTCGAGGCCCTATTTCCTCCAGAGCCAGGACCCATGCTCGGCCTGGAATGCCGTCGGGTCCGGGGGCAGTGCATTTCCGGGCTTTAAGCCGGAGCACTGCTACCCCCAGTTCACTCTCCCTGACTTCGGGCACATCGCTCTCGCTATTATCAGCTTCAGGCGCCTGAGGCGGAGCCATACGCGGAGGGACGTGCTCCTCCGCTCTCGCTGGGAACAAGGAGCCCAGTATCCCCTCCAGCCGCTCCGGCTGGAGGCTCTGGGTCAGTAGGGGCGCCCTTGGGCGGATTTTGCCCCTGAACGCAAGGTAAGGACTTTAAGTTCTGCTCCAGAGACTCCAGCAGCTCTTCGCGGGCCCGCCGTTTGGCCTGCTTTATGGCTTCCTGGAGGGTCCTCTTGGCCCCCTTGTACGCCTCATACAGCTCCGCCTCTCGGGCTGCCGCATCGTCTGGGCGGCGACGCCTCCGGAAACGCCGAAACCTGGTGTACTGGCGGCGAGCGGTCACGCACGCTGCTCGCAGCTGTGCGATCTTCGCTGACCACCAGTACACCTGTTTCTTTGCCGGGCCGGGCTTAACCCTAGGCATCGCCGAATCACAGATATGCGACATGGCTCTCCTGAACCATTCCGCCTCTGCGTCGACATCGGCAGGCCTGGCCAGTGACGGAATCCAGGCCTTAGTCAAAATGCCTATTGAAAAACTGAGAACGCCTGAATACTTTGCAGCAAAAACGTAACATCAATTATGTTATCAATTAATTGCTATTTACAGGCTGTACAAATAACATTATACTCGTTAAAATAATTGGGTAATCAGTCTCACCCGTTGTTTAGCAGGTGCTAGCAAGTGAGATTGGCTTGAGCCTTACGGATGCTAGTAAGACCCTCTACACCCCTCAATATGACATGGATACTGTACCTATTCTCAATAAATATATAAAACAAACTCGTTAGTGATGACCGCGACGAATCCGAGAACGGACGGACCGAATTTCATGATCTTTAATTTTTAGATTTGTCTCCGCCTATACTGTGCCTCTTGTGTTTTTTTGCTATAATGCCCTCGGTTACCCCACTAGAAAGGGTAGTTATATCGGTCTCGAATCGACCAAAACCACACGATGCCGTCCCGGGTCTCTAATGTCAAGGTGTAAGGTGGCCAAATGCGGCAATTTTTTTTCACTATCATAACTTGATTCTTAGGTGGATAGAAGTTTACCGGGTCAGCTAGTATCATCATAAAATATTCAATATGTACTTGAGTAATACGGATACAAAAGTAGGTCACATATTCGCATGAAGATAAATCCTCAATATTCCAAACCGGTGTTTATTATAACTGTGTCATGGTTCAAGGCAATGAATGTTTTTACCAAGAAATAAGAGCTTCAATTCAACTAACTACACGTTGATAAATTTAATTTTAAAAAAATCCGTTTCCGCAGGGGGAACGCACAGGTAGATTTCTTGAAGCAATTAATATTATTTTATATACCTAGAGAACTACGGGCTTTAAACAGTTTAATTTTTTTTTCTCGAAAACGGTAACTTTTAGCGAAAAACTTTTACATTTATTTTAGACTTAAATATGGCCTATCGATTAAAAATGTTTCCGATGGCAAGAATGTTCACCGGTTAGAAGTTATGATTTTTTTCCCGAAAAATTTTGGTTTTTCCCCCCTCCACTTTTAGTTAAAGTTTTAATCTTATAGGTTATAATTAAAAGTTGTTGGTATTCATGTATACTATGGGATAAAATTAGAACAGTTCGAATATCTTTCATGGAACGTGAAATTTTGAGGAAAAACTGATTTCTCAAAAAGTGAGGCCCTACCGTCCCCTTAGGCCGGATTCCACCCGTTCACGAACTTAAACTAAGTTTACACCCAAGCAATTTTTGACCGCAGTTTGAAAGCGATCGGGGCAAAAATGCGACCGTGAGAGTGCCGCAAATTTTGGGAAGTGGAACCATACATACATATATATATAAAACATTTTGACCAGTGGTCATTTCGGACTCAGGGGGTCATAACTAGACCTCCTATGAAGAAATTTTTTTAAAATTCGATAGTAGTCAAGAAACCGATAGGTAGATCGATTTCATCGAAATCTACCTAAAATGTATAATTAAATTTAAATTCGAAGCTTAGAAAATAAACAAATGCTCGGCGGACAGACCGAGTCAAGAGAGGACCAGAGGGACTGGCCTTGATCCTGCAGTGGAAAATTTCAAGATGTAGAAGTGGATCTTAGGCTCAATCACTGGGCAGAAGCCGCGTTCCTCTCTAGTTCGTTCAGTAAATCTAAACTAGGTCTGCAAGGCGAATCGCTGCATGCAATGTTGAGCTGAGTGAGACATCGTGCTTTGAAAATCAGATTTTGAAAATTTTGAACAGTGATCATTCCTCCGTGGCAAGTCCGATTTTGAAAATTCTTTTTGAATGTCACAACTCTGGACATGCTTTCTGAGCGTGTAAAGTTTGGTCACAGTGTCTCGAGCGGTTAATATGTAATTCCATCTGGAATTTTTTTAACGGTGATCATTCCTCTGTGGCATTAATTTTTTCAAAATATATCCATAAACCTTCCTCTGATTGACCTCTTTAATCATGCCAAATTTGGTTCTGATTGGATTAGTAGTTTAGGAGGAGACCTGTGACAAAGAAAATCCTGAAGTCTGGTATGAGGAGCTTTCGCTCGACTTCGTCTCACTCAGCTTAATAATCTCGCGTAAAAGCCCCTAAAATACGTTGAATAGAGTTGTATTTGTGAATAAATACCACATTAATATAAAAAAAATACTTGTGTTGTAATTTAATTATCACTAGTTGTCAACAAAAAACTGTGAAGTCGGTCTGACTTCACAGTTCCAGACATCACACTATCGTCGTATACCCTGCACTTAAATTGCATATATCTAACTAATTTGTGTTGCACTGATTCCAATCTTTATATGTAAACTATACAAAATGGACTCAAAAATATTGTCACCTTTCCGGGATTTTGACTTTTTCTCAAAATGGTGCGGTATTGAGTGTAAACCTTTTTAAATATTATCATTGATACATCATTACGCGTTGTATCTACACAACCATAAATATATTTTACATAACTATACGTATTTATTGGCGAATTTGAATCAAACCCTTTTGGTGATCAGATCATTTTTAATCTGTGAACAAGGGGTCCTGTATCACACTTCGCTAACTGAAGTAATCAAATCCTTTACACTCTACCAGCTAAAATGCTCGAGTTTCATTATTTTTCTTTCTCGGTTCAATGTAATAATAATATTTTGGGGCAAAGCAAATAGAAAAACAGTCACCATCAGTGTTAGCTTTACATATTTCAAGTTACCAACCATCTTAGGTAAATCTATACATAAAATAAATATATAAATAAATTTTTTAACATTTTAAGGCCATCAAATTTGAAGATAACAAAAATAATTTTACATCAATTTATTTACTGCTTTTTTTTTGGATGGAAAGCCTTTGGGCAGTGGTTACCGTGACCTATGGACGTGTGGAACACCAGGGGCGACACACTCGCGCTGCAGATCCTGTAAAGACCTTTTAATACCCGTCTCGAATCTAAACCATATTATAGTCGCTTGGGAAAACCATAGCACCGAGATCATTCCACAGCCTGAGGATGCGCGTAATGAATTCCCTGTCTGTGGCAAGCAGTGCGATGATAGAATGTGGCCGTGGGCATCATATAAAACAATTCTTCTGAACACATCCACTAAATAGGCGGTAGAGCATGCATAGAGAGGCAAAATCACCCCTTAGACTTAAAGGTTCTACACTGGCTGTAAGTATGGGATTGTCAACGATCCTCAGTGCCCGTCTTTGTACCGAGTCGAACGGGTCAAGTTGGTATGCAGGTGCCTCAGCAAAAAGGTGACAGCAATACTCCATGTGGGACAGGACTTGCGACTTATAAAGAAGACGTCTTTGCTCCATAGTGAAGTACTGTTCGCCCTGTTGAGCACTCCGAGTTTTTTAGATGCCAATTTCACCTTGTCTACCAGGTTACTACGGTACGGACTTCACTGGAGAAATCAACAACGAGGATTCTGAGACTTTTGAAGATGGTGAGTGGGAGTGTCCAGGAATTGTGGCGCTACATTAAATGGGGTTTTCCTAGCGGTGAATGCACATACTTGTGTTTTAATGGAGTTGAATTGGACTAAATTTAGTCTTCCCCAATCGGATACTCTTGTGAGTGTAGTTTTGATTTCAGAAACAAGTTGTTCAATACTTTTATCCACTGAGTTTGCATAGCACAGTAAGTCATTGATATGCAGCAGAAACAGGATCGGTGACGACACGGAGCCTTGTGGGACACCAGCGTTTATGTTCATGCGTCGACGACGGCTTGGATGTTTCTGTTGGCGCCAAAAGTCTTGGTTGTCAAAGGGAGGGAGATTAAGCGGACCCTGGACTCCGAAGCGAGTCTCAGATGCAACCAGAAACAACGCTAAGATGATGATGAATAGTAGTATATCAATTAATAAGTTTATATCATATTGATATACCCATGTATATTATAACTACATATTATAAAACAAAGTCCTCCACCGCGTCTGTCTGTGTCTGTTCGCGAAAAACTCAAAAACTACTGCATCGAGTTTCATGCTGTTTTCACTATTGGATAGAATGGTTCTCGAGGAAGGTTTTTAGGTTATAATTTGTCCAGTTTTTGTAGATATTGGCTAGAATATTAATTTAAATATTTGTTAGAAGTGTCGGAAAAAATAAGCTGTCTGGGAGCTTTCAACAAAAACGCTGACGCCCTATCAGATATAACAAAATGATGTATGGTGGAATTGAGTATCTTGTAGTGGTGGAATAGGGTCCCATGGGTAGCGGGAACGGGATCAGAATTCCACACGGGTGAAGCCGCGGGCAAAAGCTAGTATGAATATTAAAGCTTACTTTATCCGATCAGAAATCAGAACATCTCGGAAACAAAAGGTAAAGTACCTTCGAGTATTATCACGATTAGGTCCTGATTTATCTAATCTAATTAAATACAGTTACCTTCCTCACGGTATTTTCCATAGCAATCTCCCTCTTTTTAATTAATTTCATGTCTGTTCACACTGTTTGTGATAATGCATTCACAGGTAAGAGTTCTTTAGATAACGATATTATAATGTGAATAATGTACACGGATCAAAACCGTGACTTCAATGGCAGCAGTTTTCAGAGCATCTAGTGAATAGAATGGTTTTGAGTTCCATCCGGAATAGCAAATATTTTACTTAATTAACAATCTATTTACACCCAATACACCTCTACCTACCTCTAGAGATATGCCAGCGTAAGTATGAGTTCGGAATCGGAGGATTACTTGGTAGGTACAAATTATATATAGGTAAAATAGAACTCATAATATATGTATATACAATTACCCACATTTATTTATTATTATGTTTATATATATTATTACAAAAACAATATATATATATATATATATATATATATTTACACACTATATTTTCACAATCATGAACACACACACGCATACACCATCACACACCCACACACACAATCGCACAAATACATACACGTATCACACGCGATCTTAAAACCACTATATGAAGTCTTGTTATTAAAAACATTTTTTTTTTAATCTACGTATATAGTGTATTGTAGTCTAAAACTTGCAAACACCTTATAGCACAATTATTAGTATTGTTATGTACAGTAAACCATAGGGAAAGGGACTATTGCTCCTTACTAACATAACATAACATAACATAAACTCACGCCTATATCCCCGAAGGGGTAGGCAGAGGTGCTAGCACCCACATTTCGCCAGTTTATGTTTAGGTCCCAATGTAATAGGTGGCGAGCCTATTGCCATTAACCGGGCACTTATAAACCTGCGATAAATACACACATAACTTCGAAAAGCATCGAAAAGTCATTGGTGTGTGCCATGGTAAAACCTGGGATCGAACCCGAGACCTCGTCTCAGCTGTCCATTACCCATACCACTAGGCTACCGCGGCTATTTACACCCAATACATACACTTACACAGGTTAATAACTAACTTATAAAAGGAAAAAGAACTTCACCCACTAGATTGTAAACGGAAATAGTTGTAAGACCTACCTTGTATGTACTACCGCTGTAACTACAATCATTATTATTATTATACCTATTTTGCCTTTTTTAGACATATGGAAACCCCCAATAGGCTAGCAGCGAGGTGCTATGTTAGGATCGTTACGACTAAAAGCGCACGGTGTTCCGTCCACGTGAGTTGTAACGTTGTGGATTCTTTAGAAATCAAATAAGAATTATATCCGTAAATTAATCGATATTTTAGTATGTTTCGATAACTTATTACTAATTATCTATGGTTGTGCGAGCGAGATTGGACAACACTAGCCCAGTTGTCAACTGACGGCTCTTAAATCGTCCCTTTCCTTGGAACCTTCGCCAAGGAAGGTCACTTTGACCCCGTGGCCAACTGCTGTCGGCTCCGGGTAAGTTTTGAGATCAACATTTCCTACTTCTTTCTACAGGTGAAGACTTTCCAGCGGTGCAGCTTATTGCCTGCTAAAATGCATGGCTTAATATATTTTATTTTATACTGTGTGCTATTTCAGCCAACCTAATTAGTGCCACGAGGCCGATGACCCCTACGGTCAGAGGTCGCGGCACCAGCTTGTGCTGCCTATTTATATTCCTTTTTATTATAGCTTCTAGCTACGCTGCATTGCCGCTGAGAGATTCTTTTCAACTGCTATTTTAGCGGGTCACTTGGACGTAATTACCTAGTGACAAACTGACCCGCACTTTTTCTAATTTCAGGGTCTTCGCACCGGTCTTCGCACCATCATAGCGGTAGCGAGGCACACCAGCGGAGACCCTGGCACGCCGGCAACATCTAGCTACGTGTCCACTAGCTAAGTGCATACTACCATCTTTGCACAACGGACCGAACAACGCCACGGCAGAATATTTATTACGAATCCGTTCCCTTTTTTTTTTTTTTTTATCGTGCGGAAATCCCTTCGGATGTCCAGCCAGATAGCCAGCGGGGGCGGTTATGTCGGTCTTGCACCGACTAAAACCGCACGCCGTCTCGGGTCTTCAGACGCCGGGGTGTAAGGTTACCCATAGAGCATATCCCTCGCACCCCTGCTGACCCTGGGCCATCTCACCACTAACAGCATCGCTCATCCTGTCTCCGCTGAAAGCAGAGGAGTACGGAGAGCGATGTGTTCCCGCCACGTTGGGTATTGGCCGACGATCAATGCCAACCCTATGAAGGGGTGAAGGGGAAGCCATTGACTGCCGCCCAGGGTGTACCGGCCGCTCCGATTCCGTTCCCCCCGGACTGCAGCGGGATCGGAATCGGAGCGACACTCGAGGAGGTTACCCAACACACACCCCACGAATCCATTCCCTGAGGTTCATTTAGTCCAATACCTAATATAAATTTATGTAACATTCTCTTACACCGATTATAATCTCTTAATATATTGTAATCAACCTTTTATTTATCTCGGCTCACCATAGCCGGTAGTTAATCTCAAATACATTAATTATTTTATTAAATTTTACAGTTCAATTACATCACCGTAACTTCATTTAAAAAGCTTCTATAAAAACTTCAAACGTTACAGAGTCTTTCTTTTTATGAAGATGGTCCCCGGGTATATCCTAGGAAAGGTTGACTTTGACCACCAGGCATAACACAGGTGGATTCGCTGTTTGGGGGCAACCTCCTCCATTTAGAGGGGCACACGTGGAACACGTCATCGCGCCAGCATCTCGGGCCTGGTTCTGTTAAGGATGCCTGTTTAGCGCCAATTCATCCCTATTGGTATTCCATATATTTATCAAACGAAGTTCCGTAATTCTTGCGAACTACGGATACAATGAAAGATGTTACAATGATTATTAAACATTGTTTTTTGATTACTTCGCCACATTAATTCAATGAAAGTTTCAATTCAATTTCGAAGCGGAGAATTTCGAAAATCTGGGAATTGTTCAGTTGGTCAGAGTTATTCCCCATGTGAGGGACTGGTCGCGGGTTCAAATCCCGTCCCATATGTTCTCTTTTTCCGATCTGAATCTATAAGAGAAGTTAGCATAGTAATTGCTTCAAAATTTCATTGAATTACTAAGCGAACCTCTGTAGATAGATTTTAACTCCGTATTTTATCTTCTTTAGTTTTAGTGGCAATGTGGGGCAAAACAAGAAATACATTTTATATTTCCTTTATCCTGCATTTCATTTAGATGCTTCAGAATTTATTATAGATGTAGATAAGTATGTTTGTTTCGTGAATTGTCGTATTCTGGCAGGTGAGAAGGGTCACTTGAGCTCCTTTAGAGCTTAGGCTGACTAGTGTATATGTGACTAATAGAAATAGACTTTAAAACAAGACTATACAAGTTGAATTTCAATGATGATCATACCATAACTTTGTTTTTGTTCCTATAATGATCATCATGGTAATTTCAATTGTATTATCATCTGCTTATGGTCTATTTCTCAAGTGAAAATTGTTTTCTGTGTTACTATCAGTGCAGGCCTTTAAAGGTAGGATCGCGTTGACAGTCTGCAAGTGACACCTTTAGTGATACTAGCTCGGTAACCATTTCCTATTTGACAGATCTTAATAGTAAGATGTAAAATGCTTTTAGTAATATTTTGACATCTACATCGACACTTACGACCAGGTGAGATAGAGGTCAAACGTGAGCCTATCATCCATAAAAAAAAATTACGTTTTCATCTCTCCTGTTAGGAAAGTTTACTTTTCATGGGTAGATAGCCGGGTGGAAAGTGGCTCTTTTCATCCCAGTTTCTCACAGTCTCAACTGAGTTTTGAATTTGGAACATATCATAACATATCATGTGAATATATCATTCGAAGAAATCGAACACAAATTGTATGAATTACTGGCTGGTACGTGTTGGCTGCCCGGGGCAGGGACTCGCGCTTACTAAAAAAAATAAAGGCGCGCGAATTACCTCTTTGTTTTTAACACATACATATTTTCTCATAGAAAGGGTATGAAAAGTAGAGAGATGAAATGACTCGAGATCAAATAATTTTTCCCTCGGGCGATGTACTTTGAATCCCTCGCTGCGCTCAGTATTCTACATTAGAATCCCTCGCGGCCTCGCCTTTGGGATCGGGTTTGATCCCGCGTCGGTGAGTTGGCAGGCGTGTGTAGGACACATACGACACGCCTCCGTCTTAGCCTGCTTCTCTAAGTACGACTAACAACTGGCCTTCACAATAGAGTACCGTTCTTACACTGGATTAACAGGTCAGATGACAGACACCTCGTGGAAAACTGATTATATTTGAAGCGGATCACAATATACACAGAGATATTTATTATTGTGCTGTGTTTATTTAGGTCAAAGAAAATAAGCTTCGGAAGAAAACAAAGCGAATAAACATAATCTGGTATGCCACCCAAGTATGAAAATCAAGAGCGTGCATTATTTTCTGTGTTGTGGTACATCAAAATAGATGAAGAAATCGATCATTTAATAATGTAATTAAAAAAATAACAGAATAACAGTGGGCTAGTATTGCTTGTATGATATTTCTGTTATGTTCCATAACTTCACGCCTGTATCGCCGAAGGGGTAGGCAGGGGTGTATTACACACCCAAGATTCGCCAGTTTTGTTAAGGTCCCAATGTAATAGGGGGCGAGCCTTTTGCCATCTACCGGGCACATTATTAAGCGAGCGATAATTAACATTTATTAATGCACACATATAAGTACGAAAAGTCAGAGGTGTGTGCCCGGGGCGACTGGGGATCGAACACCAAACCTTGTCTCAGCAGTCCGTTACGTACGCCACTGGGCTATCACCGCTTCCAAAGAACAATAATCGGTTTTACAAATATACCGAAGACTCGCCTCCCAAGTTACATTCTTCACGTTGCTTTCCTGAAAGGGTTTTTCTGACTAACTTACAGTGTTAGTTTTACTTATCCACTACTACAAACTCTCCTGATTAATTCACCCTGCAAGCTTCTTTGAATGATGTAGCTCAAAAGCTTGGGACCTAGTTTTAGTAGTGGACTCCAAGGCTTATCATTCGGTATGAGTTTCAGGGGTTAATAAATAGGATAAATATTATAAATTAAGCTGTCTTATGATGTTGTTACATTTTTAATTCTGACGCAGACCCGTTAAGTTAAGTGATAATACAGAGAGTAATTCAATAAATCTCACAGTGAACGACGAATGTGGATACATTTCAGGGTTTAGGTTTTTGTTCGAAATGTTCCGTCGATTTTCTATTTGTTCGTTCATCAAGAACAAGCAGACATACAGAAAAGAATATAAAAAAAAAATGAGATCAGAATCGTTAATTCAACATAACTCAAGTATTTTTTTAAATATCTCCAGTGTACAGACACAAATTTTATAATAGTATAGATTTTGCAAAAACCATCTAAAATAACATAGAAATAGTAAATTAAAACATATTATTATACATCAAAAGACAAGCTTACCGAGAAATATTAAAGTATCCCTAACCAGATAACATATTAAACCCATTAAAATCCCCAAATATCAATTACCTATGAAAATATTTGATACTTATGCGTACAATGTTGTGCCGAACTACGGAGGTCGCTCTTATCTAATCGCTTGTTTATTTATCTTGTGCTTGCATAAGTAAGCGAAAATATGATGTGAATACTATATTATGTATGTATTAATCATAACACTAATAACCTTTTTAGATTATTGTATTAATTGTTACTTCTAATGACTAATTACCTTATATTGACGGAAGTTTACGCGAATGTTACACATTGAAATAAAACTATTTTTAACGGATTCTATCGCGGTTTATTTGATGTTATTTTATATTTTACATTGAACCCGACGTTTCGGTTGCTTTTCAGCAGCCATGGTCACGGGTAGACTAAAGATGGTTGTTGTCTTGAAGTTTGAAGTGAAAGTTATCTCAAAGTACCCGAACTATGTTGAATTATTGGTGTTACTATTTACGCACGTCGGGTTCAATGTAAAATATAAAATAACATCAAATAAACCGCGATAGAATCCGTTAAAAATAGTTTTATTTCAATGACTAATTACGTTGTTACACAAGTTGCGTAATATTTTAAGACACACAATTACTTTCACTTTTTCACTTCTAGAGCGAGATGCACGCTTATACATGTATAAACATAATTCTCATAGCGATTGCCCAGTTGCGTCTACGCACCTTGGCTTGGCTTGCCAAGGTCCGCTTAATGATTTCGATGCCTC
This sequence comes from Cybosia mesomella, assembly GCA_946251805.1. Taxonomy (NCBI): domain Eukaryota; kingdom Metazoa; phylum Arthropoda; class Insecta; order Lepidoptera; family Erebidae; genus Cybosia; species Cybosia mesomella. The sequence goes on along the minus strand of OX276400.1, from coordinate 28,537,262 downwards.
CGTCCAATAGGACCCCTACTTTGATCCTCTGGGGGATTCATTTGGATTCTTGTCCATATAGATCCCTTTATCCCACTATCCATTTGGGTCCCCTGGGGAATTGATTTTGATTTTGTTATCGAAAGAAGATGGGGAAAACCATTGAATTTCGCAAGTACAGATAAATAGGTAAAAAAGAACATACTGTTTTTGCAATTTTATGAAGTTGGTTATTAACAAATATAAGATCATAAAATAATAGCAACTTGTAACGCTTATTTCATTTTACTTTATACATCAAACATACAATAATATAAAATGTCATGTCAAACGATTACACTTATGACATATTATCAAGATTAATCATTTTCCAGGAAGAAGTCTAAATATAATGGATAAAAAAAACCAAATATATCCCCCAGGGGAACTATGTGGACAAAAAATGGGGAGATGAGATGAGAGGGATCGAAGCAAGGATCTTACTGGACGGGGCGATTCTGAATGTTATGTCGCCTCTCTGGGAGCGAGTGCCGTCTGACCTCTCAACCCCGAAAGGATAGCCTGCGCCAGAGTCTCGTTCCTTAGCAGATGCAAACCGTAAACCCCAGCGGTAAACTTGCTATACCATTTTTTTTTTCATGCGGAAATCCCTTCGGACCCCCCCCCCCCCCGCCGGCCAGCGGGGGTGGTTATGTCGGGCTTGAACCGACTAAAATAAAATAAATAAATAAAACTTTTTAAAAACCACGTTTTCCTTCCGAAATAACAAAAAGAAAATAAATTACTCAATCACTAAAAAACGTGGATCGGGCGCTTTGAAATTTTTAAATTATTGAATATCTAAGGAAAACGATACATTAAAGGATTAAAGCGCCCGCCCCACGTTTTTTAGTGATTGACTAATTTATTTTCTTTTTGTTATTTCGGAAGGAAAACGTGGTTTTTAAAAAGTTTTTTTTATTTATTTTATTTCTTTTATTTTTATTTCTGATGATTAAATATGAAAATGTAAGGTGGCATAGCCTACATAAAAAATTTCAGAGCTTTAGGGTGATCAGAAGTGGTCGAAAATTAAGTGTCAATTTTTGGCTTCAGAGGGAAAGAAACACAGAAACACAGACACGAAGTGAAACTAAGAAAAACGTGGTAAAAACTGCACGCCGTCTCGGGTCTTAAAACGCCGGGCTGTAAGGTTGCCCATAGAGCATATCCCTCGCACCCCGACTGACCCTGGGCCATCTCCGGTTCGAGATGGCCCCCTCGGGTTTGGGAACTATGGTGTCCCCGTCTTGCCCCGGTTTGGGGGAGGGGCGCTATATCTGAACGATGAACGATTACCGGATGAGCTTCTGGCAAAGGCTTTCCTCCGGAGTTGGGGTCACTCAACTGACGCTCCTATAACAGACAAGATATAGAATATAGTTTATAGTATGGATTGAAGTAGGAGTATAGACCCTGGGCTCCAAAGTACAAGGTTTGGATGCGACCGAGATAGATACTTCGCCGATGACGATAAACAAAACTGCACGCTCAATAGCCGCCCCTCCTGCGTGAGAGCGTAAAACACATCAGTGAAGTATTTTTTAAAGTGTTTAAGGAACAGTCATTTTCGCAGTAGTGATGGGCGCATGAAACTAGCGCTGTCATGTTATTCGCATGACAGCATCAGGCTGAGAGGCAGCCCAATTCTGCGCGGATATGGCGTACATCGGCACACAATCTGTTGTTTTTATTATTATTTGTGGTATCTGTGTCACTTTTTTGAAATTCATTCTGTTTTTCTTTATGTTTAGTATTGTTATTATTTTGTTTTTAGTTTTCTCTGTTTTGGTTTCCTATATGGTTTGTGCTATGTACGTCTATCTGAATGGGATTAAATGCTTTCTTTCTTTCTTCTTTCTTTCATATATGCCGATTCCTTACAGCTTCCCTCTGCAAAGATGTATAGTTTACACTCTATTTAAAAAAAAAACATACTACATTATTTAAACTAAACGAAAAAACGAAAGACCAATAAACTAAACATTAAAGTATAAAACGCCTTTAAAATATAGTAATTCTCAAGTTGCGTAATCATCAAATACCTCTTTCTTGTAATAGAAGCCCGCTCGCAGGGTTCAAGCATAGATAAAAATTGTAGGTAAACGTTCAAAAGGAGGAAGGAGATTGGTCCAAACTTACCCTTCGCTACTGCACTTTTGATGTTTACTTTACATATAACCTCAATGCAAGTATTTTTAATCACATCTGCATCGAATATACTATACTCATTGCTGTTGGCGAAATGTCCTCTTAAAGCACTTAGGCCAATAGCGCTCGGAAGTTGGATATTCAAAAATGTTTCCTACAGAAATCTTCGTAAAATACCTACTGTGTTAGATCCATTAGAAAAGTTTTTTTCATTGTGCCGTCGCTGCTATTATATTACAAAGAAAGATACGTCATTAATTTTAGCTTCATTCTAAAACAGATCATTAGTTTCTCGAAGTTGGGGGAAAACGACTTTGGTAACGTAATATCTATGGCATCTGACTTATGAAGCTATTGTTTTACCAACATAGATGGAATGGAATTACAATATATATTCTCCTATGTATAATATATATGTTATTTACAAAAGAAAATGTATCTAAGTATGTTTATCCGCATTCTAGAACCTATTTAACAAGCCAGTCAAGCAATGTTTACTTTGGGTCTAGATAGCACTATGTAATATACTGTAGAATATAATTCTCGCTATTTAGAATTTTCCATTGAAAAAAAAACAAGGTAAGCATGTATTGTCTGCGAAGCACCGAGGCGGGCACTCGTGGCAGCCCTCAGCGTGGGAGTACTTTCGCGCGGCGTCTTGGTCACGGCGATATTGCGGGGCGGATCCTGGAGTGACTCAGGGCTCTCCCGATCCGAAGAGCCCGCGATGCGCGGAGGTGACCAGACGTCTGAGGTCGCTTAACGACCTCCGTCCCCCATAAGCGCAGACCTGGGGGTGACAGGTGGAGTTTCCTGTCACCCTAGCAGAAGCAGGCTGGGTCGAGGGCGCGTCGCGCGCCTCCCTTTTTCCGTGAGCAAGACGAAGACACTGTGATTCCTAAACCCGAGGAGGCCATCTCCAAACCGGAGATGGTCCTGGTACAGTCGGGGTGCAAGGGAAATGCCTAATGGGCAACTTTACACCACGGTATCAGAAGACCCGAGACAGCGTGCGGATTACATTGTGTATACACTCAATCTGTTGTCTGTTTCTGTACCTATCATATAAAATAAAATAAAATAAAATAAATTAAGAATCGCCCCGCTGGCTGGCAGGGGATATCCGAGTGAATTACCGCACAAAACCTAAATCAATAAAAATAAGCATATATTTTCGGATTATGCGCGAGTATATGACAGTAAAGGAACAGGGTGATGGAATAGAGTGATGATTTTCTGGCCTAACCAGCACTATCTCGTTGGGCAAAGCATCCTATTACTATCGAGGTGATAATTTATCGTGATGAATATAAAACTACCAGGAGACTATGAATTGTTAGTAGACGTTGAAAATATACGTCATTTCGAGGTGTTTCTAATATGTCGCTTGCCCATAACCACAGGGGTTCAATGTCTTCTTGCAAGGTCCAACAGATAGTGAGATATCCAAACTCATAAAATTGATATATGTTGCATTAAATATAAAATATTTGTATAGTTAATGCCTTTTTGTTCTACGAGAGAGTGTAATATAACATTTTGGTGATATACTAGGGTAAGTTGTATGCTTGGTATTATATACATTGTTAGAATACATTAAGAATTACGAGTGTATGAGGTGCCACCAAGATATATGGGGCTAAGTCGATCTCACCTAGAAGCCGGTTCACCTGCTAATTTGAAAGAAAGCATGCAGGTCACATTAAACATTCCACTTAACCTAGTACATGGTTTATTAATTCATTATGTGCCTTGCATCTGCATCAAAGGGGTGTCCAGTTCAGCATATGGCTGGCGGACGGACCTCATGTATGTATTTGTGTGTAGTTATGATTGACGGACGTGATTTTGGGGCAGGCTTTAATCCCAGAGTTGGGGCGGTCGGAAAACTTCCACAAGTTATGATAATGATAAATTATAATATCACGATATTGTTTCTTCTAAATAAATACCACAATATTAAGAAAAAAGTAAATTACTTTTATAAATATTCTACGACATTCTACACAGCGCTTTCTAGACCCAAAGTAAGCATAGTTTAACTAGCTTGTGTTATGGGTTACAGAGTGCGGATAAACATACTTATATACTTTTTTTTTGTAAATACATACATATTATACATAGAAACACCCAGACCAATGCAAATAGACATCTTCATGCATACAAATATTTGCAATGAGCGGGAATCGAACCCGCGGCCCGTGTCGTAGCAGTCGAATGCACTACCGCTACGCCACAGAGGCCGTCAAAAACTTTTTAATTTACAGAATTATTTTAACAATCGGAATTGCAATCTATACTTATATATTTTATATATAATATTATAACGCTGAAGAGTTTGAGTAGAGTTGTTTACTTGATTGAACGTGCTAATCTCAGGAACTACTGATTCGAATTGAAAAATTATTTTTGTGTTGGATAGCCCAATTATCGGGCAATTGTATAGGCTATAGCGAAGCAGTTATTATTAATCATAAATATCAACAAATCATGCAAAATTCCATACATAACTGTAGGATTAAAAAAATCCGTTCCCGCAGGGAGAACGCACAGGTAGATTTCGTGAAGTAATTAATATTATTTTATATAGAGAACTACGGACTTTAAACTATTACTTTTTTTTTTCTCGAAAACGGTAACTTTTAGCGAAAATCTTTTCAGCCAGTTATTTTAGACTTAAAAATGGCCTATCGATTAAAAATGTTTCCGACGGCAAGAATGTTCACCGGTTAGAAGTTATGATTTTTTCCCGAAATATTTTGATTTTTCCCCCCTCCACTTTTAGTTAAAGTTTTAATCTTATAGGTTTATAATTAAAAGTTGTTGGTATTCATGTATACTATGGGATAAAATTAGAACGGTTCGAATATCTTTCATGGAACGTGAAATTTTGAGGAAAAACTGATTTCACAAAAAGTGAGGCCCTACCGTCCCCTTAGGCCGGATTCCACCCATTCACGAACTTAAACTAAGTTTACACCCAAGCAATTTTTGACCGCAGTTTGAAAGCGATCGGGGCAAAAATGCGACCGTGAGAGTGCCGCAAATTTTGGGAAGTGGAACCATACATACATATATATATATATATATAAACTTTTTGACCAGTGGTCATTTCGGACTCAGGGGGTCATAACTAGACCTCCTATGAAGATTTTTTTTTAAATTCGACAGTAGTCAATAAACCAATAGGTAGATCGATTTCATCGAAATCTACCTAAAATTACAGACATGTATGGGACAAATGGGTGCCACGGGGACGAAGTCTACCACGACCAAAGGCGCGGGGCACAACTAGTTGAAATATAATTACGCTTGGCCAAATGAAAAACATATTAAGAAAATCTGAAATTCTAGTCAATACCAATACCATTTTAATCACTATCACTACATATTATAAAAGTAAGTCCTCCGCTGCGTCTGTCTGTCTTTCTGTCTGTTCGCGAAAAACTAAAAACTACAAACTACTGCACTGATGTTTATGTTAGTTTCACTAATGGATAAAGTGGTTCTCGAGGAAGGTTGTAGTTTATGATTTATCAAGTTTTGGTATTGTTATTTTATATTCATATTTGTTAGAGGTGTCGGATTAAAATAAGCCGTTTGGGCGCTTACATCGAAAACGCTGCCAAACCCTTTGAGATATAACAAACTGATGTATGGTGAAATTGTGTATTTTATATAGGTTGTGTTGGTGGAATAGGGTCCCATGGCTAGCCGTAGTAGTAGAACGGGATCAGAATTCCACACGGGCGACACCGCGGGCAACAGCTACTATTATTATAGGTGGCTGTCGCTCCTGTATAGTCACAAAAGTCAAATTAAACGAGGAGAAATAGTAATTGGAACCCGGGCACCGAGATGAAAGCCTGGTAAAAGAATAAGTGGTGAAAGAGTAAGAGAACAGGGTGTAACGGTTAAAAAGTTTTTATCGAAGTTTGTAAATGAAGTTTACATAAAGTTTAAGGGTGACTTATGCACTGTGAAATTTAATAAAGTAATGTATTGCTAACTTCCGGCTAGGGCGAGCAGAGATAAATAAAAGTTTGATTACAATATATTAGGATTATAATCGGTAAGAGAAAGTTACACATATTTATATAAGGTAATTGAGTAAATGAACCTCAGGGGATGGATTCATAATAAATATTCTGCCGTGGCGTTGTTCGGTCCGTTGTGCAAAGATGGTAGTATGCACTTAGCTAGTGGACACGTGGCTAGTGGTGTTGCCGGCGTGCCAGGGTCTCCGCTGGTGTGCCTCGCTACCGCTAAGATGGTGCGAAGACCCTGGAATTAGAAAAAGTGCGGGTCAGTTTGTCACTAGGTAATTACGTCCAAGTGACCCGCTAAAATAGCAGGTGAAGAGAATCTCCCAGCGGCAATGCAGCGTAGCTAGAAGCTTTAGTAAAAAGAATATAAGTAGGCAGCACAAGCTGGTGCCGCGACCTCTGACCGTAGGGGTCATCGGCCTCGTGGCACTAAATAGGTAGGCTGAAATAGCACACAGTAAATTAAAATATGTTAAGCCATGCATTTTAGCAGGCAATAAGCTGCACCGCTGGAAAGTCTTCACCTGTAGAAGGAGTAGGAAATGTTGATCTCAAAACTTACCCGGAGCCGACAGCAGTTGGCCACGGGGTCAAAGTGACTTTCCCCGGCGAAGGTTACCAAGGAAAGGAACGATATAAGAGCCGTCAGTTGATGACTGGGCTAGTGCTGTCCAATCTCGCTTGCACAACCATAGATAATTAGTAATATATTATAGAAACATACTAAAATATCGATTAATTTACGGATATAGTTTTAATTTCATTTATAAAGAATCCACAACGTTACAATACCCCCTCAATTAGTTCAGGGTTTTTTGTTACCCAAAAACCCGATACTGGACTGCTCAATACAATGCCTGACTTACGCTTACACATACATACTTTCTTATATACCTCCTCTATCATTTTCATCCATACTTTGCGGTTACCACTTAAATAATGTAGCACACGCTTCCTTCCGAAGAGAGTTTCCAGGATAATAGGCGCTGGAGACTCAGACGTAAATCTAATAAGATGGTAAATATTGAAATGTCACAGACAACAATTTCAATGGGAAGAAAAAGAGCAATAATTACCACTATATATTTTCGACTATAAAAGAGAAAGTGTTATGTTTTTAGTATAGGGCTTCTTTTAGATGTATACATTACCGCATCTGCAATAAGGCTTATTTCACGAGTTTGCAAACCGCTCGAAAGAAGACATAACAGAGATATGCAATAAGGCTTGTTTTTGGAACTGAGTTTGCACGACCGCTCAGCATAATAGTGGTATAAAACCATAAAAAACAATACCCAGATACTGGTTATCCCAGCTCCAAGAAAAGGTATCCGTTGGTTTAAAACGCCAACGGACCCACAAATGGTACAAAACCATAAAAATAAGGTATCCGTTGGTTTAAAACGCCAACGGACCCAAAAACAACATCAGTTGGTTTAAAACGCCAACCGACCCACAACAACCTTTACTAGGCAAAGCCTAATAATAAAAGAAAACGAACATGAAGTTCAGAGTTCCATCTCAAAGAGAGGAGAAAAGAAGAAGAAAATATATAGTAGTGGTAGGGTAATATGATTTCAAACAATAAAGACAAATAATTTGTCTAAAAAAAATATAATTAACAACTTTTAAAGTTATGACCAAGTCAATTTGTTATGAAAAGTGTTATTGTATAAAGAAAAATAGTTTATTATTTGACCCACGTCAGTGAGTATATATGCAAACATCAGTTGCAATTGGAACAACTAGTGTTCAAAAAAAAATTCGTTTTTTTTTTCAAAATTTCAAAAAAAATTAAGAACCCAATGTTCAACAAGGTAAGTAGTTTCTCTAAAGTTTTGTAGTCGTTTATGTTTGTATTTATATTTTGTGGCAAAAAGTAAAAAAAAAATTTTTCAAGTTCAAAGTGACCATGAAGGCATTTTAGGGTTGATCCAACGGATCATACAAAAAATTGCAACAGGCAAAATAATTACGAAGTTGAAAACTAATAAGTTGAAATATATATATAATAAATTATTTTGGGGCAAGTCCAAAATAAATATTATTATTTATTCACTAATGAATAAATTTTAATGTTTTGTTCAAAAAAAACAGAAACATAAAAGGGAACAGTCATCCTATGAAAAGTATTACAACATGATAGAAATTTAACCAATAGGTTATAAGATATTAATATTTAATATTCAGTTAAAAAAGTCCAAAGGTTGGTATTCATCAAAGAATAATTTTATTTTGTTTTTAAAAAAACAAGACAAATTTTTAAACAATAACTAGTAGTAATTTTATATTTTAGTATACTGGCAACCTTTTTGATTGTCAAAACCATATGACGTTTGACAACTAAGTTTCAAACAATTTCAAAACAAACTTTGATAGAAATTAAATGTTCAAATATACGAACCGAAGATGTAATAACAATTGAAAGTATTACAATATTTAGTAAGAAGACATAATTGACCTGTAGACCGTGTCTACCAACAGGATACATGAGTTATTTAAATTATAAAAGTTTTCGTAATATGTGAACAAGTTGGTAGGTACATGAAATTAAAATTTTATTGGTGACCCTTTTTTAGGTACAAATATCATTATGACCATTGTAGTATTGAGATATAGGTAGTGTATTACCAACAGTGGAATAACAATAAGGAATGTTATTATAAAATACAAGTTTTGTTACAAGTATGTGTAGGTATATACTTGTTTGCCACAATAGTGTATAATATTGTTTAAGTGCAAAGCAAAGTTTATTGAATATTTACAACAATAGTGATTATTAGAACAAAACAAGTGTTGTTCATAGTTAAGAAATTAGGTTGCTATTTAATTAATAAATTTATTAGTTTAGGTTAGATCCTTGTATTGGTTTATGTTTGATTAAAAATGTTTTATATGAATTATATTGATTATTTTACCTATATTTAGTTTATAGTTATGACACAAGTCATTTTAAAAGGACTCGGGGGAAATGGCTAATGCATTGTTGACTTTGAACGGTCAATTTATATAAGCGGTAATGATTTTATTGAGTTTAAACTATACCAGACACAACAATCCCATATGCAGAACAAGACAAGGTCTTCAAATTTAAATATTTATTATCTTTGTTGTTCTTTTCAAAGATTAAGTTTTAATTATTTTTTTCAAATACAAAAGCTAATTTGGATACAGAAATCCGACAATAAGCAACACTGACTACAAAACAGTTGAATAAGTATTAAATTTAAAAGGTAAATTAACCCAAAGTTAAGATAAAATAAAAGCTATGGTGCGATGAGCGAGATTGACAAATAAATTAAGTAAGTAATTTACTTCAGTATAAGGTACTAGTAAAATCAAGTAGTATATATGTAACCTGTCAGTGAGTAATAAACTATTTGTGTATAATACATCAAAATAGTATTAATATATCAAAATAAAGAAAAATTTCAACCAGCAATAGGTTGATATAATAACTTAATATATGTTATTATTATGTACATAAAAGGTAAGCAAGTATAAAAAGTATGATAACTTCACTGACTGGGTAATAGGTGTCGAGTGACAGACACCTATACAAAAATAGAATAAAAAGTAAGTAGATAACGGTTGAGATCAACAAGTCCAAGAAAACAAAAGTAAATAGATCCTTACTTTACCAGTGGTATAACAGTATACTATACAGTTAAAATGACCATAAGAGGTATTAAACCAGCCTAGATGCTAATGCAAAATATTTGTAAAAGTAATGTTAATTAGCCCTGTTGTTAATTTAACACAGGTGATTAGTTAAATAGGTGAGTAATTTCACTAATATAATGGAAATGAGTATGCATTATTTAGTTGAATATAAAAAAAATGAAACTAATAATTATTTTCAAATACCGTCATTTACGTAAAAATGAAAAATAACAATAAAATTGGTGAAAAAAATCACCACTGGCAAAGTAAAGAGGAGAATAAGAAGAAATAAAGTACTTACGGACCAAACACACAATACCTACGGCAGAATAATACCTTGTAAGGCGCCAATGTAACGGTTAAAAAGTTTTTATCGAAGTTTGTAAATGAAGTTTACATAAAGTTTAAGGGTGACTTATGCACTGTGAAATTTAATAAAGTAATGTATTGCTAACTTCCGGCTAGGGCGAGCAGAGATAAATAAAAGTTTGATTACAATATATTAGGATTATAATCGGTAAGAGAAAGTTACACATATTTATATAAGGTAATTGAGTAAATGAACCTCAGGGGATGGATTCATAATAAATATTCTGCCGTGGCGTTGTTCGGTCCGTTGTGCAAAGATGGTAGTATGCACTTAGCTAGTGGACACGTGGCTAGTGGTGTTGCCGGCGTGCCAGGGTCTCCGCTGGTGTGCCTCGCTACCGCTAAGATGGTGCGAAGACCCTGGAATTAGAAAAAGTGCGGGTCAGTTTGTCACTAGGTAATTACGTCCAAGTGACCCGCTAAAATAGCAGGTGAAGAGAATCTCCCAGCGGCAATGCAGCGTAGCTAGAAGCTTTAGTAAAAAGAATATAAGTAGGCAGCACAAGCTGGTGCCGCGACCTCTGACCGTAGGGGTCATCGGCCTCGTGGCACTAAATAGGTAGGCTGAAATAGCACACAGTAAATTAAAATATGTTAAGCCATGCATTTTAGCAGGCAATAAGCTGCACCGCTGGAAAGTCTTCACCTGTAGAAGGAGTAGGAAATGTTGATCTCAAAACTTACCCGGAGCCGACAGCAGTTGGCCACGGGGTCAAAGTGACTTTCCCCGGCGAAGGTTACCAAGGAAAGGAACGATATAAGAGCCGTCAGTTGATGACTGGGCTAGTGCTGTCCAATCTCGCTTGCACAACCATAGATAATTAGTAATATATTATAGAAACATACTAAAATATCGATTAATTTACGGATATAGTTTTAATTTCATTTATAAAGAATCCACAACGTTACAAGGGAAGATTATAAAGATGATGATGAAGGTGCATAGATTAGGAGATTCATACACCAGTCATTAAGCGGCATCTTCGGCTTCAAAGTACAAGCGTTGGATGCAATTGGGACTAACGCTGTAATGATTATGAGGGAAGAGCTCATCGGAAAATACTCCTAATAAGTGTGTGTGTGTATGTGTGTGTTTGTGTGTGTGTGTGTGTGTGTAAGGGAGTGTGTGTGTGTATTTTGACACATGGGTTTGACAGAAGATAAACACAGAACATATACCTCGCACGATTGGAACGGAAATAAAACAATTCTTAAATTAGAAGTTATTTGTTAAACAATTTTGAAATCAGTAATAATATATAATATTAATTTGAAAGAATGTAATGCGACATATTTCAGTTAAGTTAAAATTAAAATCAAATTATGAGTGGATTCTTTATTTGTGTGAGACGTCCTAAAAAGGTTACGTTCTACTTTTTAATTATTGAATTTTAATGTTGTTACATTTTAATCGTTACGGTGGTAAAGCTTAACCGGTTCATATGACACATCGTAAGTTAGCAAGGAAGTTGCTAAACCACGAATCGTATACGATACAAACGCAATTTCATACGTTAATGTTATGAAAATAAGGTTCGAAGCGGCGCGCATCCGCCGGCTTCTTAAGGCGCCGGCGGGGTTTGACGGAAGCAAATCTGCTGCAATCGGTTATCCTCATAATTGATTTGTAGACACTCAACACTAAACGACAGCCTCTGTCAAAATGCACTTCATAAATAATTTCAACTGTAGTTTCATGTGTGGAAAGTCAAACGTAATTTTAGTTGACAGATGACAGCTCATAAAAACATCATCTTAGGACATATTACTGACATTACAATCACACTTTCACTCACGTTTACACAGGCATAAACAACACACACTAAAAAGTCACAAACATGCTTAAAACACACACACCCACACCCACACACACATTTTCACACACTACACTCATATTCTCACACTCTCAATTTTATTTAGTAAGTTGATCCTTTATAATTATCACGTTTAAAGAGTATTATGTACCTTTTTTTTTTCGTGCGGAAATCCCTTCGGATACCCCCCGGCTGGCCAGCGGGGGCGGTCAGCGAGCATGTTGCGGGCTCGGCGGGCCGGGAGAGTTCTAAACCTCTTCCGGGCGAGTATTATGTACCTTCTTTTTCGTGCGGAAATCCCTTCAGACACCCCGCAGCCAGCTACCTAAATTGTAATACATCATAACTACCAGTGTCTACTGTTTACTGTTTCCTGACTATGGGGGGCGCTGACACCAGAATTACGTGATACAGTGTATTTTCACTAGTTCAGATGACAACGATACAAATCGGTGTTTGGATGCATTGTTTCATTTGTGTTGTAATTGTTAGGTATCAATAACTCAAATTTTAATTTATTTTATTTAATTTATTATTATTCACTAGCTGTTGCCCGCGACTTCATCCGCGTTATATTTGGAATAGATCAAGGTGTGTTTACTTCTGCAGTTTCGAACCCAACATGTATTACCCCTATTTCATCGTTATATTTTCAATCATTCATCATGAATAAATAGATGTATATAAGGTGTCACAAAATTAGGTCTCTAGGGATTTCCGCACGAAAAAAAAAATGTATTTCCCACATCCGCTTGGAGAATACTGCGAGAAGAAGGACTGCACGCCTACCACGTGCGTCACGGGCTCGTCGCGTCACGTGACGTTGGTCGCTGGTGGTGTTTTTTTTTTATTATTTGTTTTTTTATTTTTATTTTTTTATTTTTTTTTACTTTACCCGATTTTTTTTTGTTTCAAATACATATTTTGTCGATACCAAGTCATCTCACCAAATTCAGAGACCTAATTTTGTGACACCTTATATAATATGTAAAATCGAAATTAATTCTAACCGGTTCCCTAAGATAATAGCGTAATGATATTTATTATTAAAGTTTGAGTCTCTTTTCAACTATCTTTTACACTTTTTTTTTTTTTTACGTGCGGAAATCCCTTCGGATACCCCCCGCTGGCCAGCGGGGGTGGTTATTTCGTGTCTCGACTAAAACCGCACGGTGTCCTCCCCAAATGTCCGTTGACGGGCACCCCTTTACACTTAGGTAACTTTTTAGTTTCGACATTCTATATTTTACTGCCCATCCCCTTTTAGCTATAGCGTGATGATTTATAGTCCGAATGTTGACCATGTCCGAGTTCTATCAAATTACAGAATTACGTGACGACCTGCTTTGTAATAATAAAGAAATGATCAATAACAGATATGGCCCATTTTACTCTGCTGCTCCTATCACACTTATAATAGCGTGATGATATATATATCGCAGTTTATGACCATATCCTAGACAAATGTTCATGCAAAATTTCACCGGAATTTGTTCAGCAGTTTTCAAGTGATGCTCGGATATCGAAAATAAAAGATAAACAGAAAAACAGATAAACAGACAAAAATTCTAAAAATCACTTTTTTGAGATCGGTATCGTTTCTAGCACATTAAGCATTTTTATTTATTTTTCAGTGTACAGTTTTCATCTGGTTACGATTTTATAATTAAAATGAAAATTATAAACGGGATATTTACCATGTTTATTATCTTTTTCGAGAATCCGATATTTCGGCACTGTTACACCATGATCACGGATGTCACGATTTTATAAGTTGATATCTCCTATAAGATATTGTCAGAAGTTTACGCGAATGTCACACATTGAGATCAAACTATTTTTAACGGATTCTATCGCGATTTATTTGATGTTATTATATATTTTACATTTGAACCCGAGGCTTCGGCTTATCCATGGTCTCCCCGCGACCATGGCTGCTGAAAAGCAACCGAAACTAACTAACTTCTATAAAGTTAGAAACTTAACCTACCTTCGATTTCAGCCTCTCTATCCGATTTCTTGTCATTGAGCTGAGCGAAGCGAAGCTCTTATACGTAGCTAAGCCGTTTGGTCGAGACTGTACTCCTCCGGAACCACAATACCGATCTTGACCAAATTTGCCATGGTGATAGTGGAGACACCGCTGAGTGTTTAGAGGGGTCAACTGTTGAAATACAATGTACCATTGAGGAATAATCATTGAAAAACAGTTTCACGAGCGCGTGGCCTGAGCTATGCGCGCGACCGTAGTAAGATGCCTTATTTTTCAAGTAAGACTCCTGCTCGCTCAGCTCAATTTATTTCAGTCGCACCCTGCACTGAATTCCTAGTTCTATAAAATACCTAAGATTATGGTATTGTGCAAGAAACTTAGAGATGACATAATAGTCCATAAAAGGATGAGAGTGGATAATAATTTTGTCCTTTTCCCCTAACAGTTATCCGGGAGTATTGGTTGGAAAGTATCTGAATATACCAAATGTTGAAATCACTTGGAGTGGAAGGGAAGTAAAGATACCGCGAGGCAGTAATAATGAGTTTTGTTTGTGTAATATACATATACTTGAGAGTTTATAATAATGTGCTTTTGAAATTGTTTTCAAGCCTCCATTTTGAGTTATGATAATATTTTTTTTTTTTTTTTTATTTAACTTAATAATTAATTTACAACACTTAAAATAAAAACATCAGTTGCCAAACTGCGGAACAGTTTGTCGGCATCTAGTCCTCTTGATTAATTCCATTATGTTGTAAAACATTGTATTTCTATTCAAGCCTTACTTAGTACTTATTAAATACACAAAACACAGCTTCTACAAAATAACACCACTCAGTTGGGACAACGAATTATAACATAACTGGTACAATTATGTTATAATTCGCTGTCCGATATATTCAATCACTTACATATATTAGGTATTACCTAGGCACACATACACAAAAAACACATGCATAGCATATACAATATTCACACATCTGTAAACTCGCTTTAAAAGCTACGGACAGAGCGACAGGTAGTGTTTCACCAATACCTTCTTTAGGTGATACTTGGACCTTACATCACCAAGCGATCCTTCAGGCAGCTCATTTACTAAAGTAGGCGTTAGATATTTTCTTGTATCTTATAATATATATAATATTATTATATTAATATTTATAATATTTGTTGTATCTTCCAAATTAAATCAAATTAAATGGGTGTTTGTTACTAGCGGCCATAGACCCGGCTTCGCCCGGGAATGAATTCGTAAAAAATTACCAAGGTGGCGCTACAATCGGGTTATACGATTGTAGTGCCACCTTGCGGATCCAATGCAATAAGATAGCTATAAGAAGCTTTTAAAATAAATTTCAAAAGTACATTAAGAAAATCTGATTTCTAATGAATTTCTTCTACTTGCGCAAAATATATCAAAACCATAATTGCTTTGCTTTTATAATAAAGCTACTATAAATAATATTATATATTTCATAAATAAATAAATATTCTAGTACATTCTACCCAATGCTATTTAGACCCGGAGTAAGCATAGCTTAACTAGCTTGTGTTATGGGTTCTAGAATGCGAATATACCTATTTAGATACATTATTTTTGTAAATACATACATATTATACATAGAAACACCCAGACCAATGTAAATAGACAATTCATGTGTACCAATATTTGCATTGAGCGGGAATGGAACCTGCGACCTCCGAGCAGTCGAACATTCTACCGCCACCTGCAGTGTGCTGTGCTGTCTTCTGCGAAACCTAAGTCGATGCTTACCTGCTTTTCTTATTTTTTTACGTTTGGATACCCTAGGAGTACCACCTCACCACGGCTAATGAAATGGTTATGTCGGAATTGAACCGACTAAAACCACACAATGTTCCATCCACGTGAGTCTTTTACCATGGAACAATGACAATAAAACCACCCGAGGAATGAACTCCCCAGGAACCCTGGTAGACTTTGACCACCACTCGTAATAATTTAAATTGTCTCACCGTGAAATTTGGGGGAAGCGGGAACACATCACAACACTATCTCGGGCCTGGTTTCGCTAGGGCGATGGGCAGCCCTACCCATCCCTTCAGTCACCTTCAGTCAGTCAACTAAATTACCCATCTCTTCGTACCTCTGCAACATGGTCACGACACAGGATTGGGATATAACATCTCTGCGTACTATTTCTCTCGTGGTGTATCCTTTTTCCCACAAAGTTACTATTCTTGTTCGAAAAACTTCTGATAATCCTCTTGGCAGTTTTTCGATCACAACTTTCGGCGAAACAGTATTTGAAATCCGTTAAAAATGACTAAATCAGATTTCTGAATAAGCGTAAGCTAGGAATGAAAGCTAAACAATTGAACCGTTTTATTGTTTTATATTCTATTTCTATAATTTTAAATAAAGAATCTCAAAAGAAGAAGAAAGCATAATACAAACTATCGTAACAAAAAAGATTTCGATTTTTCAAAGTGATCGTAAACTTTTTTGATGTGTGTATTTTGCACAGTTAGCATAAATAAAAGTTATTGCTGATTTAAAATCTATCAATACTGCCAAGTGGACCTAAGGATTAGTGGCCAAATCGTCGGCTAGCCAAAGAAACAGAAGCTTTCAATACCAGACTGTCAGCTACTTTCGAAAGAAACAAGTTTCCAACAACCGAGATATTTTCCTGTAATTTGGAGACGTGTTGACAGACTTAATTACCACTTGAGAAATAAATTCTGCCTGATTTCGTTTCCAAGGTTAAAAGTATCTCAGTAATTTTATGACCTCTGTGGCGTAGCGGCAGTACAGTCAACAACAAAAGTGCATTAACACTCAAATATTTACAAATGTTTTTTACATTGAATATAATGTACCTTTTTTTTTCGTGCGGAAATCCCTTCGGATACCCCCCCGCCAGTCAGCGGGGGCGGTAATGGCGGTCTTGAACCGACTAAAACCGCACGCCGTCTCGGGTCTACAGACGCCGGGGTGTAAGGTTGCCCATAGAGCATATCCCTCGCACCCCGACTGACCCTGGGCCAGCTCCGGTTGCGAGATGGCCCCCTCGGATTTGGGAACCACGGTGTCCCCGTCTTGCACCAGTTTGGGTGAGGGCGCTAGTCGCCCCACTGTCCCGGCCTGCTTCTGCTGGGGTGACAGGTGGCCTCACCTCTTATGCCCAGGCCTGCGCTCATGGAGGACGGAGGTCGTTAAGCGACCTCCGGCGCCAATAATATATTTCATGTTTGTTTTATTATTTTAGGAAAGGTATTAAGCCTATAATAAAGTGATCAAAAAATTAGAATTAGTTAAGCCGCTTTTGTCGTAAAGTACGTTCGATTGCTAAGTCAGAGTGTTTCTTTGTATAATATTTATTTATAACAACAAAGTATCTAAGTATGTTTATCCGCATTCTAGACCTCATATGACAAGCTCTGCTTAGTTGGGTCTAAATGGCACTGTGTAACATGTCCTCGAATACTTCTTTACTTTATTATTGTGTTTCTCATCTTGTTAGCCGTTTAAATTTAGATTGCAGTTAGATTACTAAACACTTGCTACAAACAAATCAAATATTCTTCACGATCTAAAACTGTAATAGAATTTTTTAAAGATATACCAGTTGATCTATCACAAAAAGCCAATAAATCGAAGCGATAATTGGTAGATTTTAGTATCTTTGGTTGAAATTCACTAATGATACAGATTCAATTAAACTGACTTGACATGTTTTACTCACTGAAATTTTTAATTTGAGTAAACATGATAATGCAGTTTAGTTCAACTTCAACGTAGTTTTTTTCATGATATTGTCGGGAATTAACGCGAATGTTAACAAGCCAAGATTTTTAAGAGGAAGGTTAACAAAAGAATTGAAAAAGGAATGTTTGAAAAGTAAACCCTTCAGCACATTAACGAATCAAAAGAAATTCAGCACACTTAAAAGTCGACAGTGACAGAAGTTAGAAAGTTTAAAATTATCCATTCGATTGAGTCCATTAGTCTCAGAAAAGCGTAGCCGTACTACCGAAAAAAATACAAAGTGTTTAATAAATTAGGTTGAATAATTTTCAACGTATAGTGAAAAAACAGCAATTTGAACGCGCCTTCGGAGCGCTCCCTTTTGTTTAAGATCCTAAACAAACATTGTGATTCCCTTTCTTTACTTCGTCATCTTGCGTTGATTGAATTATAACTAATAATAGTAAACTACGTTATTTGTAACAGCAAACTTCTTTCACTTTACAAAATACAGTGAAAGTAACAAGTGTGGTCTCATGTGAGCCTACCGCCCAAGTGTCGTCGATATCACAGCCGTCGAAATGTTGCGCTGGTCAAGGTCGACGGCCATTTTGTACCGCCCCATTGATAATCGATGCCGGCGCGGCGTAAGAATGAATGAAACGCTGTTTTTGACAGTTAAATAGCTGCCGCCTGAAAAAATTCAAATCGACCGCGTCTCATGAGCTGTCGTTTTGAATATTATTTTCTTTTCCGACGGTTGATTACGATGCCGATTGCACCTAACACTGGGCTACTATGGCTTTTATGGGTGCGACTGCCGACGAGTGGGTTCTGTCGTCCTATTGCACCTAACACTGGGCTACTATGGCTTTTATGGGGGCGACTGCCGACAAGTGGGTTCTGCCGTCCTATTGCACCTAACACTGGGCTACTATGGCTTTTATGGAGGCGACTGCCGACGAGTGGGTTCTGCCCTCCTATTGCACCTAACACTGGGCTACTATGACTTTTATGGGGGCGACTGGGTTCTGCCCTCCTATTGTACCTAACACTGGGCTACTATGACTTTTATGAGGGCGACTGCCGACGAGTGGATTCTCCCTCCTATTGTACCTAACACTGGGCTACTATGGCTTTTATGGGGGCGACTGGGTTCTGCCCTTCTATTGCACCTAACACTGGGCTACTATGGCTTTTATGGGGGCGACTGCCGATGATGGACTTTCGTCCTCCAACTCCTTCGCTTATTCCTTCCTTCTGAAACATACGAAAACAACAAACAACACAGCATAAACGTTTAAGTAGGTAAGGTAAAGATTAAAGAGTGTTTTAATTAGTCGCAGGTACAATAGGAGGGCAGAACCCAGTCGCCCCCATAAAAGCCATTGTAGCCCAGTGTTAGGTGCAATAGGAGGGCAGAACCCAGTCACCCCCATAAAAGCCATAGTAGCCCAGTGTTAGGTGCAATAGGAGAGCAGAACCCAGTCACCCTCATAAAAGCCATAGTAGCCCAGTGTTAGGTGCAATAGGACGGCAGAACCCAGTCGCCCCCATAAAAGCCATAGTAGCCCAGTGTTAGGTACAATAGGAGGGCAGAACCCAGTCGCCCCCATAAAAGCCATAGTAGCCCAGTGTTAGGTACAATAGGAGGGCAGAACCCAGTAGCCCCCATAAAAGCCATAGTAGCCCAGTGTTAGGTGCAATAGGAGGGCAGAACCCAGTCACCCCCATAAAAGCCATAGTAGCCCAGTGTTAGGTGAAATAGGAGGGCAGAACCCACTCGTCGGCAGTCGCCCCCATAAAAGCCATAGTAGCCCAACGTTAGGTGCAATAGGAGGGCAGAACCAACTCGTCGGCAGTCGCCCCCATAAAAGCCATAGTAGCCCAGTGTTAGGTGCAATAGGACGGCAGAATCCACTCGTCGGCAGTCGCACCCATAACAGCCATAGTAGCCCAGTGTTAGGTGCAATCGGCATCGTAATCAACCGTCGGAAAAAAAAAAAATATTCAAAACGATAGCTCATTGTGTGAAGTGTCATTTCATTACGGCACCTCATGAGGTGCCGTAATGAAATGAGACTTCAAAGCGACGCCGTAGATTTGAATTTTTTTAGGCGGCAGCTATTTAACTGTCAAAAACAGCGTTCCATTCATTCTTACGCCGCGCCGGCATCAATTGTCAATGGGGCGGTACAAAATGGCCGTCGACCTTGACCAGCGCAACATTTCGACGGCTGTGATATCGACGACACTTGGGCGGTAGGCCCACAGGTTCAACCACATTTTACTATGGCTTTTATGGGGGCTACTGGGTTCTGCCCTCCTATTGTACCTAACACTGGGCTACTATGGCTTTTATGGGGGCGACTGGGTTCTGCCCTCCTATTGTACCTAACACTGGGCTACTATGGCTTTTATGGGGGCGACTGGGTTCTGCCGTCCTATTGCACCTAACACTGGGCTACTATGGCTTTTATGAGGGTGACTGGGTTCTGCTCTCCTATTGCACCTAACACTGGGCTACTATGGCTTTTATGGGGGTGACTGGGTTCTGCCCTCCTATTGCACCTAACACTGGGCTACAATGGCTTTTATGGGGGCGACTGGGTTCTGCCCTCCTATTGTACCTGCGACTAATTAAAACACTCTTTAATCTTTACCTTACCTACTTAAACGTTTATGCTGTGTTGTTTGTTGTTTTCGTATGTTTCAGAAGGAAGGAATAAGCGAAGGAGTTGGAGGACGAAAGTCCATCGTCGGCAGTCGCCCCCATAAAAGCCATAGTAGCCCAGTGTTAGGTGCAATAGAAGGGCAGAACCCAGTCGCCCCCATAAAAGCCATAGTAGCCCAGTGTTAGGTACAATAGGAGGGAGAATCCACTCGTCAGCAGTCGCCCTCATAAAAGTCATAGTAGCCCAGTGTTAGGTACAATAGGAGGGCAGAACCCAGTCGCCCGCATAAAAGTCATAGTAGCCCAGTGTTAGGTGCAATAGGAGGGCAGAACCCACTCGTCGGCAGTCGCCTCCATAAAAGCCATAGTAGCCCAGTGTTAGGTGCAATAGGACGGCAGAACCCACTTGTCGGCAGTCGCCCCCATAAAAGCCATAGTAGCCCAGTGTTAGGTGCAATAGGACGACAGAACCCACTCGTCGGCAGTCGCACCCATAAAAGCCATAGTAGCCCAGTGTTAGGTGCAATCGGCATCGTAATCAACCGACGGAAAAGAAAATAATATTCAAAACGACAGCTCATGAGACGCGGTCGATTTGAATTTTTTCAGGCGGCAGCTATTTAACTGTCAAAAACAGCGTTTCATTCATTCTTACGCCGCGCCGGCATCGATTATCAATGGGGCGGTACAAAATGGCCGTCGACCTTGACCAGCGCAACATTTCGACGGCTGTGATATCGACGACACTTGGGCGGTAGGCCCACAGGTTCAACCACATTTTACGGTAACCACCTGGGAATGTGGGAAACAAATATCTGGTCATGCCACTATCACTGATGCCTGGTAGCCGGGATATACCAAGAAACGCTGCCTTGACGTTGGTCGTTAGCGGTTTTAGTCGGTTCAAGCCCGACATAACCGCCCCCGCTGGCACGCGGGGGGGTATCCGAAGGGATTTCCGCACGATAAAAAAAAAAAAAAATGCGTGGGGTGCTTGGTTGGGGACCTCCACGCGGTGCACCCTGGGCAACGGAGACGGCAGCGCCTCTCTCCTAGGGTGGGAGAGACGCTGCCGCCTACGGCCAACTCCGACCGAGGCGAGGACGGCCCTGTTGAGGGCTGTTCGGAAGCTTTCACGTGTCCCTCTGATTAGCAGATGGCACAGTGGAGAGCAAGTAAGGGGGCCATGTCGAAACCGGAGATGGCCCAGGGTCAGTCGGGGTGCGAGGGATATGCTCTATGGGTAACCTTACACCCCGGCGTCTTAAGACCCGAGACGGCGTGCGGTTTTAGTCGGTGCAAGCCCGACATAACCGCCCCCGCTGGCTGGCGGAAGGTATGATATGCGTGTCAATGGTCTGCCTGTCGGGAAGCAATCGTACGCAATGGAAAAGATGTACGAAAGTGGACATCGGGTTCCAAAGAGAAAACTGTAAATGCAACCGGAATGAAATGATAATAATAATGAATGATCAAAAATCAAATCGATTCAATGATCGATTTCCATCAGAGAATCACCGCATGAATCCCTTCTGACTGCTCTTTTAAGGATAAACAAGCGAGAATATACTAAAATTTCTTTACTACAAACATGGCATGAAACTCAATTTAGTTAGCAACTACCAAAAGCGTACTTAATAGTAGTTAATTTCTTGTTAAGTAAGAGCTTTATCCGGAAAACAATTACGGCTTTAAAGGAACTCTGGTGTCCACATACTTCGGAACCAATTAACACAGAGATTAGCTTGTGATTGGGAATTTAGTGACGTAGTGGACGTACTATATATTATAAGTTAAATTCTTAGATCTTCACGTGGGTGTAGTACAAAGCAACTAGATTATAGGGTATTCTCCATCTGAAAGGTGGACTCTTCGAATACTTTTCACGTTTGGCGGTTTACTTCCAATATACCCATTTCACTGCTAACCTGGTTGAAACGTATTCAAGATCTTTGGGGCTAAAACCAAACTCATCCGGACGGTAGCCCAGATAGCGTATGTGATGAACTGCTGAGAAGCGTCGATAGCCCAGTGACGTACGTAATGAACTACCGAAACGAGGTCTCGAGTTCGATCCCCAGTCACCCCGGGCACACAACTCTGACTTTTCGTATTTATTTGTGTATTAAAAATGTTAATTATCGCTCGCTTAGTAATGTGCCCGGTGTATTAATAATTTAATTGTATACTTTTTAGTTATGAAATAAATATTTTTTAAATTACCTTTAAAGCTCTTCATTTTGAAACCCTACTCGATAAGTTTGAGTGAAAATATTTTTTTAACAACATACATTTTAGCACCAAAAGACACCAATTTTGTTTTTTCTTTTTTTTTGATATACCCAGTAGCACTCTAACAGTAAATACGAATCTAACGACACATCCCAAGCTAAAATTAATCAAACCGTTCAGGCTGCAGAGCATGCCGAACAACTATACATACATTATATACATACTCTCGATACACATAACCCTCCTTCCGGCGCAGTCGGGTAAAAAGTAGAAGCTATCCTCACCCTAGACAGCATGTTCTTTATGCAGGCGTGAAAAAGCATCTATCGAAGCCGTCAAGGTAGGGACCATAGGTATTCTAGGGACAGCACTGGAATGATGGCCTCTACATTTTGGACTTCATCTTAGCTTACCAACAGTGTATTGAAATTAAATTTAAAATAAAATAATCGAAAGTTTCAGTATATATATATGATAACAACCGTACCGAATGTACGACATCCACATAAGTGTATTCACCGTACCCAATTTCTAAGTTACTTCATATCTGAAGTCAAACCTCACCGTAATCATATCTAATATTTTATAAGATTTCTCATCCTTATAATCAGGAATATTATTTGGGATAACCCAAGATACTTTTATTACGGTAGGTATTTGAGAAGACAGAGATTATAATTTAATCGATCAAACGAATTCTGATTACAACATGACGCTGTAACTACTGGATACGGCATTGGACTTACATTTACGAGTCTATTTGATTTGAACCTAAGCACACTTTGTACTGTAGAGATTGTGTATCTAAATCTGTTTAGTCAAATATTCTTTAACCTAAAAATAAAATATTCGAATACAAATTTGTCGCTTTTGACGTCGAAACTCTTGGTCTGTGAGGTCGATGCGCACATGGAATCTTCGTGGAACTCCAACCAAGTATCTGAGATAAGTAACGGGCAATCCCCGTGCATGTAGGCAGTTTTCACCATTATTGCTAGACAAATAAATAACAAGTTTATACAAATGAAGTGTATGGGTGGAGGAGGGCCTGCATGATATACAAGCTTCTGGTGCAGGCTTTGCTCTCATGAGCCCCACGTCAGACGGTAGACGCTCCCGTACAAAGCAACGAAACCAAATTAAGGAAGGGAGAGTGAAAGACCTGACCCTCGCCAATGCAATGGGTGAAAATGCAGGCTTTAGTTACACCCGAGACTGGCACTCAATTGATGAAGACGTATAGTTTATGCAAATCATAACTAAGTCAAGAAATTCAAGCCGTAATGATAATACCTTTTTTTTTTCGTGCGGAAATCCTTTCGGCTTCCAGCGGGCAGCCCCGGCCAGCGGGGGTGGTTATTTTGGGCTTGAACCGACTAAAACCGCACGCCATCTCGGGTCTTCAGACGCCGGGGTGTAAGGCCTCGCCGTCCCGGCCTGCTTCTGCTGGGGTGACAGGCGGCCTCACCTGCCACCCCCAGGCCTATGATAATAATACCTACTATAAAAATAATATATGAAATGAAGTAACCTTCCAAATGTATACCAAAACCCTTATGCCAAAGTATACCTTAGAAGGGAATACCAATACCCCCATTTTACATTTGAATAACACTTTATTCAAATGTACAATGTACATCATAATTATTGTTATTTTACACTTATAATAACAATAATTATGATGTATTCCTTGACGTACAATAAACAAGTTTTTATAGTTATTGTGGTATAATGGAAACTCTTGATATTCACGACCAGAGGTATAGTAGATGGAATTAAAAAGACCGCACCATGCACTCACTAATGACTCCGAAGCATTTGTGATAAAATCTCAGCGACACATCATTGTCAAGGCGTGTAAACAAAATTGTTGTACTACGATCCATTTTAATATGTGCGAGCAAATCATTCTGAACTCAATTTTTATAAAGTTACGGTAGGTTTCGGTTTACTAGTCAGGCACAATTTGTTGAAGCTTTTTTCTCTTTTCAGATGGAATCTAGTACTCTCGGTCTACTGTAGGTTTACGTTATTTGACATCGTTCGTTCGAATATTACTGAAAAATATAACTAGAAAGTACTGACAGGCATACAAATTATATTAAATGTTATTGTAACAGCCAATTATGCTTAGAAGTGATTTTAGAAACGTTAATTTAAATACTTGGACACTGACGATACGGTTAATCTACAAACTAATAGTCGCACAGCGAGCTATGGAGCCAGTATAACTAGGAGTTTCATTCCAGGAGAAAATCCGTAATGAAATCATCTGATAAAGAACTAAAGTTCCAAACATAGTTCGCAGAATAAGTAAAAGTGATAAAGGGCTGACCACATCTGCCAAAGGACTGGTGGCCATTAGAGCAATCGAGTCCTAGAGTGGAAACCCCGAACAGCCATTTATAGCGTTGTGAGTTAGTTTAATAGCTTAATGTTCAAAACTCTACGTTAATTGAAATTTAAAGTATTATGCCTTCGCGAAGTCTATAAATAGAATATGAATTATTACGTTGCCTATCCGACCTAGCTCAAGGAGCAGAATATAAATAAAAATATTGATTTCAATTGAATACAAACAGTATATATATATTATATATTAAGATTTGTTACAAAGATTGAGAATATGAAACCCCAGGGATGGGTACGACCGGAGATGGCCCAGGGTCAGTCGGGGTGCGAGGGATATGCTCTATGGGCAACCTTACACCCCGGCGTCTGTAGACCCGAGACGGCGTGCGGTTTAAGTCTGTTCAAGCCCGACATAACCACCCCCGCTGGCACGCGGGGGGGTATCCGAAGGGATTTCCGCACGAAAAAAAAAAAAACGGATGGGTACGGTCGAGGGATATGCTCTATGGGCAACCTTACACCCCGGCGTCTGTAGATCGGAGACGTCATGCGGTTTTAGTCGGTTCAAGCCCGACATAACCGCCCCCGCTGGCCAGCGGAGGGGTATCTGAAAGGATTTCCGCACGAAAAAAAAAAGGGATGCGTACGGTAATTTCTTCCAGAAAATTATAATGAAGAGAAATGAGAAGTGACCAAGTAAGAGGAAGCAAAGACGGTCCGCGTGCTCCAGGTATAGGGTGGCACCTGACCAGGGTGGCCAATCAAGACAAGTGGAGCGACGACCCAAAAAATTACGGTCTAATAATAAACAGACAAAATAATAATTTAAATATAATATTAATATCCGAATTCAGTGAGCATGAAAAACATATTCCGTTATACGTACAGGTTACCAGTCCCCAAACAAATAGGTCCACATTTTTTACCCCAAAGTTCATATTTATTAGGGATAGAACAACTTTGATACGAACTTCGAATTATTTACGAAATTAATCCGGTATAATTTTATGAATATATTCAAAGTAATTTGGATATGAGAAGTTGGTACAACAGGGAAATAAATGCGTTCGTAGAAAGCATTCTCTGAATACAGAAATGTGATGTTAAAAGCTATTCTGATACAACTCAGTATCGCAGTTGAAATTAACTTTATAAGCTTGTGAATTTCTTAACAGGCGTGATCAGAAAACTTTTGTTCATGTTGTTGTTGTAGGTACATGACTGTACTCGCATACATGTATAAATAGATATAAATATTTACGCTCTCATACATTTACAACGAAGGAACAATGTTTTTGAACAAGTTTTTAATATTACACTTTTCACTTGATATGTCGTCAATTTGTTCGCCAGCCAGTCTTGATACGTAGCCATCTTGGATTAGTATTACCATAACATAACTTCACGCCTGTATCCCCGACGGGGTAGGCAGAGGTGTATTACACACCCACAATTCGCCAGTTATGTTTAGGTTTCAATGTAATAGAGGGCGAGCCTATAGCCATCTACCGGGCACATTACTAAGCGAGCGATAATAAACGTTTGGATACACATATAACTACGAAAAGTCAGAGGTGAGTGCCCGGGGCGACTGGGGATCGAACTCGAGACGTCGTCTCGGTAGTCCCTTACGTACACCACTAGGCTATCGCTAGGCAATCCGAATCAATTAAAGTTTTGATATAAAAATCGTTATCTTTCCTGTTCTGTATATTATATCCTTCTATTCTTCTTTATATCTTTTTCTTTATTTTTTTCTTTATATCTTCTATTTTTCTTTATATATTAAGTCGAAAAAACGGCCTCTGTGGCGTATATTTTTATGAATGAATATGTCTATTTGCATTGTTCTGGGTGTTTCTATGTATAATATGTATGTATTTACAAAAAAAAAAAGTATATGGTAGTATGTTTATCCGCAGTCTGGAACCCATAACACAAGCTAGTTAACCTCTGCTTCCTTTAGGTCTTGAATGCGCTGTGTAGAATGTCGTAGAATATTTATTATTATTTATTAATATTATATCTAAATGTGAAAATTTTGTTAATGTTTGTTATTTAAACACGCTCAAACGCAAGGGATCTGGCTGATAGTATGCTTACTTTCCTATAAATTTAGTTCGCGAGAATTACGTTAAATGGCTCGAGCGACGCCTTGAGACGTATATAATATATCGGAGAATTTCGAATATCTGGGACGTGTCTAGGTATCTCAGTTGGTCAGAGCATTCCCCCTGTACGGGACTGGTCCCGTCCTACCCTTCTCTTTTTCCAATCTAAATTTATACCATCGAAATTTTTTATACGGGATTTTATTGCAGTAACGGGTTCAGAATTCCACACGGGTGGCGCCACGGGCAATAAATAGTTGTTAATATTCTTTGTACTTGTAACGTTGATAATGACACAGAAATATTCCTCGCGAATTTTTGCCGGCGTGTAAAGAGAGTGAGAACATAAGGAAGACCAAATTAACGAAATGCAAGATACTACTGAATACTTCGATATTAAGAAAGAGCAATTTCCTCGGCCGAGGCAGGCCCATTCATACTATGAGAAGCATCTAGAAATAGATACGTTATAGTGCAGTCATTATATACATATGGAAATGCAAATGCACCGAGAAAGCCAAATTTTGGATATTACGTGGGGGGAGGGGCCTAGAAAAGCTTAACTTCAAATTTTCGACTAAAATTTCCTTTAACTAACTTAATAACTGGAGTATTATTCAACCGCACTGATCATTTCAACCGCGCGTTTCTTCGTTATTACGTTTTTAATGTTAAGTTTCTCGGTATCGATTAGTGTACAGCCCAAGGCTTCAAAATCTCAGGGTGCAAAAACAACCGATTGAATAAATTGCTCCCACCCGTGACTTCGTCTGCGCAGAATTTCATAAAATAAAGTGCGTACAGTCTGCAGAATTGACGAAAAAATAATTTATGTACATATATTTTGGAACCCCTGGTGCACGATTACGGCTCGCACGTTTACGGTTAACGGCTTTATTGGACGGCAGTTTGTTACGATACGTAATAGTGATTTGGGAAACTGGTATTAATCGTGTTACAACTGTACTCCTTACAAATGGAGTCGTGGGTATTCTCGTAGAACTAGGTTAATTCAGTTAGACTTCACACACCTTCATTACACACGACGGCGTTACACGACGGTAAATATTATCTCATAGAGCTAGAATAACAATGTTTATAGTTGAAATAAAACTTTTTTTTAACAGATTCTATTACGATTTATTTGATGTTATTTTATAAAAGCAACCGAACGTCGGGTTCAATGTAAATAATATAAAATAACATCAAATAAATCGTCTTATTTGTCTGTATATTTGTATTTGTGTTTCCCCCAGCAAGATGGACGGACGACCTAAAAAAGGTAGCTGAGAGAGACTGGATGCGCAAGGCTTAGGATCGGGCTATGGTGTACAATGGGAGAGGCCTATGTCCAGCAGTGGACTGCAATAGGCTAATTGATTGAAATCGTGATAGAATCCGTTTAAAATAGTTTATTTCAATGAGTGACATTCGCGTAAACTTCCGACAATACAATGTTTATAGTATTACTCTCGTGTGACATACGTCTGCAATGAAGCAATCCTTCGTTAGACCATGCTAGCATTTTGTGTTTGCTCTAGTGACTTGTTTATTGTCAAAACAAAGAGGATGCACATAACATTATACAAGAAATCATATAACATGTCAACATACTTACCTATAGTATCATCATTCTTCTTTGTCTCTAGGTTATCTTTCAAAGGTATGCAATTATTTATTTACACTTGAGTTTATGATATGATATTGATTTATAAAATTATAATAGGTCTACATTTTTATTTTCTGAATGGTGGCATCAATGTCAATACTTTTAATGTTTCTGGAAAGTGGCTACCATTTTTCAGGTAAAGATTAAATTAAATGAGTTACTAGCTGATACCCGTGGCTCCGCCCGTGCGGAGGCCAGTTATCGTTTTTTAGTCATCTCTCCGGTTCTACTTAACCAATTGCAATCAAACATACGGTAGATTTTAAGTCTGACCAAGACCTATTTAACAGAAAACCGTATCAAAATCCGTTCAGTAGTATTGCATCCATCGCGAACAAACAGACAAATAGATAAACAGATATTCTTTTTCTTTTTGTGCTCATAATCATTCATTTAATATAACCCAAGTATTTGTATATACCAGACACAACTAATTTAATATAACCCAAGTATTTGTATATACCAGACACAACTAATTTAATATAACCCAAGTATTTGTATATACCAGACACAACTAATTTACCATTCTACATTACTATATATAGATCACTTATTCATTCATCACTTATTCCATTGTAACCGTTGCTAATATACGCATTATCAGCCAGTCAACGCATTTTAAATTTGAGTTCAACACCTAACCTGGATTAAAATAATACCAGTTCATAACATGATCCTTGGAGCCGGATTTATAAGAATTCACGGAATCAGCGCATGAAGAAATATCGTATTATCGGAAGATTTAAAATAAGTGCACTTTGGAGTGAAAGAGTACCTTGGGTGTAAAAAAGTGAGCTCGGCTTGGACTTTAACTGAAACGGCATTTGAGTATCATAATATTTATTAAAATTAACCCAACACTCTTAACATTCAGGTAATATTTCCAATCAGTTAGGTAGACGGACGTTACGCCACAGAGGACGGACGGCCTCTGTGGCGTAGCGACTGCTAAGACAGGGGCGCGGGTTCGATTCCCACTCAGTGCAAATATTTGTATGCATGAATATGTCTATTTGCATTGGTCTGGGTGTTTCTATGTATAATATGTATGTATTTACAAAAAAAAAGTACCTAAGTATGTTTATCCGCATTCTGGACATGGGGTCCAGATCCGCATTCTGGACCCCATAACACAAGCTAGTTAAACTATGCTTATCTTGAGTCTAGAAAGCGCTGTGTAGAATGTCACAGAATATTCATTATTTATTTAGAAACTGTACAAGGTCAGTAATGGTAGATTGTTACACAAGGGTTGAAAGTCAGCCATTTCACCCGAGATATTTCTGGAAATGGGTGACATTCACCCGAGTTAAACACTCTACTTTTCATTTCGACTATGTGAGGAAATTAAAATACTACACACACATTTAATGAAACAGGTATATTGATTATCAGTTAAAATTTAAAGTAAAATTGGAAATAGATTATTAACAACAGCTTTTGCCTGTTCTTTAATCTCATCGGGAGTTAAATTAATATCTATGTCACTGGAATCACTTTCCGAAAACATTTTTAACCACAATTAACACAAGGTATTTATTTATATTGAATCTCGTTTTCCCCTAATTATTTAGCAAACTTAAATTGTTTTTTTTAATACTGAACAAATAGTTATAATTCACGTACCTACTGCCAGCATTAGAAAAGTTTTGAAAATCGAATCTATTGGTTACATTGTAATCGAGTTGGTCACGAGATGTGCATCTAGGCGGCCTTGTAAACGAAAGCGTCATGATATCAACGCATTATGACGTAACTTGATTATCGTGGACTCCATGGCAAAAGTTAAAATAAAATAAAAATTACTTTCTACCCTAGGGATGAAATAAGCTACTTTCCACCCGGCTATCTACCCATGAAAATTAAACTTTCCGAACAGGAGGGATGAAAATATATTTATTTACTACTTTGTACAGTTTCAACTACTATACTCAATACTTAGGCGGGGAAGTCATATTGAAAAGCGCAATGAAAAAAAAACACTGTTTTTTTTTTATATTTAGGACACGTCAATTTGACTTCACCTCGCCTGATGGTAATCTGAAGGTAAAGTCTCAGGAAAGAGGGTCAGCATTACATACACCTACCATGTTAACAATGGTGGCACTCAGCTTGACGGCCTCATCAGAAGAGGATTGTCGTCGCAGCACCGCGTGACACCCACCGGTCCCACCAGTGCTGCGATCACAATCCCCCTACCCGGTGGTATGTTACTCTCCGCTTACTCGACTTACACAACAACAATGGTTTTATGATATTAGCTGTTTATATCACATGTATCCTCATCTTCAAGCTGTGAACTGAAAACGGTTTATTACGTCATCCAAGAAAACTTCCTGCTTCTTTATTGTACGCATTACGATAAAGAAATTCCTTCGGAATACACCTTCGCGACCACAAAGGTAATTTCGAAGGACTTTCGTGATAAAAACGTATCCTATTCAGGCCGGAGATATTGTTAGCCTTCTTTGAGATGTATTCAATGGTGACCGAAGGAAGTTAAGGTATTTTATTGTTATGATATTCGTCATTTTTGTGATGTGGTTTCTCTATTATCTTGAAGTATAATATTGAAATTAATGAACAACTTAATCTAACGTCTCGATATTCTTGCAATGGCGTTTGATGTTGACGATAATGGAAATTCAAATCAAATCTTTAAAACACACATTTTAGATTTGGTTTTCTTTAATTTAGAATTTTCTCAACAGCTCCCACACTGATAGTCGAAAACTTGGTCGAGCGCACGGATCAGGTTGGGTTCTTGGGATCTGTGGGTGTGTGGAGTTACGCGCCAGGATTCCTTGAGGAACTCTCGCATCTCGCTTCCCATAAGCCTTCATGTTTATGAAATCGCGGACAAAAGGAGATGCAAAATGCCGCCTTCGCTGGTGCGGCCACATTCTGCAGCGTTACGTGGTTAACAAATGTCTGGACATGCCATCTCCGCCAGGCCCCGGTAGACTCAAGAAGTGATGGCTTGACATCGTAGAAGATGACATGCGTAGCAATGGTCTCGTTACCATGGATGCCCAAGACCGTGCGAAGTGGAGAAGTAATCGGAAGTAAGTAGTTGGAAAGCGGACCCTGGGCTCCGAGGTGATAACCTGGGATGAGACCGGGACTAACGATATGGTGATGACGACACACTTTTGAGTTTGATGGTTCAGATTAAACTGTCGAATTTGAAGCAATCTGTTAGTCTCAGAGGTCTCCTATATGAAAATTAAACTAATCAAACAAATCGTAAAAGATACGTACGTGTGTTCAATTTTATTGTTTTTATTAATTTTACTCATCTACCTTTTTTTTTTTTTTTTTTTTTTTTTTTTTTTTTTATCGTGCGGAAATCCCTTCGGATACCCCCCCGCGTGCCAGCGGGGGCGGTTATGTCGGGCTTGAACCGACTAAAACCGCACGCCGTCTCGGGTCTACAGACGCCGGGGTGTAAGGTTGCCCACTCATCTACCTAACCACTAAATAGTGAATTATTTATTTGATAAATTTAAAGCAAAATTGGCGTCGTCGCACGTTGTGATTACACTAGTGTTATGATATTTAAAAAAAATATACACTAATTTGATTCGACTGTTCACTATCCCATAACCACACACTATTGAAATTGAAAATATGAACACCCAAGACAGGATTTCAATCCGGTCGGTGTGCGATCCCGAGCTAAACCTAATGAATATTTTATAAATGTACATTAATCAATCAATCGATCATTTAGCCTATTGCAGTCCATTGCTGGACATAGGCTTTTCCCATTGTACGCCATAGCACCCGATCCTCCGCCTTGCGCATCCAGTCTATCCCAGCTTCCTTTTTTTTTCTATATACTGTTTGTTAACTGTTGAATAGAAACAGCGCTATTGATAAGTCGCCTTTGATTAAAGTGTTTAAATTTATCTTCAACAAATACTAATTTAATGAAGCTACGTTAACGAGCTACAGGAATTCGCCGACCGATCCGTAGTCACACCTTACTACCACACTGGTGTGACTATGGTTCATTTTGTTTATCCGTGGCCACACTAGTGTGACTATGGATAATTTTAATTTATCTATAGTCACACTACAATAACCCAACACACGATTGAGGAAAAAAGAAAAATGATGAAATTAGTATGTACAATGTTTCTAAGAACTGACCAATTTCTAAAGTTCTATACTGCGATTTTGCTACTAAAGTGGGTTAGGTTAGGTTAAAACTGTGACCCCAACAGAGCGCGAGCTGAGCGAGCGGAGCGAGCGTGCCGCGGCAGCGGCCGGCGAACCGCCGGGTGAAGTTATGTTATGTTTTCCCAGTATAGAACTTTCGCGACAACGTCAATGGTGTGTTGGTGTGACTATGGATCGGGTAAAATTATCAATAGCTATACCAATGTGACTACAGGTAAATAAAATTATTCATAGTCACACTAGTGTGGCCACGGATAAATAAAATGAACCATAGTCACACCAGTGTGGTAGTAAGGTGTTACTACAGATCGGTTGTGAGAAATTCATGATTTTAATAACAGTAATTAAAATATATTATGTCTTTACCGTTACTGTAAACATTAGAGTTTTATTTTGCCATCCAACATAAAGTTGGAAGTAACCACGCTTGCTCAACGAGCTTCTTAAAACGAATGCAGTGCAAAATCGCTTTGCATCCCCTTATACGAGGGTCAAACTGAAAGTTCTTAGAAAATCAAAAACTGATTACATTAGCCAGTTATTAGTTTTATTATATCTTTTCAAAATATTGTCCATTCACGTCAATACACCGCTGCATGCGATGGAACCACTGGGAAAAGCACTTTGCCCACTCGTCCTTAGGGGTCTCTTCAATGGCATCGCGATACGCAGCCACCGCTTCTTCAGCATTCATAAACCGCTTTCCTTTAAGTTTTTCTTTAATTTTTGGAAATAAATAAAAATCACAAGGCGCGAGGTCGGGGCTATACGGCGGGTGACCCAGTAATTCAACGTTTGATGTCGCCAAATAGTCGATCGTTCGCTTGGCGGTGTGCGACGAGGCGTTGTCGTGGTGAAGGAGGATCCTACTGCGAGGTCGTTTCTCTCGAACTTTTTCCAAGACAAGTGGCAAACAATTGGTAGTGTACCATTCTGCAGAAACTGTTTTTTGATCCTCTAACACAATTGTTACGAAATGACCTATCCTTCCAAAGAACGAGGCCACCAAATTTTTTCCCGCACTTCGATCTCTCTTCACTTTAGTTGGCAACTCCTCGAAAGGAAACACCCACTGAGCAGATTGTCTTTTGGTTTCAGGATCATAACAGTAAATCCAGCTTTCGTCACCTGTTAGTATGTCGAACACAGCATTAGAGTCACCTCTGTTAAATATTTCAATCATTTTACGGCACCAATCCACACGATGGAGTTTTTGAGCCTCAGTCAAATTATGAGGTATCCACCGGGCGCAAAGCTTCCTGACCGCTAAATGTTCGTGGAGGATTTTGTGCACTTGACTCATACCGATGCCTAAGCTTGTCCGAATCTGCTGATAGGTCACTCTTTTGTCAGTCTCTATCATACGCCGCACAACACAGATGTTATTTTCAGTCGTCGCCGTAGAAAGCCGTCCCTCACGTAAATCATCAGTGAGATTAGTGCGACCACGTT
Organism: Cybosia mesomella; assembly: GCA_946251805.1. NCBI lineage: Eukaryota > Metazoa > Arthropoda > Insecta > Lepidoptera > Erebidae > Cybosia > Cybosia mesomella. The sequence continues at coordinate 28,502,800 of OX276400.1, read as the reverse complement.
TAAACTCATTAAACCAGTTGTAAACAGTCGCACGAGATGGGGCTTCATCGTGAAAGGCCAATCGTAGTCTATCATAACTTTCTTGTTGACTTAAATGACATCGAAAGTCATAAAAAATCATTGCACGAAAATTTTCTCGTGTTAAATTCATGTTAACGTGACACAGACAATTATCAATTTGCCGCCAAATCGTAAAACAAATGATAAATGAATGAAATATATACTCAGTAATATTGGCAAAGAGTTCTATTTTCAAATTTTAGAATTATTTTTTTATTATATTGTTTATAAGTGGCCAGTTCTAAGAACTTTCAGTTTGACCCTCGTAGAACACGCTGAAGTTAAGAGGCCAAACGCACCGCGCTCCAAGAGATGAAGCGATTAACTAGTAAAGCACTTTACGCTTTTAGTTTTCTTTCCAGAACTTATTAGGAGTAATATGAGATTCCTGGAAATGTGTACGTAATTCATCTACTATTACTGTAAAGTTTCAAATAAATATGTATGGGACATGTTTGCTCTGTTTCTATATTAACGTACTTACCGTAGTCAGTTGAAAACTAGCACCAGGTACTTGTGTGTTGGGTAACCTCCTCGAGTGTCGCTCCGATTCCGATCCCGCTGCAGTCCGGGGGGAACGGAATCGGAGCGGCCGGTACACCCTGGGCGGCGGTCAATGGATTCCCCTTCACCCCTTCATAGGGTTGGCATTGATCGTCGGCCAATACCCAACGTGGCGGGAACACATCGCTCTCCGTACTCCTCTGCTTTCAGAGGAGACAGGATGAGCGATGCTGTTAGTGGTGAGATGGCCCAGGGTCAGCCGGGGTGCGAGGGATATGCTCTATTGGTAACCTTACACCCCGGCGTCTGAAGACCCGAGACGGCGTGCGGTTTTAGTCGGTGCAAGCCCGACATAACCGCCCCCGCTGGCCGGCGGGGGGTATCCGAAGGGATTTCCGCACGATAAAAAAAAAAAAAAAGGTACTTGTACCTGCGGTGTGTGTTGGGTAACCTCCTCGGGTGTCGCTCCGATTCCGATCCCGCTGCAGTCCGGGGGGAACGGAATCGGAGCGGCCGGTACACCCTGGGCGGCGGTCAATGGCTTCCCCTTCACCCCTTCATAGGGTTGGCATTGATCGTCGGCCAATACCCAACGTGGCGGGAACACATTGCTCTCCGTACTCCTCTGCTTTCAGAGGAGACAGGATGAGCGATGCTGTTAGTGGTGAGATGGCCTAGGGTCAGCCGGGGTGCGAGGGATATGCTCTATGGGTAACCTTACACCCCGGCGTCTGAAGACCCGAGACGGCGTTCGGTTTTAGTCGGTGCGAGCCCGACATAACCGCCCCCGCTGCCCGGCGGGGGGGTATCCGAAGGGATTTCCGCACGATAAAAAAAAAAAAAAAAAGGTACTTGTACCTTGCATTATGCTGAACTGGCTCCTTTTTTGGTGCAATGTGGAGTATATGCTCGATTCTGTAACTTAGTTATATACATTGTGTTGCACAAAAATAAAGAGAATATATTCTTTCTTTCTTTCTTTTCTACATAATACTATATAGAATATACCATATAGAATATACCATATACTATATAAATCTACAGACAGTAGACTTATATGAAAGCGATAGTCATGTTTTCGCAGCAATATACCAGTACTTTTAAGGTCTTCTCCTGCTACCGGGGCCTGACACAGCAGCATAGGCAGACATTTTATTGACGTAGCTTTGCAGCCTTAAAATAGGACAGGTTTTATATGCCTCAATATAATCGGCATCGTAGATTAACTGCAGGAAATTTATTAGTGACTAGCTGTGCCCGCAACTTCGTCCGCGTGGATATCGATTTCTGGGGTTTTAGTTCTTTTGCGCGGATCCCTAATTATTTTCCGAAAATTAAAGTAGCCTAAGTTACTCCTTATTACATCAGCTACCTGCCAATGAAAATTCCATCAAAATCGGTCCAGCCGTTTCAGAGATAAGCCAGAACAAACAGACAAGCAGACAGACTGACAGACAGACAACAGTTGTAAAAAATGTTATTTTGGTGTAGTACCGTATATATATTCATATACATGTAGTAAAAAACGGGTATGTATAGATGTATAGATGTATACAAGATATGTATATAGATGTCACGGATAAGATGAATACTTGATTGCACCTTTACTAGTATAATAAAATAGAAACGCTATGATGGTTCCAAGATGGCCAGCTAATCTATTGGCCATGGCCGTTATTCTATAACAGGATTTGCAAATCGTGACGTAGAATAAATTACTGCCAATGATGCTTATGAAGATAAATGAAAATAGCAAAGTTTATTATATTTACAGATGCATTTTCTTTTTCTGTATATTCACACCCGTATATCCAAGAGGGGACGATTAGAAATGTATTGTATTATATAGCCAAATTTCATCAGCTGTCCCAAATTATAGGCAGTGAGTCTATTGCTGACTATCAGCAATCCTGTCGTACCTGCAGGGCCCTTACACCTGCACAGTTGCCGAACTGAACTGAACGAAGCTACTGAAGAAGCAGTCAATATATATAAAGCATTTGAATGGATGGGACCAAAGTTGTATTCAAGAATGAATGAAAGATTGAACCTTGAATCAACGTTTGACTTTTGGGCTTGGATTACAAGAAATCTGAAGAAATTGTTTATTGACAACAGTTATTTTTAGTCTCCAGTTTCAGTAATAGAATTCCTAAAGGTTACTTTTATTCTTACAATGGATAATCGAAATCAACTTCATTAAACATTTTGTAAACCATTTTTAGAAAATGACGTCATCCTACGGCACGAACCTTTGACCTTTCCAAGTTTAATTTAAAAAAGACGTTGTTGAATTTTACAAGGGAAAGCTATAAATCAAAATTTTCAGTAACGTTGTCATACATTTATAAGATAGGCCTGCTGTTGGTATACCTGCTGATTGAGGGACGAGGCTCTGAAGTAGGCTCCTCTAGTGGTTAGGAGACGGCAGTCGTTCCCATAAAAGCGTATTAGTCAAACCAAAAGGAAGCGTTGTGGACCCCAAGCTCTGAGGTGAAAGCGGAGTCTTAGTAATAGGGTCCCGTTTTACCCTTTGGGTACGGCAGCCTAAAAAGGCCAATATCCATTAAACAGGAGTAAGGAGTTGCAGATAAGGGTGGCCCCGAAGATCTTGGTACGATCCCATACACCCCAGCCGAGGTGCGAAGAAATTGCCTAATTATGCCACCTTACCCCTTACTAAGAGACCTAAGACGGCGTGCGGTTTAAGTATGTTCGAGTCCGACATAACCACCCCCGCTGGTCGGTGAGGGGGCATCAGTAGGGATTCAAAAAGAGCACCATACATCCACGGGGTAGACAAAGACAACAACCCGCCATCTTGTTCTGACCTTATACACTTCACGACCTTTCTCTATGGTCATTGAACCTTTTATGCAAGTCCACCAGTTTCGAGTGCTTCTGTCCTATACTTTTTAGGGTTCCGTACCTGACACCGGGGTGTAAGGCGGCCAAGGCATTTCCCTCACACTCCGAAGGGTTCCGTTCCTCAAAATCACCCGAGCGCCAATCCCGGTTACATCGAAAGCTCGCAGTTTGGAGCCCAGGATACGCAATTCTACTTCTTCTTTCTATAATCTAGTTCATTGTGACTTTTACTTACCATTATGTATAAATCCGAAATTTACCGAATCTCCTGCGACATGCGACACGAGTTCGTAGAACACATCTACGCACTCGTCGCCATCTTCAGTGGTCAGGTCCGCCCGGACCTGACCACTGAAGATGTCGACCACGGTCCCTTTATTGAAAGTGCTATAAATGACCTTCTATGTAAATAACAGATGCGTCATTATTTGTGTTGATACTACAACATCACGTTAAGTTGTTTTTCTGTGTATTGCTGCGAAACACTGGACGCGGATCGCCAGCGCCTCGCTGTGGCGTGAAGTTTCAACTTTACTATGCCAAAAATACCTGAAGTCGTTAAATACCTTTTTTTACGTGTGGAAACCAACACGGACCAACGATGGGATGGAACTAAAACCACACGGTGTCCTCCTCAAGTGTCCATTGCCGGGCATCCCGGGTAAGCCCTCGAAAGGTTAACCCCAGGGTTACCAGCGGTTAAATACCCTCGGCTTAAGTAGAGCCGGTGTTGTGACCAAAAACGTTAACCGACTTCCGCGCGGGCGGTACCGCGGGTATCAGCAAGTGTTCAATATTATTAACAAGTTTTAAGACTGATTAGAAGTCGGTATTTCATCCATTTGAATGAAATTCTCGTTTACTTCAAATAGAGTGTACACTTTACAGTACTGTAATCAATCACACGGCAGCGTGCCGTCCCAGATACTGGATATCGAAATGTACACACAATGCTAAGATTTATGCCCTAGAAGCGTTTCCTTTAAACGCTGGACAAAGGAAGATATTGTACAGTCAGCGATAAAAGTTGCTGACCACTAACATATTTACAATTCACATTAGATTAGATAAAGGTTGGTAGGTCTCTGTGAGACCACCACCAAAACCCTTCCTTTAATGTTACCTGTGTTAATGATAAAAATACAAAATAAAAAAGGTTAAATAGGTAAGGATTTGACTGATAAGTAAATAAAAATGATTAATAATTACTCTCATATGATACATAAAAATATGCAAGGTTTTGACTGATAGTTAATTGAAATAAATGATTAAGAAATTCTCATTGCCTTTGTCCCAAAACCAACATTTACTAACTGTCACTAGTAAATACCAGCGTGTACTATATTCTAATGGTAAAAGCCCGAATAAATCGTTCCTTTTTATATAAATTCTTACATTTACCAACGCGTGTTGGTTTATTTGGTATATCTTAGGTTTTAATGGAAATTCTTAGGATTTACCGTAGTTCCGGCTTTTACAGTAACAAATACACCTTTTTTTTCATAATAATAATAAGTTTATTCATTTTCTTTCACAAAGGTTTCTTAATATTATGAATAGTAAATTATGACATGATTGTGACAATACCTTTGTGAGTGACTGGTATCTGAACTAGGAGAATCCTGTCAGACAGATTACTAGGCTTCCAACATTACATAAACGAAAACACAGATAGTTGTGGATAAAGAGAACTACAAAGAAGTAAAGGAGCACATTAATGAATATGAAACGACGGGTTGCCCTCCGGGAGTGCCGGCAAAAGTGAAAACTTGAATATTAACGTTGTGCATTTTTGATATTTTGGAATGGTTAGGGAATAATTTTGCACGAATTGCTGTAATTATCAGTATAAAAGTACTTTCATTTATGTGGTAACATACAATATTCATTTATTGCGCTGTCATACACAAACATGACAATTTATATTACATAAAAATTTAACACTTTAGAACTATTACAATTATTGTACATTAAAAAGTTTATCTCTCAGAAAAATCAACTTCCATCCATAATTTCAACGACGTTTTCACCATTATTATTACCAGAACCATCATCGCCAATATATTTATAAAGTACTCACTCATTTTCTGTCGCTATTTCTTCGTCACTTTGCTTAATTTCCATTTTATATCAATAGATTTATGGCACAAAATAAAATAAATATTACAAAAAGTTATATGATGACAAAAAGTGTTTCTTGGGCCTCGGTCGGAATCGATCTCAGTCTTGACGAAGTCAACGACCACTCATTAGACGAACGCGCCACCAAGGTTGTTAGATACAGTGGAGAGCAAGTAAGGGGGCTATCTCAAAACAGGAGATGGCCCGGGGTCAGCCGGGGTGCGAGGGATATGCTCTATGAGTAACCTTACACCCCGGCGTCTTAAGACCCGAGACGGCGTGCGGTTTTAGTCGGTTCAAGCCCGACATAACCGCCCCCGCTGGCCGGCGGATTTCCGCACGAAAAAAAAAGGTACAGTGTGAAATTAGCGCTTCTATATTTGTTGTCTTACGAATTTTCGATCAGGTCCCGTGTTTACTGACGCGAGTTTAACCTTTTTTAGCCATTACAAAAAAAAGTCCACAACGCAACTAAAGAAGTTTTCACTTCAAAAATGATTAAATTAAAGTTACAATAAAAGAAAATATGTGTGTTTATATAGGCACGTCATGTCATAACACAACAATAACACCGCTCGGTATGAGAGTAGCTCATCTTTCTTTTAAATATTATTAAGTCTTATACGAGTAAGTAGATCTTAAACAGGAAGTATAGGATGAAAGAATCTGCTACTGACCGTAGTATACAAGCACTTCCATCTAATTTCAATCCATTTAAAAATTATGGTACACTTACGCGAAATTGTTTATAGAACATAAATTTTGAAAATTTGTTGGGTATTTTAAAAACTGTACACTTTGGGATTAAGGAACAGGATAACATTAATATCTCATAATCTTGTAGAATATTTTTAACGAGATATCTATATGACAAGAAATGAACTTAAATTAAATTTATTTTAAATTAATGGCAAGCTTTGTCGACGTATCTTTCTTAGTTGAAATATTCTGTTGCGGATTCGCTCATGAATTAACCGTTCTGCCGGCGAAACGTTCGTAGTGGATTTTAGGTAGATTTCGATTAAATCGATCTACCTATTGGTTTCTTAACTACTGTCGAATTTTTAAAAAATTTCTTCATAGGAGGTCTAGTTATGACCCCCTGAGTCCGAAATGACCACTGGTCAAAAAGTTATATATATATATATATATATATATATATATATGTATGTATGGTTCCACTTCCCAAAATTTGCGGCACTCTCACGGTCGCATTTTTGCCCCGATCGCTTTCAAACTGCGGTCAAAAATTGCTTGGGTGTAAACTTAGTTTAAGTTCGTGAACGGGTGGAATCCGGTCTAAGGGGACGGTAGGGCCTCACTTTTTGTGAAATCAGTTTTTCCTCAAATTTCACGTTCCATGAAAGATATTCGAACCGTTCTAATTTTATCCCATAGTATACATGAATACCAACAACTTTTAATTATAACCTATAAGATTAAAACTTTAACTAAAAGTGGAGGGGGGAAAAACCAAAATTTTTCGGGAAAAAAATCATAACTTCTAACCGGTGAACATTCTTGCCGTCGGAAACATTTTCAATCGACAGGCCATATTTAAGTCTAAAATAAATGTCTGAAAAGTTTTTCGCTAAAAGTTACCGTTTTCGAGAAAAAAAAATTAAACTGTTTAAAGCCCGTAGTTCTCTAGGTATATAAAATAATATTAATTGCTTCACGAAATCTACCTGTGCGTTCCCCCTGCGGGAACGGATTTTTTTAAAATTAAATTTATCAACGTGTAGATAATTGAATTGAAGCTCTTATTTCTTGGTAAAAACATTCATTGCCTTGAACAATGACACAGTAATAAACACCGGTTTGGAATATTGAGGATTTATTTTCATGCGAATATGTGACCTACTTTTGTATCCGTATTACTCAAGTACATATTGAATATTTTATGATGATACTAGCTGACCCGGTAAACTTCTATCCACTTAAGAATCAAGTTATGATAGTGAAAAAAAATTGCCGCATTTGGCCACCTTACACCTTGACATTAGAGACCCGGGATGGCAGCGTGTGGTTTTGGTCGATTCGAGACCGATATAACTACCCTTTCTGGTGGGGTAACCGAGGGAATTATAACAAAAAAACACAAGAGGCACAGTATAGGCGGAGACAAATCTAAAAAATTAAAGATCATGAATTTCGGTCCATCCGTTCTCGGATTCGTCGCGGTCATCACTATCGAGTTTGTTTTATATATTTATTGAGAATATGTACAGTATCCATGTTATATTGAGGGGTGTAGAGGGTCTTACTAGCATCCGTAAGGCTCAAGCCAATCTCACTTGCTAGCACCTGCTAAACAACGGGTGAGACTGACCCGTAAAAGCCGATATACCAATCAAAAATAATAAGCTGAACTCGGGCTCCAAAGTGCAAACTCAACTGAGAAATCGCTGTAATTATGGTGATGATCCAAGTTATATTAAGAGATTTGTAATGGTGGTAGGTGGTAGTCATTACTGTGAGACAGTAGTGATTTAAATAACACAATAAAAAATTTAAAATTGGTGTTGCGTGGGATCCACTTTTAGCCGAGACAAAATAATTATATTATGTTGTTGGCCGAATAAACAAACTTTACAGGGTGGTACTCTATTGAAACCCCAATTATTTTAACAAGTATAATGTTATTTGTACAGCCTGTAAATAGCAATAAATTGATAACATAATTGATGTTACGTTTTTGCTGCAAAGTATTCCGGCGTTCTCAGTTTTTCAATAGGCATTTTGACTATATTTAAAATATTGTACGAATTGTTGTCATCCTAATAAAATGTACCGTAAAAAACATATTATTTTCAATATAAAATAAGTTTATTTTTTGTTAAAAAATCAAGATTAAAATCTCACTTTTTTTTGAGATTTGATCACGTGCTTATAAACGCTCTGTGACGTCACACATAAGTAAACAGAGTTTTTCAATACAGGCTGTCTGCATTTCCTAGTGTTAATCGACTGGTTCAATTGTTAATTACTAATAATGTTTCACTTTTATCTTATATATCTCAAAATGAACCATTATTTTTGCAACTAATTTCAATAATTATATAAACGTGCTTTAAGTCGCTTACTGTTTACTTTGGTGTGACGTCGCATGTCACGGGATCCGTTATGGCGCGTACTTTTTTAAATCAAACTTTAATATTGATTTTTATCGTAAATAAAACAGTTCTCAAAAAATATTGATGCAATCTGCATTTTTATGTTGTAATACATAATACAGAACTATTTTTAGCAGTGGTCAAATACCCTATTATAAGTGTTTCCTTTTTATTTTTTATTGATTGTGTAATCAATTCAAATCAAAGTTAAAAAGTTTAAAGTGCATTCATAATTATGGATAAGCCCTATGCCAGTATGGTGAGGATTGCATTATTTCAATAGTATCCTCATCGCCATCTTCACGGCCTCTGAGGGTCTCACCTTGGAGTTCGAGATCCGCTTTCCTTTCTCCTCCACTTCGCATGGTCTTGAGATGGGGTGTAAGGCCATTGGCACGTATGTCATCTTCTATGACGTCAACCATCCAACCAACCAACAAGCAGTAGCACTTCTTAGGTCGATATGGTCCCTGACCACCCCGGTCAGGGATTCACCGCAAAACGTGACCGCACAAACGGAGGCGACTCTCCTGCATTTTATCTACAATGTCAACGACACGAAACCTTTGTAGATAGACTAAAATTTTCAATCAGTTTAATAAATATTTATAATTCACTATAACTACCTACATATTATAAAAAAAAAGTCCACCGCCGCGTCTGACTGTGTCTGTTCGTGATAAACTCAAAAATTACTGCACCCATTCTCATGCTGTTTTCACCAATAAATAGAGTGATTCTCGAGCAAGGTTTTGTATGTGATTTGTCAAGTTTTTTGTATACTTTGGCTAAAATATAATGATATTTTAAGTCGTCTGGGAGCTTTCAACGAAAACGCTGCCTAAACCCTTTGAAATATAACAAAATGATGTATGGTGGAATTGTGTGTCTTATATATGTGGTGGTGGTGGAATAGGGTCCCATAGGTAGCGGGAACGGGATCATAATTCCACGCGTGTGAAGTCTTAGAAACCTGAAGACATTTGTATACAAACTAAAATTATCTCAATAACTTAGAAGTAATTAACTATTTGTGTTTATCTTGAAAAGGAAAGTGTCAGCGTTAACAGAGGAACGGAAGCTTTATCGATGTTCGAGATCGGAAGAGCAGTAAATCCATTAAAAACTTTGTTTATATTTTATTTCTTTAATCTTTAAAGAGAGATTTTTTTAATCATTGGTAGAAAAGTGGATATTTATCAAATATTTGCATGGTTTTTGTAAAATAAACTATATATGCATCGGCTTTAATGGCGTCGCGATTATATGAAGTTTAAGGTTGGCTTACCGGCTTGAGCAAATTCTTATAGTTAGGATTTTCTACTAAACTAGACAGTACTTGTACGAAGTCAAAGGAAAATGCCCCCTAATGTCTCCGCTCATGACTATTTCTTATGTTCAGAAAATTTCAATGATTAAAATTTTTGCACATGATTTTGTACCTTAGTCTAGCTCTTCGAAGCATATTATTCAAAGAAATACTAAAATTTAATGCTGTGTTATTAAGAAATACAGTAAACTGTAGATCTACGGTTTAAAATTTGCTTCTGTTTTTCTATATAATGTCTGTATATTTATTATAATTTCTGTTGTTTCTAAATAATTCTCGAGCCTCGAATGCAAATTATGATTATGATGCTTCTATACCCCACAACAGTCGCACCAGGTACTGCTACGCTAGCAGATGCAGGCCGGGATGGTGGGGCGACTAGCACCCCTCCCCCAAACCGGGGCAAGACGGGGACACCGTGGTTTCCAAACCCGAGGGGGCCATCTCGAAACCGGAGATGGTCCAGGGTCAGTCGGGGTGCGAGGGATATGCTCTATGGGCAACCTTACACCCCGGCGTCTGAAGAACCGAGACGGCGTGCGGTTTTAGTCGGTTCAAGCCCGACATAACCACCCCCGCTGCCCGGCGGGGGGGTATCCGAAGGGATTTCCATACGAAAAAAAAAATAAGGTACTGCTACGCTTTTGAGGCTATGCTGGTGCAATACACCAAAACCACAGAATATAATATATTCTGTGGTTTTATATATATATTGTATATTTATATATATAGTACTTATTTATTCATGAGGTAAAGTACCTACGTGTGTAATTTTAATAAGCTATTTTGTATTCAAAGGCAAATACCGCATAAATAACAACTTTACATATCATGAGTGGCTGTAACCGCAGACAAAAACGGGTAACTTCTCTGTGACAAATTCTTAAATTTATTTCGTTCCCATTTTCTCTTATCTCTTTTCCTATTTCATGCACACCACAATCGTTACCCTTACTCATGTCTGATATATCTATAGGTGTTCGAATAGTTTAGGTCGGATTGTTCCATGAAAATCACCACAGAATTATAGAAATTATATTTTTAGAATTTGAAATAACGAAATAATTCGCATTGATTTGAAGAATTTGAAATAACGAAATAATTCTCATTATTATAGCGGAATTTGATATTTCAATGTATACATTCGTACTGATGATTGCCTACGATTGTTTATTAAGAATGTACGTGTCAGATACACATATTTCAATGTACATTTGTACTGATGATTGCCTACGATTGTTTATTAAGAATATACGTGTCAGATACACATATTTCAATGTACATTCGTACTGATGATTGCCTACGATTGTTTATTAAGAATATACGTGTCAGATACACATATTTCAATGTACATTCGTACTGATGATTGCCTACGATTGTTTATTAAGAATATACGTGTCAGATACACATATTTCAATGTACATTCGTACTGATGATTGCCTACGATTGTTTATTAAGAATATACGTGTCAGATACACATATTTCAATGTACATTCGTACTGATGATTGCCTACGATTGTTTATTATGAATATACGTGTCAGATACACATATTTCAATGTACATTCGTACTGATGATTGCCTACGATTGTTAATTAAGAATATACGTGTCAGATACACATATTTCAATGTACATTCGTACTGATGATTGCCTACGATTGTTTATTACGAATGTACGTGTCAGATACACACAATGTATTTTAAAATTTTAAGAAATGAAGTTATTTCTCAATCAATTTCATTTGCAATAAGTTTTCAGCACGAATAAGTAGAAGTAGAAATTATGTATATAAGTTACAGTAATTTCAAGGTCGATTTTTTAGATTGCTTGGTTTTAATGATAAAGCGTTAACTACAATTCAAATTGTTAGTGTTTTTTTTTAATTTACTTATAGCTGCGTAGGCACAAGCAGAGACACCCATCGCAATAGCAGAAGCAGGCCCAGGCTGTTGCGATGTCATTTTTTTATATCCGCAATAATTCGTCAGGGTCGGCAAAATTAACGGCCAAGGCCTGTGTGAGGTCTGGTTACCACAATAATAGACTTGAAGATATACCGTGCGATTGTAGCGGATTCTAGTTCCATCTCACCGTTAAAGTGAGCGTGAGCCACGTAAATAAAGCTATAAATATAAATGTTTCTTACTAAATTATGACTATTGACATTATGTACGTATTTCAATTAAGTGTAATGAAGTTGTAGTATGCATGTCTAGTAATTGTTTATATGCCTCTAATTTGCATGCTTGCGGCAAATGTAGTGACACATTTGTAACAAACATGTACCAACTCTAAACCTACATTTGCAAATAAATGAATATTATTATTATTATTAAAATTTTATACATATCAGTTCACTAAGCACGGTACTGTATACAGTATACTTACTGACTAACAACCAAATAGTACCAAGTAGTAATTTTTTGACCCAATAATATATTTGGGGCCCAAGCCGACCTCGTCTGCTGATTTATGGACGAGACTCTGCTGCAGGCTTTCTCAGGGTTGGGAGGTCACACGGCAGTCCTAATTTTTAAGTCAGCAGGTGGCCACGACCAGTGTAACCTGATCGAAACGTCAGGCTATCCAAAGGTATGTATAGTCCTTTTTTTTCGTGCGGTAATCCCCTCGGATACCCCCCCGCCGGCCAGCGGGGGCGGTTATGTCGGGCTTAAACCGACTAAAACCGCGCGCCATCTCGGGTAATCAGAAATAGATACATATTGTAAATAGGAACACCCAGATCAATGCAAATATACATATTTGCAATGATCGGGAATCTTAAAAATTTCATTGAATCTACTTAGAAATAAGTCTACGAGTAGGTATGTTAATAAAATCTCATATCTAGGCATTACTTCCAGGCAAGCGTGCTCCACCATAGACCGCATCATCACTTACCAACAGGTGAGATAGTGGTCAAATACGAGTCTATTATTATTCAATTAAAAAACAAGTTGAATTCCTGAGACGAGCTCAGCCGAATACAAGGGATTTTCGATTTTGCGTTTTTTTTTTATCTTGCAATGGTTCACCCGAGCACGAATCTATTACCGAAAACAGCAACTCGATAGCTCATCTCCTTCATACCCAAAACCGTGACAGAAAATTGGCAACGACGACGTCGACGACGACAACTCGATAGCAATAGGGCTTTTCTAAAGAAAATCCCTAAAAATCACATGGTAATAAGCATGATGATGATCAAGGGCTTGTAAGTTACATTCTAACTACCTTTTTTCTTTTATGTCTTTTTTACCTTCGTGCGGAAATCCCTTCGAATATCCCCCCGCGCCCCGCCCCCGGCCAGCGGGGGTAGTTATGTCGGGCTTGAACCGACTAAAACCGCACACCGTCTCGGGTCTTCAGAGTGTAAGGGGCACAATGACGCAATTCCCTCGCCACCCGGAGATTTTTACTACTATTACCTAACATTCTGACATATTCTTTGAAGACGGTCAGAGCTCGGAAATAAATTCAGGATAACTATTATTTGGTTTTAATGTATTTCTACATGGGCCTGTTCGTAGGCAATCTGGCTTCAAGATCATCTTTTGCTTGTCACTGTCTCAATTATCCAGTGCTAGTAGATAAATCCTAAAAAAAGGAAACTAAGCTCCTAGATAGCACTAAAATATTCAGGAGATTGAAACGAACAAAGCTACTTGTGAATTAACTAACAAAATAGAGATAAATATTGCAATTCTAGAATAAAGCAAAGTGTATTTAACAAAATGTAACTAAGAGCTCTTATGATCTTAGTGATAAAGGTTTTATTCAATTACTTATTATTCTCAAAAGGGCGTATTGGCCCCCAACAATCTTCGAAACCCAAGCCAAACTCACCTTCAAACCTTTACACACCTGCTGATTGACAAATACGACACAGACTTGCTTATCAGAGTTGTGGGTTTAGTCTGTAGTCGCTCCGGTAAAAGCCAAAATTTACCTAATTGTGGAAGAAAAGAGTGGGAGAATGAACCCTGGGCTCGAAAGTGCTAGTTTTGGATGCAATCGGAATTATCACTCGAATAAACAGAAGATCGATTTTCAGCCTGTTTTATTCCTAACTACATACTGGGTATTAGGGAAACGCTCCTGAAAACGGAGATAGGCGATAGTACTGAAGATAAAAAAAATTGTGCGTCTTTTTTTGTTAGAAATTTTGTGTCAGAATTTTCTTTTTTGCATTATTTCCGCTCCCTCGTGTCAGTACCGTACCGCTAAATGAAACGATAATTACTTAAAAAATGCATCATATTACTTAAAAAAATGAATGCGCATGACATGACATGACATGACATGACATGACAGGACATGACATGACATGACATGACATGACATGACATGACATGACATGACATGACATGACATGACATGACATAACATAACTTCACGCCTGTATCCCCGATGGGGTAGGCAGAGGTGTATTACACACATTCGCCAGTTATGTTAAGGTCCCAATGTAATAGGGGGCGAGCCTATTGCCATCTACCGGGCACATTGTTAAGCGAGCGATAATTATCATTTATTAATACACACATAACTACAAAAAGTCATAGGTGTGTGCCCGGGGCGACTGGGGGTCGAAATCGAGACCTCGTCTCAGCAGTCCGTTACGTACGCCACCGGGCTATCGCCGCTATTGATTGATACCTAATTACTAATATCCCAGAAATGGATACCTGTAGGTTGTAAAAACAGGATCAATATACCACAAGGGTAGAGCTGCAAGCAAAAGTTAGTTCAAGAATAATTAGAAATATTATTTTTTTAATCTTTATTTATTTCCGGGTTTTGATCCAATAAGGATATGTCAACCCCATAATACATTTTTTTTTTTTATCCTGCGGAAATCCCTTCGGATACCCCCCCGCCGGCCAGCGGGGGTGGTTATGTCAGGCTTGAACCGACTAAAACCGCACGCCGTCTCGGGTCTGCAGACGCCGGGGTGTAAGGTTGCCCATAGAGCATATCCCTCCCCATAGAGCATATCCCTCCCCATAGAGCAAACCCCATAATACCTTATATCTAAGTCAAACACAAAAAAGTCTTAAAATTAATACAGTCTAGTACATTAACTGTTGTAGGTGTATCATTGCTGAGCCATTGTAATCAGAGAAAATATTTATTCTCGGCCTTGTCTGCGAGGTCTGTTTGCCTAACCCTGCACAAATGTCGTATACAAATGATACAATGTCCGTAATATATTGGATTGTTTTGGGATACATCGTACCAAATGTTTTATTGATGAGTTTACAAGCATGAACATTTATGTAGGACTATTATTACAAGAGACAATTGTTTGTTTATTTTTCGTAGCTTAACATCAAAGGTAAGAAAATAATATAAAGTGGTGTTTTCAAGCGTTGGTAAGTAGGTATATTTGCATTGGTCTGGGTGTTTTTATGTATCCTACTTGTTTAATCCTACTAAATTATTTACAAAAATGTGTCTCCCTCTACAAGTAGCAACGTGTAAGTGATACCTCTTATTTATTAAATACTAATATTTGCCTATGAGACCAAAATATACATTATGACAATGTTTTACTTTTGCTCAACCATATTTACCATATAATGTTCATTAACTAGTGCTTACTCTAATTTTCATTCCTATTTGTAACCATAAAAATATTTCACAAGCCCAACCCCTTATAAACGACTAAAAGCTAGCGCTCAAATCTGGGTTGATTGTCAAAAATTAATTTAATGTATGACATGGTGGTCACCATTAGCGATGTGTGACGTGTAGCACGAACGAAACGCATTTGGAAATTAAACATGATATGACTCTTTATTTTAGAACACATTCAAATAAAGTTTTCTGATTCTTTTTTTTTGTGCAAGTTGACAGTATTTTTGGGTGACCAAACTGAGGACCAAACTTATGGTAAAAAAATGATATTGTGATAAAAAAGTATAAGTTCAATATTTAAAATTTGTTTTATTACAAACTTATTATCTTATCAACTGAATTTATTTCGTGAATGTCTCAAATTGCACAGTATCCCGAGACGGGCCGTCTAAAAGCCGTAGATCACCCAGGGTCAGGCGTGGCTGCAAGGGAATTGACTTATTTGACCACCTTACACCCCGGATTTATAGACCTGAGATGGCGTGCGGTTTTGGTCAGTTCGAGTCCGACATAACTAACCCGACTGGCTGGCTCATCGCGGTCATCACTTACACGACTATGTTTTATATATATATATATATATATATATATATACATCAAAAAAGTCTAAGCAACATGCTAAACGTTACATAATTCTGCATATTATATTGGACAATTATTATTCTATTTTTTTACCATAGGTGGGCAGGTATGTAACCTTTTTGGTTGTAGATTACCTACTGGCTGTTTAGAAAAAAAAAACTCGATTGTGTTTTGTTTTTTAGGGTTCCGTACCTCAAAAGGAAAAAACGGAACCCTTATAGGATCACTTCGTTGTCCGTCCGTCCGTCCGTCTGTCAAGACCGTTTTTCACAGGAACGCGTGGAGATATCAAACTGAAATTTATATCTAATACTCAGGTCTACTGTGCCTTGGAGCTGTGAAAAAATCAAACTTCTAAGCCACAGCAATCAAAGGATACAGCCGCTTATGCCGCCAATTTCCGCAAATTTTCGAAACTCGCACGGGAATCAAAACCTACAGGGTACTTCCCGTGAACTTAGAATCTTGAAATTTGGTACGAAGTAACGTCTTATAGTACAGATTCCAGAGACAATTTTAAAGTTACTACTACCATAACTATGACTCGATTGTCGTGATGGGCAAACTTTTACTTATATACCTACAGGTTTGTACGGAACCCTCGGTGTGCGAGACCGACTCGCACTTGGCCGTTTTTGTTTTCATAAAATTAAAAGCTGAAACATTAGTTCTAATTTAAATGTTTTCTTTTGATAATTAGAAATTTGCTATTGTTTGAATTTTAAAGTTTTAACCAAGTTTTAATAGAGTTTTTGATAAAATTGAATTGTGATATATTCTTTACGTTACGGAGCGACGTCATTTTACCGCTGATGAAATGCAAAGAGCTGTGGGATTGATACAAGCGGGAAGAAACCAATCTGAGGTATCTCGCCATTTTGATGTGAACAAGAGCATTATCTGCCGTCTGTGGCAGCGTTACACTACGACAGGAAATCCCGCTGAGCAGCACCCGGGCCGTGGAAGGAGTACAACTACTCGGCAAGACCGATACATACAATTAACCGCAAGACGTCAACCAATGTTAACCGCCAGAGAGATAGGTGGTTTTGTTGTTAGCCCCCAAACCGTGCGAAATCGACTATATGAGTACGGTCTACGAGCGCGACGTCCAATCAGGTGCCCGCCTATACGTCACGGAAATCGCGCTCGTCGAAATGAATGGTGTAGGGAACACATAACGTGGACCCAGGAACAATGGGACAACATTTTATTTTGCGATGAGTCTCGATTCGGGTTTAGGCCTGATACAAGAAGGGTAAGAGTGTACCGTCGTCCCGGCAATACTGAAAGACTAAGGTGCGTTCAGGAAGTTCATCCATACAACGGATCAACAGTTATGGTATGGGCGGGTATTATGAAGAACAGACGAACTGAGCTCGTATTTGTAAATGGAAACATGAACGCTCAAAATTACGTTGAGGATGTTCTTAGGCCTTATGTTCATCCATTTGCACAAACCCTTGGCTCCGATTTCAAGTTAATGCATGACAATGTACGTTTTCATACAGCGATGCGGACTAGGGAGTACTTGGCAACAGAAAACATCAGGGTGTTACCCTGGCCTGCACAATCGCCAGACCTCAACCCCATCGAGCATGTATGGGATATGCTCCAGAGATGTGTATTAGAGGACCAGACCGGCGTGACATCAACCCAACAGTTGCAGAATTTGCTAATATTTCATTGGGAGCGATTGCCGCAGGATACCATTAACAAACTCATCGAAAGCATGAATAATCGGTGCCAACAAGTTTTAAACAACAGAGGAGGACACTTTGTATTAAATTAAAAAATTCTTTAAGAATAAATACATTTTGGTTAACGATTTAATTTTGTTTCAAAAGTTTATTTTCTTAGGTGCCTTGTTTTCTTTTGTGCGTGATAGAGTAGGTATACTTTAAATAAATAAAAACAAAACAAAATCGAGTTTCTTTTTCTAATCAAAAAGGTTACATACCTGCCCACCTATGGTATAAAAAAAGTAGAACTATTGACCAATATAATTGGTAGAATATGTAAAATTAAGCATGTTGCTTAGACTTTTTTGATGTGTGTATATATTATAGACCCGAGATGGCGTGCGGTTTTGGTCGCTTTGAGCCCGACATAACTACCCCCACTGGCTGGTTCACCGCGGTCATCACTTACACGACTATGTTTTATATATATATACATAACATATATATATATATACATAACATATATATATATACATAACATATATATATATACATAACATATATATATACATAACATGCATATAGAAATGCTCAGACCTATTCAAATAGATAAATAATTCATGTACAAAAAAATTGTACTGCGCAGTAATCAAACCCACGAACAGTCGAAAACGTTACCACGATGTCATACAGGTCAACGAATTGTACTCATATAATATCCAAGCGTTTATTTAACTTTTGACAGATCACGCACATAGAGTTTACTAATAATTTTTGATACAATGTACTACAGGGAATACTGTACTTCATGGACGGGCTCCGCCCACTTAGAGATATGTCATTCGTAATTAATGACCACAGACTATAAAAACGGTTTTGAAATAAATCGATTATTGATTATATTAATAAAACATACAATACAATTATTGTGATTATATTTTATATCAAATCACGTAAAAACCTTTATTATTTTGCATTAAAATGCCCTAAATGTCTCTGTTTTAATGCATACATAATTTGCGCAATGAAAACAGTTCCATCGTACTCGTACCTAGTAATGGGATCGAATGTATTCGCTGCAAATTAATGAATCTAAAATAATTGTTTATACTTACTGTAGTTTGGTTCAAATAAAAAGCATGTGAATGAACCGCGGTACCTACTAAAACTGCACGCCGTCTCGTGTCTTAAGACGCCGGGGTGTAAGGTTACCCATAGAGCATATCCCTCGCACCCCGACTGACCCTGGGCCATCTCCGGTTTCGAGATGGCCCCTTTACTTGCTCTCCACTGTGCCATCTGCTAATCAGAGGGACACGTGGAAAGCTTCCGAACAGCCCTCAACAGGGCCATCCTCGCCTCGGTCGGAGTTGGCCGTAGGCGGCAGCGTCTCTCCCACCCTAGGAGAGAGGCGCTGTCGTCTCCGTTGCCCAGGGTGCACCGCGTGGAGGTCCCCAACCAAGCACCCCTGAACCGCGGTACCTACTTGTAATAAACAGGTACAAAATGTTGAAATTCATAGTACTTTATCGATTAAAAAATAAAACAACCAAGAGAGGTACTGTAATACTATTTTTAATTATAAAGAATCGTCTTCTTCGTATGACCAGGAATCATCATCACTTGAGTTCTCAGTAATATTGATTATCAATTCTTGGACAAATAAATTGTCGAATGCAACATTCCGAGCCCAATCCGACATTATCACCTTTTTTGTTTTTTCTACAACACTCGCCCAGTTTTCAGGAGTTACTTTTTCACGCGCATTTTTTAGTAAATCCAGCATTTTTCTTACGTTGAAACGAGGAGTTGTATTGTTTCTCGCAGCATATCCTTTAACTTGTGCCCAGATCATTTCAATTGCATTATATTGGCAGTGATATGGGGGAATTCTGAGGACGGTATGCCCATGCTCTGCTGCCATTTCATCTATAACGTATTGTTTTGGCAGCTTCTTTGTTTTTAATATCTGTTCTAACTCTACTTTTAGTAGGGACTCCTCCACCTCCTCGCCATTGTCACGGAGCCAGTTTATGATTTCATGTTTTATGTTGGCCTGCGTTGGCATTTTATTAATTTGACGACAGTGATAATGCACCCTGCATTATCAATAAATAGTATTGATGGCTCTTCGAGTGATATAAGCATTTCTCTGAAGCACTTTTCATACATGTTCGAATTCATCTCCTCATGATAATCTCCTGTTTTCTGGGATTTGAAAGCTAATAGAGCGTCTGGCACAAATCCTTTTACTGTTCCTGCATGGCAAATAATCAGTCGTTCGCCTTTTCCCATTGGTACTGCAGAAGTGGAGCCAGCAGTGTTGTCAGTCCAAGTTTTTGACAGCGTATGATTCGCATTGAGCCAAGTTTCATCTGTGAAAACAACATTCGACCAATCTTCTATTTTTTTCGCCTGTCTTAAAAATTTGCATCGATACAAAGCAATATCATTGCGTTCCATTAAAATTTTTCGTTTGTCACATTTTTGGAAGAAGAATCCAATGTCTTTCAATACCTTTGCCAAAGAAGATTCTTGACCACGGAACAAACCATGATTTCGAAGAGATTGTGTTAGTTTTTTTAATGTTGAAATCTCTTTTCTTTGTTAATAGTCGTATATATGACGACGAATAGCATCAGCGTCAAAATTGTCAACTGCTGTCACTTTACAGGGCTGACGTTTTTTCTTAGGTGTAGATAGCTTATTCTGTTTCATGCCACTGCTGCCGTAGCCTTCTTTTGTTATTTGTTGAAGCACTAATACCTAATGCTGCTGCAACACGGTCTCTAACTTGAGTCACTGGTATAAGAGGCCCACCATTACGGCTTCCCTTTTCAAAGTGTTCACGAAGTCGCAAGACAAACTCTCTTGTTTGTCCTTTAAGTACTTTATTTTTTGGCATTTTGACAGTACGAAGGGAGGAACGATACGCTCAACTCAACCAAACGTGAGAATTCACAAATAAATCAATACGGAGGAATATATATACTCAACTCGACGTATGAAAATGTGGATTAACACTGACAACAAAATGGCGTCGCGCGTCGCCGCCGCGTCCAGTGTTGCCGTTTAATAATTGATAAAATTACGAAATTATCGATAAAATAATAAGTGTGTTAAATCGATTAAAGCTTCTTCATGAATGAAATCGATCGATAAAAGAAATCGAATCGGTAACTGGTCAGGGTATCACTATTCGATTAAGTATTAGAGCTCTCAAAAATTGAATAAACGATTGGAAAGGGTATAGAGTGCAGTATCTACGTAATTTCATGAAATAGTGAAAACAAGAGTAGTACGGTCAGCGTAAAAAGTAGATGATCAATTTCAGAAACAAAAAATCTACACGAATATTCATTATTATATTTTAATCAAAATTCTGAAGTATTTTTGAAATGCCCACTATAATTTGACAGAATTTCATTACGAAAATAAAATTAATCAAAAATGAAAATTTAAAATACGAAAATGATCATCTAATTTTGACTCTGACTGTACATGGTTTGGTGCCAGAAAACAGAACATAATCACGTACAAACACTTACATATTACGACCACAAGGCAAATAAAAGAACAGTCGCATTACGCACGTAGTGCGTATATTTTACTAGAAAGTTACATACAACTTATTCAAACGTTAGCATGAATTCCAAATGTATCAAAAAGAGGTGAAACATAAGAGTTATAATATAAATAAAATAAGTCTCAGATTATGTTGAAAGGAGACTGAACTACACTTGTTTCATTTTTATAGGAGAGGATGAGATGAGGAATCACTTTAGTAATATTATTATTTTTTAAAGAAAACATTCTTAATTTGTAGACTCCGTCATCTGTACAATTTAAAAGAACCCTGTTTTTAGAGTTCCGTTGCCAAATGGCAAAAAACGGAACCCTTATAGATTCGTCATGTCTTTCTGTCTGTCCGTCCGTATGTCACAGCCACTTTTTTCCGAAACTATAAGATCTATGCTGTTGAAACTTTGTAAGTAGATGTATTCTGTGAACCGCGTTAAGGTTTTCACACAAAAATAGAAAAAAAAAACAATAAATTTGGGGGGTCCCCATACTTAGACCATAAGTGTGTGGTATCTATGGATAGGTCTTCAAAAATGATATTGAGGTTTCTAATATCACTTTTTGCTAAACTGAATAGTTTGCGCGAGTGACACTTCTAAAGTGGTAAAATGTCCCCCCCCCCCCTGTAACTTCTAAAATAAGAGAATGATAAAACTAAAAAAAATATATGATGTACATTACCATCTAAACTTCCACAGAAAATTGGTTTGAACGAGATCTAATAAATAGTTTTTTTAATACGTCATAAATCGTAAACCGCAATTTACCTTTCATTCAATCAACTCAAATATGAACATTTTACTTGCTGCTATGGAACCTTTCATGGGCGAGTCCGACTCGCACTTGGCTGGTTTTTTTCTAGTGCGTAAATCCCCTCGGATATATATAAATATGTATTAATCTTACGAATGTTTCATTACAGTTGCCAAATGATATGAAAAATTATGTAATAAGACTACTATCATACATTTGACAAAATATGACGGATTTTCAGAGAATTGTATCATTATAAACAATAACATTCCCAAGATTCTACCTCGGTAATGTCATTGTTCATCAGTATTCAGAAAATCGTGTGTGTAACTGTCAACTGAGTTCATACACAAACATCATTTTATTACAAGTTCATAGACAAGTTATCATAGACATCTAATATTTTCATCATAAACATCTACAGCTATGTTTACAAGACTGACACTTAATATTACATTTAGTATTGAAATAAAACTATTTTCAACGTTAATTATCGTGATATTGTCGGAAGATTACGCGAATGTTACATATTGAAATAAAACTATTTTTAACGGATTCTATCTATTTATCGTGATTTATTTTAAGTTTATTTCCGATTTCTAAAACCAGGAGGTTCTATGTTCGTCTGTGTCTGTGTTTTTTTTATTTACAGTTTCGGCTACTTTTCAGCACATCACTAATTTAGTCACTCCGTAACCATAGCTACTGGAAAGCAGCAGAAACTATCCCCGCTAGCTTTTAAAGGTCGTCCATCCAGCTAGAGGACGTTCCACCTTCCCTCCAACCTACTGAAAATCATTAAAATTTACATAACATAACTTCACGCCTGTATCCCCGAAGGTGTAGGCAGAGGTGTATTACACACCCACGTTTCGCCAGTTATGTTAAGGTCCCAATGTAATAGGGGGCGAGCCTATTGCCATCTACCGGGCACATTATTAAGCGAGCGATAATTAACATTTATTAATGCACACATAACTATGAAAAGTCAGAGGTGTGTGCCCGGGGCAACTGGGGATCGAACTCGAGACCTCGTCTCAGCAGTCCGTTACGTACGCCAATGGGCTACCGCCGCTTTTTGTTAATTAAAATTTAAATTATAAAAGTATAATTACGTGGGGCATTTAAGAAGGGCCGGTGGGACGGGGTGAATAGTGCGGTCTATAGTGCACCAGCTGCACTAGCATGCTTAGTGCGACCCTAAAGGATTGTCGTACGTCGAGCTACTGAACTTCTGTGTACAAGCAATCCTTATTGCTTTTTATTAAAAATTCGTGGACATGTTGGCTCCAGTAGTCTCTCTTGAAATAGAGGAAGAACGAAAGTATCGTATGTGATTTTATACTAAGTTTAAATAATCTTAAGTACTTGTCCTAACTCGTTTTACATTAACAAAATAACGAGAGTTTTTTTTTAAATATACCACAAATCAAGATTTAAAACTATTTTTAACTGATTCTATGGCGATTTATTTGATGTTATTTTATATTTTACAATGATCCCGACGTTTCGGTTGCTTTTCAGCAACCATGGTCACGGGGAGACCGACTTTCGACAATATCAATCAAGATTTACTTATATAAATTTAAAAATATGCATCTTCAAAAATCTCACGTAAGATTAATGGAGGAGGGAGGGGGTCCAGCGAAATCTCATGACATCTCACCAAAGGGAGAGGGGGGAAAAATCACTAAAATTATAAAACCCTCATAGCCTTAGTAAATACTAAAATTATATATTTCTTTATCCAAAAATATAATTGAAATGTCTGTTTGTAACGTTAGAATAACACCTTTTTAATGAATGCATATGGTACAAGGCACTTACAACAAAAAGTCCGTCTGTCTGTCTGTTTGATTGAATAAGGTAATCTCTGGAACGGCTGGACAAATTTTAACGGAACTTTCACCGGCAGATAGCTAATATTATAAGGCGCAACACAGGCTACTTTTATTTCATAAAAATAATTAGGGATCTGCGCAAAAAAAATAATAAACAAAAGTCTAAAAACTTAAAACTTTTCACACAGTACTAATTTTAATGTCCAATTTGGGATATACAGTAATCTTCATTAGCCCTACTGAAAACTTCATCGTTTGTAACTCCAGGTCTTTTTCCTTTAACCTACAACGCTTACAGTTAACCCGTGAAAATATGTATAACTTCAATACAACTTCAAAAACAAAAACAACAATTTAGAAACAAACTAGTAACATTACATAGTAAAATTCACCCCCGTAATACTGCCACGGTACAGTACACACGTCTGGGAATAAATACACAAGTTACATCTAAGCTGAATAGCAAACTTCCAGATGATTGTGTAATAAACATACATACTACAAACTCAGGCATTGAGCCATATCACGTGGAAGACCCAACGGAGTGTGAGTTTGTACGAAATTTTACGTACTGTTATGATACTACACTGTATGTGAAACTGATGACATGCCATGCCCTCCACCACGTCATGTAAAACTACTTTGCGGTGCCAGTGCAGTTGCATTCAGTCTATTCTGAACTCTGACACGATTCGGTTGCCTAAGGGTCTCTTTTCCACGTCTGTATTTTAAAGTCAAAAAAAAAAGTCAAAAAACGACGATTGAAAGGGACCCCATAACAGTACTGTGACGTCAGGGGTCTGACGTCACAATTCCTCGTGTTAACGAAATGATAAAGCCAAGTATTTATATTTATAATGGCCTTTATTTTTCACATAAAACTTCCTATATCGAGTTTTAGGGGATTTTACACGAGTTTATTTATACTTTAAACGAACTCTTGGAGCTCTCTTCGTAAGGCGGGTCGAGGCCGGAGCCCCGGTCACCCGCTGTCAGCCATTTGTCCGCCAAGGGGCAATTATTTTCTTCCCTATTCTCTTATTTTATTTTAAAACAATTTATTTTTAATCTCTGACACATGATGGCCAGGAAACTATCTGTAGTGCACGAACGAGGTCGGGCGCTACAGTACGTACGCAACACGAATTATTTTCGATTTAAATGTACCGTGCATATGAATTACGAGAAGCTGTTGAAACAATTGCTGCTATGTGAAAGTATCTCCTGCTGTGGTTTTCCAAAGCGACTACACTGTGAGGTTCTTTTGGAAGGGTATTGTATGGTTTTCACACAGTTGGCAGCTCGAAAGTGACAACTCTGATGTTGCATACGTCCATAAATTGCGGTAAACGCTTCGTATCCCGCCGTGTGCTTTTCTGCCATCTAAGTGGAATAAAAAAAAACCGGCCAAGTGCGAGTCGGACTCGCCCATAAAGGGTTCCGTAGCAGGAAGTAAAATTTTGATAAGATCTCGTTCAAACCAATTTTCGGTGGAAGTTTACATGGTATTGTACATCATATATTTTTTTAGTTTCATCATTCTCTTATTTTAGAAGTTACACTTGACACACAGACAACTTTTCAGTGTACAAAAAAAAATTATTAGAAACCTCAATATCATTTTTGAAGACCTATCCATAGATAGACCCGTATGGGTAAGAAGAAAAAATATATTTTGTGTTTCAGTTCTAAGTAAAAATTAAAATATACATTTATTTATGAACTACGAGTGCAAAATGTTGTACCCATAACATACTCTGTTTTCTACACCTATCCTAGTAAAAAAAACACACGCCACACTAGCGATTGTAAACTTACAAATAGACATATTGATTTAATAGTGCTTTTATATCAAGATGAATGATAGTGAATGTAATGGTGCAATCGATACAAATGCACGTGTTTCGTAAACAAATGACTGACCAGAAATAATAACATATCTATACGTCTCGACGTGTCTATATTCCGTTTCGATCCATGTTGTATCGTGTTTGTATTGTGATTTGGACGCACGCTTAATGTCTGCTCGGCGACGTGACAAGAACATGATTCAAAATCGAGGAAGGTAGATGATTTACGACTAGTTTGTTAATGTACCACGACTGAATCGATACCGATAGCATTTCTATAGAGAAATGTTATCAAATTGCAGCGTGCAGTCGAGACAATAGAATAATCGTAAAAAAATCGTATAACATCACACATAACATAACATAACTTCACGCCTGTATCCCCGAAGGGGTAGGCAGAGGTGTATTGAGACACCTCAATACACCACAAACTAAGCAAACCAATACACATTGGTTTGCTTAGTTTGTATTATATACCCACGATTCGCCAGTTATGTTAAGGGCCCAATGTAATAGGGGGCGAGCCTATTACTATCTACGGGGCACATTATTAAGCGAGCATTATTAATCTTTTAAATATAAGAATTTTGATCTATATTTCGAAAGGACTCATATTGCTTTGAAAGTAGTTAACTAAAGTATTGAGTTTGAATTGAATTGAATAAATATTGAATAAAGAGAGATGAGCATATTTAAATATGGTTACGTCTCTTTCGCAACGAGGTATGCAGAGAGAAACCATAAATCATTAATTTAGAAAAAATATTAAATTGATTTTGTTTTTACGTGTATTTTGTTAATTACAACATAAAAAAGCCTTATAACATTTTATACTACTATGGAATCATATAAGTATATAAGGAGAGGAGCAGACAGCGGGTTGTTGTCTCTGTCTTTTTCAGAGGGAAAACAGCGCGAGTATATGGACATACTTCGTCTCCGTGGAACCTATTTATTCCATACATGCCAGTAATTTATTAATTCCATTTTTTTTATACCACTAAGGTGGTAGACAAGCACACGGCCCACCTGATGGGAAGCGGTTACCGCGGCCTATGGACGTCTACAACACCAGTTCGCGCTGCCGACCCTGTAAAGGAAAGGGGATGGGAAAGGAGTTTGGGAGGGGATGGGAAAGGAGTTTGGGCTCCGGCACTCTCACTCATCAAACGGAACGCAACAGTTCAAATACTGTTACTTGGCGTCGATATTCTGTGAGCGGGTGGTGTTTGTATGTGCTTGACTCTATCACCATCTAAACCATTATAAGGTACCGAAAATTAACCGATATTTTGGGGTCACAAATAACACCAGTCATCTCACGCCACTTGGCCGCTGCATGAGCGGCGATGCGTGCCTTGACATCGTTATCGATGTCCCCAGTCGCGTGAAGTTCAGAACCCAAGTACCGAGTCCTCGCGTTTGCGGACAGGTATGGGATCTATTGAGTTCAACGCCAAATACTCAGTCTTCACCATATTAAGCTTTAGACCGTCGTTTTTAAGCGCCTCCGAACGTGTGAAGACGTTCCACGTCGCAAAAACCTGCCCCTGCCCGCGTCCCCCAGCGCGTATATGCGATATCATCAGCATACATAAGCAACCAGGTAGGTTTCTCATGTGAATTTTTGATGCTGTCCGATAGATCTTCTAGACGATTAGAGATTTTTCTTTTAAAGTGAATAAACTAATGCCACGCAAAATTACTGTTGCTGCAGTCCGCTCGTGACAAAAGCTCAAAATAAAATAAAGACCGGCGTTCTAAATTCAAACTTGAATAATTCAAAAAATTTTTGTTGCCACTTAGTAAATAATGGTAGATTAGGTAAAAACGTAGATTAGGTAAATACATTTCGTGCAAACATGCACTATTATTAAATTTAGTCGAAACGCGGTGCGTTTCGCGGTGCGTTCAGCGTTGCGTTTTACGATTGTTCTAACTTATGAAGAGGGTATTCATAAAGGTCATCTGCCACCTCACATCGTATCTCATTTCATGGAACAAAGTAGTTCTTTAATAATAATATGAATTATTATGGCAGCGTAATAATTTATGATATGATAAAAAATGGTTCTATAATTGAGGATAAGAAAAAAGTATTTCACACAAGCAGAGCCGCGGGCAATTGCTAGACATTACACAAAAGAAAAAAGTCATATAACGTTTAAATTAGTTACTTTCCTGCAACACACTTTGCAAAGTAATCCTGTCACGGCATCAATTAAAAAACAGCAAATGTCATTTTGTTCAGGAACTTCTGGATATTTATGGCTCAGGCTGAAAATAGGTAACGCTGTTATAAATCACTCACCGGGCGTCACCATTCGAATTATAAAACCTTTTAAGAGAGAAAATTCAGAAGCATCGGTGGTAAGAAACACTATTAAGAAGTCGGCCCTACGATCAAGAGGTCCCGGCTTCGAATCCTGGCCATTACACTACCGACGTGAATCCCCTCCTAATACAAGCAATTTAGTTTAACTAGATGAGTTAGGGGGAATACTAATTAAGTCGGTTACTAATTAATATTGTTTAAAAAATTAACTATAATAATACTAAATATTATAAATCTTAATGCTTTCACGGAGGGCGTTGCACGTAGAATATACTGCTTCCGGGCTGTTTGGCCGTGGTCCATAGGAAACTTGTGTTTTGACCGTGGTCTATAGGAAACTTGTTATCCAACACAAGTTTCCTATGGACCACGCCCAAACAGCCCGGAAGCTGTATATTCTAAATACTAATATTGGTTTTAAAAATTGAAAATTTCCAGTTACAGTCTGTGGTCTACTTCATCAGTTCCACTGCATCAAAATGATGATTCTTCAGTATTATTTACAGAGAAATCAAGAGAAATCAGTGAAAATTTGTCTTTTATAAAATATGAACGTATATATATATGTAGGGGCCAACTAAAACCTTTAGGACCAAGTCAACCTCACCTGCTAGTCGGTGTTCCTGTTAACCAACAAACACAATTCCTTCAATAACAATGTGGTCTGAACACCTCTTTTCTTTGCCGTACCATCAAGTTTTACAATTCTTTACCAGTACACGTGTTAACTTCTTCCTGCAGTCCCAGGTCTTTTAAGCGGGGCGTGAGAAAGCATCTGATGAAGCCGTCGAGCTGAGAGCCACCATTATAACATTATCGATGTCTGTAATGGTGACTGTCATTCCTGAGATTTTACCTTTAGCTTACCATTAGGTGAAGTAAAGTTGTATTGACGTGACCGTTACAATAAAAAGGAACGAGGCTATGGCGCAGTCTTTCCTCTCGGGATTGTGAGGTCAGACAGAACTTGGTCACAGAAAAACTGACATACCAATCAAAAACAATAAGTGGACTTCGGAACCCTGCCCCCTGAGTTTCGCAGACTGCGGCGAGGACGCCGAAGATTCTTCTACGCCCGGGACTACCGACCTCCATGATCGGGGCCTGAGGACGGCAGTTGGCCGACTATCCATCCTTACAGAAGCAGGCCGTGGCGGAGGCGTGTCGTGTGTGCCCTACACACGCCTGCCAACTCACCAAAGCGGGATAAAACCCGACCCCACCAGGCGAGGCTGGGTGGCGGCCAAAGTCCACCGGCAACCCTTTTTATTTTTTTTTTTTTATCGTGCGGAAATCCCTTCGGATACCCCCCCGCCGGCCAGCGGGGGCGGTTATGTCGGGCTTGCACCGACTAAAACCGCACGCCGTCTCGGGTCCTCAAACGCCGGGGTGTAAGGTTACCCATAGAGCATATCCCTCGCACCTCGACTGACCCTGGGCCATCTCACCACTAACAGCATCGCTCATCCTGTCTCCTCTGAAAGCAGAGGAGTACCGAGAGCGATGTGTTCCCGCCACGTTGGGTATTGGCCGACGATCAATGCCAACCCTATGAAGGGGTGAAGGGGAAGCCATTGACCGCCGCCCAGGGTGTACCGGCCGCTCCGATTCCGTTCCCCCCGGACTGCAGCGGGATCGGAATCGGAGCGACACTCGAGGAGGTTACCCAACACACACCCCAGTCCACCGGCAACCCTGGGGTTATCCTTTCGAGGGACACTTGGGGAGGACACCGTGCGGTTTTAGTCGAGACACGACATAACCACCCCCGCTGGCCGGCGGGGGGGTATCCGAAGGGATTTCCGCACGTAAAAAAAAAAAGTGAACTTCGGACCTTAAAGTACAAACTTGAGACGGAACTGGGCAATCGCTATGAGGAAGATGAAAACCTAAAACTAATGACTCCTTCTTTGAATTCCGAACCTCTCATGCTTAAATATATTACCATAAATACCAATCATGAAATTCTAAACAATTACAGCCACGGAATTGAACCAACACCGACATAAACCTGAAAACTCACTAAAACAACTGCCGTTAATGGACTTTTTACTCCACCCACTTAGAATACAGCAATGGAATTGGATGTAAAAGTGGGAACATCTTCGGCATACTAAAGCGCCTTTCTGAAGTTGTACTGTTCTGCTACGAGTGTGTATTCGCATCTGGCTCACAATAAAGTTTGATTGGATGCTTCGATCTCGGCAATGCTCCCACTTCGGAGGCGTGATGTAAGTATTAAGTTAATTAAGTTTTACGTGGGGTGCTCTACTAGCACCCCACGTAAATCATATTAAGGGCCTTGTTAAATAATACTTTTTATAAAAAACACATGGCCCGAAACTTCAATCAAAAAACACAATAAGCCAAGGTTCTGCACAGATCCTTAGGAGAAGCTTCAAATTTGTTCAAACAGTTTCTACACTAAAGTTTGAAACTCGAATATTTTCAGTTCTATTATTTATCGCTGAAAATTCGCTCCAAGATACCTGTGATTAATTATTTATCTTAAACTGTTCTGGGTTGTAATATAAAGACTTTGGGTACAATTTTACAAGGTAATTTGCAATATAATATTTGACATTTAATTTGGTTAACCAACTTTTTTTTATATACAGTACGTCATTTGGCTGGATAGTAAGAAGCTAAGGAGAAGTTCAAAAGATGCAAGCCACCATTCAACTTTGACTCTCGACAGGCCTTTTGACGCCTGAATGTTACAAAGAACCCGGGATTGTAAGAAGGAAACAGATATGCGTGTAGAGTATTCCGGTTATGTGTCGTGCGATAAAGAAAGGAACACTGAACCTCTTGGTCTCAGGTGATATTGTTTCTACCGTATGTAGGTGACACCGTAGTCCAGCACATTTGTTCTGGATATAAAGGGATTAGATGAAAGAGCTCATCAGAATACCACACTGTCAATTAATATAGCTTGATCACCGTTGGTATTTAAATTTCAAAACAAAATTATTTGAAAGTTTAAAGTTTTACATAAACTATTTCAATTTGGCACTGATAGTAATTCAATTTCCAAGCATTGTCCCATGACTAATATTACTACGACCTTTGCCGTTTCCATAGTAATAGTAACTTAATATCAATATCAGAAGAGGCTTATACCCCAAGCCTTCAAGGGCACTTGAGTTTAATTAATTAATGACCTTTGACCGAGATTATATCCAATATTAGTCGGTTACCCGTAAATAAATGGATTTCAATATATTTTAGGTACAATTTCGTAATTAGCATCTCATCAGTAAAACCATTGACCTTAAAACTGTTATATTCAATAATTTATTTATGGCTAAGGTACTTTTATTTATTTTCACAAAGTATTAATATGCGGATATGTCTGTGTTTTTAAAACTATATATTGATGACCTTTGTGGCGAGGTAGTTGAGCACTTGGCTTCAAGTTTAGGTGTCATAAATTTGATTTCAGTGAAAATATTTCTATGTCAGCATATTTCTGTGTATCAAGTGTTTCTATATATCTATCTATATAATATTATCTAAATAAAATTATTGTTTTAGAAATACTAGTACAAGCAAAGGTGACGATTAAGATGGTTATAACCGGAGCAATTATAGTTTTAATATTTTATAAACATAAATAGTTTTAACTACTCTATAAAGTTATCAATCTGTCAGTCCAATTTACAAAAGAGAGGTAACTCTACAATTAGCAGGACTCTCACTCTGCTTGCCAAAAACTCGACGTGCTGAATCCAAAGGTATTCTACACCAAATGGACAATGTTATTACGCTCAAAATATGTAAATGTCCTTGTTAAAAAAATATTTAGTCTTCTTCTGTCCAATTTGACACCTGTCAAGAGTGAAAAGGAAACCCATATTGTATAACCAAAATTCGTTTTAAAAATATTATGAAGAAGAGTAAAGTAAACATAATTTTATTACAATAAAGGATATTTTTGAAACTTTTCTTTGTTTTTATAAGGTGTATTGCTTCAACATTCCGGTTGAACCCTTATAACCCTTGCTAATTATTTTAGTAGTGGTATTTTCTTCTAACCGCCACCAAAATTAAACTTAGAAACTCCCTTCTGCTTTCAATAGTAGGCAACGCAGATTATCCTAATCTGGCTGAGAATTAATTAGTTCAACTTGAGCGATTTCACATTTCTGTATCAGATTTTCGAGTATATTCAGATTGTGTAAATATTATCATGTTTTTGAATTCCGTAAACAAAACAAGTGGTTACTTATCTATATGCGCTGTTCACATACTGTTTCCTTAAGATAATATACTGTTTAATCCGTTTTTGCCTTCCTTTGGATTTAATTAAAGATTTTACACAATATCTCTCAGATCCACATGAGTATACAAGGTCTACAGATCTAAAGTGTAAAAACAACTAAGTACGCATTCTACAACTTTTTTGACAAAGCCTGTACTAACACAAAAAAACTGTGGAATGTGTGTAATGGAACCGTATCAAATTTTATAAGTATGACCAAAAAAAAAGTAAAAATTCTGTTGATGGTGGTAGAACTCTGCTTTTCCCAGCATTTATGATTAGTTTGACTAAGGAAGTGTCAAGCTCTCATTTAACATAACATATCATAACATAACTTCACGCCTGTATCCCCGAAGGGGTAATATATATATATATATATATATATATAAGAAAGGCTATTATCAAACTAATGAAATTATAACTAATATGGGTTCTAATTTTTTTGAAATAATCATAAAACAGTTTTTTTTTTTTTTTTAAAGAATATTAGTAACCGAAATTACTAATATTCCCCCTAACCCCTCCAGCTAAGCTAAATTGCTTGTGTTAGGAGTGGGAATAATGATAATGGAATAATGAAATGAAATGATAATGGAATGGAATAATGGGAATAATGATGATAATGAAATTATAACTAATATGGGTTATTGCTAAGTTTTTCACAGTTATTCAGATAAATCTTTCATTGAAAGTCGAATAACAAACAAACAAAGCTTTACACATCCATAAAAGAACTCAATAATAAATCGCCTACACTACATAAATTTACGGACTGGGCTGTTTGGCCTATTCATATGTAAATCCAACATGATATATGTCTAGCAAAAAGGCACCAGCCGAAGCTTAACTGAATCTTACAGTACATTAAACTCTTAACTTGTCCGAGATTGACAAGTGTAGTCCATAAAAACGCTAGACGATAATAACTGAATACATTACATTATTCTTAGTATAAATATCAAAGTTCGTATAGATTGGATATCGGGTTAAAGCCAGTTGCCGACAATCCATCATCTGCAGATATTAGTGTTGACCTCAATTTTTCGATCGATAATAAACACGTCAGTGTGGTCATCTGAATAGGGTGCGCGAATATTCGTCGTTTTAAGGTGAGAAGTCATTGGTGTGTAATGTTACAGACCTGTATTGTTATTTTGTAATACATGATTCGATTTCAAGTCTTACTTCAGCGAGAGAGATTATTTTAACACGATAGGCCAACAAACTATGTAAATATTAATGTATTATAATTACTGAAGTACAATTATATTATTTTTTGTATTCGTTCAGGAAGTTCGCTGTTAGTGCTATCATTATTATTATCTAAATACAAACGACATTGGCCTAGCTAGACCGATCTGATTAGCCAACGGAACGCTAATAGTTCTGCATGGGAACTTCCCGAATATACCCAAGCTCTCTCGACATAGAATTTATTTAATAATATATGTTACAGATCACTCATTCAAAAACCGCACCTTGTCGTGGAGTTGCGAATACCAGCCCGTGATACCATACCATACCATACCATATGTTACAGATTAGCGCTACGATTTTTTTCTATTCAGTCTGTCAATTGACTGCACGTCGCTGTAATAAGCACGTCGCTAAGGCGAAGTCCCGAAGATACTTCGAGATTGTTGGTGCGAATAGATGATATTAGTGAATATTTCGAGCTGCACTGTACTGTGTGCTACGTACTACATAGCAGTAGGAAGTAAATTACCAAATTATATAACGCACACCACTTGTAACTTGTTATCGGAATGAATAGGTGTCTAGTTTCATAAAATGTACAAAGAAGTTCACCATAGCTGTTCAGTGCGTGAACCTAGCGAGCGCAGTAATAAAAAAAAACAATTAACAGCTCTGCTACCAGTCTCCTTTAACTCGGATACAAGGGCGAGGAGTAAGACCACGAGCAGGTAGTATTCAAGCCGTAGCCCCACAACTCACTTTCACACAATCACTACTTCGTTCTGAAGCGTGATCTAAAGCCGACGGTGGAAACGCAAATAAAAACTAAAACTTAGTATCCAACCAAAACAAAGTGTCCAATGATCCGGATCTACACCAAGGTGCAGTCAACAAACGGTACAAAATCATTAATCGAACACTTACCGCAATTTTATAAAAACCGGTTAACCGAACCTACTAAAACCGCACGAAGAATCAAACACAGGAATTCGGCACGAATACAAAACGGTTCAAACAACAAAATACCGCTATTTTATAAAAACCGGTTAACCGAACCGATTAAAAATTCACGGATACAAACAAATCAAATCCTACATTACTTTTAATTTTATAGCAAGTAAACACAGATAATTATCTAGTCAGACCTCCCGGCGGGTCCAATCAAACACATAAATAAACAACAATTCAAAGTTAAACAGTTTTTTAGCACTTACTTTTTTCACTAATCAAATTTAGCCGCAATTGACACCCGATCGAAATCGACTCGGAAATATTTTAATTACAATAACAATTCCAAGTTTAAGGTGAAAATAGTCAAATTCAATTGCAACAAAAGGTAAAATAATACCGATAAATTAACCCTCAAAATGGCGGACTCTATCCGCGTGTTAAGTTTTAAATGGCAAACCAAAATTAAACCATTCCGTTAATTATCATCAACAATACAAAATATATATTAATAAGTGGGTCACTGACCTTCAATTGTGTGAAAGTGTGCCTATGTATAGTGTATGTAGTGCAATCGAATATACAATAAACTAATTATGCAGTAAAATAAAATGTGATGTCTACTTCCCTTAGTATGTGTTTTACACCGCAGCAATGGTTCAAAGTCCAACGAACGCGATGGGCGTATTCACTTTATTTTACGAAGAGATAACTATCTCGATAATTAATTTTCACCAATTAATCAACAACCAACAAACAAAATCCAACAATGTTCTTTCAAAGCGCGTGGCACAGCCAAACAAGATTGCGAGGGCACAGGGTCTACCAACGGGCTAATGAGCCCGACCCTAATAAAAACGCACGAGCCCAGATCCTTCACAAAGCGACGTGCGCTGTACTCCGCGCTCATCTCGCGATGCACCGGCGTCAAGCTCACGTACAATAATGCGCGGGTAAGTAAAGAAAAAATATGATTGGTTTTGGTCCTATCAATACGCTGTACCAACATCAAAAAAATACTTTACGATTAAAACTAAACAATAGCGTTTTATAGTAAATATTAATGTAAAAAATAAAAAATAAAATAATTGAAATATATAATTTAAAGCGCTAATCCAATGCATTTTTTCCACAATTTATAATTCATTTACTCGCAATCGAGCAGATGAAAAGATAATGAATCAATATTGCACTTACATATAATTCAGTTTGTATTTTTATGCCAAACTTCAAGCGGTTATTCAGCAAATGAATCAGGTCAGTATCTTCAGTACAGATAACATTGTAATGTTAAAATGAATTGTAATGATATATTACTCATGAATGCTCACGGTGAGTCGGCAACTTTACTTACCATTCATCTTGTGTGAAGTTCATAGCATAATATGTGTTATGGATTTCAAGAAAAGTATACTATGATGACAATAACGTAACTAAGTGATACAGTTGTCCGTTATATGATATATCCACCCAGTGGCTGTGAGAGCGAGTAGATACAGCAGTATCAGAACACAGTCAACACAGAGGCTCGTCGCTTGGTAGTAACCGAGAAGTTTAGAACATTACAAGCTTAAGCAACAATAACCAAGTCAGTCCAAGGATCACCTATCCTATTCATTCTTAACACATTAAAACATCTCTGTGCCTCAGAAAGCACGATAGGCCGTCGATCCCAGTTGCCTTACGAACATCTGTGGCATTCGTTCCGGGTCGCTGTAGCCCTAAAACGATGGCAGCGCTTCACGAAAAATATCGCAAGTTCAACCGTTACGTAGTTAGACTGAAAGTCGATCCCAATTATTTGTAAAAGGGCTCAGAGGGTGAGGAAAATGAAGATTGTCTAAACACAGTGTTACCACGTTATTTCCTTAAAATTGGTGCTAAAACGGCCATGGCCATGCCCATGACACATGTAACAAAATGGTCAAAAGTTAGATTCAGTTGTAAAAGAGAATAACTGGATATATTTTCAGTAACAACTGAGGTCATGTCAGTGTGGTGGAAATATTCGTGACGTTGAAGCAAAATTCAATGTAATCAAACTGAGTGGCCACAAACATTCCGTAACGGAAACCAAAATAAGTCTGTTAGCACGAATATTTTAAGTAAACCAATTTCATTTAAATCGTTGAGGTAAAAGTTGTGGATGATTTTTTATATTTTATTATGACTCAGTGATGGACTCTTTATAGTACACCAAAGAAAACAGTAAAGTCATAAATAAATATCTAGTACGTAAACAGTTGAATGTGGCTAAGTCAAGTACTAAATATATTCTGTGGCTAAGTTGTAACCGAGTAGGTTAACATATTGCAGAGTTAAGTAATACTAGCCAGGTCAGCCTTTGGATGGATAGCCATTCTTAAAATATTGAGAGCCCTCTGTGCTTTGGAGAGCACGTTAAGCCGTCGGTCCCGGTTGCTATACGAACATATGTGGCAGTCGATACGATTAGTTGGAGTCCTAAAAAGTTGAACATCTGGTCTAACTACGCAACTTTGATATTGCCAATAAGTTGTGGAGGTCAGCTGGCAGTGGCTTCACGGAAAATATCGAAGTAATTCTTAATTAGGTGAACCTATTCCTAACACAAGCAATTAAGCTTAGCTGAAGGGGTTAGGCGGAATATTAGTAATTTCGGTTACCAATTTTCTAAAAAAAGGACTGAAAAGCCAACCCCAACTGAATTAGGAAAAGGTTAGGAGGATGATGACGTAAACAGTTGAATGTACAATAGGCAGCCTTACTGTTAAAACGATTCTTCCAGTCAACCTTAGGATGGACAGTAATAATAATATTTTAATAATAATATTTATTTATACAGTGAGTGTAAGCGGACGTAGCCAGAGCAATGATTCCGAAGCAGCTCTGCTAACAGCTCCCTCACTCAGGAGGAAGCAAAGGCGAAAAATCCGACTACGAGTAGGTCGTTTTCAAACCGTAGCCCCACTAGTCGCTTTCGCGCTCGGAAACCGCGTTACGAGGCACCGATATCGTCGTAAGTCAACGATATTAACTTAAGTCTAAAAAATCGTGTACATAGTGGAAACGTGCGTAAAACTTAATCATTAATTTATCAACCGTGTGTAGTAAAATCCGATGCCAAACTAGGCTCGCAAAATCGGCACAAACACTTATTACTAGGTTAGGCAAAAGTGATCCAACAAAATTATAAGTTTATGAAAAACCCGTATTTCCCGTAAAGAATAAATAGGGAAAAATATAAAAATCAGTTCAAATAAGTTCTGGGAGCGGACCGAACACAAATCAGAAACAAGAATGCAAAATTTGGACCAAATTTAGGTTGGGTGTCTACCAGACCCCACTTGCAAAAATCAATAAAAATGTTCAGGATAGGCTTCTAAACGTTGTTGAGAGTTCCCCAAGGTATTAACATAAATTTCCAAATATTATTTTATTAATTAATTTGAGTAACCCAACAGCCCCCCAAAGTGACTCACTCTTGACCAAAAAATCACAGTATGGGAAAATGTTAGGTCAATTATATAAATCTCAAGCAACAATATTTTGGACGGAAATATTATCAAAATTAAATCCCACAAAGTCCTAAAAACAATTGAAATAGGCACTCAAATCAAAACAATCATGCAAATTCAATGGATAAATTCCGATCGTAAGCGATTAGGCAACATTCGACTTTTAGGCAAGATTAATCAAGTATTTAATATGAAATAGTAATTTATTTTACCTCTTTGTAATAAAAAAATGGACGACCCGCTACGTCCCAACGTGTACAATTATTACAACCGAAATCCGCGTGATATTTCAATCGAGAAAAAACATCGATCGATTTACAACAAAATACAACTATTACACAAACAAACAAGCGTCGGTAGCTTAGTGGTTAAGGAGTCGACCCTACGATCAAGAGGTCTCGGGTTCGAATCCTGGCCATTACACTACCGTCGTGAACCCACTCCTAACACAAGCAATTTAGCTTAGCTGGAGGGGTTAGGGGGAATATTAGTAATTTCGGTTACTAATATTCTTTAAAAAAAACTATTAAATACAATTTCAAGAAAACTAAATATATAAGTGGGTTGTTAACTAACCTTATTAATGACCGCCCCCTTATTATGAACAAATGACCCAGTGATAATGTACCTAATCTAATCCTAGTCTAATTAATGTATATTGAGGATGTATTATTCAATAGATTACAAAAATTATAAAAGATTTCACTTCCCCTTAGGATGTGTGTTCCACCGCCGCAATGGTTCCAAGTCCAACGAACGCGATGAACGTATTCACTTTAGTTTACAAAGAGATAACTATCTTAATTTTCACCAATTAATCAACATTCAACAAACAAAATCATAACAATGTTCCTTCAAAGCGGGTGGCAAAGAAAACCAACCAAAATCGCGCGGGCACTTGATCTACCAACGAGCTAACCTCGATCACTTTACTGCTAGCATACCACGCTCACTTCGTCCGGTGCAGGCATTATTGCGCTCGTACTCCTAATAATGAGCGGGTACGTAAAGAAAAAATAATATAATAACACCGACACTCCAATACGCGGTGAAAACATCAAACTATAATTATATAACAATTAAAACTAAACAGTGAGTACGTACACAGCTAAGGTAGCAAATAACTACAATGACTTTTAGGGCCAAGTCGACCTCACATGCGAGCCCTGCTAATTGACGGACAAGTATCTGTTACAGAATTTCCAGTGATCAGCCAGCAGCAGTCCCGTAAAGGCCAAGAGGAGTAGGCCATGGTGGCCTCCTCCTTGCTTTATGGTCTAAAACCATAGTTGACAAAATGGGC
Organism: Cybosia mesomella; assembly: GCA_946251805.1. Taxonomy (NCBI): domain Eukaryota; kingdom Metazoa; phylum Arthropoda; class Insecta; order Lepidoptera; family Erebidae; genus Cybosia; species Cybosia mesomella. The sequence continues at coordinate 28,463,331 of OX276400.1, read as the reverse complement.
GTCATGACACCTCAATATTCGAGGATTTACAAGCAGACAAAGTTCACATTATGTTTAGTACAAAGACGAAACTAAATTAAATTACATTCATGTTATATCAATATCGTTTTAAAATAACTCTATTTGTTACCTCAAACTGTACTGCTATTTAATTGCCACTTAATATCGTAATTCCTCTAGCTACTAGACATAATTCGCTGGAAATATCTCTCCAGATCTCAATAAAATCTTCTCTTAAATGTATGTGGCGAACAGGCCTCACGTGACGCTCTATCTGGTCATAAACGCAGATCTAAACGCCAGCGATCAGCTTACGTCCGCCTTAGGTACATTTAAAGGGACTGGCCGTCAGTATGCACACTCTTTCCCTGCCATGCAGTGGAGGTGCGGACTGTATCTTTCGAACGAGGTCAGGGAAAGTAGAATTACTCGTCCCTGTGTGTCTCTCTAAGCGAAAGGATAAACCGACCGCGAACGGTACGGTTCCGAATTAGATTGAATAGGAACACTAGTAAATAAGACACAGAATTCGGTTGAATAATATGGCTTTAATAATGGCCCATCCATTCAGTGCAAAGTCTGAGAGTTAACTCGAAGACTATTGCTGGCGACTCGGCTAAGATGTCGCAATCGTTCAAATGTCGTGCCAGCTTAGGTACTCTCAGACTTTACCATAACGAGAGCTGTCAAAATACACTAATTTACACTGATTTTTCGTTATCTATTTTACGGTTTTTTACTTCTATTTTATAAACTATGTACAAGAATTATATAATCTAAAAGCAACAAGATGGGTAGGGCGGTCACCCATCCCATGGTAAGGGTTTTTATTGTGTATTGGCTATTATTTAATAATTACAGAGGTTTACAAATGAAATTATGAGTGGCTGGGCTCTACCATGCGACATTATTGGTCGATTACATAAAGGTTATACATCGTACAGTATTAAATGGATTGCTATATGGTAGCCACTCATTGACTCTATATGGTGAATAAACTTTATTTTACACACAACAGCTCTTTTATGGCTGATTTACTAAAATTATGATCCAGTGATTTTACATAATAAAAATTCTTATAAACTATTAACAAAAGGGTGCTGCGACCGTCTCATGCGGTACGTCAGGTCGTACGGTGGCTATATTCATTGAATGTCTAAATAATCATTTATTGTTTTGTCACAAATCACTTGTTTTACGATTTAGTTTCATTTTTACGATTCACAAAAATCACTTTCACTTCACTGAGTGTCTGTCGCGAACAATGTAATTAAAACTAAAATATTTGCTACCACTATTTGATAATAATTACGGTATTTTAGGGGCTTATACACAAAATTTTGCGAAGGACGATCCTTTAATTAAATTAATAAGTAAGGATATTTATTGATACTCTGTCGTACATTTCACCTAATAGAAACGCTACTTTAAACGGAACTTTATTCATAAAAATACGTTTTCATCCTCTATTGTTTAGTAAGAAAAGTGGTGCCAAGTGTTTAAGATCATGATGGGTAATATATGTCATAATAGTCAAAATGATTTATAGTTTTCTCATCTCTAGTACGAAAATAGTACGATAATAATAATATTTATTTATTCAGACATCATTGGCGGGTGCACTACTTACAGTTATAGCGAGAGTGCTTTAGTTGCGAGTTTTCTGTACTCACAGAAAAATCGCATTTTGCTGCGAGCGTAATACAGTGTTACGAACCACATTTAAAAAAAAATCGTTCCGAAAGAATTCTTATTTTTTAAATATTTTATGAGAACTATTTTAAATACTAATAGGTTGCATTCATTTAGCATAGCTCAATGGTAATAATACAATATTTTTCATACAACAATAGGTGTCATTGTGGTTTTCGTATTTTAGCGAGAACATCCTCTTAGAGCCACCTGTCTGCCTATAAGTCGATATCAAGTAAGAAAAGGGGGATATTTTCCTGGTTCATCTAGGTCATCCTTGGTGCGAAAATCTCTACCTAATATTTTAATCTAGGTTTACCTTTGTTACCTAGTACAACCTATTCAAGACGAGATTTCGACATAAGACAGCCGCCAATTGGGCTACACAAGCCCGGTTCCACCATGTTAAAATTTGCGTATATTGGGTTTCCTAAAGCACTTATTGGACCTTCTAGGAACAGGTAACTATGTTTTCAGCTAGATAGGACCTAAGTTTACATAACAGGGGGATTGTGGTCGCAGCACTAATGGGACCGGTAGGTGTCACGCGGTGCTTTGACGACAATCCTCTTTTGATGAGGCCGTCAAGCTGAGTGCCACCATTGTTAACAAGTTACGTGTATGTAATGGTGACCCTCTTTCCAGTAACTTTACCTTCAGCTTACCATCAGGCGAGGTGAAGTCAAATTGACGTGTCCTAAATTAAAAAAAAAATAGTAAGGCGATTTCATTAATGATAGGAACCATTAGCAATTCATACATTTTTTTTGAGTAAAACAGAACAGAATAGAACATAAATTACTTGATCGCAATTACTTGTGAAATCAGTGAAATTGCGGAAATCACCTTGTTTACCCTCCTGCCGGCCAGCGAGGGAGGGTATGTCGGGGTTGAACCGATTAAAACCACACGCCGTCTCTGGTCTTCAGAGGTCTTCTTAAAGGTCTAAGGTGGCCCAGGGTCCAAGGCATTTCCCTCGCACCCAGACTGACCCAGGCCCATCTTCGGTTTCGAGATAGCCACTTCGGGTTTGGGAACCACGGTGTCTCCGTCTTAAAAAGGGAAGGAAAAGTCATAAAAGGGACGCTGTGAAATTAAACCTAACATATCTTTTTAACGATAATTAGCTATAATCTATACTTTTCTATACTAATATTATTAAGAGGTAAAATTTGTGAATTATGAGTTTGTTGAGGTTGTCTCAACTCTGTTACTCAGGATCTACAAAACCGATTTTGGAAATTCTTTTTCCAATAGAAAGCCACATTATTATTTGTGAGTGTCATAGGCATATCATCACGCTACTATCAAAGGGAGCGTAGCAGTAATCACAAATGTCAACAAATGCCGGTAGATTCCAATACATTATGTGGAAACTAATAAATTACGGGTTAAAGAAGTGCAACGTGGGTTCAAAATACGTCACGAGCGACGCCGAGGAGGGCCAGCTATTATGTTTCGAATTTTGATCCTTTTATCAAATGACTAAGTGTTAACCGCTTGTCCGTCTTCGTGAAATATTGATCTCGTTCCCACATTCCACATAATCCTATTCAAAGGATACAAAGTAGCCCTATATCCTATTCCCTCTGTCTCTTTGTCAAATTTCATCCACATCTGTTCAACTGTTTTGGCATAATTTAGTAACGAACGTCCATTTAACCATTCATCTAAATCTTCACATTTATTAAAGTAGTAAGTTTAAAACAGAGTCATTATCAATGCATTCATTACATTGAACGAGAATTTTGAATCGTTCTCTGTTTAAAAGCTTATGATTGGCGAGTTTCCGAACAACTTTGCAACTGAGATAAATCCTTTTGAACCTTTTCAGCGCGAAACTCCGAAAATACGAACTTCCAATGGTTCACATAAAATGTTATAATATTACTGGTTTTAAGTGGAAAGTGTGGTTCATGACCTAATGTGATGGCATATCATACAGCGGCTCTAGGATATTTAACATACATACACATACATATACTCACTACGGCCCGCCATTTGCTTCTGTCCTTACATACTTCACGAGCTTCCTTCACTGTCATTAAACCTTTCATGCAAGCCCGCCGGCTTCGAGTGCCTTTAACCTTCCCTTTTTAAGGTTCCGTTGCCAAATGGCAAAAAACGGAACCCTTATAGATTCGTTATGTCTGTCTATCTGTCCGTCCGTATGTCACAGCCACTTTTTTTCCGAAACTATAAGAACTATGCTGTTGACACTTGGTAAGTAGATGTATTCTGTGAACCGCATTAAGATTTTCATTCAAAAATAGAAAAAAAAACAATAAATTTTGGGGGTCCCCATTTATAGAACTGAAACTCAAAAATTTTATTTTTCGTCATACCCATACGTGTATGGTATTTATCGATAGGTCTTCAAAAATGATATTGAGGTTTCTAATATCATTTTTTTCTAAACTGAATAGTTTTCGCGAGAGACACTTCCAAAGTGGTAAAATGTGTCCCACCCCCCCCCCCTGTAACTTCTAAAATAAGGAAACGATAAAACTAATAAAAATATATGATGTACATTACGATGTAAACTTCCAATGGTTTGAACGAGATCTAGTAAGTACTTTTTAGTTTAAAACGTCTTAAATCGTAAACCGCAATTTACCTTTCATTCAATCAACTCAATATAAAAATTAAAAAAAGAAACGTTATTATGTTACTTGCTGCTACGGAACCCTTAATGGGCGAGTCCGACTCGCACTTGGCCGCTTTTTTCAATATCTCATATTTAAATGTGACGTAATTCCGGAGATTACCTCATACAAACATATAATTATTTTATTTTATTTATACTATTAACACAATGCTGAGTAAAGCTCGTGTATATTTTAAAACTGCTTTTAAAAACATCACGAGCACGTTTAAGTATGCCGCTACAACAGCAATCAAATTTATCTCAAATTATGCTAATAATTTCTATGTATAATATGTATTTATTTCCAAAAAAAGTATTTAAGTATTCTAGAACCCATATGACAAGCTCAAGCTTAGTTTGGGTCTAGATGGCGTTGTGTACTTTGTCCCACAATATTTATTATATTTCTTTATTATTTTATTTTTCATAATTATAATAAATAATTGATTATAAGTTTCACCTTATACTAATATTTTCAAGTAAATGAAAATTCAGAAATATTGTCGAGATATCACAAATGAAAGAAAACATTCTTTTATTTCTTGGCCGTTTTATATCGCACACAATTATATTTTCAGTAACAGACGTTCGCTGACGGCTGAAGAATGAATACCTTTTTAAATTTTCATTATTATATTCCGCTCTGATTCTCTTACGAATTTCAATAGTTACGCAGTCTTTGAAATGTTCACAGCGTCAAAATGCAAACTTTAAAGTTTCTTCTTAACTCGTAAACAAGTTTTGTAAGTTAAGTGCCCGTACTTTAATACATTTTAAAGCACGCAAACACGATATTCCAGTTATATTTTTATCCAACTTTATTGTGGATTTATTTATTTACCTACTAAGATTGCTCAACGGTCGAAATTCGATCACAATTTCTGTATACCTGTTCACCTACTCACCCTAATGACTCACCTTCCACTACGCGTTTCAAGGTGAAATATCTAGAGTCTTAAATACGAAGTAAAGTAAGTCCTTACGATCGAGACGTCTCGGGAAACGTACGTCAAGATTTAAACTGACGTACACTACTGACGTGAGCCCACTCATAACAATTTAGCTTAGCTGGGGGGATTATCCATTTATTGCGGATGCTATTCTTTTAAAGAAAAATAAAAGTATCCAAATATTGAAAATAGCTTTTGCCCGCGGCCCGAGTCGTTGTCGGTTATCGCGACCAACGAACTATCATCCCCTATTTTATTCCCAAACAGGACGAAATTACAAATTAAGCTCTTATACCCGGCATAGCCGTTTGTTGGTGACTGAAATCCTCCGTAACCAATCGCGCGATCTTGACCAAATTTATCACGGTGATAGTGTGGATACTGAGGAGTGTTTTTAAGCGAGATGGTTCATGTCCGATGTACCATTCAGGAATAATCATCGAAAAACAGTTTGACGAGCGCGCGGTCTTAGCTAAGCGTGCGACCGTAGTAAGATTTCTTACTTTCAAGGTAAGAGTCGCTCGCGCAGATTAATTTATTTCAGTCGCACCCTGCACTGAATTCCTAGTTTATATTTTTCATTTCGTAATATCTTTTGAATGGAGTAACCGATTTCAATAATTCAAAAAGTAATCAACAGGTATTGAAACAGTGGGGTGTGTGTTGGGTAACCTCCTCGAGTGTCGCTCCGATTCCGATCCCGCTGCAGTCCGGGGGGAACGGAATCGGAGCGGCCGGTACACCCTGGGCGGCGGTCAATGGCTTCCCCTTCACCCCTTCATAGGGTTGGCATTGATCGTCGGCCAATACCCAACGTGGCGGGAACACATCGCTCTCCGTACTCCTCTGCTTTCAGAGGAGACAGGATGAGCGATGCTGTTAGTGGTGAGATGGCCCAGGGTCAGCCGGGGTGCGAGGGGTATGCTCTATGGGTAACCTTACACCCCGGCGTCTGAAGACCCGAGACGGCGTGCGGTTTTAGTCGGTGCAAGCCCGACATAACCGCCCCCGCTGGCCGGCGGGGGGGTATCCGAAGGGATTTCCGCACGATAAAAAAAAAAAAGGTATTGAAACAGTCTTTAATACGAAATCATGCATTTGGATATGAATTAATACAAAGGTATGGATAACATGGTTTTATTTTGGTCGGCATTTCTATCCACTTTAAAAATGTAAAAAAGTAGTTATAGCGACATAACTACAATAATTGGACATATGGTCTTGCGAAGTTTTTGTAGATATTGATTTGTTATAAAATATTATACAGCATTTTTTTTGTTCTATCATCAATACTTTCCGCAGCGCAAGCGATGAAAGACATTTTATGACTAATGTTTTTAAATCTTGGGTTGGTTTTAGAAGGGATTCGTAACGATCTCTAATTTTTTCTAGTAAAAATATAGCTAGCCAGCGGCGATAGCCTCGTGGTGTACGTAACGGACTGCCGAGACGAGGTCTCGAGTTCGATCCCCAGTCGCCCCGGACACACACCTCTGACTTTTCGTAGTTATGTGTGTATTAAAAATTTTGATTATCGCCCGCTTAGTAATGTGCCCGGTAGATGGCAATAGGCTCGTCCCCTTATACATTGGGACCTAAACATAACTGGCGAATCGTGGGTGTATAATACACCTGGTAGGCATAGGTGTATTATACACCCTATCGCCTTCGGGGATACAGGCGTGAAGTTATGTTATGTTATGTTAAATATAGCTTATATTATTCAGTAATAATGTAGCTTACTAACGGTAATTTTTGAAATCGGTCCAGTTTTTAAGTTTCTTTGTTACATACAAATCTCTTTATAATATCTCCTAATATAATCTAATCTAATTATATACCTCTTATAACCTCTTTATAATATTAGTGTAGAAGAATAATAATTCTTATATGAGAGTTCACTATAATCGGTGACTGTTATGTATAAATAAATATAACTAGGTCTGCAAGGCGAATCGCTGCTTGCAATGTTGAGCTGAGTGAGACATCGTGAATCAGATTTTGAAAATTTTGAACAGTGATCATTCCTCCGTGGCCAGTCCGATATTGAAAATTCTTTTTGAAAGTCACAACTCTGGACATGCTTTCTGAGCGTGTAAAGTTTGGTCACAGTGTCTCGAGCGGTTATTATGTAATTCCATCTGGATTTTTTTAACGGTGATCATTCCTCGGTGGTAGCATTAATTTTTTCAAAATATATCCATAAACCTTCCTCTGATTGACCTCTTTAATCATGCCAAATTTGGTTCTGATTGGATTAGTAGTTTAGGAGGAGACCTGTGACAAAGAAACTCCTGAAGTCTGGTATGAGGAAAGGAAAAAACCTTTGAGAATGCCATGAGGCGAAACCGGTCAGGTGAAATTAATAAATATAATAGTGGAAAAGTACAAGTGATACATTTATTTCAATACGAATAATAATCAGTTTCCTTAGGTTTTAGATTCTTACGAGAAAAGTTACGGTACTGATATCAAAATATTTTAATAACAGACAAAACTTTATATAGGTAAGTTTTAATTTAGCCACAACAGTTACAGAACAATTTTGTTGAAACAAATAATTCGAAGTACTTACAATCTGCGGTTCGCAGAAACGGTTCGTGTGCTAAACTCCCATTAATTTTGTTTCTTCTACGGCTGACTCGCATACGTTATAATTATTTTATTAGATACGGTAAAGATAAAGAACATAACAAAATTTATGATAATATTAACCATAATTAATTTTATTTATTTTAATTCAATTTAATTTAGAAGATAAGGATTTTTTTTGTCGTCACGTCAATATGACTTTCTCTCGCCTGATGGTAAGCTAAGTCTCATGAATGATGGTTACCATTACAGACTTGGATAGTGTTACAATGGTGGCTCTCAGGTTAACGGCCTCATCAGATTTTTTTCACGCCTCGGGACCCGGGACTATAGGAAAAAGGAGAAAGGGAAACACGTGTGCTGGTAAAGAATTTTTGTAACTTTTATTAATACCTGTGACGTAGATCTAGGTAAAGTCGAATACTTTCGAACCCGCCCCACTTCTTCTTACAGGGTGCCTAAAGGTTTCACCCGACAGTAAAATTAGAGCCCATGAAAAAATATCCTCTGAGGGCAATAAACTCGCAGCCTGTACGTGGATACAAGACGATAACTAACTCCTCCTCTTTTTAGTTTGACTTGTACTGCTTTTATGGGAGTGACTGCCTTCTGACTTCCCACCCCGGAAAAAAAATGCCTGCGCCGGAGTCCCGTCTGTAAATCAGCGGGTACAGCAGGCTTACAGGTGAAGTTTGCTTGATTCTGAAGTTCTTGGTGAGGCCTCTTATACCCTCACCATTTACTAATTCTCACAAAGAATGCTCGCTACGGCTCCAGCTCCAGCGTCGACTTATGACGTATATAATATATCGGCGAATTTCGATTATTTGGGACAGGTCTAGGTGGCTCGGTTGGTCAGAGCGTTCCCCCTGTAAGAGACTGGTCGCGGGTACAAGTCCCTTCCTAGATATTCTCTTTTTCTAATCTAAATCTATAGGATAATAATGCTAGTTCAGTTTATTTCAGACCACTTCAGTTTGACATATAACAGGAATCGATAGATAAAAAATCTATAAAATAATCACCAAGATACCTACCTACCTTTCTTTTTTTTTTTTTTTTTTTTATCGTGCGGAAATCCCTTCGGATACCCCCCCGCCGGCCAGCGGGGGCGGTTATGTCGGGCTTGCACCGACTAAAACCACACGCCGTCTCGGATCTTCAGACGCCGGGGTGTAAGGTTACCCATAGAGCATATCCCTCGCACCCCGGCTGACCCTGGGCCATCTCACCACTTACAGCATCGCTCATCCTGTCTCCTCTGAAAGCAGAGGAGTACGGAGAGCGATGTGTTCCCGCCACGTTGGGTATTGGCCGACGATCAATGCCAACCCTATGAAGGGGTGAAGGGGAAGCCATTGACCGCCGCCCAGGGTGTACCGGCCGCTCCGATTCCGTTCCCCCCGGACTGCAGCGGGATCGGAATCGGAGCGACACTCGAGGAGGTTACCCAACACACACCCCAGATACCTACCTACCTAGTATCAAATAGGCCTTTTTTTTTTGGGAATGGGAATGGTTATGTCGGAATTGAATCGACTAAAACCGCACCCCATCTAGGGTCTTCAGATACCGGGGTGTAAGGTGACCCATAAGGCATCTCTCGCACCCCGGCTGACCCAGGGCCATCTTCGGTTTCGAGATGGCCTCCTCGGGTTTGGGAACCACGGTGTCCCCGTCTTACCCCCGGAAAGAGAGAGGGCGCGCGGTGTTCCGTCGCCCCGGCCTGCTTCTGTTAGGGTGACAGGCGGCTCCAACTGTCACCCTCAGGCTCATAGAGGACGGAGATCGTTTAGCAACCTCCGACGCCTGAGTCACCTCCGCAGCTCGTGGACTCTTCGGATTGAGAGAGAGAGACCTGAATCTCCCCTGGACCCGCTCCGCTACCTACTTGCTCGCAGATGGAGGTGGTGACAGCCCACGCGCTCGCGCTCCGCGCCTTCGCGGTGAGCAAGACGCCGAGTGAGAGAACACCAGAGCCAAGAAGGCCTAACCAAAAAAAAAATAGAGAAAAGGATAAGCTCTTGGAGAGCTGACTGATTGGCAAGTATAGTTACCTCTTCCCTGAATTAATAGGACTATTGATCGTGTTGAAGCCAGATAGGTTAACCACGTCAAAAGTATGTCATTACAGGCCGTAATAGGTCTTATGTAGGCAATATATTGTTTTAATTAGTTAAACAGTAATATGAGCACCTTCATTCCATGTTAAATTATGGTAAAGCGCAGCAGGTAACCGTAATACTCCAAATGCCTTCAGTAACCGGTTGCAATGGTCCAAACTTTCACTTGTTTATCGCTCAATTCATATAAAAGCGTTTCACCATGGAGCCTATTAATACGCTAATCGCTCAGTTAAATAATAAATTGACTGCGCATTAGGGAATTTTCTGTTCATTTCTTTATGTAAAGAAGTTAAACCCCGGGGAAAATGAAGGCGATATTTTGGAGTTCATAAATAAATTATATAATAAAAGCAAAATGGATGGAGATGGAAAGCATATACCTACTGTTTTTGTGGGTAATATTATTGAGATTGGCGCCCTTATAGAAATTGGTTAAAGAAAAACCTTGCCGCATGAAATAAACTGAAATAATATTATATTTTCTACATGCTTTAAAAACCAACAGGTTTTTTTAGTACCCGAAATTACTAGCTGAGCTAAATTGTGCTTGTGTTCGGAGTGGTTTCAAGTCGGTAGCGTAATGGCCGGGAATCAAACCCGGGACCTCACGATCTTAGGTTTGACTCCTTAACTACTAAGCTACCAACGCTTCTCACCGTCATCATCATTCGAGCACTAAAAACAGTTGTATGTATGCACTTTGGAGTCCGAGATCCGCTACACTTTCTCCTCAAGATGTGGCTTACCTTACAGCCATCTGACCTCGAATCTCGAGAAGAAATCCTAAGTTAGAGTCTCATCCGTGTATTGCAGCAGTTAAGCAGGTGTACTGGCTCGCAAGTGAGATTGGCTTGACCCTGAAGGTCTTGGTAGAGACCTAACTCATGTCCCTGTACCCTGTACCTGACTGACCTGTGTAAATTAGAAGATTACGAAAGAAAATGTGATTAAAATAAATCTTTGTATACCTTTTTTTTTCGTGCGGAAATCCCTTCGGATACCCCTCGCCGACCAGCGGGGGCGGTTATGTCGGGCTTGAACCGACTAAAACCGCACGCCGTCTCGGATCTACAGACGCCGTGGTGTAAAGTTGCCCATAGAGCATATCCCTCGCATCCCGACTGACCATTGGCCATCTCCGGTTTCGACATGACCCCCTCGGGTTTGAAAACCACGGTGTCCCCGTCGTGCCCCGGTTGGGGGGGTGCTAGTCGCCCCGCCGTCCCGGCATGCTTCTGCTGGGTTGACAGGCGGCCTCACCTGCCACCCCCAGGCCTGCGATCATAGAGGACGGAAGTCGTTAAACGACCTTCGGCGCCTGAGACGCCTGCGCCCCTGTACCCTGTACCTAACTGACCTGTTTAAATGAGAAGTTTACGAAAGAAAATGTGATTAAAATAAATCTTTGTATACCTATAGATTGCTATAGCTTGATATTGTCGGATGTTTACGCGAACCTATAACGGTAGAGCATTTGACTGCTTAGTCAGAGGTCGCGGGTTTGATTTTCGCTCATTGCAAATATGTATATTTGCATTGGTCTGGGTGTTCCTATATAAAATATGTATACATTTACAAAAAAAGTATCTAAGTATGTTTATCCGTATTATAGAACCCAAATGACAAGCTCTGCTTAGTTTGGGTCTAGATGGCGCTGTGTAATATGTCCTAGAATATTTAATTTAATATAATTTGAATTTATTTGATGTTACTTTATAATTTACACTGAACCCGACGTTTAGGTTGTTTTTAAGCAGTCATGGTCACTGGGAAACTCATCAAATATAGTATAGGTACGCATTTTAGAAACCCGAGGGAGCCATCCTGAAACCGGAGATGGCTGGGCCATCTCCGGTTTCAGGATGGCTCCCTCGGGTTCAGTCGGGGTGCGAGAGATATGCTCTATGGGCAACCTTATACCCCGACGTCTGTAGACCCGAGACGGCGTGCGGTTTTAGTCGGGTCAAGCCCGATATAACCACCCCCGCTGGCCGGCGGGGGGGTATCCGAAGGGATTTCCGCACGAAAAAAAAAAAAAAAAGGTACGCATTTTAGATATGTTTTACAATTATTATTTTTTATCAAATTTCAGGAATAAAACCTTATCCAAAGTGACATGTCTTTCTATCTAATAAGGAGGCGCTTCTCAATGAATTTGACGTATGAGTAGATGTCATTGTCAGACGTCTCAATTGATATTGAATTGTAATGCTTTATGACTTTTTGTTTAGGCCCAAGCCAACCTCACCTGCAAGTCGGTGCACCTGCTAAACAACGGACGAGGCTCTGGCGCAAGATACCAAAAAACTTGACATTGGCGTCTTCGCCATTAATAATTTTATAAACATTTATTATATTTTACTTGACATTGGCGAAATTGCGGTGATTCTACTGCAGAAGCCATTAATTAAAAATTGAATTGAATTGACTTTTTGTTTCGAATTTGGCACCGACTTCAACAGCAAAGTCTTCTACCAACTTATACTTAATTGGCAAAACTATTACTGAACTAGTTATACAGTACATAAATCTCTCTCAACAATAAACGATTGTGTATAACTTTTTCTGTATTGTATATAGGGTAGCTTCACCTGCCTCATTGCAAGAACTGGATATTGATTTATCAAAAGCTCCACTGTAAGATGGACTTGATTAAGTATCGTCTCAAGGTAGCAAATAATTCAAGTCGTGTGTTAAATATTTGTAATAACTTTACTACGTAAACTTTGTTAGTATTGGAGTCAATACGATATTTACTTTGTGTGTGTACTATTGATAGTGACTATGATAGTTTAAAAACCTAAAGATTTTAGATACCTAGGTAATAATTTTTTTTTTCAGTATTTAAGCGCATATGAAATTGTATTCATGGTGAATTTTTCAACTCGGGGTGGATCCCCAAATCTGTAACTATGAGGAATAACTTTCCTTAAGTTTGCCGTATATTATTACTTCATAGAATTATTTCCTTAATAGCAGCACAGCATTCGCTGTAATAAAATATGGGGTGTTTTTTTATTTTAAAATCAATAGGTTCAATTCCTGGTTACGAGAATTTGTTTTTTTTTTAATCCAACTATGCAGTTTTAGTTATTATCAAAATCGCGCTCGAAACTCCTTTGAGTATTTTCCACTATTCTCCATTGCTTCAGATTTAGCCATCCACGACCAGTTGAAAAATTTATCCTGTATACCTACTTACTTACTAACCACCAATTTCGAAACGTGAAGCGTCGATTGTTCATTCAAGGTTAGCGGTTCAGCAGTCTGGAGGTAAAAGTTTTAGTGACATACAGATTTACGTTCGCTTTTATATTATTAGAATGCATATCCATATATATTTTCATCTTTACACGAGCGCCAATTCTAGTTAATACAAAGCTTCTACATTGGAGCCCTGGATCCACTGTACAAGCTTGTCCCCTTGCCAGTAGTTAGCTTTGTTTTGGTTTTTACTGGAGCGACTGCCGTTTGACCTCCCAACACCGAGGAGAAGCCTGCGCCAGAGTCTCTTCCATCAATCTGCAGGTATACCGACTTACAAGTAAGGTTAACAGACCCTGAATAGGTTGATGGAGCCCAATACGCCCAATACGCCCAATACGCCCAATACGCCCAATAGACAATCACCAATATAATATGATCGAAAATTTACGATAAAATTCATACAACTGATTATATGATTGCCTAGTAGATTTTTGCTTCGTAGGAGCATTAGACATAACAGTGCTCGACAACACACAACTGAGATGCACGTGTCCAAGGTTCATCTTGTACCGAGAGAATAGACCAGATCTCGAATCTCTATAGCCCGTTTTCATTATTACTGGATATGACAGACTCCAATAAGATTGGGGACAGTTATTATGTGATCGTTTCGGGATTAACCTCAGATTGTCAGCATATAAATAAAAAACAAAATGCTTTTTATAAAAAATTGTGATAGAATTGTTAGGATTATGTAAAGTTTGAAATAATACACAAGTAATTATTATGTTTATTAAGAAATTAATTATATTATACGAAAGAGCAGCTATTTTAAACAGGAATTATGTAATTAAAACTTATAATTCTTTAGGCTTTCATCAGTCGCAGAGAAGTCGCCGCCGTCGTGAGTTCTACGCACTCGTCGCCGCCCAGACCAGTACCACTAAAGATGTCAAAACCACGGCCAAACAGCCCGAAAACAGGATATTCTACATCCTTAAAACTTAGTTAAAAAACTAATTTAAACGACACCTAAAATCTAAAAAGACTCGTAGCATGCTGGCAGCATCGTCACCTTGCTGTTTGGTAATACTTACATGCGGGGTTCAGGGGTCAGACGGCAGTTGCTCCCATAAAAGTCGTTAAGCCAAATACGAGAAAGAGTAGGGGAGCGGATCAAGCCTTGGGGGTACGCTATAATCGGGACTAACGCTATGATGTTGGTGATTACAGCCTTGGTCTGGGTGTTTCTATGTATAATATGATGTATTTACAAAAAAATAATTATATAAGTATGTTTATCCGCATTCTGGAACCCATAACACAAGCTAGTTAAACTATGCTAACTTTGGGTCAATAAAGCGCTGTGTAGAATGTCGTAGAATATTTATTATTATTATTCCCTTTATTACATTTAAAATACATATAAATTATATTTTTAAATACATTCTATATAAAAAAAAAAACAAATATATTTAAAAATATAAAAATAGTGGCCCACCGGCATCGGGTACAGGGAATAAGATATCGGTGGTTAGGGCTCCAGAGAGAGGAATCTCCTCACAATACGTGCCGTGTCGAGGAGTACCGCTTTCTACATCAAGCCCTTGACCCAACTGCCTAACGCGAGCCTCTTTAGATGTTGGTCGAGGCTCTTGGCAATCAATTATTATTTTTAATATAGTCAAACGCTTTTGAAAAGTCAAGCATTGTAGATCCTACTACAGTTACCGACACAATACATGATTGACTGCGATTCGCTTTTTAATATCGCCTCTTTTTCCGTCAGCCGTGCCCGTATTACGTATTCGTCGAAATAAAATTAAGAAATATGTACGTTCAATAACAAAAGCTATGTTTTATTCACCTTCAGGGATTCGTAACTTCAGTACTGATACATGTTTTATGTACATACTAGCTTATGTTTACAGCTCCCCTGAGAGTAGCAGTAATATTTAGAATTGTAACTGTTATTTTTATGCCACGTTAGTATTGAAGGACGAAAAAATAATGTTTATTGTGAAGGAACGGATTGTGATGTTTTTCCGACACAAATAGAGAATGGTCCGACTACTTGGGTTATTAGATACTAGCGTATTTACAAGTCCTATAATGGTATCTAACTACAAGCTGAAGCCAGGACGGTTTCGCTTAAGAATATATCGTAAAAATACCTTTAACCAGACACCTACCACGTTCAATAATTGTACTATGCCACAATAACAAGCAGCAGCGCATAAAATATTCATCCTCCGAGCCTTTTAACTACTCAGTAGGGTCGGCTAGCAGTTTAAATACGACACGGCCGTTCTACGATATGTTCCGTGTAGCGGCTGCCATCTGATTTTCACAATCCACTGGCAATATCAAAGTTCTGTACCAGATTTTCGGCCTTTTTAAGCTCCAACTACCTCGTAACGTATGCCGCAAATATTCGTATGGCAACTGGGACCAGCGACTTAACGTGCTCTCTGAGGCTCAAGCAGCGCATAAAATACGAATAAAACTAATTATCAACAACATTATACGAACGACACTCCCGATTTTATACTCCAGAGAAGTCGCCGCCGAGGAGGGTTCTTCGCATTCGTCGCCGCCCGGACCTGGGCCACTGAAAATATCGACCGCAGTGATCGACGAAACATTTGGAACACAAGTGGTCCACGGCCAAACAGCCCGGAAGCAGGATTATCTACATGCAACCCCGGCCGTGAAAGCCTATAGATTTATATTAGATACAGTGACTCTAACTATTGCGAATTTGGCAATAAAAATTACAGTAGCGCAAGTTCAAGGTAAGTGAAACTAATTTATTAAGAAAATAACGCTTTTAAAAGTATCTAAACACCGAGTTTCTAGTGACTCAGCATTTTTTTTCAATTGAAATTCGAAAACAGCAAAGAGATCAATCATGTAGCTATTCTGTTAAGAAACAATTTCGAAGTATTTACTTTGTTTACGTATTTTAATGTGAAATATCGAAAACACTGCAATATTTTTAATGTAAAACTAACGAAAACACTGCACCGTAATATTTCTCGGGATACTTCTTGTATGTTATGTTATCAATGATCAAAAACCGAAATAATCATCATAATCTGACTGCCAATCCTGGTTGCATCTGGAGCCCTGGATCCGCTCTCTTACTCTTGCATACTTTGGTTGATTTGGGATGTTCCGGGAGCTCATCTGACTACGCAACCCGAGAGGAACGCCTTGTCCGTTAATCAGCAGGAATACTGGCTTGCAGATAAGTTTAGCTTAGGACTCAGACCTCGGAGGTCACCAATGACCTCCATCCTCTATGAGCGCAGGCCTGGGGGTGACAGGTGGAGCCGCCTGTCACCGAAGAAGCAAGCCGAGGCGAAGGCGCTTTGCGCGCCCCTCTCTTTTCGGAGGCAAGATAGGGGACACCCAATCCGTGGGAGCCATTTTGAAACCGGAGATAGGCCCTGGGTCAGCCGGGATGCGAGGGAAATGCCTTTGGGCCATTATGGGCCACCTTGCACCCCGACATCTGAAGACACGAGACGGCGAGCGGTTTTAGTTGTTTCGAATTCACCCGGCTAGCGGGGGGGGGGGTATATGGGGGATTTCCGTACGAATAAAAAATGGTCCTGAATATCTTGGTGGGGCTTCAACACCCAGATACATTTTTTTTTAAATTAAGTACCCACACGTTAAACATAGAAACGCCCGACTAATATTAATAAACAGATTCATACCTTTTTCCACCTGTTATAAACCTGTTCTGCCTTTTATGGGAGCGACTGCCATCTGGCGAGGCCCACCCACCTGTTCCGCCCTTCAGTAGTCGGCTCTGGCTTCTATGGGAACGACTGCCGATTCGCCCCACTATCTTATCTCTCATTGGCCTGCTTCGGCTTTTATGGGAGCAGCTGCCATCGAGAGAGGAACCGCCGTCTTCTATTCTACTTTTCGTTGGTCTGATCTGGCTTTTATGGGAACGACTGCGTTCTGATGTAGTCCACCCCCTATTTCCGCCGGGTGGGGTCTGTCCTTCTGCTCCACCTATCAATGGTCTGCTTTGGCTTTTATGGGAGCCACGGCCGCAGAGGGTGGTACGGCCTCCTGTTCCACCTCTCTTTCGTCTGCTCTGGTTTTTATGGGAACGACTGCTACCTCATGGAGTCCGACCTCATGCTACAAATTTGAATCGTTCGCTGGGGCTTTTGTGGGGGCGACTGCTGCCGTGTGGGTTCTGCCCTCCTATTCCGCCTAACACTGGGCTGCTATGCCTTTACGGGAGCGACTGCCATCGATAGAATTCCGTTCTCCAACTCCATCGCTTATTAATTCGTTACGGTTTTTATGGAAGTGACTGGGTCTACCCGAAAGCTATTCTAAACTGGACAAAAATCTTATCTCCGTTTTCCATTAATGGATAAACTGATCAACGATATCACTAATACTGACTTTAATAGACAGTTCAAGGTTGATTCTATCGAGGAGTGTAAGCCATTGCTGGGCGATACGGGTAAGCAGTATACTGTACTTACTCAAAACATAAGAAGCATTAACAAAAATTTCAATAACTTTTTTGTTATGCTAAATAGATTGTCGTTCTCCCCAGATATTATTGTTCTTACGGATTGCTGGCTCAATGAAGACTCATCTTGCTTTAAAATTGATAATTATAACTGTTATAATTCCCAAACGTACTTTACCAAACGTACTTGGCGTGCGGTTTTAGTCGATTCAAACCCGACATAACCACCCCCGCTGGCCGGCGGGGGGGGGGGGGAGGGTCCGAGGGATATAAAAGAAAAAAAAAGGTACCTACTAATATTTGCACAGAGTGAGAATCGAAGCCGAAGTAGCACTCGAGATAACCACTCAAACTTTGATATTTCATAAGTGCTGTTAATATGGTACAAACAGAATAAACGATTTGGGACTTTGCTTTTAACAGTCTACTCCTACGACACAAATGATCAAAGTAACTCCAAAGAAATTCAATTGTATCGATACTTATTATATTCGATAAAAAATCATCAACACTCGTTCAAAAATATTTTATTCAAAAATCGAACAGACGAGCAAAGATGCTTTTCATATAGACTTTTAGATATGCTTGACATACGACAAAGATAAAACATCGGCTCGGCAATAAAGCTCGGTTCCTGCACAGCCCTTACAAGTAATGGGGCTTTAACAATGAATACGTTGACGTATTATATATGGCGGGTAAAGACACGTCTTACTGTGAGCGAGTTGATTTTATTGCAAAGGAAAAAAATGAATCGGCAAAATGTATGTAGGTACTTACTTTTCGAATGACTGCACCAAATTCATTAATTATTTTTTTGTGTTCGTTATTATCAGGACAAGGTTTGTATGAAAGAAAAATGATGGAAAGTCCAAGGATAGTGCTATTATTTGCAGCAGGGCGAAGCCAAGGCGCCCCGCTAGTTTGTTATAAAGGTGAGAAACACTCGAAATCAGTACAATTATGGTGAATTTGTATAATTAGTGAGATTGCCGTAGTGTAGGTGTATGGTGTCCATCAAGACCCCAGGGCCCAAACGAACCTGCAAGCCAGTACACCTGTTGATTGACGGACAAGGCTCTGGTGTAGACTTTCCTCTCGGTATTGGAGATTCAGACGGCAGTCGCTCCCATAAAAGGCGTATAAGACGAACCAAAAGTAGAAGAAGGATTAAGCAGCCCTCCGTGAATCGGAGCCCGGGGTCCGGTGTCCGGAGTCAGGGGTCCGGGGTCCAGGGTCCGGGGTCGTCGTCCGGGATCCGAGGTCCGGGGTCCAGGGTTCGGGGGTCTAGGGTCCAAGAAGTTTTGAATGCAACCTGGAACAATGCTAAGACGATGATGAGACTGACCGCTTACCACCAGAGTGGATCTTAAGCCCTTTGCCACCTTAAAACTATAATATGATGGACAAAAAACTATAAACTTATTCTCTTAAAATCGCTAGCTATCAATTCAAGCTCACACCTTTATTCGATGAAAGGGCGCGGTTTTGAAAATCGATGGTAACTTTCAATGGTCCAAGTTCGTTTACGAGAGCCGTATCTTAATGGTGTAACTATACACATAACGGGCGGAAACTCTGTTAATCAGTGTATCCCAACTCATCGAGTTTCAAATATACGTGTTTTAGTACTCATTACATGCAGTTAAATTTATTGTTTAATACTTGATATTAATTCACTCGTGACCCGTTAGGTCTCTTACAATAAACCTAAAGTTGCAACGGGAACAGAATTTCAATTACTTTCAATTTAGGAAAAGGTAGCAAAACGTATTCAATTTAGGTTTTGGGGCCCCATCAAGAAGTTTAGGCCCCAATCGTTATACCTATAACTGTTAATTATTAATATTATAAAATTGAGCACTAGCCCGATATGAACCTAACAATTTTGAGACGCAAAATGGTACCCATTTTATTAAAAATTACGCTCCGGAAATTTTCAAACTTAGGATATCGTATCATCAGTACATTAACCTTTGCTTAGGTTGTCTATTATAATATTATCATTATTACTAATTAAGCATATTGGATAGAATTCAAATTGAATACTTAATATCAGAAATCGCTGCATTAGCTACATCAAGCTTGTATCTAATTAAAAAACGAGTGAACGGCCATTGTCTGTCATTTAACATTTCGTCGAGCTCTCTGAGCCGATTTGCAGTTTCCAATTACGTACTTTCGAAAATGTCCGTTATCAATTTCACTGAGTAATAATTTTGGAACGATTTTTGGTCTCACTATAAAGAGAAGTTAAGTAAATCAAAGTTTCAATCAGAAATTAAACATAACCAAAAATGTGCGTCAGTAGGGTTGGTTCAGAAAGGCCCGTGACATTTAATAATGCGGTTATTTTTACGTGTTTATAAATGCTTCTTTAGCTCAGCACTTGCATAGTGTTGGGCTGAAGAAGCTATCGGGTGGACAAATTGTAAAACCATTCCACGTATCCTTCGTTAGCCTAGCATACACACACCATGTTGAGCGAGCAAAGCGAGCTCCACACCTATCGGTGCCGACGATGGGGTCGGCGTGTCGGAATCGGACCGACTAAAACCACACGGTGTCCTCCCCAAGTGTCCATTGCCATTGCCAAGTGCATTGGCACCCCGAGTAAGCCCTCGAAAGGATAACCCCAGGGTTACCAGCGGACTTTGGCCGCCACCGCGGCCTCGCCTGGTGGGGTAGGCTTTTATCCCGCGTCGGTGAGTTAGCAGGCGTGTGTAGGACACATACAACACGCCTTCGCCACGGCCTGCTTCTGTAAGGACGGCGAGTCGGCCAACTGCCGTCTTCAGGCCCCGATCATGGAGGTCGGTAGTCCCGGGCATAGACGAGTCTGCGGCATCCTCGCCGCAGACTGCGGAACTCGGGGGTCAGGGTTCTCTCCCGCTCCCTCTCTGCCATCTCTTCCGCGCGCATTAAATGCTCGCAGAAAGAGGCGCCGGCGTGCCATTTGCTCTCGTCGGAGACCACGGCCCTCACCATGGTCTCCAGCGAGAGAACGTCCACGCCCAGGACCGCAACGAGATCCCGGCGTTGACTCGCCCACGCAGTGCACTCCACCAACGTATGGAGCGCCGTGTCTTCGCCAGGATCCTCACAGTGCTGGCACTGCAGCGTTGTCTCCCGGTGGATGCGCCATAGATACTTACCGAAGCACCCGTGTCCGGTAAATATCTAGCACATCCGGTAGGAGAGGTCACTGTGGTGCCTCTCCAGCCACTCCTTCATGATCAGCCTCATTGCCGCAATGGTGGATTCCACCCACCTTGGATGCTTAAGTCACACCCTCCATGTCTCCATGAGTTCCCGGCGGAGCTGGGACCGCTGAGCCCTGATTTTTCGGAGCTCCGGCCTATGGTTCCGCTCCAGCGCCTCCTTGCGCCATTGGTACAACGACGCAAGGGCTCTCCCTTCCAGGTCCCATGGAGGGGTCCTGGCTAGGAGTCATGCCACCTCGACGGAGATCGTGCGATACCCCCTGATGAGTCTGACGGCCATTGCTTTTAACGGGCTGTTTAGAAGAGCCCATACGGGGCTCCGTACAGGGCCATGCTTCGTACGATCCCCAGGTACAGTCTCCTAGTGGGGGCATTGGGTCCCTTAACGTTGGGCATCAGCTGCGATAGCGTGGCCACAGCCCCCCTCAGTATCGGGATACCGCGCACCCTTTTTTTTTTACGTGCGGAAATCCCTTCGTATACCCCCCCGCTGGCCAGCGGGGGTGGTTATGTCGTGTCTCGACTAAAACCGCACGGTGTCCTCCCCTAATGTCCGTTGCCGGGCACCCCGGGTAAGCCCTCGAAAGGATAACCCCAGGGTTGCCGAGGGACTTCGGCCGCCACAGCGGCGTCGCCTAGTGGGGTCGGGTTTTACCCCGCTTCGGTGAGTTGGCAGGCGTGTGTAGGGCACACGCGACACGCCTCCGCCACGGCCTGCTTCTGTAAGGACGGCGAGTCGGCCAACTGCCGTCCTCAGGCCCCGAACATGGAGGTCGGTAGTCCCGGGCGTAGATGAGTCTGCGGCGTCCTCGCCGCAGACTGCGAAACTCGGGGGGCAGGGTTCTCTCCCGCTCCCTCTCCGCCGTCTCTTTCGCGCGCATTACCTGCTCGCAGAAAGAGGCGGTGGCGTGCCACTTGCTCCCGTCGGAGACCACGGCCCTCACCATGGTCTCCAACGAGAGAACGTCCACGCCCAGGACCGCAACGAGATCCCGGCGTTGACTCGCCCACGCAGGGCACTCCACCAACGTGTGGAGCGCCGTATCTTCGCCAGGATCCTCGCAGTGCTGGCACTGCGGCGTTGTCTCCCGGTGGATGCGCCACAGATACTTACCGAAACACCCGTGTCCGGTAACCATCTGGCACATCCGGTAGGAGAGGTCCCGCGCACCGCGCACCCTGACACAAATAGATATAGGTTAGAAGGATATGGTGGAGGTCTCTGCGAAACCGTCGCCATATCATTCGTGTTAGGTTACTTGTGATATTGCACGAAGATATAGGAGTCCCACGAATCGGGGCTCCGTCGAAATCGCTCATTGATTTGTAAGATATAAATTACTTTGTTTCTAGTATTTACTTCATTGGTATGCACTTAAACAATGAGTTTTACGTGGTCAAACAACAAAAAGGTATATGTAACCCCACCATACAGACCATGAGTCATTTTTGTGCCAATAATTTTTGTTTAATTATTTGATTATTACATTTATTTTTATATGATGGGCTTCCGGACACCAAGCACCAACAGGATTTGTCTTACAGGATACGAGAATTTGCTGGAGAACCTTCAGAGTAGTTACTTGCATAAATATGGACCCAACTATACGGTGGTTGTAGTAATTTTCTCCTGACGCTGGGTCAAAGATATAAGATTTCAG
This sequence comes from Cybosia mesomella, assembly GCA_946251805.1. Lineage (NCBI taxonomy): Eukaryota > Metazoa > Arthropoda > Insecta > Lepidoptera > Erebidae > Cybosia > Cybosia mesomella. The sequence continues at coordinate 28,440,722 of OX276400.1, read as the reverse complement.
GAATAATTCCGACGTTTTTAGATATATCTATATATCTAAGCACCCGTAACAAAAATGGCAACCGGAACCGACGACTTCACATGCTCTTTAAGGCACGGAGGACTCTCAATGTTTTAAGAATGGTCCTAAGACTAACCAGGCTAATCTTAAAACTAGATCTAAATTCGTACCGAGAAGTGTTTATTAACAAGGCAAATTTTTTTTCATGAAATAAACTATGTGGGGAGTCTATATTAATAGAATTATTTAAAGAATGTGCTACAGTTTTTTACAAATTGTTTGAGCTTGGTTTCATCTATATATTTATTTACCTTTATGTTATAATAAGTTTCATTGAAAGTATTGAAACCACTAAGTCTAGACAAGCAATTTACAGTCAATAACTGTGTTAACTTTAAGTACTGAATGCCACTTGTATTATGAGAGAATTCTTGGTAGAATTGAGTGGACTCAATGGTTGTAATGTATAAAATAGATACAGACGAACATAGAACCTCTTTCTTTCGGTTCAAAAACATCACTCTCCATCGACCCCCAAGATATGCTGCGCTATGTGTAGACTTCTGAACTTCTGTTTTCAGCTGTAATTTTTATTTAAAAGTTCACTGAATATTTTTTTAATAATATAATCAGGTTATGTGGGTTACAAATTTCTGGCCATGCCGCCTCCGCCTGATCACTGTCTCACTACTATGGCTACCAAAGACCGTACAAAGTGGAAAATAAGAATACGAAAAGCGAACACCGAGGTCCGAAGGGAAAGCCTGGGACGCGTCTCGGACTCAAGGCTGAGTTGATGAATGTAAAGTACATTACTATTTTATTGTTTCTGGTTTTTTTTAGCTTGTGGAAGCCCCCACGGGTACCATCGGTGCCAACGATGGGGTGTGCGTGTCGGATTCGGACCGACCAAAACCACACGGTGTCCTCCCCAAGTGTCCATTGCCGGGCACCCCGGGTATAGTCTGGTATAGTCGGGTATAGTGGTTTCTGGTATAGTCTAAATTATATTCATTATTACCATTATAGCGTTGATCATAGGCCTCGGTTCTCCTATTTCTCTCACTGACACTCTAAAAATGCTATTTAATTTTATACTTAATATCATGCAGTTAAAGTCTAAAATTACATTTTGAAAAGGGAGTGCAAAAGTATAATAAACTCTCTTCATTAAATTATAGACTTAACAGCATAACGATAACGTCTAAAATTAAATAGCATTTTTTATAGTGACAGTGGTATGATAGTGGTTTACTTTAACATAATTTAGCAGAATCGAGGCCCTGGTTGCATCCGAGGCTTTCAATTAACTACTTAATTAATATTACAGTAGACAATAGTCCTACAAATTTACTTGTTTTAAACAACTATACTAGCGGCACGCTATGATGGACGTTTTGACACGTTAAAAAAGTGACGTGAAATGTCAATTTAAAATAGAAAAAAATCAAATCAAATGCGATACACATCTATAGTTTTTGGATATTTAATTCATTTTTTCAATTACGAATTTCGAAAAACATAAATGCCATGTTGTGTCGTAAATCAGTACACTGCACCTCACTATTGACAATAAAGAACATAAATTTACTCCTTCAAACTTAGTATTTATTTTTACGAAACTTCATGAGCGAACAAACGTCTAAACGGCCATCATAGCGTGCCGCTTTTTTTTTTTTTTTTTTTTTTTTTTTTTTACGTGCGGAAATCCCTTCGGATACCCCCCCGGGGGTGGTTATGTCGTGTCTCGACTAAAACCGCACGGTGTCCTCCCAAAGTGTCCGTTGCCGGGCACCCCGGGTAAGCCCTCGAAAGGATAACCCCAGGGTAGTTTACCTTTTACCTTAATAAGCTTGACGGTCTGTCAAAGAGACATCGATTTAAATATATGAATCCCAAAGGTTTACCCAGCGTATTTGATTAGGACTTCTTCAACTACCCTTTAGTTCACGCCTTTATGAACACCTCTGTGGCGTAGCTGCATGGCGTTCGACTGCTAAGTCGGCAGTCGCGGGATTGATATTCGCTCAGTGAATGAATGAATGATAATTTGTTCAATTAATTTTTTTAAGCAATTTGTATGCTTACTTTTCCTATAGACGGGACTTGAACCCGCGACCAGTCCCTTACAGGGGGAACGCTCTGACCAGCTGAGCCATCTTGACACCTAGACGCTCAGCTGGTCAGGGCATTCCCCCTGTAAGGGACTGGTCGCGGGTTCAAGTCCTGTCCTAGATGTTCTCTTTTTTCGATCTAAATCTGAATGATCATTTATTTGTACCAAATACGGTATAATTGGAAGGAAGTGTTTAATTAAAAATTGTAAATATAGGCCCCGCTCCATAGCGGGGGTAGGTACAAAAAAATATATACATAAGCAGCGCGGCGTATTTCACAAAAGTTGGCATGGAAAAATGAGAGAATCTTACAATCAATACAATGTTAACATCACTACGTATTATAAAACAAAGTTCTCCGCCGCGTCTGTCTGTCTGTTCGCGATAAACTCAAAAACTACTGCACCTATTTTCATGCTGTTTTCGCCAATGGGTAGAGTGGTTCTCGAGGTAAATTTTGTCAAGTTTTTGTGAAGTTGTCGGAAAAAATAAGCCATATGTGAGCTTTCAACGAAAACGCTGCCTAAACCCTTTGCAATATAACAAAATGCTGTATGGTGGAATTGTGTATCTTATATAGGTTGTCGTGGTGGAATAGCTGGTTACATTATAAAAATTAAAAAATATTATTAGGAAAATAATATCAAATGTACAGATGTTATGGTCACGAATAGTAAATTAAATTAACAAGACAAACATAGAATCAATTACATATTTTTAAGTTCTTTGAAAGAAATAAAAACCGGCCAAGTGCGAGTCGGACTCGCCCATGACAAAGATTTCTGGGTGCTTCCTAACAAAGAGTCCAGTTTTTAGAATATAGGGACGTAGTTCGTATTTTAGTTCTCTCAAATAGAAAATAATAGTGCACATATTATATATATGCATGAATATGTATATTTCCATCACTACATAGTATAAGTTGCTTTCCCATCTGTGTGTACCAATGTATACTTACATCTTTAAACTACGCAACTGATTTTGATGCGGTTTTTAATAGATAGAGTGATTCAAGAGGAAGCTTTATATGTATAATACATCAATAATATCACGCGGGCGAAGCTGCTGGCGTCCACTAGTGTTTCTTTATATAATATTGCAATGTATACATGGTATGGTATCACGGGCTGGTATCCGCAACTCCACGACAAGGCGCGGTTTTTGCGTGAGGGTGGGCATTTTATTCGATCCACCCCAGCTCATTGAAGAACGCCAGTAAGCTATTCACGCTGCTGGCGATCTCCCGGAGCGTACCTGTGTTTCCGAAGTACTTAACCCTGTATGAGGCGGTTGCAGGGCAGTGTAGGAGCACGTGTGCCGCTGTTTCTTCCTCTCTCATGCAGGCTCTGTTGAGAGGGCTGTCGGTGATTCCTAAAATAAAAAGGTGTTTATTGAAGGAGCCGTGCTCCGTGATTGCAGCTGTGGCCGTGCGCAGTTGCCGTTTGGTCAGTTGTCGAAGACACCTGGTCAGTCTATTTTCAATCACAGGGAGTGCTACCCTCGCGTGTCTGCAAACTTCTAGATTTATCCAATAGCTGTTGTGTTGATCTCTCGTTCGTTTGTTTACTATGGTTCGTAGGTATGCAAAGGGGATCGGTATTATGGACTCAGGTGCCATTATCACCATGTCAGATCCTCTCCTGGCAAGCTCATCAGCCGCGCGAGCCGCTGTGGCCCTTAATCCATTTGCAATGTATATAATAATGTATGTATTTATTTAAAAAAATAACCTTAGTATGTTTATCCGCATTCTAGAACTCATAATACAAGCTAGTTGAGCTATGCTGACTTTGGGTCTACTGTAGAACATGTATATATATATATAGGATGTGCAGAACATCGTAAAATATTTTATATTTATATATTATCACTTTCTATTATAAACAAGATAACAGTTAATATAAGTGATAGTGGAATAGAGGTCTGCAGAGAATTAATGCAGACACCGTCTTTTCCCTGATGTATAAAGTATCTACCTACCCCAGTTTAAGTTTCATATTGAGCTATTAAAAACGAGTTTGCTTTCAGCAGTTTTACTCGCGGTGTAAATTTTATATTAGCTTTGAAACCAAAAAATATATTTATAAATATATTTTTTTATATAAATGCTCAGTTTTGGATAGAGAGAACCTGTCTATGATAATAAAGTACTGTGGTGTGCGACCTCGTTCGACACACCACGGTTCGATTACCTGGCCATCATGTGCCAGAGTTTAAAAATAACTATTTAAATATTTGTAAATAGCTTAGGGAAGAAAAAACAATTGCTTGGAGCTGCATTCGGCTGTGCGGCTGACAGCGGGCGACTAGACGCGCCGCCCGGGTCCGCCGGCCGAAGAGAAGATATAAGTGTATTAAATTTAGGCTCAGTCCTTGAGCGGAGTTCGCGATTCCCTAGTTCGCATAAGTATAAATAAATACGCGTAAAAACCTCCCTAAACCCGATATAGGAAGCTTTGTTGAAATAATAAATGCCCATATAAAATCTTCCTCTTGTGTTTATCTTATTATCAACACGAGGTATTGTGGCGTCCAGCCCTCGGACGCTACAACTGGTGGAGGAACGCCGGTTTCCATACAGCTGGTGGTTGCTACAGCTACAACTGGTGGAAGCGCTGATTTCCACAGGAGCTGGTGGTTGCTACAGCTGGTGAAGCGCTAGTTTCCGCAGAAGTCGGAAACGCCAACATTCTGCAGTTGGCAGTGGATGGATCGATCCCGTACCGTTTGAAGAAAGACGTCGTGCGACAATTGGAGCGACGCATTTATCAGTATCGTTGTTTATTTTGCTTTTATGTGCTTTTATGTGATATTATGTGCTCAACGAGAAGATGGCTATGATGGTGGCTTGTTCCAGAATGTTTCAAGAGCATTGACAGTTGCCTGCGGGTCAATAGGGCCAATAAGGACTATAAGTCTTAGTAGAATTATAATTCACGTAGTGAATAACGTGTTATGTGTAATATTTTATTATTAATATGTGTTCTCTGTTTATTCCATATTGCTGCGCTGCTGAAGATAAATAGATTTGTTTTGTTATGTTCGTGATGTTCTAGCGTAGGAGTTAGGCAATTATTTTTTTGTCCAATGTTGAGAATTATGATCTAAACTTTGTAAGAGAGTCAAATCGTTCTGGACATGAGCGCCGACGATGGTTGAAAGTTAGTTTTCGATCAGACTCTTCTTTATAGAGTGAGTTCTTTCTCTTTAATGTTGATTTAAAAATAATTTAGTAATGTGTAGGCGACATAGTGTCTGCTTCACATGCATAATGTGTAAGGACAGATCACTTTATGTCATCTTTCGTTTTAGTTAGGTAGGTCTTAAAAGTACTCTGTACTTTAAGTCCCATCAGGGCAAACATTAAAATGTGTCGTCAAGAGACACCAAAATAATTTATTTAGATAGTCGCGCTGTGGCTTGTTTGTGTGGCTGTGTGAGAGTTTTGCCAGGCCAAGAATGAAGCAATCTTTGTATTCGGATTTTTCAATATTTATTACAGTTTAATGGTTATAAATTGTAAAGATTGCGTCGTTTTTCTCATTGTAAGAGACAGGCGATTTAATGTTTTTTTTTATCTGCTCTCGTTTAGTATGCCTAGGGTTCAGGCTGTCACATGTATGACCATAAGGGCGTAGCTGGTTGTGGTGTGCGACCTCGTTCGACACACCACGGTTCGATTACCTGGCCATCATGTGTCAGAGTTTAAAAATAACTATTTAAATATTTGTAAATAGCTTAGGGAAGAAAAAACAATTGCTTGGAGCTGCATTCGGCTGTGCGGCTGACAGCGGGCGACTAGACCCGCCGCCCGGGTCCGCCGGCCGAAGAGAAGATATAAGTGTATTAAATTTAGGCTCAGTCCTTGAGCGGAGTTCGCGATTCCCTAGTTCGCATAAATATAAATATATACGCGTAAAAACCTCCCTAAACCCGATATAGGAAGCTTTGTTGAAATAATAAATGCCCATATAAAATCTTCCTCTTGTGTTTATCTTATTATCAACACGAGGTATTGTGGCGTCCAGCCCCCGGACGCTACAGTACCTATGGTAATGCACATAATCAAAAATTTTCAAGATGTATTCTTCAAAAAAAATTATAACATTCAAAAATAGTAGATACCAAACTTTCGTCTCTATCCATTTGCTTTTGCCTCTATTCAAATACTTGTACTGCGTCAAGGACAAGGGTGGCATTTTGAACGAATGAAAAGTATAAAATGATAAGTGTGTGTGCGTGTGTGTGTGTGTTAAAGTGTATTTTATTTAGCGTAATAATGTATTTTGTTCATCTTCTGGCTTCGTCTTAAAATCGCCAATTTCGTGGCTATAAAAATGCTCAAGAAAGACGATACTTTATCTAAAACTCAATTCGAAAGGTATTTTTTTTCAATACTGTATGATAGGATGTGAAAATTCGAATGTTTGCATATTACTGACCCTTAAAATAATACACGTATCACGTAGAAATGCCTCTATCATGTTCAACCTCTTACGTATGTAAATGCCACTTCTATGCTTAAAACTTTATTAGCAAATAGCAATATGGGTGGAATTCGTTCAGAACAAAAATTATGAATCCCATTATCATCAAGTTTGCGATTGTCACCAAATTAGCAGTGATTACTTTAATACTTCCTTTTCTCACAGCACATAATTATACTCGCTCCTTTCTTCCTCCGGGGTAGGCAGAGGCAACAGCACGCCATTTAGCTACGACCATTTACCATAACCCTTATGCTATAGCCAATGCCCGCTGGGGTTCCTGGGGATTTTCTTGCTAGGGCATACCCGGGATCCCGTGCAATAGGCTCGCGTGGCGGAGTACGGTGTGGTTGAAATCGGTTCGATTCTGACATAGCCACTACACCGTAAGCCTCGTTAGCCCGAGGAGTGAGGGGTACCACAAGAAATAAAAGGTGGAAGCGTGACGTGTCTTTTCTATAAGATAGTGGAGAATTTAATCCCAAAATAGGTCAAGGTCGCCAATTTTTGCAGCCATGGTCAATCAGCTTCTCAAGCATTTCCTTCTTAATAACCCTCTAACCTGGTTTTCCGGCAACACAGGCAGATGTGAAGAAACCCCATGCAGTTCGTTTAAACATACTTGCTTCACCGCAAACACCCGGTTAAATGAAGCTCGACGGAGTTTCTGATCACAAGAAAACAAATGCTTAAGCTCATTAGTAAATAGCACGCACGTTCAGTGAATTATTTCAACTACTTTTTCGCTTTATACCCAAAACAATAGTTAAGTAGAACAAATGAAAAAGTTGTTATAAGTAAACCAATTACTAACCGACCAAATTGAGACGATAGCAGCATTCCCTATTTCCCTATCGCACTTGCTACTAATTAAATTCGTTGGCGCTCCGACATAATATAACTTTTGCAAACAACATGGCTGATTCAGGCAGTATAGTGACCCCACTATGTATAAATAACAGTTTGTTTATTGCGGGCTGGTTGGATTTGTTTCTGCTGATTATGAAATAATACAAAAACAGACAGATTGATTTAGAATCAATGGCCAATAAGAAAACGTAACTGATAGTAGTAACATAATAATATGTCGTGTCAGTAGAAATATTCCGTATTAGATATAAACACTATAATGATAGCGTGTATTTTATTAGGATTGCTTATGACTGTATGACCAAACCATATTTGATTCTTGAGACTGTCAGAAGTTTATGCGAATATTACATATTGAAGTAAAATTATTTTTAAAGGATTCCAATTGCGATTTATTTGGTTTTATTTTAATAATCAAACTGATCTCGAGGTTTCGGTTGCTTTTTAGCATTCATGGTTATGGGAAAGCTAAAGTTTGAAGTGTAAGTTATCTCAAAGTACCCGAGCTATGTTGAATTTAGTTTTTGTTGGATTTAAGTGAATGACTGAATCCCAAGATGGGGGTAAATTTCAACCATCTTCTCAAACATCCGTTAAAAATAGTTTTATTAAAGTGAAAACTTCTCTTTTTGGGTGAAAAAGTATCATGAGAGTCGCATTTTTTTTTATCTTAGCGAGATGCTTTCCATATTTTTCTTTTTATAACAACGCCATCTGCGTTGTAGCTGGATGGATGGATGGACGGAGAAAGGGAGGGACGTAGGAAGGGAGAAAGGGAAGGAGGAAAGAAGGGAGGGAGTGAGTGAGAGATGGAGGGTGGGATTTTAGGATTATTAAAAAAATATACGTAATTGTTCAACTTTTCATTTCTGTCGGCACTCCTGGAGTGCCATTGTCTCTTTTATGTTATTTTGCTACTTCTAGCATCGGCGGCCGATTTTCGTTTTAATTTTAACTATCATGGGAGTTATTGCCTTCGTACCGCCAACCTTGAAGGGAGAGCCTGCGCCAGGGCCTGGTCTGTTGTTTTTTTTTTTTTTTTTTTTTTTTATATTACCCTACCTTTGCATCGGGATGCAAAGCTCTTGTTATTCAAGACTAAGTAAAAGGCTTCCTAATTTAAATCTAGCTTATCATCTTTCATTCCGAGTCTCTTAAGCATACCAGTTCTCGCAATCATTCCTCTCGTACTTTCATACAACCTTTCATTCTCTGTTAGGAGTGAGGGCATATGGGGATTGTGTACCTACCCAGCTAATTTCTAGCTATCTTTATTTCTTTTATTTTCTTTTTATTACATAGGTGTTTACATTTTTCTTATTTCTATTTACTTAACCTAATACATATTTAAGAATGGCAACACTGTTTTTACATTGTACTCTTAATATATATATATATATATATATATATCTTATTGTATACAAGAAAGTTAATACAGAACTATAATTTTTACTGCTATTTATTAGATTATGCTAGGTAGCATTATGGTTACATAGTGTTCCTACATATTCTCTACGTCTTGTTCCTGGCGTTTACAATTCCTACAATTTTATTAGCAAATGCTATAGTTTTCTCTGTATGCAATTCCATCAGAGACTGTATACCATTCCGATCTATTGTGATTCCGGTCTCACTTTCTAAATCGAACCTGTCCTTGGCATGTATGGGACAGGCCATCAGGAGGTGGGCCACCGTTTCCTCGACCCCAGGCTCACAGGCACACGATGGGTCCGTCTTACACTTGAATCGAGTCAAGTATCCGGCGAACCCACCGTGCCCTGTGAGGAATTGGGTTGTTTGGCCCCTGATGGTAATCCTCCTGACGGTCCTGTATGCCTCTACCGCGCAGGGGAAGAAGAACTTGGTTGTGGAGGCTGTTTCTCCATTTTGATAACGCCTGTTCCATTCGTCGAGGGAGTCCCGCCTTAGGACACCCTTGACGAACGAAACAGGACATTTATCGTAATCCGGCGCTTTTTTCAATCGTAAGGCAGCCTCCCTAGCAAGTGAATCCGCTCTCTCATTCCCCTCCAGACCGACGTGGGCCTTTATCCAGTAGAGAGAGACGCTCTTGCCCCGCTGTTTACAGCGACCAAGAGCGCCCCTAGTCTCCACTGAAAGGGGGTGGAAAGAGTGCGGATTCACTATGCTAAGGAGAGCCGCCCTGCTGTCACTGAAGATGCCGAACGCGGCAGCGTCGTGCCGCTCCACCACGCACGCCGCCCTACGCAACGCCAGGAGTTCCGCCTGGTAGACGGTACAATGTGTTGAGAGAGCAAATTTGAGGGCCTTGGTTTCGGACTGACTGTTCCATACAGAGACAGCAGCCCCAACCCGGCCCTCATTTTTGCTCCCATCAGTGAAAATGCGTACGTCATGTGGTACCACGTTGTTTAACTGATTCTCGTCTACCACGCTGTCGAATTCCAGGCGTATGCGCTCAGCGGGGTGCGGGGCCGCCAAAATAGGTGCCAGCCGTTCGACCTCCCTGTCCCCTAGCCACGGCTGGGGCACTCCTCTCTTGACCTCATACAGTGAGGCCACCTCCCGAACTCGGAGGTCCAGAGGGAGTATCCCAGCAAGTAGCAGTGCGGAGTTCAAGGAGACCGTACGGTAGGCTATAATTAATTTTTGAGCGAACACTCGCTGGACCGCGTTCAGCTGCTTCCGGACGCACTCCTTCCTGGTAGCCTCATACCATGCGCCTGCAGCGTACAGTATCACAGGCTCAATCACGGCTGTATAGATGGTCCGGATCACCTCGGGGTGAAGCCCCCAGGAGATCCGGGCCGTCCGTGCCAGCTTCTTATATATGCCTATGGCCTTTTTGCATATGTTCCTGACATGGCTATTTAAGTTCAGGTTCCTATCTATGGTCAGGCCCAAAATTTTGACTTCATTGGACAGACCAATGTCTACCCCGCCCATGGTTAGGCGTGGGTTGTCATACTTAAGTTTCCTGGTAATAACCATGGCGCAAGTTTTGTGTGGTACGAACTTTAACTTATTTATGACCCCCCACGCCCGCACACGTTCGAGGGAGGCATTGGCCTGTCTCTCTATGTCTAGTGCGGTTTCCCCATCGAAAACTAGAACTACGTCGTCCGCATAAGCCTGGACGTAGTCTCCTGCCTCCTCTTAAGCATCTTAAGCAGCGGGTCCAATAGGAGATTCCACAACAAGGGGCCCGTTATTGACCCCTGGACGCAGCCCTTTTGAGTGCTTCTTCTGCACTCAGCACCCGCGTATCTTACCCGGACTGTTCTTTCCCTGAGGTAGCTGCTGACTATTCGTCTCAAGTTGACGGGGCACTTTTCCTCAGCCAGTCGTGCAATTATTGCTGGCCACCATGCGCTGTCGAAGGCACCCTCTATATCCAACGACACTAACGTGACAAGCCTCTTGTTATTGAGTTTGCCACGTATGTGTCGCACCAGGTTATAGAGGGCGTCTTCGGTGCTCCTCCGGGGCATAAAGCCGTACTGGCGAGTACTGATCCGTGGTAATAAGTGGAACTTGAGCCGAGCAGCCAGCATCTTCTCGTACAGCTTCCCCAAGACAGGTAAAAGACCTATCGGTCTGTAAGACTTGGGGGAGCTGTACGAGTCCTTGCCCGGTTTTCGGAGGGCTACGACCGTCGCCTCCTTCCACGGTCTTGGAAAGTATTCTAATTCCAGGCATTTATTTAGCAGTTGTAAGAACAGTACCGGTGCGCAGTTCACTGCATGAGCGCAGATGTCGGCGGTGAAGCCATCCGCTCCTGGTGCTTTTTTGGGGTTGAAAGAACCCAACGCGTCCCTTAGTTCGCCAATGGTGAATGGCGGGTCGTAAACATCATGTTCATTCCCGCCATTAACCGTTCTGGCTAATGCGCGGGTTCTTTCATGATCCGCGTTGTCCTCCTCGCTTCGGTCCTCCGGATAGAAGACCGAAGCGATTAGCCCCGCGGATCCACTGGCGTCCAATTCAACCCCATTATGTACTAAAGGAGGGTCCTCCTCCCTTGTTGTGGACCTTCCTATGACCCTATAGATGCCTTCCCACATACCTTCTTTGTCCTGTTTGGTGCAAAACTCCCGCCAACTCGCAGTCTGTGCTAATTTAACCTCCGACTCATAATTATGTTTTTTCTCTAGGTATCGCATAATGACCCCCTGCCTCCGGATCGGGGCTGCGTTCCTGATTCGGCGCCTGAAAGTACTGACCTCCTTCTTCATCTGGCTGAGCTTCTCCGACCACCACGGCATGGTAAGTGTTTCCTTGTTTACTTTTACTGGAATAGTTTCCTCGCAAGTGGATTTTATACACTTGTTGTACTTTAACAGTGTCTCTTCAATCTCCTCTGTACTTGCTATTTCACTGATGGCATCAACAACCAGGCCATTCTCCGCCAAGAGGCTGGGCATTTTCTCATGAAAATGGGGCCAGTTTGCCCTCTTGGTGTTGAATAGCCTGGTTGTTCTATTAATATTGGAGCCCTTTGATCTTATTATTTTTAAGTTAAACACTATGCCGAGGTGGTCCGAGCTGGCAGCCAAGCCATCGTCAGTCCTCCAGCCGTCGATCAGTCCTAGCAGATCACCCGAACATGCAGTTACGTCAATAAAGCTGCAGAACCTTCTACCCCCCCTTATGGTGTCGAAGGTGGGCACCCTACCGTCGTTGAGGATGTGTAGTCTCATCTCAGTGAGAGTCCCCATTAGATGTTCGCCCCTGTCATCCTCAACGTTACTTCCCCACCAGGCACTTTTTGCATTTGCATCCCCTCCAAAGATGAGCCGTCCACGGCCCAACCTGGATCCAACTCTCTTGAGCTGGTCCAGGTAAGGGCAAAGGGGTTTATCGGGCTCGACATAAAGAGATACCAGGGTTACCTCCCAGGCACTGGTACGAATCTTCACCACCGCGATGTTATCGGTGGTGAGTTGGGGGCACTGTATAACGTCCAAGTCAGGATCGAAGACGGCTATTGCCGCCTTCACAGTGCCCGCCGCTGGTCCAGTGTTCTGGAAGATACGTACTCCCCGGTATCTCTTCATCCCGCCCCTGATGGGGTCCCTGTACGGCTCCTGAATGAGTGCGACTGACGCCTTACTCCTGACAGCTTCCAGAATGAAGTCGTCAGTCGCAAGCTTCTTCTTTTGGAGGTTCGCCTGCAGTACCAAGTAGTGTGAGTCGTTTCCGTGGGCGCCCTTAGCAATACTGCGTGGCGGATCGCGCTATATTGTCCACTTAATTCGGACCGGGCAACCCCGGTCAAAGGCATCATGCGCAGTGTCGTCGCCTTTTGCTCGCCAGCAGTTGCAGCATCTTGCCTCGGCTCCTGCCCTGTACTTAGGGCAGTCTAGCCTCAGGTGTTTGTCGCCACAATGGCTGCATCTGGGCTCTGCTTCCTTGCAGAAGCGACGACTATGCCCATAGCCCAGGCACAGGGAACACTGCACCAGCGGTGATTGATCAGCCACTCTGACAGGTTGGATGTCTATGTGCAGTGTTTCCTGGTCCAGGGCCTTGCGCCAGATGGTGGGAGACACTTGCAGGACGACATGTGCCGTGAGTGGATTCCGAGCATTCCTACGAAATTTTATAGCCATTCCATCTTGAGATGGATCTAGGTCTTTAAAAATGTTTTTATTCCTTGCTCTGAGCGCTCTTAAAATCTCCTCATCCTTGTACGCTTTGAGGACGCCGCAAAGGATTAGCAGGGGATCCTTATCGTGGACGGTCTCCACTTTAAGGGCCCCCTGCCCCCCTCTAGCGCCCCCTTAGCCTTCTCCCTCTGATCCGCGGTTTTGTACCCTAGAATAACCTTTCGGTCCCTGGCTTTTCTGATTCGCTCGACGGTAATCCACCCGTCGTCCTCCCGTGCGACCCGCCGCAGGTCGTTGAGTAATTCCTCCCCCGTTTTTTGATCGTCCTTGGAGACCACCACCAGCGAATGCTGCGCCGGTCGCATCGGAGGACGAGCCCCCGCGACGTCCGCCACTGCAGCCGCATAGGATGGCAGTCTCCTGCCCTCTTGGTGGTCCCCTAGGCTGCCTTTCAATTCGGCAAGGGCTTTGCCATGTTCTATGAGAAGCCTGTTATTCTCCTCAATCTTTTGCAGCATCGCTATCTCTGTACTACTGGGCCCTGTGTCTGATGTTCTGACAGTGGCGGTTGTTATTCCGGTTAGCTCCGTGACGCTATCCCGTCTAGGAGCTGTCACCTGTGCTCTAAGTTTGTCCCTACTCATTGCCCAAAGTAGTTCACGTAAGTTTTCTGCTTGTCTTTCGATAGTTTCCCTGACCTCCCTTTTCAAATTTTTGGACTATTTACAGGCCTGCTTAATCAGGTCCACGCATGACAAAGCCGTCGTGTGCCGGTCCTGTGGCGAGATGGACGCTATAATGAAGTCCGGCTCGGCGATTTCCTTTGCTATCTTTCGAGCACCGGTGGTTGGCATTGGCTTTTGCTTGGTTGGTAAGGGTTTTAAGGGTGTTGGATGGTGGGCAGGAACTATACCGGGTCTCTCCGGTGACTCTGTCTCCCCAGAGTTGATCCTTGTCGATTTTTTAAGCGGAGGTCTTGGCGATGCTGATTGCCCTGAAGTGCCAGGGGAGGAACCCGCCTGTTTGGCAATAGAAGTTTTGCTGTCATGTTGTAGGGTATATTTCCACGCAACACGATCGAGTGGTAATAAAATAATAAATAGACACAATATATAACACAAGAACAATTAAAAAATAGCTTAAAACTATGTACCTGTCAAAAAATTGATCAGGAACGTCCTAAAATAATGTGCCGTCTGAAAGTTCTTCAACCCCCGTTTGTGTAGCGCGTGTATTTGTCGGCGGTGTAAGTGCGTGTGCTGTGTGTTTGATGCAAGTGTGTGGTTGGTGTGCTTGCGTGCGGGTGTAAGTGTGTGTGTGTTGAGGTATGTAGAGTCTGTTGTTACGTGTGTGTGTTGCCGACAGCGATTCCAAAGCGCTTACCGGTGCTGATATGAGGTTGAACAAGACGTAGAGTACAGTGTATAGTGGTAGCTCAGCTACTCGTCCAAGGATATATGGCCAATAGGGCTCAGTTAAAGAGACTTGACGTCTTCTGTCTTGTTAAAACTACTTATCACTAAAAATACCTTAACTCTATATAGAGTTAGGTATGCGTCTTGTTAAACTATATATACAAATTGACTTTCCAATATAGAAAGCACGATCACAATTGGCCTAAGAGGCTATAATGTCTACAAAATATTAAAATTTATTTATTGTCTATCTTAATTGCTAACCTAATCTAAGTCGCCCTGCTGTAGGGTCCCGGCCCAAGAGATAGACGCCCTGCAGAAATTTAAGCCAAATTGCACCGCTGGAATCGGCTCTACAGTGTAAGTTCTTCCCGGCTCTACGTAGAGTCACCCTCTTGTGACGAGTCGATAGAGCTCCCCGAGCCCTCCAAAAAGAGCCCAAACTCGGGGACCCTAGGCTCACGGGTTAGGGGACAATCAGCCCTCAAAGTTCGTGGTCCCAAAGTGGGGCGAAACTTTGAAACCTGGTTCCCCCGCGAACCAGTGGTCCAAATCACCCGAGATCGGTATCTCCGGAAAGGTCTCGGCGAGACCTATCTCCCGACGTGTCTGTCGGGCCAATCGGGTGACCCCCAAAAACTGGCCCCCCAATTTGGTGGGGTCAGACCCCCGACCTACTAGTCCGAAGCGGGGAGGAAGGCCGATTCGCCCAGCCAAAACCCGGATTCTTTACGACCTCCGGCTCCGGAGATATAGGGTTTCGCAATTTTCCAAGATGGCGGATTTGCGCAACTTTGAACCCTTATATTTCCGGATCCAGGCGTCCCAGCGAGCCGCAAAAAGTTTCCTGCTGGATGGCTCGTTCCCCTCTACCACTCCGTGAAGCAAAAACGGTCAAAAAATTTTTGATAAAAATTTTTTGCTAATTTTGCCCACTTTCCCCTGAAATGTGTAGGACGGGAGAGCCGGTGCTCCCCTGATGCCTCCAGTCGAAATCCGGAGCTTCTACGACCCTCCGCCGCGGAGCTACGGGTGTTACAAATTTTCCAAGATGACCGCCGTGCAGCCGAGGTCAAACTTTGACCAGTCGTAACTCCTAAACGGTTGGTCGCAGCGCTCCGAAAATCGATATCTGGGGTCAGCTGATGGTGCTCTATCCCCTGAGGGGGGTTTTGGCCCTAAATAAAAAATTGGCCCCAATTCGCCCCAAACTTGGTGGAGCCCAAAGAATACACTAAAACACAGGTACCAGCGAAAACCGCTGTCCGATAGGCCGATCCAGTCCGGAGTAATCTTAATTCCAAAAAATGGGGCGAAAAATACAAAATGGCGGAAATTACGAAATTCCTTATTTTTGAAGCTAGAGGGGCCTAGTTTGGGCTCAGGCAAGTTGCTGAGACCTGTCTGAAGCTATCCCCGACGCTAAAAATAACGAATTTCTACCCTTTAAAGAATTATTAAGAAAAAACACTAAAAATTCGATAACACCGAGCTAGATTAAAATAAAAATACAGAAAAAATGGTATAATTAGTATCAAATAGAGGCCTATCGGATGCACAAAACACAAATTTAAAATAAAAACAATTTCATACAAATTTCAAACAATTTGTCAAAATTTTGAATTTTCAATTACTGTGTCCAAATTTATAAGCCAAAAAATCTGAAAATCTGGATCCCAGGTCTTCTTGCGAGCGCGCAAAATATAGCAGTAGCGGAATTTCGCTAACTGCTCCGGTTCCTCTGCTATGATGGTGCAAACTTTACACTTTCTAAGTCTTTTATAAAATCTGGTGGTTAACGAAAAATTTTCTTTTTACCGTGGATATGCTTGGGCTGAAGGGGTCTTCCTTCCTGCAAAATTTCAGCTGGCTCCGATCACGGGTTCCCGTTGCACGTGGCCACGTGGGTTTTGAAAAAAAATTTTCCCGGGGAAACTAGCGCTTTCCCGGAAAAACGCAGCGTTGGGGCAGGTGGGGCTCCACTGCCCGCAGCCGTGGACACCTCGTGCACAAAAATCCGCTCACAAACACCACAGTAAACTTCACTTTTGTGGAAAAGCACGTGGCTGAGTGAGCCAGAAAGTCACTATTTTCTTTTCCACGGTCACACGCGAATAGAACGCGAGCTGTTCGATATGCCAGCAGATGGGCGCCGGCGAGACGCAGCTTTTGGTGTATCGCACTTCGAAATCGGCGTAGAAAAAACCACTTTTCAGAATTTTTTACTGCGGAGTGAGGTTAAAAATCAACCAGTTGTCGCGGGAAGTGTTGGGCGACTGTTTGGTCTGTTGTTTAGCAGGTGTACCGAAGAGTGAGGTTGGCTAGAGCCCAGAAGACCTTGGTAGAGCCCCGTACATTACATCCTTAGCAGCAAAAAAACATAGTATAGGTTAACACTCCCTCAGAAACCTAAACCTTTTGTTCGAGTATTTTCGAAAAACAAATTGTAAGCTTTGTTTTCGAACCTTACCATAAAAGTGTTTGTGTAATAAATGTTTGTATCAAAATAGATTCAGATTCGAGACTCGAATTTCTACGTCGTCGCTCCGTTTTTTTTCAATTAAATTGAAGCACTTAAAACGTTGAATTAAAAAGTGGAGCGCAGATGTAGTTACAGCTGAGTTACAGTAAATTCAAAAACGTTCTAATTGTTACCTGTTTTTACGTTACGTCATTTTGTATGTACAGTTTATATACTTTTATGTACTTTTTACATACATAAAACTCATACATATACATAAACTCACGCCTATATCCCCGAAGGGGTAGGCAGAGGTGTGCCAGCACCCACATTTCGCCAGTTTATGTTTAGGTCCTAATGTAATAGGTGGCGAGCCTATTGCCATTAATCGGGCACTTATAAGCCTGCGAAAAATACACACATAACTTCGAAAAGCATCGAAAAGTCATTGGTGTGGTAATGTCATGGTAAAACCTGGGATCGAACCCGAGACCTCGTCTGAGCAGTCCATTACCCATACCACTAGGCTACCGCGGCTATTTTCTGTGTACTTTTTATGTACTTTTATGTACTTTTTATGTACTGGTGGTAGAAATTTGGGTGGGGTGGGTACCACCGTGCACGATTGCGAAAAACCCTCCATAGTAATCCAATTTCGGTTTGATAGCGTTCAGGGGTCAGCAAGTGCATAGCCGGGCAGGGGGATTGTGGACGCAGCACTAGTGGGACCAGTGGGTGTCACGCGGTGCTGCGACGACAATCCTCTTCAGTTGAGGCCGTCAAGCTGAGTGCCACCATCGTTAACATAGTACGTGTATGTAATGGTGACCCTCCTTCCTGAGACTTTACCTTCGGCTTACCATCAGGCGAGGTGAAGTCAAATTGACGTGTCCTGAATACAAAAAAAAATATAAAAAAGTCTTTTTATGTAGGCATTTCTCTTAGCGCCAAGTGTAACGCATGTTTTTTTTGTTATGTGCCTGTACCTAATTATGTCATCATCATCATCATCACAGCATTAGTCCCAGTTGCTTTCAAAGCCTGCACTTTTTGGATCGGGCTCCACTGTTCTACTCTTTCTCTTGATTTGGCTTATGGTATGGTATGGTATCCGGCGTGCGGTTTTATTTGGTTCAAGCACGACAAAACCGCCCCCGCTGGCCGGCGGGGGTATGGTATGGTATGGTATGGTATGGTATGGTATGGTATGGTATGGTATGGTATGGTATGGTATGGTATGGTATCTCGGACTGGTATCCGCAACTTCACGACAAGGCGCGATTTTTGCGTGAGGGTGGGCATTTTATTCGATCCACCCCAGCTCATTGAAGAACGCCAGCAAGCTATTCACGCTGCTGGCGATCTCCCGGAGCGTACCTGTGTTTCCGAAGTACTTAACCCTGTATGTGTCGGTTGCAGGGCAGTGTAGGAGCACCTGTGCCGCTGTTTCTTCCTCTCTCATGCAGGCTCTGCAGAGAGGGCTGTGAGTGGCTGAAATTATAAAGGTGTTTATTGAAGGAGCCGTGCCCCGTGATTGCAGCTGTGGCCGTGCGCAGTTGCCGTTTGGTCAGTTGTCGAAGACGCCTGGTCAGTCTATTTTCAAGCACAGGCAGTGCTTCCCTCGCCTGTCTGCAAACTTCCAGATTTATCCAATAGCTGTTGTGTTGATCTCTCGTTCGTTTGTTTACTTGATTTGGCTTATCTTTGTCACCGATTTCAGCAGTTTTACTCGCGGCGTAAATTTACACCAACCGATATTAACCAAACTTAGCTAAGAACTACCACAAGGAAACTGGCTTTCAAATGAAAAAAACTGCATCGAAATCGGTCCATCCGTTTGAAAGCTACGATGCCACAGATTGACACATACAGACATTGACGTTAAACTCATAACACCCCTTGAAATAAAACCACGGATTTTTTTTAACGGATTCTATCGCGATTTATTTGATGTTATTTTATATTCCCCTCCCCGTGACCTTGGCTGCCGAAAAGCAACCGAAACGTCGGGATCAATGTAAAATATAAAATAACAACAAATAAATCGGGATTGAATCCGTTAAGAATAGTTTTATTTCAATGTGTGACATTCGCGTAAACTTCCGACAATATCATGTTATAACACCCCTCTTTTTGCGTCGGGGGTTAGTAAAAGGACATGAACTTTGAACATAAAATATAAGAAGATGTATCAAAATCTTGTACAAGTAGTCTACAAACGTAACACTTCAACACATTTTCCACTAAATTCGAGCACACTACCATGTGCGCTGTGACGTCACTGCAGTAACCATTTTCACGAGGCGTATAACTTTACGTGTTTAACCAAGTTTGACGAATTTGTGTGAGCTCTCCAACGGTACTACGGCTTAGATAGTGACGGAGGGCTTCAAAGTAGAATAAAGGCCTCCGAGATAATTTAAACGCTCTTGTTTTACGTATTACTGTTAAACTGACTTTAGTACTGATTTTAGAATAATATCTAATTTTGTCTTTTTAGGGACTCGTAGTTATATGGCAATCAAGTGGGTCGGTCTTAGGATGAGTGACCTTTCTTAATATATAGAGAACCCTCTGTGCCTCAGAGAGTACGGTAAGCCGTCGGTCTCGGTTGCCATATGAGGTAGTTGGATCCTTAAGAAGTCCGAAAATCTGGTCTATCTTACAGAACTTCGATATGCGGAGTGAAGTAGCGGAGGTCAGATGGTCGTCGCTTCAAGATGCACAGAAGGCTAGTTCCAGCGATTAGCGAATCAGATAACCGAATTCATAGTGTTATAATTAGTTTAGATAATGATAGCAATATGTATATAATCTAAACTGATTTAAATCTAGAAGAACGTCGAGTTACTCGACTCCGGGAATTTCAAGTGTTGTCAACCATAATACGTCTCAAATAAAAAACAAAATTTAAATAAACGTGCTTTAACAATAAACATTACCACTTCGTAACTTTTCTTGCATTGTAATGTAAAAATACGGCTGAATTTTGTATGGTTACCCTGATTCACACAATGCCTATACAAAATATCTTCACTAAAGAATTTCATTGTTCATATTTTTCAAGAGCTTATTTTTTAAAAACCACGCCAAACAACGTTGTAAACAGGTATCGATATTAAACATCGACTCGATACTCTCGATTATTCATCGTTGAGCGAACAATCGATTATAGGGATGATGGATTCATTCCCAAGACTTGATTTTAGCTAACCTACTTGAAATTTTGAGAAAATGTTTTTAAAATTCGTTGGAGATCATTTATCGCTGGTCTTTAGCTTGGAATTGAAGCCAGATGTTGTTTTATAAGAAACATTACGAGAAAACTATATTTTTGCAGAGCATTTGCAAAGAAGTAGGTACTGCTCCTTCTGCGAGCATGTAATGCTCGCGAAGGAAGTGGCGGAGCGCGCCCGGGAGAGACTTAGAACTCTCCCGGTCCGCCGAGCCCGCAACTTGCTCGCCGCGCGTCGCAGGCAACTCAGGCGCCGGAGGTCGCTTAACGACCTCCGTCCTCCATGAGCGCAGGCCTGGGGGTGGCGGGTGAGGCCACCTGTCACCCCAGCAGAAGCAGGCCGGGACGGTGGGGCGACTAGCGCCCCTCCCCCAAACGAGGCAAGATGGGAACACCGTGGTTCCCAAACCCGAGGGGGCCATCTCGAAACCGGAGATGGCCCAGGGTCAGTCGGGGTGCGAGGGATATGCTCTATGGGCAACCTTACACCCCGGCGTCTGTAGACCCGAGACGGCGTGCGGGCCGCTGCTGGCACGCGGGGGGGTATCCGAAGGGATTTCCGCACGAAAAAAAAAAAAAAAAAAAGGTACTGTGGAGTCTCGGGTTTGACTTCAGAGCTTGTTGTCGATAACTTGTGATATTTAAATTATGAGACAAGAATTTTATATGTTGTTTTTTTTTTACGTGCGGAAATCCCTTCGGATAGCCCCCTTCTGGCCAGCGGGGGTGGTTATGTCGTGTCTCGACTAAAACCGCACGGTGTCCTCTCCAAGTGTCCGTTGCCGGGTACCCCGGGTAAGCCCTCGAAAGGATAACCCCAGGGTTGCCGGCGGACTTTGGCCGCCACCGCGGCCTCGCCTGGTGGGGTCGGCTTTTATTCCGTTTCGGTGAGTTGGCAGGCGTGTGTAGGGCACACACGACACGCCTCCGCCACGGCCTACTTCTGTAAGGACGGCGAGTCGGCCAACTGCCGTCCTCAGGCCCCAATCATGGTAGTCGGTAGTCCCGGGAGTAGATGTGTCTGCGGCGTCCTCACCGCAAACTGCGAAACTCGGGGGGCAGGGTTCTCTCCCGCTCCCACTCCGCCGTCTCTTTCACCCGCATTACCTGCTCGCAGAAAGAGGCGGCGGCGTGCCACTTGCTCCCGTCGGAGACCACGGCCCTCACCATGGTCTCCAACGAGAGAACGTCCACGCCCAGGACTGCAACGAGATCTCGGCGTTGACTCGCCCCTCGCTCGTTGGATTCCCCCCACCTTGGGTGCTCAAGTCACACCCTCCATGTCTCCATGAGTTCCTGGTGGAGCAGGGACCGCTGAGCCCTGATTTCTCGGGGCTCCGGCCTATGGCCCCGCTCCAGCGCCTCCTTGCTTGCAAGGGCTCTCGCTTCCAGGTCCCATGGAGGGGTCCCGGCTAGGAGACATGCCGCCTCGATGGAGATCGTGCGATACCCCCTGATGACTCTGACGGCCATCGCTTTTAACGGGCTGTTTAATACAGCCACGTTACGGGCCGCCAGAGTCTCCGCCCATACTGGGGCCCCGTACAGGACCATGCTTCGCTCGATCCCCAGGTACAGTCTCCTAGTGGGGGCGTTGGGTCCCTTAACGTTGGGCATCAGCCGCGATAGTGCGTCCGCAGCCCCCCTCAGTTTCGGGACCAGACTTCGGAGATGAGGTCCGAAGTCCCATCGGCTATCGAGTATGAGCCCAAGGTACTTCATCATGGGCTCGATGCCGATGCTTACGCCCCCTACGGTTATGCTGGTTCCCGCAGGTGGCCCCCTCCGTGGCCCGTGGAAACACATAGCCTCGGATTTGTGGAGAGCTACCTCCAGTCCCAGCCGCCGTATTCGACCCACGACTTGAGCAACCCCTGCCGTGGCCTTTAGTGCCGCGCTTCGGTGCGTTGCTCCCCGCGCCATAACGAGGGTGTCGTCAGCATAACATGTTATGCTGACACCCTCAAGCAACGAACCGCGCAGCACCCAGTCGTATCAGATGTTCCACAGGAGTGGCCCTAGGACCGACCCCTGTGGAACACCGCACGAAACTTCTTGCCGCCCTGGCCCTAGCCAGCTCGGGTAAACTATGGCCCTCTCGGAAGGATTTTATATGATTAATATATTTATTCTTAATTATAATTCTACTAAACGTGTTTTTCTGGGATTTCTTGAGGTTCTTTAACTTTACTGATACGAACAAGAGGATCGCGAACTCCGCTCAGTGATTCCTAACACACTTTTCAGTTCTTGAGATTCTCTTCTGGTATATCAAGGACGGATTCCTGATCACCCACTGACTGCATCTGTCCGCCAACCTTTTGTTTTTTCTCTATGCTCTAAATTCAAATTGATTTATATATTTTATTTTAATATCGCTGACGCATGATGGCCAGGCAACTAATTATAGTGTTCGAAGGAGTCCGAACACTACAGTACCTACTTTCTTCTTATTTTGTAATAATTTAATCAAATAATGTTTTCAGGTATATTTGTAATAAAAAGACATTTCATTAAATTGAATTTGCCGCGCTTTGCGCGTGTATTAGGTTGTCTGTGGAAGTGAGTAGAGGGCACATCGGATTGACGAGCATTTCAATGGCGGATAATGTTTAGATTATTTTGTAAATTTATCGTTATAAAAAATTTGTAGAGAGATAAATGAAAGGATATAATTGAGGAGGCGATATAAGTGAACTTTAAATGTCATTTCTTTGTATTTTCAGATGAGATAAAAGTGTAATTCTCATAGTTTGTATTAATATTGTAAAAGTAAAAGTGTTTTAACTAAAACTTTGTATTTTCAGAGAAACAATTTGTGTTTAATAGCGAAAATCCTCAATATTATATCTTATATATTTATGACCGAAAACATCAAGACTCAAAAGGGGAGAAGGGCTGACTCTCTTACAAGGTCACCAGCAATGGTAGCCAAGGTTTCTCAATATAGTCGGCCCAGAGGGACTACTAAGACCTTCGGGGTGCAGCCAACCCCACTTGCAAGCTGGACACACCTGTTGATTATATTATAGATTATAACATCACGTTATGACTCTTGGGAGCCAAGCAATGAGAAGAAAAGTTGAGAGAGACGTAGGCGGGTGGTACAAGACGGGGTGGAATAGAACTGAGCACTTTGGGTGAAACTGTGGGGTACTGCTATATAATTATAAATAGGTTTGCTAGGACTTATTGGGTTGGATTAAGTCGGCATTATGTAAAATTCTTGATTTTGTAACTGTTAATAGGTGCAGCATCAAGAATGTAAATCTTACCAGTACTGCACTTGTACGCCATCTTATTAAACCAACATTATATATTTTTATCGATATATTGTTTATACTCCACTATAGAGGGACATACCTTATCATTACCATACTCTTAGTTCACAATTTTTTGTTATTTATTGTAATTTTCGTTTTATTCAGATTCAGACCACTTCTAGATGACCAAAATATTAAGAAAGTATTTTCATATGTACTGATAATGATATCAAATACGTTTATTATAAATATTACAAAAAAAAAAGTATTTAAGTATGTTTATCCGCATTCTAGAACCCATATGACAAGCTCTGCTTAGTTTGGGTCTAGATGGCGTTGTGTACTTTGTCGTACAATATTTATTATTTATTATTATTATTATTATTTAGTTTTTTTTTATTTTAGAGATCACGTCAATATGACTTCACCTGGCTTGATGAAAAGCTAAAGGTAAAGTCACAGGTATGAGGGTCACCATGACGTAAATAATTTTTTTTTTAATAAATATTTTACAACATTCTACACAGCGCTTTCTAGACCCAAAGTAAGCATAGTTTAACTAGCTCGTGTTATGGATTCCAGAATGCGGATAAACATACTTATAAACTTTTTTTTTGTAAATACATACATATTATACATAGAAACACCCAGACCAATGCATATAGACATATTCATGCATACAAATATTTGCACTGAGCGGGAATCGAACCCGCAACCCCTGACGTAGCAGTCGAATTCACTACCGCTACGCCACAGCGGCCGTACCGATACCAATAATGCTACAAAGGCGACCCTCAGCTTGACAGTCTCATCAGATGCTTCTTCACACCCCGCTTACAGGACCCGGGATTGTAGAAAGAAGCAAACACATGTGCTGGTAAAGAATTCCAAGTCTTTCTTGTACGACTAAGTGTTACCCGGGACTCTATTCCACCACCACAAACTATATAAGATACACAATTCCACCATACATCATTTTGTTAGTACTCAAAGGGTTTAGCCAGCGGTTTCGTTGAAAACTCTCAGACGGCTTATTTTTTTCCGACATCTCCCACAAATATCAATATATTTTAGCCAATGTATACAAAAACCTGACAAATTATATACTAAAACCTTCCTCGAGAACCACTCTATCCATTGGTGAAAACAGCATCAAAATCGGTGCAGTAGTTTTTTAGTTAATCTCGAACAGATAGACAGACGCGGCGAAGGACTTTGTTTTATAATATGTAGTGATAGTTGTACTACTAAGATAAGTATGACTAATACTAGAGACGTTTTCCGCAGAGTTAAAGCATAAGGCAGAAAGTCGAATGGAAAAGGATAAAACAATTATTATGTTGGGTCCTTTTGGAACCTTCCAAGATCTTCGCTGCCCAAGTCAACCTTACCTGCTAGCCAAAACACCTGCTGATTGACGGATGCGGGTCTGATGCAGGCTTTCCTTTCGGGATTGGGATGTCAGACAGTAATTAAGTAAAACATCAATGTTAGACCTGGAAAGAGCTCAACGATCAATTATAAAAGTTATGTACTTCAGGCCATACAGGTACCCAACCGAGGATCTTTACAGAGACTGTAAGCTTTTAACGGTGAGGAAGCTGTATATCTTGAGCATATGCCTATGTTTACATAAGTCTCTGCCCTTTACGCGGGCAAACCAAGAGAGGAGAAGGAAAGACATAGTGGCTCATTCCGCCAGGGTTCGCACAGAATTTGCAGCACGTCAATACCAAAGTCAATCGGCTTATATATATAACAGAGTAAACGGCAAACTATATATATATCCTCTGCTGCTATACGAATGGAGGAAAAACCTGACCGAATGGCTAAAGGCACAGTCATATCATGGGGTCGAACGTGTCTTGGTGAGACGTAGCTAGGTTGGTTGGGGGTACATGGGAATAATGGAATCAGATTGGCGCGCACACCCATACACGCATATAAAAATTTACACTCGCATACTCTCCTCACACAAACACACATACACCTACGTACACATTCACATTCACACACATCCAAGTTTATTGACAGAAATACAAATAATACAAATAACACAAAGGGACTTTTATTAGCTTTTTCTATTGCCTTTGAATTTCAAATTTTTTATTACAAATATATAAAAATACCTCATTATTATTATTTATTTTTTATCAGCATGTACTTAGTTTAAATTTATCATTGAAATAAATACTTTTTACCTTTTTTTTTTACTTTTAATTGCTTCCATAAAAATCGCATGAGTAGGCCACAAATATAAATGGAAACAACGCCAAGATAATGAAGATGATGATAGATATAAATGTGAACATTTAGATGGAGACATATTTGTAATAAAAAATCAGATAAATCAGGCGAGGAAAGGATAGTCTGGAGATGGCGATTCTCACTGGCCGTGCAGAGGGTACCAGGAGTAGAGGACGCGCGCCGTCAAGATGGACGGATACGATTAGAGAGGCCACCAATATGACGCTGCAGAAGGCAATTCATTTGGCTCAGGACCGAATAGCCTGGAAGAGGTTGGTGACTGAAGTTGCTCAGCGGGGTCACGTCCCTCAGTCATGAGGACACGACTAAGAAGAATATTTGTAATTGAATCAAGACAGAACGGCGGAATGGACGACTTTATTTTTTAGGGTTCCGTACCTAAAAGGTAAAAACGGGACCCTATTGCTAAGGCTCCGCTGTCTGTCCATAAATCTGTTGCCAAGGGCACGTCGTAGTAGCGGAGGTAAGACCCATCATGGAGGACTGGCCAGAGATGCGACACGGGAGCCTCTCGTACCGGATGACGCAGGTGATCTCTTTGAAGTGGAGCTTCGGGGACCACTTGTGTCAAATCAGGAAGGAACCATATCACTGTGATGCGTGCGAGGACTCAAGCTCGGCATAACTGCCCCCGCCGGCCGAGGGATCCGAGAGATCATTTCCACATGAGAAACAAAACCGTCCGTAGCCAGGCTGTATCTCATGAACCGTGATGGCTAAACAGTTGAAATTTTCACAGAAGATGTATTTCTGTTGAAGCTATAACAACAAATACTATTTAAGGGGGGCTCACATACATGAAACGTGATGATTTGCCGTTTTTAACTCGATGTTATTTACGACAATAGGTAGACGCTTAAAAAATTCACAGACATTTAATTGTATATTCTCTTCAAAAATAAATGTTTAAATTGAAACAAAATAAATAAAGGGATCCCATGTATATATAATGGTACGGATGAATGCCCTTCATACGCGAGTCCGACTCGCACTTGGCCGGTTTCATTCTATTTCTCCTATACTTGTACTACTCGTATGTTGTGTAGCAAAAAATGCAATTACACCATTCCAAGACATTTCACTTGTATTCTGTTTGAACCTAAACGTTGTTGTTTCGAAGCTAAACTATTACTTTACAATACAAATTGCTTGTTAACTATCCTCAGAGACTAGTCTTAGACGACTAGAAGCAACAACTACTATCTAGACGTACTATGAGTACTTACTACAATAGTTAACGTACAAACCTTATTGCATGATATTGATAGTCAAACGATATTTTCTTGTTAATTGAAGTGGTCTATATTATGTACGTCATCATCATCATCATATCAGCCGTAGGAAGTCCACTGCTGCACATAGGCCTCCCCCATCAACATCCATTTCGACCGGTCTGTAGCGGCCTGCATCCACCGAGTCCCTACGCTCTTTGTTAGGTCGTCTGTCCATCTTGCGGGAGGCCTTCCTTCTATTTGAAGGGGAGTTTCGGGGACCACCTGTGTGGAAGGAGCCACATCACTGTGATGCGTGCGAGGACTCAAGCTCGACATAACCACCCCCGCCGGATCGAAGGGTCAGACGACCTATGTACGTGTACGTAAATAAATCCATGCGTAACATAATTGTAACAGTGAATGTAAAATGGAGACGTCACATTACGTCATAGTTCTATAAATACAGATACATTTTTTTTCGTGCGGGGGTGTTTATATCGGGCTTAAACCAACTAAAATAGCACGCCATCTCGGGTCTTCAGACGCCGGGGGTGTAAGGTGGTGGTAAAAGTAAAATGTATGTATGGTTCCACTTCCCAAAATTTGCGGCACTCTTACGGTCGCAGTTTTGCCCCGATCGCTTTCAAACTGCGGTCAAAAATTGCTTGGGTGTAAACTTAGTTTAAGTTCGTGAACGGATGGAATCCGGCCTAAGGGGACGGTAGGGCCTCACTTTTTGTGAAATCAGTTTTTCCTCAAAATTTCACGTTCCATGAAAGATATTCGAACCGTTCTAATTTTATCCCATAGTATACATGAATACCAACAACTTTAATTATAAACCTATAAGATTAAAACTTTAACTAAAAGTGGAGGGGGGAAAAACCAAATTTTTTCGGGAAAAAAATCATAAGTTCTAACCGGTGAACATTCTTGCAGTCGTAAACATATTTAATCGATAGGCCATTTTTAAGTCTAAAATAAATGTCTGAAAAGTTTTTCGCTAAAAGTTACCGTTTTCGAGAAAAAAAAATTAAACATGTTAAAAATGCGCTCGGCGTGGGTCATAGAAGAAGCACAGGTCATAGAGGGGCAAAAAAATATTTCTAACCGATAGGTTATTTTTTGCTCTAAAATAAATGTCCGAAACGTTTTTGCTCAAATTTACCGTTTTCGAGAAAAAGAAAAAAAATAGTGCGGTATCAATAGTTCTCTAGGAAAAATAATATTAATTACTTCACGAAATATTGTTTAAAGTCCGTAGTTCTCTATATAAAATAATATTAATTGCTTCACGAAATCTACCCGTGCGTTCCCCCTGCGGGGAACGGATTTTTTTTTAACTCTTTCAACACAGTATCAAACAATAAAAGAATACGTGGACGAAGTTTGTACGTAGGTGTTATTGTATAGCGAACATGAATTTACAAAATTTAATTCTTTGTTCATCAATAGACAGGTTGAAAAAATAAAGGTTTTTATTTGATTTCTTAGATTTGCATCCATACACTACACACGGAGTAGATATAATAGCATAGATTACTAACCTAACAAAATTTGAATGAATGCATAGTGCGTTACGGAGGAAGGCGGGGTGACTAGCGCAGTAACTATTTAGTAATCTGTGCTAGCGCCCCCCCCCCCCCCCCCCAAACCGGGGCAAAACGGAGACACTGTGGTTCTTAAACCCAAGGGGGCCATCTCGAAACCGGAGATGGCCCAGGGTCGGTCGGGGTGCGAGGGATATGCTCTATGGGCAACCTTACACCCTGGCGTCTGAAGACCCGAGACGGCGTGCGGTTTTAGTCGGTTCAAGCCCGACATAACCGCCCCCGCTGGCCGGCGGGGTGGAGGGTATCGGAGGGGACCACCGCACGAAAAAAAAAGAAGAAAGGTACGTTACGTGCGCGCGGATGTTTGTTGACAACCTGACTGAATTAAGTATAGGAGTGGTCCTGGTGCTTATAACACGCAAGTACATAGAGGGTATGAGGCCTGATAACAGAGACTGTAGTTTTTAGTTTCTCCAACTTCAGAATGTTAGCAAAAACGAATAATAGGTCTTTACCTATGAAATTGCCGAAATTTTCTTACAAATTCATGAGTTCGTTATTCCTGTAATTTAATAGCTATTTCCATTATTTTTATTTTGTTTGAAAGTTGATTTTTAGATTTTACAACTCTGTATTAAATTTTGTTTTTATTGGCCGCTTGATAAATTAATTCGATCTTCAAAAACAGTACCTACTTCCTAAATGCTAAAACACGTCAAAAACATTTTATAGCACAGTGATTTTCCTGTCAACTGTCGTTATCGCTTACGCTCTTTATCCCTTGAACCGTAAATATCCTATTGGTATCTGTAGAAATACTAGTCACAAAAGATTTCATTCACAGGAGTGTGATTATTCTCATCAGGTGGAATATGTTAGCGACACGCTAGTGTGAACTTGGTCACCAAACTTAGGCCTGAATTCAAATATTTATGTAATAACTGCACTAAAGTCAGTTACGTGTCGCGCTTTTGCTGTAACATACATATGCCTGCACGCATACATCCACGCATGTTGACGACCTCTGTGTCATAGCGGTAGTGCGTTCGACTGATAAGTCAGAGATCGCGGGTTCGTTTCCAGCTCAGTGCAAATATGTATATTTGTATTGGTCTGGGTGTTTCTGTATTTAATATGTGTTTTTATTCAAAAAATGTATTTAAGTATGTTTATCCGCATTCTAGAACCCACATGACAAGCTCTACTTAGTTTGGGTCTAGATGGCGTTGTGTAATTTTTCCTAGAATATTTATTTATTATTTATTATGTTAATTCTGAATGTGGCGTTCAGAAACATAATTTTCATTCAAAATCACTCACTCACTCACTCGTCTTGATAACCTTAACATGATTGATCGATTCTGAAGTATTCTTACGGAATATAACAGGCTGCACGTGACGACTATTAATATTCTACATGCACGCTACATTGTACTCTATTTTGCGGTTTTAGAGTCCCTATTTATATAAGTTTTATCACAAAGTGAGAGATTTCTGTATGAAATACTCTTACTTATTTTGTGTCACAGTTCAATAGTGGCCTTATTGCATAATTCTGTTTTGAAACTTATTGGATTTTGTAACTCGTTCAAGAGTATTATCTTACGTAGTATTGTTTTAGTGTTTGAAATACGATTCTTCATTGAGACATGAGCATTTTGATTAATATGAAGTTGAATCTTGGAAATGTTATAGCTTTTGGGGACGTCAATGTTTACTATAATTTTCAATAAAAATCGACTCATGTTCTCGCGTAACGCAAGCAAAAGTAAAGCAAATTATTTTTGTAAAATGGCCAAAAAAAGTTTTTCGAACGGTTTCATATTTGTGAGGAGATTATCTAAAAGTTTGCATATTGTCTTTGCTGTAGACCAATCACATGATTTTAAAAAGTAGAAAAAAAAAACGGTAAGGGACGATCATGAAGATAAAAAAAAATAGTATTTTGTAGTTATTTGGGGTCTCAAGAGTCCAACTCTTAATATCAATCCGGCCACAGTTGCCGTTCCTTGGATTTTGCAAACTCGTAAACCTGTAGCGCCTGCTCTATTAGTTGTTTTAAAAATAAGATTAACGGGAAAAATAGTTGCCATTTACTTATTTTTTATCACAATTCAAAGTTTGTCATTTGTAGTGAAAATGGTGGTAGGGCGTGTAAAATAGCCCTAACCGTATGTGCTTGCGCATCAAAAGTAATAGCGTTAGTACAAAGGTATATAAGGAATATTTATGAAATCGCTTTTATCCTTAAAAGATAATTATGCCAGTACTAACCTGTTATAATCTCGCAGCAGAGTCCTTATGGATGGGCGATTTTGGTGGCCACTGTCCATTGAAGATATGCACTCCACAAAAAACCTTGTATTGTTACGTATGTTATAGCGCGCCCAGCATGTCGGCCTGTTCCACACAGGATATCACTCATTCGAGCGCGAAGGAAAGCGATCCTAAGCATTAACCGATTTATCAATCCGTCAAACTGAATGCAATCAAAAATCTTCTTTCTTCAAAATTCTTCAAAATTCTTAAAAACTTCTAGTACTTGGATGACATCAAATTACGCACCAGCGATAATTGCATTCAACAACAAGTGGTTTGCAATTGATTTTGCGGAACGAAAGAAGCGATTTATTAAAGAATTAATATGGTATGGGTGGATTTATTTGTGAGTAAGTGTATATTTGTAAATATATATATTTAGAGGTCAATATCTATCATTTGACTGCAATAGGCAAAAAATTCAGTGATATCTGGGACTATTCAACTAATCAATCGTCATTGTTTCTCCATTCAACGATTGTCTGCCAGTTTTCTTGAGCGATAAGACAGTTAGTTTTAATATATTATTAAATTGATTGATTAAACTTAATATTAATTTAAGCTGTAAGACGCTACACTTATATTAATAACTGAAACAGTTAATAGTTATTGTGTTCACAGTTCGTTGAACTTAAATATTCATTTATTCGTTTCCACAACAATAATAAACCCACGGCCATGGCGACATTCGACAGAAACAAATGAAACGCATTCCAAACGTTCCAAATAAATGAATTCTTTTTAAATCGACTTGGTTCAAAATACGAACCACAGATCTAGAGTAGGCTAGATATCGCCGGCTGGACGGTTGAAAGGCCAAAAGGTATAAGTGACGACGACAGTTGACAGGGGAAAGATTGGTTTGTATTGTAAAGGGTTTATGATGTTGCTAAGGATCATTTTTCTATCAAAAGTCGATGTTTCTTGCACTTTTTTTCCTTTCAACTACCGATAATGTCGATAATAAATCGATCCTTGTCATTATTTCGCTACCGCTGATGATATTATGCGAACCATTCAATGATAATGTTCACCGTAATGAAACCAAAGGGTGGTTTGGGGCTCCTCCGAGGTCTTCGGGGCCCAAGCCAACGTTACCTGCACCTGTTAATTGACGGATAAGGCTCTGGTGCAGGCTATCCTCGGGTTAGGAGATCAGACAGCCGTCACCAAAAAGGTGAATGCCTCGATTTGGATGATTTGGTCAATGACAGCACTGGTCTACATTGGTTTTGTTGCCCTGGATATAGGATTGATTTTGGATAAATTTATGCTCACAAATTCATAAAACTATTAGTGGTTAAGGAGTCAACCTTATGATCGAGAGGTCCCGGGTTCGAATCCTGGCCATTACACTACCGACGAGAACCCACTCCTAACACAAGCAATTTAGCTTAGCTGGAGGGGTTAGGGAGAATATTAGTAATTTCGGTTACTAATATTCTTAAGTATATTAAAAAGATGACTTTGTAAGATTTGCTCTAATTTTGTTTTTTAATTTAATAGTTCAATCCCATCGAACATGATACCTTTCTTCACAAATGTCAAAAAAAAAACAGTCACTTTCAGTAATTTCATGAATATACAGTTGTTACAACTACGTATAGACAGCAATCATTTCTTATTAGAGCATGTCGCTCATTTAATACGGAGTGTCTTTAAGTCTATCTTGACTTGTTTGGATATTGCGAAGATGAAAAGCGTACTTAGCGTCGTTTTTCGAAAATTTACCGTTTTATTTTTGTTTATACCTGTCTTTTTGTGTCAAGTTTCGGAGCCAGAGGGAGGCGTTGGTGCGAAAACACAACATAAACGTGCGTGATGTGGGTGTATTTTCAAGTATTTTGGGGAATCCCATGTTGCTCGAGATCTGTTTCAGTTGTTTTAACACCAAGGACCCTGTCATACTCCTCTAGCGTAAGTGCAATAGTGACTGTAAATAAGGTACGATGAGGCTAATATACTACTATGTAGCATAAGCCTCTATAAAAATAAAGAAAAAATAATAATAATAATAATACCTTTTTTTTTTCGTGCGGAAATCCCTTCGGATACCACCCCGCCGGCCAGAGGGGGCGGTTATGTCGGGCTTGAACCGACTAAAACCGCACGCCGTCTCGGGTCTTCAGACCCCGGGGTGTAAGGTTGCCCATAGAGCATATCCCTCGCACCCCGACTGACCCTGGGCCTTCTCCGGTTTCGAGAGGCCCCCCTTGGGTTTGGAAACCACGGTGTCCCCGTCTTGCCCCGGTTTGGCGGAGGGGCGTTAGTCGCCCCACCGTCCCAATAATATAATAGTACATTTTTTTTTTTTCGTGCTATCTTTTGTTTTATTTTTGTTGTCTTTTTATATAATCTTAGCTTTAACATGCGCGTCCATATCAATAGCCTATCTACTATATACTAAATACATTACTATCAAACTAATATATAAGTGGAAACTTGTAATTGGCTCTCTTCTAGTATCTATTTATTTGTAAACTAACCATTACCTGTAAGTTTCCTAAAAGTATAATAATAATAATAATATATTAGTAATCTGGCGACTTGAAAATATAATCCATTTTTTTTTGTAGAGCTATGTAATACATTGTTAGAGCGGCTGTCATCTGACGTTCCAACCCCGAAAGGGTAAGGGAAAGCTTCGGTGAGGTTGGCTTGGGCCCAGAAGATCTTGGTGAGGCCCCTTTCATACACGTAAACAAACAAGTTGAATTCTTGAGACGAGCTCAGCCGAATACAAGGGATTTTCGATTTGGCGTATTTTTTTTTTTTTTGCGATTTTTTCTTCATCTTGCAATGGTTCACCCCAGCACGAATCTATTACCGAAAACAGCAACTCGATAGCTCATCTCCTTCATACCCAAAACCGTGACAGAAAATTGGCAACGACGACGTCGACGACGACAACTCGATAGCAATAGGGCTTTTCTAAAGAAAATCCCTAAAAAGGGGAGAAAACGGAGAGACGCGGAATGCTTGTATGTCTATTGTACAAGTTTGCTGACGCGCTGGGATGGATATCTTGGGTGGGGTATCTAGCACGCTTCAAATCTATGGCACAAACATTCTTAAAACAAAAGTCCAGTGTAGACGGCCACAAAGTGAATTTGTAAAATTAAATAATAGCAATCAAACCTGATATAAGTATTCTTGGCGATCATCGGTGACTTTGTAACAGGGATAGTTGAATTTAAGGTTTATTATAAGTTACAAGTTATTAGAAGTTAGTAGTTGGTTTATAAGGTTATAGCAAATCAAACATGAGACTAGTTTTACCTTTCATATATTAAATGTAATAAATTGTATGTGACCTCAAGGGTGAGTACGCATAATTTTTATTAAGATTGAAGTTAAGGAAGTGAAGTTAAGAGATGTGAAAGACGGCCCGCGGCAGCTAGGAGTCTGCACTTAGCTTTGCCCGGCGTGTCGCGCTGGCATCCACCGCTGCGTGACTCGCTCGGCGGACCTGAAAAGAGAAGGCAAAGCTTTCAGTATGTGAATACATACTGCTAGTGCAGGCCGAGCATACCGAAGGCGTAAGAAAGGTGGCAAGCTTCCCCAGGCACGTGATGCTTATGGTCATTATTGCAAAGCAGGCAGGTCACAGCCTTTGCAAGCAGCAGGAACAGATGCACAGAAACAGATGACACTGAAGGATTGTTCACCATGCGGTCACTGACCGCGTGGCCCGCACAGGTTATTGTCCTTTTGACAAGCGCGAAAAGGGAAAGCATGCCTTGCGTATAAGCTACACAATTAAAACAAATAGATACTGCTCACGTAAAAAGCAGCATCCCAATTAGAAAACTTTGCCACAACTACAGAGGTGTAGTGTGGCATGATAACATTCTATATAATTCCAATACATGGATAATGTTGGCAAGCCTCGTTCACGTAAAAAACGAGGCGATGCCTTTTTTTTTTTTTTTTTTTTTTTTTTTTTTTTTTTATACTAGCATCTCTGGCTTGGCCAAAGCCTACGCTCAAAAATATTTTTAATAACTAGTCTTATCTACTTTATTTGAAAAACCCACTCAGGGTTAATTTCTTTTTATCTATTCTTAATTCTATGTATATCACGCTTCCATTCTTATCCTCTAGTACCATACCAGTTCTCGCTTTTATTCCTCTCGCACTTTCATTCCATTCCTTTCATACTATTGGGGTAGGGTAGGGGATTACATTGTTTATTGCTTTCTTTATTTCTCTTTTCTTTTCCTTATCTGCTAGTTTACTTTTTATTACTTTTATTATCCTTACTTTATAGTTTACATTATCTTATTAACTATTACAAACTTTTCTGCTATAACATCTTAGTTTTACTTATAACTACATACATTTCAAATATTTATTAATACTAACACTCTATTTTCAGATGTACAGGTTTAATTTCTTAAATTTTACACTACAGTTTAACCTTCTGGTCAGGTATACCATTATATCTGCAGAGGTTATTAAGTGCTGTTTCTATTATTGACCTTCTTGACTATGATTTCAGCAAATTTTAGAAATTCTTCCCTGTATGTTTTTATTAAGTCAGGAAAGTTATCAACTTTTATTTGTATGCCTATCCGATTCTCAATTTCAAATCTGTCTCTCGCAAAAATTGGGCAGTCCACGAGCAAATGTGCGACTGTCTCCTCGACGCCAGGCTCGCAGGCGCATGATGGGTCTTCCTTACACTTGAACCGGGTCAAGTATCCGGAAAACCCACCATGCCCCGTCAACAGCTGGGTTGTAATGCCGGCGACCTCCATCTTGCGGACGGTTCTGTATGCCGCCACCGCGCATGGGAAGAAGAGCCTGGTGCCAGAAGCCGTGTCACCCACCCTGTACCTTTCGTTCCACTCGTCAAGCGTGATCTGCCGCAGGCCACGCTTGACGAATGAAACTGGGCACAGGCTGTAGTGTGGAGCTCTCTTCGACAGCAGAGCCGCCTCCTTAGCCAGCTGATCGGCTCGTTCATTACCCTCCAACCCTGCATGGGCCTTGACCCAGAATAAGGAAATTTCCTTGCCCTGGGTCAAGCTTCGAGGCGATGCCTGGAGTAGCTTAGCATAGCAGTGGGAACCTGACGTGGCACCATTGGTGAAGATGAAGAGGCCACGGGGAATATCCCTGGTGGGCCATTGGTACCACGTCACCCTCCAACACCAAAACTTTTTTTCTTCCCCCCGGACCTCGACTACGAGTGAACGTGCCCTAAAGCTACGCTGCTGCATAATTTATTTTTATTTACATTTTAAATCGCATTAAATCAAGTAATATATTCGGAGTGCATAAAGTCAAGGAGCCACTACTACACCAGACGAAACGGTGCTGTACTGTTAGGAGAGGAGGACCCATCCCACAACACGGTGCGGCCACGCCCCTTTGCTGTGGACAGCGCTCAACATTGAAGGATTAACACCGGTGCCCGCGCC
Source organism: Cybosia mesomella (assembly GCA_946251805.1). Lineage (NCBI taxonomy): Eukaryota > Metazoa > Arthropoda > Insecta > Lepidoptera > Erebidae > Cybosia > Cybosia mesomella. The sequence goes on along the minus strand of OX276400.1, from coordinate 28,404,503 downwards.
ACCCGCCTACGCTACGAGCCAATTACGACGACCCGGACCCCTACCTGCCTACTTTGGAACTCGTGAGTCATTAACCTCAATATTTTTGCACTAGAAAAAGCACTTAATTGCCAATAGTTAACGATTATTTGTCGTTGCACAAGACGTGTAGAAGCTGTGCGCCTGGTACATCTTACTTGAATACTATTAACACCTATTGTATTTGAGTCGTTGTGTACTTTTATTGTTAAATTAAATTAAATACACTATGATACGTTCGCCGCTACTCAATAAATCACAGTCGGCGTCCGATACAAATATTATGATAAAGGCTGGTTGTAACGACGACAACAGCCAGCTTAATATTACTATGAGAGACAAGCGCAGGCGTCTGTCTGACGACTATGATGAACTAACGGCCTTCAAAATGGAAATGCGAGAACTATTTCGGAGCTTCCAGGATGCCCAAAATAAAAAATTTGATTTATTAAATGATTATTTGGAGGCAGTCAAATCGCAAACGACGTCGATTCGTTCTACCAACCAGGACATTGAAAAATCTTTAGACTATATGAACAACCAGCTTAGTAGCATGCAGTCAAAAATCGATGGATTGGAAGAACAGCGCAAATCTTTGTCATTCCAACTTACTACTATAGAAGATAAATGTGAACTTTTGGAGAGAGCTTTGAAGAGAACAAGTATTGAATTGAGATATGTTCCGAGGGCGGAAAGGGAAACTAAAGAGGCACTATTCAACTATATAGAGAACCTTTCTAAGAGTTTAAATATTGTACTGCATCCCGGTGACGTGCGCGATGTATATCGTGTGCCGAACAGGAAAGATCCCACCAAAATGACTATCGTAGCTGAACTGTCTAATACGTTGGTGAAGAGTGTTTTTTTGAATTCAGTAAGAAAATACAATAAAAGCAATGAATTAAAAGTTAGCCATCTGGGTATCAATAGCTCCGCAGCCCTATTTGTGTCGGAATCCCTAACTGCAAAAGCCCGACGTCTTCATTTCCTAGCAAGGGAATTCGCCAGAATTGAAAATTACAAGTTCTGTTGGACCTCCCACGGAAATATCTATCTCAAGAAGCAAGAAGGCTCTGCATATATACTAGTGAAAAATGAATTGCAACTCAATACCTTGAAACAGTCGAAGTGACTGATCTTCGACAATTATTGCTTTATATACCTTCACCTGTTTAATTTAAAAATGTCACATAGTATCTTACACAATTTCTATTTATCATACCACAATACTCTATACTACACTTTACACATCACAAATTATTATTATTCACTAATATCTCCAATCAGAATGGTACGTCATCAAAGGAGTATACTCAAAATAGCCATACGCTTTCTGGTTATCGCACAAACCAAAAAGTACCTTATAAAAGTTATATTGCTTGTTAATTATATTACTCAAAAAAACAATTATTTAATAGCGCGATCAGAATTAATAATTATTATCTTACTATCATTTATCAAATTCATTGAACTATATGCTGTACTTGTTTTACTTTTTTCGCTTAACAGTGTTGACAAATAACCAACTTCTTGATGAGATAGATAACACAAGTCTGTTGAAATGTATTGAGGTTGATAGCCCTGAACAGTGTAGAATACACCTAAATAGTACGTATCCCGAGTTTACAATACTATCACAGAATATTCGCAGTTCAAATAAAAACTTCAATACACTATTCCTATTTCTGCATCGCTTACAATTCAAACCGGATCTTATAGTACTGACAGAATGTTTCCTGGATGATTCTTTCAATTTTACTCCTTTACATGGTTATGACTGTAATTACTCGACAAGGTTTCTCAACAAAAATGACGGTATATTAGTTTATTCTAAGTCTAATCTTCAAGTATCTGTAAGAGAACCTACTTTTAACGATGCAAATTGCTTACTGATAGACGTTGCTCTGTCCTATACTATCGTAGCTATTTATCGGTCACCATCCGTATATAACATCGGTAACTTTTTGTCATCTTTAGAGAATATTTTAAGTGAATGCACGAATCAGCACTGTGTTTTATTGGGTGACATTAATCTTGACATAAAGGATACTTCTACTAGCCGTCGAGCTGAAGACTACCTTAACCTGACAACACATTATGGGTTTATACCTGGGCATACCGTACCGACACGTGGTCCGAATAGCCTAGATCACTGTATGATTAGGTCTAGATTTCCTTCAACTACGATTGTGTGTCATTCGGCTATAACAGATCACAGTACGATCTTATGCTACATAGGATCTCAGCTTCCTAAAGAAAAACCAAATAAAACATATTCTAAAATAAACTATCAGGGTCTGCTTGACGATTTGATGAATGTGGATTGGTCAGAGCTTTATGTGACTGATGATATTAATGAGGCTACCAAATTATTTGTCGCCAAATTTAATGCAATAGTTGACTGTAACAGATCCACACTCAAAGTACGCAGTTCTAGTGCTATAATTAAAAAGTGGATTACTCCTGGCCTTTTAAAATGTATTCGATACCGCGATAAACTTCATAGTAAGGCTAGGAAAAATCCTAATAATTTACATGTACAAGAAAAATTTAGATTGTATCGAAATTGTTGTATTAATATCTTACAGGCACAGAAAAATAAATATGAGCAACAGTTACTTGAGGACTCTAAAAATAACTTGAAAAAGACTTGGGCCACAATTAAGACTATTTGTAACATAAATCGGAATAAAAATAAAAATGAAGATCTACTTAAAATTACAAGCAATCCCACAGATTCGTTAAATGTAGTGAATGCCTATTTCAATTCGGTTGGAGGTCAGTTGGCGGATAAAATGTTAAATAAGTTAGGAAAAACTGAAGCTGAGTTGGCTTATGCCACTAATGCTACAGTTAACAAAGCAACAGGCTCCCTGTTCTTTAATCCTACTGACGAAATTGAAATTATTAAATTAATCGGTACCCTCAAATCTAGTACAGCGGTTGGTTATGACTGTATAAGTAACGACATGTTGAAGAAAACCAAGTACGTCATAGCTGGCCCACTAACATACATATGTAATCTCAGTATGTCTTCTGGTGTGGTACCTAGTGACCTAAAAATTGCTGACGTAATACCTATTCTCAAAGTAGGCGATTCAAGTGAACCATCTAATTATAGGCCGATATCTATCCTAAGCGCACTATCCAAGATGATAGAGAAGGTTGTGAATGTGCGGTTGATCAGGTACCTCGAAAGTAATAACATACTAGCCGAGAATCAGTTTGGCTTCCGTGCAGGGAAGTCCACGGAGGATGCCGTCACAGGACTAGTTAATGTTGTAGTAACAGAAATGAATAAAGGCAATAAGTGTGCCGGTGTCTTCCTGGACCTAGCAAAAGCCTTTGACACCGTGTCTAGGCCAATCCTTCTAAAAAAGCTTGAGAAGGCTGGAGTCAGAGGGCTGGCCTTAGGGTGGTTCCAGTCATACCTAAAGGAACGTAAGCAGCGCGTCCGCATTGGGGAGTACACGAGTGATTTCACATATAGTTCCCATGGGGTGCCACAGGGCAGCATACTAGGGCCAACTCTCTTCCTGATGTATATAAACGACTTGTGCACCTTAGAATTACTAAAAGCTGAGATTTTCACCTTTGCTGATGATACAGCCATAATATTTCATGCTAGAACATGGAGTGAAGTCGAGTGTATAACTCAGGAGGGGCTAAAGAGAATATCTGACTGGCTACAGAATAACTTACTCACGGCGAATATAAGTAAAACCAAAATAGTGAGCTTCAGAATAACAAATAGATCTGCTCCTGCCCAACCACTCAAAATAAAACTCCATTCGTGTGATAGTGATACTGATCAAGATAGCTTGTGCCAGTGTACACCCATTGAACAAGTTCCGTATATTAAATACCTAGGCATTTTGATAGATGAGCGATTGACATGGCGAGCACAGATTGACACACTCGTCAAACGAGTAAAGAAGCTATCACATATATTTAAAAAACTCAAGTATGTAGCGAAACCTGAACTTATGCGAACAGTGTATTTCACTCTGTGCCAGTCAATACTGAGTTATTGTGTATCGGCTTGGGGAGTAGCTCTTAAGACACACCTGCTTAAGTTAGAGAGAGCACAGCGGGCTATCCTAAAAATAGGTAATAAAAAGCCGTGGCGCTATCCGACTGATTTGCTCTATGCCGAATGTAACGTTCTACGCGTGAGACAATTATTTATTTCGTCAACCTTACTCCGATTCCACAGGTACGCAAAGGAATTAGCGCGTTCATCATACAGAACCTTGAAGTGGGATCGGCCCCGGGTACGCACCTCCTTTGCACGTAGATCGTTTGCGTTCCTCGGGCCCTATTTATACACCAAACTTTATAACACAAATAATACAATAATTGATATGGCGTACTTAAACGCTAAACGCACTATAATAAAGTGGTTGGAGCCAAATAACTATGCTCAAACGGAGGCGCTCGTAGAGGTGTTAGAGTAGAAAGACACACATATACACACCCTCACGCACATACACACATATATACACTCACACACACACAAATATACACACAATCACACACTCATGCACACACAAACACGCATACACACCCTCACACTGCACACATGCACTCATACACAAACACACTCCTATATAATATGCAAGACATTGGTGCACATATGTTTCGTTGCAACAATTTTATTTATAGTTAGCTACTTTATTCTGTATTTTTTTTTTTTTTCTAAATATAACTTACCTGGGAAGAGACTGAACTCCACGACACAGGGTATCCTAGTGTGGGGTTCAGAGAATCATTGGCTTGTACTTAAATTATTATTATTTTGCTATGTTTTCTGTATGCATCTAACACCGTTATGTATATGTTCATTTGAAACCAATAAATTAAATTATTATTATTATTATTATTAACACTAATGAGCACTCTGTAATAAAAATGATTAGCACACGTAATGTATAAATTGTAAAATTCTCACCAACGGCTCAGTACCAGCTATGCACTAGTGGTAGCGATGCAGAAAATTAGGGGCTCGCAAAACCGCTGCACCGTAATTTATAACGTCGGCTGAAAGCAGCGACTTGGTGGGAGTTCATAGATAATGAACCGCAGCCGATAGGGTTGACCACAGCTAACATAGACAGAGTCGATGAAAGAATACAGATAATATTAGTAGACTATGAATCGATATCAACTAAGGAATCGACTACATATTCCACTAATATTCTTAAAAGTACAATGTGCATTGTTACAACTTAATAAGTAAAATGTTAACGGTATTTGTAGGCAAATTATAGACATAATTAACATAACATAACATAACATAAACTCACGCCTATATCCCCGAAGGGGTAGGCAGAGATGCTAGCACCCACATTTCGCCAGTTTATGTTTAGGTCCCAATGTAATAGGTGGCGAGCCTATTGCCATTAACCGGGCACTTATAAACCTGCGATAAATACACACATAACTTCGAAAAGCATTGAAAAGTCATTGGTGTGTGCCATGGTAAAACCTGGGATCGAACCCGAGACCTCGTCTCAGCAGTCCATTACCCATACCACTAGGCTACCGCGGCTTATAGCGACATAATTAACACATAATAAAACCTTTTTTGAATAAAAAGAATTCTGTAAATCCGTCTATGGGTACAGTCAACGACAAAAGTTGGTTAACACTTAAATATTTACAAATCTTTTTTTACATAGGAATACTTGAATCAATAGTGGATGTTTAAGTACTTTCATAAGAGGACAAAATTAATATTATGCATGTTTTAGTTCTAATCAATAGATTAGAATTGGTTAAGCGACTTCTGTCGTTGACTGTACATGACGGGACTATACATACGCACGAATATTCATAAACAAATCTTTAAATATTCAAGTTGTGCACCTCCTCCTTTTTTTAAGTCGGTTAAAAATTAACCGAAAAGATCGATTTATCAACGAATAATAACTGTTGGATGAGTGTTGTAGTGCTTTATAGACTATCTACCCCACCAATCGCTCGCTACTGCTTGAAGATTTTATGCTATCGTTCTTTCCTTGTAAATCTAGATTGTAATAAAGTCTTGAAATATATTTCGAAAAATTTTGTTCACAGCGAACGAAAATATACGAAAATTATAAATTAGAAAAATCACTCAAATTTCTGTGTTAGCCACTGAATTCCACTCATTAGGTACTTCTTCCTTCTTTCCTTCAATTTGCTGGTGTGTACCCGGCATTATTAAATAAATGTACGACACAAACAAACAATGAAATGTTAATTTTATGTACATACATAGATAGGTATATCAGTAAAGCAATTGAAGAAATAAACTCCAGACACAAATCAGAACTTCAGACATATTTAGTGTTTACATTCGAAAATATCTACGCTAGTGGTATCGATACATCACTTTATATAACCCCATCGTCCTCTACTCGTACATAAAGTGCTTTATTTATAACCAAATGTTGGCGAACTAAACAAAATTTTATTACAACTAGCTGTTACCCGTGGCTTCACCCACGTGGAATTCTGATTCCGTTCCCGCAACCCATTCTAAGTATAACTAGGTCTGCAAGGCGAATCGCTGCTTGCAATGTTGAGCTGAGTGAGACATCGTGAATCAGATTTTGAAAGTTTTGAACAGTGATCATTACTCCGTGGCAAGTCCGATTTTGAAAATTCTTTTTGAAAGTCACAACTCTGGACATGCTTTCTGAGCGTGTAAAGTTTGGTCACAGTGTCTCGAGCGGTTATTATGTAATTCCATCTGGATTTTTTTTAACGGTGATCATTCCTCTGTGGTAGCATTAATTTTTTCAAAATATATCCATAAACCTTCCTCTGATTGACTTCTTTAATCATGCCAAATTTGGTTCTGATTGGATTAGTAGTTTAGGAGGAGACCTGTGACAAAGAAAATCCTGAAGTCTGGTATGAGGAGCTTTCGCTCGACTTCGTCTCACTCAGCTCAAAAATCTATGTTTGTTATTACCCGACTGCGGTGATGTCAAAAACGAGGGTTATATTTCACCTGTATATCTCTATGTTTCCACATAACTAATAAATGTGGGAACCGACTTTGATATGTTATTGCATTCGTGATAATTACACCCCGTAAGGGTTTAATGAAATTGTACTAATTGAATATGACGGAATTGGGCGCCAAAACAAAATGCTTTCAAAAAGTACGGTAGTAAAATTTATGTTTTATTAAATGTTACTGCTGGATACAGGCTTCTCGCAATGTGTGCCATAGCAGCCGGCCATCCGCCTTCTACATCCAGTAAACAGCAATAGCATAAATGATTACCAAAATTGAGTGCATCAATGCTAGTCGGTAGCTTAGTGGTTATGGAGTCGGCTTCACGATTGATAGGTTTCATGTTCGAATCCTGGCCGATTACAATACCGACGTGAACCCTAACACAAGCTATTTAGCTTAGCTGGAGGGGTTAGCAGGAATACTGGCAATTTCGGTGACAATTACTCTTTTAAAAAAATACTTGTGTACTGGAGTCTACTAAAGCAATATGTTCTAATACAATTTTCTAGACCCACTGGGGAAGGAAACAAAAATCGATAACTTCAAAACCTTTGTAAACTATTACGTCATGCGTATACAGTACAAAAATGTTTAACATTTAACATTCAAAGCCATAGAACAAAGCTGTCTGGCATCACTGTTGTTTATAGCTGCACGTTCCTGTATTAACATAACGTTTGCATATGCATGCGATGTGTTTTCCGAGCTAACACCTCGTGAAATAGGCGGAAAATTGTTCGTGTGTCGTGATTTAGTTCAACTAACGTATTCTACTTCTTACTGCTATTATAATTGCAAAGGAAAACTTGGATAGATATAATTTTTTTTTTCGTGCGGAAATCTCCTCGTATAGACCGCCAACCAGAGGTGGAGGTTATGTCACTTATATTTGCGGCTGACACCGCGACGCCCTTTGTTTGACCACAATGGATGGAACAGGGTTTAACCTCAATCTACCAATCAAAATGGTTTTACATTTTATTATGAAGTACCTATTTGACAAATCAGGTACGATAAACGCTTATAATTATATGATAATTAAAGTCCTTTCTGTTTAATTAATTAATTAATGAGTTTGTTATTAATTTTCATCCATCTTAGCAGCAGTCAAATGATTTCCTAAGTTCTGTGAACTTTGAGTGGCACATTTGGTGCTAAATTACGAGGTGACGTCATCAATTATGGCCAAGAATTGAGTGTGGTCAAGGTTCGTGTTGGCGAATATGATTCTATTCCACTATATCTCTTGAATGCCTTAACTGATTTTGATGTACATATGGTGTAAAGTTTGGATTACAGTAAAAAATAACTAGAATAAAGATGAATATTTTTTCTGCTACAGATTAAAAATAATCCGACGCTAAAGCATTAACTAATGGCCTGCATGCGCTCTCCGCAAAGAGAGTAATAAATATACAAAATATTGTAATAAAATATACCCAGGAAATCTTTTTGCATCAGTTTGATATTCATAGATGGATTACGCATTTAGAATATTTTTTAAAAAGTCTAGTTATTCGAAAAAATCGGGTTGTATCTCAATAGCTAATGTTTTCGTAAAGAAATATTCACGTAGAGTGTGGTGTCTATCATGATTGTATGAGGGATTGGGGGCCAGACTTCAGAAGCTCCTACAAAAGCCAACCAAACCAGATTTTTTGCTGGGGAGGGGGGGAGTCTGCTCTTCTACTCCTCCCTTACATGATACCAAACGCTTGTAAAATGGGACTCTAGGGATTTTAACTTGTAACACTTAATTAAAATTCTTCCACCAACGAACGACGTGACGCACAGCGACACGCCACCGCTACATGGTGGATATTCCACGCATACGCACAAAACGTTTCGCGCGACACATTTCTTATGCGTACAGCTAAGGAACGGAATTGCCTGCCTTAGTCTGTGTTTCCGGAAAGCTATAACCTCGGAATCTTCAAGGCTCGAGTGAATAGGTTCCTTCTAGGCAAACGTGATCAATCGTAGACCACATCATCACTCTCTCCTCCTCCTCTATTTTTTATGAATGATAGGCTCACGTTTGACCTCTATCTCACGCGGTCGTAGCGTGAGATAGAGGTCAAACGTGAGCCTATCATTCATAAAAAATATGTTCTCCAGATTGTGGTCTAGAGTGTTTCATTATTACTTACACGTCTCGTGTCAAAACCCTTTTATCGCTCTTTATAACGTTGAAAGGTTCAAAACTGCTGTAACAGAAGGTTTACAACGAGCACGTTATCTCAAACACAGAATTTTGTTTTGCTAGCTTGTATTTCTGTCAATATGGACTTTGCAAGCATAATATCTACCTGCGAAGTTTAATCATTTGAATTTTATAATTGTATTATGCTAACTTGTATGTGGTATGGACATGTTATGAGAAGAGATGAAAGTAATGTTGTCAAAAGAATCAAAGTATGAATGTAGAGGGCTTCAGGAGCATAGGTAGGCTCAAAAGGTTAATTATGGTAAGGAAGTGTGACTAATAAGATGACATCTGAATCCAAATTAAATATAAATAAATATTCTAGGACATATAACACAGCGCTATCTAGACTCAAACTAAGCAGAGCTGGTCTTATATGGGTTCTAGAAAGCGGATAAACATACTTAGATACTTTTTTTTTGTAAATAAATAAATTTTAAACATAGAAACACCCAGACCAATGCAAATATACATATTTGCAATAAGCAGGAATCGAACACGTGACCTCTGACTTAGCAGTCGCTAGTGCGAGTAGCGAGTGATATGCTCTATGGGCAACCTTACACCCCGGCGTCTGAAGAACCGAGACGGCGTGCGGTTTAGTCGGTTAAAGCCCGACATAACCGCCCCCGCTGGTCGGCGGGGGGTATCCGAAGGGATTTCCGCACGAAAAAAAAAGTACAAACTTGTAACTTCTCACCTCCTTCTGCGAGCATGGAATGCTCGCGAAGTAGATGGGAACTCTTCCGGCCCGCCGAGCCCGCATCATGCTCGCCGCGTGTCGCAGGCGACTCAGGCGCCGGAGGTCGCTTAAGGACCTCCGTCCTCCATGACCGCAGACCTGGGGATGGCATGTGAGGCCGCCTGTCACCCCAGCAGAAGCAGGCCGGGACGGTGGGGCGGCTAGCGCCCCTCCCCCAAACCGGGACAAGACGGGGATCTCGAAACCAGAGATGGCCCAGGATCAGTCGGGGTGCGAGGGATATGCTCTATAGGCAACCTTATACCCCGGCGTCTGAAGAACCGAGATGGCGTGCGGTTTTAGTCGGTCCAAGCCCGACATAACCGCCCCCGCTGGCCGGCGGGGGGGTAACCGAGGAGATTTCCGCACGAATAAAAAGGTACTAACTTGTATGAATGCATATGGCCCCTAACCTCAACTGCAAACCGTTACACCTGCTGATTGACGGTCACGTCTGTCTGTCATCGTCATCCTCGTAGCGATTTTATACTTTGGAGCCCTATGTTCACTTCTTTCGTTTTTTTTTATTTTTTATATTTAGGACACGTTAATTTGATTCAATTAATTTTTTTTTTTCAATTTCAATTTCAATTTGACTTCACCTCGCCTGACGGTAAGCTGAAGGTTAAGTCTCAGGAAAGAGGGTCACCATTACATACACGTACCATGTTAACAATGGTGACACTCTGCTTGACGGCCTCATCAGAAGAGGATTGTCGTCGCAGCACCGCGTGACACCCACCGGTCCCACTTGTGCTGCGACCACAATCCCCCTGCCCGGCTATGCACTTGCTGACCCCTGAACGCAATCAAACCGAAATTGGATTACTATTTAGGGTTATTCGCAATCGTGCACGGTGGTACCCACCCGGACGAATTTTGTGACAAATTTGTGTCATCAAATTTCTACCACCAGTAAATTGATTGGTTTATTGGCCTCAATAAAAGCGTCTGCCATCTGACCTTCCAATCCTAATAAGAAAGCCTGCTTCAGAGCCCTGTCCATTGTTTGGCAAGTACACCGAACAGCAGGTGAAACTGACTTGGACCTTGAAGGTGTCCATAGGGTTATAACCCGGTTTTAATTTTTCTAGAACCAGTACTAGTATCTCAAACGTAGATGATTTTCTTATAACCTAAAGTTCAGAAACTCAGTTCACATAAACATAAACATGAATCCATTTTATGTTTCAATTCAGAACGTCGACGTTAAGAATCTATATTATCACATAAAATATTCACGACAAATAAATTCCAAAGCACTCTAGCGCTTGTTTGCGTACTCCAAATTTGGTGTCTGCTATAAATGTGACCACGTGCGGCTACAAATCTTTGGCCGTTTTGGCATCGCTCGCCTTTTCATAATACTGTACTTACGTAATTGATGCCCACAGCTTAACAGTTTACTGGTTGCGGTGCCGTTTATTGTTTTAGGTTGGACACCATTTAGAATTTGTGACCGAAGTAGTTCGCAAATCTTTCTCATCTTCTTGATTCAAGTGCCAATTGCGGTTCCATTGACAGACCAATGCCTATAAATCTTTAGGCTTTCACGGCCGGCGTTGCATGTAGAATATACTGCTTCCAGGCTGTTTAGTCGTGGTCATTATGAAACTTGTCCATCAATCACTGCGATCGACATCTTCAGTGGTCCGGATCCTTCACAGGTCTGGGCGCCGACGAATGTGACATCAGTCGCAGAGAAGTCGCCGCTGAGGAGAGTTCTACCACTGAAGATGTCGACAGTAGTGATTGACGAAACGTTTGGAAAACAAGTTTCATATGAACCACGCCCAAACAGCCCGGAAGCAGTATATTCTACAGACCAATGCCTGTCACTGCCATTCTAAAGAAGCCACTACGGTATATAATGACTTCATCAAATTAACAAACGAACCATCAGGATAGTACCTTAGCAGTTTACTATCCACATCCTAACTCCATGATAAGAACAGCTCGAATGGAACAAATTAATTTTATCGATACGACATTTAGAGCTCGTTTCAATTTTACTTTCAAGATTTAAACTCTACCTATTGCAAATCAAGTTTAATCTTATAAAAACAGAGAAAGCCATTTTGGACAAAAGAATGACACCGCTGAAGAGAAACCGAAACAAATTAAAAATCATAAGAAGGTAACTTGTCCAGCTGTGCAACTCTGTTGCCTAATAACAAAATATTGATGATGATTATAAGTAAACATTGATATACTTATCATAACGAAAATGAATAAAACTAAACTTTTATTCATGACATATAGATACCAATTCTATAACATCTTTATCTTATTTTCTGATGACTTCATTAATGAAATTGCGACGATCATATCTGAAACACGTAATGGAAGACATAATAATTATATAGATGGATAGAAATATATATACATTTGCCAGTAGTTTAGCTAAAGGTTCAAATACATTTGAAACTTTTAATGTTGATGTTTGAGGAAAAGGTATAGTTATAAACGTGAAATGCTATATTGGGAGGAAATCGAAACTAGTATGCAAAAATTGCCTTTAATTTATGAGAAAAGTACAGTGCAGTAAACGCAAAAGAAATTTAGCAAATTCTAATTTGCAATATATAACATTTGCTACTAAACCTTTAATAAAATAATAAGCAAAACAATAATAAAAATAAATTAACTTTAGCTTCTGAAGATTGCAGAACTATTTTATACAATAATTATTGATTTTATATCAATAATTGTTAAAATGAATTGAAATCATATATATTCCTTGAATATTGTACAAGTAGTTAAGCAAATTTTTTTGTTGACTAAAGTTACAAAAATTGACGACCCTGAAGGCCACGACCGTGGTTACCGTAGTCGTGACGTGGATCCGGCGGCTGGGTCTCGAGGTGACCTTGCATAAAACCGAGGCCCTGTTGTTTCATGGGCCTCGTAGTACGCCATCAGAGTCTCATCGTGGGAGGGAATCGCATCGGTGTAAAGCCCAAATGATATATTTGGGGCTCGTGCTCGACGGCCGATGGGACTTCGAGATCACATCCGAAGTCTGGCCCCCAAACTGAAGGGCACAGCTCTGGCTCTGGCGCGGCTGCTGCCCAACATGGGCATGGCCCAACTACTGCCGGAGACTCTACGCGGGGATCGTATGGTCCATGGCCCTGTGTGGGTGCAGAGGCGCTGAAGGCCAGAAGTGTGCGGATGCTGCGCGCTCCGCAGCGGGTGACGGCCATCAGGGTCATCCGCGGGTGCCGCACGATCTCCTTCGAGGCGGCGAGTCTCATTGCCGGAACTCCGCCATGGGACCAGGAGGCGAGAGCCCTTTCGCAACTGTACCAGTGGTGATCTCCGGTAAGGGGAGCTTCGGAGACCACCTGCATTGGATCAGGAAGGAGCCAACGCCTGAGAGCCATCACTGCGACGCTAGCGAGGGCTCAGGGCTGCACACGCTGGCGGCCTGCCCGGCGTGGGAGGCGCCGAGGCGTGACCTCGTGGCAGCCATCGAGGTGGGAGTCCTCTCAATCGGCAGCATGATCTCCCGGCAATGGTGCGGAGCGCGAGGGCATGGGCTGCCGCCATCTTCCTCTGTGAGCATGTAATGCTCGCGAAGGAGATGGCGAAGCGCGCTCGGGAGAGATTTAGAACTCTCCCGGCCCGCCGAGCCCGCAACATGCTCGCGCTCACGTCGCATGCGACTCAACCGCTTAACGACCTCCGTCCTCCATGAGCGCAGGCCTGGGGTGACAGATGAGGCCGCCTGTCACCCCAGCAGAAGCAGGCCGGGACGGTGGGGCAACTAGCACCCGTCCCCCAAACTGGGGCAAGACGGGGACATCGTGTTCCCAAACCCGAGGGGGCCATCTCGAAACCGGAAATGGCCCAGGGTCATTTGGGGTGCGAGGGATATGCTCTATGGGCAACCTTACACCCCGGCGTCTTAAGACCCGAGACGGCGTGAGGTGTTAGTCGGCTCAAGCCCGACATAACCGACCCCGCTGGCCGGCAGAAGGGATTTACTTGCGAAAAAAAATATCAAAAAAAAAGTACATACATTGAAGATTAACTATAAAATATATAAACCATTTTAGGAAAGGTTGATTCTGCAGAACTTGTATAAAATGCACGCATGTTTCCATGCATTGGAAAGGCCGTAACTGTATGTATGTAGTACTGATGGAAGTAATTGAGGAAGACAAATGCTATCACTTTTTCATGAGCTCTATCTTTACTGAAGAACAGCCGTAAATCGCTCAGTGGCGTTGTACCGACACCCTCGCGAAGAAAATATAAGGTGGCTTTTGACTCCTATTACGCTGAGAACCGCGCGAGAGACATTACCCAAACTAATAATATATATCATTCAGAGCGAATGCGCTGTGAAAAAAATGTAAATGAACGGTTCAATTCATTTCAATCCTATTCATTCAATCGTTGGTAATCGAATGTGTCGTAACACCGATTGTGCGCGTATGGTTATACAACAAAAGCAAATCAAATTGTGTAGGTACATAATGTTACTGCGAGGGATATGCTCTATGGGGTGCGAGGGATATGCTCTATGGGCAACCTTACACTCCCGCGTATGTAGACCCGAGACGGCGTGCGGTTTTAGTCGGTTCAAGCCCGACATAACCGCCCCCGCTGACCGGCGGGGGGGTATCCGAAGGGATTTCCGCACGAAAAAAAAACAGAAAAAAAGGTACATAATGTTAATTACATTTAAACAAGAAATATTATTTCTGACAATAAGTTTTGAAATATCATAGTCATAGTCAAGTCATTGATGATAAAAGCAACTGAATCTATTGTTTTTATTAAACGGTTTCAGTTAGCTTAGCCTCTTTATTTATTTATTTGAGTCAGATTTAGTAATTGAAATAAAACTATTTTTAAAGGATTTATTTGATGTTATTTTATTATTTACATTGAACCCGACGTTCGATTCAATGTAAATAATAAAATAACATCAAAAAATCCAAACAGAATCCGTTAAAAAAAGTTTTATTTTAATGTGTGACATTCGCGGAAACTTCCTACAATAAAACCCCTTCCTGTTGACTGATTGACCTGATATTTGGTACAGACCTTTGGTTCAGATTAAAATACTTAAAACATAACCCTCAATATCGGTATCTAATTACAGGGATTGAGTACAAAGTGTGTATAAGACAAAAATGCAAATCAAATATGGCCAGCCAAATTAAAACTTGATGAGTAAAATTTTATTAAAATCAATAAAACTGACTTCAAAAACCATTAAAAACAGGCACTAAAACAGAAGATTAACTAACTTACAGATTTCATTTAAAAAAAAAACGACTGGTTGCACTCCGGGCACTTCTGCCGGCACAGAAGTGAAAACTTGAATATTAACGTTATGCATTTTTGAGATTTTGGAATGGTTAGGGAATATTTTTGCACATCATCATCATCATCATCAACCTGTTCTAGTCCACTGCTGGACATAGGTCTCCCCTAATGAGCGCCATAGCGCCCTGTCTTCAGCTTGCCGCATATTTTTGCACGAATTGCTTTAATCATCAGTATAAAAGTACTATCATTTATGTGGGAACATACAATATTAATTTATCGCGCGCTGTCGTACACAAACATGACAATTTATATTACATTAAAAATTTAACACTTCAGAATTATTACAATTATTTTACATTAAAAAGTTTAACTCTCAGAAAAATCAACTTCCATCCATAATTTCAACGACTTTTTCACCATCATTATTACCAGAACCATCATCGCCAATATATTTATAAAGTACTCACTCATTTTCTTTCTCTATTTCTTCGTCACTTTTTTCATCAATAGATGTAATTTGTATATAATGTGTATAGATGCAATTTCCATTTTATATCAATAGATTTATGGCACAAAATAGAATAAATATTACAAAAAGTTATATGATGCCAAAAAATGTTTCTTGGGCCTCTTTCTGAATCGATCTCAGGCTTGACGAAGTCAATGACCACTCATTAGATGAACGCGTGGCCAAGATTGTTAAGTACAGTGTGAAATTAGCGTTTCCATATTTGTTGTCTTACGATCAGGTCACGTTTTTACTGACGCGAGTTTAAGCTTTTTACCGAATCCAAAAAAAAGTGCACAACGCCGCTAAAGAAGTTTTCACTTCAAAAAAATACGCGTAAGACTTTTCTTTTGAAGTCAGAAGATTACATACGTGTCTATAGTCTCACTACCATGGATGCCCAAGACCGTGTGAAGTGGAGGAGCAAATGCCGGAAAGCGAACTCCGGACTCTGAGATGACAGTCTCGGACGCCACTGGCAGTAATGCTGAAATGATGATGACAATTTCTGCTGTTTTAGTATGCATCATACATTCCCGTTTATAATTTCTATAACAATAAATTTACACCGGTATTATGTCGACACGAATATTGTTTGGTATATGGTCTTCTTGGTATTCAGTACAACATTTTTAGCTAGTATATTCAACGCTGTATGTAAACGTAACAATTTTTCGAAATTCCCTGTTCCATTGATCTGGCTCTATTGGAACTAGTAACGATACGCTAACAATTTAGCCTTGAGCCACTTTATTTCATCGCTGCCTTTTCAAATGAAAATGGTTCCAAACTGTTTCAGGTTCGATGCTCTAATTGTAAGACTCGGTTCACATAAAGAGCGATAGCAATCGTTAGCAGTAACAAACGAGTCACTGAGTAAGTTACGTCTCGTGGCGGCGCCATTAAATGTGTGGAATATTTGGTTTCTGAACGTGCTTATCATACCAAAAACAAGGAAGAAATAGCAGGAATCCATTTTTTCAGCAATATTGGAACTATTATTGAAATATTTAAAATATAGTTTGAAAAGTGAGTGCGTCCAGCGAAGAGCTCCAGAAGAGTTGAGGAAATAGGTTTCTAATGCTTAATATAGTTTTTTACTATAATATAATACTATCTACATAGTTTAATATAATACCTATGCCTTACTCGGTCTGCAAGGCGAATCGCTGCTTGCAATGTTGAGCTGAGTGAGACATCGTGATTCTTGTCCAATAGATTTGGCCACTATTGCGGAATCAGATTTTGAAAATTTTGAACAGTGATCATTCCTCCGTGGCAAGTCCGATTTTGAAAATTCTTTTTTAAAGTCACAACTCTGGACATGCTTTCTGAGTGTGTAAAGTTTGGTCACAGTGTCTCGAGCGGTTATTATGTAATTCCATCTTGAATTTTTGAACGGTGATCATTCGTCTGTGGTAGCATTAATTTTTTCAAAATAAATCCATAAACCTTCCTCTGATTCACTTCTTTAATCATGCCAAATTTGGTTCTGATTGGATAAGTAGTTTAGGAGGAGACCTATGACAAAGAAAATCCTGAAGTCTGGTATATGGAGCTTTCGCTCGACTTCGTCTCACTCAGCTCAATTAATTTTAATTCATATACAATTATTAATTTCATCTTAGTTGTTTTTCTTACCTATAACCTATAAAACTTTTCTCGCTGGTAGAGGTGAAAAGTTATATGTGTCACACGAGAACAAATATTTTTTGTCTCGTGCCTTTAAATCAATCACTGCGCTCAGTAGTCTATGTTAATCTATGTATGATATGTACGTATTTACAAAAAAGAATTATAAAAGTATGTTTTTCCGCATTCTGTAACCCATAACACAAGCTAGTTAAACTCTGCTTAATTTGGCACTAGAAAGCGCTGTGTAGAATGTCGTAGAATATTTATTCATACCACCACCTTCCACGATATGAAGTAAGTCTTAAGATGAGAAAAATAGTTGTACATACATTGTAGGCTTGTTTTGCAAACACACCCAAAAATATATTTCAACTTTGCCACCGAAATGAGGTAAACCGGACAAAAACAGAAACTACAAATCTAATGGGGCGGAAATCACACAGTGATTGTCAAACTTCGGGCCAAACTTAGATATTTTTGTTGCAGTATTTTTATTCAAAATTACAGACCTTAGGCGTGATGCATATTATTCGACGCGTCTTTATATAGTGAGCAATAAATATGAAGAAAATGAAATCAAATCAAACGTCTTCGACTTCAAAAACACAAAAAAAAATATTTTTTAGGGACAATTTGTATGGTAGGTACCCGAAACCTTGAACGTACAAACCCCAAAATCTAATCAGTTCTTCCCATTAACCAAACAAGATGATTGGCGAAAGAATTTTTTAAATCGGATAAGTGGTTCTTGAGTTATTGCGTAAAAAAAGACATCCAGACCAACAGACAGACCGACACAAAATTTTTTTTTGCTTAATAAGACTTAGAATCATGTGAAGCGTCGAGAAAAGTGATAAAAAGTGGGTGTAAGATTTTGATTTTTTTGCGTGATTTTAAGACTTCGGTGTCCACCTGGTTGGTGGCCCGAAGTAAAAAGTTTAAAAACTTACCTGATAACATTTACTTGATAAAAGCACAGTAACCAACATAACAATATAAAACAAATGTTGATAGCTTTCGGGACATATCAAAACAGAAGAGTAAATTTCTCTAAGCTATTAAGCGTTAAGCTATCCACTTATATGTGTTTTTATTTACAGCCCACTGAAGCTTTCAGCGCTAATTGTATACCTTTTTCTGCGGGCTTGTTTACGTTCTCCTTAATAGTTATTGTGGAAAAGCATTTTTATTAAAAGAGTATGGTTTCTTGAAACAAAACAATCAAGGAGTAATTATATCTTTTTATTATTAAATCTTGATATTATTCGGTAAAAATAACCAAATTATCGGTTATAGTATGCATACAAACTAACATTTAAAAAGTTTTTGTTTTTAATTATTTTATTTTTAATAACCGCCTTCCAAAATGGAGGGAGGTTCACAATTAGTCGGAATCGTATATTTTTAATGTGTATTTTCCCATTACTCGAAGACGTCGATTTGAAAAATTATTTTTTTGTTTCAAAGGATATAATTCCCAAGAGGTCCCATTTAAATTTCATGAAGATCTGATGCTTAGTTTCGGAGACAGACAACGGAACTCTTCAATAAATGCCAGCAAATCAACCATGATTGCTGCTATAGTACCTATATCTAGGCATTGTTTATGCTATTACATAACATAACATCACGTCTATATTCCCTAATTAGGTTTGTAGTTCAGTACATATGTTTGGTATATACGTTCGTCATCTGTAAACCGATTTTTAAAATTCTTTCAATATCGAATTTGGTTTTGCTCTCAGTTACTTACATTAATATGCTAGATATTTTTATGAAAAGCGAACACGATATTGTATAAGAACCTATATTCATATTTATTTATTTAAATATTAAACCTACCTACTACCATTAACCATTTATATACTTACAATTCGATACATAAAATTCATTAAATTTCAAAATTGTGTTAAATCACTAGGCCTCAATGAGTTGCTGAACAAGCCATCGCCCAATTTTTTTTTCAGTGCCTATTGTGGTAAATTGTAGTGTTCGAAATTCAAATCACTTTTACTCACGCTCAAAAAGGAAAAAAATCGCATTTTGCTGCGAGTTTTTAGTCAGCAAAGGGGTCCTTTTCGTGCTGGAGAGGTGAAAATATGATTATCTCCTCTTTTTATATCGTGCTGTATTTCTTCACAATCAACATATAAAAATAAACAAAAACTTGTAAAAATAGACTTAGGTCTATTTTTTCTCCCAAACCGGGGCAAAACAGGGACACCGTGGTTCCCAAACCTGAGGGGCCATCTCAAAACCGGAGATGGCCCAGGGTCAGTCGGGGTGCGAGGGATATGCTCTACGGGCAATCTTACAACCCGTCTGTAGGGTCTGTAGACCCGAAGCGGCGTGCGGTTTTAGTCGGTTCAAGCCCAACATAACCGCCCCCGCTGGCCGGCGGGGGGGTATCCGAAGGGATTTCCGCACGAAAAAAAAAAGATCTATTTTTTCTAATACTCTCAAGATTTTATTAATTCTTGTAAGTCGGCTTCTAGGTTCGTAATCTTTCGTTTCGTTAAGATATTGGAAACTAGTGGCTATGAGGACCTCAGCTTAAGTCGGATATTACTCATTACGTAATGCATGGGTACATCGAGTACTTACAAACATCTTTACAAACTTCCACATTCATAATATTAGTAGGATTCATTCCAAAGAACAATGAATGAAGCTATAGTAATATTTACTTATAAAACAGTCTAATAATAATCTTAAAATAACATAACTTCACGCCTGTATCCCCGAAGGGGTAGGCAGAGGTGTATTGCACACACCCACGATTCGCCAGTTATGTTTAGGTCCCAATGTAATAGGGGGCGAGCCTATTGCCATCTACCGGGCACATTACTAAGCGAGCGATAATCAACATTTTTAATACACACATAACTCCGAAAAGTCAGAGGTGTGTGCCCGGGGCGACTGGGGATCGAACTCGAGACCTCGTCTCGGCAGTCCGTTACGTACACCACTAGGCTATCGTCGCGTAAAATAAAAAGATAATTAATAATGCCTTGTGACAAGTATATTTGATCAAAATGACACGAAAGATATCTATTCTTCATTGTATAATGATTCATTATGTCCGCCATAATATTTGTAACGATATCTTTCCTTTACCTCCCCACCAAATTATGTTTGCGACGTATCATTTAGTTTAGG
The DNA here is from genome assembly GCA_946251805.1 of Cybosia mesomella. Lineage (NCBI taxonomy): Eukaryota > Metazoa > Arthropoda > Insecta > Lepidoptera > Erebidae > Cybosia > Cybosia mesomella. The sequence goes on along the minus strand of OX276400.1, from coordinate 28,383,937 downwards.
GAAACTGAGGGTAGTATTATTTATTAAGATATTTATTGGTTGTGATTTTGAGGGTGGGATGATTAGGTTTTACAAAATTTTACTTTGCTTTAAAAATGAAAATAATTATTGTAAGTATTTAAAAATCAGTAGATTACTTTCTTATATGTTGGGATGCCGTATTATTTATCTATACATATAAATAAAATTGAAGTGTCTGTTTGTAATATTGAAATAACCGTTTTTTACTACATGTAAATGAATATATATTGGTGCATACACCAAAATAACATTTTTTTTTACAATTTTTGTCTGGCTGTCTGTTTGTTCCGGCTAATCTCTGAAATGGCTGAGCCAATTTTGACGGGACTTCACTGACAGATAGGTAATGTTACAAAGCGTAACATAAGGCACTTTAATTTTATAAAAAAAATTAGGGTTCCGCGCAAAAGAACCAAAACCATAAAAATCGAAATCCACGCGGTCGTAGTCGCGGGCACAGTTAGTTATATATATATATTCATTATATTCTTTGTGTTTGTGTGCTAATAACTGCGATGCCACACAGTTATTTTAAAGTATCTTTATCGTTACCTTCATTTTAAATCCGTATTTAACAAATGATTGTTACTTTAGAAGTATGATTGCAAAAGTTTCATATGTTAGGTATTCAATACCTCATCATGGAGGATTGGCTAGAGAGGCGACACGGAAGCCTCTCGTACCGACTGACGCAGGTGATCTCCGGGAAGGGGTGCTTCGGGACCACCTGCATCGGATCAGGAAGGAGCCAACGCCTGAGTGTCTTCACTGCGACGAGCGCGTGGGCCGCCGCCACCTCCTTCTGCGAGCATGTAATGCTCGCGAAGGAGATGGCGGAGCGCGCCCGGGAGAGATTTAGAACTCTCCCGGCCCGCCGAGCCCGCAACTTGCTCGCCACGCGTCGCAGGCGACTCAGGCGCCGGAGGTCGCTTAACGACCTCCGTCCTCCATGAGCGCAGGCCTGGGGGTGGCAGGTGAGGCCGCCTGTCACCCCAGCAGAAGCAGGCCGGGACGGTGGGGCGACTAGCACCCCTCCCCCAAACCGGGGCAAGACGGGGACACCGTGGTTCCCAAACCCGAGGGGGGCATCTCGAAACCGGAGGTGGCCCAGGGTCAGTCGGATATGCTCTATGGGCAACCTTACACCCCGACGTCTGTAGACCCGAGACGGCGTGCGGTTTTAGTCGGTTCAAGCCCGACATAACCGCCCCCGCTGGCCGGCGGGGAGTATCCGAAGGGATTTCCGCACGAAAAAAAAACAAAAAAAGGTATTCAATACCTGAGTATCTCATTCAAAGATTACTTATTTATTGTGAATTCGTTTTGATATGTCTAGGAAGAAGTAAAGTAACTTTCACCGAATAAACTTCCTATATTACATTATAAGAACCCTGCTCTGCCCCTGCTTATATTTGACATTGATGGTAAGGAATTATTGGCGCCCAACATGTGACATAATATGGCGCCCAAAGTGGGACGGGTCAGTAGTAACTTTAATCGTTAACTTTGCTAATTATTTCAGAAAGTAGATACTTTTGAATGAAACTATGAAGCAATTTATTTTCAAACTTTTCCTACATAGGGTTCAAGTCCTTTCTGGATGTTGACTTTTTACAAGCTTTTATTTAACTTACAAACTTGCAGGGGTTGTGCTGATTTTAAAAGCATGTAAACGCAATTAGAACAAAACTAAAAAATATTATTTTACATTGATTTTTCTAAAAATAGCTTGTTAAAAACAAGCTTTTATTTAAATCTTTTTTTATTAATTATTTTGTTGATTGAATTTATGAGTAAGTACGCTACACAAAGTAAATATGTTTAACCACTCAGTCATTTACCTGCAATATGGAGTTGTACTAGCACGAGTTCAAACGAGGATTGATTTCTACAGTCAATTTTATTGCATCTATTCATAATGGCGCTAATGCACTTACTTCAAAGGTGAACTGTGAAATATTAGCTAAACTGTGATAGACGAACCTATGGGGGTCAAAGGTCAAATACAAGCTTGCGTTTATGCGGCGTAAAACAAATCAGCAATGACCCTTTTAAGAGTACGAACATTTGTTTTATCTTTTGCATGAAATTAACAAAATATAACAAGCAGCTAGTATTTACTTCCCGCTATTTTTGAAAATTTGTGAGAGCGAATCACTTTGTATCCCATCAGGAAATATATCGAAAAAAGTGAGACAGGTTGATAAAAACTCAATCGAATGAAGTGAAAATTAATATTAAATCTCTAACGTAATGAAGTACAATTTTGTTTAGATTGGAGTCCTGACCAAATATTTACGTGACCTGCTTTCCTATGTGCTGGAGTATCGCAAAACAAAATCGATACAATCAGATATTTTTCTATAAAACTACACAATAAACTACAAACAATTACAATTAGCTTTGTCGTACGAATGGGTAAACTCAATAGAAGGTCAACGCAAAGGTAATCGAAAGTAAGTAGTAAATATCCTAGCGTTCTTGGCCCACTTCCTTTCCAGTTGTACTCTGTCTACTCTCCATTTTCTTTCTCTCTCTATAAGTTTCTGATTAAGTAAACGATCATACTTGTTTTTTGCTACCTCAATAGTACAAACAAATCAAAAACAAGATAGGATCACAATTTAGTTGTGTTTACACCTGAATTAAAACAATTTCTAGAGTAAAGCAAACTGTAATATACTTATTTACATAGCACAATTTAGACTCAAACTAAGCGTAACTTGTATTATGGGTTCTAAAATGCAAAAAAAAACTATAGTATACCTACATACATTATTTTTTTTATGTATTGTAAAAACATACATTATTATAATATATAGAATCATCTAAACCTCTGCAAATAGATAAATTCGTACAGCAGATCCACAAAATCTGACGTGGCAGTAAAATCTTGTAGAAAACCTTTCAAATTTTTTTATTAACAATCACTTCCATCTATATACTCGAAACAGCTTTATTTGTCAATAATCCAAACCTGATCGAGAAAGCATGCGTGAATAAAATGTATCTCTCACGAGATGTGAAAAAATTACCAGTGACACGATCAGTAAGTAAATTTAATCAGAACAATTGTAATGGCATGATAGTTAAAGTTTATCAAACCCTAAGAGAATTACTCTTTTCAAAATTTAGGAGGGAAATGTTTAAATGGTTGTCCGAAAACTGCTTTTCACAATGAATGAAGTAAATAAAACTTTAAGAAATAAAACATTAGAAAAGTTGTACATTTATGCATTGTTATTATATTTTATTAATGATTCTTGATATATGATACTGTCCCGTCCTAGATGTTCTCTTTTTCTGTTCTAAATCTATACAAAATTGTATTCCTAATTAATCAATATCAATAATGTAATTTTTATTTTTATTTAATCTTATTCCTATTATTTCAACTTCTGATATTATTAATTATTTAAATTGACCATTTGTATAACATTTTATGATTGCTACTTAAACTCTAACTAAATAAGTAGTATAATAATATAATATATAGTGTAATAACTAAATAACTACTAAATAACAATCTAAATAAATTGAATTTTGTTTGGCGATAAACTGGCGAAACATAACGCCACAATGTATTTCATGCAAATAAAGACTTCTATTTCTAATCGAACGCCACGTCACGCAAGACATTAGCAAAGGTTTTTGACGCAGGTTTTCCTCTCAGGATTGCGAAATCAGACAGCAGTCACAATAGAATCCCATCAAAAATTACGGTAAGGAGAAGAGCCACCCCTGGGCTCCAAAAATTCAAGCTTTGAATACTACTGGGAACGGTCTGTAACTTAACCCAACAAGCCTTACGCATCGTAGAAAAATGGTGCGGGGAATTTGAACTATCGGTCAATCCAAACAAAACAGAGTTAGTTATGTTCACGAACAAAAGGGTATTAGGCGAATACCGATTGCCCAAACTCTTTGACACGGAACTCCAACTGTCAAAAGAGGTCAAATACCTTGGCGTTATTCTTGACAGCAAGTTAAAATGGAGTAGCCACCTAGACAATAAATTACAAAAGGCCGGGATTACCTTCTAGCAGTGCAGAAGAATGATTGGTAAAAAATGGGGGCTAACACCGAAAATCATCCTGTGGCTTTAAGAAACAGTAATCCGCCCCATGATAGCGTATGGCGCTATCGTCTGTTGGCCAAGGACCGAAAACAGCACAATAGCGGCTAAACTACAACGGACCCAAAGACTAGCCTGCATGGCAACCACTGGATGCATGAAAACTACCCCCACTGCGGCAATGGAAGCCATTCTCGAACTCCCACCCTTGGATCTGTTCATCCGCCAAGAAGCAACAGCTGCGACTATACGCCTAAGGGCACTCAACCTATGGAGCGAGAGAAACACACGACACACCTCACTGCTCACAGATCTCACAAAGGAGATACATATATTATGATAGGAGCAATAAATGATCGTGTACCCAAACAACACATATTCGATAAAAAATACAAGATCCACTTTCATGAGGACCACCGCTGTGAGGCTTTACGCCCAACGGAACTACACATCTTCACAGATGGACCAAAAAACTGGTACAGGCACCGGGGCTGGCGTCTTCTCGGAGGACCTTAATATATCCATCTAAACACCGCTGGGGACCCATAACACAGTATTTCAAGCTGAATGCATGGGGATTACCCTGGCAGCTTCAGCGGTAATGGCCAGGAGAGTGGAAGGCCACTCAATACGCATGCTCTCCGACAGCATGGCCATGCTGCAAGCTTTAAACAGCCACACTATAAACTCGGGACTAATACTGGAGTGCCATCTTAAATTGAACCACATAGGCCACTTCAACAACATAACCCTGCAATGGATCAAGGGCCCAAGCGGCTCGCGCGGCAATGATGCGGCAGATGAGCTTGCCAGGAGAGGATCTGACATGGTGATAATGGGACCTGAGCCCATAATACCGATCCCCTTTGCATACCTACGAACTATAGTAAACAAACGAACGAGAGATCAACACAACAGCTATTGGATAAATCTGGAAGTTTGCAGACAGGCGAGGGAAGCACTCCCTGTGCTTGAAAATAGACTGACCAGGCGTCTTCGACAACTGACCAAACGGCAACTGCGCACGGCCACAGCTGCAATCACGGGGCATGGCTCCTTCAATAAACACCTTTTTATTTTAGGAATCACCGACAGCCCTCTCTGCAGAGCCTGCATCAGTCAGGAAGAAACAGCGGCACACGTGCTCCTACACTGCCCTGCAACCGCCACATACAGGGTTAAGTACTTCGGAAACACAGGTACGCTCCGGGAAATCGCCGGCAGCGTGAATAGCTTGCTAGCGTTTTTCAACGAGCTGGGGTGGATCGAATAGGATGCCCACCCTCACGCAAAAACCGCGCCTTGTCGTGGAGTTGCGGATACCAGCCCGTGATAACATACCATACCATACTACTGGGATTGGCGCTCAGATGAAGAAGAACAAAGACTACGGTTGAATTTATTTAAAAAATAATTATTTTGCTTTGCAATAATTTCTCTACCGCCTTGCGGAATGTAAATAATCTATCATAGTTACTTCATGTGGCAGTTATTGATAAACTACTTAATTGAAGTTTACGCTTCTTGTAGAGTTACTATTGAGAAAATATCGAAGTTGATATTCGAAGGATTCATAATATGTATGTATTTACAAAAAAAATGTATATAAGTATGTTTATCCGCATTCTGGAACCCATAACACAAGCTAGTTAAACTATGCTTACTTTGGGTCTAGAAAGCGGTGTGTAGAATTTCGTAGAATATTTATTATTATTATTATTAAATAATTCAGTCTCTTTGCCAATGGGGGTTGACAAAGACCACGTCTTTTAATTTAGTGTGATACTAGTTTTTTAACAAAATGTTCACATATATGTTACCCGAGTAAAGGCACTGGGAATTTCGATTATAATTCTACTTCCTATCCCACTGTGGAGGAATGAGTTGTGATGCTCCTCCAACACAATGATACCCCCCCCCCCGCCGGCCAGCGGGGGCGGTTTGTCGGGCTTGAACTGACTAAAACCGCACGCCGTCTCGGATCTACAGATGCCGGGGTGTAAGGTTGCCCATAAAGCATATACCTCGCACCCCCACTGGCCCTGGGCCATCTCCAGTTTCGAGATGGCCCCCTCTGGTTTGGGAAATGCAAATTTAAAATCTTTGCAAGTTTTAAAAGAAACCATTCTTTTGAGTAATAGGTACAATACCAGCCAGCCAGCTATTTAATTAAAAACTTTTATACCAAGAGATTTACAATTAAAAAAAAACAATACAGCAGCGCATAAAATTAGAACGAAAAATCTAATTATTAATTAAAATTACCCCAAAGGCTCCTAAATCAGACCTAATTTAACAAATTCAATTTAGACCAACGCAACCTTTGTTAAATGTGAAGAAATGAAATTAGTCCCATCGGAACGTGGCATAATATTTCAGAAACAATTGTTCAAGTCGGAAATAAAAATTTCCTGTAAAAGAGAAACTCGGTCAATAATAGCTGTGAATATTCACTTTTTACCAACTAGGGCTATGTTCATACTGCAACTTGTAATTACCGTAATTGAAACTTCAGATGGCTTTCGAGTACTGGAAGTATAGATTTAGATCGGAAAAAGAGAACATCTAGGACGGGGCTTGAACCCGCGACTAGTCCCAGGGGGACTGCTCTGACCAACTGAGCCACCTAGACGCGTCCCAGTTATTCAAAATTCTTTGATGTATTATATACGTTTCAAGGCGACGCTGGAGCCATCTACAGTAATTCTTGCGAACTACGGAAACAATGAATGACTTTACAATCATTTTTAAACATCGTTTTTAGATTACTCCGCCACATTACCCCAATTAAATGTTTAAGTAATTGGTATGCTTGTTTCTTATAAATTTACATCGGAACAAGAGAACATCTAGGAAGGGACTTGAACCCGCGACCAGTCCCTTACACGGGAAATGCTCTGAACAACTGAGCCACCTAGGCACGTCAAAGAAATATTAGAAAATCAAATCTAAATCTATAGACATATAACGTAAGCATACTAATTGTTTAAAAATGTAATTGTACTAGAAGTATGCTTCCCTTATACCACTAGGTCTGCAAGGCGAATCGCTGCTTGCAATGTTGAGCTGAGTGAGACATCGTGATTTGAATTATTAAGAGCGATTTATTTATCATTAAAATCATTCATTCATCATCACTTTCATAGTTATTCGGGAGTTTTGGACGACTGTTTTGGCGCCAAAACTTGTCGAATAGATTTGACCGCTATTGCGGAATCAGATTTTGAAAATTTTGAACAGTGATCATTCCTCCGTGGCAAGTCCGATTTTGAAAATTATTTTTGAAAGTCACAACTCTGAACATGCTTTCTGAGCGTGTAAATTTGGTCACAGTGTCTCGAGCGGTTATTATGTAATTCCATCTGGAATTTTTTGACGGTGATCATTCCTCTGTGGTAGCATTAATTTTTTCAAAATATATCCATAAACCTTCCTCTGATTGACCTCTTTAATCATGCCAAATTTGGTTCTGATTGGATTAGTAGTTTAGGAGGAGACCTGTGACAAAGAAAATCCTGAAGTCTGGTATGAGGAGCTTTCGCTCGACTTCGTCTCACTCAGCTCAATAATATAGTATAACTAGCTGTGCCCCACGGGTGCACCCGCCCTGCGCGAGAGACACTTCCAAAGTGGTAAAATGTGCCCCCCACCCTCCCTGTAACTTCTAAAATAAGGTAATGATAAAACTAAAAAATATATATGATGTACATTACCATGTAAACTTCCACTGATAATTGGTTTGAATGAGATCTAAACCGCAATTTACCTTTCATTCAATCAACTCAAATATAAAAATGAAAGGTTTAATGACAGTGAAGGAAGCTCGTGAAGTATGTAATGACAGAAGCAGATGTCGGGCTGTTGTCTCTGCCTACCCCGGAGGGAAAAAGGCGTGAGTATGTATGTATGTAAAAAAAAACCTTATTATGTTACTTGCTGCTACGGAACCCTTAATGGGTGAGTCCGACTCGCACTTGGTCGCTTTTTTTCTTATTGCTCCTAAGGTTCAAAGGATGATGTTATAGTCTTTAACTTTCCCCAAGAAGTTTGCTATCAAACTCAGAAACAATTTTTCAAATCGCACATGTAGTTTCAGAAATTATATATTACTTACATAAACATAACTTCACGCCTGTATCCCCGAAGGGGTAGGCAGAGGTGTATTACACACCCACGATTCGCCAGTTATGTTTAGGTCCCAATGTAATAGGGGGCGAGCCTATTGCCATCTACCGGGCACATTAATAAGCGAGCGATAATTAACATTTTTAATACACACACAACTACGAAAAGTCAGAGATGTGGTCCCGGGGCGACTGGGGATCGAACTCGAGACCTCGTCTCGGCAGTCCGTTACGTACGCTACTGGGGTATTGCCGCTATATATTATTATATATATTATTGTTTTTTTTTAAAGAATATCGCTATCTTTACTTGTCTTTCGTGGCGTGGCGATAGAGAAGTTGCGAGTTAGATATCACGAGTCTGATTCCCGTTCATGAATATTCGTATGTACAAATTTATCTATTTGCATCGGTCTAGGTGATTCTATGTATAATAATATGTGTGTTTTCACAAAAGTAATAATATATATGTGTATGTTTATCCACATTCTAGGACCCATGGTTGAGACTAAACGGTGCTGTGTCATCATCGACAGGCATGAGACAGTCGAAGATCTTTATCAAGGGTATCGACAAGAAAAAGACCAGTCAACTGACCAAACTCTCAAGAGGGAACATGAGGCTCGTCATAGAACTAATAACAGGACACTGCAGACTAAACAGACACCCAACAGTGATCGGAGTGAAGACTGACCCCAACTGTCCGAAGTGCATGGAGACAGAAGAGACCAGTTTCCACCTGCTGGCCGAGTGTCCCATGTACTCATTAATTAGATGGGAACTTCTGGGATCGGACACACTGGACACGGAGGAGTTGAAGGATCTGAAGGTGGAACTTATCGTAAGATTCTACAAGGACACAAGGTTTGTAGGGGCGCCGTGAATGCTGGAATAACCACGCTCTCCCCAACGGGAAGGCTGGGGAAATGGATGAAGTGACCCACAAGCTTCGTGATCCAGTTTCCGGTGTCCTCAATTGTAATAATAACAAAAAAAACGATGCTGTGTTATATGTCCTAGAGTATCATCAACAGCATGTTCTAAAGTACAACCTTGTGGATTCAGAGGTACCGTACTATAGGTATGTGCCCGACGCAGTTCTCGAAAATGGACACATCACGCTGTACTGGGATCGATCTATCATCACTGACAGGACTATTGTAGCTAATAAACCTGATATAGTGTTGATAGATCGATCAGAGCGCCGCGCAATAATTATCGATATCACCATTCCACATGACGAGAATCTTGTGAAAGCCAAGCAAGTATTATTCCGATAGTTGTATCGGTTCACGGACTGATTGCCAAGAGCCTCGATTAACATCTCAAGAGACTCGCGTTAGGCAGTTGGGTCAAGGGCTTGATGCAAAAGGCAGTGCTCCTCGACACGGCACGTTTTTTGAGGAGATTCCTCTGTCTGGAGCCCTAACCCCCGGTAGCTTGGTCCCTGTACCCGATGCCGGTGGGCTACTATTTTTTATATTTTTAAATATATTTGTTTTTTTTTATATAGAATGTATTTAAAAATATAATTTATATGTATTTAAAGTTTAATAAAGGAAATAATAATACTCTTGCATGACATAACCGCCCCCGCTGGCCGGCGGGGGGTATCCGAAGGGATATCCGCACGAAAAAAAAAATCTAGACTACACGATATCCTATATACTTCACCTTGTAATCCCAAGTCGTCAGTACCAAAAAGCCTGTATTTTCTCTAAGTTATAAGTAGGTCTGTAAAATCGTACTGCGAAAGTTTGTGTTTGCATTGGTCTGGTTTTTTCTGTGTATAATATGTATTTATTTACAAAAAAAAGTATCTAAGTATGTATATCCGCATTCTTGAACCCATATGACAAGCTCTGCTTAGTTTGGGTCTGGCGCTGTGTAATATGTCGTAGAATATTTATTTATTTATTATTTATTATAGTATGGATGTATGGATGTTTGTTACTCTATCACGCTAAAACGGCTGAACGGATATGGCTGAAATTTGGTGCAGGGATAGATAATACTCTGAAATAACACAAAGGCTACTTTTTATCCCTGGAAAAGGAAGCAGGAACGGGAACATATCACAAAAAATTTGCCAGCTCTCTTGAAACAAGATTGCAAACTAATGCAATAGGCAAACATTTCACAAACTAATCAACATTTTACATCCATTCACCTACATTTTCCAGTTCAGCAAACATTTGTCCATTAGTTTCCTGTTCACATACTTAAGTAGGTATATCCACAGAGCCAATTCAACAATCATTAGTTACTCATAGTGGAGCCGTCCCTGCTAATGGCATTATGTTGTTTGGTTTAACTTTGCCAAGAACTTAAAGTCACTTCGTACTCAAGCCAACCTGAATTAAAAGAAAAATGTGATCGTTATGGAACGCCCGACAGAATTAAGTGAATCATCCAAATTGTTTACTTTTAAATTTGGAATTATGGCATACGCCATCATGTGGTGTTGTCGTCCTATTAATATTCTCGGGGCTGGCATACTTTCTGATTGAACAGACGAGGAACTGGTGTAGGTTTTTCTTTCGAGGTTGGGAGGTCAGGCAACAGTTGTTCCTGTAATAGACAAATTAGGCATAAGCATATAGGTGTTCTCGAATGATGTCAACCATTTCTTTTTTCTTCTTCTCACACACTTGCACATACACGTTTGTAATTACGACGTAAATGTTTCATACACATTTTTACAAGCGTTGCCAGAGTGTATGTAAAAGATGCTTCACTACAAAATTTTGGTAATATATCTATTTGAATCACACAGTTCTGTAATTGGTAATACAACAGTACAATGTCAATTTGACAGATTTGGGAAATCTTCTCTTGTATGAAAAATATCAGTGGTTTTTATAGATGGAAGCGCGACAACCTCCTACATAACATAACAGCGCAATTTCTTTTTGTATTGTAGCTCTTATTGTTACGGGTGCCACAATAAGCATCTTCATAGAAATAGAAATTTCGATAAGATAAAATTCGAAATGATGTTGACAAATCGATAATCAAATCGTAAGTTTTACAGGAAAGACTGGAATGGTAACTAATATATGCTAATACTAAACATTTATAGACGGACAATTGAGTCCCGAAGAAGAGGCGATCGTAAAAACCTTTTTTACGCGACTAAGTCAACAAAGAAGGTAATGACTCGGTTAATTAGATCACTGGTGCCTATCGGACGTGTTATCGAGCCTACCGCTTTCCCTGAAGGACTTTAGTGATTATAAATGACATTTTCGTTCAAAGAACATTAGTTCTTTACATAACATAACTTCCCGCCTGTATCCCCGAAGGGGTAGGCAGAGATGTTTTACACACCCACGATTCGCCAGTTACGTTTAGGTCCCAATGCAATAGAGGGCGAGCCTATTGCCATCTACCGGGTACAATACTAAGCGAGCGATATATACATTTTTAATACACACATAACTACGAAAAGTGAGAAGTGTGTGCCCGGGGCGACTGGGGATCGAACTCGAGACCTCGTCTCGGCAGTCCGTTACGTGCGCCAATGGGCTATCGCCGCTTTTTCTAGCTCTTTAAAGAAAACTCGGCCTGGCCAAAAGTAAGAAATATAATTGAACTACGTATGGCTTGAGCCCTGAAAATCTTCGTGAGGTCCTATACTCCCCCATGTTAAGTAAGATGGAGATGTTTGGGACCCGTCAATACGACTACTGTGAGTGAATTCTAAGGAATGAAGTCCACCAGTTTAGATACCAACAATGCTCATGCCGCTACAGACCGGTAAAATGGAAGTCAATGGGGGAGGCCTAAGTTCAGCAGCGGACTTGCTTTCATCATGATGATGATGATGATGATGAATGCTCATCATCACCATCGTAGTAACTTCCAAGTAGCGTCCAAAGTTTGCACTTGTGTCTATGTCGACTTTTCCGGGAGCAACTGCTGTCGAACCTTCTATCCCTGAATGGAAAACCTGCGCCGTATCCTCGTCCGTTCTTCAGCAGGTGCACCGACTTACAGGTGAGGTTGGATTGGGCCTTAAGGAAGTTGGTACATTCATTTTGATTCCAACAATAACTAATTAAAAAAAAACAATTTTTTTTAGTTGAACGGCCCAAAGATGCTTAAAGCACCCGGTATTGTAGAAAGAAGGAAAGAATAAACAAAAAAAAATTAAAAAATGGACGCAAAAACCACGACATGTATTCTTTTGCTGTACTTACATAAAACATTTTAAATGCAGTCCATGTTGGTGCAGACGTTTTTATCTTCTGGCATCGAGGGTATTAAGTTATATTTCTGTCAAGCTTCTAGTTTTAAAGTCTTGTTAAAGTTGTAAATGACATGAAATGCAAGTCTTACGCGTAGTTTTTCATTTGAGTCTCTTCATTTTTCTAATTATTTTGTTAGATTTGTAGAACCATAGCTATCTTAGCACTAATTTAATGAAGAGATTAGTTGAAATTTGGTAAGGTTAGATGACATTAGGTGTAATTAGAGGAGAATAGATGATGATTAAGGAATTAGGTATGTGAGATGTGAGATTAGGTGTTATTAAGGGATTATGTACATGAACTGATGTGAGATAAGGTGTTCTTAAGAGATTATTCAGATACATACAATACATACATACATAACTTCACGCCTATATCCCCGAAGGGGTAGGCAGATATGTGTATTACACACCCACGATTCGCCAGTTATGTTTAGGTCCCAATGTAATAGGGGGCGAGCCTATTGCCATCTATCGGGCACATTATTAACCGCTGGTGTGTGCACCGATTAATTTAATACCGCTCCTGTGCGCGGGTGCTTAATCAGATGACGTCATTCCGCGCCCGCGCGGGTCGAGTTACGAAACAAAAAATAATTTATGGCTTTACAAGTGATAAGAGACGCTGAAGTGTTATTTTTTGTTAAGATTATGAGTCATTCTTTCAATTCTAATAAGAATCTTATAAGAATTCTTATAAGAATTTATTATATGTGACTGTAAACATTGACGATAGTTGAAACTGTTACTATGTCAACTTTAAGTGTGTTTATTTCAAAAAGTAAATCGATAACCTATGTATTTTATAATTTTAAATTGTCTACAGGTTCCTACTACATAGGAGTATATAAAAAAAAGCATATGTAATAGTACAAAAATATTTATTTACAGGCCTATGACTAGGACGAAACATTTGCTGGCGGCGAACAATTTTTCGGCAAAATTAAATGATTTATTTTATTTTTATCGACCTACGTAATCTAAAAATATGTTAACACCTGAAAGCTTAATTCATATTGTAACAGAAAACGTAAACATTATTACGATAGGTATTTCTTTTGCAGAAAAATATGGGATTCAATGTAGGTATTACCACTTTCGTAAAAACACATGGGACCTTACTTGTGTTTATTTGTTCAGTAAAGTTTGAGTAAAGGAAATAAATCATAAGTATTTTTATTCTACAAAAAACGCTCTTTCCAATGATATATCACACTTGTTGTACATTATTCTGTATATTTTTACAACAGCGATTGTAAAAGAAACAAACTAAAAAATCTCGGAACTGGGGTAACAGCAACAGATCACGTGATCTGTTAGGCTATTGGCACACATGTGGTAAAATTCAGGTGTAAATGTGTGAAGTTTTTCATAACTGTTTTTTTAAGCGAGCGATAATTAACTTTTATTAATGCACACATAACTACGAAAAGTCAGAGGTGTGTGCTCGGGCGGCGGGGCGACTGGGGATTGAACTCGAGACCTCGTCTTAGCAGTCCGTTACATACTCCACTGGGCTATCGCAGATTATTTTTGTGAGAAAATGTGAGGTTAAGTTGCGATTAAGGATTATGTCCGTCAGATAATGTGAGATTAAGTCAGAATAGGTGTATATAAGTGAGATTTTGTTGTAACATTAGCTGATATTAAGTCAGATGAGATAATGGTGTGTTATAATATCAACTTTAAGTAACCTGTAAAGGAACCTTCTCCCATTGGTAATTCTAGTTTTTCCATTCTCCTCAGCTCTGTTGGTGTTCGTAGGTAACCGCTTACGTGTACTTACTTGTTTGCCACTTGAATAGCTTAGAAAAATAGTAATTCAAACTAAACGTCCACGTTCGGTATCAACTGTTAAGGTACATTTTAATCATAAAAAGTTGAAGAATTTACCCTTTTTCGCAAAACTTTTTCTGGAAGTTTCTTCTATACTTTTGGGAGCCGCTGTTGGGTGCCCCTATACAATTACATGGGAATCAAATTTAAGGGTTTACCTTTATGATCATGCTTTATATTCTTACTTCCTCTGTGGCGCAGTTACAACGAGAGCGACCACTATCCATGAAGTAACGAATTCGATGCCTGTCCAAACAAACATTGTTATATTTTTCTGTTGGGAAATTTTCAGTTGCAATTCAAAATACAGCAGAGCAAGTCAACATTCCCCTCTTCCAACAGAACCTTTCTTATGGGAATAATCTGACCATCTGAGCTACCTAAACAAGTCTTGGTTATTGTAAATTCTTCTATACATACATCTTACAGCGACGCTTTTTCCGATCAAAAATTATAAAACACAAATATTTACTAACTTTTGAAAACTTTTTTTTAAATAACATTTTGAATTTCAAATACATTCTCAATCACGCAAAAACAAAAGTCAGAAACCATTACTTACATCCATCGCTACTTAACTCGGTTTCCCAAATCTCAGTGGCCGTTCATCTTAAGCCCACAGCAGAGGGAGCAATACCACGCATGGCCGAAGCGACTGGCCAGCCAGATAAAGGGATTTGTGCTTAATGCATTGTGTTTCGTGAGTGAACCTGGCGAATGGACCAGCCTATATCGTGACCCGATCTGCGTTAGCAGGTTTTTTATGACCATTATTCGTTGACAGGTTAAGTACTTGTTTTTTGTTTTATTAGGGTCAGGTTTGTTGAATTATGGGTGTATAATTCAGTTTGGTGTGTTAGGAGTTGTATAATTGATAGCTTGTTGGTTTTAGTATTAGTTTCTTTGTGGGCTTTATTCTCTTGACCATTGGATTTTTTTTTTATCATCCTCCTTTTTTTTTTTGATGAGGAATATTAGTAATCGAAATTACTAATATTCCCTCTAAACCCTCCAGCTAAGCTTTATTGCTTGTGTTAGGAGTGGGTTCACGCCGGTAGTGTAATGGCCAGGATACGGACCCGGGACGTCTCGAGTATAGGGTCGACTCCTTAACCAATAAGCTACCGACGCTTCGAATACCAGATTGCGTCACAAGTTTACACTTTGGAGCCGGTGTCCGCTTATTATTTTTAATTGGTTTGTTGACCTGTTGGGAAGCCTGCCTTGTAACCTCTACTCCGATAGGAAACCCTGCGCCAGAGACTCGTACTTTGTTTCGCAGTTGCATCCACTAGCAGGTGAGGTCGACTTGGTGTTAGTAGGTCCCTGTAGACCCACCATGGGAGCTAATTATCTGCTGCTAATTCTGGATTTTGAATTCAGATCATGAGAACTGAACTCATCATCAACTTAGCGCTGTTCTCGGTTAGATCCAAGGCATTTACTTCAGAACCTGGGATCAACTTACTCCCTCTTCTCCTTTTGTATTTGGTTCACGCCTTCGCACGGTAGTGACTCCCGTGTGACTCTCGAATCCCAAAAGGAAAGCCTTAATAGAGCCTCGTTCGTCAATCAGCAGGTATACCAACTTGCAGGGAATGTAGGCTTGGGCCTGAAGCTCTTAGTGGGAATTCATACACACGTCATTAGAACGGAACTAATATGGAAAAATTCAACTACGTAGGATAAAGATAAAATTAAACAAACATTGTAAGTTAAATAAAAAGTTTTGAAAGCATCTGCCAAAAGTAATGCAGCAAAAGTAAGAATATAAAAACAGAAAGTCACTTAACTTAGCTTAGTAATATATTAAAAGAAAGAACCAAACTGATTACACAGGAAACAACGGAGCGATGGAGAAAAATAAAAATCAGTTGCCGCATAAAAGTTCTATTTACCCCTTGCAAAGAAGCGAATTGGTAACATGGAACATTTTATTTGAAGGGGTAAGATGCAGGGGGCGAATGGTGCCGACAATCATTTCCACGATTTGTTTACTAAATTGTTCATTATTTGAAGTTCATACACATGTTTTAAATATAATGGCGGCACGTCTCCTATCTGAGATCATTTATTTACTTTAATTGTCTACCTTGAAATGGAGGATGGCCCTGGAGCGGTTGCTTTGGGATTGTTAGACTGATAAGATTTGATAAGATCACGGGTTCGGCTGGATTTAAAACACATGACGGGTGCCTTCATAAATTTTATTATCCGTACTGTAATTTAGCCAATAAGCATTGTTTCTTCTCTGTGACACTAACAAAATTTCAAAGAAAAGAAAACTAAACTAATGTTTACCAAATGGACCACTGGTTGACAACGCGGCCCTGGAAAGACACCGGCTACAAAGTCAGGAGTCTTTTTGTGGCCCATTTACAAACATGTAATCACAATATTTTGTTTAGCCTAGTAGAGCAAACAGTTCATTTTCAAGCTTGTTTGTGGTCTAAATATTTTTCGATTTTATAATAGCACTTTTGGTAAAGTTTCGTTTTAATCAGAGTTTTCATTAGGGAGCTTATCTATACCTTATAACTATGGGTTATTCCTACTTATCCTAACCGATTTTGTCCCCACTGATGACAACTGAGAATCCATTTGGAAAAATGTCCCAACTGTCCCCACGGGATGACAATAGGGAATTGAATTTTAAAACTGCCCTGTATTCCCCACTTGAGACGTTGCTGTAAACTGTTCAGCAAGTGTTGCTAGAAGTGACCAATTGTGACATTTGTTTAGATAATATATAAATAATAAATATTGTAGGACAAAGTACACAACGCCATCTAGACCCAAACTAAGCAGAGCTTGTCCTATGGGTTCTAGAATGCGGATAAACATACTTAAATACTTTTTTTATGTAAATAAATACATATTATAATATAATGTATAATAGAAACACACATTGACCAATGCAAATATACATATTTGCACTAGCGGGAATCGAACCCGCGACCTCTGGCTTAGCAGCCAAACACACCACCGCTACGCTACAGAGGTCGTCAAATAACGAATACCTACTATGGTTTGAATTTGAGTTCGTTATGGCGCTCATTAGGGGAGACCTATGTCCAGCAGTGGACTAGAATAGGTTGATGATGATGATGATGATGATGATGAGATAATCTTGATGCTGTTAAATGAATGTATTCTGATCCGAATGTTCCACATACAATACCTTTGTTATATATGTAGGTATGGACGCGCGGTGCGCCGCTCCTCACACATCTCGATGTACCGACCTATATATATTAAATCAGTGCATAGGTAATAAAGCTAGCGATTGTTTCACTTGTCCGTCTTGTCCGCATATTTATCCGCATTAAATTCCCTGAAGTTTCGACCAGGTTAAACACTGAACATGGTCACTGACTGACCGGTTCGCACATTCTCGATATTTTTGTTTTACCATATACCGTCATATGAGTAACATACCACACTCAGTGTCACTGTTTTGTAAGCAAACTGCCGGTGTCTATCCAACTGCGCAGAAACCTATACCACAATCTCATTAATTTCCGTTAACATGGTTGTATCTCATGAATTGTGAAAGGTTGGTTAAATTCGACGCAAAAAATTTGTACATATACTCGAATTTAGTTATATTGTACGTTAGTTAGTTGCAGCCGTTGATATCTATATTACTAAACTAGCTGTTGCCCGCGGCTCCGCCCGCTTAGATTTCTGATCCCGTTCCCGCTTCCCATGGGAACCTATTCCAGGGATAAAAAGTAGCCTATGTGTTTTTCCAGCCTATAATATATCCCTGCACCAAATTTCAGCCAGATCCGTTCAGTCGTTTTTGCGTGAAAGAGCAATAAAGATACATACAGGTAGTAGAAATTTTATGACACAAATTTGTCACAAAGTTCAGCCGGGTGGGTACCACCGTGCACGATTGCGAAAAACCTGCAAGCAAGTGCATACCCGGGCAGGGGGATTGTGGTCGCAGCACTAGTGGGACCGGTGGGTGTCACGCGGTGCTGCGACGACAATCCTCTTCTGACGAGGCCGTCAAGCTGAGTGCCACCATTGTTAACATGGTACGTGTATGTTATGGTGACCCTCTTTCCTGAGACTTTACCTTCAGCTTACCATCAGGCGAGGTGAAGTCAAATTGAAGTGTCCTAAATATTAAAAAAAAACATACATACATACATACATACATACATACATACATACATACATACATATATACATACATACATACATACATACATACATACATACATACATACATACATACATACTCACTAACTTTCGAATTTATAATATTAGTAGGATTAACGTTGCAGCGTGTTAAGAGATAGTAATTGTTCGTTTAGAGTTAAAATTAAAAAATGCCTGTACGTGTATATTAAAAGCTTACATGGGTACATAAAAACATACAAAATATTATAGTACCGATAAAAACTCCAGACTTTTATTAAAAATATGCCACAATAGCTCTTCAAACTCATACAATTCCCATTTCTATGAAGTTTCTTTTTCATCACGAATAACCTCCGGGTTGCTAATTAATCTATCTCCAAGATCTTTTACTGCTTGCAATTATTTAAAAGTTTCATTTGCAAGCAAAAATATACCGCTGCAACGTTGTAGTGTTGATACAAGAAGGGGTGTAATTAGCCTTATACTAATTGTGCATTCGTTTTTTGCATAGCATTGTACAATCAGTAATCCTTTTTTCACACTGCTACGAAGTTAAAAATGGTGAGTAAACTACATTTAACTAATTTTCATACAGGAAGAGCGTATGCAACACGTTTTTACAGTGTGTCGATAGCTTACGTAGTGATTGAAAAGATGTTATATTTACAGTAACGGAGCAGAGTTCTAAAGTTGCAATAGATTTGTTTTTGCACATTAATAGACAAAATCCATCACTGGTAACTTAAATTACCCCTCCAGCAAAGCAAAATGGCTTGTGTTAGTAGTGGGTTCACGTCAATAGTGTAATGGCCAGGGTTCAAACCTGGGATCTCTTGATCGTAAGGCTGACTCCTTAACCACTCACTAAGCTACCGACACTTCGATTTTATGTATATGTCGCCGCTATCTGATTAAATTAGCCAGTTAATTGGACGCTTAAGACGTTCATTAAACTTTGGCATACAATCCAATGGCTGATAAACAACTAGCCATGTCGTTGAGCGAAACGTTTGAAGAGTTTAATTGGACTGACAGATTGATTATTTAGTTGTTTTTCTATCTTAGTGTGCGATGTCAAAGGATCCCTGCTTCGCGAGCATCTTATTTTCTCGTCCATTGCCACAAGTAACCGAACACGAAGGGTATGGAGGAGGTCTCTGCCATACCCTTCTAACCTATCTATCTGAGTCTCCCCTCCGCTCCATTGCAGTCCATTTATTCTATTCTATACTAAATTTGAATCACTTGGCTGAGTTTTGGTCAGCCATCTTCAACGGACTGATTTTCAATACGCTGAGTCATTTAAAGTTGAGTGATTCTTGATTAATGAACAATTGGCCTAGCCATTTGGTAACAAAATTAATATTATTTAATGAACGGCTTCGGCGTCCCGTTAGCATGCAAACCTAACTAGTTTACTGCGACATATACACATGGTTATGGAAGTGGCGAACAGATTCCTATCGGTCTTGCAAGCGCTCATAGGACATGGTAAACACAATAAGTAAACATAGTTTTTCAAACAGACGTAAGTTAAAAAATTCCCGCTAGTTATTCAAACAAAGGCAGTTTTCTTCCTGTTACTTCCTGTCCCACTATTCTGCATATAAACACTCTGTACATTAACTCGGACAGTAGCCGACTATAGTATCTTTACCTGTACTTTGTTGTTACCCGCCTGTAGTTCATTTAAAACCGGATTAGGGTGGCCATGATGTATAAATGTGCAACTATACTGGGAAATTAATTCGTTTTGGAATTTAGTGTGGGGTATGTCATAAAGCTTGGCCAGTTAGTCCTCCAGCGGTTTAGATAAGAATTGTGTATGTGAGTGTGTGTTGGTGTGGATGGCTTAGGATTGGGATGTTAGGCCATAAGCACTGTAACAATGCACATTGTACTTTTAAGGATATTAGTGGAATATGTAGTCGATTCCTTAGTTGATATCGATTCATAGTCTACTAATATTATCTGTATTCTTTCATCGACTCTGTCTATGGTTAGCCGTGGTCAACTCTATCGGCTGTGGCACATTATCTATGAACTCCCACCAAGTCGCTGCTTTCAGCCGACGTTATAAATTACAGGGCAGCGGTTTTGCGAGCCCCTAATTTTCTGCATCGCTACCACAAGTGCATAGCTCTGGTACTGAGCCGTTGGTCCGCCGAGCGAGTCACGCAGCGGTAGGTGCCAGCGTGACACGCCGGGCAGGGGACCTGAGCTAAGTGCAGATTCCTGGCTGCCGCGGGCCGTCTTTCACGTCTTAACGTCTTTCACGTCTTAACGTTTTTCACGTCTTCACATCTCTTCTTTTAACCCTTAACTTCAATCTTAATTGAACTATGCGTACTCACCCTTGAGATCACATACAATTGATAACATTTAATATATGAAAGGTAAAACTAGTCTCATGTTTGATTTGCTATAACCTTATAAACCAACTACTAACTTCTAATAACTTGTAACTTATAACCTTAAATTCAACTATCCCTGTTACAGCACCGACTAGCATAATGAAAAGTTTAATGCTTGGAATATTCTGTTTTGATAACATAACATAACTTCACGCCTGTATCCCCGAAGGGGTAGGCAGATGTGTATTACACACCCACGATTCGCCAGTTATGTTTAGGTCCCAATGTAATAGGGGCGAGCCTATTGCCATCTACCGGGCACATTACTAAACGAGCGATATTTAACATTCTTAATACACACATATCTACGAAAAGTCAGAAGTGTGTGCCCGGGGTAACTATTTATTAATCTGTGGCCCGGGGCGACTGGGTACCGAACTTGAGACCTCGTCTCGCCAGTCTGTTACGTACGCCACTGGGCTATCGCTGCTTTTTCATAAGTGTCTTTATTTAGCTGAATGTGACACATCATAATTGCTTTTAATTTTACTTATTAATATAATGGAACAGTATTATATGTTATGCTTGAGGGAGATTATTACACACATTATTGTTACTAATATCAGCCTCCGTGGCGTGGCGGTATTGAACGCGGCCGCTACGCAGGAGGCGCGGGGTCGATCCCCGCTCAGTGCAAATATTTGTATGCATGAATATGAGTATTTGCATTGGTCTGGTCGTACCTCGGAGAGCACGTTAAGATGTCGGTCCCGGTTGCCATACAAATATGTATGACAGTCGTTATAGGGGATTTGGGTGAAATGGCCCCACATAGAAGGGCTGATCACCCGCCTGGTCAAATGGCGTCCCCACTGGCAGTAGTTACTAATATACATATGTACACATACTCACGCCATTCTTCCTCCGGGGTAGGCAGAAACCCACTAGCCTGCCGGTTTGACCTGTCATTTCTAAATACATAACCAATTTGATCAGTATATATTCTGCAAAGTACAAAATTTATAGTAAAATTCATTTTATATGTAGATATTTTGCGCAAAATTTCGAGAATGTCATTAAATGTTTACTAAAATTCTGCTTCAATTTTAACAGCAACTCTGATGAATCAATGAACGAGTAAATGCCCCACAGTCTGGGAACTCTCCTAAAACATTATGTTTACCGTAAATTATACACCACTGTCGTAAAGCAATGGTGGTGTACCTAGCGTTGATACACAAGCGCAGTTTATACAGCGCATTACTCTGTGAAATATTTTAAAATTAATTATGAACTTGCTACGAGTGAAACAGATTGTTAACACTTTAGCAGTGTAGTTTATACTTGTCGCCTACTGTCGTATACCTTAGATATTTATGGTTTTCTAGATCTTAAGTTAAAAAAGTTTTAGAAATTTCTATTTTGTTTCTTTTAAAAATGAAATAAAGATTTGAATAGTAGAAAACGATTAAAGGTTTGTATCTGGAAGAGATATCCGATTCTCACAGAGACATGGACTTAACGATGATACCGAACTGAAAGTCAAACAAACAATAATTCAATTCTGTTGAATTTCATTTTGAATTTTTAGTATTGAAAGGTTTAAAAATCATTTGTACAACTACCTATATTGGCCAAATCAGTTAAATCGAGCATCGTTTGTGGTAGGTCTTTTTTTTTTTTTTTTACGTGCGGAAATCCCTTCGGATACCCCCCCGCTGGCCAGCGGGGGTGGTTATGTCGTGTCTCGACTAAAACCGCACGGTGTCCTCCCCAAGTGTCCGTTGCCGGGTACCCCGGGTAAGCCCTCGAAAATATAACCCCAGGGTTGCCGGCGGACTTCGGCCGCCACCGCGGCCCCGCCTGGTGGGGTCGGGTTTTATCCCGCTTCGGTGAGTTGGCAGGCGTGTGTAGGGCACACACGACACGCCTCCGCCACGGCCTGCTTCTGTAAGGACGGCGAGTCGGCCAACTGCCGTCCTCAGGCCCCGATCATGGAGGTCGGTAGTCCCGGGCGTAGATGAGTCTGCGGCGTCCTCGCCGCAGACTGCGAAACTCGGGGGGTAGGATTCTCTCCCGCTCCCTCTCCGCCGCCTCTTTCGCGCGCATTACCTGCTCGCAGAAAGAGGCGGCGGCGTGCCACTTGCTGCCGTCAGAGACCACGGCCCTCACCATGGTCTCCAACGAGAGAACGTCCACGCCCAGGACCACAACGAGATCCCGGCGTTGACTCGCCCACGCAGGGCACTCCACCAACGTGTGGAGCGCCGTGTCTTCGCCAGGATCCTCGCAGTGCTGGCACTGCGGCGTTGTCTCCCGTTGGATGCGCCACAGATACTTACCGAAACACCCGTGTCCGGTAACCATCTGGCACATCCGGTAGGAGAGGTCCCCATGGTCGCTCTCCAACCACTCCTTCATGATCGGTCTCACCGCCGCAATGGTGGATTCCCCCCACCTTGGGTGCTCAAGTCGCACCCTCCATGTCTCCATGAGTTCCTGGCGGAGCAGGAACCGCTGAACCCTGATTTCTCGGGGCTCCGGCCTATGGCCCCGCTCCAGCGCCTCCTTGCGCCACTGGTACAGCAGCGCAAGGGCTCTCGCTTCCAGGTCCCATGGAGGGGTCCCGGCTAGGAGACATGCCGCCTCGACGGAGATCGTGCGATACCCCCTGATGACTCTGACGGCCATCGCTTTTAACGGGCTGTTTAATACAGCCACGTTGCGGGCCGCCAGAGTCTCCGCCCATACTGGGGCCCCGTACAGGGCCATGCTTCGCACGATCCCCAGGTACAGTCTCCTAGTGGGGGCGTTGGGTCCCTTAACGTTGGGCATCAGCCGCGATAGCGCGGCCGCAGCCCCCCTCAGTTTCGGGACCAGACTTCGGAGATGAGGTCCGAAGTTCCATCGGCTATCGAGTACGAGCCCAAGGTACTTCATTGTGGGCTCGATGCCGATGCTTACACCCCCTACGGTTTACTGCTGGTTCCCGCAGGTGGCCCCCTCCGAGGCCCGTGGAAACACATAGCCTTGGATTTGTGGAGAGCCACCTCGAGTCCCAGCCGCCGTATTCGACCCACGACTTGAGCAACCCCTGCCGTGGCCTTTAGTGCCGCGCTTCGGTGCGTTGCTCCCCGCGCCATAACGAGGGTGTCGTCAGCATAACACGTTATGCTGACACCCTCGAGCAACGAACCGCGCAGCACCCAGTCGTATCCGATGTTCCACAGGAGTGGCCCTAGGACCGACCCCTGCGGAACACCGCACGACACATCTCGCCGATGTGGTAGGTCTAGGTTAAGTTGTACGATATGAATGAACGAATGAACGAATGAAGGAATGAATGAATGAATAAAATAAAATAATAAATACAAACGAACTGATGAACGCACGATTAAACGAACGGACTATGGAACGGACTATATAATAATATGCATGTATTTACAAAAAAAAGTGTATAAGTATGTTTATCCGCATTCTGGAACCCATAACACAAGCATGTTAAACTTTGCTTACTTAGGGTCTAGACAGCGCTGTGCGGAATGTCGTAGAATATTTATTTATTTATCTATATTTTATCAACTCCATAATATAATATATCTTCATTAATAACCTTTCTGTCCATAACACGTTTCTTTTCAACGGCAACATCACATTTGAAATTCAGCACTTAAGTATTACGTGATCAGAAATTTATATTCAACGGCGGAAATTCACGGTGACCATGCACGAAGAAAACAGGGTGCGCAGTGAAAGGAATTAATGGCAATGTACGAGAAGTGTAATGGGCATGGGGGGGGGGGTAAGGGAGGGATATTGTCCCTGCCAACTCATATAACTTGAAGGTATAAGTGTACGAATGTACGTTTAGTGACAAAAGTAGCTTAACACATTCCAATGTACAATTGAGTGAGCTGAAAGTGTCGCTAAAACCTAAAAAGAGCGTTGTGAGCTGAATCGATTTTGGAAAAAGATATGTCGTTTGATTACGTTTCATTTTTTTATTACGTGAATGACTTTAGAACTAGAAACTGAAATTATTAGTATTTTTTATACCACTGAGGGGACAGACAAGCACACGACCCATGAACCCAACGAAGGGTTATTGCGGAGGTCTCTGCAAGACCCCCGCAATAACCCTTCGTGTTAGGTCACTTGTGATAACGTGCAAGTAGAAATCATTAACTGATAATCGAATAAATGAGAAAAAAAGGTCTCAGTAGTTCGACGGTCGAACTAATGAGAAAAAAAATGTCACTAGTTCGACGATCGAACTAATGAATCGAACTAGTGAGAATAAACGATGAGTGAGTTCTACCCGATGGAACTGGTAGAACAAGTGGGAATAGAGACTCCCACTAGTTCTACTCTTTTGTTCCATCTAATACCGTAGAACTAGTGAGAAAAAATAGTCCCTTTTGTTCTACCCGAGAACTGTTTAGTAGAACAAGTGGGAACAAACATAGGATTTTATATAGTATTACCGTAAATCCCTCCAGTTAAGCTAAATTGCTTGTGTTAGGTCTGGGTTCACTTCGTCAGTGTAATGGCCGGGATCTGAACCAGGGGCCTCTCGATCCTGGGGCCGACTACTTAATCAACAAGCTACTGACACTGTCATTGAATTCCACTTTTTTTATTAGGGTTCCGTTGCCAAATGGCAAGAAACGGAACCCTTATAGATTCGTCATGTCTGTCTGTCTGTCCGTCCGTATGTCACAGCCACTTTTTCCGAAACTATAAGAACTATGCTGTTGAAACTTGGTAAGTAGATGTATTCTGTGAACCGCATTAAGATTTTCACACAAAAATAGAAAAAAAAACAATAAACAATAAAGTTTCAAAAATTTTTTTTCATCAAACCCATACGTGGTGGTATCTATGGATAGGTCTTCAAAAATTATATTGAGGTTTCTAATATCATTTTTTTCTAAACTGAATAGTTTGCGCGAGAGACACTTCCAAAGTGGTAAAATGTGTCCCCCCCCCCCCTGTAACTTCTAAAATAACAGAATGATAAAACTAAAAAAAATATATATTATGATGTACATTACTATGTAAACTTCCACCGAAAATTGGTTTGAACGAAATCTAGTCAGTAGTTTTTTTTAATACGTCATAAATCGTAAACCGCAATTTACCTTTCATTCAATCAACTCAAATATAAAAATTTAAAAAGAAACATTATTATGTTACTTGCTCCTACGGAACCCTTAATGGGCGAGCCCGACTCGCACTTGACGGCTTTTGGCGTGAATGCCATTGGATACCTTATCGTGCTTAGACTGTTGGACGAATTCTATTAAAATTTTGGCATAGAGATGACCCTGGGTCAGTTGGGTGCCTTAAATGCCTTAGGACCACCTTACACGCCGTTACGGCGTGCTGTTCGGGGTGGGGGGGGGGGTATCCGAGGGGATTGGGGAAAAAAAAAATCTGGCGCAGGCTTTCGTCTCGGAGTTTCGTATCAGATGGCATTATCGCTATGAAAATAATGAGCTTGTATATTGTATATGTACTGACTGTACGTAATTATGGCATTGTTCTATTTCAAACTTAATAATCTTCTTCTTCTTCTTCTTCTTCTTCTTCTTATATATAAAAATGAATTGCTGTTCGTTAGTCTCGCTAAAACTCCAGAACGGCTGGACCGATTTAGCTAATTTTGGTCTTGAATTATTTGTGGAGGTCCAGAGAAGGTTTAAAAGGTTTGTCATCGATTGAGGCAGTACGAAGTCTGCCGGGTCAGCTAGTAAGCATTAAAACGCTTTTACAATTAGTGTTTACACCACATCTGCTCATTCTATAGTAACACAGCATAAGTCACTTAATTAACTTTTTAACTCGGGTCGAAACAGCACTATCTATCGGACCATTTCTATTCGCACCACGTACCAACTATCGGACCGAATTAGATTGAGTTTTATGGGTTACACGGGAGAAAAAGAAAAATTCTGCGTATCTTTTATACTTGTACACTCTGACATTTGCTCACCAGCTAGGAACCCGTGTAACTTGAACAACATAACAAATTTAGAAATGTGATAATCATTGTCATTTATCAGACTTTTCGATGCTTTTCGAAGTTATGTGTGTATTTATCGCAGGTTTATAAGTGCCCGGTTAATGGCAATAGGCTCGCCACCTATTACATTGGGACCTAAACATAAACTGGCGAAATGTGGGTGCTAGCACCTCTGCCTACCCCTTCGGGGATATAGGCGTGAGTTTATGATATGTTATATGTTATGATAATCATTGTTATGCTATTTTCTTTAGTTCATGCGAACATTATACACAGAACCACAGTTATTAATTAGAATGCTGAAGGTGTGTTGAAATGTGTAAACAAATTTGAATTAAATACGAGCGCGTCTCACCATCAAACGTTGCGGTATACCCAGAAAATGCAATGTAAATAATCTATGTATATTTTTGAATATATACCACATAAACATAACATAACTTGACGACTGTATCCCCGAAGAGGTAGGCAGAGGTGTATTACACACCCACGATTCGCCAATTATGTTTAGGTCCCATTGTAATAGGGGGCGAGCCTAACGCCATCTACCGGGCACCAAAGCGAGCGATAATAATAATAATAATAATAACTACGACAAGGCGGAGGTGTGTGCCCGGGGCGACTGGGGATCGAACTCGAGAACACGTCTCGGCAGTTTGTTACGTACACCACTGGTTATCGCCGCTTAACATGTAAGTCTACTAAGAAATTCACGATATAATTCAATCACTCTAAGTACTGACAAACTTCAAAACCAAATACGACCTTGACATCCCGCCAACACTAACGTAATACAGTTTAGATCAGAATCGAAATCTCACTCCAATATCAGGGGACACAGATAATAATTAACGATTACATAACGTACGACACAAAGTTGTGGTCGCTAAGCGTACAGTTTTGCAATAACAGGTAGTCTCAAATGAGAATATCGATTAAAATGTTGCTAGAACCGACGTAGGGTTGAGTTTACCATCTAAAGACAATATAATACTAATAGCAAATACTCAATACAAAATGTCAAGAAATGTCTTGAATACTCAGTAGGTTTTTTTTTTTTTTTTTTGTTCTATGGCGATCCCAATAATTCCGCCAACAACTCAGTTTTTATACTGAATCAAAATAACGTGTGAAAGTACAAGTGTAAAATTATCCATACAAACAGTTAATTTGGAAAAGCGGCCAAAAGGTTTATAGTGTGTTGAAGTACCTGAAAAGAAGAGACAACATTAAAGCAAACATAGTGTTATGTGGTAGAGCAAACGAACACAGTTTTACAAGTTAATATTGTTAGAATCTATAAAGTGACATAACATATAAATTAGTGGGGAGTTGACATACGTCAGGAGGGTGTTAATGTTGGAGGGAAGAGGGATGTCGTTTGAGGGTAGGAGATCATACAGGGGACCATTAATCCTTGTACAAGAAAAGAACATGTGATCAGGAGTTCCTTCGTCCAAACCGCATTCACACAGAGAGTTATCCCTAATCCGTATCTTTGCAAGAAAAACATTTGTACAGGCATGGCCTAAACGGAGACGACAAACAACAGAGGTTGACCTCTTAGAAGCCTTGCGGAATTTGAAAAACCAAGGGGTATACCATTTTGGATGGAAGCATAATGACAACCCTTAGTTGCGCTGGACTGGGACCAATGAACGTTCCATTGGGATGTTAAATATGTTTTAGCGAGGGGCAGTAAGTCCTGCGAGAAGGATCTAAATTGGTCACGAGAACCAGTAGTGGAAGCAGCCCTGGCCAATGAGTCAACCATTGTATTACCTATGATTCCGCAGTGTCCTGGTATCCATACTAGAGAGATCATAAGGCCCTTATTGTGACATCTAAAAAGTAAGTGTTTAATTTGGAGAATTAAAGGAGATCTAGATTTACTGGAGAATTGGTTAGCTAAGATGGCCATTAAACAACTCTTGGAGTCTGTAAAAATGACTGATTTCAGTAGGTACTCAATAATGATTAAGTATTTAAGACATTTGGTGGCACAAGGAGTATTCGGAGAATCGTTTGATGAGTGCTGTTTTCTATACTAATATTGTAAAGAAGAAATATTTGTATTTTTATATGTAACGAATTAACTTAAAAACTACTGGACCGATTTCAAATATTCTTTTTTCATTACAATGCTACATTACCCCTGAGTAGAAGAAGGAGCGTATTTTACTTTTTATCCCGATATTTTCACGGGATCGAGACTCACAAGGGTAAATTATAAAAAGATTCTTTACGACAACTATTATTTATGATATTGTATTACTGTACACAGCCAGACCCGTTAAGCCTTTTGAGCGTGATTGAGTGACAAACATTCGAACATTCAAACATCTCCACAAACTTTGACATTTATAATATTAGTAAGAAGTATTATTATAGTTAGGTATTCTGTAGACCCGAGACGGCGTGCGGTTTTAGTCGGTTCAAGCCCGACATAACCGCCCCCGCTGGCACGCGGGGGGGGGTATCCGAAGGGATAAAAAAAAAAAAAGGTCTTCTATTAACACGGTCCGCCGAGCCCGCAACTTGCTCGCCGCGCGTCGCAGGCGACTCAGGCGCCGGAGGTCGCTTAACGACCTCCGTCCTCCATGAGCGCAGGCCTGGGGGTGGCGGGTGAGGCCACCTGTCACCCCAGCAGAAGCAGGCCGGGACGGTGTGGCGACTAGCGCCCCTCTCCCAAACCGGGGCAAGACGGGGACACCGTGGTTCCCAAACCCGGGGGGGCCATCTCGAAACCGGAGATGGCCCAGGGTCAGTCGGGGTGCGAGGGATATGCTCTATGGGCAACCTTACACCCCGGCGCCTGTAGACCCGAGACGGCGTGCGGTTTTAGTCGGTTCAAGCCGGACATAACCGCCCCCGCTGGCACGCGGGGGGGTATCCGAAGGGAATTCCGCACGCCAAAAAAAAAAAAAAAAATTGCCGATAAAAAAAAAAGGTACTCTATTAACATAATTATATTTATGGATGATTTGAAGAAGTTACCTGAAATATATTGAATGTATCAGGTGAAGAACATAGTGCTGAGTCGTATATTGGGAGAGGCCCATATCCAGCATTATTAAATTTCACAATACCTAAGTACTGTAGCGTCCGGGGCTTGGACGCCACAATACCTCGTGTAGATAATAAGACAAACACTGAGGAAGAAGTTTAAATGGGCATTTATTATATCATCAAAGCTTCCTAAATCGGGTTTAGGGAGGTTTTTACGCGTATATTATTATTTTACTGCGAACTAGGGAATCGCGAACTCCGCTCAAGGACTGAGCCTAAATTTATTATACTATATCTTCTCTTCGGCCGGCGGACCCGGGCGGCGCGTCTAGTCGCCCGCTGTCAGCCGCCCAGCCGAAAGCAGCTCCACGGAGCAATTGTTTTTTTCTTCCCTAAGCTAATTTGAAATACAAAGTATTTATTTTTAAACTCTGACACATAATGGCCAGGTAACCGCATCGTAGTGTGAAATGAGGTTCAGACACCACATCAGCTACGCCCTTAATGGTCATTTATGTGACAGCCTGATTCCCTAGGCATTCTAAATCTGGGACACAAAAAAAAAATTATGCGAATTGTCCCTTACAATGGGAATAACGAAGCAATCTTTGTAATAATTAGTAAACGATAGTAGAATTTCAAATTATAGCAATTAAACTGTAATAAATACTGAAAAACACGAACAAAGAAAAATTGCTTCATTCTTGGCCAGGCAAAAACCCAGGTTAAAAGAAACCTGACCACAATCAGCCTCATCAAAGAAAAGTTATTGGTATCACTTGCCGATACATTTTAAGGTTTGCCCTGAAAGGACTTAGTAACACAGTACTTTTAAGACCTACCTAACTAAAAAGAAAGATGACATAAAATTATTTATGTCGCCTACACATTACTAAATTATTTTTTAAAACAACACTAAAGAGAAAGAACTTACTCTATAAAGAAAAGTCTGATCGAAAACTAACTTTCAATCATCGTCGGCGCTTATGTCCAGAACGATTTGACTCTCTTACAAAGTTTAGATCAAACTCTCAATATTGTACAAAAAATAATTGCCTAACTCCTACGCTAGAACATCACGAACATAAAAAACAAAACAAATCTATTTATCTTCAGCAGCGCAGCAATATGAAATAAACAGAGAACACATATTAATAATAAAATATTACTAGTTACTAGTTACGCTAGTACGTAATGCGGTTTTAGTCGGTTCAAGATAACACGTTATTCACTACGTGAATTATAATTCTACTAAGACTTATAGTCCTTATTGGCCCTATTGACCCGCAGACAACTATCAATGCTCTTGAAACATTCTGGAACAAGCCACCATCATAGCCATCTTCTCGTTGAGCACATAATATCACATAAAAGCACATAAAAGCAAAATAAACAACGATACTGATAAATGCGTCGCTCCAATTGTCGCACGACGTCTTTCTTCAAACGGTACGGGATCGATCCATTCACTGCCAACTGCAAAATGTTGGCGTTTCCGACTTCTGCGGAAACTAGCGCTTCACCAGCTGTAGCAACCACTAGCTCCTGTGAAAACCAGCACCTCTACCAGTTGTATGGAAACCGGCGCTCCTCCACACCAATTGTAGCTGTAGCAACCACCAGCTGCATGGACCGCAGCGCCTCCACCAGTTGTAGCGTCCGGGGCTTGGACGCCACAATACCTCGTGTAGATAATAAGAGAAACACTGAGGAAGAAGTTTAAATGGGCATTTATTATATCATCAAAGCTTCCTAAATCGGGTTTAGGGAGGTTTTTATGCGTATATTATTATTTTACTGCGAACTAGGGAATCGCGAACTCCGCTCAAGGACTGAGCCTAAATTTATTATACTATATCTTCTCTTCGGCCGGCGGACCCGGGCGGCGCGTCTAGTCGCCCGCTGTCAGCCGCCCAGCCGAAAGCAGCTCCACGGAGCAATTGTTTTTTTCTTCCCTAAGCTAATTTGAAATACAAAGTATTTATTTTTAAACTCTGACACATAATGGCCAGGTAACCGCATCGTGGTGTGAAATGAGGTTCAGACACCACAGTACCTATGTCGATGTAAACTCCTCAATCGGACCAAAAAACATGTTCTTTGAAACACATATTTTACCACTTTGGAAGTGTTTCACGTGCAAATTATTCTGTTTAGAAAAATAATATATTAGAAACCTCAATATCATTTTTGAAGACCTATCCTTAGATAGGGTAACGAATGGGTAAGTATGGCGAACCCCCAAAATTTATTGTTTTTTTTTTCTATTTTTGTCTGAAAATCTTAATGCGGTTCACAGAATACACCTACTTACCAAGTTTCAACAGCATAGTTCTTATAGTTTCGGAAAAAAAGTGGCAGTGACATACGGACATTCCTGCAATAAATAGTTGTAATAAAATTAAAGAATTAAAAGTATTCTACACAATGAATTGCATTAGTAAACACTTTATTTTTAATGTTGTATTTTTATATTTAATACGACTTGATAACTTATTTATACCCGTGGTTTTACTTTCATTTCAATACTTAATGTAACCCCTCACAACATTTGAATTAAAAATAGTGACAAAGGGTCAAGTTGACTATTAAATTAGATGTATGATTGTTCAGAGAAAATACATAAAATAATTGCAGATCTTTAATTATTATACACATACATACATGCAACATACATATACTTACGCCTTTTTCCCTCCGAGGTAGACAGAGACAACGGACCGCCATCTGCTTCTGTTCTTACATACTTCACGAGCTTCCTCTGCTGTCGTTAAACCTTTCATGCAAGCCCACCGGTTTCGAGTGCTTTTGACCTGCTCTTTTTCAATACCTCATTCAAGAATATAAATATCAACCTCAATATTTAATAATATCTACATTACAAATATGTCCACATTGAAAATATATCCATTGTCCAAAATGAAAATATGTCTACATTAGAATATGGCCTCGAACAATAAATATCAGAAAATTAGATCTACACTGAAATAAATTAGACCTTTCAGT
Source organism: Cybosia mesomella (assembly GCA_946251805.1). Taxonomy (NCBI): domain Eukaryota; kingdom Metazoa; phylum Arthropoda; class Insecta; order Lepidoptera; family Erebidae; genus Cybosia; species Cybosia mesomella. The sequence continues at coordinate 28,351,080 of OX276400.1, read as the reverse complement.
CATCATAATAATGTCACATACTGCCATATTACCACCAAACTCATTCTAAATTAATTAACTTATATCTCATTTTAGCCACCACTATGCAAACAATTTAAACTAACAATTTCAAATTTGAATAAACTTATTATTGTATCATTTTATTTTTAATTAAAAACTTTGAAATTATATTTTAAAATCCGTTCAACCCTAAACTCAGGTCAAATGGTAGTAGTTGAAGTTAAATTGATCAATTAAAACTTGTGTGAATTGCTTCAAAGATAGCTTTGAAGTCGCTTCAAGTGGTCGCACTAGCTATCTTAGTTTTTTTAGTCGGGCCGGGGCCTGATTCAGTAAATTTACGTTTTTAAAACGAGTGTTCAGAATCGTTCATTTAAAATAACACAAGTATTTTTTTAAATATCTACGACGTACAGACACAACAAATTTACAATTTGATTGTAGTATAGATTCTGAAGAAGATAGCCGTAGGTAGGTTTCGTTTTGACAGATTATACGGAATACCAAAGTATTTTTTACGTATTTTTTTCTAATCGTTTAGAAGTCACGTGATTTGAAAACGGCGCTACTGAATAGGGCTCCTAGTTTGGTAATGGACAAAACAAGAAAAAAGATTAAAAATACACTTCTAAGCGTTTTAGAATTTAGTTTAGTTCATTAATTTGCTTATCTCAAAGCGACTGGCAAGCAAATACAACTCATTAAGGCTTTAACAATTCGGCAAATTTGTTCAAAATAATGATTTTCGTTGAGAATGCAATTCAATACAAATGAGAATTGTTAAAAAACCGGTCAAGGGTGAGTATAAAGTACGTTAACGAAGATGCGGCTCCAGCGCAGGTTTTAGTCTCGGGATCGGGGGTCAAACTGCAGTCGTGCCTGTAAAAGCTAAAATAAACCAAATCATGTGAAAGTACAAACTGGGCTCTAACTCCAAACTCTGGATGCAACCGCAACTAAGGCTTGGATGGTGATGGACTTCTTACGAATTCGAATCCCAACTAGCATTTATACATACACACAGTCTCTATTTTTCTATTTTGTCCGACTCGCACTTGGCCGCTTTTTATATAAAGGAAAAGGTGTTCTAGTAACAAAGTTTCGTTGAAAATATGGCAAATTTTGTTACAAGGAAACCTTTTTTAACATTTGGGAGATCGACACGAGATCGACAGCAGATCGAGACAAGATTGAGACTGAATTTTGAACATCATTTACAAAACTGGTAAGAAACTGGCACAAAACTGGTTAGAAAACTGTTCACAAAACTTGTAAAAACTGGTTATAAAATGTTCAAAAACTTTTAGAAAATGTTCACAAAACTATTAAAAACTGGTTATAAAACTGGTCAGAAATCTGTTCATAAAACTTGTAAAAACTTGTTTAACAAAGAGACAATAAAATAAATAAGTCACGTGAGAATTGGCAAGTAGTAGAAATGATAAGATGTATTCGCGACGGATGATAGTATGGGGCTGTAGTTAAACTCAGGCTGAGCTTGGGGGTGGACAGATTACTGATCTGGCACTTTATGCTGGACAGGGAGATTCGGGCTGACTGGGAACCTTCACTAGCGGGAGAGAACCGTAACAGTACGTTAAAGAACTGGAATGCTTTAACCCACACATGTGTTACCTTCTACCTACAATCCCGGGTTCAAAACATCGAGACCGTCAAAGTAGGGAGCATTATTCTAGAGATAGCATCTGGAATGGAGGCCACTACTCTTTGGACTTCACCTCAGCTTACCATCAGGCGAAGTGAAGTCAATTGCGGGACCAAAGATAAACCTAGCTTCTCTTTAAAATTTCCTTGATCTGATTGACATACGTACACCTAGCATTTATTATTAAAAAATGAAAGAAATCATTCATCCTGGCAAATAACGAATGTCTTACCAAAATTCACTTAACAACTACAACCCTCAGACAACAAGTTTCTTGAACTTTATATTTAATGTAATCCGCGTCTAGCTCAGAGGAAAATCTACCTAAATATAATATATATTTTACCTAAAAAAATATAGCAATTTAAAGAATGAGTAGTCGACACTGCTAAATTTACTAATACAAACTTACTAAGTCTGGATCTCATATATGGCAACCTCTTTTGGGTGCCAAGACGCGTTTAGAGTTATATAACGATGTTAATCTCGTGTTGTTGACCCAAAGCAATCTACTCCCGTTATAAAAAGAAAAATATAATATGAAATTTCGTTATACCTATCTGTATTATGGAATTTCATATAATGTTACTGAAATTACTGGAATTCCCGCTAACCCCTCCAGCTTAGCTGAATTAGTATAATGACCAGGATTGAAAACCTTCACCTGCATTTTACTAATACCTACCTTTAGAGCCCACTAGTTTCAGTTTTTGCGTGTGTACAGTATTATTGGATGCAAGTATTAATTCTTTGAAGCAAATTGATATTGAGTCTGCTCATCTCAACCGTTATTTTTATTTTCATAGAACCGAAATGAATATTTGAAGAATGAATATTTAAATAAATAAATGAATATTTAAAGACCATTACAAAATAGTTATCGCCCAGCACTAAACATATGAAAATAAATGAACGTATTTTTGGAATGTCAAATATTTCAAGATAAAAAAAAAACTATAAAATATCACATTGCCTGAATGCCTTCAAAAGATTTTGTATTTAAATTGCCCGTTTTTATTCAACAACATATATTCGCTGTAAAAATACTAATAATGTTGCTTTCACTTATATTTTTGCTAGTTTTTAAACTTTCCTATGGCAACTTATTACTCAATTATAATATTTGTGCATTTTTATCGACAAAGGGGTTTCAAAAGCCAGTTAATGATGGACCAATACCTATACACTTTGACTGGAGAGATAGGAAAATGGTTTCACCAGTCAAAACCCAGAAGAATTGCAAGGCTGGCTGGGCTTTTTCAGTAATAGGTAATCTATATATACATAATTACTTCATGAGTTTCTTCTGCTGTCCTTTTCCTTTAAACCTTTTGTGCAAGCCTGTCGGTTTCAAGAACTCTTCATCTGTATTTTTTTCAATACTTCATAAATTTGATCAGTGTATTTTTAGCGAGACTGACTCAACTTTTTATTTTCGTGTGTAAATCCCCCCGGATACCTCCCCGCCGCCCAGCCGTGGTGGGTATATCGGATTCGAACCTACTAAAACCCCACGCCGCCGTCGGGCGTCTTCAGACCCCGGAGTGTAAGGTGACCCATAAGGCATTTCCCTCCCACCCTGGCTGACCAGGGCCATCTTCGGTTTCTAGATGGCCCCCATGGGTTTGGGAATCACAGTGTCCCCGTCTCGCCCCCGAAAAAGGGGGTAGGGCGCAACGCGTCGCCGCCCCGGCCTGCGCTCATGGAGGACGGAGGTCGTTCAGAGACCAACGCCTGAGTCGCCTCCGCACCTCGCGGTACAAGATCTACCCGAACTTAGCTGACTACTTATATATGCCTTAGATACCTGGCGTGCCATTTTATCAGTACTCATTTGATCTATTTGATCAAATTACCTTAAGACAGATGCAGACGGTGGACTATTTTTCTGGTTAATTCGGAGGAATTGCTGCTACGAATAAACCAGAATAAAAGCATTCCTGCCGGTTGCTGGTCCAGGATGGCTTTTACACTGTATCCGTTGCTAATCAGAGAGACGCGGATGAATTGTCAAAAGTAATTCTGCAGTACAAAGATAAATGCTGTGTATAATGTATAATGCAATTAAGAAAAAAGATGGATCTGGTAGTATTTTAATTTGCTTAAAAGATCTTTCATCTTTGATTTATTTTAAACTAACTGATCCGGCAAACTTCGTGCTGCCTTAGAATCAAGTTATGTATGTTACCTTATCAGCTGAATATATTTCGCGATTATCTCATATTATTAATCATTCTAATTGCTGGTAAAGGCACATTAGGCCATCTGAAAGTAGTAGATGGCCCAGACTCAGCAAGGGAGCGAGGGAATTACCTTATTGGGCCACCCCGGTGTTGGAGACCCCAGATGGCGAGCAGTTTTGTTCAGATCGAGTCTGACATAACTACCTCCACTCGCCGCAGGTGGGACAATGGGGTAATTTCTGTAAAAAAAGAGCACATGCTGTGCTATTTTTTTTCGTCGTACTCGGAGACGAATCTGAAAAATCATAAAAATCGGTCCATCCGTTCTCGAGTTATAAACGGTATTACTAGCATGACTTTATTTTATAAATATATATTTAAAAGGATGCAACGCAAAGCGTTCATAACAATTCAGGTATTTTGTGTTGTTATTTTTCTCCATTTATTATTCCTGAGAATAACCCATTATCTTACATTTTATTCCAAAAAGGTGCATCACGCTTACGCCCTTTAAGTTGAGTTTTGGCTGTATACTGTCAAATGTAGAACAACCTTATCCCTAACAACTTTATCCCTAAATCGCCTTGTACAACATCGCTAGAAGAGAAGGGTTGACCCTTGTATGGGCAATGGATGAAATCAAACCCACACATGCAGGGTAGATCATCCGTCATCCGTCGGACATCTGATGAATTTGTTTGTTTGGTTGAATGCGTACAAACTACTGATTCGAATTGAAAAGTCATTTTTGTGTTAGATAGTCCATTTATCAAGGAAGCTTATAGGCTATATGTCATCACGCTACTACTCAAGAGAGCGGAGTAGTAATCATAAATGTCAACAAATCAGGCAAATTTCCATACTTTATTGTAGAGATAATAAATTACGGGCTTGTATGGGATAAATGGGTGGCTTCACCACGGAGGTGAAGTATGTCACGGGTGAAGCCGCGGGGCACAACTATTAATATAAGTTACTTAATACAATGTTGGAATCTTTACCTACTGCCGAAGTGAAAACACCCTTTTCTTTTTACGTGCGGAAATCCCTTACAGAAGCAGTGAAAACACCTTGATCTATTTCGAACTTAACGCAGAAAAAGTCGCTGTCAACGGGTAGATTTTTTTTTTACGTGTATAAACCCCCTCGGTCTTCACCCCATCGGTGCTGACGATGAGGTGGGCGTGTCGGAATCGAACCGACTAAAACCACACGGTGTCCTCCCCAAGTGTCTATTGCCGGGCCCTATAAGCCTTCGAAAGGATAACCCAGGGTTACCGGCGCACCTTGGCCGCCACCGCGGCCTCGCCTGGTGGGGTCGGGTTTTATCAACGGGTAGTATGATATAATATTATATATATTTCAAATACTCACAAGCACTTTTTTCATACCTAGTATTTTGTAATCTTATCATTAAAATATTTCTTTTGTAGCTAACATCGAGAGTCACTTAAAGATACACCGGGACATTGAAGAAACGCTTTCGGAACAACATCTCATTGATTGCATTCGTACCCAACACGGGTGCCGTGGTAATGGACATATTGCTTGTGCCCTAATGTAAGTACACAGACACCTATGTATTTCATGTGATTTTCGAAACTTAATTCCATTTAGAATCGAATTAAATGTAGACTTAAATCTAATTAAATGTATATGTTGATGTACGTTGCCATTTACGGACTGGACAAAATGTAGCGATATTTAGTCTATCTTACGACCAGTCTCAACAATCTACCTACAGTTAAAGGTAGATAGCTATCCCAGATAAACAGTCAACATTAATGTCTCTGTAACTGCGGTTTCAATATTATCAAAGTAATTTTCTGTTTATCTTTGTTTATTGAAACAGAAAAAATCCCCGATTGATACTAATGGTGGCTATTTTAACTGCTGGTAAACGATAGATGGATTATTGAAACCGGCCGTTAGAGAGTTAGCCAGCAGAATCAATAACATTATTGATGAATTTTCTATTTTTGTACATTTATAGGACCATTGTTAATATTTTCGCCGGTGTAATTCCCGAAAAGGAATATCCATATCAAAACCAACAGTCTGTATGTAGAAAACTGAACCCCCCACCACATTATATCAATATCCCTGGCTTCAAATATGTAGAGGGTAACGAAGAAGATATGGTTAAGGCTCTTTACAGATACGGACCGTTATCTGCAGGTAATAAAGATTTTGTTTGCAATAGCGTCGAAACTTTATACATTATTATTTATTATTATTATTAACAATGATTCAGTACATATTTTCTAACCAATACTGTTATGATGTAGAATTTGGTACAGGATTATAGGAACAAAATCTAATTGATAAAATAACAATATAAGATAGAGTAAACGACATTGTCTGTGCTAGTTTAAACTGTGTGACAGACAACGACGCCCTCCCATTTTAGCTCATTAATTGGAAATTTATTACTTAGAAAAAATAAAATAATATGTCGCAGCTGTGTACAATATTATTGAATTACAGATACAATGATAGAACAATACGAAAAATCAATGAAATATAGCCACATTTATAGGTGACCAATTTATCATTAAAAAATAAATTCAAAATATAAAAAAAGAACATTATAACATGCAACATGTGCGCTTGTATTTGAGTGTGTGTGGACGTGTATGTGAATGCATACATACAGCTATCAAGCACACCACGGCCTAGGCACTAGGCACGGTCTGTGGCATGGCGGTACAACATTGTAGTGCTTTCGACTGCTACGTCAGGGGCAAGGGCTCGATTCCCGCTCAGTGCAGCTATTTGTATGTATGCATATGTCTATTTGCATTAGTCTAGGCGTTGCTATGTATGTATTTACAAAAAAAAGTATTTAAGTATGTTTATCCGCATTCTGGAACCCATAACATGGTGTGTCTGAAGGATCTGTTTTTTTCTCCCACATTCTTTCTTCATTCTGTTATCAATATACATGCAGATGCAGAAATATAATATAGGTTAAACATGATTATATTACTGAAACAAACTACTTTTGCTTCTGTCAGAGACCTACTTTAAAAAAATATATATTTCCTCTGGTGACTACAGTTACCAGAGCTCTAATGGATTGGAACTCAGGGACCGACACTTATGGTAAATAATAACACTTTGAAATTGCACTAATTGCAAAAATAACACTGGTAATTTCTTATCAACTGAAGAACTGGGTTGTTTTATACCAATTAAATAGTATTATTTATATTTTTATTTTTCAGTCATCAATTCAAAATCAATGTCCAGTGGCAAATATGAACCTAAAACTATAGATCAGCCTTCAGAGAAGGACTGTAATTTTGAAGATCTGGATCACGCAGTTTTGATAGTAGGGTACAATGTTTATGGTACGTATTCAAATGATGAAGGTTCGTTATTTAAATGACTTAAGAAGAGCCATTCCAGGCGGGGTGAAAAGTCTAGCCGTATGTTATTTCGTTGTCACTGTCTGTATTTCTGAACCAAATCCACTGCCTTTTTCGTTCAAAGACAGTAGATTTTTCATCCACTCGCTAAGTCATATCCTCGATTGGTCATAGGCGTAAACGGTAATCTAGGTCACCTATAAAAATCACCTAGATAACCTGATGATAGTGGACTTGACATGAGCTATTAACGGGTCTGAAGAGCTACAATCTACAAAAAGTGATCAACTGGTCAAGCACGATGCCATTTTTTTTGCCGTACAGTCAGTCTAGTAGTAGGTATACATAAAAATCATAACCTGTACTATATTTTTTTGCAGTTGATAAGGACAGAGAAATTCCATACTGGATAATAAAGAACTCGTGGGGTGAAGGCTGGGGTGACAAAGGATATTACTACTTGGAGCGCGGGCGCAATGCGTGCGGCATTGCCATGGAAGTGGCATATTCTATGGTAACCTAAAATCATGTGTTTATATTTAAAATGAAATGAATTCTTTGAATAAAAACGTTTTCAAGATTTAAACCATTTTTTTTTATTTTGTCTATTTGTTCTATGAGAAAATCATAAACGTCAGCAAGAAAAATGTAACACTGTAAAGAACTGTAATGAATATATTATGTTGAATTATAATGAATAAATGAATGAATAAATTTCTTTCAAACAAACTGTTGACCCATGAAAATATTATTACTATTTTTATATTATTATTGCTGGTGGTAGAAATTTGATGACACAAATTTGTCACAAAATTAGGTACCACCGTGCACGATTGCGAAAAACCCTCCATAGTAATCCAATTTCCGTTTGATTGCGTTCAGGGGTCAGCAAGTGCATAGCCGGGTAGGGGGCTTGTGGTCGCACTAGTGAGACCGGTGGGCGTCACGCGGTGCTGCGATGACAATCCTCTTCTGATGAGGCCGTCAAGCTGAGTACCATCATTGTTACATGGTACGTGTATGTAATGGCGACCCTCTTTCCTGAGACTTTACCTTCAGCTTACCATCAGGCGAGGTGAAGTCAAATTGACGTGTCCTCAATATAAAAAAAAAAATTAAGAATAAAACGCATTATAAAATAAAAACCTAACACTAATTTTATACAAAAATAAAACACAAAGAGCTCAGTAAATAAATAATTGAAACACTAAGAAGTAAATAAATAGATGATTACAATAAAATCAAATTAGATTCAAATTCAAATCAAATTCAAATCATAATGTTTTATTCATCAATATGGCATATTGAAACAAATGTATCACATGTACTTTTTCCACAATAATTATATTTATTAATACACCTGACCGGTTTCGCCTCACGGCAAGTCCAGTCTTACATAGAGTACTGCTGACATCTTTTTACCGGGTCACCTGCATACCAGCTTGACCCGTTTGACTTGGTGCAAAGACGGGCGCTAAGGGTCGTCGACGATCCCGTGCTTTCAGGCAGTGTGGAAGCTCTCAGAGCGATAGGAGAAATTTTACCTCTCTGTGCGTATTCTACGGCCTATATAATGGTTTGTGTTTAGAGGAATTGTTTGATATGATGCGCACGGCTACATTCTATCATCGCACCTCTCGCCACAGACAGGGAACTCATCCTCACACGTTGCAACCGGTTACGGTGCGCAAATTAAGATATGAAAGTAACTTCATTCCGCGCACGCTCAAACTGTGGAATGATCTCCGTGCTGTGGTTTACCCAAGTGAATACTATATGGCACTCTACAAGAAGGACTGTGGAATATTTCTAAAGGGTTCGCAGCGCGAGTGTGACGCCCCTGGTGTCACATGTCCATAGGCCACGGTAACCGCTTCCCTTCAGGTGGGCCGTGTGCTTGTCTGCCACTTAAGGGGTATGAAAAAAAAAGACAATAAAAGGAGCTTAAAATACGTAATAAACTAATTATTAAGTAGTAGCAGTGAGGTGTGTAGAAAAGCACAACGCCAATATATCCACAAGTCGGTCGAGAACGGAGACCCAGCAAAAGTCTGGAAATTTCTCAGAACACTGGGAGTTGGAAAGTCACGGCAAGATTCCATTCCTAAAAACATTGATATCGACTTACTAAATCAACATTTCTCAGCTTCGTCTAAATGTGATCAGACTAACAAAAATAATACCTTGCAATATCTTTCATCGCTTCCAACCCCTGACTACTCACCGTTCGTTTTTGATCAACTATCTGCTTGTGGTGTTAAAGAGTGTATAATGTCAATAAACTCCAATGCTGTTGGCAGTGACTGCATAAGTCGAAACATGGTTCAACCAATACTAGAAGAGATTCTCCCTATAATTTGCCATGTTCTAAATGAAGGAAATCAGCCGCAAGTTGTTTTCGTCAGCGGGGTCCATGCGTAGACTGCGAAACTTTTTGCCAACGGCCACTAAAACTGCTCTTGCAGAATCTCTTCTTCTTCCTCTACTTGATTATGCCGATGTCAGCTATCTTGATCTCACTGAGGAGCAACTTGATAAGCATGAGCGCCTTCAAAATTTTTGTATTAGATTTATATTTGGTCTCCGCAAATATGATCACGTTTCCGAATTTCGCAACTTGCTCAAGTGGCTCCCAATTCGACTTCGCCGGAATGCTCATATTCTTTCCATGCTTTACAGTATTCTTTTTTATCCCTTTACTCCTAATTACCTAAAAGAACGTTTTGTGTTTCTTAATGACACACATTCGAGGTCCTTGAGGTCATCAGTATTATTGGAATTGGCAGTACCCAAGCATTCCACAAACTTTTATGATAAATCTTTTACTGTACAGGCGGTACGGCTGTGGAATGCACTGCCTTTAAACATCAGGCGCACCCAATCTCTGGCCAACTTTAAAAAGATGGTTAAGGATCACTACTTGGCTTCTTAGTTTCTTATTGTGTATCGTATATATCTTATGTATTTATGTATGTTTATGCATGTATAATAATGTATATACCCTATAAGTTGACGTTGATATTTATTTTATATGAATGAACAATATTTTTATTTATTTATTTTGTCTTTTATTTATTTTTTCCTATTAACCACACCAATAACTACCCATAAATGTTCCAATTTGTGTCCATCCAAAGGTTTTCTGTAAGAAATTGCTTATAGCAATTTCAGCGATAAGGCCGCCATTTGTACATATTTTGACTGTGTATTCCAAGTACCTATGCATACTCTGATTGGTGTACAATAAAGTTTATTTCTATTCTATTCTTCTATTCTATAAGGCAAAATTAAAATCTATTAAACTCAAATCAAAAATTGAATCATAATCGAATAATAATCATGTGTGTATTGTATAACTAAAAAGTAAAAATAAATAGGTATTCTGAGCTGGTATGAGCTGGTGGTGACACGGTCGAACAATTTTGTCTATTGGAATTAGAATGTTTCTTTAATTTCAAAAACCTCATGGATCATCACGTATAGGTAACATTGTTCTTTAGCGAGTATCTTTTTAGGGTTCCGTTGCCACAAGGCAAAAAACGGAACCCTTATAGATTCGTCATCTCTGTCTGTCTGTCCGTCCGTATGTCACAGCCACTTTTCTCCGAAAGGATAAGAACAATGCTGTTGAAACTTGGTAAGTAGATGTATTCTGTGAACCGCATTAAGATTTTCACCAAAATAGGAAAAAGAACAATAAATTTTGGGGGTCCCCCATACTTAGAACTGAAAGTCAAAAAATTTTTTTTCATCAAACGTATACGTGTGGGGTATCAATGGATAGGTCTTCAAAAATGATATCGAGATTTCTAATATCATTTTTTTCTAAACTCACGCAAACTATTCGTTTACGTGAGAGACACTTCCAAAGTGGTAAAATGTGTGTCCCCCCCCTGTAATTTCTAAAATAAGAGAGTGATAAAACAAAAAAAAATATATGATGTACTTTACCATGTAAACTTCCACCGATAATTGGTTTGAACCAGATCTAGTGAGTAGTTTTTTATTAATACTGCAATTTACCTTTCAGTTAAACAACTGAAATATAAAAATTTTACTTGCTGCTACGGAACCCTTCATGGGCGAGTCCGACTCGCACTTGGCCGGTTTTTATTTTTTCTTTAATCCCTTCGGATACCCCCGGCCACCACCGGCCAGCGGGGGTGGTTATGTCGGGCTTGAACCGACCAAAACCGCACGCCGTCTCGGGCCTACAGACGCCAGGTTGTAAGGTTGCCCATAGAGCATATCCCTCGCAACCCCGACTGACCCTGCGAGTACCTAATTCTTTAGTGAGTACCTCGTTGTTTAACGAGTATCTGTGGTTTTCAAATCTCAAGTAATGCTTGGTCTCCTGTTCACTGTGAATAACTAGCTGCAAATAAAACGAATAGTTGTCCTATATAACGATCAAACTGATAACACTCTACGCAGTGTCAGTTGGTGACGTGTTCAGTGTTCACGTAAATAATTGGGCTATTGTGGCAACACATAATTTATAGGTAATGCCTTTTCTATGGCTGGTATCATTTGTTGGAAACTCAGTCGACATCGAACATGCAGGGACAATCTGCTGGCGTGATAACGACTATTGAATACATCAATTGTGGGGATTCCTCGCAAAAGATATAATGAAATTAATTGGTTTGTATTCATGCGAGGGACGGGAACTCACACAATAAAATAATAAATATTCTACGACATTCTACACAGCGCTTTCTAGACCCAAAGTAAGCATAGTTAAACTAGCTTGTGTTATGGATTCCAGAATGCGGATAAACATACTTATAAACTTTTTTTTATACATAGAAACGCCCAGCCCAATGCAAATAGACATATTCATGCATACAAATATTTGCACTGGGCGGGAATCGAACTCGCGCCTCCTGTCGTATCAGTCGAATGCACTACCGCTACGCCACAGGGGCCGTCGGGTTATGGTTCCTGAATATGTGAACTTTACCATGTATATGAGTTGCAGCCAGTTGCAACCAGCTAGTCAGTTAATTGGGCGCCCAAGCCGTATATTGAACGTCACGTGAGCTAGTGATGCGACCTCGTGGATAAAACCCTCCCGAAAACATCCCCGAAACGGATAGATTAGGTTAGAAGGATATGGAAGGGTACGGTTAGGTTAGATTACTTTAGATACTGCCCAAAAAGTTGTTTTACATCCAGTTGATTGGAAACCGGCGATAAATGAACGGCCTAGGCGTCCAATTAGCTGACTATTTTAGGCAAATAGCCGCGACATAATGCATTAAACTGCTGGCAACAGCATCGCGCCAAGCCGTATGTATAGGCAAATTTTGGCTTTCCATAATATGTCCGGGTAGCTCAAGTGGTCAGGGTGTTCCCCCTAGAAAGGAGCTGGCTCTGGGTTCAAAGTCCGTCCTGACTTTTTCCGATTTAAATATATACGTATAGTTAGCGCACTAATTGCTTCAGAAATTTAATTAATATACATTACATGCCTTGAACCTGCATGTTATATCCACGGTGGAAAAAAAAAGGTATCAAACGTAAATAGGCAACGTGTCACCATTAAATGTATGTATGTGGTAACAAAGTAATAAAAAATGGTTACCATGGATTTAAAAGCTATTTACAAATAAAGAAATATATATTACCAACATTCATAGAATAAGCGAGACAAGTGAAAATATTTGCGTAATGTCAAATGCTATAGTATGCTTAGCATTTGACATTACGCAAATATTTCTATCACTCGAAACTCTATTTATTTCACTCGAAAAGCTATAAAAAGGACTATAAAATATCGCATCGCTTGAATGCCTTCAAAGAAGTATGTCTTTAAAACGAATGTCACCGAATAGCTAATCCACCTTCAATATGAAGACTTCAAAAATGTTAAACGTGCTAATTTTCTCATTCGTTTTAATACAGTGGGTTCATGGGTTTTTAATAATCGGGAATAGATCATCAGTCGATCTCACGAACCTACCTTACGAAACGATGGTCAACAAAGGATGGGGAGACTGTTTTGATAAGCCCTTTGTAGTGCCTGTAAATGATCAATGGCAGTTGCCCGACGGAGAGTTAGCCAACCAGGGGCAGGGATTAGCTTATCCGCAAAATTTTGACTGGTCGTGGAAGAACGCGGTGTCGCCTGTAAAGGATCAGCAAACATGTAGCGCGTGTTGGGCTTTTGGAGTTGTAGGTAAAATATTTTGATTACTCTGAAAAATTAATGTAATGTTTTTTTTTTTTTTTTTTTTTAATAGGTATACCAACAGTTGTTTACATTAATACATACACGACATACATAAAAAATAACAGAAAAAACTTCAGACAATGTAACAACTACTTAAAGGTAAACACATCATGCAACAACTTAGTGGAGGATACTTAAGTACTAAATATATTTAATAAAACCTTACATAAACAATTTAGACATTATAAAAAAAAAAAAAAAAATTAGAAATATTAAGAACTACATCACAAAGAAAGAGAAAATAAAAGTGATAAAGAAAACAACTTTATGTTTTAAGTGCCTAGCCGATCTAAAGTTTTTCTTTTTTGGATAGCCACTGAGTCAACATGCAGATCAATTATGTCACTGATACTGTTGACAATCTTACATACTCTTACATAAGGGGAATTAGCCCCTAAAACTTTTAAGATTTTAAGCAATTAGTATGCTTACTTTTCCTATAGACGATATCCTATAAAATGATTGTAAAGTCATTCATTGTTTCCGTAGTTCGCAAGAATGACGGTAGATGGCTCCAGCGTTGCCCCGAGAAGTATATAATATATCGGAGAAATTTCGAATATCTGGGACGTGTCTAGGTAGCTCAGTTGGTCAGAGCATTCTTAATTGAACCCCTGGTCCCTGGATGTTCTATATTTACAATAGAACCCAGTAGATGAAAACACATTCAGGTTATAGAATTTTTTTGATGATTCTTTTCCACATAAACAGATCGGGATCTTCAAGTCTCGAGTGAATAGGTTCCTTCTAGGCAAACTTGATCCATCGTTGACCACATCGTCACTTACGATCAGGTGAGATAGAGGTCAAACGTGAGCCTATCATCCATAAAAAAATGAACCGACTAAAACCGCACGGTGTCCTGCCCAAGTGTCCATTGGCGGGCACCCCGGGTAAGCCCTCGAAACATAGCGAAAAAGTTATTATTCCGCTAAGCCCCCAGCTGAGACGCCCCCGTTGTTTCTTTTTTTGCCATGATGATTGCAACTAGTGTACTTAATAGATACAGTTGGAGGTCCATTTCGGTATAGGGAAATACAGATATGTTGCAATTGTTTAAATAATATGTGAATATTCCTAATTGTGTTTTCCTTCTCTGCAGCAAACATCGAAAGCCAATTAAAGATACAAAAGAATATGGAAGTGGTCCTCTCGGAACAGTTTCTCATAGACTGTGATCGCGACCAGCGTGGATGCACCGCTGGCTCCATGGTCAGCTCGTATGCGTAAGTTTAATTTCAACTATATTGGAATGCGTTTTTTTCTCTCAAATAAATCAATAATTTTTCCATAGAAGCTGATTAGTGTATCATTATTGTATGTCTTCACGAGGCGGTTTGGTCGGTAAGGGACAAAGCCCTGCAATTAAAAAAAAATAAGAAAGCAAAATATTTCATTCAGAAAACTCACAAAATAACAAACATTTTGTCGCACTTGGTCCATTTCTTACAATCAAATCTTATGAATTAAACTCTATAGTACCTATACATATTGTGCAGCAATCCTTTTTTTTCTTTTTTTTCTGTATATGGGACACGAGCTGAAGGTAAAGTCTCGGAAAAGAGGGTCACAACTACATACACGTACCATGTTAACAATGGTGGCACTCAGCTTGACGGTCTTTTTTTTTGGGCCCCCCCACGGTGTCCTGCCCATCAAAAGAGGATTGTCGCCGCAGCACCGCGTGACACCCACCGATCCCACTAGTGCTGCGACCACAATCCCCCGCCCGGCTATGCACTTGCGGACCCCTGAACGCAATCAAACCTAAATTGGATTACTATGGAGGGTTTTTCGCAATCGTGTACGGTGGTACCCACCCGGCCGAATGGTTTCACCCGGTTTCACATGATTCTAAGGCTAATTAAGCAAAAAAAATTTTCGTGTCGGTCTGTCTGTTGGTCTGGATGTCTGGATGTCTGGATGTCCGGATGTCTGGATGTCTGGATGTCTGGATGTCTGGATGTCTGGATGTCTGGATGTCTGGATGTCTCGATGTCTGTTTACGCAATAACTCAAGAACCACTTATCCGATTTAAAAAATTCTTTCGCCAATCATCTTGTTTGGTTAATGAGAAGAACTGATTAGATTTTGGGGTTTGTACGTTCAAGGTTTCGGGTACCTACCATACAAATTGTCCCTAAAAAACTTTTACAAGTGAGTTTCTTTCGAGTAATAAGAGTAACGCGTATTTGACTTTGAAATTTGAGTGACAATGACAATACGTATATTGTATATTTACATAAAACAACCAGACTCTGAAAGAAACTGAAATATATATTTTTTTTTTATAGTAACACACATTTTAATTACCTATTTCTGTATTTTAATAATTCGACGGAACCATATATAACTTGATATAAGGACTCGGATACAAAACATAATATCTTGCCTTCGTCGTCTTTGAAAATATAGTATGTAGGTATAATTTCTTATGTTTGTGTGTGTCCGAAACCTCATTCACTTATTAACATTTTACAAAGCGCCATCCAGATTCAAACTAAGCAGAGCTTGTCATTTGGGTTTTAGACTGAATTCGTACAAACATACTTATGGATACTTTCTTATGAAATAAATATTTTATTATACATAGAAACATCTAGACCAATGTAAATATGTATATTTGCAATAAGCAGGAGTCGAACCTATGATCTGTGACTTAGCAGTCGAACGCTCTACCGCTATACCACAGAGATCGTCAATGTTTCATTTTGTTTTCTAATTTCTTATTCCATACCGATTTATTTATCATTTGTACCTCAATTGAGTTTCTTGTGCAGTGCACTAATAGTACGACTTACTATTCTGTAGAAGAGTGCTCGCTTATCCCCCTACAATGAACGTAAGGAAGATTTATAATTCGTTTGAGCTTCAATAAATAAAAACCAATAATTTCCAGGTATTGTCGTTTGATGAAATTGAATCTCTTCGCTTCTGAATAGCATCCCTGATAGAGGCTTCCGTGCTTTTACCGGTAAAGTTGAAATTAAAGCACTAATTGCGGTTTTGATCCGCACCAGCAATTAATAGTTCATTAGAAAATGATTTTATAGACAACTCGATTGAATAATCTGTGATTGTAGTCTGACTATTTTGATTGAAAACAGCATTGCCTATACCCAAACTAAGCGTAGCTTGTAATAGCGTCAGTAGTTTAGTGGTTAAGGAGGTGGCCTTACGTTTGAGAGGTCCTGGGTTTGAATCCTGGTCATTGTAAGGAGTGGGTTCACGTTGGTAGTATACTGACGTGAATCACTCCTACCACCAGCAATTTAGTTTAGCTTGAGAGGTTAGGTGAAATTCTAGATATTTCGGTTACTCATATTTCCTTTAAAAATAACGGGTTCTAGAATGCGAATACAGATATTAAGGTGCCTTTTTTTGTACTAATATTCATAGCAAGTCGGAATTGAACCCACGACTTCAGACGCAGTAGTCAAACTTTCTACCACCACGCCTGACCCACTCAGAAGACAGTTTTCTTCTTTTTTTTTATAACGTGTGGAAACCCCCACAGGCTGCCGGTGCCAACGATGGGGTGGGCGTGTCGGAATCGGACCGACTAAAACCACACGGTGTCCTCCCCAAGTGTCCATTGCCGGGCATCCCGGGTAAGCCCTCGAAAGGATAACCCCAGGGTTACCGGTGGACTTTGGCTGCCATCGCGGCCCCGCCTATATCCTTTCTCAGAAGAAGGGTGGGAAAAGTAAATGCTGTTTAGCCTTCGAACTTGGCCAGTAACATTGCTTGAAATATCGGAAACGTCTTCAACGATTTTCATGAAATTTAGTATACAGGGTTTCAGGTGCGATAAATCCATCTAGCTAGGTTTCATTACTGGAAAACGTCGAAAAAAAACTCAGATATTAAATACCTATGCCAGTATCGAGGTAATTCCGGTATAGAATTGTCAAATAATTGAATAAAATTTTGAAGCAATTAAGTTGTGTGCTAACTTTTTCTATAGACTTTGGTCGGAAAAAGTGAATTTCCAGGACGGTACTTAAACCCGCGTCACGCCTTGGGGCGACGCTGGAGCGTCTTTTTTTATGAATGATAGGCTCACGTTTGACCTCTGTCTCACCTGGTCGTAAGTGACGATGTGGTCTACGATGGATCACGTTTGCATAGAAGGAACCTATTCTCTCGAGACTTGAAGATTCCGACGTTATAGCTTTCCGGAAACATAGACTCAGGCAGGCAATTCCACTCCTTAGCTGTACGCATAATAAATGTGTCGCGGAAACGTTTCGTGCGTATGAGTGGAAAATAATAAATAATTATAAATATTCTACACAGCGCATTCTAGACCCAAAGTAAGCATAGGTTAACTAGCTTGTATTATGGCTTCCAGACTGCGAATAAACATACTTTTATACTTTTTTTTTGTAAATACATACATATTATACATAGAAACACCCAGACCATATGCAAATAGACATATTCCTGCATACAAATATTTGCACTGAGCGGGAATCGGACCCGCACCACCTATCGTAGCAGTTGAATGCACTACCGTTACGCCACAGAGGCCGTCCACCATGAGGTCCGTCCGAATATCCACCATGTAGTGTCTTGATGCTAGGTCTTATAATATATCGGAGAGTTTCGAATATCTAAGACGTGTCCAGGTAGCTGAGTTGGTCAGAACATTCCCCCTGTAAAGGGACTGGTCGCGGGTTTAAGTCCCGTCCTGGATGTTCACTTTTTCTGATCTAATAAACGTCATCAAAAAAACTAAATTAATGTTTACCGAATGAACCGCCCATTGCAATGCGGCCCCGTTCTGAGAAGACTTCAGCAAGAAGCTCTACCGGTTTTTTTTTCTTGTTTTCAAACTACTTTACTTAAGCTAATTACAATTTTTGGTTGAATAGTATCTTCGAGCACAGAGTTTATTTCCAAGAATGAATTTTATATTAGCCTTGTTTCATGAAAGCGCAAGTTTTAAAATTCAGTCTCTCACTCGTATGTAATCATTTTTGTCTCAGACTTCCACGTCGGAGGTCGCAGATTCAGGCAAATATTTTTATTCATTTGCATTGGTCTAGGTGTTTCTATGAATAATATGTACGAGGGTCAAACTGAAAGTTCTTAGAAAATCAAAAACTGATTACATTAGCCAGTTATTAGTTTTATTATATCTTTTCAAAATATTGTCCATTCACGTCAATACACCGCTGCATGCGATGGAAACACTGGGAAAAGCACTTTGCCCACTCGTCCTTAGGGGTCTCTTCAATGGCATCGCGATACGCAGCCACCGCTTCTTCAGCATTCATAAACCGCTTTCCTTTAAGTTTTTCTTTAATTTTTGGAAATAAATAAAAATCACAAGGCGCGAGGTCGGGGCTATACGGCGGGTGACCCAGTAATTCAACGTTTGATGTCGCCAAATAGTCGATCGTTCGCTTGGCGGTGTGCGACGAGGCGTTGTCGTGGTGAAGGAGGATCCTACTGCGAGGTCGTTTCTCTCGAACTTTTTCCAAGACAAGTGGCAAACAATTGGTAGTGTACCATTCTGCAGAAACTGTTTTTTGATCCTCTAACACAATTGTTACGAAATGACCTATCCTTCCAAAGAACGAGGCCACCATTTTTTTTCCCGCACTTCGATCTCTCTTCACTTTAGTTGGCAACTCCTCGAAAGGAAACACCCACTGAGCAGATTGTCTTTTGGTTTCAGGATCATAACAGTAAATCCAGCTTCCGTCACCTGTTAGTATGTCGAACACAGCATTAGAGTCACCTCCGTTAAATCTTTCAATCATTTTACGGCACCAATCCACACGATGGAGTTTTTGAGCCTCAGTCAAATTATGAGGTATCCACCGGGCGCAAAGCTTCCTGACCGCTAAATGTTGGTGGAGGATTTTGTGCACTTGACTCATACCGATGCCTAAGCTTGTCCGAATCTGCTGATAGGTCACTCTTTTGTCAGTCTCTATCATACGCCGCACAACACAGATGTTATTTTCAGTCGTCGCCGTAGAAGGCCGTCCCTCACGTAAATCATCAGTGAGATTAGTGCGACCACGTTTAAACTCATTAAACCAGTTGTAAACAGTCGCACGAGATGGGGCTTCATCGTGAAAGGCCAATCGTAGTCTATCATAACTTTCTTGTTGACTTAAATGACATCAAAAGTCATAAAAAATCATTGCACGAAAATTTTCTCTTATTAAATTCATGTTAACGTGACACAGACAATTTTCAATTTGCCGCCAAATCGTAAAACAAATGATAAATGAATGAAATATATACTCAGTAATATTGGCAAAGAGTTCTATTTTCAAATTTTAGAATTATTTTTTTATTATATTGTTTATAAGTGGCCAGTTCTAAGAACTTTCAGTTTGACCCTCGTATGTATTTACAAAAAGTTAAATGTATTTAAGTATGTTTATCCGCATTTTAGAACCCACTAGCGGCCCGGTACGTGCTTCGCTACGTCAAAATGATCCGCCATGTATTGAATTCAAGGGCTTACCCGGGGTGCCCGGCAACGGACACTTGGGGAGCATCAATCCCTTCGGATACCCCCCACCGGCCAGCGGGAGTGGTTTTGTCTTGTGTGCGACTAAAACCGTACGGTGTGCGCACGAAAAAAATAATTCTGAGAGATTTTCTTAATATTTTTTCCGTAAGAACCTTGTACAGAGTATTAGAAAACTACAAAAAAAAATCAGCCAAATCGGTCAAGCCGTTTTCATGCTATGTCGTGACAACGGAAAACGGGTTTCATTTTTATATATATAGATAGATAACACAAGCTTGTTAAGCTATGCTTACTTTGGGTCTAGATAGCGTTGTGTGGAATGACCTAGAATATTTTATTATTATTATTATAAAAAAAAAAATAATAAAATATTCTAGGACATTATTATATTTATCATTATTAAAAACTATAATATATCCCGATAGCATTAAAAGCTTGCACTATTGAGCCCAGTGTCCACCCACCTACTCTTTCTATTGGCTTGGCTTATCTTGACTTTTGTGGGTGTGACTGCCGTTTGACCTCCTAACCCCGAGAGGAAAGCCTGCGCCATAGCCTCATCCATCCATCAGCAGATCTACCAGCTTGCAGGTGTGGTTTATTTATTTATAGCTCTTATACGCGGCATAGCCGTTTGTTGGTGGCTGAACTCCTCCGTAACCACTCCCGCGATCTTGACCAAAATTTACCACGGTGATAGTGTGGACACTGAGGAGTGTTTTGAAGCGAGATGGTTCATGTCCGATGTACCATTGACGAATAATCACCGAAAAACAGTTTCACGAGCGCGCGGCCTTAGCTAAGCGCGCGACCGTAGTAAGATGTCTTATTTTCAAGTAAGGTCCTGCTCGCTTAGCTCAATTTATTTCAGTCGCACCCTGCACTGAATTCCTAGTTTATTTATCCACATACATTGATATTACAGGTTACAAGACCTAATACAGCATTGATAATGATCTTTGGTGGGTACTCAAAGTATTTTTGTCTCAGCTCTATAATATATATGTTTTAGGAACATCGTCTCCAAATTTGGTGGGGTTCTTCTTGACCGGGACTATTACCCATACAAAAATAATCAGCAAGAATGTAGATGGCAGGAAGCACCTCCACACCCTGTGCTGGTGACGGGTTTTAAGAGAGTAGAACCTAATGAAGAAGTTATGCGTAATACTCTTTTTGAACATGGACCGTTGTCGACAGGTAATATAATATTTTGTTTGTTTCTGTTTTAAGAAATCTTATCACTGAAATTGCTAGTACTTTTGTTAACCCCCCCCCCCCCTCAACTACCTCAGGTGCTTGTGTTTAGAGTGAGTACACGTAGGAACGCACGGGAACTTCTGGGAATACACACTCTACTATAAAGAAGTAAAGCTTATGAGGTTGTAAGCGGTAATCTCGGGATCTAGTGAACCGATTTTGAAAATTCTTTTACAAATAGACAGTCACATTATTTGGGAGTGTCATAAGTTATATATGATCACACTACTACCCAAGGGAGCGGAGAAGTAATCATAAATTTCAACAAATCCGTTCCAAATAGATTCCCGTACAATATATTCGAAACTAATAGGTTGGCATGTATGGCTTAAAGGGGAGCAACGAGGGCTCGAAATACGCCACGGGTGAAGCCGGGTATGACTAGCTAGTTTAAACATAACATAACTTCACGCCTGTATCCCCGAAGGGGTAGGCAGAGTAGTATTACACACACACGATTCGCCAGTTATGTTTAGGTCCCAATGTAATAGGGGGCGAGCCTATTGCCATCTACCGGGCACGTTATTCAGTGAGCGATAGTTATCATTTATTAATGCACACATAACTACGAAACCGCATAACCGCGGTAGCCTAGTGGTATGGGTAATGGACTGCTGAGACTGCTTTTCGAAGTTATGTGTGTATTTATCGCAGGTTTATAAGTGCCCGGTTAATGGCAAAAGGCTCGCCACCTATTACATTGGGATCTAAACATAAACTGGCGAAATGTGGGTGCTAGCACCTCTGCCTACCCCTTCGGGGATATAGGCGTGAGTTTATAAAATAAATATAACTACGAAAAGTCATGGATGTGTACCCGGGGTGACTGGGGATCGAACTTGAGAAAGAAGCTATTTTTAATTTTATCGCGAGCAGTCAGTCGTCGTGGACAGTCATCATCATCGGAGCCTTTTCTCAACTGAGTTGAGGTCGACTTTCAGTCTAACTACGAAACGGCTGACCTTCGATAGTTTTCTTGAAGCAACTGCCATCTGGCGTCCACAACACACTACCGAAGTTCTGTAGTTGAGGCGTCGGTCTTTTTAGGGCTCCAACTTCCCTTAACGAATGCCATAGATACTGTAAAGTTATTCATTGTTTCCGTAGTTCGCAAGAATTACGGTAGATGGCTCCAACGTCGCCTTAAGACGTAATAAAGTATCGGAGAATTTCGAATATCTGGGACGTGTCTAGGTGGCTCAGTTGGTCAGAGCATTCCCCCTGTAAGGGACTGGTCGCGGGTTCAAGTCCCGTCCTAGATGTTCTCTTTTTCCGATCTAAATCTTTAGAAAAAAGTAAGCATACAAAATGCTTAAAAATTTAATTGAAGGAATGCCATAGATGTTCGTATGGCAACCGAAACCAATGGCTTAACGTCTTCTCCGAGCCACGGAGAAGTCTCAATATGTTAGAATGGTCACTCATCCTAGGACTGTTCTAGAGAGCATTACTTAACCTTACAATGTGCCAATCTATATGGTTGCCACTTACGTACGAGTGCCTCAACAACTACAACTACTCACAATATAGTCCAGAAAAAAAATCGGAACTTCAGTAAATAACAATCATAAAAAAACACTCACATTCGGAAACCTCATAATGTAAACACAATCGCAAAAGAAATAAATTGATAGCGTGTACACATAGTTCTTCATATCCTGGAGTGTTATCTTAAAGTATGACAATCAACTGTTGAGAAAAACAACACATTAATCAAAAATAACAAATAAAGTACACTCTGTATATTTACAACGAACTTACTGTTTATCATTGAGGCAGTATGAAAGTATGGTGAAGAAAATAAGGTAGTTGACTGGCAAGTCGAATCATTTCTTTGTAGCCGACTGCGGCGAAGCCGAACGAGGAGGGTTATGTATTTGACCTATATGGAGTGCCACAAAACGTTCCGGGTTAAGTCAACCTTACTTCCTCGACCTTCGTGCTCCATGAGCGCAGGCCTGGGGGTGGCAGGTGAGGCCGCCTGTCACTCCAGCAGAAGCAGGCCGGGACAGCGGGGACAGACCCGTAGATGGCCCAGGGTCAGTCGGGGTGCGAGGGAAATGCCGTATGGGCAACCTTACACCCTGGCGTCTGAAAACCCGAGACGGCGTTCAGCTTAGTCGGTTCTAGCCCGACATAACCGCCCCCATTAGCCGGCGGGGAGGGGGGGGGTGAATATGAGGGGAATTCCGAATTAATAGATAAGGCTTTGGCGCAGTCTTTTCCCTTGGGGTTGGTAGGTCAGAAGGCAGTAGGTCTCATGAAAGCTGCATAAGCTAAATATAAAGGAGAAACATACCCAAGCCCTAAGGGGGAAGCCTGGGATACGACTGGAAACCAAGCTAAGATGATGATGATTGTGCCGCGTGGTTTTTGGCAAAGTACATTGCAAGAGCCAATCCACTTCTTTCCATGAGTTTCGTAGAAGAGGAGCAAGGGGTAGGACTGTTCTACTTTTGACAGTAACATACATAATCAAACAGACATAATAAGTCTCCTGTGCCCAACGTCACTCTATCTTCACTTCACAGAGTTCTTATTTCCACAGCATTCAGTTTATTTGCATGAAAGTACATTCTGCCACACCCACCATTCACTACCATACATAAGTGTGGGGACGAGCATTGCTCTATGTACAGCCAGAAGTGCCTCTTTAGATGCGTTCTGGGGCTGCTCATAAAATAATGCAATGCCTCAATCGCATGATTACTTGCCAAAACTAAATAAGCTGAATTTGCAATACCAGCAATTGTAGAGAAATGGGGTGTTATCTTCCTACCAGGCAAGGTGATCACGCTTGGCCGCGAGCCAACGGTTGACGTTGGGATGTTGTATACATTATATAATATACCAGCGCAAGACCTTTTATAGCGCGATGTAGAATTTATAGTATCTAATTAGTTAAGCTAGATAGCACAGGGTACATATGAAACATTCGCATTGCTAATAAACATATATTTTTTTAGGTCTGAGTTCTTCGTGTATCCAAGATTACCAGCCAGGCTCCATTCACTCACCGCCTGGAAACTTGAAATACGAAAAGCTGGACCACGCTGCTTTAATAGTTGGATATGGCGTTGAAAGTATGTAGTTACTATGTTAATGATTGAAACCATATTGTCTTCATACGGTAGCTGACATTTGATTTGACACATCAGAAAGAAGAGTGAGAGTCTGTGAAAGCACTGAGCGGGAATCGAACCTACGACCTCTGACTTAGCAATCGAACGCGCTAGGCTACGCCACATAATATCCACAACCACAAACACAAATGTATGCTTTCAGTGACTGTTTTCCTGTTTCTCGTTTTAGTAACAAGTCTTTTTATGTTTTATTTATACACTCATTATACTTGATAGCTACATATAGACTATCAAATATATTGGGTGTCCAGCATTATGCCTAGGAAGTAATATTCCACTACTTCCATTCAACTATGTTGTTCTTTTTATTGTAATGTTTTAAATTTATTTGTTATTGTCCTAACTGCAGTACCTAACAAAGGAACAACCTTTGTTTACAATGTAAACCCGCTGGCTTGAACTACTTCTGAACAGCCCCCTTTTTAATACATTATGAATTTGATTGGTGTATCTTCTGATAAGCAAGCTGAAGTGGCAGTGGGCCGGCCATATCTCGCGAAGAACCGACAACCGCTGGGGTAAACGTGTTCTTGAGTGGAGACCGCGACTCGGCAAACGTAGTGTAGGACGCCCTCCGGCCAGGTGGGATGACGAACTGCGAAAGACTGCGGGCAGATGCTGGATGCGGCAAGCTGAAGACAGGGCGCTATGGCGCTCATTAGGGGAGATCTATGTCCAGCAGTGGACTAGAATAGGTTGATGATGATGATGATGATCTTCTGATAGGGCCATCTCAGGAAAACCTACTTACTTACTTGAAAAAGAAAAAAACCAATCGATCGATCGTCGATCGGTGATATTGACCTATGTTAGAATGGAATATTCGTCGTCAATAGATAGTTTCTACTGTATGCATGGTCTAGATAAATCGAGGATCCCTCCTTCCCTACAGCTCTGTATTGTCAACCGCCGCCCAGCGCGCGCCCGTTCGATCAAGCACCCTAACAAATCTACACCACGTAATACTTAGTTAATTTAGTCTATTCCTACGATCTTGGATAAATAGACGAAAATAGCATCTGCATAAAGCTATCATTGATATTTAGTAACCGAAGGCAAGTCATTAACGTATATATATAAGACGTATTCGAATATAAATTCAAAATATGGCGGTAAAATAGGCCATCGACTACTGTAACGGTCTCAATTTCTGAAATTAAAGTGTAATAGGCTGTATAATTTACGTCGTTTGCCCGCAAACGAGCTCTGTTATATTTTTTTTATATCCTAAATTCAGAATTTATTTATAGGGTAGTTCACATCTTCAATAATGAATATGTTAATAAGAGGAAAGGTCATAAAAATATGAGTCTTGGTTCTGGAAGATATCTTATTAAGTCTGATCTAATTTGTACATGTAATAGGTAGATTACAGGTACAAATTAGATTAGACTTGTCCAGTCAAATTAGACGAAACAATTGGAGTGAAGGAACAACAATTCGCAACCAGCTCAAAATTGGTAGGATTGTTCAAAATACTATCATAAAATGAAATCTCAAACATCTTCATCGATCCGATACCTGGAAAAAAATTATTCGGGTTCAAAGGTGACAAAAACCGGTTTTTCGCCATTTTAAGCAAAACGCTAAGATTAAGAGACCGCGACTCGGCAAACGTAGTGTAGGACGCCCTCCGGCCAGGTGGGATGACGACCTGCGAAAGACTGCGGGCAGATGCTGGATGCGGCAAGCTGAAGACAGGGCGCTATGGCGCTCATTAGGGGAGATCTATGTCCAGCAGTGGACTAGAATAGGTTGATGATTTATTTATTTATTTAATAGGTTTATCCACAGCAAATGCATTACAAATTGGTATATAATACATGAATTAGAATTAAATAGACAAAATAACATTTCATACAGACTGAGTTTAGCAGAATAAAGTAAAATGAATCACATACCTACCACTATTTACTTATTATACTGAGTAGGTATACTATCTACTTTAATTTGGTGGTGACTATATTGTTATTATTGGAGGCTCGAAAGGTACAAAATATTTTATTTTTAAATGATGGTGATGATGATGATGCTAAGATTTATCATAAAATTACTTTAGAAAAAATGGTCTGTATACTTTATTATTCATTTACTGACGTTGGGGGCTCAGACGGCTGTCGCTACCGTAAAAGCTACATCATGAGGAGAAAGCGTAAAAGAGCGGGTCCCGGACTCCAAAGTGCAAGCTTTGGATGCCACCGGAATTAACAGTGGGATGATGGAAGTCGCGTCATGCCTTCCTCGACAAGAATGGGGATGCTCGACTGTAGAACATTATGCAATATTTCTTACAGCGGTCACAGTGCAAAGATCCTAATTCTGTTTTTACCTGACTACGCCAGAAGGAGGGCTATGTTTTTCAAGAGTATGTATGTATGTATAATTGTTTTACACTCTCTGCAGCTGGAACGCTCGATGGATTTCAGCTTGAGAGTTGTCGTTAGATTTGTATTTACTGGGAGAGTGCTACTGGGTATATTAAAATAAAATAAAAAGAAAATGGCCGTTTTTTGGCGCTAAAATGTGTTTTGTAAAAAATATTTTCACTCAAACTTATCTAGTAGGGTATCAAAATAAAGAGCTTTAAAAGGTGATTTTAAATATTTATATCATAACTAAAAAGTATAGGTACAATAAAATTTGTAATAAAAAAATCGAAAAACCCGACTGCCTTTTTTTGCAAATCATAAACCGAAAGAAAATTAATGGGTACCGCCTACTATAAAACTGCTTCGGTCTTTTTAGGGCAGTCGGTTTTTTTGATCTTTTATTTAAGAATTTTATTTCTTTTACTTGTTCTTTTGTTTTCTCTCATCCTTCTCATGTGCAGGTTGTAACGTGCATCTGACACCTCTAGTATTGCACGCGTTCGTACTATACATACCATCAGACTTGCTGTGAAAAAAATAACTAAAATAAACAACACTAACATTTTATTTACAGGAGACCAACACGGCAACTGGATCCCGTTCTGGAGACTAAAGAACTCATGGGGACGGGACTGGGGTGACCAAGGATTCTTCAGAATCGTGCGTGGGCGCAATGCATGTGGCGTTGCGCAGGATATATCATTCGCTACTGTTCTTTGAAAATTATTTTAATTTCACATAATAAATATTTTCAATGAAATTTTGAAGTAATTAGTAGTCTAACTTTTCGTATACATTTCGTCGTCCTACAGACGTCGTCGCCCCAAGACGTATAATGTGTCGGAGAATTTCGAATATTAAGGAAGTCTACAAGTAGATCAATTGGTTAGAGTATTCTCCCTGTAAGTTCCGTCCTAGATGTTCACTTTTTTCAATTTAAATTTAAAGAAATTGTTTTGTTCAACCGACTTTCAAAATTGAGACGGCCCTTTACTACACATAAATATTCCGACGGTATAAATTTAAGTCATATTCATCACACAGCATTAGCCCCGGTTGCATCCACCCGGATGCCCGGATCTACACTCCCTCTCTCCCTGTTGATTTGGCCTAACTTGACTTTAACGGAAGTGACTGCCATCTGACCCCACAACTCCGAAAGGTAGGCTGCGTCATAGCTTCGTCCGTAAATCAGTGGGTGTAACGGTTTGCAGGTGAAGTTGGCTCAAGCCCCAAAGATCTTAGTGAAGCTCCATAAATCCCTTCAATTATTCTACTATTATTACGTCTTGTAACAATGCACATTGTACTTTTAAGGATATTGGTGGAATGTGTAGTCGATTCCTTAGTTGATATCGATTCATAGTCTACTAATATTATCTGTATTCTTTCATCGACTCTGTCTATGGTAAGCTGTGGTCAACTCTATCGGCTGTGGCATATTATCTATGAACTCCCACCAAGTCGCTTCTTTCAGCCAACGTTATAAATGACAGTGCAGCGGTTTTGCGAGCCCCTAATTTTCTGCATTGCTTCCACAAGCACATAGCTCTGGACTGAGCCGTTGGTGAGAATTTTACAATTTATACATTATGTGTGCTAATCATTTTTATTACAGAGTGCTCATTAGTGTTGGAGGGTGACGTGGTACCAATGGCCCACCAGGGATATTTCCCGTGGCTTCTTCATCTTCACCAATGGTGCCACGTCAGGTTCCCACTACTATGCTAAGCTACTCCAGGCATCGCCTCGTTTTTTACGTGAACGAGGCTTGCCAACATTTATCCATGTAATGGAATTATATAGAATGTTATCATGCCACACTACACCTCTGTAGTCGTGGCAAAGTTTTCTAATTGGGATGCTGCTTTTTACGTGAGAAGTTTCTATTTGTTTTAATTGTGTAGCTTATACGCAAGGCATGCTTTCCCTCTTCACGCTTGTCAAAAGGACAATAACCTGTGCGGGCCACGCGGTCAGTGACCGCATGGTGAACAATCCTTCCTTGTCATCTATGTTTCTGTGCATCTGTTCCTGCTGCTTGCAAAGGCTGTGACCTGCCTGCTTTTGCAATAATGACCATAAGCATCACGTGCCTGGGGAAGCTTGTCACCTTTCTTACGTTTTCGGTATGCCCGGCCTGCACTAGCAGTATGTCTTCACATACTGAAAGCCTTGCCTTCTCCTTTCAGATCCGCCGAGACGAGTCAGTCAGTGGTCGGTGCCAGCGCGACACACCGGGCGGATACCACATGCCGAGCTAAGTGCAGATTTATTGCTGCCGCGGGTCGTCCTCACATCCCTTCTTTTAACTCCTTAAATATTTTAATTGAATATAGGCGTACTCACCCTTGAGACCACTTACAATTGATAATTCATTTTAATATATGAAAGGTAAAACTATTCTCATGTTTAATTTATTAAAACCTCATATCAAACCTTTAATTAACTTGTAACTTCTAATCTACCTTTAAATTTAACTATCAATGTTACAGGCTTGCTATATACATAATACATACCAACATCAACTGCTGGGCCGCCCACCAGGTTCTTTTCACACCCTTGTAGATTCAACCTTGGTGTCGTAGTAACTTCACACCCCATTTCTCAATACCCTTCTCATGTTTCCCGGTAAACTACTAATTACTGAAATGGTTCATTTAACTTGAGAACAGCAGACTTCACCAATAAATTGGCGGGATTCCCTTACTTACAATTATTTAGCACGAACCCATCTTATTACAGTCGTACTTTCTCCAATGAATGGTTTGAATAGGTTATTCAACTGTCTGAACCTCAATTTATATCTTTATGCATCTGTTGTTTATATAACAATTAGAATAATAGTATGTTATCTACCTATCGACGGTTGGAACGTAAAAAAAAGAAAACGACAGTGTCAGGTAACAGGAAAATGTCTATACAGCAATGTGTTTTATGTCCATGCCTTTTTTTTTTACGTGCGGATATCCTTCACATGATGATATCAGTGTGACACTTACCTGGTTGCTTCTACCGGGGTAATAAAATAACAGGAATAAAGTAGAATCAAATATAATTATTATTCCAAAGAACGCAGGTAGTGGGACACAAATTTAGTTTTATGCGTGGTAAGGCCGTCTGATTATTTCCCCCACAGTAGTACTTCCCTGGCCGCTGATGATGGTGGGAGGTTCTCGGAATGCTCCAATCTCCGTACATCTTCGGTCTATCTGCCGACCTTCGACGATACAAGTCTTGGGGGCGTTTCTTCAGGGCAGGAAACCCCACAGTAAAACCCATCATCAAACCATCATCACATCCCGTTTTGAAATAGATTGTTCTTTTTTTTTCTTTGTCCTGGGGGGTACCGGCAACCTAATACGGGGTTCAATACTGCGTAGGAGTAGTCTGTTGGGCGATATTATGCACCACAGGATCAATTGTTATTGTGAAATATATTTATATTTGCAATGAGTACACTACTATTCTTTACAACGTAGGTTATACGAAATAAATGCAAAGTTAAAAATCAAATAATGTGTCGTGGACCGACCTCTCGGCAGCTCTCAGAGCGGAGGAAAATGTCTATACAGTAATGTGTTTTATGTCCATGCCTTTTTTTTTTACGTGCGGATATCCTTTCGGATACCCCCCGCTGGCCAGCGGGGGTGGTTATGTCGTGTTTCGACTAAAGTCCATGCCTAACATAACCAAAACCTTTTACGAAATATTAGGCACATTGAGATAATGTATCACTTGTACTTGTCCCACAATTTTTTTAAAATAAATTACTGAGGCGAAACCGTTCGTGTAATTTATTAAATAAGTACAAGTGATACATTATTCAATAATTGTGTAGCAAGTGTCATCAATCAACAGTATAAATAAATATTAGGCACTTCAATTTCAGAAGTAAAATAAAATACAAAAGTAATTAACTAAATATTAGAAATAACGCGTTCATCTGGACAAAATCATCTATATTCCATTGTCTGGACATGAGTCCCCTCTTAGTTGAAAACTAAAAGTTTTTAAACACTTCATTTAGTGCTTAGAATTTCATCAATTTCGAATTACAAATTATATGTTATGTTTTTGGAATATGAAACGGAGTTTTGAGACAAATTACATCACAGATAGCTGGAGTACTTATAACTGTTTATGATAATTTGAAAAAAAATATTATTGAGGCTGGATACGACCAGTGAAAATCGGTTCAACTCAACTGAATAATAATAATAATAATAATAAAAAAATGTAGCGCTAGTGTGTGCCCTGGATTCGTTATTATCAGATTATTTTGATAATAGCGAAGATCTCGGTGATACACATTCAATTCTTTATTGCGCGGCCGTCGCAGTATGTCGAGTAGCTAATGTTCAATTTCCAAAGTGCGACTTAGCTACTCGACCGAAATCTGCTGTGCCGGCTTGGCAATTTAGAATTGAGCAACGTATCACCGAGACTAGGGCACTCATTGGAAAGCTCATTTGTTTCAGGTCGGGCAATACCCGCCCAAGAGTGATGCGCTTTGTGAGTCGAGCGTTCTCGGGGTCTGATATTAGGCCTCAAGAATTTTTGGCACGAGTCACAGAGCGTATCGACTACCTGAAACAAAAAGTTTATGCGTGGGCAAACCGGATTCGGCGGTATAAAAAAAGAGTGGAGCGATATTCTCAGAATCGCACGTTCCAAAGGGACCAAAGGTGGGTCTACAGAGATTGGGAGCGCCCTGATTCGACTGGGGCTGACGTGTGTCGACCAGATGATGATATTACTAATACATTCTGGCGTAATATCTGGTCGATGCCCGTCAGTCATACGGAGGGTGATTGGATGCAGGATGTTGAGCGATCGTGTGAGCCTATTAAGATCATGGATCCAGTTACTATACTGCAAGAGGATGTAACCGATGCAGTCCGTCTATTGCCTAACTGGAAGTCAGCGGGACCAGACGGACTGCAAAATTTTTGGTTAAAATGGCTGAAAAGCTCACACGTTCGTTTGGCATCTCAATTCCAATCATGTATTGAATCAGGATTGATTCCCAATTTCATGACCACTGGTGTAACCCACCTTCTTTACAAGTCCGGTAGTGCTACGGACCCTAAAAATTATAGACCGATCACATGTCTTCCTACGGTCTATAAGCTTCTTACATCCATCCTGAGAGTAAAAATATCTTCACACTTAACCGACAATTCTATCATGTCTATCTCTCAGAATGGATGTAGAAGTGGGGCTCGTGGCACTAAAGAGCTCCTTATAATTGATATGGCCATTAGCCAACAGGCACGCCGTAATCGTAAGGACCTGGCGACATGTTGGATAGACTATAAAAAGGCCTATGACTCCGTGCCGCATACGTGGCTCTTGAGGGTGCTTGAGTTGTATAAAATTGATACAACTCTATGTACCTTCCTGAAGGCATGTATGGGGCAATGGAGTACGGTCCTTTGCTATCCAGGGTGTCGACGAACCTGCGAGAATGGCGGGCTGATAAGGATAGAGCGGGGCATATTCCAGGGTGATAGTCTTAGTCCATTATGGTTTTGCCTGGCACTGAACCCTCTTAGTTATATGCTGGAGAGTTCAGGGTTAGGCTGTCGATTACGGAGAGATGGTCAGGTTATATCCCACCTCCTTTACATGGATGATCTTAAATTATTTGCCCCCAACAATTCCCAACTGATAGCGTTACTAAAGATGACCGAAACCTTTAGTAAATCTATCAGGATGGAATTTGGTGTGGACAAATGTGCGGTCATGCATGTAAAAAGAGGGGAGATTGTGGAATCTGATGGGGTTGAGCTCTCAGATTCCACAAAACTCAGGTCTCTCTCTGCAATCGACACCTATAAATACCTGGGTATGTCGCAGGCGTTAGGCATTACAGAAGCTAGCATGAAGCAATCGTTACGGGAACGTTTCTTTGGCCGCTTGAAAAAAGTCCTCAAAAGTCTTTTGTCAGGCGGTAATAAGGTGCGCGCCTATAACGGTTGGGTCATGCCGGTTTTAATGTACTCCTTCGGCATACTCAGGTGGACTCAGACGGAATTAGACACCCTAGATAGGAGAGTCCGTACGCTTCTTACTGCATACCGAATGCATCATCCGCGTTCATCTGTGATGAGGTTGTACATACCACGGAAATGCGGGGGACGTGGCTTTTTAAATGCCAAGTCCCTCCATAACCGTGAGGTGTGCAACCTCAGGGAATACTTCCTACACAATGAAGCTGATATGCATCGTGATGTAGTAAGGGTGGATAACGGATTTACCCCGCTAGCTTTGGCTAAAGAGAACTGGCGCAAACCTGTGGTATTAAGTATTAATGACCGCATGGATGTATGGAAGAGCAAGGAGTTGCATGGACGTTTCTATCGGGCTCTTCATGGGTCTGATATAGACTTACCAGCATCTGTGTCTTGGCTACGCTTCGGTGACCTATTTGGGGAAACCGAAGGTTTTGTGTTTGCAATTATGGACGAAGTTGTGAAGACGAATAACTATCGGAAGTATATTCTAAGTGATGGTACGGTTGACATATGTCGGGCGTGCCACCGTCCCGGAGAATCCCTTAGACATATAATCTCTGGTTGTTCTCGTCTTGCCAACGGCGAGTATTTGCATAGACATAACCAAGTAGCCAGGATTGTTCATCAACAGCTTGCTCTAAAGTACAACCTTGTGGAATCAGAGGTACTGTACTATAGGTATGTGCCCGACGCAGTTCTCGAAAATGGGCGTATCACGTTGTACTGGGATCGATCTATCATCACTGACAGGACTATTGTAGCTAATAAACCTGATATAGTGTTGATAGATCGATCAGAGCGCCGCGCAATAATTATCGATATCACCATTCCTCATGACGAGAATCTTGTGAAAGCCGAAAAAGAAAAACAAATAAAATATTTGGATTTGACTCACGAGGTTGTCGACATGTGGAGTGTGGATTCGGCGATTATTGTTCCGATAGTTGTATCGGTGCACGGACTAATTGCCAAGAGCCTCGAACAACATCTCCAGAGGCTCGCGTTAGGCAGTTGGGTCAAGGGCTTGATGCAGAAGGCAGTGCTCCTCGACACCGCACGTATTGTGAGGAGATTCCTCTCTCTGGAGCCCTAACCACCGGTAGCTTGGTCCCTGTTCCCGATGCCGGTGGCCCACTATTTTTTATATTTTTAAATATATTTGTTTTTTTTATATGTATAGAATGTATTTAAAAATATGATTGATATGTATTTAAACTTAAATAAAGGAAATAATAATAATAATAATAATGTTTATTGCAAAAAAGATTACACAGCTATACAATTAATATACATCATTGCATGAATTTTATAAAATGTTTAGGACATTGTAACATACTATGCTCGATACATTAGAAATTCTTAAGTTTTACCCAATGAAGTTCATTGAGTAAAATGTGGCTGTGGTGTGTACACCTGCTGATTGATGGACCAGGCTCTGTCGCAGACTTTCCTCTCGAGAGAAGGAAAGGAGAAGGACGAAGCGGACACCGGGCACAGAGATCAAAGTATCAGATATAACTGGAAACCAAGCAAATATGTTAATGATAATTTGATTTAACATAATATTGTCGGAAGTTTACGCGAATGTCACACATTGAAATAAAACTATATTTTTAACGGATTCTATCGCGATTTATTTGATGTTATTTTATATTTTACATTGATCCCGACGTTTCGGTTACTTTTCAGCAGCTATGGTCACGGGGAGACTTGGACTTGGAAACTTGGTAAGTAGATGTATTCTGTGAACCGAATACATCTACTTACCAAGTTTCAACAGCATTGTTCTTATAGTTTCGGAAAAAAGTGGCTGTGACATACGGACGGACAGACAGACAGACATGACGAATCTATAAGGATTCCGTTTTTTGCCATTTGGCAACGGAACCCTAATAAAAAACCACATTATTTGCGAGTTTCATAAGCTATATAGCATCACGCTACTACCCAATGGAGCAGAGCAGCAATCATTAATGTCAATAAATCGGGCAAATTTCCATACATTATAATCACATAACATAACATAAACTCACGCCTATATCCCCGAAGGGGTAGGCAGAGGTGCTAGCACCCACATTTTGCCAGTTTATGTTTAGGTCCCAATGTAATAGGTGGCGAGGCTATTGCCATTAATCGGGCACTTATAAACCTGCGATAAATACACACCCAATTTCGAAAAGCATCGAAAAGTAATTGGTGTGTGTCATGGTAAAACCTGGGATCGAACCCGAGACCTCGTCTCAGCAGTCCATTACCCATACCACTAGGCTACCGCGGTCCGATTATAATAAAAACTAATAAATAACGAGTATTCCTGCGATGCAATGGAGGTTCTAAAATACGCCACAGGGTGTACTCAATAATCATCTAGACCTGACATATTCCTATATTCTAAGAGGTTAAAAGATGTGGTTCTTGTGGAACTTACTGTACCGTGGGAAAAAAATATACCGAAGGACCACACAATAAAGAAAAATAAATACTATGATCTCACAAACGAATTAATCAAAAACGGTTACGTGGTTAATTTGTATGCAGTGGAAGTGGGAGCGAGAGGTATACCAGCAAAATCTCTCTATAACCTACTTAAAGATCTAGGCCTATCGAGAGCTACAATAAGTTCATTAACAAGCGGCACTAGTAGGTTCGTATCACATTTGGTTAGGCAGGGAGGGGAACTTGGGTAGTGAAGGTGGGTGTTGATGTACATCAACAAAAGGGGCCCCTTCTAAACCTACACTTGGGTCGCAAGTCCCAGGCACTGTCCCGAGTTCCCAACTCAGCAACGCGATGGACCCGGCACCCGCACGGAGAATCCATGGATTGCTAAGAATATCGGTCTGAGTATAACGTAAAAACTCGATTTATATAAACGGATATTGAATAGTGAATGCCAAAGTCTATCGTAGAACAAAATATCAAATTACAGCGGTCAGTTAGACAATTTATAAATCAATTGCTATTCTAGACGTGGACAGCCCTCGGGGCCTTTCTCGGCCAATGATGAGGGTTGAGGAGCGGCGCCTTGGCAGCCAGGAGCCATTACTGTGACCAAATTGAATGGTTACGCAATCGAATGAAGTCACATTTTTTATGGTCGTGTTTTATTTTGCGTTTTGATACTAAATAGACAATTCAGCGAGGTTTAGTAAAGAGAAATTGTACTGTCGATTCAGTAATAACATATTATTAATATTATCATAGTAACATTCTAAGACATTCTACACAGCGCTGTCTAGACCCAAAGTGTGCGTAGTGCATAAGAAAACGTCAGTTATTAGTATTTTTGAGACAATAAATATTTATTATTATTATTGTGGGAAACGGAACGTATGAGCGAGTGAGAGAATATGCGTGAGAGAGATACACTTTTACTTAAGATGACAGCTAAGTAATGTACGGGTGCATTTTGGTGTTCTTTAAATAAATAGTTTTTTTAATATTTCCTCGCTGTTTCACTCTGAGCTACATCCTACATTATTAATGTGGGTTCTAGAATGCAGAAAACATTCACAGATTTTTTTTTTGTAAATACATACATAAGTATACATAGAAACATTCAGACTAATGCCAGTTATCATACTCCAGAATTAAAATATTTTGCATGGAGCGGGAATCGAACCCACGGCTGCCAAGTAAAAGTGAAACGCGCTACCGCCACGCCACGTAGGTCTTTAATACTAATAGGACGGATGAGGCTCTGCCACAGGCTTTCCTCCGCCTAACAGGAGCAAAGAGCATAGAAGACCGGATTACGGGCCCCAAATTGTAAATTTATTTTATACTGTACAAGCTACGCTACCTAGCATTGCTACGATAATATAGAAATCAGAAACGAAAAATTATACTGTAGAAACTGCACACGTTTACTTCTTCTTCTTCACGATGTATGGAGTCCGGGTCACCTCTTCGAACGCATAACATTTTTGGTCCTAATTTACTTTAGCATAACAGGTTTTTTTTTAGCGTGTGGAGCATAACAGGTTAGGCATAACATTTTGAGGTATAACAATACTTTGGCATAACGATATTATGGCATACTGTTTCTTTAGGCATCACTATCATTTAGACTATTATATGTTGGCGTAATTTTAAATCGCGTATTTTGATAAAGCATAATATAATTTCATAAGCTTAATATTTATTCGCATAACAGTTAGCAACATGTAAATATCAAAGCTTTGATCGGATATAGTCGCTATTTTTGTTTTACAATCTTATTAATGACTGTTGATACCTGCATCATCATTAATACCACGACTTGGATAGATTAGGTTAAAAGGTTAAGGTGAAGCGTTTTATGGTTATTTTTTAACCACACAGAAATATTAACTGGTCGTCAAATTCTTTTTAACGTTCTTATCGGTTTTATATTGATGGATATCATGCTACAGTATCATTATGCGTTTGTAAATATTATGCTTTAATATCGTTATGCGGTTATAATTTTCTACTTCTAAATAGTTATGCTAACAGTAGTTATGCT
The DNA here is from genome assembly GCA_946251805.1 of Cybosia mesomella. Classification (NCBI taxonomy): domain Eukaryota; kingdom Metazoa; phylum Arthropoda; class Insecta; order Lepidoptera; family Erebidae; genus Cybosia; species Cybosia mesomella. Next base: position 28,313,847 of record OX276400.1, on the reverse strand, counting down.
AAAAAAAAATATGCATTAAGCATTACAATCATTCGGCATAAATTGTAGGTAATTGTAACCTACAATTTATGCCGAATGATTGGTATGCTTAATGATAGTTAGGAGAAATGAAAGTATGCCATACTAAATTCTGGCATAAAATTTTCTGCGTTCCAATAGAAAATCTTCTGGTCCCAAGCTAACATCACCTCGAACCGGAACTTCTACTGATTAACGGATGAGGCTCTGCCACAGGCTTTCCTCCCCCTAACAGGAGCAAAGAGCATAGAAGACCGGATTACGGGCCCCAAATTGTTAATTTATTTTATACTGTACAAGCTACGCTACGTAGCATTGCTACGATATCTCTTACTACGTAGCGCTGCTACGCCGAAGCATCAACATAGCCGAGTTTCAATACAAATTATTTCGAGCTAGGCAAATATGATATCCTTTGAAATACGTTTCCATAACGTCACTATTTCACGGAACTCTTAATGAGGTTCCACAAATATGACTTTGTAAAATGATAAAGTTATCACGTTTTACTCCCTGGAACTACTAAGTTTACACCATATAATAGTATTCTAGGGCAGGAGTGTTTACACTATCGGTACAATGAGAGCGAATCCTATCGAGGGCTTACCCGGGGTGCCCGGCAATGGACGGTTGGGGAGGACACCGTGTGGTTTTAGTCAGTTCGATTCCGACACGCCCATCCCATCGTTGGCACCGATGGGGTGAAAACCGTGGGGGTTTCCACACGTAAAAAAAAACGACACAATGCATTCTATTAGTCATCATTATCAACCGGGTTTCAAAAGAGGTCTTTGCGACCCAAGCCAACTTCACCTGCTAGAAGGTGCATCTCCTGACTAACGGATGAGGCTCAGACGAAGGTTTTTGTGATTGGGAAGCCAGATGGTAGTCGCTCCGTTAAAAGTCAAGATATCCCGAAATTCAAGTGTAAAGTTTGGACGCAAACAAGAAATCGCCAGGAGGATGATGAGACATAATACATAACCCTGCTTCACCGCAGTTGGGTAAACCGCAGTTCTTTCATCATGATAAATTGGCATGGCAGCTGTATTTAGGAGTGTAACACAAAGTGCGTATCCACCGGAATATATACGTTGCTTTCCTTTGGCCTTTCAACTCGCTTGGTAATAATTTTACCCAGTGAACTTCACCATTACAAAGTAAGTGATTTTAGTCGACTTCTCCGCCACTCAGCCTTATGGTCGAGTGGCTTTAATCAAGGGAAAGTGAGTTTTGTCTTTGATAAATTACTTTAAATAATAAACAACATATTTCTGTTCAAATGAAGATTATCGTTAATATTTTTGTAAAGCACTTTAGCTAGATTAAAGTAAACGTAACTGGAACGAATTTGGAGAAACTGTAAGTGGACAGGTCAGTCGAGGTTGACTTCAAAGAACATACAAAGGTCAAATTGGGGATAACTTGAAAAGAGCTACCCTCTTTCGTCAGAAGAACTAGAACTCAGAGGGCTTATACAACATCTCGTCAACAGTTGGTTTCACTAAATGGAGGTTGAGCCTATTAGCGTCTATCGGGAACATACGGTTTGCTACTGAGAATTACCTGATTTCAAAATCCAATTACAATTTACTCAGTAATAGAACTCACAACCTTTGTGTAATGAAGATAGAGTTAACTGGTGGTAGAAATTTGATGACACAAATTTGTCACAAAATTCGGCCGGGTGGGTACCACCGTGCACGATTGCAAAAAACCCTCCATAGTAATCCAATTTTGGTTTGATTGCGTTCTGGGGTCAGCAAGTGCACAGCCGGACAGGGGGATTGTGGTCGCAGCACTAGTGGGACCGGTGGGTGTCACGCGGTGCTGCGACGACAATCCTCTTTTGATGAGGCCGTCAAGCTGAGTGCCACTATTGTTAACATGGTACGTGTATGTAATGGTGACCCTCTTTCCTGAGACTTTACCTTCAGCTTACCATCAGGCGAGGTGATGTCAAATTGACGTGTCCTAAATATAAAAAAAGAGAGTTATGCTTAATTTGAGGCTAGGTGGCGCTTTGTAAAATGTCTTTAAATAATTATTTTGCTTAGTATCTATTGTACAAAAATACTTTTTCACGACATCGACAAGACAATATTATGTGTGAAGGATATTAGTAGATGAATTGATGCATTGCGTAAAACAGTTAATTTAATTCCATTACGTATACAGGAACGGACATCTGTTTCAATAAATTAATGAAGAACAAAGTAGAAAATATTATGAACTTCATCCAATTTCGGTTTCTATTAAGGGCGGCACATGGCCGCTGTGGAGAATATCATTATAAGTCGCCACCGTCTTAGACGAAACATTCCTGCATATTTTACAGGGCACTTAAATAACTAAACATTATATTATCAATCGTAAAAGTGATTTCAACCGATTACAATAATACCACGTAATAATATATAATAATAATAATACATATACGCAAGTATGTATAACATCCAGGTAGCCTATTGACGTTAACGGGCTATTTTACATGCGCTATACTTTTGGTGCCAAACATGTGTGAAATTGAGAATATCTCTTAACCGGCACCTACCGAAAGAGTAGACCGGCCAGCGGGGGCGGTTATGTCGTGTTTGAACGGACTAAAACCGCACGCCGTCTCGGGTCTTTAAAAGCGTAAGTAAGTAAGGTGTAAGGTTACCCATAGAGCTTATCCCTCACACCCCGACTGACCCTGGGCCATCTCAGGTTTCGAGATGGCCTCCTCGGGTTTGGTAACCACGGTGTCCCGGTCTTGCCCCGGTTTGGGGGAGGGGCGCTATTCGCCCCACCGTCACGGCCTGCTTCTGCTGGGGTGACAGGCGGCCTCACCTGCCACCCCCTAACTGAACTACCTAAACCCGTTCTTGATACTCGAAATTCTCGTCTACACGTGTCTCGAGAAGAAGTTAAAACATAGGGATATTCACGTGTATAAAGAACGTGTATAATGGAATATAAAAATAATATTCAAATTCCCTTTCAATTCTTATAAATTTTATTTGGAACGTTTGAATGTATAACATCGTGGAGTCTCCGAACAAAGAAAATTTTGAAGTTTCTCACAGACTGACTGGAAAGAAAATTGACAAGATTCAAATTTCATTTCTATAAAAATCAAGCGAGTGACTTCAATGTTTGTTTGGTTCAATTTCAACAATAACGATTCTACTTTCCTAGCACAACTGGAGCAAGTATCAAATGGTGCACGAAGACTGGAAGTTGAAATGAAATTGAAATGGGAGTTCTTTACTTTAACCAGTGAATGCCAATAAGAAGTAAACTCATTAGCAAAGTTTCTGCGGTTAACCATGTCGGTGTCGGTGCGATGAATTATTTTATTAGTCAAGTGATTTATTGACTGCCGAAGTTGTAAAGTGATCTGATTTCGTCCAAATGAAATGCTATAACTCAAAGCTTTTAACTGGAACAGGTAGTTTTGAAATGCTATTACAGGTAATATATCCATTGCTCACACATTTCTCCCTCCGGGATAGGTAGGTAAAACAGCCTACAATTTATTCCCATTCTGAACCACCTTACGAGATTTCTATAAAGCTAACTGAAATACTGGATTATCCTCAGATTCCATCTCTCGACACAATTACCTTAGTTCCCAAGATTCCACTGTGCTCACCTCAGGCTGACTATCGCCCTTTAAAACCCATTACTTCTCACTACTCACTCAGTCTCCTAAATGAGTGATGTCCAGACACAGCGGTCATAAATTTCAACGTAAGATAAATAAATATTCTATGACATTCTCACAGCACACTTCATTCACACAGCGCTTTCTAGGCCCAAAGTAACCATAGTTCAACTAGCTCGTTATGGGTTCCAGAATGCGGATAAACATACTTATATACTTTTTTTGTAAATACATACATATTATACATAGAAATAACCAGACCAATGCAAATAGACATATTTATGCATAATTTGTATGCACATTTGTTTCATTTGCACTGAGCAGGAACCCGCGCCACCTGTCGGAGCAGTCGAATGCACTACCGCTACGCCACAGTGACCATCAAAAGAGGCTCTATTGTAGATATAATTTGAAACCCATCTAATGTAAAAGTCAATTGCCCACTCACTCTACACTACACTCAGACTAAGGTTAACATACCCTTCTGAAACACAACTAACTCAACTATAATCGAAATATATAATTTATCATTCTCTAAGTTAGTGTACATAGATTGGTAGCTCTGATCCAAGTTCAAGATCCGATACTGGCTATCAATGATATCTAGAGAAAAAGCGCTCACAGCCCGGAGAATCCAATAAGCGGACGCAGACATTAAAATATTGAAGGGCGACGAAAACTTTTCTAATAAAAAACGTTCCATTTGTTAAAATGAAAAACGATTCTCACTTCACGTTACTGTATAACTTCTCGTGAAACTTATATTGGGTTGGTCCACTAAAGTTCATCAATTATAGTCTCTAATACCCCGTAATAACAGTGAGTTTGCTACTTAGAAATATTAACGGATTAATCAGCATAATCCGTTATGCTAAGCATGAAAGAATAATATTGTGCTACCTGATATTTTGGCACTTACAAGTTAACCAAAACTTAGTTGAGAGACCTTTCAGGGGATTTAATTGAGTTTGTGTGTCTTTATGTAACAGACTGTTTACGTATTTTGACAGATATGTTCAAATAATCCCACCTTTTTCCTTCCTATCCAGAACATCACGTGCAGGATTGGGGTACCACTCTCATATGGTGCGAATAATGAGGTCACGAACTAAACAGTTCAGGACTTACTTTCTTTGTCACACGATACAGAACTGGAATGTTTTATTCAAATGTTTTTTAAACGGAGCGTGAAAAAGCATCTTTTAAAGCCGTCAATCTAAGGACCACATTTTAGTTTTGAAAGCATCTAAAATACTGGCCTTTAATGCGTAAAAAACTGATAGAGAAATAATAATTGTAGAATCACAATGGAATATACCAATATCATAGAAGTTCACAAAAATACGTCTTGTTATAAACTATATGAAACCTAAATTTGCCTGTAGATATTGCCAATAGGGATTTTTAACAACATAACTTAACATAACTTCATACCTGTATAACCGAAGGAGTAGGCTGAAGTGTATTACACACCCACGATTCGCCAGTTATGTTAAGGTCCCAATGTAATAGGGGGCGAGCCTATTGCCATCTACCGGGCACATTATTAAGCGAGCGATAATTAACATTTATTAATGCACACATAACTACGAAAAGTCAGAGGTGTGTGCCCGGGGCGACTGGGGATCGAACTCGAGCCCTCGTCTCAGCAGTCCGTTACGTACGCCACTAGGCTATCGCCGCTTTTAAAAAATTAGAAAATTAGGGATTTTTGACTACGGAAATACCGCACGAACGCACACATACGATAAGAAAAACTATTTAAAAGCTGTATCATATATGCATAATGTCCTTTTTCACTTATAAATATGGTCACTAGTCTAAGTAGTCCAAAGCAAACATTTGCAACCATTACCAACTGGTGAATCACTTGCTCTAATTTAAAATATGAAGGCTAATAACATTTTATACCATGAAATGCATGTAGAACAAGTCGTAAAAGTAATATTACCGAAGAACACAGACGTAACTGTGTGACCAATCACTATCAAATTCGATTTGGCTCTACTGGCACGTCTATATTTTCATAATACATGTAAGAATGCCTGCAATTTTCAAATTGAATGGCCAAAATGGTTGGCTCATTGCCTGAGGGTATTGTAGCAAAATAATATACTCTTATATATCCGATTTATACCTCTTAACACTCGTTTTTATTGTGTATGCTTAAAAGACAGTGAATAAACAGCCGACCGAAACAACCGAAAATCTTATAATAGAGGCCCGCAAAGCCAGGGTCGACCCCGCAGTACATAGACTGATCAAATTGGTGATGTGTTGAAGAAATAGCAGAGCAGAAGCACTCGGAATGGTGGGACAAGTTGCCAAGTAATTAATTTAGATGGTTGGTCCTGACGACAAAGAAAATTCTGAATACAATTCTTTGCTATCAATGTTAGATAGCAGAATTTTAATTTACTTCCTTTTTAATACGGTTTCTGTTAAAGTCTGAATAATGTTTTTTAAGTAATCTGGTGTAAGCTATCGGTAGTAAATAAATAAAATTACGATTCGTAAATTGATATATTAAGTGCGAGAAAAGATTTATAATAATTGAAATATATCAAGTCTGCTCTTCAGTTTGCTTAGACTAAAGAAGACAAATTAAATGTATACTGCCCAAAAAAAGGGTGCAATGTTTTCAGAGTTCAAGTATGTGAGTTTATTTATTCCGCCATAGCTTTTGAACGCTTAAACTGTTTTGGATTTATAAGGTATCCTTAAAATTCTTACATAATCCTCAGTAAAAGTAGCTACTTTTTAGATTTTTTTGCTGGGCAGTTTGGTTTTAAAAAAGTTTTTGTGAATTAATTGTTTTTCTATAACCGTCAATAAAACGAAACGTTCCAGTCAGCAAATTTCGTCATGGTTCTAGATAGCAATTCTCTCAATGACCATAAAACGTGAAATAAACATATTTAAACAATTTCTCATCGAAATATTGCTGTCGAAGCCCATTTTATCATATCAATATATATTTGTTTTGCTCCATAGGCCGTTAATCATCGAAGGTTTAAACCCATATATCAACTGTTATGACACGCCTCATCGAAGCGAATAATGGACAAATGGCCAACGAAAAAATGTTAGTTTAACTCGAGTCTTTAGTAAAAATATATCTTTACAAATTGTTCGTAATAAATTAATGTAATCCTAGATTTGTGTAATCTTGATTTAGTTTTTAGACAGTGTTACCAAGTTTTAAAACATTTGCACCTAAACTTAAGGTCGAAAGCCTCTAATATCGCCACAATTACTGTGAAACCCCTAAAAAGAACTATTAACATTTTGTCATTTTCATCCTATCCTACTTCCTAATCCTAATTCTTAATCCTGGTATCTATTATAAAACCTACTAATCTATATAAATAAAAATGAATCGCCGAAATGCATGTACGCGCGTAACTTCAGAACGACTGCGCCAAATTGAATTTTTATTTTTGTGTTCATTCTTGTCAGGTCAAGGCTTGTATGAGAGAAATCTTTAGATAAATCCACGGGTAAGGTGCTAATATTACAGCGGGGCGAAGCTCCGGGCAACCGCTAGTAATTTATAACAAATATTGAAACTATAAAAACTTTCACATCCATAATATTTGGGACTCAATATATCAATTGTGATATCGTATTTTTTTCTGTTTCTACATTTGTAAAACAGTAGACAGACATTTGGTAGTTAGATAAAGGAACGTAAAATTTTTATAGATGACTTTTTTCTGCATGCCTTATAAAGAAGAATTACAATAGTACATCCGTGATCATGGTACTTGTAACAGTGCCGAAATATCGGATTCTCGAAAAAGATACTAAACATGGTAAATATCCCGTTTATAATTCTAATTTTAATTACAATAGACGTTATTGCTTAGTTACTAGGTCAAAAGTTAATTATTTTACCTAGAGTACTGATAAGTGCCTAATAATTCCCCCAAAAATGTAAGCCCCAATCCTCTAATTTACTCCCTAAATTTGAGGGGAATACCTCTTAAGTTAGTAACACTTTTTAGATTTACCTTTTCAAGTAAGCAAAGACTAAACTTCAAATTGCATTTTGCGACATAAAAGATCTGTCACCCATTCAAAATATTTAGTTTTCACAAATCAAATTGAAATTATGTTTGCACAAAACTTCATTTCAAGTGACTTGATACGATTTGATTAAAAGTAATCACTGGAAAATAAATTGAATGCATATAATAATTCGAGCGTCGGTAACTTAGTGGTTAAGGTGTCAGCCTTACGATCGAGAGGTCCCGGGTTCAAATCCTAACATATGTAATTTAGCTTAGCTGGAATGGGTTACGAGGAATATTGGCAAATAAAGCTAATATTCTTTCAAAAATAATAAAATAAATTTAAATAAATATTCCACGACATTCTACACAGCGCTTTCTAGACCCAAAGTGAGCTTGTGTTATGGGTTCCGGAATGCGGAAAAACATACATACTTCTTTTTTGTAAATATATACATAATAGAAACACCCAGACCTATGTAAATAGACATATTCAGGCATACAAATATTTGCACTGAGCGGGAATCGAACCTGCGCCCTCACTTGTAGCAGTCGAATGCCCTACCGCTACGCCAAAGAGGCCAAAACAGACAAATATTCAAATAAAATACTTTTTCTCTAACATGCTTGGAAATTTGAACATTTTTTTGACAACCTTCTTCGAGATAAATCGAAATTGCTGTACATGCGAGCAGCGGCCGGCAATAGTTGTATGAAAATCCATATCTGTCGTGTTTTAGCGGCCAAATAAATTACTATGTAAACTCATATCTGTCGTGTAATTTAAAAATGGAACCATCTTTTACTCCGAACCATGGCAACCAAGGAGGTAACTTATCCAAGGCATTATTTAAATACAGAACTGGCTTGCAAATAGAAAACTGTTTTTTAAGAAAAATAAAAAACAAATAAACATTTTGCCGCTTGAGAAATTACTGTTGTTCGTTGTTCGTCATTGATTTTGAAACTAATTGTATTTGACAAAATGAGTTCAAGTGAAGACAATGAGAATGATGAATTTACTTTAAGTTCTGCCTAGATACTACTTAGTTTTAATTTCCGCGCATTGTTTGAGAAAAGCACTATACAAGCCTTGGCCACAGCTGAGCGTTGCCGGACTCCGTAATGCGACCGCGGCCGCCAAGTGTAGTGTTGCCGGACGCAACACTACACTTGGCGGCCGCGGCAGTAATGTACTATTTCGTATAGCTCAGATATTCATTGATATTTAATTGGGTGTTCCACTAAGAACTTTGGGGCACATCTGCTGATTGACGGACCAGGTTCTGGCCCATGGTTGGAGGGGTCAGACGTCAAACGTTCCCATAAAAGGCAAGCTAAATTTAAATAGATTTCTATTCACCCTATAACTTTTATTTACCCCTTTTTACCGACATAAATTATTCAACATTTTAAAATATACCTATTACTAATACAATAAGGATGGAATATATGCTAGTAAAGGGACCAAACCCAATAATAAAAATGACAGTTCTAAGAGTACGTGACGTCATGCGTGACGTAGATACATCGACTGAAAAGCGTTCAGTGCGATGCTTGACACTCGATTAAGAACAGATTCCGCTGCGGAAATTTAAGTTTGAAGACAATTTCTGGCTCACACTCCGATGGCTGAGATTGTACATACTATGTCATTTATTACAGTGGACACTACCGTACTCACAGCTACTTCTAAAACTACATGTAATAAGATAGTAATGAAGAAAAACTGTACATTTAATATTTTCCAAAATAGAATGGGTTTGTGTTCAAAGAGCGACACCAAAGCTGATAATATAATTTTTAGACTAGGTTGATCTGGACCGTCTTTGATCTAATAATATACCAGCTTGAAAGCCTAAAATTTGTTTTATTTCGTAAGAGGGGGAGGTATTTTGGACAAAGTTATCGTGTTTTTTGGCAATTCATCTAAATTGCTATTTTTTTATACCACTCAGGTGGCAGACAAGTACACGGCCCACCTGATGGGAAGCGGTAACCGCGGCCTTAGTACGTGTGCATCACCAGCGGGGGCGTCACACTCACGCTGTCGACCCTGAACCATAATTTGAGGTGCTATTTATAATTGTAGTAAGTATAATTTAACATTTTCAAATTATGAAACAGGTGCAGTCTGAACGCAGCAATTATCACGTGACATTCAACAATGAACTAAAAGTGTTAAACTTTGAGTTCATTGTCAAAGTTGCAACGTTATCTAAACTGAAACTATCTGCGGCGTAACTACAGGCAATTACAGTTTAATTGTACGATCAGAACTTCGCCATTTACCCGTGGAAATTAATAAAATGGCCTATCCGAAATCTGAATTTTATCAAACGATTCAATTAGTTTCAAACATTATACCTTTTGTCGAAACTTTACGTGAATGTTACGCATTCAAATAAACCTTCCATCTAACTATTCTGAGAAATAATAGAATAACACAAAATGTGTTATATTGTGCTGTCTGTTTATGTTGTCATATTCTGTTTAGTATTTAATGAAACGTTTTAGAGGTAAGATGCTTCGTAACTTGGTACCTATATGCTACAACACCTACCGTTACGTTACCAATTGTGTACATCAAAAATATCTTTCTATGTCTTGCACATAGAAAATTGGTCCTTCGAGCCGGATTTGAACCAGCGACCTATGGAATTCTGGTACTGGTTTGTGGTATTCGTGAAAACCTGGGTGGTAGCAATATTTCCCTCGAAGTCCTTGCACACGTGGAAGTTCCGCCGCAAAGTAATATTTCTTCATGAGTGCACCTCCAAACAATTGTATCACCGTCACTGCCTTCTCAAATGGATAGAATCGACGTAAATCCTCGACTCTCAGCCAAATGGAGCTGTAGCCGAGCCGATCTCCTCCCCGCGTTGACACGTTAATAGGACGAAGGTCGTACAACGAGGAGTACGCGCTGGTAAAAAAATTACTCTCGAAGGACCAATTTTCTATGTGCAAGACATAGAAAGATTTTTTTATCATAAGTTTTTACATCGGAGCTAAGAATATTTTATACACCACAAGTAAGTAAGTAAGTTCTTTATTTGTTGAATATGGTACAAAAAAGTGATGTTTACAATATAATGTAGGATCTCATATTCTGCCGGTTCTGGCGTACAAATTTTACATTTTGATTTAATTAAATAATTATCCAATATTCGCAATACAATACAAAATAATTCAAATCAGTATAAAGTTTCATTAAAAAAATCGTCAATATTATAATAGCATTTCTCATATAGCATGTCTTTTAAATTCTTTTTAAACAAGTCAGTACTTAAATTTTTCCAAGTGTTAGGTATCTTATTGTATATTTTTGGAGCTAAACAAAATATACTACTCCACATAAGACTTGTCTTAGCTTTTCGAATACATAGTGCATTTCTACGTCTGTTACGGTTTACAACATCAGACAGTTGTGGAAATAGATGAGCGTTCAACTTTACAAAGAGAGCTGCTTCAAAAATGTATAGAGACGGAAGTGTCAGAATTCTGTGTCTTTTAAAATATGGTACACAACTGTCCGTTACCCGAAGACCAAACATAGCTCTGATACACCGCTTTTGAGACTTAAAGGCTATTTCTTTATTAGTGGAATTTCCCCAGAATATCACACCATATCTTAGCACTGATGCAACAAGACCATGATACGCAGTTAGTATAGCATCTGTATTAACTACCTTAGAGAGTTTACGTAGTGCGTATGATGAACTATTCAGTCTATTTACTAGGCCACTTTTCCATTTGAGTTTTCTGTCAATTATTAATCCTAAAAATTTTGCGATATCTGTGTCAAGAATTATATTATTGTTATAGTGTATGTCCATTATATTTGAGGGATGTCTTTGACTGAAGTACATTATTTTTGTTTTAATTAAATTAGCTTTTAAGTTATTATTATTCATCCACGGGATGATCTGAGATAAGGTTTTATTGATTTCAAGTTCATATGACCCTATATTAGTGCATGGTATCGTTACTGTACTGTCATCAGCGAAAAGCGTTATTTTATGGTCAGTTGCTTTTGGTAAATCGTTAATATATATAATAAACAATAAGGGGCCCAGTACACTACCCTGTGGAACGCCAAAAGATACAGTGCGTTTTTCTGATACATATGTAGTCTCTTGATTAGTTTTTAAATTTAATTTTGTTACCGCAGTCAATTGTATTCTTTTAGTCAGATATGCTTTAAGTAAGTCCAAAATGTTTCCCCTTATACCATAGCAATCCAGTTTATTTATCAAAATATTATGATCTACGTAGTCAAATGCCTGTGTCATATCACAGTAGACAGCACATGTCGGTGTTCTATTATCTACATTTGTCATTATGGTATTTAGAAAGTCATATATAGCTTGGTTAATTGTCATATTTTTACGAAACCCTTTTTGTTACTTACAAAGAATGTTACATTTCTCTAGATATACGTAGATCTGATTGTAAATATACTTTTCATATATTTTTGAGATGACTGATAGTAATGCAATACGCGATACCCATTTCGGCTTTCTGTTTACCGTTATTCTAATACGTTTAGTAGGAAAACACAGATCGTAGAATAGCTTGAACTGGTCATAAAATATATTATACGCCTCGTTTGGATCCTCTGTCTGGTATACTTCTGAAAATGTTAGTTTTTCAATATGGCTTCTAAACCTTAAAATATTCTCATATGCATAATCCCTTTGTAGCTTGTACCAGTATTTAAGCAAACATTTTCCATCTATCGGGCACCTCAGCAACTGTGCAGTGTGATCCGATAAACCAAATTCCATCACATCCGCCCTACACACCTTGTTAAAATTATGCGCAAAATTATCTATACAGGTCTGACTTTGTAACCTAGTTGGTTTGTCTAAAGCTAATATTAAGTTACAGCGTCTCAAGAGACATTTCAGCTGCCGTGTCTCAACTTTATTGACCATTGCATTAATGTTTAGATCACCCGCTACAATAATATGCCTGTAATTTCTCCGGGATAGTAACAATAATATTTCTTCTAGTTTATCAAAAAACATATTTAGATTCCCGTTCCTGTATATACACATTATTACAATTTTGTATACAGATAATTCAATAGCACAACATTCAATGACATTAGGTAAAGAAAACTGTAGTACCTCGAGAGAAGTGACATTTGACATTGACGATTTGTTTTACACTTTTTAAATTCCCATGTTTGGTATCAAACAGGTAGGTAGAAACAACATCTTTTACTTGCTACGGTACTGGCATACGCCTTTCGCTTCTTCCACTTTCATAATTGTTATAAACATGCACGTCGGTTACGGCCTCCAAAAAATCCATAACCAACGAAAATTCCAATTGCCAATCTACATCTTACGTCTCGTAAAATATAAGAACTATAAGAACGCGGACAAACAAGGGTGAGCACACCACTGCTTCTTCCGACATTTAATGGGAAATATCCCCAGTTAGATATCAAATTTATTGTATTTCGGGTATTATCGAAAAATATCGGTTCTCATATAAAATGAGAATTGGTAGTCCAGACGAAAACCATAAAATTTATGGGGCCATAACAATAGTAACAGTACTACGAGGTACATTATATTCAGTGTTGCCAGTTTATTGTTCTATCTTTTATTATGTAGTCGACTGTATAGTTTATTTGGTGGTTTAATTTGTTATATACTTGAAGTGAAGTTTATACGTTTGTATAAAGTCTTGTCACGAGTGAAGACGGTAAGTCTGAAATTTAAAACTGATATAATTTAAACCGTTGACTCGAATTAATCCCAAGGATAACGGATACCAAGGAACTAGCTAGACTAGACGATTTTTTTGCAACTAAGATTAAGATATAGACTGGATTTCACCAATGATTAGAGCTAAAAATAAGGCGAACTAAACTGCATTAACACATTTATATTGGAATAAAACTTTAATGGATTCTGTCGCGATTTAATAGGTGTTATTTTATTATGTACACTGATACCGACGTTTACGAATAAAAAAATAACAGCTTTTTGCAGTCGTCATTTCTTTTTAAATCTTGCCATTTTTATTTTAATCCTTTTTTTAGATTTTTTTTTTTAGGATCCTTTCGAGTACGTCCCGGGGTGCCTGGCAATGGGCGCTAGCGAAGAATACCGTGTGGTTTTAGTCATTCCGACATACCCAGCGCATTGCTGGCACTGATGGGGTGAAGCACGTGGGGGTTTCCAGACGTAAAAAAAAAGAAAACCTATGTAAAATGTAAAAAGTAATAGATACTATTTGAAACCTATAATTGTAAAGTGCGTTGTGCTTTGCAATAAAATATAAATTGTCTTGTCTTTCTCCTTTCTTTCTTATAGGTAAATCGCGATAGAATCCGTTAAAATTAGTTTTATTTCAATGTCTAGTGAATCTGTTACAAATATTATGTAGTTTAGTTGTTGTTGAGGCCCCCCTAAGATCTTCGGGGTCCAAGTCAACCTCGCCTGCAAGCCAAAAATAAGCGTCAGTTAGTAGACAATCACTTTGTGAATAGTGTTGAACACCTCTACCGACGACTTCTACTAGATTGGCTCTCCAGTACAAATAACTTGGTATCGAGAAAGACCACTGCTTGACCTGCAACAATGCGCTAATCTTTGTAACTATCATACAGACGACATTACAAAAAGGCACGCTATGCTTATGCAGATAGGTGTCAAAATTAACATATCATAACATAACATAACTTCACGCCTGTATCCCCGAAAGGTTAGGCAGAGGTGTATTACACACCCACGATTCGCCAGTTATGTTAAGGTCCCAATGTAATAGGGGGCGAGCCTATTGCCATCTACCAGGCAGATTATTAAGCGAGCGATAATTAACATTTATTAATGCACAGATAACTACAAAAAGTCAGAGGTGTGTGGTAAGGATCGAACTCGAGACCTCGTCTCAGCAGTCCGTTACGTACGCCACTGGGCTTATAGCCTTTCACTATTTAATTACTTCAATTGTATAGTTTCTGCGTTCCGTTCCAAATTCAAAATTCTTTCCCACCTCATTCAAGAACCGAAGCATAGTTTTTAGGTTTCCGTACCCAAAAATGAAACGGGACCCTATTACTTAGACTCCACTGTCCACCCGTCTGTCCGTCTGTCACCAGGCTGTATCTCATGAACCGTGATAGTAAGATATTTGAAATTTTCATAAATGATGTATTTCTGTTGCCGCTATAACAACAAATACTAAAAACAGAATAAATTAAATATTCAAGGAGGGTTCCCATTTTTAGGGTTCCGTTGCCAAATGGCAAAAACGGCACCCTTATAGATTCGTCATGTCTGTCTGTCTGCCCGTCCGTATGACACAGCTACTATTTTCCGAAACTATAAGAACTATGCTGTTGAAACTTGGTAAGTAGATGTATTCTGTGAACCGCATTAAGATTTTGACACTAAAATAGAAAAAAAAAACAATAAATTTTGGGGGTCCCCATACTTAGAACTGAAACTCAAAATTTTTTTTTCATCAAATCCATACGTGTGAGGTATCCATAGATAGGTCTTCAAAAATGATATTGAGGATTCTAAAATCATTTTTTTCTAAACTGAATAGTTTGTGCGAGAGACACTTCCAAAGTGGTAAAATGTGCGCCCCCCAAATTGGTTTGAACAAGATCTACTAAGTAGTTTTTTTTAATACGTCATAAATCGTAAACCGAAGTTTACCTTTCATTCAATCAACTCAAATATAAAAATTAAAAAAAGAACATTATTATGTTACGGAATATCGCCCCTTAATGGGCGAGTCCGACTCGCAATTGGCCGCTTTTTTGCTTTATATTGATAACGGCAAATGGTAGACGCTTGAAATATTCACGGAATATTTCGTTATATTTATTTTTTGCCATTTTTTAGGGTTCCGTTGCCAAATGGCAAAAACGGAACCCATATAGATTCGTCATGTCTGTCTGTCTGTCCGTCCGTATCACACAGCCACTATATTTAGATAATGGTACGGAATCCTCTTGCCAGTTTTTGTTATTTTCAACGGCTTGTCTAGTATAGAAGTCATTGCCCTCTAGAACTGCACATTTCGTCAAGATCTTAAACTCCGTGTTCACCGTGAGTTATATCCCCTTTTGTATATTTGCGTTCACTGATCCTGTTAAATTCATGCGGTGGACAAGGTTCGGCCGGCTTAAGATCTCTCTCGGCTACAAGCAATCTTGCGCTATTTATTAACGTTGCTTACCCGATATTACTCTTTTGGAGAAATAGGCTCCATATGAGTAGAGGAATATTTATCAGCTAGCTAAATAAACAATGGTAACTGGGTAGAGAGACTTTACTCGAAAATATTACATTGATTACTGCATTAGCAAATAATTAATTACTAACATAACATAACTTCACGCCTGTATCCCTGAAGGGGTAGGCAGAGACGTATTACACCCACGATTTGCCAGTTATGTTAGGTCCCAATGAAATAGGGGGCGAGACAATGGCCATCTACCGGGCACATTACTAAGCGAGCTATTTTTAACATTTTTAATTCACACATAACTACGAAAAGTCAGATGTGTCTGCGCGGGGCGACTGGGGATCGAACTCGAGACCTCGTCTCGGCATTCCGTTACGTACACCACTGGGCTATCGCCGCCGCGCTTAATTCGCGCTTAATAAACTCTCACGTAAAATAACCCACACAAAATATATCCGGGTGCACCCACTGAACGTTCAGCGGGTGCACCCGGATACATTTTGCTAGTTTAATGTGTTATAAAATTTTCAGCACCATTTTGAATTTCGAATTAAAAATAAATATGCAAAGAGGTTTACAATACAAAGGAGTTTATAGTATGTGACCACACTCTGTAAGGAACAAATACCAATGGTATTCAGAGCCCAGTAAACGAAATACCACCATTCTATATAGTTTTATTATATACTAGTGCTCCGCCATCGGTCTCAGTCATATTACATAGTATATTATGTATATATATTGTTTAGTTTCAATCGTAAGTATTTATATGATGTTATTTGACCGCGGAGCACGGGCCTAATGGCGCCTGTACCAGACGAAGTGGGCGTGGCATGCTAGCAGTGCGTCGCGTGTCGTGCGCCGGGTGACAGCCGCTTTAACGAGTTCTCGAGGTTGGCACGGTAGCCAATCAAAATAAGTACGCCCGCGCTTATTTTGATTGGCTATTGCCACGCGCTTTGACAGAACATTGTTTGATTTTGTTTGTTGATTGTTGATTAATTAGTGAAAATTAATAATCGATCGAATCGCATTGGTTTGCAATTTGAAATTTAACACGCGGTTAGAGTCCGCCATTTTGAGTGTTAATTTATCGGTATTATTTTGCCTTTTGGTGCAATTGAATTTGACTATTTTCACCTTAAAACTTGGAATTGTTATTGTAATTAAAATATTTCCTGGTCGATTTCGATCGGATGTCAATTGCGGCTTAATTTGATTATTGAAACAAGTACGTGCTAAAATTCTGTTTAACTTTGAATTGTTGTTTATTCATGTCTGATTGGACCCGCCGGGAGGTCTGAATAGATATTTATTTGTGTTTACTTGCTATAAAATTGAAAGTAATGTATGATTTGATTCGTTTGTATCCGAGCGTTTAAAATAGCTAATTTTATAGTTCAATATTACTCGAGATTTCCGGGTAATTTTTTGGTGGTCGATTCTGACCGAACTAACCGGTTCACGGTAACGGGAATTTAACTTCCCGGGAAGTTTTGATATTCCTTTTGTTTGATGTGTTCTAATTTCGGGGCGGTTCCTCGAATGCCTCGTGCGTTTTTAGTAGGTTCGGTTAACCGGTTTTTATAAAATTGCGGTATTTTGTTGTTTGAACCGTTTTATATTCGTACCGATTTCCTGTGTTTGATTAATGATTTTGTACCGTTTGTTGACTGCACCTTGGTGTAGATCCGGATCATTAGACACTTTATTTTGGTTAGATATTAAGTTTTAGTTTTATTTGCGTTTCCACTGTCGGCTTTAGATTATGCTTCGGAACGAAGTAGTGATTGCGTGAAAGTGAGTAGTGGGGCTACGGCTTGAATACTACCTGCTCGTGGTCTCACTCCTCACCCTTGTCTCCGGGTTAAAGGAGACTGGTAGCAGAGCTGTTAATTGTTTTTTTTATTACTGCGCTCGCTCGGTTCACGCACTGATCATATATAGTACTGACCTCTGTAGCGTAGCGCTAGTGCATTCAACTGCTAAATTGGAGGTCGCGGGCTCGATTCCCGCTCAGTGCAAAAATATTTGTATGCAAGAATATGTCTATTTGCATTTACAAAAGAAGTACTGTAATGTATACTATATGTAATGGTATAGTATGATATATTATGGAATAATTTATTATATTCTAGTATGGGATATTGTATTATTATTATATAAAAGTGCGTACTTACCAAAAACGGCAACGCCTCTCACTTCACTCGTTCATAATTTATTTTTATATTCCATATTTCTATATCTGACTGCTGTCTTCCATAATACAGGCATTAGATTTATGGAATACAGTATGCTCAATGTTCCTTTCTGCTTGATGTTAGAGTTGTAAACATCTGTCTAAAATGTATGCTTGAGTAAAAAAGAACATTTTATTAAAAAAATGTATCTTAGTATGTTCATCCGCTTCTAAAACCCATAACATAAGCTAGTTAAGCTATGCGTACATTGGATCCGATTCTCAGCACTCCATGGATTCACCGTGCTGTCGCCGGGTCCATAGCGTGGTACAGAGAGGAACACCATGACGGCGACTGGGACTTCCGACCCAGATGTAGGTTTAGGGTGGCCACCTTGTGATGCATCAGCGCTCACCTCCACCGTCAGTAGTGTTCCCCCCCCCCCCCTACCTATCCAAATTTGGTAAGATCCTAACAATGCCGCTTTTGATATACGTTTTAATAAAGAGCTTACTGAAGCTCTTGGCAATCCGAGGGTTATAAGTAAGTTGTACAGGGATTTAGCTGGAATTCCCCTTGCTCCTACTTCTACGGCATAGAGTTTAACCACGTAGCCGTTTTTGGTTAACTCGTTAGTCAAATCAAAGTATTTGTTTGTCTTTATAGCGTGGTCTTTAGGTATATTAGTTTCCGGGGTGTGTGTTGGGTAACCTCCTCGAGTGTCGTTCCGACTCCGATCCCGCTGCAGTCCGGGGGGAGCGGAACCGGAGCGGCCGGTACACCCTGGGCGGCGGTCAATGGCTTCCCCTTCATGGGGTTGGCATTGATCGTCGGCGAATACCCAACGTGGCGGGAACACATCGCTCTCCGTACTCCTCTGCTTTCAGAGGAGACAGGATGAGCGATGGTGTTTGTGGCTGAGGCCACCACAGGATCCTAGGGGATCCAGGGGCGGGTTGGCCCACTGCTAACGCAGGGGCCGACGGGCACTTGTGCCGCCGCCGGTGAGAGAGGACTAGCCATCCTCTCGCGTTCCGTAATCGGCAGGTGATCAGCAACGACCTGACTGGTGGCTCCAGAAGGGTACGCCGTGAACTTGCTGACCGGAGGGCTTGCCTTTATTGGCCGGCCCACGACAAGGAAAAGTCTATAACACCCGACAGCCAAGTCGTAAAAACCTATGGATACCAGCCGACCTCCATAGTATATAGGCTTATCCAGGTGCAGGGGGCACCGCCTGGATGGACCACCTTTCCCCCATACTCGTGGGATATGATATGAATATTAATCCAAACATAATCAGAAAACCGGACGGAAAACTAAATAATAACAAAATGGCTACGAAAATGGACAATGAGAATGACGGAGCCTGCGCGGAGATCGCGCAGCAGTCATGCGTGGAGGTGACGCTAAATACCTCGGCGGTGTCGGAGAGTTTCGACACCGCCAACGAGCGAAGCAGGGCGAGCAGCCCGGCGGGTCTGGGCGTACAGCGGACCCGTAAGCGCAGACGCCGCGCTAAGGCCCGGCTGGGGGAGGACGTGTCGGATGAGGACTGCACCCTCACCGGGACGACCTCCTCCAGCAGTGACGAGGCGTCAAAGCCTGCTTCAAAGGTGGCAGCAGGCCGCCGAGGGGCGCGAGGTGGAACGAGGGCTGGGCAATCCACTCGAGTCTCCTCGGCCCCTGAGAGGGCCGCGGGCAAGTCACCGCCGAGGCCTTCCACCTCAGCGGTGTCGGAACCAGGTGGGAAGACGCGGTCTCTGATGGAGAAACTCCAGCAGGTGACCGCGTCTTTCCGGGGGTCTCCGAACCCCGATCAGGAGGCGATGCTGCACATTGTGCTCGGCATCGCCTCCGAAAATGAGGCCCTCGCGGCGCAGCTGGCCGAGTCCCGTCGGGAGACGGCTCGACTAGCTGCAGCCGTCGAGGAGCTGAGGAGCGGGATGGTGCGCCCGACTCAACCGGCGCAGCCAGTGCAGCGAGCGCAGCCGGCAGAGCCAGCGCGCATGACTCGCTCGTCTGCGAGACAGTCGGCGCAGCAGCCGGTGCAACCGGTGCAGCAGCCGGCACAGCCGGCTCGGCCACCAGCACCGAAGAAAATACCACCGGCGGAGCCTTGGTTCGCGTACGTGGAGGCGCTAGAGGAGCGTATGATGAGTCGGATGGAGGCCCTAATGGACTCCATCCGCCGTCCGCCTCTGGCGCCACCAATGGCCGGCTACGCGACTGCAGTCCGGAAGGGTAATACTCGCCCGGCTGCAGTAGAGGCTCTGCCGGAGCCGGCTCGTCGCCCCGCTCCCACTCAGGGCCCCGCTCAGGGCCCCGCTCCCACTCAGGGGAAGGGTAAGGGGAAGGGCAAGGGCAAGGGGAAGACGTCCCCAGCCCTGGCCCCAGCCCCAGCCCCAGCCGTGGTTCCGGCTACCTCCACCCCATTGGAAGGGGGCTGGGAGGTGGCTGGAGCCAGTAAGAAGAGGCGGAAGGCCGGCAAGAAGGCCGCCAAAAAGGCCAGGAGGGCCGCGGCCGCCGCGAAGGCAGCACCGGGGAAGCTCCGTGCCCCTCGAACAACGGCCGTCGTCGTCACTTTGACGGCGGAGGCAGCGTCGAGGGGCATGGGGTATGCCGAGGTGTTGGCCAGGGTAAAGGCCAACGTGGACCTCAAGGCCCTCGAGATCCCGGGCGTCCGGTGCAAGAGCACACGGACGGGAGCCCGGCTTCTTGAGGTCCCCGGCGCTGCCAGTGGCCCCAAAGCCGACGCCCTAGCGGCTCGGCTTAGGGAGTCATTGGATGCAGCCGACGTCCGGGTGTCCAGGCCCATTAAATGCGCAGAAGTGCGCATCACGGGCCTGGACGACTCCGTCACGGCTGAGGAGCTTAGGCTCGCCGTGGCGGAGGCCGGGGACTGCTCCCCGGACACAGTGAAGGCCGGAGCTATACGCTTCGGCCGCGGTGGACAGGGGGCAGCAGTTGTCGGCTGCCCTATCGCGGCGGCCCAAAAGGTCGCAGACGGGCGGAGCCTCCTGGTGGGAGGCTTCCTGAGGGCGCAGGCACGGCTCCTGCAGGCCCGACCGGCCAGGTGCTTCAGGTGCCTGTCGGTGGGCCATGTGGGGGTGCACTGCACGGCGGAGGTAACGGCGGGTGACCGCTGCTTCCGCTGTGGCCAGCCCGGTCATAAGGCCGGCTCGTGTAGCGCCCCGTTGCACTGTTTTAGATGTGCAGCGGGGGGCAAGCCGGCTGACCATAGGGTTGGCAGCAAGGCCTGCGCCGGAGGGGAGCCGAAGCCGGGAGGCCGGCCTTCCGCCTCCAGTTCACAGCGGGATGCGGAGATGGGGGTTCCATAATGGATCCTCAACTCCGCATCCTGCAGGTGAACGTTGGCCACGGTGCCCATGCTCAGGATCTTCTGCGCCAGAGCATGGCACAGTGGGCCATAAATGTCGCCGCTGTCGCCGACCCATACACCCACCGGTTCCTCGGGCCTACCTGGGAAACCGCGCTGGATGGGTCGGCGGCACTGGTGCACAACCCTGCCGCCGGCAGCCCCCCTCTTGCCGTCGTTGCAAGGGGACCCGGCTGCGTGGCGGCAGCGGTTGGCGACATAGCGGTCGTGGCCGCTTATATCACGCCGAACCGAGACCAAGCTGCATATGAGCAGTGGCTCCGTCAGCTGGCCGTCGTCGTAAATGCCTGCCAGCCCCGTCCGGTCCTTGTGCTCGGGGACTTCAACGCCTGGTCGTATGCCTGGGGTTCCCGACACGAAAGGGGCGCGACGGGGCATAGAGGCAGGGCACTGGTGGACTGGGCCGCACGACTCGGCCTAGTCCTCCTAAATCGGGGAGCCGTGGACACGTTCGTGACCTCGAGGGGTAGCTCCATCGTGGACCTATCGTTCGCGAGCCCCTCGTTGGCGCGACGTGTTCAGGGCTGGCGCGTCGTTTTGGGGGAGGACACAAGTTCGGATCACCGATACATTCGGTTTGACGTGTCCCCCCCTGCGAGCGACGCGCCGGCTGCACCGGCTCCACCCGAGCCACGTTGGGCGCTTAAGCGACTTGATCGGGAGCTCCTCCTGGAAGCCGCCATCGTACAGGCCTGGGCCCCTGCGCCGGACAGGCCTGTCAGCATAGACGATGAGGCGGAGTGGTTCCGGGAGGCCATGACCCGTGTCTGTGACGCGGCGATGCCTAGGGCTCCGCCCTATAATCCGAGGGGTCAGGTCTACTGGTGGTCGTCGGAGATCGCGCAGCTCAGACGGGGCTGTGTGATCACGCACCGCCGGTGGGCCCGATTCCGTAGGAGGCGTCGCCGCCCCGCAGATGCGGAGGCCCGAGAGGCGGAGTTGTACGAGGGATACAGGGAGGCCAGACGAGCCCTCCGAGCGGAGATAAGGCGTTCCAAACGGGACGCCTTCCGCGAGCTGCTGGCGACACTGGAGCGGGACCCTTGGGGGCGGCCCTACCGGATGGTGAGGGGCAAGCTGCGCCCCAAGGCCCCGCCGTTAACCCGGTGTCTCCAGCCGGATCTGCTCGGAGGAATTGTTGGCTCCCTGTTCCCAGCGCGGGCGGTGGAACATGTTCCACCGCGGATGACTCCGCCTCGGTTGCGCATGGCGCCCGACGTGGAAGACGACGACGTGCCCGAGGTCACTTGGGTAGAACTAGAGCTGGCGGTGAGAAGGCTAAGAGCCAAACACACCGCCCCGGGACCCGACGGCATTCCAGGCCGAGCGTGGGTCCTAGCTCTAGTCGACGACGCTCTCGAGCCCCGACTGAGAGGGCTTCTCAGCGCATGTTTGGAGCGGGGCCAGTTTCCGAAATTGTGGAAGACGGGGAAACTGGTCCTCATCCGAAAGGAGGGGCGCCCGGCGGACTCGCCGTCCGCCTACCGGCCCATAGTGTTGCTCGACGAGGTGTGCAAGCTCTTTGAAAGAGTAATTGCGAAGCGCCTCGTCGAGCACCTCTCAAGAGTGGGGCCGGACCTGGCGGATGGCCAATATGGCTTCCGCCAGAGGCGCTCCACCGTGGATGCCATCATGCGCGTGAGGGCTCTGGCGGAGGATGCAGTAGCCCGGGGTGAGGTGATGTTGGCGGTGTCCCTGGACATCGCCAACGCGTTCAACACCTTGCCCTGGAGTTGCATTAGGGAGGCGCTCGTGTATCACGAAGTGCCTCTCTACCTCCGCCGCATAGTCGGGGCGTATTTGACGGAGAGAGCCGTCATCTACCCAACAGTGACCGGTCTCGGTCGGCGTGAAATGTCGTGCGGTGTTCCACAGGGATCGGTCCTGGGGCCGCTCCTGTGGAACATCGGATACGACTGGGTGCTTCGCGGTGAGCTCGTAGGCGGTGCCGCCGTCACGTGCTACGCGGACGACACGCTCGTGACGGCGTGCGGGGCGACGTACCGCGAAGCGACCCGAAAGGCCACGACCGCGGTTGCCCAAGTCGTTAGGCGGATCCGGCGGCTGGGTCTCGAGGTGGCCCTGCATAAAACCGAGGCCCTGTTCTTCCATGGGCCTCGGAGCAAGCCACCCGAGGGATCCAGTCTCATCGTGGGAGGAAATCGCATCGGCATCAAGCCCCAAATGAAATATTTGGGGCTCGTGCTCGACGGCCGATGGGACTTCGGAGAGCACATCCGAAGTCTGGCCCCCAAATTGAAGGGCACAGCTCTTGCTCTGGCTCGGCTGTTGCCCAACATGAGGGGGCCCGATGACTCCTGCAGGAGACTCTACGCGGGGATCGTGCGGTCCATGGCCCTGTATGGGTGCCCAATATGGGCGGAGGCCCTGAGGACCAGAACTGTGCAGATGCTGCGCGCTCCGCAGCGAGTTCTGGCCATCAGGGTCATCCGAGGGTACCGCACGATCTCCTTCGAGGCGGCGAGTCTCCTTGCCGGAACTCCGCCATGGGACCTGGAAGCGAGAGCCCTTTCGCAACTGTACCAGTGGCGAAAGGAGGCGCGGGAGCAGGGATGGAACCCCGAGCCTCGAGAAATCGAGGCCGTGCAGTCCCAGCTCCGCCAGGCCATCGTGGTGGAGTGGAAGGAACGACTTGGGCAACCAAGCGCAGGGCACGCCGCAATAGCGGCGGTAAGGCCCATCATGGAGGATTGGCTGGAGAGGCGACACGGAAGCCTCTCCTACCGACTGACGCAGGTGATCTCAGGGAAGGGGTGCTTCGGGGACCACCTGCATCGGATCAGGAGGGAGCCAACGCCTGAGTGTCATCACTGCGACGCGAGCGAGGACTCAGGGCTGCACACGCTGGCGGACTGCCCGGCGTGGGAGGCGCCGAGGCGTGACCTCGTGGCAGCCATCGGGGTGGGAGTCCTCTCGCTCGGCAGCATGATTGCGGCAATGGTGCGGAGCGCGAGCGCGTGGGCCGCCGCCGCCTCCTTCTGCGAGCATGTAATGCTCGCGAAGGAGGGGGCGGAGCGCGCCCGGGAGAGACTTAGAACTCTCCCGGTCCGCCGAGCCCGCAACTTGCTCGCCGCGCGTCGCAGGCAACTCAGGCGCCGGAGGTCGCTTAACGACCTCCGTCCTCCATGAGCGCAGGCCTGGGGGTGGCGGGTGAGGCCACCTGTCACCCCAGCAGAAGCAGGCCGGGACGGTGGGGCGACTAGCGCCCCTCCCCCAAACCGGGGCAAGACGGGGACACCGTGGTTCCCAAACCCGAGGGGGCCATCTCGAAACCGGAGATGGCCCAGGGTCAGTCGGGGTGCGAGGGATATGCTCTATGGGCAACCTTACACCCCGGCGTCTGTAGACCCGAGACGGCGTGCGGTTTTAGTCGGTTCAAGCCCGACATAACCGCCCCCGCTGGCACGCGGGGGGGTATCCGAAGGGATTTCCGCACGGAAAAAAAAAAAAAAAAAAAGGTATATTAGTTTCCCACGGTACTGTGAGTTCTACAAGCACTGCACGCTAGGTAAAATTTAAGTAAGGCCGGTGACCAGTCGTATATTATGGTACGCCATTTTAAGGCTATGGGAATACAAAATTCACCTAGGTTCATTGCGTGCACCTTAGCACTGTGTTAAATATCGTAGAATATTTATCTATTCGTTTATTTCATTACTGATTTTATAAATGTCAAGATGGCAAGTTTTTAAACTATCTAAATGTGTGGGTAACTTATTTTAAATATTATTTTTTACCTCATTTGAATTTCTAAGAACGGGATATTTTTTTACTGTTAATAACAAATAATTAAAATATTATAAATAAATGAAAATAAATAGATATATGTAATAATATAAATAATAATTATAAATAGATAAAATAATCATCAATGTCAGCAATTGATTTTTAAACATAATAAAAAATCATGCATATTCCCTATAGCCAAAATCAGTCAAATAAAAAATAAATCTGCGGACCCTGAGCTCTTAGATGAGAGCCTCGTATACAACCGATGCATCCGATCATCGCTAAGATGATGATTAGGTATTATTAGTATACAAATAGGTCCATATATTAATCTGGGCGTTGCTATGTATAATATGTATTTATTTACAAAAAAAGTATCTAAGTATGATTATCCGCAATTGAGAACCCATATAATAAACTCTTCTTAGTTTGGGTCTAGATGGTGCTGTGTAATATGTCCTAGAATATTTATTAATTTATTTATTATTATTATTTTTCCTTTATTAAATTTGAAATTAAAACATTTTTTTAAATAATAATAAACAATAAAAATGTAAAAAATAGTGACCCACCGGCATTGGGTTCAGGGACCAAGGCACCGGTGGTTAGGGCTCCAGAGAGAGGAACTTACAATGCGTGCCGTGTCGAGGAGCACTGCCTTATGCATCAAGCCCCTGACCCAACTGCATAACGCGAGGCTCTGGAGATGTTATTCGAGGCTCTTGGCAATCAGTCCGTGAACCGACACAACTATCGGAACAATAATTACCGAATTATTATTATTATATATAGATAGATACTGACATAGGAGGTATTTTTTATTACCGTAATAGTTTTCTGTGCAAAGCTATGGAAAAGTCAAGAGCTAGCAATATAACTAGTTTTTTTAAATTAAAGTTGCAAAGGATATGAAAAAGTTAAACCCCGTGAGTAAAGAATGAAATAAAAACCGTAACATCTATTCTTGGGTAAATAAAAAAGTTACTTTTGCTTCGCCGAAAGTTTTAAAATGTTCAATGAATGAGAAACTCTTTTTTACCTCAAGGGGAAAGTGAACAGGCTCCTTTAGACTTATAGTAGTTTATTTTGCTTTTTTTTTATTGAGTTTTAGTTTGAGTTTTATTTTTACTTTTTTTTAGTCTTTGAGGCAATCTGAAAATATGTCAGATGCCTCTCCCATAATATCTTAATACAGAAACGCTGACCTGGCTGGAGGGTAGCGGTCGTTTTACTTTTTTTTTATTGGTCTTCGCCAACAATGACACACGCACTCCTTTATTACCGACCATTATAATAAAAAATGGACGTGCTTTTTAGGTACTTCTTAGGTAACTTGCCTCCAGCATATTTTTTTGCAAAATAGTTTTGCAAGTAGGTATCTTGCAAGGTTAAAATCCCTCGGAAATGACCTGGCTTGTTTATATTTTTTCTTTATTTTCTTTATTTTACAATATTTAACTTTTTTCTAAATTACAAGTTGCCTAAATGATATTTTTTATATGTTTGATAGTAGAGGGGTTGTAAAATGACATCTAACATCCAACCAGGTGTGCGTTTCTGAATTAAGATATGATAAACGGCATCCCGTATTAATAAATAGTAAACACCATTTTGCATTATTATTATTCCGTTATGAACATCAACGTACATTGCACGCCGCACCACAGCTTCTGTTGTTTACGTTGAGAGAATCTTGGTGGCCGATTGGT
Source organism: Cybosia mesomella (assembly GCA_946251805.1). Classification (NCBI taxonomy): domain Eukaryota; kingdom Metazoa; phylum Arthropoda; class Insecta; order Lepidoptera; family Erebidae; genus Cybosia; species Cybosia mesomella. The sequence continues at coordinate 28,286,905 of OX276400.1, read as the reverse complement.
GGTCGAAACCTTGCAAAAAAGGTAGTTCATGGTTGCATAAAATGTGCTAGATTCCGTGTTCCGACGCCTAGCCCTATAATGGGAAACTTACCTCGCGAGCGACTACTCCCGGGGTTTCCCTTTCTCCGCTGTGGTGTGGATTATGCGGGGCCTGTGCTCATATTGAACCGTAGAGGCAGGGGGGCGAAATTGCAAAAGGCATATATTTGTTTATTTATTTGTTTCGCATCACGTGCTATACATCTTGAGTTAGTCACGGACCTTACATCAGACGCTTATATTTTAGCTTTAAAAAGATTTTTGTCGCGACGCGGCAAACCTATTGAAATATACTCAGATAACGGGCGTAACTTTGTTGGTGCAATGAACGAATTTACACAGTTTTTAAAAGGTTGTTCTGACGGTATTATAGATTACGCTACTTCGCAAAATATAAAATTTAAAATGATACCAGCTTACGCTAGCCATTTTGCCGGGTACTGGGAAGCTGGTATTAAGAGCTGTAAGCATCATCTGCGACGTGTAATAGGTAATGCTCATCTAACTTTTGAGGAGTTGAGCACAGCATTGACACAAATAGAAGCCGTCCTCAATTCCCGTCCATTGACTCCCATGTCTACAGATCCACATGACTTCCTTCCACTCACTCCAGCTCATTTTCTGGTTGGCCGTCCACTGACAGCACCTGTATCTGCTGATCTTCAAGAGTTGCCTGTTAGCCGACTGTCAAAATATCAACGGGTCGAACAAATTCGGCAACATTTTTGGTCCCGTTGGGCGAAGGAGTACGTGTCAGAATTGCAAGTAAGAAGCAAATGGCACCACACTAAAGGCGATCTCAAGGAAGATATGTTGGTACTCATTAAAGATGACAACCTGCCGCCACTGCGATGGAGTCTAGGCCGAATAATCAAGACCTACCCAGGGAAGGACAACGTGTCAAGAGTCGCTGACATACGCAAGTCTGACGGCGTGGTTCGGCGGGCATTTTCAAAAATCTGTCCGCTCCCATTAGACGATTAATTGAAATCTGGCGATTCCAAGGCCGGGAGTATGTTGGTGCACCTTCAATGTGCAACTACCTTCTTATATCACGGCGGTGGACGCGCTGTGATTGGTCGTTGCGGTGGCTCGATCTCGGCGCGGGCGCGGAGGAAGGAGCAGAGCGCCAGTATCTTTACGCAGACAAGACAACTCACCACCTAATAGTCTACACGTATATCTGTATTAAATTTCTCTGTAAAATCGAGTTTGCAAGTATAACCAATTTAAAAACGTAAACGCTTCATTATTTCTCACTGCCCCTCAAGTATTACGCAACATGGGATATTATGGCATCTGACAAATTTTCAGAATGCCTCAAACACCTTTTGACAGCCTCTGTGGCGTAGCGGTAGTGAATTCGACTGCTACGACAGGGGGCGCAGGTTCGATTCCCGCTCAGTGCAAATATTTGTATGCATGAATATATCTATTTGCATTGGTCTGGGGGTTTCTATGTATAATATGGATGTATTTACAAAAAAAGTATATAAATAAGTTTATCCGCTTTCTAGAACCCACAACACAAGCTAGTTAAACTATGCTTACTTTGGGTCTAGATAGCGCTATGTAAAAATGTCGTAGAATAAATTTAAATAAGTCTAGGTTGATCGCTAAGCTTGTTCTTCTGCCTTCACTCTCAAGTGGAAAATATTCTTTCTGTAGTTCTTTGAGGATTTTAATAGTATCTACTGCTAGGTTATCTTCTCGAAATGTATTTTCTGGTACTTTCTCGTCAATCTCCATATATGCCTACCCAGAAATGTCTACCAGCTCTAACTCTAGTAGTAGTAGTAAAGTTAGATGGTAATTTAATGTTTTTTCTACTATTTAAACACAAAGTTTCCGTTTTTAGGGTTCCGTACCCAAAAGAACCACTGGAGTACTTGAGCTAGCTAGCGATTGGACGTGTTTGCGTGTGTTCCGTGTTCTAACATCTTTTAAAATTATTCACAACGAGTTTTGAACCATTATTTCTTGTTGAGTAGTGAAAGCAACGTGCAACTCACATATATAACAATCCTAAATAAACAATCATAGTGTGTGAAACAAATAAACAACATTAAAAAGTTATAAAGTTCCCGTTCGAGTGTTTGTGATTTACCCTACACAGTGTAAATAGTGCATGATCTCGATTGCAGACGAATAGCCAATGATCATTAAGTCCATTAATCACAGGAGAAACATATGAGCTATTTCACTACCTTTGCTAACTGTCTCCGTAGCTTAGCGGCGTAGCACGTAGTGAGTCGAGTTTATCACTGCGAGGTGGTTGGGTTTCAAATCCTAGTTGTTCATAAAACATTTTTTGAGACTGATATTAAATTGCATACTTTAAAAATATGTTAAATCTCATTATATCGAGGCCATAATTGTCACAGTTGAACCGTAGACAGACTACGGTTGCGCGAATAACGAAGATAGCAACTAAAGACTGACAAGTTTAAATACAGCTAGAAGAGCTCATAGCTATTCAACAACTGAGTCAAAGACTGCGCATAATACAAGTTTAGTGTTGTGTTTACAAAATATAACTACTAAAATTCACTATCGAGGAATTGCGAATATTCTCAATTTAACCAACACCAATGAATAATTCTCTTTCGCACTTTATCTTAACACTCTATTGTTGAAATGGAGGATAGGATTATACAACTAGCTCGCAATATTATATTGGCGGTAAGCGAAGGAAAGACTGTAACAGCTGCCAACAAAAGAATCATAAAAGAAGCCGCTGATGATATTATCACCACTTGCCAAAACACACCAGCCACTGTCACCGCTCATACGTGCCAATCAACATTTCCTGAAGAAGCCATAAACCAACTCAAAAAAGAACTAATACAAGAGATACACACCACAATTAAAAATACTTTAAAGCACCCCAACAGCGTCGCTCAACCTTCCACTACCACCAACGTCAGCTACTCCAGTATAGCAAGAGCCCAGTTCCCACAGAAACCAGCACTAATAATTAACGCACCGACAAGAGAATCAGCGTCCTCCTCTACAGCTAACAACCAAAGTACCATTGAGCAACTAAAAAACCAGATTACATTCAAAGACAAAACCTACGCTCCATCCAAGATTCAACCTATTACCAAAGGAAGGGTATACCTAGAATTTAACAACACTCAACAACAAAAGGAAACACAGCAACTCATTAACCAAACAAGCAACCTAAAAGCAGAAGAGGCCAGACGTCGACCACCACTCGCCATCCTCAAGGGAATATACAAGGAAACAAATAAAGAGGAACTAACAAAAATCATCTGTCAACAAAATTCTATCCCCACCACTGCTATCCGCCTCTGCTTTCTTACCAGCAACAGGTCTGAGAAACTTTATAACGCAGTTATCGAATTAACCCCAACAGCATATCAGCATATCAAAAAATAATCCAACAAAACAGAGTAGCAGTCAACTTTCAACAAGTTCACATCGAACCCTTCTCAAGATTCACACAGTGCAGAAAATGCCTCCAGTTCGGACACTCGCACAATAAGTGTACTTCGACTGTCCACCCCTGTGCCATCTGCGCCGACGAGAACCATCAAGCAGCTGAGTGCCCACACAAGAGTAACAAACAGTTTGTCTGCTATAACTGCACTAAATATAATAGCAAGACAGGAGCTAAGCTACCCACTAACCACGCCGCCAACAGCCAAGCTGCCTGCCCAAGAATACGCCTCGCCAAGACAAAAATAGAAGAGACTGTTGACTACGGAACCACGTTACCAACATCACAACCGTCATCAGGATCAGTAGATTTCCGCCAACCGCCATTCAACATATAACAACCATAAAGTGACAGCCCCCTAACTGACATCAATAAAGTTAAAATCAAGCACTTATTTCATTTAGGCGCATAACAGTTACCGAATTAGCTGAATTCTAAATACTGTATTTTGTCGTTGCATTAATTTTCTTTAATTTTTGCTTATCTTTGTTCATTTACTTATCACTTGTTTTGTTTTGTATAACTGCGTATAGTTAACACGCCCATATGTATAATATCCATCACAATAATTACAATAACACTCATACTACTCATTCACCTGTACGCCCTAACATCCGGTCACGAACCCATACCAATAGCCCACCCTCCCGCCACACCACCCAAAATAGACTCCAAAGGCACAGATCGCTCTCATTCATACAAGCTAATTTGGGTCGCGGAGAAGATGCCACGCATGAATTAATAAATCATTCTCTACAAAACAACACCGACATTATTTTTATAAACGAACCTTATGTTGGAAGCCAACCTACTATGAAAAATACATCAGGATATATCACACACCAATATACAAATAACGCACACACCAAGGCCTGCATTCTTACCCGGCATTGATGCAAACAACACACTAAATAAACTACAAGTATTACTTCACGACAATCGCGACGCCACACATATCATAGCCGGTGACCTCAATGGGTGGCACCGAATGTGGGGGTCAGTTACGAATAACCAAAGAGGAGAGGAAATCGTCGACCTCCTATACTCGAATAATATCGTTGCACTCAATACGGGAGCCTCATTCACATACGAAACAGTGGGCCTTGGCCAAATCAGGGGCTCAATTGTTGACCTTACCATCGCCAGTGACGACATTGCCTGTTACGTCGACAGTTGGAGGATAGACCATTCCATCTGCCCTTCATCCGACCACCACGCCATAACCTTCACATTACAACTAACACACAATTTCAAGCCTAACCCTAAAGCAAGCACATTTAGATACAACACTAAATTCTATAGAAACTGGGACGATTTAAAGGAACATTTTGAGGAACAAATACAACATACGGACATACATACTACCAACTTCAATGCACTAAACACGCAACAGGACATAGACAAGCACATTAAAAAGCTTACAAAATTCATACAGAACATTTGCAACTCACATCTACCACCAACAGGCCGACGCTCACCGCGGTCGCCCTGGTGGACCGACGAATTAGACAACATGAAACAAAAGGTCATAGCAAACCACCACAAATTACAAAAGCTCAAGCGCAAGAACCAAACACTCACCGATGCTCTCGCTGAAAGGGACACTCTCAAAGCGACATACGCCCAAGCAATCAAAATTGCATCAACTGAACACTTTCGGGAATTCTGTAATAGACAGGGTAAAGAAAATGTGTGGTCGGTTACAAACCGAATTATGAAGAGGGCGCCTCCTAAGAGGCCACCGTCAACCATTGAAATTTCACCTGGCGTGCATACCACTTCCAGTGACCAAACCGCGACAGCCTTCCTCAATAAATTCTACCCTGATGACACACCTGATACACCCACACAGAACTCTATACGAATCCAAACGCAAAATCCACCCGACACCGAAGACGAGATTCCATTCACACAACATGAAATCATTAATATCTTGAAAAACATGAACCCCTCCAAATCCCCTGGCGCGGACCACCTCACCTCTGACATATGTTATCAGTTTGCCCTATGTTTTCCTGAACTCATAACTGGACTCATGAACCGCTGCCTATCAATCTCTCTTTTTCCCAAAACATGGAAACATGCAATAATTAAAATCATTCCAAAACCCAATAAATCCGACTACTCTACCTCATCCTCATACCGTCCTATAGGACTTCTACCTATACTGGGTAAAACCCTTGAAAAATTAATTATTCAACGCCTCACACATCACCTAAATACTACACATACGCATAACACAAAACAATATGGATTCAAACAACAAATCTCCACTGTACACGCACTCACCAACATAGTAGATACTATCAAAATACACAAAAGGAATGGATTACATGTGGCAATGATCTCCCTTGATATTAAAGCCGCATTCGATCATGCCTGGTGGCCTGCCATACTCACACGATTACACCACACCAAATGCCCTAAAAACATATACACCATCATTCAAAGTTACTTATCAGATCGCACGGCTACCATATTATATTCTGACGCCACATCCACCAAACAACTAAGTAAGGGATGCATTCAGGGATCTGTATGCGGTCCGACCTTCTGGAATCTGATTTTGGACGAACTATTGGACATGTCTGGCGATTCGTCCGAAAACCGACTTCCGGAGGGCTGTCAGCTGCAGGCTTTTGCAGATGATATCACTCTAATAGCCGCACACAAAAAGCTCATCACTCTACAAAACAATATCAATCAAAGTCTACATATCATTCACGAATGGGGCAACAAGAATAAACTTACCTTTGGACCTGAAAAAACCATCGCTTTAGCTTTCACTAATAAAACTAAACTTCTACACTTAACTATGAATAGCACACACATCCCATTCAGTCGGACTGCCAGAGTGTTGGGGGTGATCATCGATGACAAATTGCACTTTACACAACATGTAAACTATATCACCAACAAAGCACGTATACTACATAACACACTTACTAGATTCATCAGACCAACTTGGGGAATACACTCCCAAAACATACTCACACTTTATAGGGGAGTAATCGAACCCATAATATGCTACGCCTCCAGCGTATGGCACACGGCCCTAAACTTCAAAACCAATTGTAATAAACTATTATCGCTACAAAGAGGGTTTGCACTTAAAATAATTAGAGGCTTTCGTACAATTAACACCACTAACGCCATAGCAATATCTTCACTAACACCACTTGACCTGAAAATTAAAGAAAGAGCGCGAATTGAATTAGTCAAAATGACAGGGGTCTCTGATTGCCTCCCACTCGATCTCACACTTGATACACCTACACAACCATCGCAGTTACTTCACCCGGCATACAGAAAACCACACTCCTTTGACATGGTCAGCACACAAACAGAATTAGATGACACACTACTTACTCAACAACACGCACACCGCATCTACACTGACGGCAGTAAACACGATGACCTGGTGGGAGCTGCGTTTGTGGTATATACGCCACAAAATACCCCTATCACAAAAACATTCAAGCTACATTCATCGTGCACTGTATTTCAGGCCGAACTGGTGGCCATCGACCAAGCCTGTCAGTGGTTACACAAGCAACAAGTTGCTACAGCCTTTATCATGTCGGACTCCAGGGCGGCTTTGGAAGATATCAATAACACCCACAGCACACACCAAATCACCACTAACATACAAAAATTCCTACACACCACACGCACACAAATTAACTTTGTATGGGTCAAAGCTCACACGGGCATATACGGTAATGAGGCTGCAGATACAGCAGCCAAGGCTGCGGCTTCTGAATCTTCCTCACCCGTTTTCATGCACTTCCCGTTAAGTTACGTAATAAAAAAGGCCAAAACACATAGCCACAACCTAGCTTTGAACAGATATACTGATAACATTAAAGGAACTATTATTAAAACTTGGTGCCCATTACTCACACACCTACACAAACTCATTGACACAACCGGGCACACTTTTGCACTTACACAGTTACTCACCAACCACGGGTATCACAAGCAATACTTACACAGGTTTAATATTACCGATAACGATACCTGCCCCTGCGATAACACAACAATTCAGACATTTACACACCTCATAACAGAATGCCCACGATTCGCTCGCACAAGACTCAACCATGAACAACTCTGTCACTACGATAACCTCGACCCATACAACTTAACAATTCTGATCACAAACAGCGCCGCCATCCACACCTTTATGACTCACATCACCCACATAGTTAACTCACTCAAAAAATTCAATAACACATAAAACTATCACAGAACTACACAAAACGCACTCGAATACACCCTTACTTTCCATTATATTTCTGTATCCAATAGCAGAATGCGCCATACCATAATAAACTCCCCCTCAAGGTGGATTTAACCAAGAGGGGAAAAAAAAAAAAAAAACCCAAAAGAACCTCCTCTGTCCATCCATCTGTCGGGTTGTATCTCATAAACCGCAATAGTTAAACTAAAACTGAAATATTGATAGTGTGTATTACTATTCTATTGCTCTTTAGCCTACTTATAATATCCCTAATATCCCGGACGTGCTTAGCTGGTCAGAGCTTTCCCCCTAAAAAGGGATGAGTCGCGGGTTCAAGTCCAGGATGTTGATATTTCCGATCAAAATATGGTCCAATTGGCACAGACAGGTTCAAAGAATAGCACATTCTAACACAAACTCATCAGCTTTATATAAAACTAGCTGATGCCCGCGGCTCCACCCACGCGGAGGGCAGTCATCGTTTCATGGTCATATCTCCGGTTCGACTTAACCAATAGGGTATTTGACTACTGCTAAAAAATAGTTCTGTATTATGTATTACAACATAAAAATGCAGATTGCATCAATATTTTTTTAAGAACTGTTTTATTTACGATGAAAATCGATGTTAAAGATTGATTTAAAAAAAGTACGCGCCATAACGCATTTTTCAACATGGCGCGGATCCCGTGACATGTGACGTCACACCAAAGTAAACAGTAAGCGACTTAACACTAGGAAATGCAGACAGCCTGTATTGAAAAACTCTGTTTACTTATGTGTGACGTCATCAGAGTTGCAACCAACCACAGAGCGTTTATAAGCACGTGATCAAATCTCAAAAAAAGTGAGATTTTATTCTTGATATTTTAACAAAAAAGTAACTTATTTTATATTGAAAATGAATAAAATATGTTTTTTACGGTACATTTTATTAGGATGACAACAATTCGTACAATATTTTAAATATACTCAAACTGCCTATTGCATGCAAGCAGATTAAGCAGATTTTAAGTCTGATCACTAATAGAAAAAACCACATCAAAATCCGTTTAGTAGTTTTTTGCGTCCATGGCGAACACACTTGACAAGAATTAAAAAAAAAAAAAATCTGTTCAGAATCGTTCATTTAACATAAATGTTAAGGACCGTGGTTCGTAACAGACTATGACCTGATAAGGTTCCAAATAGACTGCCACTACTTCGCGGTCGCCTTCAGTGGACTGTATTTGTTGGATGTTGAGTCGAAGAATGAAACACTTGGATGGGTGGACTTCATTGACGTCAGTGAGGCATCGGATGTACTTGGCCCAGCACTACTCTTGATCTACTACTTCCTGTTGAGCTTCCTTGTTCCTTGAGAGACTCTTGTTGTCTACTTGTTGCTCCATGTCCAATTCCATTGTTCAATTGCCCAATATTTTCCTAACAAATGGTCCCTGCTTTTATAGTCTTTTGTAGTGCTGGCCCGCGATCCAAATTACCTCACCTCCGCATTTCCATTTATTTATAGAACTTATGTTTTACATATCAATCACATAGCATATATGTACATTGATAGCAATAAGACTTGCACGACGATAGGTACTTACATCTGTACCGTGCGACGTCGGGTTACTGAATGACGGGCGGATTGACCCCTCAGGCTTATATATGGGCCTTGCCTCCCGCGAGCTACTATATAATAAAATGGCACCAGCCGGGGGAGCGCATATTCGCTTCTTACGGTGTGGGAGGCAGTCGCGGGGTGTAATTAAACTTACATACTAATATACAAAGTCGTATTTCCTATTTATACGAAGTTATGTTAGATTCTGAGTAATGCATTTACGTAATTATATTTGCAATTATGCTTTTCGGGGAATGTACTTTCTTTATTAAATTTGGCTCTAACATACTTAATTACTCAGAAAACTAACTCCTAACAGTAGTAAGCTATTTATCTTAGCTTAAATATCAAAGTTATTACATAATTACGTTTTAATTTACGTAAATCTAACATTTTCATAATTTATTCATTATATTCACGCTTACTTAATCTACGTGTCACTGGCACATGTGTCTATGGTCTATTTGTGTCGTGCACAATAAAACAAGTTTTTTTTATATCTTTAATGTACTGACACAACTATTTTTAGAATTTTATAATAGTCTACATAGATTAGTAACAAATTATCAAAAATAATTTATTTTATAATGGTACAAATAAATTAAAGGAGTCTTTAAATAATTATCATAAATTACTAATAAATAATCTATTATTCTAGCTAATTATGCGTCGGTAGCTTAGTGGTTAAGGAGTCGACACTACGATCGAGACTTCCAGGTTCGAATCCTGGCCATTACACTACTGACGTGAACCCACTCCTAACACAAGCAATTAAGGTTAGCTGGAGGGTTTAGGGGGAATATTAGTAATTTCGATTACTAATATTTATACTATAAAAAAAATATTATAAATTACCAAACTAAACCTATAAATGCATCTTGGAATTCCTCCGCATGGCATGCCTTCGGAGGTAACGTGCTCAGAAGGCTGCTTTTAGGTATGGCAAAATTCAAACCAGGGTCAGTCGGGGTGCGAGGGATATGCTCTATGGGCAACCTTACACCCCGGCGTCTGAAGACCCGAGACAGAGTGCGGTTTTAGTCGGTTCAAGACCGATATAACCGCTCCCGCTAGCCGGCGGGGGGGTATCCGAAAGGATTTCCGCACGAAAAAAAGAAAAAAAAAAGGTATGGCAATATTTATTCTCTGTGCTAAAAAGAAGCCAGCCTTCTGATCACGAAAAGCGTCGATCATACGTGTCACATTCTCCCTGTAGACATTGCGAGCACTTGGACCCCATGCCCTTAACGTTTCGACTCCAAACGGTACAAATTCATAATCTCCAATGAGATTTAAGTATTTGCACCGTTTGAGTACTAGTACATTAGTTATAATACACTATAGCAATTTAAAATTTTCGATATGCAGGTAAGTGATTCTTTTCTGAAGACATTCATGTTACAAAGGACTATGTTCCTTATGTAAACCGAGCTCATTATTTCTCAAGGAAAACTATCTTTTGAAATATTAAACCAAGTATTTTGAACAAATTGTGGATGGAAGGTAAATTTTCCTTTAACAATGCGTTTACTTAAGATTTTTTACAGTCGAGTCTATCGTGGTAGATAGTAAATCACATAATGTTGGAGATCAATGATCTTATATTAAAACAGCTGACCCGAATGACGTTGTCTTGCCTTCACTATAAATATCTGTGAAATGTGCATTAAGAAATAATGAATTGATTATTTTATCAATATAATTCCGACCGATTCATCTGTTAATGTGTCAATCAATATGTCAATCGCGCCAATACAAACTACTGACAGGTAATATGAAATGCCATAAGGTTGCATTATAAAAAAAACCGGCCAAGTGTGAGTAGGACTCGCCCATGAAGGGTTCCGTAGCAGCAAGTAAAATATTTATATTCAATTAAAATTTTTAAGCATTTTGTATGCTTATTTTTTCTAAAGATTTAGATCAGAAAAAGAGAATATCTAGAACGGGACTTGAACCCGCGACCAGTCCCTTACAGGGGGAATGCTCTGACCAGCTGAGCTATCTAGACACGTCCCAGATATTCGAAACTCTCCGATATATTATATACGTTTTAAGGCGACGCTTAAGGTCTTAAGGCGGGTTCAAGTCCCGTTCTAGATGTTCTCTTTTTCCGATCTAAATCTTTAGAAAAAAAATGTATACTTGAGTTGATAGAATGAAAGGTAACTTGCGGCTTACTATTTATGACGCATTACAAAAAAAAACTACTTACTAGATCTCGTTCAAACCAATTTTCGGTGGAAGTTTACATGGTGATGAACGTCATATATATATTTTTTGGTTTATTTTAGAAGTTACAGGGAGGGGACATTTCACCACTTTGGAAGTGTCTCTCGCGCAAACTATTCAGTTTAGACAAAAATGAAATCAGATACCTCAATATCATTTTTGAAGACCTATCCATAGATAGACACGTATGAGTTTGATGAAAACAAATAAATAATGGGGGACTAAGTATGGGGAACCCCCAAAAATTTTTTTTTTCTATTTTTGTGTGAAAATCTTAATGCGGTTCACAGAATACATTACTTACCTAGTTTCAATAGCATAGCTCTTATAGTTTCGGAAAAAAAGTGGCTATGACATACGGACGGACAGAGAGACATACATGACGAATCTATAAGGGTTACGTTTTTTGCCATTTGGCTACGGAACCTTAATTAATATGCTCGTTAAGTTTTTCAAATTTTCTAATTTTCCGCACAGTTGTCTTAAGGTTTTCTTCCATGCTCCCAATAAATAGGGATCCATTTTTTACAAGCTTTTATTTAACAGATGAGGTAGATTACGTTGTCTCAATACTATCGAGACGTCAACGTTGCCCCGTGTTGTATGACAAAAGTCATATTTTGTCCACGTTCACACTCAGTGATTAGTGCATGTCCTGTTTGTATACGTACTATTGTTGTGTAAGGCGAATTCGCCTAAAAAGTGACTCATTTTAAGCGCCTTTGCCGTCTTATCCTCATTATCTTAAAGTGGTTCCCGGTGGCATCCCAGTTTTTCACTTCGGAGCTAAGGGTTCGCTTACACCTCCATATTCTTTAGATTTGGCTAATGTGGCTTCTTAGGAGCGACTGTCATCTGACCTTCGAACCTCCAACTTCAATTCAGTTCAAAAACCCCCTCCCATCCCGGGAAGTGAAGCCTGCAACAGAGCCTCGTCCGGTTAATCAGCAGGTATACCTGCTTAGAGGAGAGTCTGGCTTAGCCCCGAGGGTCTTGGCCCCCGAAACCCTAGTGCCTTTTTTTTGTGCGGAAATCCCTTCGGATACCCCCCCCCCCCCACCGGCCAGCGGGGCGGTTATTTCGGGCTTGAACCGACTGAAACCGCACGCCGACTCGGGTCTTAAACTGCCGGGGTGTAAGGTTGCCCATAGAGCATATCCCTCGCACCCCGACTGACCCTGGGCCATCTCCGGTTTCGAGATGGCCCCCTCGGGTTTGGGAACCACGGTGTGCCCTTCTTGCCCCGGTTTGGCGGAGGGGCGCTAGTCGCCCCACCGTCCCGGCCTGCTTCTGCTGGGGTGACAGGCGGACCCCGCTAGTGCCTATCGTCAGTTACCTTAAATAACACCGATACATTGCCGGGCGTCCCGGGGGACGGTCAACTAGTTTTCATACAAATCACCACACTTCAGGTGTTCGCCATCCATAATAGATCTTGTAGGTACCTACATTTTAAAGAAGCATTCCTGCTACCGAAACACACCACAAGGAAGGAGTGTTTGCGTCCTTGACTAATGTTCTCGTACAACAGTGTGGCGAGGTCAGTCCGGTTCGAAATCTTGAACTATTTGTTAGCTCCAGCCGTGGCTTTCGCATGATGTATTGCGTCCGTCCGAGTACGTGTAATGTTTCATGGGATATCTGTTTCTGTTGTTTGCTGCTGAATGCCGTGTTGTATCGATGAGCGCAAATAGAAAAATCCTACAAATATTACAAATGTGAGAGTTTGTTAAGATGTTTGAATGTTTGTTACTTAATCACGCTCTTACGGCTGAATAGATAATTATGACTGAAATTTAGTACAGGTATAGATTATAGTCTGGAATAACATATAGGGTACTTTGTATCCCTGGAATATGTTCCTATTGGAAGCGGGTACTTCAACTAGGGACCCAAATTAGGGGGCAACACTGTTTTTAGGGATTTTCTTTAGAAAAGCCCTATTGCTATAGAGTTGTCGTCGACGTCGTTGCCAATTTTCTGTCACGGTTTTGGGTATGAAGGAGATGAGCTATCGAGTTGCTGTTTTCGGTAATAGATTCGTGCTGGGGTGAACCATTGCAAGATAAAGAAAAAAACCCAAAAAAAAAAAACGCAAAATCGAAAATCCCTTGTATTCGGCTGATCTCGTCTCAGGAATTCAACTTGTTTGAAACTGTTTTAGAAGAAATACATTTATAAATGTAACAGATACGAAAGTGTACCATATTCAAAGTGGTACGTTTTATACGTATTAATAAGTATTAATAAGTGTAACAGAAATAAAGTCCTAAAGTACTTGGGGTGTACAAAATACCTTTATTAAAAAATTTAGATTATAAATATAATAGGATAGTAAATTTGGCAACGTAGCATTTCGGTTAACACTTATATTAACACTGTTAACAGAATATCTGTTACATATATAAGGTGTCACAAAATTAGGTCTCTGAATTTGGTGAGATGACTTGGTATCGACAAAATATGTATTTGAAACAAAAAACAAGTTGAATTCCTGAGACGAGCTTTTTTTTTTCTTTATCTTGCAATGGTTCACCCCAGCACGAATCTATTACCGAAACCAGCAACTCGATAGCTCATCTCCTTCATACCCAAAACCGTGACAGAAAATTGGCAACGACGACGTCGACGACAACTCGATAGCAATAGGGCTTTTCTAAAGAAAATCCCTAAAAAATATCGGGTAAAGTAAAAAAAATAAAATAAAAAAAAAAGGTATTTCCCACACATCCGCTTGGAGAATACTGCGAGGAGAAGGACTGCACGCCTACCACGTGCGTCACGGGCTCGTCGCGTCACGTGACGCTGGTTGCTGGTGGTGTTTTTTTTCATTTTTTGTTTTTTTATTTTTAAATATTTTTTTTCTTTTTACTTTACCCGTAACATAACCCATATAATTATGTAACCTTTATGAATATGTTTTTATATAGATTTAGATAGGAAATAGAGAACATCTAGGACGGGACTTGAACCCGCGACCAGTCAGAGCCGCCACCCCTTACAGGGGGAACGCTCTGACCAGCTGTGCCACCTAGACACGTCCCAGATATTTGAAATTCTCCGATATATTATATACGTCTTAAGGCGACGCTGGAGCCATCTACCGTAATTTTTGCGAACTACGAACTAAGTCCCTGGTGGCAACAGAATTCCACGCAGGCGAGGTCGCAGGTAACTGCTAGTAGTACATAAATTTCTCTGCGAGAAGATGTTACGGACGCTATCAGAAGTAGCTTAACACAGTGCAAGTTACTGATCACCTTAGCTTTTATAAAATTAAAAAGAAAATATGCACATTAGGGTATAAGGGGCCTTTTTTTCCCGCGCGGAAATATTTTCGGATACTCCGACCGGTGGGGGAGGTTATTTCGGTCCTACCGAACCAACTAAACCGCACGCCGCCGTCTCGGGTCTTCAGACGCCGGGGTCCATAAGGCATTTCCCTCGCACCCCGGCAGGATGTAAGGTGCCTAACTAGATCTTAGAGGCCCAAACCAACACACCCTGCTAGATGGTGCACCAGCTGACTGACGGACGAGGTTTCTACGAATGTGCCCCTTTTCGGGGTTGATAGGTCGGATGACAGTCGTTCGCTCAAGGACTAAATTAGTAATCATTGACCAAATTAGGCAAATGTAGAAACATGCCTACTGTGCATTTATATTTTTTATTTTGTGACCTCAATAAAAAAAATGCTCAAAATGCTCAATAATGGATTGATTACATAGAATAGCCCATCTGGGCAACTCCAAATGTTAGCGAACACAACTTTCTACTTTACCTCTCCCACTAGAATCTATTAAACAACTACTAACTTTTCAAATACTAACACATTTTCTGTAAAATGTAAACTCGCAAAACATTTGTTCAATTAGTTCTGGAATCGTTTACATGAGCGGTGCCGTGGTGCCCGTAAGAGGCGATTTGTGAAACATTTTCAATCTGGTATAAAGTTGTAGGCTTGTAATTCCACCTGCCTCAATCTAAACACAGTTTGATGGTAGCCAACTTGTTCGCACCAAATTGGGGCGAAGTTTTCACGGTGACATGTTTGATATATGGAATTGGATTGTGCTGAACATTTATCATTTGTAATGAATAATTTATTAATTATTATTCTATTTATTATTCTTAGATTTGAATGTCTATATTTTAGAATATAACCTGATTTACTACAAAGATAAAAAACAGTTATCAAAATTAAAGAAGAATGCAAAACGACAGTAAATACACGTCACGATTTTTTTTTAATTTTTATATTTGTTGTTATAGCGACGATATGAATCTATTCCTGTATAAGGAATCACAAAATGAAATGGGACGTCCTCTCTGCGAGAGAAAATTAGGTCACATATATGTATGTATGTGACCTGAATTGCATGCTTTACTTTCAGCGATATGAAACTCGGTCACAAAAATGTATAATTTTATTTAGTTCAGCTTTAAAAATACGAATTCACAGCCCATATATTACTTACTTAACTTCAAGAAATTAGTTTAAGTAGATCTTTATATTATTTGTTGGAGGCAAGTGACATTGACTTTGATAAATTAGTAGCAATAGTACAGTCAGCGGCAAAAGTTGATATTCACTAAAATATTTACAAGTTTGTTTTTCCATTCGAATACATGTACCAATAATTGACGTATAGTTCGTTTTATAATACTAATTTATTTTAACTAACTTTTCTGCGCAGTCGGATAGACACCGGTCAGTTTGTTTAGAGAATAGGGACACTGTAAGTGTAGTATGTGACGGTACATGGCGAAACGTAAATATGAAAAATATCGAGAATGTGCGGGTGGAAGAAGAACTTTGTACCTCACGGACTCAACGGTGGAGGACGTGCACCACTGCGCCAGTCAGTCTGTGACCACGGCCAGTGTAACCTGGTCGAAACGGCAGGCAATCCAAAGGTATTCGCTTTAATTCCCGTTAAATTATTGTATATCGTTTTATAATCCCCAGAAGACAAAGTTAATGTAATTCATGTCTTGTTCATTATTTTATGAAAGGTTTAAGAACCAAGGTGATCAATAAATTAGAATTTGTTAAGCTACTTTTGTCGTTGACTTGTATGATAGGTGTTTGAACCAAGACCAAGACCTTCGAGGCCATCTCACCTGCAAGCCGGTACAACCTACTGACTGTCGGAGGAGGCTCTGATTTACCTCTCGGGGTTGGAGGATCTGGCAGCATTCGCTCCCTTAAAAGCCAAGACAAAACAAATCAATTTAATGAATAGGAGAGAATATAAGCCTAAAGTTAAAGTGACTAATGTTGCGATGATGGCGAAGTTAGCAACAGATTATTAAATGGAAATTATATATTTGATGATTTCTTGAATTGACATTCCTTATTGAGTATATTCACATCATTTCGTTGCATTACTTTGATTTAATTGACATTTTTAATAATTTTTTGAATTGAGAAAAATAAAAACTTTATTTATGCAGGAATTTAATTGGACTTGGACACAATATGTAACTAGCGTCACTCAAATATTTTTACGTCACTATATGAGGCAAATGCTATTGTATGTACTATTTTCTAACAATTAATAAAAACTTAACAATTACTACCAAACTTTGATTCAATATCTTTTTCTGTGTGTCGGTTCAAGCCCGACATAACCGCCCCTGCCGGCCGGCGGGGGGTATCCGAAGGGATTTCAGCACGAAAAGAAAAAGGTATTCGACAGAAACATAAGAACATTATTATTACGCGTCTTTCTTTTTATAAACTTTTATTTGTCTTCACCTGTCCTGATTTTTATCATCAAATCTTGCAAATTAAATTTGATCCACTTCCCGGTTTCCAGAGCTGAAATTTTGCGTGTATGAATAGCGTGACAATGCAAAATTATGATGACATGGTACTGATGTGATAAGCCTGGAAGGTGGTCATATGAACTCTGTAATGGAACGACGCAACCCTATCGAGTTTCGACTAGTTTGATTTTAATTTGTTAGTTCTTTTGTATTAACAAGAACATAATAGAAGCAAATTTTAAAATTATTTTTTTAAATTCCACTTGTTTCAAAGTTAACACGGATCATATTTAGATTCTAGAGATAAAATAGCTAGTTTTTAATTATTGATATTTTAGAG
The DNA here is from genome assembly GCA_946251805.1 of Cybosia mesomella. Taxonomy (NCBI): domain Eukaryota; kingdom Metazoa; phylum Arthropoda; class Insecta; order Lepidoptera; family Erebidae; genus Cybosia; species Cybosia mesomella. The sequence continues at coordinate 28,269,207 of OX276400.1, read as the reverse complement.
ACCTATTCGCATAGCCTTCGTAACTATACCCGCATTAGATAATGTACCACTGAATCTATACATTTATAATTACTTGTCCCGATTGACTGACAGACTGACTGATTCATCAATGTAGAGCCTAAACCGCTGGACCTATAAACTTGAATTTTTGAAAGTAGATGCCTTTTATGTTGTAGGCATCCCCTAAGAAAGATTTTTTTGGAAATTTTACTTCTAAGGTGGCAAAATAAGAAATGAACGTTTGTATGAAAGTACGTAATTTACAAAGTTAGAAGCACGAAACTTCATGCATCTGCTTTTGCTTAGGAACTAATGAACACATATATCATTGTTTTTCAAAATTCTACCCCTAAGAGGGTGAAATAAGGGTTGAAAGTTAATATGGGAAGTTCATCATTTTTGAAGATAGAAGTATGACAATTCATATACCGACTTTAAGTTAGGAATAAATGAACACGTGTATCAGTGTTTTTCAAAATTTTGCTACTAAGAGGGTAAAATAGGTGATGAATGATTATATGGAAAGTTCGTCATTTTCAAAATAAGAAGCACGAAATTCAATTTTTAAGCTTCTTATAGCTATCTTATATTTACCATTGGACCCGGTAGGTGGCTCTGCAATCGTGTTATAGGTCATTTTTTACGAATTTTAGGTTATTTTAGGTCATTTTAGGTAGATTTCGATGAAATCGATCTACCTATTGGTTTCTTGACTACTGTCGAATTTTAAAAATAATTCTTCATATGAGGTCTAGTTATGACCCCCTGAGTCCGAAATGAGGACTGGTCAAAAAATTTATATATATATATGTATGTATGGTTCCACTTCCCAAAATTTGCGGCACTCTCACGGTCGCATTTTTGCTCCGATCGCTTTCAAACTGCGGTCAAAAATTGCTTGGGTGTAAACTTAGTTTATGTTCGTGAACGGGTGGAATCCGGCCTAAGGGGACGGTAGGGCCTCACTTTTTGTGAAATCAGTTTTTCCTCAAAATTTCACGTTCCATGAAAGATATTCGAACCGTTCTAATTTTATCCCATAGTATACATGAATACCAACAACTTTTAATTATAAACCTATAAGATTAAAACTTGAACTAAAAGTCGAGGGGGGAAAAACCAAATTTTTTCGGGAAAAAAATCATAACTTCCAACCGGTGAACATTCTTGCAGTCGGAAACATTTTAAATCGATAGGCCATTTTTAAGTCTAAAATAAATGTCTGAAAAGGATTTCGCAAAAAGTTATAGTTTTCGAGAAAAAAAAATTAAACTGTTTAGTGTCCGTAGTTCTCTATATAAAATAATATTAATTGCTTCACGAAATCTACCTGTGCGTTCCCCCTGCGGGAACGGATTTTTTTTAATACTTGCGCATGCTGTGTGAGACTAAAAGAGCTGATGATGTAAGTGGCCATTCATTTGGCCTCCAGCCAGTATGTTACGCAACACAAACAATGGAATAGTCGTTTGATACGAAGTATGAAAATTAGTATTACCAAAATAAAATACTCGAACTTTTAAAAAAACCTTTTCTGAAAATTCTTATCCTCGGGTGAATAATAAGATGACGTAACATTTCATGATTCGGGCTCAGATGTTCATAAGACCGAAATTCGTAAACACCCAACAAGTTCGTATAAAGTTGAACTTATTTCAAACATGGCGCATCTGACAAAATACTTGTCAACTGAACAGTTGGCTGCTCTTTATTGACAAAACTTTCGTTGTTTGTCAACATTGACAAAAATCATATCATTTAAAAATGAGAAAGCGCAGCGCTTTCTCATTTTTAATACAGTACAGTACAGTACTCATAAAATGCCTCCGACAGATTACAGCGATATGCTGAGTGCATTGTTGGGATACATGGGCCCCACCAAGATTTGCTGATTGACGAATGAGACTCTGGTACTGGGTTTCCTCTCGATGTCGAGGGGTCAAACGGTAATTTCACCCGTAAAAGGTAATTTTATATTGTACATTGATCCCGACGTTTTAGTTGCTTTTCAGCAGCCATGGTCACGGGAAGTCTTCCCGTCAACATCAAATAAATCACGATAGAATCCGTTAAAAATAGTTTTATTTCAATGTGAGACATTCGTGTAAACTTCCGACAATAACAGAGAAATAAGTAGGAGAGTGTGCCCCAGGCTCCAAAATGCAAGCTCTGGATGCAACCGGGAGTGACGCTCAGATAATGCCCTCCCCGACTGCTGCTTGCTTCACCAGGGCTATCTCGCCGCCTCTCCCTTACTCTAGGGGAGGCGTGATATAGCTCGACCTATGACAGTGCTCCTCGACACGGCACGTATTGTGAGGAGATTCCTCTCTCTGGAGCCCTAACCACCGGTAGCTTGGTCCCTGTACCCGATGCCGGTGCCGATGCCGGTCACCTTTTTTATATTTTTAAATATGTTTGTTATTTTATATATAGAATGTATATAAAAATATAATTTATATGTATTTTAAATTTGATAAACGAAATAATAATAGCAGAATTTTAGCGCCTCTGAACAGTGAGCATTCGGATGTGCTCTTGCATCTCCCTTGCTAACAAAATGGTTTTGGTCACGTGATAGATTTTCTGCTAATTCACTGGTCAAAGAGACAAACCCGAAACTGAAAGATTTTAGGCCCCGCCAAGATCTTCGAGGCAGCCACAACTGCAAGCCGGTATCCTGCTGATTGATGGACGAGGCTCTGGTGAAGGGTTTCTTCTCAGTCTGTCGATGGGTAAATATGTGTCTATGTATGTGTGTTTTAGCTTGTTGTATGAACCTGGACTTCTGTATGTATTTATTTTATGTCGTAGAATGTGAAGGACCTTGTGTTGTTTCTACTGCCCTACTTTCAGAACATTACTAAATTGAATTTTATTAATTAAAGTATTACGGCATGTTGTCATAAAATAATGCATTGAAATGATTAAATCGTTTCAGTGGAGTGTCTTTTTATGACTACAAAGCTTTTAAACAAACTTTAATGATAGCCAATCAATGGTAATTGCTTTACATAAATTGGGTTTATTGTGTACTGAGTCATGTTTTTAACCAGTGGGGGTGAGGTTCCGGAGTAGGCTTTCCTCTCGGCTTTGGGGTTCGTAAAAGTTAAGATAAGCCGTCTTGAGCCGACTAAAAACTGGACGCCATCTGTGGTCTTCAGACACCGGGGTGTAAGGTGGGCCCATAGGGTATTTCCCTCGCAACTCTACTGACCCAGGGCCAGGCGAGCTTTGGCTGTAAACGGGACTAACGTTTGTCATGCTGATGATTATTTTACAAGTTATTACAAGAATCACGAGTCACGAGTTGCGTGAAAACATCGGTGGTGGTGAAAAAATTACACACTTGGTTTTTCATACTATTATTTTTCATACTTACACACGCGGTATTTAGTCTACCTTAGATCTGAGAAGCAAAATCACTAGATCACAAAAATAATCATAACATATAACATAAACTCACGCCTATATCCCCGAAGGGGTAGGCAGAGGTGCTAGCACCCACATTTCGCCAGTTTATGTTTAGGTCCCAATGTAATAGGTGGCGAGCCTATTGCCATTAACCGGGCACTTATGCGATAACTACACACATAACTTCGAAAAGTATCGAAAAGTCATTGGTGTGTGCCATGGTAAAACCTGGGATCAAACCCGAGACCTCGTCTCAGCAGTCCATTACCCATACCACTAGGCTACCGCGGTTTTTATTCACTCACAAGCTCACAAGATACTTTACTTTAAATTGTAATCAAATCCAAAACAGACATACCAGAAGCCTACCAAAACCAATGTATTTAATAGAACAATGTTTCCCAAAATATGTGGATAATCCGCTTTTGTAATAAGTATAATGCAATTAAACATACCTTATCTTTTCCGGTGGCTATGCTCACATTTTACACGCAGAACTGATATTTCCCTTTTATCGTCTAAATAAATCATTTACATTTCCCGAGTTTTTATTTGGCGTATCAAGAACAGACGAAACGTCCTAAGTAATTGCAGTAAGCGGGAATCGAACCTGCGACCCAGTAATCGAATGCTTTACATCGCATAGATCTTCTATGGTTCTATGGCATGGCGAAACGTGACTAGATAGAATATAAAGTTAGTTTCATAGTAGCTGCTTTACAATTTTCTCTGTCTCGAGTGCTAGTATGTTGCAAACTTTATTTCTCTCACAGTCTTCCTTACTAAATGAGCAACATTTTACCTTTATCACTTATCTTATCACTATTCTTAGAAGTAAATAAGTGAGAAAACAGCAGTTTATTCTCAAACGCTATTGTGCTACAGTGCACAGCTATGACGTCATACGAGTTGTGTGTGTGTCTGATAGAGTGTTACTTCGGTTTTCGTTTATTACAGATTGGTATAAAAGTTTTTTTGTTTTCTTTTTTACATAAATATTCTACGATATCCTACACAGCGCTTTCTAGACCCAAGGTAAGCATAGTTTAAGTAGCTAGTGTTATGGGTTCCAGAATGCGGATAAACATACTTTGTAAATACATACATATGTTTACATAGCAACACCCAGACCAAAGCAAATAGACATATTCATGCATAAAAATATTTGCACTGAGCGGGAATCGAACCCGCGCCCCTGTTATAGCAGGCGTTAATGGCTTACCGCTACGTCACAGAGGCTGTCAAAGTTGAACAACATTCCCGCAAGGATATTTTGGATTTGAATAGAAGGAATATATTGCTATCAGCCGATTACTTCTCCCAGATTCGACGCTACTACTAATACTTCGCCTGCGACGGAAACCAGCTGCATTCACTACCACTGATCTATCTATACATGCATACAAAGCATTGCCATGCGACGTGGCAATGTTGCCAGTCTTCTAGGAACATTACCAGTCCGTGATGATGCGGAGGAATTCTATGACGCATGTATATAAATATTTATCTGTCTTTTAGGTTTAGTTTTCTTTAGAGTTATTTAAAAGTAGTTGTACTTAATAATTTTAAGTTATTGTTTTGTAATATTGTTCTATGAACATTACAAAATGCTTACATTGTTTTAACCAACTATTGTGAACAATAAACCATATTTCAAATAAATTACCCATGTATACGAATAAATGAAATTTAAGTGTCTGTTTATAATATTGAAATAACATGTTTCAAATAAATGTATATGAGTGTTTATACGATACATATAACATTTTGTTTTTTGTCAGTTTGAATAACATAATCTCTGGAATGGCTGGGTCAATTTTGACGGGACTTTCACTGGCAGATAGTTTATATTATAATGCGTAACATAGGCTACTTTAATTTTAGAATTAGGATTCCGTATAAATAATTAAAATCTTAAAATCTAAACCCAAGCTGACGAAATCGTAGGCACAGATAGTATAAGACAATAAAGAAACTTCAAGCGTCGCCGTCCGTAATTTAGTGGTTAAGTAGTCGACCTTAGGATTGAGAGATCCTGGGTTCGAATCCTGGTCATTACACTACCGACGTAAACCCATTTCTAACACACGCAATTTAACTTAGCCGGAGAGATTAAAGGAATAACTAAGAATTTCGGTTACTCATATTCTTTATTTAAATATTAGTGTGAAAAGTGATTAAAATAGCTGATTTAATAATACATACTATTAATAATACCCCCCCAATCCCCTCGGGCAGCAGGGTTTTTTTTTTTCTACTATTTATAGTATATTGGTTTGAACAGCAAGGTAAAGAGCTGTTTTTTGAATATATATAAAATTACGTTCGGAACTGATTTAAATGAATACGTGAAATATAATTATCATTATAACATTTTACCTAAGCACTGTAATCTTTTATTTATTTATTTATTTATTTAACCAACTTATACTGACTGGGTTGGTTATGTCGGGCTTGAACCGACTAAAACCACACGCCGTCTCGGGTCTTCAGACGCCGGGGTGTAAGGTGGCCCGGCATTTACCTCGAACCCCGATCGACCCAGGGCCATCTTCGGTTTCATGATGGCCACCTCAGGTTTGGGAACCACGATGTCCCCATCTCCACCGTCTCCTTCTTGAGCATTACTTGCTCGCAAAAGAAGGCGGAGGTGGCCCACACGGTCGCGCTCCGCACCATTGCCGCAATCATGCTGGCAAGCGAGAGGACTCCCAGCCTGATAGTCGCCACTAAATCACGCCTTGGCATCCCACGCCGGGCAGTCTACCATTGTGTGCAACACACAAATACCTCTAATTTCAAATTAGCTAACCCACATGAGTGTGCAAATAAGATTGTGGCTGTAAGATCTTAGAAGCGCATACATGTAATCCTTAGTGTTTGTCCATTAGATTCCATTCCACCGGTACAAGCAGTTGCTAAAGATATTAGTAATAATTAGTAGTGCTCCACAAGATTGTACACTTGGGAACAAAAGTGGTTTTAGGAAAAGAATTTCAATCAGTGAGGACTATACTATAGTAAGTTTAACGGCCAGTCTCAATAATCTACCTACAGTTAAAGGTAGAAACTATCCCAGATAAACAGTCAACATTAATCTATCTGTAACTGCGGTTTCAATATTATCAAAGTAATTTTCTGCTTATCTTTGTTTCAAACAGAAAAAATCCCCGATAGATACTAATGGTATTTTAACTGCTGGTAAAGGATAGATGAATTATTGATTCCGGCCGTAAATTAAATAAAGTAGAAACTTACTATGCGAAGTGTAGGAGTGAAAACCAGAAATGAATGATGATGCTGAAAATGAAAACTATAATAACTCATAGCTTTATTTTTTGGTACTCGGCCTTCGTGGAAACCTTTTTTTCCTTTTTTTTTATTCCGTGCGGAATTCTCCTCGGATACCCCCTCGCCGGCCAGCGGGGGAGGTTATGTCACCGACTAAAACCGCACGCCATCTCAGGTCTACAGACGCTGGGGTGCAAGGTGGCCCAAAAGGCATTTCCCTCGCACCCCGACGGCCTTCGGGGAAACGTAAGTGAGTTTTATTCCGATCTTTTGCGTACAGTCAACTACAAAGAGATGTATCCAATTTAATCTTACAAAATGAAGTACCCCTGCGAGTGCCACTATGAACTAACCAAATATTGTGACAAACATGGTATCCACCGAACTTGACAGTAACATGTATGCGCGTAAAGCGCAATAATTATGTATCCCACAACATTTCCTGTGATATGTACACTTACAATCTTAATTAAAAATCTATCCAAATACTGTGAAAGAAAATTGTATACATTTAATGTTCCTATTATTGATTCAATTCAATTCAATTTTTAAAAATGGCAACTGAAGTCGACGTATGTGTCGACAATTCTGCCAATGTCAGACGTGCAGTGGAGTTTTTGTGGCCTGCTTATAAATTTTGATGGACTGAATGTGAGCATTGCAGAGTGACCATAAAATACTGAAACACACACAAATAACAAACACATATATATACATATAGACACACATAAATGGTTAGAACATGTCCAAATACCACAACAAAGTTAAGACGAATAGAGGTTGTCATAATCTGATGGCGTTGCACCGAATAAAGGCAATCAACAGCCTGAAAAGTTCTGGAGAAAACTGGGTCAACAGAGAAGCAAAATTCATAGGAGTGGGTATATTAAGATCAATTAAGCAAGTGTATAAGTCAGGATCCAAATTATTTATGGGACAGTTGAAAAAAATATGGTCTAAGGAGCCCTCATCCAGGCCACACTCACACAGGGAGGAATCTCGTACGCGTATTTTTTGCAAGAACACTGGGGAGCAGCAAAAGCCCACCCGAAGTCTACAGACTACAGATATAACACTCTTGGGAACTTTTTTGTATCTATAGAACCAAGGCTTTGGGGTTATGTCTGGTTGAACCGCATAGTAAAATTTACCTTTGATCTTGCTGCTATTGGACCAATCGGCTTGCCATGATCTCTCAAGGTGGACTTGGGGTAGACTTAGGAGATCATATCCTTGGTGAGTGAGGTGCTTAAGATCTGACGATGGGGCACTGATGGCATTTTTGGCTAGAGCATCTGCACACTCATTACCTCTAATACCACTGTGGCTTGGTATCCAGACCAACTGAACTGTCTTTCGCCTATTAAAACATGTGAACAGAGAGTTTTTAATTTCCAATAAGAGGGAGCCATGTAATCTGTTGCGGAAAGGGTTTTGCTGGAGAGCCTTGAGGCAACTTAAAGAGTCAGTGAATATTACACTATGTGCAATATTATGAGCTTCTATAAACAGACATGCTTCTAGTACTGCAACACACTCTCCCGTGAACACTGAGGATTCCTTGGGACACCTAAACTTTAAGACTATATTGAAGTTTTGATAATAAACTGCCGCTCCAGTATAGCTATCGTTTGACAGTTTTGAGGCATCAGTGTAAAATCTGTGATGCCCACTCCAACGTTCTGAAATTAGTGCATTAAAAGCTGAATCTGCTGAAGGTGAGCTTTTGGTTATACCAGTGTCAAGGCATATATCTGGTGTGAAGCACAAAACTTCAAATTTATAATTAAAGAGGGGAAGTCTGTCAAATTGAGCTACCGGATATTCTAGATTTTGGACCGACCTGAAGGTTTGGAGTATTAGAGGAATTTCTTTACAGTTCCAGTAGTTAGAGGTATTACATACATGGCTTAAAATGCTTAATTTTTGTAGTAGGATGTGTGACTTTTTGTTGATAGTGCGGTATATGAAGCGAGAAGCCAGATATTGTCGTCTTAGGGCCAAAGGTGGGTCTGCACATTCGACTTGCAAAGCATTGACCGGGGTGGACTTCATGCAGCCGGAGATGACCCGAAGGCAGTTAGCCTGGAACCTGTCCAGTCTCGCCAGTGCACCTTTGTTGCATGGGACTAGTAGGAATAAGCCATAATCCATGATGCTGCGAATGAGAGCATTGTACACCAGCTTCATTGTGAATGGATGTGCTCCCCACCAGACTCCAGCAAGGGCTTTTAGGATGGGAAAGGTACGTTCACACTTTTTAACTAAATAGTTAAGGTGACAAAGGCCGGTCAGTTTTGAGTCCAAGCAGACACCTAGGAATCTAGTATTACTGACGACTGGGATGGCAAGATCCTGAATACGTACTTGGACATTAGGTATAACTCTTTTGCGTGAGAATATAACCACTGAGCTCTTAGATGGCGCCAAGCTTAGACCATGATCCTGTAGCCACTGGTTCAGGGAATTCAAGGAGATGGAGATTGATGTCGCGGCATCTTCGATGGAATCATTCGTGACATATAGGGCCAAGTCATCAGCATATTGCAAGATCTGGCAATTGATGTTTAAGGATGAGCTAATGTCAGCAGAATATATGTTGTACAGCAGGGGGCTAAGCACGGACCCTTGAGGAAGCCCTCTCCATACCCTTCGCTGACCAAACTCCTCCCCCCGAACCCTCAGGACCAGTAAGCGATGCATAAAGATTTGGCATATGCATTGAACCATCCTCGCCGGTATACTCAGCTGTAGCAATTTATGCCTGAGAATAGGGAGAATGACACTGTCATATGCTGAGGATATGTCCAGAAATGACGCCACGACAGATTGGTTCCGGGACAGGGCAATCCGGATATCAGTTACCAGTACCGCAACACTATCCATTGTACTGAGACCCTTCCTAAACCCAAACTGTGTGCTCGGTAGGAGGTCTCTAGACTCAACGATCCATTCCAGTCGGTTTTTTAAAAGATGTTCCAGAATTTTAACCATAACAGATGACAGTGCAATTGGTCTGAAGCTATTAGGGTCATCTGCATGTTTGCCAGGCTTCAAAATGGGAATAATAATATGAGTCTTCCACTGATTTGGAATCCAGCCATGTTTGTAACAATAATTCATTATATTTAACAGGTAGCTCTTTGCAGCTTTACCAGAGTGGGTGAAGAAGGAATAGGGGAGTCCATCAATACCGGGTGTTGAGTCCTGGACATAGTTAAGTACCATGTCCAGCTCCTCGCTAGAGAATGGTATGTCATATGGGTCAACTGATAGAACCACCTGTGATAGTTGGCTTTCCGCTATGGAAGGAACATAGGGAGGAGCTATCTTGGCTAAAAACAGCTCAGCAGTCTCACAAGATATAGGAGAAGACAGAGCAGGAGTACAACCAGAACGAAAGCTATTTATCTTCCTCCACACAACCGAAGACGGGGTGGAGGGAGACAGGGAAGAGCAGAATGTTTTCCATCCAGTGCGTTTCTTTCGTCGGAGCAGTCTCCTCGATTTTGCAAAAATATGTTTGTAATTTAATAAATTTTCTATGGTCATGTCAGCATTGTATCTCTTCTCCGCCTCCCTCCTATCTCTGATACTTCTAGTGCATTCTTGGTCCCACCACGGAGGTGAAGGGATTTTACCCCTAGCACTATTTTTAATGGGGAAGGACAATTCTGCACACTCGTTAATAGTGCTTGTAAGACTATCCACCCAGCTCTGGGCATTGCAGTGACTAAAATAGTCTGAATTTTGTGTGTTATTGTTTGGAAGGTATTGAATTTTATCTTCCAACAGAGCTGAATATTTTGGCCAATCTGGGTTGGTCAAGTTAAATTTTAATAGAGGAGGAGGGCTTCTTACCAAATAAGTTCTATCTGTTAGTGTAGTGCAAATTGGATAGTGATCACTGCCGTGCGCCAAAGCTGTGCAGTGCCATTGAGCAGATGCAGCAATATCAAGGGTGCAGAATGTCAGATCAACGCAGCTTTTACGTTGACCAGGCATAGGTTTTCGGGTAGGGCAACCATTGTTTAAAATGCACAAATTGAGATCGTCTAGGATTGCTACCAAGCCTACCCCAGCTGCATCACAAAGATCTGACCCCCACCTAAAGTGATGGGAGTTGAAATCTCCCATTACAAGGAAGGGACTCTCAAAGTTCTCAAATAAGTTCCTGAGTACTGGTAGGAGGTTTGGATGCGGGCGAGCAATATAAATAGAAACTATAGTAAGGTCTTCTACCTTTATGGCTACTATGCTAATATCCCGCACAGGTGCAACCACTGGCAGGGACCTAAAGGGAATTTTGTTGTTTACAAGGAGGGCACACCCTCCGTAGCCATCAGGTCTATCACATCTCAGAATATTATATTGAGGAATTCGGAAGTTTAGACTTGGTTTTAGCCAAGTCTCAGCTATGCTACAAGCTAGAGGTTTATGTTTGTTTAGGAGGAAAATGAGGTCGTGCTTCTTATGAGTCACGCTCCTCACGTTCCATTGAAGAAACAATTGGTTTGGGGCCATTTTTAATGTTAGCTAAAAGAGCTATGAGTTTTTCGGCAACGTTGGACGGTAGGTTAGAGCTATTGGGAGATATTAATGTAGTCAAAAGTTGTAGTAATATATCAACGATGGAAGAGGTGTTGTCAGGGAGGTGGGTAGGGGAGTTAACCATAGCGCAGCCATTCGGCTGTGAAGATTGAGGGGAGCCAATAATTTGTTGGTGGGAAACTTTATCGTACGAGGGGGAGGGTGCAGACTGAGATTTTGGTTTAAGGAATACCGTTTTACGGTATGATGTTGAAGAAGCTCCTTTAGCTGCCTCAGCATAGCTTCGAGAGACCTGAGGAACCGTTTTGCTAGCTTCAGTGTACGATATTACTCTTTCGGCCATCGCCGTCTTAATGGCCCTCTGTCTACCATACTCCGGGCACACCTTACTATTAGCAAAGTGGTTTCCCGAGCATAATATACAGAAAGCATCTTGTTCTGATATAGAGCACCCATTACCGGGGTGATCATGACCACATTTAAGGCAGCGAGGCTTGGACCTGCAGATACCCTCTACATGACCAAACCTGCAGCACTTACGGCATTGAATGGTGGGGTAAATATATTGTTCTACAGGTAAGGACGTATAGCAGCAATATACCCTATTTGGGAGAGTTTGTCCATCAAAAGTTAGGATGCAAGTTTCAGTGGGCTTCCATTCTTGGATTCCATCTCTCACAACTTTGCGATTAATTCTTCTAACCTTGAGGACTCGGCCGCAGCCTGGGGGAACAGTTATATAAGATTTAGCTTCATCTTCTGTCATGTCAACGGGTACCCCACTAACTACTCCCATACGTGTGACGTTGAAAGAGGGAATAGAAGCAGTATAACTATTTTTAACTAGAGTGGGATTGGCTATGAAAGCATTGGCATCCTGGTGGGAAGCAAACTCAACTGATATGCGGTTCCTCCCAACCCTTTTAACGCCAGCCTTAGAGACGTTACAGATATTATTTTTAAGAAGGAATAGACCAAAAGTGACAGGGTGGAGAGTTGCTCCAGAGGAGGGTTGAGGTTCAACACGGGAAACGTGGACTATATAAGGAGCCTTGTCGTTTGCGTTATATTTTTCACGAGCAATTTGGCTTTTAGGCTGCTTTGGGGGTCGATTAGGGACGGGGGTGGTTTCTACCTCCCCTGGCCGTTTGCGAGATGTTAAGGCTGGGGTTTCTGCAATGCTACAGGCTACTGTAGCAAACTGAGTCAGTGTATCAGCATTATGCATAGTCTCATTTATAAAGGAAGGAGAGGCAGAAAACGAAGGGGTGGGAGGGCATTGCAGATCAGGAGTAGAAAAAGTGGGTGTGCAAGGGCGTTGGATATCAGGAGGGTCCGGCGGTTTTTCTTTATCCATTGTTATAATTCATAGGTTATAAACAATAGGGATTAATTAAAGTACGGCACAATACCTGATACCAGTTAGTTAGGACGACACACACAGTAAATATAGTATCCAGTCACAGTAGAATGTCACTATTGTCACAAAAAACACAAAATCACCAAAATATTCTAGGCACACGTGACGCTCAATCACACGCTGTGGCGAGAATCCGTTCCTATTATTGACATAACTGCAAAACAAAAGATTTGACGCTTCGTGAGAAAATGTCATTACAAATCTACAAAAGGTAATGTGGTCCTACAGTTGAGTAAGTATGATAAATTCGAACTTTTCCGAATGAAACCGATGGCAAAACATTATTCATAACACGTGTATTGGATGACGAATAAAAGATAAAAAGACTGTTATCATTTATTCTTATTAGGAAAGAACTTACACTTAAGATAACAAAAAAACAAAACTGAAAATAACAAATATATCCCTTCGAATAAACATTGAAACTTATAATTATACTCGTTTTAAAGTCAATTTAAAATCTGGTATAACCACCTTCAGCTTGTATAACGGATTCTAGCCGGTTACGCATAGACAGAACGCATTTTTCACAAAAATTGCTTCCGCGACTCATGTCCCATAGATGGTAGACAAGTCCGGGCTTTTTGGTGGCAATTTAATAAGATTGAGGTTCTCTTGCTCTTGAATCCAACCTTGGACCATTCGAGAATTGTGTACAGATGAATTATCCTGTATAAAAGTTATCGTACGGTTTCCGAATACGTTTTGTGCAGTGGGTATTAACACATCTTCCAAGATTTCCCTGTAATTCGCTGAATTTAATCGGGATGAAATTTCTATCAATTCTCCAGGTCCTGACGACGACATCCAAGCCCAAAATCCTAGGGTCAAGCGACCACTTTGTCTGGTTGCTAGTACGTTCGGTTCTTCATAACGGGAATTGTCTAATCTCCAAAGCGATAAGCGTCCATGTTCATTCGTAGAAAAAACTTTTTCGTCAATAAATATTACGTTTTCGAAATCGTAGTTTAGGTAATTATTTGCAAAATTTAATCTTAGCATTTTATGGCGATCGTTCAATATTGGTTTTCTCGCGGGTATTCTATGTTTGAGTCCTACACTTTGAAGTCTTCGACGAATAGTGTTTTGCGATACTCTCAATTCTGACGCATAAGTTGGAATGCTTACAAAACGATGAGCGAGGACGTTCTCCACTAAACTTCTATCGTCATCTGCTGTCGTCACACGGCGACGTCCCGTAGGTTTGTGGCATTGTACTGTCCCTTCTTCACACCAACGTTTCCACCAAAAATTTACTGTTTTCCTCTGCAACAATATAATGAATCCTAAATAAATATAATGTAATAAGTCTGATACTACACAAAATGTACTAAGTAAAACTCTTATATAAAGAATATTATTGATTTAATAGATACTTACCGTAATTCCAAACTCTTCAGAAATGTCTGTAACCGAGACTCCATTTTCACGTAAAGCCACGATGCGATGTTTCATGTGTTCATCTATACGGTATGTCATTTTGTTTAATAATTGTTATAATAATAAGTATCGCGAATATTTTAGATAATATGAAGTGTCAGATAGATAAGTCAAACTCTATAAATGTGCAATGTAATGAATTTATTTTTAAATGGAATTCTCAGAGAAGATGCTTTTTTGTTTTCGGTAGCACTTCGAAATTCGTACATCCTTTTTATTATGGTTAGATTTCTTTGGAACATTAAATGTATACAATTATCTTTCACAGTATTTGGATAGATTTTTAATTAAGATTGTAAGTGTACATATCACAGGAAATGTTGTGGGATACATAATTGTTGCGCTTTACGCGCATACATGTTACTGTCAAGTTCGGTGGATACCATGTTTGTCACAATCTTTGGTTAGTTCATAGTGGCACTCGCAGGGGTACATCATTTTGTAAGATTAAATTGGATACATTTCTTTGTAGTTGACTGTACCATCAACGACAAAATTTGGTCATTACTAAAATATTTACATACATTTGTTTACATTTGAAGATACTTGTACCTTTTTTTTTCGTGCGGAAATCCCTTCGGATACCCCCAACCGGCGGGCTCGGCCATCTCCTTCGCGAGCATTATATGCTCGCAGAAGGAGGTGGCGGCGGCCCACGCACTCGCGCTCCGCACCATTGCCGCATTCACGCTTCGGCGCCTCCCACGCCGGGCAGTCCGCCAGCGTGTGCAGCCCTGAGTCCTCGCTCGCGTTGTAAACATACTTGTACCTACTAATATTGATGTATAATCAGTTTTATAATCCTCAAAGGAGAAAGTTATATTTCATGTTCATTTTATTATTATATGAAAGGTTTAGAAAGTCAGCATAACTGAGCCCCAGAAACTAAAATTAATTTTCAGTAGTCTGGGCTGGTTAGACCTCGTCTCAGCAGTCCGTTACGTACGCCACTGGGCTATCGCCGCTATTTTATTTTATTGCAAAGCAAACAAAATTTCTTCATCGAACTCCATCGAAACACAACACAGAGCGGTCCGTGACTCGGAAAATTCACCAACGTACAGAGACAAAGGGACCAATTGACCGTGGTTCAACAAAATGAGCGACATAAACGCACTCCTTCTACCAACTCTTGTTTTATTAAAAAGATTTTTTTTTTATCAACAACGACAGAGAAATTGAATTTCTATATTAATTGAAAGTAATTTTCTCTGCACGTATTTAAATTTGTGAAAAACGTTTATTGTATGGTAAAGTTAATTTGTAATCCGCAAAATTGACTTAATTATTTTTATTCGAATGACGAAGGAGTCCTCGCAGATAAAGTGCAGGATAGTCAAATTCACTGGTGCGGTCACGGCTACGGGTACCCCCATAGCCGTGACCGCACCAGTGAAGGTTACCACAAATATCTGACCTTTCCGCTTTCGCCGGGTTAGATCCAAGAAGTGCTTGAGTTGACGTGGTAGAAGATGACATAAGCGACTATGGTTTCACTGCCAAGGAGGAGGAAAAGGAAGAAAGGCGGATTCCGGGCTCAGCGGTGAGACCTCGGATGCAATCAGGACACAATGCTGTGATGATGATGATGATAAAAAGAGAAGGGCATGACGCCACATACTTCTGGGTCGAATAGAAAATATTCGTTAAAAAAAATTGATGTAATATCAACAGGCATCCATCACTATAATAAAAACAAAGTCCTCCACCGCGTCTGTCTGTTTGTCTGTCTGTTCGCGATAAACTCAAAAACCAGTACACTATTTTCTATTTTCATACTATTTTCACTAATGGTAGGTTTTAATATTTTCATTAATTTTTGTATACATTGGCTAAAATATATGAGATGATATAAAAAATGATGTATGGTGGAATTGTGTATCTTATAAAGGTTGTGGTGGTGAAATAGGGTTCCATAGGTAGCGGGAACGGGATCAGAATTCCACGCGGGTCAAGTCGCGGGCAACAGCACTAGCTTTTACTATATTTCACACTAGTGAAATATAGTAATAGTACATTGTTACCCTAGGGGTGAAAGTAACTTATTTAGTCCCGAGACGAGGTTTGGCGCCCGAACGATGTGAGGGCGTCAATAGTTCGAGGGACTAAATAAGTCTTTAACCCGAGGTAAACACTGTGCGTTTCATTACGAATACAAGGAAAGTAAAAATAAAAACATGAATTAGCTAAAGAAAAAATGAGTAAAACCTTCAAATCGAAAAACAAATGAAGATCGAATTGCCGCTTTTCCGCCTATTTTGTTTGTTTTATTTTCTGTGGTCGGCCAGCTATTCAGCCATTATTTTTCATTTTCATCATTGAAAAAATGGTAAATATTTTGCCCAAATCTATGTTATTTTAAGGAAATTGTTGAAAGTAAACTAAAGTAAAATTATTTAAAAAAAATATATTTTTTAAATTTTAATCAATACTTAACTTTATTTTATTTCAATTTTACATCGCGCTGTAATTGAGTGGCTGTATAGAAAGTTGGTACATGGTTGGTACATTAAAAATGTGAAAATAGAATTAGTTTTTTTTTAATAATTTGACAGCTCTCCTTAGGGATGAAAAGTGTTACTTTCATCCCGCTCCTCAGGCAACTTCAGACCTACTTTCAGAGTATGAGTAATGAAAAAATACTTAAAAAAATTAACCTGATCTGCAAACCTGTAGCTGGGATGACTGACCTCTCTGGGTTGGAAAGTAAGATAGCAGTTGCTCATTTAAAAGAAAACCAAACCAAGCAATAGAAAAGAGAAGTAGTTCAAAATGCAAACTTTGAAAGAAGAAGAATCGATATATATATAAAACAAAGTCATGTTAGTGATGACCGCGATAAACTCGAGAACGGGTGGACCGATTTTCATGAGTTTTTTTTTTGCAGTAATCCCCACGGTTATCCCACCGCGTCGGCTAGAGTGGGGGATAGTTATGTCGGACTCGAACTGACCAAAACCGTACGCTGTTTCTGATCTTTAATGCCGTGGTGCCAGGAAATTCCCGAAATAAATTCAGCTCATAAGGTAACCAACATAACTTAATTTTAAGGCAAAACTAATTTTGCCGGGTCAGCTAGTTATTAACAAATTAAATCGACTTTAATCGATACTGAAATAAAAGCCAAAACAAAAAGGACACATCAGTGTCCATCAGCACTAATATTATTTAATGTAAATTGCTTTCGTCCCAGCGAAACTCAACATCGCAACAGACATTTCAAAATTCCTAAGCGACGTTTACGTTATTGGTGCATTACCAAGATAGTTGCAAATGCGTGACTAAGCAAAACAATTTCATCATTGAAATAAAACTACTTTTAACGGATTCTATTGCAATTTTAAAATGTTTAATATTCGCACAAACTTCCTACAATACCATGCAAAACTATTTCATTAATTTATGTGAAGAAAGTAAATTGTTTAAAAGGTTTAACATATACAATATGTAAAGAAATCTGTGTCCAATTAGTGAAGATGTATTTAGGTATCTATATCGGGGTCTGTTAAGTTATAATTACTAGACTACTAGACGCTCTCGATAGGCAGTCCGGATCATTGATAGTCCTGAGGTCACCAGTTCTCTAGACCCTCTGCAGCTGCGTAGAGATATTGCCTCCTTGGCAGTATTCTATCGCATATACCGTTCCGATGAGTTATTCCAATTGATTCCTCCTCCTTCTCCCTTCTTGTCCCACACCTTACCCTTAACGCTTTACCCACACACGTGTTCTCTTCTACCTACAATCCTGGGCTCTTTAAGCGGGGCGTGAAAAAACATCTGTTGAGGCCGTCTAGGTAGGGGCCACCATTCTAGGGACAATCTCTGGAAATGGTGGCCACTACTTTTGGGAATTCACCTCAGCTTACCATCAGACGTGGTGCAGTCAATTGGACGGACTAAATATTAAAAAAAAAAAATATTTGAAAATTAAGTACCACATGAGGGCGCGATAGTATCTACGGGCAGCGACAAGCAGTTTTAGGGCCACCGTTAACGCCAAACCTCCAGAATTCACGACAAAAGATACTCCTACACTTTAAAATAATGACATTACTTTTTTATATGATCGGTTTTAAACAATATGATAAGCATTTTGTATGCTTACTTTTTTTCTAAAGATTTATATGATACATATGAACTGTTTGCTCTTTCACTATGCTACTCAAACGTAATATTGTAATTAGATTAAGTAAACATGTTTGTAAATATACCGAAAAAAAAAAACAGCCCGCTGAGTTTCTTGCCGGAGTCTTCTCAGGACAGGGCCGCGTTTCGAGCCGGTGGTCCATTTGCCAAACATTGGTTTAATTTTTTTTGACGCTTTGTTAGTATTAGTTGTCTATACAAAAAACAAGTTGAATTCCTGAGACGAGCTCAGCCGAATACAAGGGATTTTCGATTTTGCGATTTTGTTTTTTTTTGAGATTTTTTGCGATTTTTTTTATCTTGCAATGGTTCACCCCAGCACGAATCTATTACCGAAAACAGCAACTCGATAGCTCATCTCCTTCATACCCAAAACCGTGACAGAAAATTGGCAACGACGACGACGTCGACGACGACGACGACGACGTCGACGACGACGACGACGACGACGACGACGTCGACGACAACTCCTTAGCAATAGGGCTTTTCTAAAGAAAATCCCTAAAAAACCAATCAAAAACAATAAGCGGTCACCAGGCGCCAAGATGATGAAGATGCTATATTCAGTATTTGCCTGGGTTTGAGAAGTACTTATTGAGAAGTATTTATAGACCGAACTCGATCAGTCGAGTTCGGTCTATAAATACTTCTCAAACTAAAATAAATTAGTATACGATATCCTTGACGGCCTCTGTGGCGTAGCGGTAGTGCATTCCACTGCTTAGATAGGGGGTGCGAGTTCGATTCCCGTTCAGTGCAAATATTTGTATGCATGAATATGTCTATTTACATTGGTCTGGGTGTTTCTCTGTATAATATGTATGTATTTACAAAGAAAGTATATAAGTATGTTTATCCGCATTCTGGAACCCATAACACCAGCTAGTTAAACTATTCTTACTTTGAGTCTAGAAAGCGCTGTTTAGCATTACGTAGAACATTTTTTTGTTTATTTATTAAAGTTATTTTGTAAAGTTAGCATAATATAAAATAGCTTTAAAATTTTATCCGGTATCCGATTTATCAGGACTACGAACAGCATCAGACGCTCACGTCTGTTTGATGTTTTTTCTTATTGTTCAGCTCCTAGGTACCGCAGCGTGATGTTGAATAGCGTATAGCATCCGTCAAGAATAGGGCTATCAATCATATAATTTTTCGAATTGCTGTTATAGTTACAGAGATTATCGCGTCCAAACAAACAATCAAACTCTTCAGTTTTATTAGATAATATAGGAAAAGTAAAACCGTTTAGCTACAGAAATCGTTTGCAAAAGTCATCCGCAGGATCTAGGATCTGAAGAACTTTTATAACAGACATAAAGAGATTCCGGAAGAATTCACACAGTAGTTTAAGGATATTCCCGTCGAGCTATTTTTGTAAACGTATCGCGTGTACGCGACTTGAAGGATGAGTTCGTGATTTAGATAAACTTATGCTCTGTGTCGTTTGTGTGAATACGTTTGGGTCGGGTCTAACCGAAGAGTAGGCTGTATAATAATAATAATAATTTATTTAACCAAAGAAATTTGACATACCATGGTGAGGGCCGTGGTCTAGGACGGGAGCAAGTGGCTCGCCGCCGCCTCTTTCTGCGAGCAGGTTTGCACGTGAAAGAGACGGCGGAGAGATACCTGCCCCCTGAGTTCCGCAGTTACGCCCGGGACTACCGACCTCCACGATCGGGGCCTGAAGACGGCAGTTGGCCGACTCGCCGTCCTTACAGAAGCAGGCCGTGGCGGAGGCGTGCCGTGTCTGTCCTGCACACGCCTGCCTACTCACCGACGTGGGATAAAACCTGACCCCACCAGGCGAGGCCGCGCTGGCGGCCAAGGTCCGCCGGTAACCCTGGGGTTATCCTTTCCAGGGCTTACCCGGGGTGCCCGGCAATGGACACTTGGGCAGGACACCGTGCGGTTTTAGTCGGTTCATGCACGACATAACCGCTTCCGCTGGCCGGCGGGGGGGTATCCGAAGGGATTTCATAGGATCGAATGAACCCCGAGAATGAAGTCTGCGCCTGAGCCTCGTCTGTAAATCAGCAGGTGTACTGACCAGCAGGTGAAGTTGGCTTGGATGATCTCAGTGGGTCCCCATACACCCCCGTTAATGTAAAGTATGTAACAAAACCCTTGTCCGATCAATTAGGGCACATAGTTATTCTTAGTACATAACCAAATACTATATTAAGAAAAATTATTAATAAAAATAAACAAAAAAATACCATATCATGGAATCACAAATTGTCAACTATCTTTTTCGAAATCTTAGAAAGTGACAACACTACAAAATAAAAATACAATAATATTTCGTTATTATATTGCTTATCATATTCTAAAGATTTAGATAGGAAAAAGAGAACATCTTGGACGGGACTTGAACCCGCGACCAGTCCCTTACAGGGGGAATGCTCTGACCAACTGAGCCACCTAGACACGTCCCAGATATTCGAAATTCTCCGATACATTAAGATACTGTAAGGGACTGGTCGCGGGTTCAAGTCCCGTCCTAGATATTCTCTTTTTCCGATCTAAATCTTTAGAATATGATAAGCAATATAATAACGAAATATTATTGTATTTTTATTTTGTGGTGTTGTCACTTTCTAAGATTTCGAAAAAGATAGTTGACAATTTGTGATTCCATGATATGGTATTTTTTTGTTTATTTTTATTAATAATTTTTCTTAATATAGTATTTGGTTATGTACTAAGAATAACTATGTGCCCTAATTGATCGGACAAGGGTTTTGTTACATACTTTACATTAACGGGGGTGTATGGGGACCCACTGAGATCATCCAAGCCAACTTCACCTGCTGGTCAGTACACCTGCTGATTTACAGACGAGGCTCAGGCGCAGACTTCATTCTCGGGGTTCATTCGATCCTATGAAATCCCTTCGGATACCCCCCCGCCGGCCAGCGGAAGCGGTTATGTCGTGCATGAACCGACTAAAACCGCACGGTGTCCTGCCCAAGTGTCCATTGCCGGGCACCCCGGGTAAGCCCTGGAAAGGATAACCCCAGGGTTACCGGCGGACCTTGGCCGCCAGCGCGGCCTCGCCTGGTGGGGTCAGGTTTTATCCCACGTCGGTGAGTAGGCAGGCGTGTGCAGGACAGACACGGCACGCCTCCGCCACGGCCTGCTTCTGTAAGGACGGCGAGTCGGCCAACTACCGTCCTCAGGCCCCGATCGTGGAGGTCGGTAGTCCCGGGCGTAACTGCGGAACTCAGGGGGCAGGTATCTCTCCACCGTCTCTTTCACGTGCAAACCTGCTCGCAGAAAGAGGCGGCGGCGAGCCACTTGCTCCCGTCCTAGACCACGGCCCTCACCATGGTATGTCAAATTTCTTTGGTTAAATAAATTATTATTATTATTATACAGCCTACTCTTCGGTTAGACCCGACCCAAACGTATTCACACAAACGACACAGAGCATAAGTTTATCTAAATCACGAACTCATCCTTCAAGTCGCGTACACGCGATACGTTTACAAAAATAGCTCGACGGGAATATCCTTAAACTACTGTGTGAATTCTTCCGGAATCTCTTTATGTCTGTTATAAAAGTTCTTCAGATCCTAGATCCTGCGGATGACTTTTGCAAACGATTTCTGTAGCTAAACGGTTTTACTTTTCCTATATTATCTAATAAAACTGAAGAGTTTGATTGTTTGTTTGGACGCGATAATCTCTGTAACTATAACAGCAATTCGAAAACTTATATGATTGATAGCCCTATTCTTGACGGATGCTATACGCTATTTAACATCACGCTGCGGAACCTAGGAGCTGAACAATAAGAAAAAACATCAAACAAACGTGAGCGTCTGATGCTGTTCGTAGTCCTGATAATTCGGATACCGGATAAAATTTTAAAGCTATTTTATATTAAGCTAACTTTACAAAATAACTTTAATAAATAAACAAAAAAAATTTCTACGTAATGCTACACAGCGCTTTCTAGACTCAAAGTAAGAATAGTTTAACTAGCTTGTGTTATGGGTTCCAGATTGCGGATAAACATACTTATATACTTTCTTTGTAAATACATGCATATTATACATCGTAACACCCAGACCAATGTAAATAGACATATTCATGCATACAAATATTTGCACAGAACGGGAATCGAACCCGCACCCCCTATCGAAGCAGTGGAATGCACTACCGCTACGCCACAGAGGCCGTCAAGGATATCGTATACTAATTTATTTTAGTTTGAGAAGTATTTATAGACCGAACTCGACTGATCGAGTTCGGTCTATAAATACTTCTCAATAAGTACTTCACAAACCCAGGCAAATACTGAATATAGCATCTTCATCATCTTGGCGCCTGGTGACCGCTTATTGTTTTTGATTGGTTTTTTAGGGATTTTCTTTAGAAAAGCCCTATTGCTAAGGAGTTGTCGTCGACGTCGTCGTCGTCGTCGTCGTCGTGGTCGACGTCGTCGTCGTTGCCAATTTTCTGTCACGGTTTTGGGTATGAAGGAGATGAGCTATCGAGTTGCTGTTTCCGGTAATAGATTCGTGCTGGGGTGAACCATTGCAAGATAAAAAAAATCGCAAAAAATCTCAAAAAAAAATAATCGCAAAATGGAAAATCCCTTGTATTCGGCTGAGCTCGTCTCAGGAATTCAACTTGTTTTTTTGTATAGACCACTAATACTAACAAAGCGTCAAAAAAAATTAAACCAATGTTTGGCAAATGGACCACCGGCTCGAAACGCGGCCCTGTCCTGAGAAGACTCCGGCAAGAAACTCAGCGGGCTGTTTTTTTTCGGTATATTTACAAACATGTTTACTTAATCTAATTACAATATTACGTTTGAGTAGCATAGTGAAAGAGCAAACAGTTCATATCCAAGCTTGTTTGTCTTCTAAATAGTCTTGAATTTTATAATAACCTTTTTGGCAGAGTTTACTTTTAATTTGGCTTTTAAATTTATGAAGAGGTAGATTCTTCATTTCACTAGGAAGCTTGTTTTAGAAGCGTATACAGTTACCCTGAAAGGAATTACTGATCTTGTGGAGTCGACTATTACATACATTGGTATGTCAGCTTCTGCGGCAACGACTGCCTTCTGACTCCCAACCCTTTAAAAAGGACAGCCTGCGCTAGTTCCTCATCCGCTATTTAGCAGATGTATCGACTTGCATATCAGGTGGGCTTAAGTATTTGATTGAATCCATTTTTCGTTCTAATCACAGAATCTGCAGTCGTGGTCAACTGAACGCTCAGCTCGCAACTCAACCTGCGTCTGACAGTGGTCTACTGCACCCGCGGGTTGAGCTAACTATGGGTTCAGTTGACCACGATGTCCTTTGTATTTCTTTTTGTAGTTTATTAAAAAATACACATACACTGGAAACGTTAAAGTGTGACCCAACCCTGTACCGCCTGTAACTGGAGTAGTTAATTTAATGTGGATGAGATCCTTCTAAAATATTCGAACCCTCGTTTGACACAACAATTCCCTGTTCGACTGAACTTGGTTCGACTGTCGTTAACCTGTCTCTCTAAAGATTTATATGAATTCCTTTTCTTAAGTTATTGACGAGACAGCTATATACAGCATGTTTTTTGTATACCCTAAATATATACTTTTCTATTGGAATATGATTGAAAGATCAGAAAACATAAAATACATGATTCTGTTAATTTATTTAAAAATCCTACTTTCAGATTGCTTACTTTATTATAATAGGTTGGATAGGGTAAATATTTAAGGCATAAATTATGTACAAATATACATATAACATAACATAACTTCACGCCTGTATCCCCGGAGGGGTAGGCAGAGGTGTATTACACACCCACGATTCGCCAGTTATGTTAGGTCCCAATGTAATTGGGGGCGAGCCTATTGTGTATCTACCGGGCATATTACTAAGCGAGCGATAATTAACTTTTTTTTAATGGTAACTGATTGATATTCAAAAACTGGTGTACCATTTTTCTTTTATTTTTTTTTATCGTGCGGAAATCCCTTCGGTTACCCCCCGCGTGCCAGCGGGGGCGGTTATGTAGGGCTTGAACCGACTAAAACCGCACGCCGTCTCGTGTCTACAGACGCCAGGGTGTAAGGGTACCCATAGAGCATATCCCTCGCACCCCGACTGACCCTGGGCCATCTCCGGTTTCGAGATGGCGCCCCCTCGCGTTTGGGAACCACGGTGTCCCCGTCTTGCCCCGGTTTGGGTGAGGGGCGCTAGTGCGAGGGTGACAGTTGGCCTCACCTGCCACCTCCAGGCCTGCGCTCATGGAGGACGGAGGTCGTTAAGCGAAATCTAGTGTACCTACACAGCTTTTGTGCACAACAAAGAAGTTTCTATTGTTATATATATTATATGTTGAGTATATATTGTTATACTCGTATCTAAAAACGAAACAAAATTAAATGAATAATTTCCAGTAGGCAGCCATTTGGAACACATTTCCATTATATTCGAAGTTAAATTAATTTACCTTTTCTCGTTTTGAAGTATTGATCGTGATATTAATTATTTACTTCTGAAACTTCAATACCATCTACCGAAATTTATTTACAAATATCATTTTGACATTCAGCATTCGTTCGTAATATATTTATTAAAGATATTGTAACGTGTTGAATGTTTTGTTAAAATTTTGAATATCTTATCAGAGGTGAAGGGTTTAAACAACAAATTCCCAGAAGCTTTACATTTTGAGATTGTTAATTAACCAAACTTTAACATGACCGGTCATGACTTTCTAATTAAATACAATGATAAGAGGCAATATCTCATACTAAACTCTATAAAGTGGCGTGAGCAAAATCCCAACGCTGAAAGCACCCTGGTTCTGTCTTTTAAAAAAGTAGTAGTCTTTTTTAAACTGTAACCTAGACACACCTTGAGCTTATTACTGAGAAAAAACTTTTCTTAAAATCTAAACGAATAAATAAAATTGAAGTGTCTGTTTGTATTATTAAAATAACAGATTTTTAATGATTGCACATTAATGTATACACGATACGAGTACTTATAAAAAAATACAATCTTTAAAATTAGTTTTGTCTGTCTGTCTGTCTGTCTATCTGTCTGTTTGAAAGAGGTAATGTCTGGAATGGCTTTGACTGGACTTTCGCTGATAGATAGGTAATGTTACAAGGCTTAACATAAGCTAAAATTGATTTCAGAAAAATAATTAGGAATCCGCGAAAAAAATTCAAACCCACAAAATTGTCAATAAAATCTGATTTACTCTGGAACAGCGGGGCCGATTTTGATGGGGTTTTCACTGTCAGATAGCTAATATTATAATACGTAGGCTACTTTTTTTGTTAGAAAAAATGGGGTACCGTGCAAAAGAACTAAACCCTTAAAATCCATGCGGATGAAGTCGTGGGCGCAGCTATTTGTCTAAAATATACCTAATATTTACCATCCCGACGATAATGTCAATAATTGAATAACGGTTAGTGAAATGTTTAAAAAAACTAGGTCACCTTGGCAAGATGCCCAAGATGCAAGCTGCATTTCCACGTTGAATTACTATGGAAATCCTTTGCGCGAGAGAACTCGAATATTCATTCAAAATTTGACTAGAAGTAAGGTCAGTTGATAAAACTATACATTTATAAAAGTGCGTATAATAAATCATAACACTTCTCGGTCAACATCATTCGGTCCGGCTGAGTAAACAAATTCTGACACATCTAGAAATTCTTCAAAAGGGACATGGCCTTATTCGGTATTGAAAACGATGAAAGGAACGCATATAATCACGATAGGGACTGTATTTGCTGGAAGTTATTTATGCTTAAGTTGGTACGGTTCTAACTTTACTGTCTTATCTGGTATACGATAAGTAGTCTTATCTGGTCTACTGGTGGTAGAAATTTGATGACACAAATTTGTCACAAAATTCCGCCGGGTGGGTGCGACGACAATCGTCTTCTGATGAGGCCGTCAAGCAGAGTGCCACCATTGTTAACATGGTATGTGTATGTAATGGTGACCCTCATTCCTGAGACTTTACCTTCAGCTTACCATTAGGCGAGGTGAAGTCAAATGAAAAAACTGTAGATTTCACATATCAATCAAGCATATCCGAAGTACAATCGGTGCGGTTAACCCATTGACAACCCTCTGTGCCTCAAAGAGCATGTTAAGTCGTGGCGTCAGTCCCGGTTACTACATTATATGAACATCAATTATTTTTTTTAGAGGAATATTAGTAACCGAAATTACTAATATGCCCCCTAACCCCTCCAGCTAAGCTAAATTGCATGTGTTAGGAGTGAGTTCACGTCGGTAGTGTAAAGGCCAGGATTCGAAGCCGGGACCTCTCGATCATAGGGTTGACACCTTAATCACTAAGCCAGCGAAGCTTGTGGCATCTGTGGCATTTAGTAGTTGGAGCCCTAAAAAGTTGGACAACCTTTTTTTTTTTTTACGTGGGGAAGGCTGTTACGCACGGCACCGCCGGCCCACGGGGTGGTTGCCGGAGATCGTGTGTGGGACTCTCCCATCCGCTAACCGGATGGGCATACCCACTAAACCCCACGGTGTGCCATACTCTGCACCTTGTCGGGGGGGCCTGAAACTATGCAGGAATACTTCTATGGCGACCCCCCCTAGCGCATGCCAGTTCGACAACCTGGTCTAACGACAGAACTTCGATATCGCCAGTGGGTTGTGGTGGTCTGATGGCAGTCCCTTCACGTAAAAGTTCTTTTTTTTTTTTAAAAAAAGAATATTAGTAACCGAAATTACTAATATTCCCCCTAACCCCTCCAGCTAAGCTAAATTGCTTGTGTTAGGAGTGGGTTCACGTCGGTAGTGTAATGGCCAGGATTCGAACCCGGGACCTCTCGATCGTAAGGTCGACTCCTTAACCACTAAGCTATCGACGCTTCGTAGAACAGTTAAACTGAAAGCTGATCCCAACTTAGTGAGATGACGACAATTGGCGCTGACAGAACGCTGTTTTTATTATTTCGATGGCTCCGTGACGTCACTCAAAATCTCTCATATTGTCTCAAACGATATCTGCTGCTTACAAGTTGGATCCGAGCTGCCGTTGTCACGTAAAAGAGCATCTTTAATGCTGTAGCTAGCACAAAATTATTATAAAAATTACACCATTTGCTATGTTTTTGGCCAGATACGGGAATACAGGGGTGCGACTGGTTGGATCACCTCCAAGTTTGGTGCACCCTGGGCAACGTGGGCGATGACGCATCATTGATTGCTCCTCTGGAGTAGCTGGCGTCTTTTCAGGGCCAGCTGACCCCATTGCACGAGGGGCTCGGGGTATGGCGGGCCTACAAGGCCCGCGGAGTGGCGTGGTCGCTCCAGGTACCCCTCTGCTGTTATCAGAGGGGACACTGCGAATGGCCCACGGTCAGTCGGAGTGCGAGGGATATGCTCTATGGGTAACCTTACACCCCGGCGTCTGTAGACCCGAGACGGCGTGCGGTTTTAGTCGGTTCAAGCCCGACATAACCACCCCCGCTGGCCGGCGGGGGTGTATCCGAAGGGATTTCCGCACAAAAAAAAAAGATACGGGAATCCAGGCATGAAGTTAGGAATCTTATGTTTTTTATAAATAAAGATATCTCCCGAGTTTGATTACTATCTCATCTGCGGATAAATGATGATATGTAGTCGATGAAACAAAATTGACCACAAAAGACTGAAACTGTATAATTCTTGCTTAGTCACACAATGCACGTGTTTTTTCTAGTTGAATTGCTTATTATTATCGATCAAATTTTCATGCTTAAGAATTCTCTACATCGAGTTCTCTCTACCTCTACTTTATAAAAAACACTGCACCAGTTTCGGGATACAGTTAAAAGCGGGCTTGTATAGTTTATATATTTAACTGAACTGAGCTGAATTCATACCACACAGTGAATGTATTCCAGCAAGGGTACTTCCAAATACGCTTAGCAGCATAACCCTAAGTGAGGCAAACTATAAAAAGCCTCATCTAAGCTTAGAAATAAAGATAATAAGTACGAAATCGTTACACACAGCCAACTAGCTTGCTTTAAAGTTAGTGCGTCGTTAACAGCAGTCTTTGTAGTCCTTCGTCAAGCGCGCGCAGTAATCCTTATATCTAGTCAGGTTGATCTTGTGTAATTGTACGAGGCGACACTAAGGCACGATGTGGTTTCGATTTTGAAACGGTTTCAAAGCGGTTTTTAAACATTCTGTTTTAGACTCCAATATTTTAAAAAATAAGATATTTATGAATGCCATTACCACCATTTTTCATGATTTATACCTTTATACCTTTATATCTTTACTGGGTATAGCTTTGGTAAGTTAGGTACTTAATGCAGGAACTGTTGACTTTGTGTGGATACTCTCTATACCCTAGTGGGCTCAACGTAGGTGCAGCAGCGTGTCTGATATAATGAAATTCTTTCTGTACTAGCAATAAATTGATCGCTT
Organism: Cybosia mesomella; assembly: GCA_946251805.1. Lineage (NCBI taxonomy): Eukaryota > Metazoa > Arthropoda > Insecta > Lepidoptera > Erebidae > Cybosia > Cybosia mesomella. The sequence goes on along the minus strand of OX276400.1, from coordinate 28,240,506 downwards.
TTTACGGAAATAGTTTCCTAATATAATACCTAAATAGGTATAATATAATACATATAATTATACAGACTTTATGGCGTAGCGGTAGAGCTTTCGACTGCTAAGTCAGAGGTCGCGGGTTCGATTCCCGCTCGTTGCAAATATTTGGTCTGAGTGTTTCTATGTATAATATGTATCGATGCATGTATCGAGGCGTAGCAATGACTCCGTTGAACGTCTTGTCGTCCAGGGCAAAGTGAAAGGAACAAGGCCACGTTGGAGGTCACCCATGCGATAGACCGACCAAATCAAATCTGCAGTGGGCGGACCCTTGCATGAGTGTACCAGAATGTCTGCGAACCGGGAGAAGTAGCGAGATATCATACGGCGAGCGACATCTGAACCGGATAGTGCTAGCAGTTGACCACGACCGCTCTGTAAAGAGTGCATCGACTGAGAAGAAGAATGTATAATATGTATTTATTGACAAAAAAAAAGTATCTAAGTATGATTATCCGCATTCTAGAAACCCATATGACAAGCTCTGCTTAGTTTGGGTCTAGATGGCGTTGTGTCCTAGAATATTTATTTATTTTATATATTTATGGTATAATGGTAAAAATATGATTGAAACCACTACCACCTAAACTAGGCTATAAGCCTGCATATTGTTTGTCAGTTCTTTATTTGATGTTTTGTGGTCGTATCTCAAAATTAGCCCTTTTGCCGTAGCAATGTTTACGGTGAGGCGACTTATCTAAATTTAGCATATTTTCCTGTTGGAATTACAACCGAGGCAGTCGGGCTAATTGCTAGCAATTTGTGCACAATTTTGTTCTTCGTAACTACGACAACCAGTCCAAGATATTAACTAAAGTTTAGGGAAATTTAAGATTGGACATCTAAGTAAAAAAGGCAAAAGTTTGGATAGCTGTTTTTCACTCAATCACGCTAGAATAACGGAATAGATCTGGATGAAAATTTGACACATAGATAGATTATTGTCTGGAACAGCATATGGGTGTTTAGACACTATTTATCCCGGAAACACTTAACAAAACGACGTTCAACAAAAGAAAGTGACAAAACTGAAGCAAGTCAGACTCCCATTCTTCTTCCCGACTTCTCTTACCCTTAATTATATAGAGCGGCTTCATTTATTTCTGTATAAGAAGAAGATGCACTAGAGACGAACAATGCACAGCTGTTCAAATTCCCTTTTGCTTTGCGCGCTAATTCAAACTAAACGTGTTGTCCCTTCCAATGTGGCACTAATTGGAGGTTCTAGACGACAAGCCGCTAAGTACGTACGTTTCAAACGACGGATTCATTACCAAGATTGCAGCTAAAGTTGGGTCACGACGAACCAAGTTTCGCGTTAACGTGGAAATAACACTTTAGTAAGTTGTATGGTAGACTGAGTATGGTTGTGACTTATTCTAAGAGGTTAAAACATGTGGTTCTTGTGTAACTTACTGTACCGTGGGAAACAAATATACCGAAGGACCACACAATAAAGAAAAATAAATACTATGATCTCACAAACGAATTAATCAAAAACGGTTACGTGGTTAATTTGTATGCAGTGGAAGTGGGAGCGAGAGGCATACCAGCAAAATCTCTCTATAACCTACTTAAAGATCTAGGCCTATCGAGAGCTAAAATAAGCTCATTACTAGGACGAATGTCTAAAGCGGCACTAGTAGGTTCGTATCAAATTTGGTTAGGCAGGGAGGGGAACTTGGGTAGTGAAGGTGAGTGTTGATGTACATCAACAAAAGGGGCCCCTTCTAAACCTACACTTGGGTCGCAAGTCCCAGGCACTGTCCCGAGTTCCCAACTCAGCAACGCGATGGACCCGGCACCCGCACGGAGAATCCATGGATTGCTAAGAATATCGGTCTCATTTGCGTAAAAGCAGTTTTTGCATTTATTTATAAAATCAATATAATGATCTCGTTGACGTGTGAGTCGCGTGGTTAAATTGATGACCCGTGCACCCACTGACTTACTCTCTAGTGGGTTCAGAGGGAATTTCAATTTCCCCTTAGACCTACTGTTACCGGTTTCTAGAACCTATAATACAAAATTTGATTTTGATGGCCTCTGTGGCGTAGAGGTAGTGCCATTCGACTGCTACGACAGGGGGCGCGGGTTCGATTCCCGCTCAGTGCAAATATTTGTATGCGTGAATATGTCTATTTGCATTGGTCTGGGTGTTTCTATGTATAATATGTATGTATTAACAAAAATACGTATATAAGTATGTTTAGCCGCATTCTAAAACCCATAACACAAGCTAGTAAAATTATGCTATGGGTCACATGTTATGGGACATATGTTATGGGTCTAGAAAGCGCTGTGTAGAATGTCGTAGAATATTTATTTATTTATTAAACTGTACTAAGTTTAGATGTAAATAGTGCTGTGTTCTTTATTATTGTGTACTTTATTATTAAACTAAGTTACAGAAATATCTCCGTCTCACGAAATAAATAAGCAGCAGTATTCCCCCAAATAGTTTACAAAGCAATATTTGTCGTGCATTTGCATAAAGAAAAATGAAACGGCATTTCCATGAAGCTGATGACAAACAAAACAGACGTTTGCGCCCGACAAACAGTCTTTTATGTAATACCCACTTATACCCTACGAAACCGACACGAGTGCGACATTGGAAACAAAGAATAAAAAAACAAAACTAACACATGTAATTTAAAATAAAATAAAATATTACCAATAAAAACAAGATAGGTACAGATTCTTTAAAAGTATTAATAGCCATTTTACTCCGGGTAATGTAAGAATTTTAACGATACCCTATACATTCAAATGAATTCACTTTATTATATTATATAATATTTATATACATATATGTATATATAAATATATATATAATAGGGTTCCAAAACTTTTAAACAAGGAGCAATTAGGTACTTAAAGACCTATATATTGCCGGTGTTGATAAATATATTTTGTTAGTTTTGACTTTAAAACATTCCGAAACATGAATCTAATGGAATGATGATGGCAATACTATTGGTAAACATATAACACAGCGCTATCTAGATCCCGCCACATCCCTCAGGTAAAACACATTATAAAATAAAATAAAATTGTTTATTGGTCTCAAAAAAAAAAAAAGTATACATTGCAAGGTCTTATCATTAAGGCAAAATTTGAGTTACATTGTGTACAGGTAACTGGTTCCCAAACTAGGCTGAAGCCTGTATTTTGGGAGTCAGTGCTCAAACGATCACATTTACAATATCATTATCCATGGTGAATTTCGCGTTAAGATATGAACAAAAAAAAAATTTTTTTTTTTTTTTAACTAAGAGTGGATAATTAAGTTAGGGTTATAGGGATAATTAAGTATAATATTGACATTAATTAATATATAAAAAGAGTAGGGTGAGTGTGAGGGTGAGAGGTGTGTTTGTGTATTTGTGTATTAGGGTGGGGATGTGTATGTGTGGAAATAAGAGTATGTGTGTGTGTGTGCGTATGTGCGCGCACATAATGGTGAGTTTGTGTGTGCTTATGATTAATACGTGGTCGATCGGTGAATTGAATGAATTGGATTAATGAGAGTGCAGGAGACTGTGTGTTGAGTATCTTAGTTTATTCTATGAATTTTAGTAGGTTTTCGGTTTCCACATAATCCAGCTGAAACAGCCAAGCAGTAACCTTTCTTTTAACCACATTCTTGTTCAATTTTACAATTTTTAGTTTTTTATTTAGTGTATTATAGATTTTGCAGCCTAAACTCTGGCACTGACTCCTGGCAAAAGATGTTTTGTATCGAACGATAGGACAAGCGAGTTGCCTACTACGTTTATTAGGGTTCGGTAGAGGTACACTTTGATGCATTCTGAGAATAGATCTAAGGACAAAGAGTTTTCGCACCGTCAGAAGCTTATTATCCTTGTAGAGCTGATCAGTGGGATATCTTATTGATCGCTTGTACATAACCTTGAGTACAGCCCTTTGTGCTCTCTCCAGTTCGAGCAGTTGGGTTTTAGCGGATCCTCCCCATACTGGTATACAGTATTGTATGATTGATTGGCATAGTGCTAGGTATACCATTTTTACCTGCGTCTGTGTGGTGACTTGGCTTAAGGTCTTAAAAATGTGTATTAGCTTCCTGGTTCTGTTTTTTACTGCCGAGACCTGAACATCCCACTTGAGCCCACTATCAATATGTACACCAAGATATTTCGTGTTGGCAACTCTAATTAGTTCTTTGCAGTTACAGTCCTTACCTGAGGTACATATGTGGGCTTTTATAGAGAAATCATGACTAGGGGTATTGATTTTTGACAACGAGAAGGGGATATATAGTGTTTTATCCAGGTTCATCGTTAGAAGATTATTACGGAGCCAGTTCATGATGTGTTTCAGGGAGAATTCAGCTCTCTCTCTCACCATTGACCAGTTGGGACCACTTACAACAATTGCAGTATCATCAGCGTAGGTGAAGATGTCAGTATGTGGTAGAGATATACTACAGAGGTCATTTATGTACAGCTGGAAGAGTGTCGGGCCTAGAATACTCCCCTGTGGGATGCCATAGGATATCATATCCTCGTCACTTATATGCTCACCTATTTTGACCTTTTGTCTCCTATTTATGAGGTAATCTTTAAACAAGGTGTGGGTGGTACCTCTTATTCCCAATTTTTCAATTTTATCTAATAAGATTGGAACCGAGACTGTGTCAAACGCTTTCGAGAGATCCAAAAATATACACAAACATCTGTTATTGTTGTCTATATTCCTTATAACAGTATTTGAATAATATTGGGTTCTTGAGTTGTAGAGAAATACAAACGTACTAATAGAAAATTTATTTCAAGTTCCACAATGGTTTTAATGGAGTAAAAATATAAAAGAAGAAAGGGACACGAGCATCAGCTTGGCGTGTGTGTGGCGAGTGGTCGGCTCGTCCGAGAGGTCCGGCGAGCCCGGCGGCGGGTGAAGGGGAGCGGTCGAACCGGTCAGGTAGCCGGCTCCGCCCGTGCCCCGCGTCCCGCTGATGACGCGTCCGGAACATCCTGGGGGCCCCTGAAGGTGTCAGCCTTCAAGAACTCTTCGGTTTGGTCGAATAAAGGGCAGAGGTACTTTACACCTCGCCTGTAAGTCCCCGTAACCGTGGTAACGTCGGCCACGCGGGATATCCCGTCCGATCCGGGGAATAATTTGGAGATTCGTCCAAGGCGCCAGTGAAGGGGGGGCGCGTTCTCTTCTTTTACGAGCACCAAGTCACCAAGCTGCAGTGGTCTGCCAGGCACCTTCCATTTGGTCCGCTGCTGGAGCTCCGTGATATATTCCAGCTGCCAGCGCTTCCAAAAATGTTGTCTCATTGCCTCAAGCCTCTGAAACCGGTCTAATCTATTTGGGTTAATGCCCTCCAAGCTGGGAGATGGCAGCGACATCAGGGCGCGACCGACGATGAAGTGACCTGGAGTCAAGGGTTGGAAATCATTAGGGGAGGAAGAAATAGGACATAAAGGGCGGCTATTTAGGATAGCTTCTACTTGGCTGAAAAGGGTTGCCAGTTCCTCGAAAGTGAGGTGACTATTGCCTAAGATCCTTTTAATATGGAACTTAGCCGATTTAACCCCTGCCTCCCATAAACCCCCGAAGTGCGGAGCATAAGCCGGCTGAAATTTAAATTTGATGCCCTCATCTGTTGCGAAATTAGAGATGGAAGAAGAATTTAATTTAAAAAAATCGCTAATTTCTCTGGCCGCTGCTACAAAATTGCGACCATTATCGCAGAGAATTTCACGCGGCTTTCCTCTCCGAGAGATGAAGCGACGCAGGGATAAAATAAAAGCATCCTTAGAAAGTTGACTCACAGCCTCTAAATGTACACATTTGTACCTAGTGCAAACAAAAATAGCCAAATAGCATTTGGTAATTCTGCATCCCTTCCCTTTCCTATCCGTGATAAGAAACGGCCCAGCAAAGTCAACACCAACACTGACAAAAGGGAAATCGGGCGTGATGCGCTCGGAAGGCAGATCGCCCATGAGAGGAACGGCGGTTTTAGCGGTGACGCGCCGGCATGCGATGCACTGCCGCGCGACCGTCCGCGCCAAGTCGCGCCCGGCGACTGCCCACACAGACTCTCGCACGGAGGCTAGTAGGAGCTGGGGACCAGCGTGGAGCAGACGCAAGTGTTCCTGCTGAAAAAGCAACTTTGTAAGCCAATGTTTGGCATGTAACAGCATGGGATGGCGCTTCTCGAAAGAATAAAAAGAGGAGTTGAGCCGACCACCCACGCGTAAAATACCTTCGCTGTCGAGAAAAGGATTTAGGGAAAGGATGTGATTTTTTGAATTAAGAGAAAGCTTAGCGCGAAGAATTTTTATCTCGGGTTCAAAACTATCCGTCTGAGACAATCTAACTAATCGTTTGAACGATACTTCGAGCTCCTCAGGCTGCAAGTCTCCCTCTCGTTTATTTTTGGGATAACGGCAATTGTGCAAAAATCTTAATAGATAAGCAAATGAGCGTTGCATAGTTTTAAGTTTAGAATATTTTGCGAAATCAATTAATTTATTTATTGTTTTCTGATTTTCGTTTGCTCTGGTCAAGTTAACTTTTAATTCTGGTATATCTTTAATATTATTATTATTTAATTGGGGCCAGTTTTCTACAGGATCATAAAGAAATGATGGACCGCTCCACCACATGTCTAGGTTATTCAATTTGCGCGCGTCAACACCGCGCGAAGCGTAGTCTGCCGGATTACATGCAGTGGGGACGTGACGCCATTCGGACCCGTCGGTCAATTCTAGTATAGCGGCTACTCTGTTTGAAACGAACGTTTTTAAATTATTATGACTAGTTTTAAGCCACGCTAAGACTATAGATGAATCGGTCCAAAAGTAGGTACGTGTTATTTCACAGCGTAAGATGTTGCCGACCGCCTTGGCGAGCTGAGCGCCTAGTAATGCAGCACACAGCTCTAAGCGCGGGATAGTCGTAGGAGCGACTGGGCTAACGCGCGCCTTGGCACATAAGAGACGAACGGCAACGTCGCCTTTCTCATTTATGGACTTTAAATAAATGCATGACGCGTAAGCACTAATGCTACTGTCGCAGAAACAATGCATTTCGATATAATTAGGTGAATCACAAAGTACATACCGAGGTATTTTAAGCGCGGTTAAAGAGGACAGTCCGTTAACAAAATATCGCCATGACTGATTAATGGAGTCAGGCACGGACTCGTCCCAGTCAATTTTAGCTAGCCACAATTTTTGTATTAAAATTTTAGGAATAATTGTCAGCAAACATAAAAGGCCTAAGGGATCAAATATTTTACAAGAGTCAGATAAAATTGACCTTTTAGTAGGAGAATCGTTCTCAGCTGAATATTGAGTAGGAAAATGTATAATGTCAGCTGCAGAGTCCCAGCCTACTCCTAAGGTATGTGAGGAAGAACTAAGAATTAGACTCCCTTGGGGCTTTGGACTTTGGCTGTCGTTTAAAATAAGAGGTGAATTGGAACGGAATTTGCGTAGGGGAAAACATCCAGCCGATAAAATTTGCTCAACGGTATTTTTTATATATAATAGATCTTCCTCTGAATCCGACCCTGTAAGCAAATCATCAACCAGGAAATCACGCTGTATTATTGTTTTTATCCTGCTGTCACCACATTCTTCACCTAATTGCCATAAGCAACGCGTACTCAAGAAACTTGCACTGGAATAGCCATAAGTAACAGTGTTTAATTTAAATGTTTTTATACTATCGTTTTCATCGCTTCGCCACAATAACAATTGTAAATTACGGTCACACTCCTGGACTAAAATCTGTCTATACATTTTTTCGATGTCGCCAGTTATCACGTACTTGTATGTTCGGAATCGAAGGAGGATATTAAAAAGTAAGTCCTGTATGCATGGCCCTACCATCTGGAGGTCGTTGACCGAGTAGCCAGATGTGGTGGGGGCGCTGCCATTAAAAACTACGCGCAGCTTAGTGGATTCGCTCGAAGGCTTGAGTACAGCGTGATGGGGTACATAAAATGAGGTATCAGGAAATTTAGTGTCAGATTCAGAGAGATGACCTAAATCTAAGTACTCAGAAATAAACTGTTGATACAGAATTTTAAGCTCAGGATTATTTTTAAATCTCTTTTCTAAGCCTAAAAAACGTTTTTTAGCCAAATAAAACGAGTTACCTAAACAGTCAGGCTCGGTAATTAATGGAAGGCGCACACAAAAGCGACCATCTTGGTCGCGGTAGGTGTGTGTAACAAAATGTTGTTCACATTCGGATTCGATATCCGTGTGCTGTCTAGTAGGCTGGGGAATCTGCTCGAGTTCCCAAAACTTAGTTAACTCTTGGTCTAAATTGTTACTAGTCATAGTAGACAAATGATTGCATTGAATAAAAGAGCTAAAAGAAGCTTGCTGTGTCTTGTACTTGTCGTGCATGGGCCCAGCTAGTACCCAGCCTAACTTAGTATTGCGCATAAAAGGCAAGTTATCGCCTAACGTAATCTGCTCGGATCCAAGTAAGTACCAAAAAATATCAGCACCAATTAATACGTCAATAGGAGCGGGCTGATTAAAGTTGGGATCTGCGAGTTTTATGTGACGAGGTAATTTTAATTGTGAAACATCGATGTATTTATGCGGCATATTTCCAGAAATTGTTGGTAGAACCAAACATGATAAATTAAGATCAAGGTTATTATCGTACCTTGACCGTATTTGAATCGTGCAGCGCTCTGGCGTGCCCGATAAAGGTACATTACCTACACCGACTACGCTGGTATTATTAAGCTGAGGAGTCAACTGCAATTGATTTTTTAAACTGGAAGTTATAAGACTAGTTTGAGACCCGCTGTCTAACAAGCAACGAACAGTTAAACTAGCATTCGTTATAGGATTAAAAACATCAATAAGAGCCGTAGATAATAATACATGATTTGTGTTAAAAGTCGCCATGCCGGCCGTGACCTGTGTCTCCGGCTGCAGTGGTGCATCTACGGGTGTACTAGCAGCCTGCGGAGCCTCCCTATGCAACATGGTGTTGTGACGCTTCCTGCATTTTAAACAAGGACCCAACCTGCAGCGATGCGAGGAATGGCCCTTGCGCAAACAATTTAAACAAAGGTTCAACTTCACCGCCTCAGAAATCCTGTCTTCAATGGACTTAGATTTGAACAAAGTGCAGTCGTAAATGCGATGACCGCCGTTGCAGGCGACACAAGAAGCAGGAGCGGCAGGTGAAGTGCCGGCAGAAGAAGCACCAGGAGCGGCTGAAATTTGGAAAGATTTCATGGGTACTTTTGGGGAGTTTGAGAAGTCACGTTTTGGGCTGTTAATGACCTTCTCTGACCTATTGCGCTGGACCGACTCTAAGACGTCGGCGCGACCCTTTAAAAACTTATTTAAATCATTTAGAGAAGGCATGTCATCACATGTGTTCTTAAACTCCTCCCATTTCAAATTAGAGTTACTATCTAGTTTGGCTGAAACCATATGAACTATTAAGGCATCCCACTGATCCGTGGGTTGGCCTAATGTTGCTAGAGCCCGTAAGTTCTTAGACACATGGTCTACTAAATATCGTAAACCCTTGGCCGACTCACGGCCTACCTGTTGGATGTTAAACAAAGAATTTATATGATTGCTTATCAACTGCTTCTTATTGTCGTATCTCTCGCAGAGGAGTTTCCAAGCTACGCTATAATTAGACTCGCTGACTTCTAAATTGCTTATCACTTGAGATGCTTCTCCCTCCAGGTACGAACTCAAGTAATGAAATTTATGGATTGCCTGGATTCGATCATTAGAATGAATGAGAGACTTGAAAGTATCTCGAAATTCGAGCCACTTAAAATACGATCCGTCAAAATTAGCGACCTTTATCAAAGGTAGTTTAAAGTTATAGTCGTTATGATCACAACCAGAGGAGGCTTCTGATTTCAAACTCGTAAATTTATCATTTGACTTTTCAGTTAACCGTTGACTGACAGAAATCAATGAGATAAAATCTTGTTCCATCTCCTCCCGCACATCGATTTCGGCTTGCAATGTAGTTGGACACAAAACCTCAATTTGAGATTGAATTTCATCAAAATGGGTAAAAAGATCACGAAAACGTTCCAACTTCAATGCAAGTTCATCCATTTGATCAGAAGCGAGACTGTCAGAGGCTTTCAATTTGTCAACATAATTTCTATACTTAGTTACACGACCTCTTATCGAGCTTCTCGTCGTTTGAAGAGTAGATTTATCGGTCATCTTTAAAAGTAAAATATAAAACAAGTTAACGCAAATGGATGAACAATAAAATTTAAATTAAAGCAAGAAATTAAAAGGAATACGTAAATGCGTTCGGCTTATGCTCCCAGACAGCGTGGCGACAGCTCGACGTGGCGGCGAGCGGGATGTACTCAGCGTCAGCTGATCGAACAATAGGCGGGTCGATCACCGTAGGCTGCACCTGCGCTGGCGGCCAGCGACCGAGCGCCGCGCGTACCGTTTTACTAGGCAAAAATATCGTAATATTACAATTAAGCAATAAAATGATTAAACGGAGATTTAGCTTTCTTTTAATTAGTATTAAAATTAAGAAAAGGGGTAGGCTGCACTTATATACGCAATAGCATATGATACTGGATCAATAAATTGGTGCAGTTAATTTAAGTTAATTCTCAATAAATAATTTATTATGCTAGAAACGAACGCTTATGCTTAAACGGCAAAGACGCAACTAGAAAATAGCTTAATGAGCTGGCATGAAAGGAAGGTTAAGCTACAAAATTGCAAATCACTTTCTAGGAAAAATAGGCTAAGCGAAATAATAGGCAAAATGGGCTTGCGATAGACTAGAAGATGTATAGAAATTGGCAAAACTTAACAACCAAGTACAAGGTGATTTTTATAACGGAAAAAAAAAAAGAATTATTGGGAAAAGTAAGGAGTGGTGCACTTTCCTGGCTAAGCCTTGGCTGCGGCGTAATAAGATGACCGGCTGGCTTGAAGCAGAAGCAGGCTGGAAGCGGCGGTATGGGGTCCAAAGGTCGTCAACGTAGATTGCGCAGCAAAAATAAGCGGAATTTTTGCATTCTTCGTATTCAGCAGTTCGTAGCTGATAGTCGGGCGATGAGATTCCTTATTATCTCACACCTGGATCATCAGTAAGTGGTTACGATACGTGAACGTCGTTCCGTGACCTTTGAGTGTCCTTCTCGAAGCTTCGCTGTGCGGTGCGTAGGATTGCGTTGAACGTTCGTAGTTAGCACATGACGTCGGGGTCACCATGAATAATATTGGGTTCTTGAGTTGTAGAGAAATACAAACGTACTAATAGAAAATTTATTTCAAGTTCCACAATGGTTTTAATGGAGTAAAAATATAAAAGAAGAAAGGGACACGAGCATCAGCTTGGCGTGTGTGTGGCGAGTGGTCGGCTCGTCCGAGAGGTCCGGCGAGCCCGGCGGCGGGTGAAGGGGAGCGGTCGAACCGGTCAGGTAGCCGGCTCCGCCCGTGCCCCGCGTCCCGCTGATGACGCGTCCGGAACAGTATTCGTTAGGTCAATAACGGCATCCTCAGTGGAAAGATCTGCTCGAAAACCATATTGGTTTCCGGCGAGAATGTTAAATTGGTCGATGTAGTTCTTGAGGGCATTATTTAGAATCTTCTCGAGAATTTTTGATAGTGCAGAAAGTATTGAGATTGGTCGATAATTATCGACACAGTCTCGGTCCCCACTCTTATAGATTGGGTGAATTATAGCTTTTTTTAAAGCATCAGGAAAAACACCGGTAGTTATGGCAAGGTTGCAAATGTGAGTTATGGGTGGAATCAATGCCTTGCGGGATAGTTTCAAAAAGTTAGAAGATATACCATCCCACCCCACGCTACAGTCCTGTCGTAGCCGTAATATTATAGTTTCTATTTCTGCTTCACTTACTTCAAGTAATACCATTGAAGAAACTTTAGACTTGATAGACGAAGAATAATTATGTCTGGGACATGAGAAAGCAATATTTTCTGCCAGAGTTTTACCGATGGAAGAGAAAAAGTTACAAACGTGGTTCAAAGACTGCTTAGGATCTGAATGCCTTTGTAAGAGCTCCGTTGGTCTATCTTTGCTTTTTTGAGTATTGGTGACTGTTTTTACAGCTTTCCAGAGAGCTTTCGAATTGGAACTAGCTTCATGTATGAGGTTTGTGTTGTACTCTAGTTTCAGCTTTCGAAGAAGGTGATTGCAGAAGTTACGGTATCGTGTATAAGTTATTTTAAGTGTCATGTTCTCAGGCGACTGCCTGACTTTAATATGCAATCTGTCACGATGTTTAATGCATCGAACCAACCCTGGAGTAATCCAGGGTTTCAGGGTTCGGTTTTTTCTAGAGATTTTGGTGATTTTTGTGTTTATTGCTATTATATTGGACACCGTATAGATGAACTTATCAGTTGCTGAATTTGCATCATGCATTTTTAATATTTCTGAGAAATCCGTATTTTCAATTTCAGTTTTAGCTTTTATGTAATTAATGTGAGTTTTTTCGTAACATTGCTGTTTATTGTGAAGGTTTTTAGATTGCTCTAAAAAGATAGCTATCGGGGTATGGTCAGTTATATGTGATTCTATTACCAACGTCGTAGATGGAAGATTTGTTTTGGTAAAAGTATGATCAACACATCTTTGGCTTTTCCTAGTAGGGTAAGTGTGAGTAGGAAAGAAACCGTGGGATGCATTGAGTGTTATATATTCTTCAAATAGGGAATCAGTGCTATTTGGTCGTATGTTGATATTCATGTCTCCTATTAGAATTGAGTGTTTCGTGGTTAAATCATTATATACACTGTTCAGACTTTCTATAAAGTTGTTATGGTCTACAGTGGTGTTAAGTGATGGTGAGCGGTAGATTGCTACAATACCTACATTTTTGTCAATTTGGCAGACCAGGCAACTAGCTCCCTTAAAATAAGGTTCACTTATCGTACATATAAGTTGTTTATTCGTGTATATAATTATACCGTCGTTTTGGTTCATTAGTGTTTTTGACGGATGTGCTACGTAGCCATCTAACGTTGGTATAGTGTGAGCTTTACTGAGCCAACATTCAGTAAATATGATTAAATCATATGTGACTTTTGTCTCCGATAGCATTATGCAAAATTGGTCAAAGTTTTTAGTGATGCTACATATATTGATATGGATTATTTTAAGGGCACAGTTGTAGTCGGATAGATGTGTCCGGCAGTCCTTCGGATTACAGATATATGATCGGAAAGGAAGGTCTAAGTCTAATTCAGTATTTATATCATTTATGTTCGCCATTGGTTATTGATTATGAGCTCGTCAAAAGGTTTAGAAAAGACCGAGTAACAAGCGGAAGGGATGCAGTGTATGTATTGAGTATAACTTAGAAATTCAGACTCATGGATACTCGTGTGGGCATTATATGTAAGTGGTTGTAGAGATACGTGGAATTGTGTGTGTAATTTAGTATGGAGGTAGTATATGTGTGAGTGTTCACATTTGAAGTAGTGTGTGTGTGTTTTTCTGTTATTTTTGTTTAAAATTATAATGGAATTATTGTTCCTCTTTTCAGGCAAAGAAGCCAGATTACAAAAATACAAAATATAAAAGTGCTTGTGAGCAAGCAATGATCTCAAAAAAACAAGTAAAGAAAATACAACTAACAATGATTGTCATATATTCTTGCGCAACTCTAACAGAGATTTCTCGGAAGATATAAGTATTTGTTTCTCTCCCTCTATTTTTCGCAAAAAGATGCTACCATTCAAAGTCCAGCAGTATTTGAAACTGTACTGTTTCGCAAACTCGCGTGCTAGATAGAACAGTCTCTTGGAACTTGCGGGCAGATAGTCAGATACGTACACGGCAACACGTTTACCTGGACATTTGATGTGTCCCGTATTTAGCTTCTCTTCGGTTTTCTTATCTTTATTAAAATATCGTACAGCAGATAATGTATCTAACTTCATTTGCACCGTCCTAAACTCAGCTACGATAGGGCGCATAGTACCTGGCTTGCCTGGAAGCCGATATATATCCCTTAAATCAGACGAGGAAATAGGTGTCCCGATGGTTTGACCGATATTGCAAACTGCAGTTATTAAATCCGAAGGGGTTTCCTTTTCATGTTGCTGTATATTTCTTATTTCAACATTGGAGGACCTGGTTTTGAGTTGCAGGTCTTGTATCTTCCTCTCAATGTTTTCTATGCACATTCTTTGATCGTTGCGGTCCTTTTGTAGAACATTTAAGCTATTTTTTATTTCCTCGTACTGTTTATTTATAAATATCATGGATTGGGCCATGTCGTCGTTTAACTTTTGAATCTTACCATTCTGCACTTTCAGTTCCTTTATATCCGAAGTTAGCCTTGAAGTGAGTAAATTCTGACTGTTATGCATCTCATCTATTTTTGTTTGGAATTCCTTTTTCCAGGTAATCAGTAATTCCCTTATATCTGAGTTAAAATTTTGCTCCATGCTTGGTGAGCTAGGCTGGCTTGTACGGCACCGTTTGTATCTGTTTATATTAGTAAAGGATACCTCGGATAATTGGAGGGCATTTAAGTCGGTTTCCGACTGTGTGTGCTCCACAGAATGAGTAGGAGTTGATAAGGGTGATCGTCGCACCGACATGCTGCTAAATGTTAAGTAAAACCAGCTGTCAAACAATTCAATACGCAAATGTAAGCATCCGTTAGCGCTAGTCTTAGTTTTATTATGTGCAGATATCTATAAGGTCAGGTGGGGTAAGTGAAACATATTTTATTTGTATGTAAATGAAATGGATCTAACACAGTAATGCAATTCGTAATTGAATCAGTGATAAGTGCAAAATGTTCTCCTTTAATCAGTTTTTTACAGTACTATGACATTTAGCTCTTTAGTCTTACTATAAGCGAGATAACAAGAAAAATTTGGAGACTATGGTTTTGTTTCACTTACCCCTGGAGAGGGGTAAGTGAAACAGTCGCCAAAAGTCTAATAAATAATGTGACTATGCATCTATGAACCTGTCTAAAACAACAGTTTAAACTTAGTTTTTCTAAAGTATATCTTGTATAATCAAAATAAGGTTTCTTTTTGAAAATAAACTAAAGAAACATATATTTGGGGTAAGTGTAACATAGTTGTCTTGGTCAGATGTCACAAACATTTTTATAAAGATTTGTACAAAATTTTAAATAGAAGTTACAGTGAAATGAAAAACAAAATATAAAGTAATTTCTTTACTTACTTAGTGGTTCAGATTTTGACTTAATAGTTACGTAGGTATTTTATATAAGTACTTATGGCACATTTAGTATTTGTCTCAAAAATATGTCTTATCTTAAACTTAACAAAAATAAACTATAAGTACAGAACCCTTTTTTTTTGCAATATAAAGTTTACAATCATTTTATGCACTAGTAGTGTAACAAAAACCAGAAAGATTTGTTCGTACACTACGTTCGTCGCTAAGTCGTTGTGTTCGAACATAATACTTACATATATTTTATATAAGTACATCTTGTATTATGCAATAAGTGTATAGAAGCAAGTCAATACAATCCGCAGATCAAAGTGTTTAATGTCGGTAAGATGTAATACATAACATGTTTTTTTTGTTCTGCGGTGAGAATAAACACTTTTTTTTTCTTCCGCGGGTAGTGTGACATTTGTTTTTATCTACGATACATTGTAGTCGTTCAATGTTAGGCTAAAAACTGGTTGGTAGCAGCCAACTGTTGATACAGGATGTGTCATACCGTACAGAATTAAAAGTGATTTGAAAATTGCACAATATCGCGAGTTACCTTTTTAATTTTTGTCGAGCCATATACCTACATATTTTATGTAAGTACTTGGAATAATATTTTTATTTAGGTCAGTAAAATATAACACGTAAAAAATGTTTGTGAAATCTGATACGGGGAAAGTGAAACATATGATTCTCTTACCCCGTCATGCCGGTTCCACTTACCCCACATAATACTTTTTGAGGCTAACTTTTACACCATCGCCAAAAATCAATTTCCCGTAAGTTTTATCTAAATTTGATAATTGAACCATAAAATATACACTTTTCATGCAGTACTTACCTTTAAAAACATTTAACTACACTTATATTTTCACTTTTAATTGATCCGAAAACTTGCCGCTTCCAACTCGTGTATCGTGAGTTGACAGTTCAATTTTTTTTTTTCATTTTGACGTATTAGAAAATCATCGTAGAGACATCTGTGTTGGAGCACTGAAATTAGCTCGTCATTCCTGTTTTATCAACATACCGCCCTAGAGTCTATCTCTTATAGTTTATTGTCTGTGAATGTGCGTTTCAGTTCCCCCGTCGTTTCACTTACCCCACCTGACCTTAATAAAAATGTATCTATAACAAAAACAGATAACAAATACCGGCTATAGAACTAAGACCGTATGCGCATCACACAGTCACTGCAGTCGAGCGTCAAACAAGGAGAAAAATATCACCTGTCTCCTAAATCTTGCGGGTGTGAGGGGCGCCCCGTTGGGACCCTGGGGCTTTGCAGCGGGCTTCGCTAATTACGCCGTTTAGGTCGATCTTCACTTGCAACAGTAGATGAGTTCCTATTATTTGTTCTTACGTATCTTGAAAGTCTCTCGTCTTAATTTGAACTTATTTATTTTTTATACTTTATTTAATTTTGTCACTACACCAGTAACGCGTATTCACTGTGTACGAACACGGACGAAAAACATTCGCAAGAGATTACTGGAAGTCGGCTTTTATAAGAGAACCCTTTAAGATCTTCAGGGCCCAAGCAAATTTCACTTGCTAGCCAGTATACCTACTAATTGACGAACGAGACTCGCGTAAGTTAACTATCAGGATTTGGATCTTAGTGCAGTTCAGTTGCTTCCATAAAAGCCAAACAAACTAAATTATGGACAGGATGAACGGGAGAGCCCATCCGGGCTATAAAGTACAAGCTTTAGATGAAACCGGGATTGTCGCTCAGATGAAGAAGAGATAATTTCTTTCGTCGAACAGAGGTTCCCGATATGATAGTAAAATTATCGTTACCGTGTCGTCATATGTAAATTAAAGGGCAGCATCCGCAATGACTAGCAAAGTGATAATACGCAGTTCGCGATAAAAAGCAGTGACGGGCTGAACCAAGAAAGAACATCTGGGGCTTGTCGACGAAATATAAATGATACTTAGCTAGCGGAATGTTATGGAAGTGTCTTTAAAAATGAAGGGATTCCGTGAAGTGTATGTGACTATGGGGTTTTAGGTTATTTTTATTGATGCGTCGGTTACCGTCTGCTGGAAAAAGCAATCGGCAATCGACGCATTACAGCCTATACAAAATGATACAAGCCAGAGTTTATAACAAAAAATGAAAAATTAAGTTATAACTTAAGAAAAGTTCGCACAAAACGTGCAGCTAATTGTTATTCGGTCCTTTTTCTTCTAATAGTTGATAAGTTTCCAGGAAAATTTAATTAAGAGTTTGTTTAATTTAGAGGTATACTATAATTGTGGTACACGAAACCGTTTCACTGTTCCCCGAAGAATACAGAACTTCAAATATATTAAGGTTCTTACAAAAAAAAACTTTCGGTCTCTTCAATATAGAGTCCAGCTGAGAGCTTCTGAAAAAAAAGTTTGCATAGATTTTTAATGATATTTTTTAATAAAAAGTCAAAGGCTAAATTTTAGGGTCTTTGGCACGGGGCCTCGCTGCGTGGAATTAACTCCCAAGTTGAGCTGTGTTCGACTGGAAACAACCCGCGGCGACCTTTAGTTATTACGCTTGGATCAGAAGTGTTGCGACTTGCATCAGGTTGCCGATATTCGCGGATATTGTTGTTACTTGTATCGTTCGAGTGATTTGATACCAAAAAAATAAAAAATAAAGAAAATCTCGTATATACTACATTTCTGGCTATAACCTTCGATTTTTTTTTACTTCTATGCATAGATATATATACATATATTTTTACATATATATATATATATATATATATTTAAATCGCCGAAGACTTATATATATATATATATATATCTTTGTATAGAAGTAAAAAAAAATCGAAGGTTATAGCCAGAAACGTAATGAATAATAATATATATAAATTGTATACAATTGATCCAATACTTTATAAGATCTTAATGATTTTTTTTTGCTTGAAAAGGAATACCCAGAGGTGGTCCCATATTATGAGAAAAAAATTGCCACTTATTCCCGTAAAATTACCCTAAACTACCTTTAAAACTATTGAACCGTATACATGATCAGCGCCATATAATCGAATCACTGGTAAACAAACGTTACTTAACAAACTTGGTCGTACACTAATATTTAAACTTGAGCAATTGGCGCAATCGGTTCCTCATTAGATATCTGCGAGTAAACCATCCTTCACTCTCTCGTTGGAGACCATGGTGCGAGCCGTGGTCTCCGACTGGAGTAAGTGGCACGCCGTCACCTCTTCTGCGAGCTAGTAATGCACGTGAAAGGGTCGAGGGAGAGGGAGACAGCCCTGCCCCTGAGTTACTCATTCTGCGACGAGGATGCCGCAGACTTGTCTACGCTATGGGCTACTGACATCTATGATCGGACCTAAGGACAGCAGTCGACTGACTCGCCGTCCTTAAAGAAGCAGGCCAAGGCGGAGGCGTGTCGTGTATGTGTGTCCTACACACGCCTGCCAACTGACCGACGCGGGATCAAACATGATTCCAAAGGCTAAGCCGCGATGGCTGAATTCGCTGTAAACCCTGGGGTTATAGTACCCGGGGCGCCCAGCAATGAACGCTTAAGAAGAACACCGTGTGTTTTTAATCGGTTCGATTCCAATATACTGACTTCATCGCTAGCACCGGTGGGGTGAAGCCCGTGGGGGTTTCCACACGAAAAAATATCATCCTTTACTTGTTTTTAAAACCCAAATAATCACAAGTGATTTCCAATCATTCCAATAATTATCATCCTACTAAAAGTTCAACCGTTTATCACCACGTACGGATATCCGCAAGGCCATATCCGCAGGGGCGCGGATACGGGAAGCCGCATTATTATTTGAAACTCCAGCCCACCGGATTGCGCAGAGTTGCAAACTTTTACCTATTAATGTGTAAATTTTGAGCTTCATTTCAAAACTGTCTTAACCTTAGATTAGATGGAGAGGCCTTTCATAATAACAGTCATATTTTGGTGTATTGTGTAGTTTTGTAACTGTTGTAGGAGTTGTGATACATGAGATTAGCTTAACTTATAGTTTTGATAACTGGACTAGTGAAAATAGAACTGTTTGAAAGGTTACTACTACGCACGGTTACTAAGCACTGTATAGCTATAAAGAATGGGAAATCTTTTTAAACGAAAATTAATTAATATTTAAAAAAAACATTATTAATATAATAATTAAAAAATATATTACTATCATACATCGTTCTCCTACTTATCCTACTTAATTATTATAAGTGGTAACGCCATCTGTATTAATATGAAGTAACTAACATGTCATGGTGTCAATCACTTCCTACCTAAGCCTTTCCGTCATAATTATTGTTCTTGCACCGACATATACATTTAATCTTCGCACCCGCTGCGCCACCCAGAGCGGTGCTAACCAAAACTATTAAACTCGCTAATCATCCGTCGCGGTGTAAGCAGTAAATTTTTTCGTTCCCTGCTATTTATGGGTATAGGGACATCGTTCCCTGATCGCTTACGAAAACCGCTGTAAATGTGGTGTGCTATGTAACCGCCGTGAGTGCTCTCGCCAGAACATTAAGACTACATCGTGTTGTGTTGGTGGTGACGTGGTACCGGGTTGATTGACGCCCGTCGTCGCCCTGAGTCGACGCTATAAGTTGATCAAGTAGGTGCACGAACTCCCCTGTTATTACCTTGTGCCCCTACAGCTGATGAGATACAATGACTCCACAAAAATGGAATTAATTAACCAAACCGCACTACCAATAAGTCAAATTTTAACTTAAAAAAACCGACTTAAAATACCATTAAAAACTGGCACTGAAAAAACAAAAATAACTGAATTACAGATTTAATTCAAGAGACAAACATGCGAAAGACTTCTGTTGAAGTCGGTGCCAAGCTCGAAACAGTACGTAAAAAATCAATGCCATTCGAGACGTCTGATTCCCGTTTGGGTTGTGTTGCCGGAAATGTGGAGACTTCAGCTACATACGTAGTAACACTATTTTTTAATCTGTGGCTACACACGTAGTAACTATTTATTAATCTGTGGCTACACTTAGAATATCATTATTTGCGCGGAAAGACATGGTTCCTAATAGGTAGGTACCTATTTGGCTTGGTACCGACTTCAACAGAAAAGTCATACGCGTATTTATGTCGTTTGAATTAATAACGTTATTTTTCTTATATAAGTGCCTATTTTTAATGGTTTTTTAAGTCGATAGTATTTTTTTATGAACATTTTACTTACTTCTCCCTTTTTAGTGAACGTATCCAATTCATATGGCACCACCCGCACCCGAGACCTAAACCAAACTCGATGTTGAAAGAATTTTTTAAAATCGATTAACACGACTGGTTTATATCGAACATGAACATATGAGCTGAAAACTGGGTTTTCAGCTCATATGTTCATGTTCTGGGAATTTATATATATATATATATATGTAGTGGGAATTTATTTATTATGTTATTTAAAAGCATAAAGAATGCCTAGATATGCGATAGCATCAATCACGGTTAATTTGCTGGCATTTATTGAAGAGTTCAGTTATCTGTCTCCGAAATTTATCATCGGATCTTCATGAAATTTAAATGGGACTAACTGGAAAGTATACCCCTGAAAAAAAAAATCGAATCGGTTCGGGCTTCTTCGAGGAATCTGAAAAAATACATAAACAAATTTAAAAAGCAAAACCGGGAAGAATGAGAACCTTCCTCCTTCTTGGAAGTCGGTTGTTTGTTGCTCAATCACGCTAATACGGTTGACCGGATCCCAATGAAATTTTTCACCGAGATAGATGAATTACACATAGACACTTTTTGTCCGGTAAAGAGGCTGCTATGGATCGCAGAATCAGTGTTTTACGCGGACGAAACCACAGGAAGTAGGTAATGGTTAATATACAGAGTATAAATATACGTTTTTACCACCTCCGCTTCCTGATCTTCGATCTAACTGTCACGTAGCAGATTCGTTGATACGACCCACAGACCTTATTATATCGTCTGAACGTTTCCTCTTTAAAACGGTACAATTCAAAGGAATCTTTTGAATAGCATGTTCGAGTGAAGCGTATTTGAAAGCTTTGAGCCTTTGATAATGCGATGAGGTGATACGCGCTTATAAGATGTTCTAACGCGCTCACAAAATGTTCTAACGTGCTTATAACATGTTCTAACGTGCTTATAACATGTTCTAACGTGCTTATAAAATGTTCTAACGTGCTTATAACATGTTCTAACGTGCTTATAACATGTTCTAACACATGTTATAAGCACGCAATACATAATACACATATAAACGCCCAGAACAATGCAAATTAGACATATTCTTGCATACAAATATTTGCACTGAGTGGAAATCGAACTGGCGACCTACGACGTAGCAGTCGAACGAGTGTGTATAAGTAAACAGACAAGTGGCATACATACTAAACACATCATAAGATCCCGCCATATTGTATAAATAACCACCTAATCAAATGGGGTGATGATTTCTTTGTTTCTTCCTTTCAGTCTTCCTTTCTTTCTTTCTTGCTTTCTTTCTGTCTTTCTTTTTTTCAGTATTTCTTTCAATCTTTCTTTCTTTTTTTTATTCTTTCTTTCAGTCTGTCTTTCCTCATTCTTTCTTTCTTTCTTTAAGTCTTACTTTCTGTCAGTCTTTCGTTCTTTCAGTGTTTATTTTAGTCTTACTTTCTGTCAGTCTTTCTGTCAGCCTTTCGTTCTTTCAATCATTATTTCCTTCAGTTTTCTTTCTTTCAGTCTTTCTTTCTATCTGTCTTTATCTTCTTTCTATATTTCGCAACAATTGCCTTTCTCGCGTGATAAAGAGCAAGTATGCAATCAACTGGGCCCATTTTTTGGACTCCGTATTTCAATTGAAAATTTCCTATATGGAAAATTATATCGAAAATAATAATAAAAGACAGCAATGAAGGCCTATATACACAGTTCAATGAAATCCAAGCTATTTTCTTGAGACGAGGCTTCCAATTCACTCGTCCATTTCATGATGATTGAAAGTATACCCCTTTCGCATAAAAATTTTAAAGCGTGCTTAACCTACTCAATGTTTTGTCAGTCTGCCGTCCTCAAGCTAAAAGGCGGTTAAGTGACTTCTGGTCAATTTTCACATCTTAACTTTAAACAAATATGTATATATATTAATAGCAAATTTGTTCTTGTAAATGCTATAAAAATTTATATACATTAAAAAAAATGATATATTATTATTAAAAAAATTCAATTTTAGAATTGCCACAATTTACAATCTTTTTTAAAAAACATAAATTTTATATCAAAATTAAAAATGTGCCATCAACAATTTGGTACGTATTAAAATCATTTTTTTAGAATTCATATTTATTTTAATTATGTACATCTATAAATGTCAGCCGGAGTGCGTTACATGTGTGAAGACCCGAGCAGGCATGCGGTTTTAGTCGGTCCAAGTCCACCATAACCACCCCGCTGGCCGGGGGGTTTATCGGAAGGGATTCCTGCACGAAAAAAAACTTGTGGCTTATACTTATGGCTTCATAAATATCTGAACTATCTGAATGGTTTGGGAAGTACGGTGTCCCCGCTGTATCCCCCGAAAGTCCAGCACCTGTGTGCCTTTCTCGGACCGCCTCCGCCGCATCCTTCTCTTGCTCGTAGAAGGAGGCAGTTGCAGCCCACGCTCCCACCATCGCCTTGAGCAAGACGTTAAGCGAGAGGACTCCTACTCCGAGGACTGCCGCGATCTTAGACCCTAAGAGGTAATTTTAGAAGATTATTTTTCTCACATCTCCGCAATGCTTCTTTGTACAAACAGGCCATACATAAACAAATAAAACTAACAATATCTGTTAAATTTATATATGTTAAAATTTTCAAATAACAAATCTCATATAACGAAACTTTACTAGGTTCGCAACACTAAAATAATAAAAGGATCCAACTCAAATTTCGAACGCAATCGGTACGTATTTCCGTTCATAACTCTTCGAAGAATGGAACTGCGGACCTTACGTCGGAGGCTCTTTATGAGGTTTTTCTCTGTAAGTGTCCCTCCACAAAGTTTCAAGGTCTACATTTACATAAAACCTTACAAATTTCTTTTACTTTTTATTATAATGGCTCAATTCGGTTTATAGTTCAATTTCGGTGCAGATTTATGAATTCCTTGTTTGAAGACTTTGAGAGGACTCAACGAAATCCGCGATCAAATTAACTGCTCAAGTATCAATCTCTAGCGAGCTGAAAATGAAAATAAAAAAATATATAATATTACCTTTGTAATGAGGTATTGAAGTGAAGGTTAACATGGGATGCTATATTTATTGTTTGGGCGAATATAAATTACCAATACCATAGTAAAACTTTTGTATTAGAAACTCTCATAATGCTTCAGTAATCGTTTTGATTCATGTAAAAATCTTCTAAAAATGCCAGGAATATAAATATATTAAACTAATTAAGGAATATATATTCATATTAACGCATTTAGGTGCTCTTTATTTAGTATGATAACTATTATAACACGACTAATTAAAAAGACTTTAAAACTGAAATAACTAACCGTAGGAACTAATCTTTGAGTAAAATTATCTATGAAGGCTTAATTTATTTAGGTTAAACATCTTTTAACGATTGTCATATGCCGTGATCACGGCATCACATTCTCCATTCTTCAAGTCAATAGTACTGACAAATTAACTTTTAACATACCTATATCAAACTGTCACTCTGATGTGCTATATAGAGAATGCTCTACAAAACCAAACCAAACCGATCTAAACCCAAATCTCTCTCTCTCTCCTCTCTCTTTTTCCCGACGTGCTAAGTCGCAAGCCGGGTACTGCACATAGACTTAACGCCAGTCAGTACACACAATAAAGAAATACTTAGTACATTGTTCATCGAGGGGAGAAAAGCACCATTTACTAACAAGGGTGTAGTTTCAAGCCCGCCACACAGCTGAGGGTCAAATACACACGAGTTGGATAAATAATTTTAATATAATATTTAATAATTTGTCGCATATTTCTACGGAAGTATAACGTCCTTCAAAAAGTGCTAGGGTACTTTCTGAGTAGGTCACTGTTATCGCTGCCTTAATCCCTTTGAGATATAACAAAATGATGTATGGTGAAATTGTGTATCTTATATAATTGTGATAGTGGAATAGGGCCCCATGGGTAGCGGGAACGGGATCAGAATTCCACGCGGTTGAAGCCGCGAGCAACTGCTAGTATAAAATATATTTCTACCTCGCACAAACCAATAAAAAGAATAAAATCATAAATCACCTCAATAAATATCACCAACCGGTCTGCTGCCACAAATCAATAAACGCTATGAAAAAAAATCCAGTAAAAGTCTAAAACAATCGCAGATAAAGCAATAGAATACGAACAAAAATCTATTTCCAGGAATTCCGTTGTATCCGAACATTGGATTAATAACCTATGCAAATTATACATGCACCTAAATGTTATGTCCTAGTGCTGACTGCGTAATGGATACTGAAGTAACCGAAGTATACAAAAGCCTTCTGAATAACGTCGATTTAAGTTACCGGTCACCTTTCCTCTAAATTACACACATACTATACTCAAGATAAGATAAAGATAAAATATTCTTTAGTGTATACCATAAAAGTAGTTCTATATAAATACTATTCGACTTAAGCTTAATGTATCGCTAACAGGGATCTCTTCCAGGCAACCTTTGGATGGATAGAAACCAAAAGAGATGATAAGGGCAGTGTACAAGCACAATAAAAGAAGAATAAATTATATAAATATGTTGTATAAATATATACATATATATATATATATACATATATATATATATATATATATATATATATATATATATATATATATGATAGTCACGTAACGGGAGATGGACAGATAGTGAATCTTTAACATATTTTTCTCTTTATATGTACTGTGTGTAATTGCTTTTAAATATATATTACGCTTGTCCTTTGAAGCTTACGAAAATACTTATACGATTTATTTATTGATTTATTGCAATGTTAAGATCGTTTTTACTGTTCAACGGCTTTTTTGGGCGACTGTATCATGTAGAGTAATGTGCTATAATGTAATTCTGACCAGGCAGGAATTTGAACCCGGAACCTCTCTATCGTAAGGCCGACTCTTCAACCACTAAGTCATCGACGTTTCTTTTAGACGTGACGATGATGAGATTATATTCTCGAATAACATGGGCTGCTTATTTATTATAAGGTAATTGGACCAGAATTCCACTCGGGTGGAGCCGCGGGCTACAGTTAATAGATAGATAAAATAAACGTATACCTTTTACAACATTTCTTTGGAATAGATACAGAGTACTTACTTACTAAGCTCCTAAATCTTAGCATCAAACGCAGAGTCATAAACTCGAATGCACTATCGGGAACGAATGCCCAGAATTCATATATCGGACCTCGATATCCAATCAACTCAACTATTTTCAGTACCGTAGTCGGGTCTCTGATCAGCAAAAAATTTGTCCTGACGATCCTAAACAAACGTAAGAACATTACTAGGCAAAATGTGAGCTCATTAAAATGCGTACGTCAACGTCGCCTCGCTATCTGTGTATTGGATGTGTGAGCAAGGTTTATGATATGGGGATAACATTTTAACTGAGTTAAGGGAATATGTATTTCGGTATTTTAGTGAATTGACATATTTTTGTAGGTGCTTTTATTTGTTCCCCTCCCCCAAACCGGGAAAAGATGGGGACACCGTGGTTCCCAAACCCGAGGGGGCGATGGCCCAGGGTCAGTCGGGGTGCGAGGGATATGCTTTATGGGCAACCTTACACCCCGACGTCTGAAAACAAGAGACGGCGTGCGGTTTTCGTCGGTTCAAGCCCGACAAAACCACCCCCGCTGGCCGGCAAGGGGGTATCCGAGCGGATTTCCACACGAACACATAAATAAATAGAAAAGTACTTTTATTTCCCATGAACCTAATTATTTCCTATTTGCCTATTATTATTTATATCTGGGTAACATTTTTGAGATGTTTTCCAAAAATTAAACCCAGCTAGATCAATAATTAGTCGCCTTCGAAACCCGAAAGGTTTCTTTTTTAAATATTTCTTTCTTTCTTTCCAGTAAATAAACAAACACAGTTCACGATCATCCTAGCATTGTTCCCAGTTGCACCTCGGAGCCTGTGGTGGAATACTTCTCCTCCTTTTAGTTTGTCTTAAATGACTTTCATGGGAATGACTGTCGTCTGACATCCCAACTCAGAGAAGAAAGGCTGCGCCAGAGCCCCGCGTATCATATAGCCTCTCATAAAACACAAATAAAGAATGAAATAAGTAAACGAAACATATTCAAAAAATGTATCACTTGTACTTTTTCCACAATTATAATGTTATAAACTTTGAGAAAGCCGTGTGGCGAAACCGGTCAGGTGTAATTAATAAATATAATAGTGGAAACCGGTCAGGTGTAATTAATAAAGATAATAGTGGAAACCGGTCAGGTGTAATTAATAAATAGAATAGTGGAAAAAGTACAAGTGATACATTTGTTTCAATATGTGTAGCAAGTTCCACCAAGTGCCATCAATCAACAGTATAAAATAAATAAATAAACGAGAAGTCATATTTAATTATTAGTAGAATAAACATTACAAAACTGCGATAGCCCAGTGGCGTACGTATCGGACTGCCGTGACGAGGTCTCGAGTTCGATCCCCAGTCACCCCAGGCACACACCTCTGAGTTTTCGTAGTTATGTGTGATATAAAAAAATGATAATTGTCGCTCGCTTAGTAATGTGTCCACTAGATGGCAATAGGCTGGCCCCCTATTACATTGGCACCTAAACAAAACTGGCGAATTGTGGGTGTGTAATACACCTCTGCCTACCCCTTCGGGAATACAGGTGTGAAGTTATGTCATGTTATGTTAACATTACACGCAATTTTCAAGTCGATAAATTTGTTTTAATCTGTTGATGAAACATTTGGAGTTTCGGCTCAATTGGTTTCATTACAATATTCGAAATTGAACACAAAATTGTCATCATAAACATAATACTTGTAATGTCGGACATTACAATATCGTAGTCATTAAATTGTATTGCTTACAGCAATACTATCATTTTGTGGTGTCCGTCCGTTCAATGTTACACGCGTTGAGGCCAATCGAATTAACCGATGAGGGCAAAATACTGTTTGAAACCGAGTTTTAATCGTAGTCCTGACGGTGGAATTAAATTAATTAGCATAGAAGAAAGGAATGACAAAAGAATAGCTTGTAGTTGGTGTTTCTTCAAAGGATAAAACTCGTAATAGGTTTAGCTAAGAAAGAACTACTTACTGACTATCTGGGCCCGTGACTTCGTCCGCGTGTATTTCGATTTATAGGGTTTTTGTTCTTTTGCGCTAATTTATTCGTATATATTCGTAGTTAGATCTAAAAAGCCGACCCTAACTGGATGGAAAAAGGCTCGGAGGATGAGTATAGGTACATATAAAATAATACGAAATAGATCACAGTAGATACGATAAAAATTGGCATTGTAACGTTTCACATGATATTGTCGGAAGTTTACGCGAATGTCACACATTGAAATAAAATTATTTTTAACGGATTCTATCGCGATTTATTTTTAACTATTTATAACGGATTCTATTGCGATTTATTTGATGTTATTTTATTATTTACATTGAACCAGACGGTTCAGTCTCCCCGTAAGTATTTCTGCTGAAAAGCAACCGAAACGTCGGGTTCAATGTAAATAATAAAATAACATCAAATAAATCGCAATAGAATCCGTTATAAATAGTTAAAAATAAGTTGCGATAGAATCTGTTAAAAATTGTTTTATTTCAATTGTAACGTTTCGTTTCTTTTTCATCAACCATTGCTGAAAACCACCCGTAATGTCGGGATCAATGTAAATCTACGAATAGGATACATTTGCACGATTGCGAAAAACCCTCCATAGTAATCTAATTTCGGTTTGATTGCGTTCAGGGGTCAGCAAGTGCATAGCCGGGCAGGGGGATTGTGGTCGCAGCACTAGTGGGACCGGTGGGTGTCACGCGGTGCTGCGACGACAATCCTCTTTTGATGAGTCCGTCAAGCTGAGTGCCACCATTGTTAACATGGTATGCGTATGTAATGGTGACCCTCTTTCCTGAGACTTTACCTTAAGCTTACCATCAGGCGAGGTGAAGTCAAACTGACGTGTACTAAATATAAAAAAAAAAAAGAATAAAAAGATTCGTAGATGTAAATAATAATAAAGTGTCCTACTTCCTACTAATTCTACTACTATTATCAACGTGAAAGTTTGTGAAAATGTTTGTTAAGCTTTAACGACTGAACGATCCTGTCTGAAATTTGAAACTAACAGGGATAGACGGCCTCTGTGGTGTATGTCACAGCCATTTTTCTCCGAAACTATCAGAACTATGCTGTTGAAACTTGGTAAGTAGATGTATTCTGTGAACCGCATTAAGGTTTTCATACAAGAATAGAAAAAAAAACATTAAATTTTGGGGGTTCGCCATACTTAGAACTGAAACTCAAAGAACTTTTTTTTCATCAAACCCAGATGGACCTATGGATAGGTCTTCAAAAATTATATTTAGGTTTCTAACATCATTTTTTTTCTAAACTGAAAGTTTGCAAGAGAGACACCTCCAAAGTGGTAAATTGTGTGTCCCCCCCCCTGTAACTTCTAAAATACGAGAATGATAAAACTAAAAAAAATATATGATGTACATTACCATGTAAACTAACACCGAAAATTGGTTTGAACGAGATCTAGTAAGTAGTTTTTTTTAATACGTCATAAATCGTAAACCGCAATTTCCCTTGCATTCAATCAACTCAAATATAAAACTTGTTACTTGCTGCTACGGAACCCTTCATGGGCGAGTCCGACTCGCACTTGGACGCTTTTTTATCCCTGGAATAGGTTCCCATTAGTTGCGAGAACGAGATCACAATTCCACGCGGGTGAAACCGCGGGCAACAGCTAGCGTGTAATATTCGCGAAAACTGCCAACAATAAAATGTCTCTTCATATAACGAAGTCCTTAATCCTAGATACACACAAAAAAAAATTCAAACATCTTACAAAAACGTCTTATTTCCAAAAACACTTAACTTCAATTTTCCCTAAAGCAATGTATTTCTAAGAAAAAAAAACCCCCAACTTCCAAAGTATAACAGTTCAAAACAAAAGGGAATTTTCCACTGTGATAATAAAAAGTTCGTACAATCAATTTTACAAAGGTAAACTGTGAATCGAAGTAGTGGAATGGAAGAATGGCCGCTCTTATTGGCCGCCCTGAAGGTCGAAGCCACGCTTCAACATTCCTAGTGCCTATTATACGAGTTTTGAATGATCAATTTAACTTCACCCGCTGAAAATTCTATAAAATAGTAAAACTGGATGTGGTATGTTAAAATTGATGTCTTTATTAGATAAGCGTGTAATGTCAATAGGGATTTTGAATTGGGCGCCAGATTCTAACCAATACTGGTTAATGTTTTAGTCTTTTCAGAAAAACTATGAATTGCAATATAAGATATTGCCTATCTTACCTGAAACTATGAGTTTTGACTATTTTTAATTCCCAGAATAGGTCGAAATATATATAAGCAATCAATTTTAGTCAAAACTAGCTGTTTTAGATTCCTTATTTTACGTGTAAACACTGGGTAGACTGAGCTAAATGCATTATTCTCTTACACTACATACATTTGCACAAATTGTGACGTGACTGTGTGATATGGTTTTGTATGGAGCATTTATTTGCAACCTATTTGTCATAAGAATATTTTACTTTAGCAGTTCATTGTTGTTAAAAAATATTAATATTTCGACTCATTTGTATGTGCTAATTATATGAATTGTAAATAAAAGCCGGGTAATGTACAACTGTCTTACTAAATTCGACATGGTTACAGTAAGGATGAGCGCTCATTGGAGTGCCAATTCACTGACGGGGGATCAAACCCGAACCCATAGGCGAGGTCGCGATGGCGGCCAAAGTTCGCCGGTAACTCTGGCGTTATCCTTTCGAGGGCTTACCGCGGGTGCCCGTCAACGAACACTTGGGGAGGAAACCGTGTGGGTTTAGTTTTACCGATTCCGACACACCCACCCAATCGTTGGCACCGATGGGGCTATTACGAGACCGACTACCCTCTGATCTTCTTATTTCAAGAGTTTTACCTGTGCCAGAGCTTCTTCCGTTAATCGGCAGGTGTACCAGTAGGTAGGTGAGATGGCTTGAGGATCACAGAATAAAATAATTCATGGTTAAAACAAAATGTTTAACATGTTTAACCATGAGCCCGTAGGGATTCCACGCGTTAAAAGAAGACAGTCTTAAGACTATTGCTTTACAGAAACATATGAAAGTGCGCACACTTCGAACAAAACTGTTTCATAAACAAAACTGTCATCTGCACGGCGACAAGTGTTTCTTAAGACTTTCTTATCTCTTATCTACGGTAGCCTTAAGCAGTGTGTTATTCTTCGTATGTACCTTTGCAAGTGACAATAACGAAATAAAAATTTCGCCTTAAGGCCCTGAAATTATTTATTTATCTGTTTGATTTGTTTGGCGGCAAACGGATAAATAAATCATTTAAAAAATATGACGAATTTGAGGATGTTAATTTGTAGATATTACACTAACTGATTAAATTTTCTTTATACCTGTAACAAAAAATATATATGTCATCGCTATTTTATTATTATATTTATTTCAAAGAGTGTTTCTTTGCAATTTTTTTTAACAAGAAACTGCTCTATTTATCCAAAATGTTTTTGGATGTGCATGAACAGTAGATAATTAGCTGTATATACAAAAAAAAAAACAACTGTCTAGCATCAGTAATCTTAGAGAGAGATAGAAATAATCTTATAGAAACAAAAAATAAGCATAATTATGGTAGCTTACGTCCAGACAGGGCCTTAAGCAGTTTGATCCAAATCTCCGCACAGTTTAAACATACGTTTAAAAGTAACGCTGACCATCAGTAGGGCTTGCCTTAATATTACCATAAATAAATATTCTAGGATAGATTATACGACGCCATCTAGACCCAAACTAAGCAGAGCTTGTCATACGGTTTCAAGAATGCGGATAATCATACTTAGATACTTTTGTATCTTTTTGTAAATAAATACATATTATACATAGAAACACCCAGACCATTGCAAATATACATATTTGCAATGAGCGGAAATCGAAACTACGCCACAAAGGCCAATAATTTTTTTTGTCTTAAAACCATATATCGGTCAGCCATCTTTCTTCATCAAGACATATTAAATATAGTCTTGTTTGTTCATCATTACGTTTTCCCGACAAGATGATCTAATATAGAACAATATATTGGAATTATTTTCCTGCTGTCGCTCTATATTATGTGTGTTGACCGAAATATATAAGTATTGCCTCGGAGAACCGGCGACGAAGCGTGATTTGATTGGGGCACGAGTATGTTCAACAGAGCGCTCATTAAAACTTGTACTAAATCTAGTTTTGCACAAGTTATTTATACTAAGACTTATAATATTACAACGTGACTATTTATTTATACTCTCATAGTGAAACGCCCTCTAATTTGGTTCGAGATTGCGAATACTGAATAATAAAATGTAGAAGTAATAATCTTGAAGATCAAAAGAAGTGTTGTAACGCGACAATGTTTCCGAACGTAGTATACACCTATGCGCCTCGGTTCGCAGTTACTCCCGCGTCCCGCGCCCGCCAGTCACGCCCAAGCCACAGAATAAATAATAGTACAAGTACAGAAGACCCTCTGTTTTGATGTTCACGAATGCCGCCTTTTTACGTGCCTATTAATTATTATTAGCAACGGACCGCACGCCAGCAGCGCCGTCATTGAGTTCTATTGCCCGGCGCGAAGGTCGACATTACTCCGCACCTTGCCGAAGATAGGGTTGTCATTTTTTGAAACTTCGTCGGTGGCAAACGAGCGTACGGTCCGCCTGATCGTAAGCGGATACGGTAGCTTTGCACTATTGTCTATTCTGTGGCGCAAGCATCGACTATGCCAGAATAAGGTACGCGTCTGGCACAACTATGCTTATTGCTTGGCAACTCTCGTTGCAGGACATAACGACACCCGTCACTTTTTCACCGTAGTGCACAAAAAGAGATTATGTGCGGAAATCCCTTCGGATACCCGCGGTTATGTCGGGCTTGAACCGACTAAAACCGCACGCCGTCTCGGGTCTACAGACGGGGTGCCGGGGTGTAAGGTTACCCCTAGAGCATATCCCTCGCACCCCACTGACCCTGTGCCCTTCGCAGTGTCCCCTCTGATAACAGCAGAGGGGTACCTGGAGCGACCACCCCCGCGGGCCTTGAAGGCCCGCCATACCCCGACCCCCTCGTGCAATGGGGTCAGCTGGCCCTGAAGAGGGCCGATTGGTCAGACTCTTGGCAGTTAACGTTGACGCTAGCTACTCCAGAGGAGCAATCAATGATGCGTCATCGCCCACGTTGCCCAGGGTGCACCAAACTTGGAGGTGATCCAACTAGTCACACCCCAAGAGATAGCTACCTTTTTTTTTTATCGTGCGGAAATCCCTTCGGATACCCCCCCGCCGGTCAGCAGGGGCGGTTATGTCGGGCTTGAACCGACTAAAACCGCACGCCGTCTCAATATAATTTCTCGCTCGAGAAAGAGTCACGTGTCACAGTTGGTTTAGACCGGCTGATAAGCGTTTTATAGTCTAGGAGCTAGCAACCAAATTCATTAAAAAAAAAAAAATTTACTTACTGATTACTTTTTATTGGTTTACGTAAGTAAATACTAAAGGTAACGCGGGCGTGACCTGTATTTATTGCTTACTTAACTGCAAATGCCTTACTTTTATATACTTTTTTTTACCATCTTTAAATTGCCGGTTTTTAAATTTAATTGTTGCATATATGCGAAACCTACAAAACAATTTTAATACATATTCCACTGGGAAACATGCACATGGTGATTGTGGAGGTATATTTCTAAAAAGTTCTATAAGTTTGCTGCCTGGATTACTTTGAACACAATTTTCAAAATTTTCTATGAAAGTGGTTTCTTAATTTTGTACATACTCTATAAAATCTTTTGGTGGCATTTTTAAGCTGCCATAAATACTAGATTGGTTGTTGAATGCTTTGTATCTAGTAAATCGATTAGTCTCGTCTAAGCCTGCAACTGATCTCGAAATTTCATCTATTAAATCATTTGAAATTTCATCTATTAAAAACGTATAATCCGAATTTTGATCATTGTTTCTGCAACCCGCAGCAATGCAATATTTCATTGCCCTTATTTTATACATCGTATACAATATGCGCTTGCGACGTTGGTATGCGGGAGAGACGCGCGCGAGTGTCGCGGCCCACGGCGGGGCAACCACTGAATAAGCAACCCCGGGGATTCCGCCGGCATGTACTTATAATTTCTCGCAGATCGGCGGAGTGACACCCCCCTGCCCAAGCGTAGTCACTGGGTACACGCGCCCAACTCGTTCGCTCTGGACCACGGAGCCCTAACATTAGTTGTTACGCTACCATGGTGTAAGAATAATGAATATGTGTGCCTAAACATAAATCGTTTGGTCATGAATACATTCTGGCGCCCAACGTGGTTTCCTGCACCACACACACAACCCTGAGATTTAGTCTCAGTTATTTTTTTTTATATATATTTAGGACTTCACCTCGCCTGATGGTAAGCTGAAGGTAAAGTCTCAGTAAAGAGGGTCACCATTACATACACGTACCATGTTAACAATGGTCGCACTCAGCTTGACGGCCTCATCAAAAGAGGATTGTCGTCGCAGCACCGCGTGACACCCACCGGTGCCACTAGTGCTGCGACCACAATCCCCCTGCCCGGCCAGTATTACTTTATGTGACCTTGTGTGTAGGTAAAGATATTTGATTTGATTTTTATAATTATTATTTTCCTTTGCAGTTTGAGGTTCACTCTCCTGCTAATCTATAACTTTATTTACTTGGCATTTATGGGAGCAACTACTGTCTGATCCCCGACTCCGAGGGAAAACCTACAACAGATGTCAGTTAAACTTGTAAATTAGTTGTATCTGAACATTTAAGATATTTAAAAAAAACTTAGGTTATGCTAAATGAACGATTCTGAACACAATAATACTTTTTCTAAAGATTTAGATCGGAAAAAGAGAACATCTAGAACGGGACTTGAACCCGCGACCAGTCCCGTTCTAGATGTTCTCTTTTTCCGATCTAAATCTTTAGAAAAAGTAAGCATACAAAATGTTAAAAAATTTAATTGAAACAATAATACTTTTTTTGGAATTCTTGTCCGTTCATCTGTTAGTATGTTTATCTGTGTTTCCGTTTGTTCGCGATGGACGCAAAAACTACTGAATGGTTATTGATGCGGTTTTTTTTTTAGAAAGTCTTGGTCAGACTTATAATCTGCCGTATGTTTGATTGCAATTGGTTAAGTAGATCCGGAGATATGACCAAAAACGATAACTGCTGCGGGTAACAGCTAGTTAATAATATTACTAGAAACGAATGGCGTATGTCAAGATCGCATCGTGGAAAGATATAGTCTCTGCCTAGCCTAATGAGAAAGAAGCGGGATTGTATGTATTATTAATCAAATTTAATTGAAAAAGTACCACATCCATTTCACAAATTACATCACTCAGGTCGCACGCTCGTTCGTATTCTGTGTTACATCAGAGTTCCTCTAACGAACTCATTCATGCTTTCACAGCCGCCGCTTCAATGCGCCGTAAGATACCTCTTAAATCCAATCAAACTTGCTAATTAAAAAGTTAAAAGCACCATACAATATATGGGAATAAACGAGTTCGTAGTAGGAATAGGTAAGTCCTTTGAGGGGTGTGTGTTGGGTAACCTCCTCGAGTGTCGCTCCGATTCCGATCCCGCTGCAGTCCGGGGGGAACGGAATCGGAGCGGCCGGTACACCCTGGGCGGCGGTCAATGGCTTCCCCTTCACCCCTTCATAGGGTTGGCATTGATCGTCGGCCAATACCCAACGTGGCGGGAACACATCGCTCTCCGTACTCCTCTGCTTTCAGAGGAGACAGGATGAGCGATGCTGTTAGTGGTGAGATGGCCCAGGGTCAGCCGGGGTGCGAGGGATATGCTCTATGGGTAACCTTACACCCCGGCGTCTGAAGACCCGAGACGGCGTGCGGTTTTAGTCGGTGCAAGCCCGACATAACCGCCCCCGCTGCCCGGCGGGGGGGTATCCGAAGGGATTTCCGCACGATAAAAAAAAAAAAAAAAAAAAAAAGGTAAGTCCTTTGAACTGCCTAACATTCCGACCAGGTAGGCTCACTGTTGGCAGGTTGGTTGACGACAGAAGCTATATAACTATGCCAAATGTCAAAAGGGAGGGGAAAGTTTTCCCTTTACGTATTTTTTTTTTTTTTTTTTTTTTTACGTGCGGAAATCCCTTCGGATACCCCCCCGCTGGCCAGCGGGGGTGGCTATGTCGTGTCTCGACTAAAACCGCACGGTGTCCTCCCCAAGTGTCCGTTGCCGGGCACCCCGGGTAAGCCCTCGAAAGGATAACCCCAGGGTTGCCGGCGGACTTTGGCCGCCACCGCGGTCTCGCCTGGTGGGGTCGGGTTTTATCCCGCTTCGGTGAGTTGGCAGGCGTGTGTAGGGCACACACGACACGCCTCCGCCACGGCCTGCTTCTGTAAGGACGGCGAGTCGGCCAACTGCCGTCCTCAGGCCCCGATCATGGAGGTCGGTAGTCCCGGGCGTAGATGAGTCTGCGGCGTCCTCGCCGCAGACTGCGAAACTCGGGGGGCAGGGTTCTCTCCCGCTCCCTCTCCGCCGTCTCTTTCGCGAGCATTACTTGCTCGCAGAAAGAGGCGGCGGCGTGCCACTTGCTCCCGTCGGAGACCACGGCCCTCACCATGGTCTCCAACGAGAGAACGTCCACGCCCAGGACCGCAACGAGATCCCGGCGTTGACTCGCCCACGCAGGGCACTCCACCAACGTGTGGAGCGCCGTGTCTTCGCCAGGATCCTCGCAGTGCTGGCACTGCGGCGTTGTCTCCCGGTGGATGCGCCACAGATACTTACCGAAACACCCGTGTCCGGTAACCATCTGGCACATCCGGTAGGAGAGGTCCCCATGGTCCCTCTCCAACCACTCCTTCATGATCGGTCTCACCGCCGCAATGGTGGATTCCCCCCACCTTGGGTGCTCAAGTCGCACCCTCCATGTCTCCATGAGTTCCCGGTGGAGCTGGGACCGCTGAGCCCTGATTTCTCGGGGCTCCGGCCTATGGCCCCGCTCCAGCGCCTCCTTGCGCCACTGGTACAGCAGCGCAAGGGCTCTCGCTTCCAGGTCCCATGGAGGGGTCCCGGCTAGGAGACATGCCGCCTCGACGGAGATCGTGCGATACCCCCTGATGACTCTGACGGCCATCGCTTTTAACGGGCTGTTTAATACAGCCACGTTGCGGGCCGCCAGAGTCTCCGCCCATACGGGGGCCCCGTATAGGGCCATGCTTCGCACGATCCCCAGGTACAGTCTCCTAGTGGGGGCGTTGGGTCCCTTAACGTTGGGCATCAGCCGCGATAGTGCGGCCGCAGCCCCCCTCAGTTTCGGGACCAGACTTCGGAGATGAGGTCCGAAGTCCCATCGGCTATCGAGTACGAGCCCAAGGTACTTCATCGTGGGCTCGATGCCGATGCTCACGCCCCCTACGGTTATGCTGGTTCCCGCAGGTGGCCCCCTCCGAGGCCCGTGAAAACACATAGCCTCGGATTTGTGGAGAGCCACCTCGAGTCCCAGCCGCCGTATTCGACCCACGACTTGAGCAACCCCTGCCGTGGCCTTCATTGCCGCGCTTCGGTACGTTGCTCCCCGCGCCATAACGAGGGTGTCGTCAGCATAGCAGACTATGCTGACACCTTCCCTTTACGTATAATATATAAATTGTTTATATAGATATATAATTTTAATAACCATGTCATTACAATGTATATGATCTCATGTGATAGTTTAAAAAAAATGTATTTTTGAATACAGCAACGTCATTCCATTGTAATAGATTTATTTCATTTTTATGTCCGTGTGTTAAATTTCGACGAAAAGTTCGGAAAATCCGGTGTAATTGAAAAGAAGTGTACATTTATCCATGATTGTTTCATATTTGCTCGCTGTGATATTTGCGCTGCTCACCCACATGTTTTCACTGACATTATAACATGATATAGAATATTCCCCCAGCAAGATGGACGACCTGCAAAAGGTAGCTGGGATAGACTGGATGCGCAAGGCGCCAAAATGCTATGGCGAACAATGGGAGAGGCCTGTGTCCTGCAGTGGACTGCAATAATTGATTGATTGATTGATTGATAGAATAATCTATGTATCTTTTTATTTTGGCAGGCGTCCTTAATTACTTATATCGTACTTTATGTAATTAGTAACTTAAATATAAATAAAATAATAGTAAAACAAACATTTGAAGTATGTACGGACACAAGCAGACGACGGTCTATTGTCTCTGTCTACCCCGGAGGGAAACAGGCGTGAGTATATGTATGTGTGTATGTATGAAAATTCTTTTGTGGAAGTTTTCCTACATTTATGACAGTTAGAAAAAGTTATTGGTAGGGTTGTGAATTTTCGAGATACCTACATTTTTGTTTTGAGATATAAGACCACTACTTGACTTTTTTACTACTTGATTTTGACACTTTTGATTACTGTCATACAGACGACTTTACAAAAAGGCGCGTTATAACTATACAGATAGGTGTCAAAATTCATTTATTCCTTTATCTAGTTTCTGCATTTCGTTCGAAATTTGAAAATCAAAATTCATTTTCACTTCACCCAGGAACTGCGACACAACTTTTTTTTTCTAAACAGCTTGTCAATATTGTTGTAAGTAGCTACATTTTCTCGCGAGTTACAATGTGTGCGGTACTCACTGGTGAACGCATTCTACTTTAAGGGTTAATAATATTACACGAGCGGATGTTGGAGCCCAAGTACCTTGCAGTTTACAGCCTATTATAATAAACTCGGCTTGGAGTAAAAGAAGTTATTGCTTTACCTATCGTAAACTGGGTGAGAAGGGTAACTTTGTACCAACAAATTATATAACACGTACTTTGTTCTAGATATTATTTTATCTGTATAAAATAATATTTTGCAAATAATAAGGTATATTTTTATCTTTCCATCTTTCCTCTTAAGAGCAGTGTGTAGTGAGACTAGTGAGTGCGACTTCCGGATCGCAGGTTCGAATCCAAGATCGGTCAAAAAATATATAAATTGTTTATTTTCTTTTCTTAAAAAATATATCTAAGCCCACGCGGAAAAAGTGGCAGGCAAAGCTAGCCCTAAAGTTTTTTTTGATAATCTGAAATTAAATTATATTTATATTATTATACTTTGAAAAACCCCCAAATCCATGCTATTGTCAGTTATGGAGAGCGTCCATCTCTCTCCTATTTCACTTTCCACTAACAAGTGGAATCTTCTACCTGAGCACAGTGTTTACAGTTAGTTCACAGCTCACAGTTAGATATACAAATAACAACAACAACAAAGCTAAGGAAGTGTCCTACACATGCCTGCCAACTTACCGACGCGGGGTTAAACCCTGGTGTTATCCTTTCGAGGGCGTATCCGCGGTGCCCAGCAATTGAAGCCTGGGAAGGACACCGTGTGGTATTAGTCGGTTCGATTCCGATATACCCACCTCATCGCTGGCACCGGTGAAGTGAATCGGGTGGAAGTTTCCATACGTAAAAAAAAGGGAGTGTCTCTTACGCTCATAGATTAAGTTTGTATTATTTCACAAGTTTGTATTTTAGGAGCTACGATGGGGCTGACATGGTTAATAATAACCAAAAACCCCTTAACAGGAGAGATTTCGCCTCCCTGTGCGTTTTCTACCGCCTTTATAATGGGGTGTGGTCAGAAGAATTGTTTGATAAGATGCCCACGGCCACATTCTATCATCGCACCGCTCGCCACAGACAGGAAATTCATCCTCACACGTTGCGACCGGAAACGGTGCGTACAGTTATATATGAAAGTCACTTTATTCCGCGCACCCTCGGGCTGTGGAATGATCTCCCTGCTGTGGTTTTCCCAAGCGACTACAATATAGGGTTCTTCAAGGGCGTTAGAAGGTATTTACAGGGTCGCCAGCGCAAATGTGACGCCTCTGGTATTGCACACGTCCATAGGCCGCGGTAAACGCTTCCCATCAGGTGGGGCGTGAGTTTGTCTGCCACCTGAGTGGTATAAAAATAAAATGTATCACTCATTGTACCTACCTACCCAATCAAAATATTTTTCTTAGTTCTCTGGTAAACATATTTGTATTAAATGCATAAAAAAATACTCCAACTAAAATATAATATTAACGGTGAAATTTCTTTACACAGCTTTTTACTCTGTATCCATTGAAGCAGTGGGGGTCCTCAAATAAAGTCACGTACGTACACAAAACAGAATTCAGTCTTGGTGAACTCTTTTGATCCAAACTAATGTAACTTTCAGAATCATGCGATAATAGAATTCAATCAAATGAAATGTTATTAGATCTCAAGGTACCAATACTTGTTCCATTTAAATTAAAATCGATAATAAGTAGGTAGGTAGGCAGGGGGCCATCTCGAGACTCGAGATGGCCCAGGGTCAGCCGGTGCATGAGGAATATGCTCTATGGGCAATGAGATTTCCGCACGAAAAAAAAAATTAAAATATTTACAAACGTTTTTTACATTGGCATATAAAAATCTTTTTTTTCCATGTGGCAATCCCCTTGGATAGCGGGGGAGGTTAGTTCGGATTCGAACGACTTAAACCGCACGCCGTCTCAGGTCTTCAGACGTCGGGGTGTAAGGTGGCCCAAAAGGCATTTCCCTCGCACCCAGACTGACCCAGGGCCATCTCCAGTTTCGAGATGACCCCGGTGTCCCCGTCTTGCCCCTGGAAAAGGAGGAGGTGCGCAAAGCGCCGCCGCCCCGGCCTGCTTCTGCTAGGGTGACAGGTGGCCTCCAGGCTTGCGCTCATGGAGGACGGAGGTCTTTGAGCGACCTCCAACGTCTGAGTCGCCTCCGCACCTCGCGGGGCTTGCGGAAAAATGAAAAAATATGTATTTACAAACGTTTTTACATTGGCATATGAAAATTTTAATTTATTTTAAATGTTATATTGATGGAAATAAAACTATTTTAATCACTGTGGCCATGGCTGCTGAATAACGACCAAAAAGTTTATGGGATCAAAAAAAACGCCAAATATAATTAAATAATATTAAATAAACCGCGATAGAATCCGTTATAAATAGTTTTATTTCAATGTAAGTATAACATTCGCGGTAACTTCCGAAAAATGTATCTAAGTATATACAAATAAATAAAATTGAAGTGTCTGTTTGTTGTTGTTGAAAATAACAAATTTTTAATGATTGCACTATTGTACAATGTATACACGATACTTATACCAAAACTACAATATTTAAAAGTTTTGTCTGTCTGTTTGAAAACGGTAATCTCTTGAACGGCTGAGCAGATTTTGACAGAACTTTCACAGGCAGATAGGTAATGTTACAAGGCGATACTTAGGCTACTTTAATTTTTGAAAAAAATTAGGGTTCCGCGCAAAAGAGCTAAAACCATAAAAAGTAGTCGCGGGCATAGCTAGTATTGAAATAAATAAGTTAAAATATTAAATAACACGATGACCCTGCTCATAATCTATTTTTTTCATTGTTTTTTTCTTTTCTTTTCATTTCTTCTTTCAACCCGCTTGCATCCAAAGCTTGCACTTTGGAGCTGCCTCCTACTCCTAAATTCCATAATTTGGTGCATTTTGACTTTAACGGGAACGACTACCGTCTGACCCACTTGCCTCGTCCGTCAATCACCAGGTGTGCACCAGTTTGCAGGTGGAATGGGTTTGGATTCCGTAAATGTCAGTGGGACCAATTCAATACTTTTCTTTTTCGTGCGGAAATTCCTTCGTATACCCCCCGCCGATCAGCGGGGACGGTTATGTCGGGCTTGAACCGACTAAAACCGCACGCCGTCTCGGGTCTAAAGACGCCGGGGTGTTAGGTTGCCCATAGAGCATATCCCTCGCACCCCGACACTCAATTCAATACCTATACAATAATAGCTCAATAAAAATGTATGATCCAAAATTATATTAATATTTAGTATAAATATCACAGTACGTGGAGAGCGGTGTCACGCCGCTCCAGTGTCACGCTCCATTCCAGTCGCGTGTCGTGAACTAATTATCATATTAATAGCTACAATACATACCTTGATTCACGTCACACCACGCCTGTACCGTTTTATTTATTCGTGAAAAATATTTAAATAATAACTCTGTAACGTAGTTTTAAAGCATTTACGTTACATAAATTAGCGCGGATTTCACCAACGGCAACGATAGGAACCGTAAACAATCCTAAACCCCGGT
Source organism: Cybosia mesomella (assembly GCA_946251805.1). Lineage (NCBI taxonomy): Eukaryota > Metazoa > Arthropoda > Insecta > Lepidoptera > Erebidae > Cybosia > Cybosia mesomella. Next base: position 28,198,793 of record OX276400.1, on the reverse strand, counting down.
AGCACATGATCATTAGATCTTTTATTTTTATTTCAATTGTTACACACCCGATTTTGCTATAAAAACCGGCCAAGTGCGAGTCGGAATAGTCGGTGTAAACTTCCACCGAAAATTGGTTTGAATGACATCTAGTGAGTAGTTTTTTTTAATACGTCATAAATCGTAAACCGCAATTTACCTTTCATTCAATTAACTCAAATATAAAAAATTTACTTGCTGCTAAGGAACAATTCATGGGCGAGTCCGACTCGCCCTTGGCCGGTTTTTTTTTATGATGGTCACGTCAATATGACTTCAACTCACCTGATGATCAGCTAAAGGTGAAGTCTAAGGAATAAGAATCACCATTCTGCCGTCCTCAAACTAAAAAGCAGCTAAGAGAAAAAGCAAATTTCGAGCTAGAGCTGAAAAATGAGGGCATATTTTAAAACCTATGCTAGTATTTTTTATATATCTGTAATTATGTTGTCATTTAACAGATGATGGGTATATTTTTGAGCATTTACGAGAACAAAGTTGCTATTGAAATAAATAAATATTTGATATTGTCGGAAGTTTACGCGAATGTCACACATTGAAATAAAACTATTTTTAACGGATTCTATCGCGATTTATTTGATGTTATTTTATATTTTACATTCATCCCGACGTTTCGGTTACTTTTCAGCAGCCATGGTCACGGGGAGACTAAAGATGGTTGTTGTCTTGTAGTTTGAAGTGTAGGTTATCTCAAAGTATCTCTATGGCTGCTGAAAAGGAACCGAAACGTCGGGATCAATGTAAAATATAAAATAACATCAAATAAATCGACATAGAATCCGTTAAAAATAGTTTTATTTCAATATATAAATATTTGTTCAAAGTTAAGATGTAATAATTGACCACGAGCTGCCCTTTATTTAGTAAAGTTTACGCGTTTCCACCTCCTTGAACTCTGCGAAGGAGGGGTCTTGCCCTTTACTCTTTTAGCGCGGGTTAGGCCCCTGCTGAGTGTAAATATTGGTACATACATACATATTTTAAAACCTATGCTAGTATTTTATATTATTCTGCAATTACCTTGTCATTTAACAGATGATAGATATGTTTTTTTAGCATTTACGAGAATAAAGTTGTTATTGACATATTTAATATCACATTGTTTAGAGCCTCCCGACTCTCGGGGCTCCACAGTGAGCATATCCTTGCCGGATTCGGCTAGGCTGGCTTCGGCCTTAGAGGCGTTCAGGCATTATCCCGCGGATGGTAGCTTCGCACCACCGGCCGCTCGGCCGAGTATTTGTTTGAAGTTAAGAAGTGAAAGTTGATCAGAAGTCACTTATTCGCCTTTAAGTTTAAGGACGGCAGCATTACAGAAACCGAAAATGCTACAAAATGGTGATTCTTGGCTTGACGGCCTATTTAATAAGTGTTACGTAACGAAAAGTTACCTCAACAAGAATAAGCCATCATAAAATTATAATCTATAATCTATACGATCTCTATGGCGTAGCGGTAAGTTTTAAGTGAACTGCTAAGCCAGAGGTTGCGGGTTCGATTCCCGCTCAGTGCAAATATGTATGTTTGCATTGGTCTGGGTGTTTCTATGTATAATAAGTATTTGTTTACAAAAAAAAAGTATTTAAGTATGTTTATCCGCATTCTAGAACCCATATGACAAGCTCGGCTTAGTTTGGGTCTAGATGGCGTTGTGTACTTTGCCTATAATAATAATAATATTTAATATTTAAAATAAAATTGAAGTGTATGTTTGTAATATTCAAATTACAGATTTTAATGATTGCATTTGAATGTATACACGATACTTAATGTTACAAGGCGTGGCATAGGCTACTTTGATTTTAGAAAAAGAATTCGATTTTTTGCTAAAAAGATCTAAAACCCTAAAAATCTAAATCCATGCAAGCGAAGTCGCGGGCACAGCTAGTAAATAATAAACTCCCTAGTTCTACTCGTTCTCCACATGAGACTAAAGTAATCGAGGGATATGCTCTATGGGCAACCTTACACCCCGGCGTTTGAAGACCCGAGACGACGTGCGGTTTTAGTCGGTTTAAGCCCGACATAACCGCCCCCGCTGCCGGCGGGGGGGTATCCGAAGGGATTTCCGCACGAAAACAAAAAAGGTACTTGGGTTCCCAGTCCCGAGGGGGCCATCTCGAAACCGGAGATGGCCCAGGGTCAGTCGGGGTGCCAGGAATATGCTCTATGGGCAACCTTACACCCCGGCGTCTGTAGACCCTATCCGGTGTGTGGTTTTAGTCGGTTCAAGCCCGACATAACATAAGGAAAAAAAAAGGTACTCTGAGTGTCCGGGGTGCGAGGGAATTACCATATTGGGCCACCTTACACCCCGGCATTAAAGACCCGAGGCGTGCCGTTTTGGTCGGTTCGAATCCGATATAACCACCCCCGCTGGCCGGCGGGAACTATCAACAATATAGTATACCATTGTCACAAATGGCTTCTTATCCAAGCACTTTAAAACAAACTCTATATTATTTGCAAACAAACAAATACGATAGTAGTTTTTCCAGTCTCCAGTGACGTGTTGTTACAATAAAATGTTTTATTGAAATTCGCAAGACTTCTGTGAAGTAGTAGCAAGAATACTAAGCATGCGAATTGCACTTTGTGAAACAACTCGATTGCTCCGAGCCATCATTCGACGAACGACCAAAAACGTGTCTTGTTAAGAAAAATACGCTTTGAATTTAATAACGTTACTGCATACAACAGAACTGAAGATATTTAAAGTGGAATTGTTTAATGATTATAAAAGTAAAATATACATTTTAGAAAATTGATTTCAAGAAGAAATAACTGAAATTATTAAATAAACAAATTAGGGACTGAAAAATTGGGGTGCGACTGGTTGGATCACCTCCTAGTTTGGTGCACCCTGGGCAACGTGGGCGATGACGCATCATTGATTGCTCCTCTGGAGTAGCTGGCGTCAACGTCAACGGCCAAGAGTCTGACCAACCGGTCTTTTTCAGGGCCAGCTGGCTCTATGGGTAACCATACACCCCGGCGTTGGTAGACCCGAGACAGCGTGCGATTTTAGTCGGTTCAAGCCCGACAGAACCGCCCCCGCTGGCCGGCGGGGGGGTATCCGAAGGGATTTCCGCACAAAAAAAAAGGGACTGAAAAATTATTTTGTGAGGCCTACATAAATCAACATGATAATCTGAAACCCAGCTTCAAAACTCACTCAACACTCACTCACTCAACAAAAATAATCTTTTGTGTTAGCATTTTTGTAATTATATAATATAACTAGCTGATGCCCGCGGCTCCGCCCGCATGGAAGTTGGTTATCGTTTTTTGTTCATATCTCAAACATACGGCAGGTTTTTGGTCTGACCAAGACCTTTCTGGTAGTAAAAACCGCATTAAAATCCATTCAGTAGTGTTTGCATCCATCGCAAACAAACAAACTAACAAGAATTTGTGTGTTCAGAATCGTTCATTCATATAACATAACCCAAGTATTTTTTTTTAATATCTCCAATGTACAGACACAACCCATTTATAATTTTATAATAGTATCGATGTGTAAGTAAATTAATTTCAGACTAAACTGCAAGATTTAAATGTATTACCTATTCCAGACTATAATCTATCTCTGTGTTAAATTTCATTCAGTTCTGTTCAGCATCTTTTAACGATAGTACCTATCTAACAAACATTCATCCAGCCTCACAAATTCAGTAGGACTTATGCCTACAATCCTCACCTGTGTAACAAACCTCACATATAATTCATATGTTCCGTTTTCTTGCACCCTGAACTTCATAAGGAAGCAACATAATGATGAAGTAGAGTGAACTGCGCTTATTCTGACGAGAACTTCCCCGGGCGGTAAGTTAATTAAAAGTAAGATGGTGCACTGCTTTAAACCATTTTTACAACTTTTTATCGAAACTCTGAACTTTGAGTTTTGAACATGTAAAGTATGCTAACTAATTCAGTAGGAAAAATGTTTTTTGATGTTGGGGTTGTCAAAAAATTAGAAAATTTTCTGGTAGCACCAAGATACAAGAAATTGATATAGCAATTTTTTAAGATGGTTTTAGGTTCTCTAACTAAATATTTGAAATTATTATACAGAACTTGGCAAATGAACTGAGATCTATATGAAGATCTCAATTCTTTTTACGGCGAAGTCGACAACGTCGCATATTCTTAATATTGAACTCGGCTTTCATTTCACATTTATATTTTTAATGAGATTTCTATAACCTACTTAAAGATGTAGGCCTATCGAGAGCTACAATAAGCTCATTACTAGGACGAATGTCTAAAGCGGCACTAGTAGGTTCGTATCAAATTTGGTTAGGCAGGGAGGGGAACTTGGGTAGTGAAGGTGAGTGTTGATGTACATCAACAAAAGGGGCCCCTTCTAAACCTACACTTGGGTCGCAAGTCCCAGGCACTGTCCCGAGTTACCAACTCAGCAACGCGATGGACCCGGCATCCGCACGGAGAATCCATGGATTGCTAAGAATATCGGTCTCATTACTTGTTGTACAACATTTATTTTTAAAATAGCTCTATTTTCCTACGTTTACGTTGTAAAGTTTTCTTTTTTGTGCTATTTACCATTATGTTATTGTAACTTCGGAATTATTTTTTTCTGGCACCTCGCAGCTTAAGCTGGAGCCTAAGTCTCTACTACCATACCAGTTCTCGCTTGTATTCCTCTCGTACTTTCATTGTTTCATTGGTTATATGTTTTACTTATTTATTAATTTGCTGCTGATTACATTTTTCTGCTTATGACTATACAATTCCTTATATCGTCCTTGGTATAATCTACTTCCAGATATTTTTCTAAATATCCACTAGAGATCATTTAGCTGTTATTTCTCTTATTATAACCATTTGAACTATTTTGTCCCAGTACTCGAGGAAGTGTTGTCTATATTCTCTGGTCATCAAAGCTGGTAAATTATTAATGTTTAGTTTTAATCTTTGTTTTATTATTTATTTGATGTTGGTACCGCGTATTGATAGGACCAACACCAATCATATTTTTTCTTTACATACCCGCGCATTACTGTACGTGAACTATGACGCCTGTACATGGCCAGTTGAGCGCGCAGTACATCGAGACGTCGCTTTGTGAGGGTCCGAGCCCGTTGGCTCGTTGGTGGACCCTTTTTTTTCTTTTTTTTTTACGTGCGGAAATCCCTTCGGATACCCCCCCGCTGGCCAGCGGGGGTGGTTATGTCGTGTATCGACTAAAACCACACGGTGTCCTCCCCAAGTGTCCGTTGCCGGGCACCCCGGGTAAGCCCTCGAAAGGATAATCCGTGTTCGCGCTTTTGGAGGGTTTGACCCCGCGCTGTTGGAAGAACATTGCTTGATTTGGTTTGTTGAATGTGGAGTAATTAGTGAACATTAATTAACGAGATCGTTATCTCTTTGTAAAATTAAGTGAATACGCCCATCGCGTTCGTTTGACTTGGAACCATTGCAGCGGTGGATCGCACATGAAAAGGGAAGTGAAATACTTTATAATTTTTGTAATCTATTGTATAATACATTCTCAACATACATTAGACTAGGATTAGATTAGGTACATTATCACTGGGCCATTTATTCCGAAAACGGGGCCGTCATGAAAAATTCTGATTCCGCCCACTGATTATCTTATTAAGATTTTAATTTTCTGTTCCAGATTGATTCTGTCCCTCGAGTGAATGGGACAGTCCGCAACGAGGTGTGCGACCGTCTCCTCGACGCCCGGTTCGCAGGCGCATGATGGGTCCTCCTTACACTTGAAACGAGCCAAGTATGCGGAGAACCCACTGGGCATGTTAACAACTGACTCGTGGTGCCGGTGAGCTCCATCTTGCGGACGATACTATATGCAGTCACAGCACAAGGGAAGAAAAGCTTGGTACCGGAAGCGGTTTCACCTGTTTTGTACCGTTCGTTCCATTCGTTGAGCGAGATCTGACGCAGACCTCGCTTGACGAATGAGATGGGACACAAGCTATAGTGTGGCGCTACTTTTGACTTTAGACTTTCGCTCATTACCGTCCAACCCTACGTGGGCCTTGACCCAGAACAAGGATATTTCCTTGCCCTGGGCCAAGCCCCGCTTGATGTTTAGTCCGGACTCGACTGCCAGCGGGTGAAGGCTCGAGGGTTAGTAACCGTCAGGTATGCGGCTCAGCTGTCACTAAAAATGCCGAACGTGACCGCACCTCACCTGAGGACCTCACTGGTCACTTTGCATATGGCCATATCAGCGCACCTAGATGTTATTGGTGCGCTGATATTGTTCCTCGTCTACCAGACCGGTGAACTTCAGGTTCATATGCTACACGGGGTAAAGTGCCTCAATAGCTGGAGCCATCCGTTCGATTTCCTAACCATGGCCGGCACACCCCTCTCTTGGCCTCGTATAACGAGGCCACCTCGCGAACAACTTCAAAATTGTTCAAAGTTTTTCTTGCACGCTTTCTTATTTATTTTAAACTAGCTGTCCCCCGCGGCTTCGCCCGTGGCATACTTCGCAACGTGGCACCTATTTTTCCCAAACACACCTGTAATTTCTTTTATGCAATTTTTTAAACTTTTCTCTCCGTAAAAACCATCCTTGGACTCCAACGAACATTAAAAAAAAAGAATTGGTCAAATTGGTCCAGGCGTTGTTGAGTTATGCGCTTACCAACACATTTTGCGATTCATTTTCAAAGAAAAAGTACAATCTCCCCCGCCCCGACTTGGCCAAATCTATATATTATATAGATTTGGCCAAGTCGGGGCGGGGGAGATTGTACCTTTTCTTTTTTGTTTGTGCGGGAATCCCTTCGAATACCCCCCCGCTGGCCAGTGGGGGCGGTTATGTCGGGCTTGAATCGACTAAAACCGCACGCCGTCTCGGGTCTACAGACGCCGGGGTGTAAGGTTACCCATGGAGCATATCCCTCGCACTCCGACTGACCCTGGGCCATTCGCAGTGTCCCCTCTGATAAGAGCAGAGGGGTACCTAGATATAATATTATAAATGTGAAAGTTTGTGAAGATATTTAGACGGCTGAACAAATCTGGTTGAAATTTGCTATAGGGATAGATTATAGTCTAGAATAATACATAGGCTACATTTCATCCCTAGAATAGGTTCCCATGGGTTACGGGAACGGGATCAAAATTACATAAGGGCGGAGCCGCGGGCAACAGCTAGTTATCAATAATTTACAGTTTTCAGATTTTATCCTTTGCATATGCCTTAGTCTACCTTGATGCCGAATATCAAATTTCTAGATCATCTGGAAGTGAAAACCTTACCGTTTTTGATAAAGTCAGTGAGGTCAAACGCCGGTTTTGAAACGTTTATGAAATGTTGGATTGTAATCAAGCTAAGGGGCTTTAATAAATGTGCCAAATTTCACACATTTAAATTTAAAAGTCTTCAAGTTCAAGGAGTCAAAAGTGGCTCTAAGAGGTTCATGTAAATATACACATGGCTGCTGCGTCGTCAATGCCTTTTTCTTCAAACTCGGCTGGACATGCTGCCTCGCGTCTAGATAATATTTCTATGCTTGTAATTTCATTAAAAAAAAAGGCTTCAGTTTACTAATACAACTCAAATAAAACATCATAAAAAAAAATATATTATTATCTTTGTGTAAGGAAGAAAATGTCTGAAGACTTTATGCACGCAAATTAATACTGAAAATAAATATTTCTGTACGACACAACTTTGTGGCAACGTCTTATCGGGCTTATTTTAATATTAGCGACGATGTTCTTACAAAGTTATCTCATTAGCTGGGAGACAACATGCGGCATGCGGGTAGCGCCAGTCGGTGTCAGACCTAGTCAATAATAAATTAAAGATATTTTATGATAACTTAATTTATTATTAGCTGTTTACAATTATTTCGTGCAGTAAAAGAAAGCTTGGACATTATTTATGCAATTATTTCGCTTCTATTTCAATCTTGATAAAAATCCTCCATCCATCCTATCCATACTAAATGTATTGTTTCACAAATGCAAAAGTATCTGTCTGTCTTTTACCTTTACACGCCTTGACCGCTAAACCGATTTTGTTAAAATTCGGTAAAGAGCACAGACTAGTTTTTGTTTTAGACAATACATAATAGGTTTTCACTACAAGGGATTTTCACCCGAGCAGAGCCACGGGCACCAGTTAATGTATACATACACATACAATTACATTACATAAAACAATGTTGTGTTAGTGATGACCGCGATGAACTCGAGAACGGGTGGACCGATTTTCATGGTCTTTGATTTTTTAGATTTCTCTCCGACATATTGTGCTTTTTTTTTGCTTTAATCCCTAAGTTTAGCCCACCGCCGCGCCGGCCAGAGTGGGGCTAGTTATCTCGGACTCGATCTGACTAAACCCGCACGCCGTCTCGGGTCTCTAATGCCGGGTATAAAGTGGCCAAATAAAGCAATTCCCTCGCACCCCGGCTGTCCCTGGGCTATCTACGGCTTTGATGGCCCCCACACAATGGCCCGGTAGGTGGCCCCCTCGGGATACCTTGACTATACTAGCCATTAGAATTATTAAGTGGCGATAGCCCAGTGGCGTACGTAACGGACTGCTGAGACGAGATCTCGAGTTCGATCCCTAGTCGCCCCGGGCACACACCTCTGACTTTTCGTAGTTATGTGTGCATTAATAAATGTTAATTATCGCTCGCTTAATAATGTGCCCGGTAGATGGCAATAGGCTCGCCCCCTATTACATTGGGACCTTAACATAACTGGCGAATCGTGGGTGTGAAATACACCTCTGCCTACCCCTTCGGGGATAAAGGCGTGAAGTTATGTTATGTTATATGTAGGATTATCAAAATTATGAGACATTCACGAATATAAGCTGATAAGGTAGCCAACATAATTTGATTCTAAAGCGGAACGAAGTTTACCGGGTCAGCTAGTTTCTAATATTTTGCTGCAGTCTGGTGAAATTTAATAAAAAGTCCGGAATGAAAATATCAAAGAATTTAAGTCTTGATGTTTTGATTAAAATTCACCCTCACTTCCATTGCAGAAAACAGAAAATAACTGACAGAAACTCTTTTACGTTATTTTATTGCAATGTTTTTGTTCTTAAAAAATAAATAACTAAGAATCTCGAAGCACTCGAAAGGAGCCGGCTGTATGCTGGCTGGCCGTATGTTTAATGACAGTAGAAGAAGCTCGTGTACTTTGCAAGGACAAAAGCAGTAGGAGCAGTAGTATCATGAAACCCGTACGAAACACGAACGAAAGAAGTGTCATTTAGGTACCATGAAGTTACTTCGTTCTTTCGGTCGGGACCATTAAGTATGTTCGGGACTGAATCGAACATATCAAGGAGGTTTTCATTTACAATATATTTCTATTAAAAATGAACTATTATAAACCAGCATATTAAAACATTATATTCCTATTTGCTGCCAGTCTTCTGGGAACATTACCAGTTGGTGATGTTGCGGAGGAATTCTATGACGCATGTAATATGTAAATATTTTTCTATAGATACTCTTTATTGTACACCAACCAAAGGATACAAATGACTAAGATACTTAAAAATAAACTTGTAGACTATCTTTTAAGTTTAGTTTTCTTTACATTTATTTAAAATTAGTTGTGCATAATCATTTTAAGTTATCTTTGTAAATGTTTTGAACTATATAAATATATTCTTTGTATTGGATTATGATAACCTTTCGACCTTTTTTAATTATTTTTTTTGACGGGCTGTCAAAATTCCGAATTTTTCGGTTTCAAGGTCGTTTCATGGTAGGGTTCAGACCAAATGAATCGTCATGTGCCGTCTTCGGGCTCGATATAAGTGCGTTTCATGGTACCGATTGCCTGAAAGTTTAGTCCGCAATAGCAGATGTACGTTTCATGGTAGGCCTGATGATGCCAGGCTGATGTCTTACAAGAAGGCGTAGGAAAGTGCATCCCGGACTCCAAAATGCAAGCTTTCGATGCAACCAGGACTGGCGCGGCGGAAGTGCATTCGAGGGTTACGTCATGGGGCACAGGTTCGATTCCCGCTCAATGTAAATATTTATATGCATGCATATTATCTGTTTGCATTGATCAAAGTGTTTCTGCATGGGTACAAATATTTATGTATTTACAAAAAAAAAGTATTCATGTTTATCCGCTTCTAGAACCTTATTTTTATTTTATTTTATTTTTATTTAAGATTTATGTACACACAAAATAATCATAATATAAACTGCATGTTGAAAAATGGTACATTGGTACTGCTTATTTCTACATAGAAATTTCTCCCAGCAGACCGGCGAGAGGAGAACCTTCTGGAATATTACAATCTATGCTTAGTTTGTGTCTGAATGGTGCTGTGTAAAATATTCTAGAATTCCTAGAATATGGTAAATATACAAATACTACCAACACGTATTACAAAACGTACATATACAGCGTATTTCTTTTGGAACCGCACGGCTGAGAGCTCATTAACTTTAAACCCCTAATATTTTGGATCCACTTAATCCATACCATGAAAAGTTTATTGTATTTTCGTCGGTTTCATAGCCTCCTAAAATTATTTACTACTTTTTCATCGTAAAATATATATAGGTCGTTTCTCTTAAATATAAATATCGCGAAGATTTTTACGGTCCATTACAAATACTTGCAAAATAAACTGTCTGTAATATTTTTTTATAACTATATAATAAGCAAGTGACATGCTTGAATACGTTTCATTTTAACCCTGCCAAGCCAGCTACATAAACGGGTTAGGTACCTACTAATTCCCAGCAGAAGCAGGCCAGGACGGTGGGGCGACTAGCGCCCCTCCCCCAAACTGGGGCAAGACGGGGACACCGTGGTTCCCAAACCCGAGGGGGCCATCTCTAAACCGGAGATGGCCCAGGGTCAGTCGGGGTGCGAGGGATACGCTCTATGGGCAACCTTACACCCCGATGTTTTAAGACCCGAGACGGCGTGCGGTTTTAGTCGGTTCAAGCCCGACATAACCACCCCTGCCGCCCGGCGGAGGGGTATCCGAAGGGATGTCCGCACGAAAAAAAAAAGTACCCACTAATTTATTAATAGATATGGTGTCAATTCTGTTGTACATTTACACTAAACTGAACTTAAATCTGTAAATTTTAATTTTGATTTTATACCTTTTTACACTTCACAGAACTTTTTTAAACTACTCAATACTATTTAAGGCTTGACCTTACCTTTACCTTGTCTTTAGTCAATTTTGAAAACAAAACAACAACTGAATTGACTTCAAATCCTACTGATATTCTAGGCGAGAAAGTTTGTAAGTATGGATGCATGGATGTTCGACACTCACGCAACAACGGCTGAACGGATCTGGCTAGAATTTAGTACAGTTATAGATTATAATCCGGAATAACACATAGGCTACTTTTTATCCCCGAAATAGGAATTAGAATAGAAATAGCATTGTGCAGTTCCGTTCTCGCGGGAAGCTGAAGCGGGAACGGGATTTCACACATTCAACAGAATTCCACGCGTGTGAAACCGCGGGCAAGAGCTAGCTCAACATGAAATTTAGATATTTTAGTTTAATTAAAATGTAGGGTACAATAGAATTTACACATTCTGAGACATATTACACAGAGTTACCTAGACCAAAACCACTGCTTACTGCTGCTTGTACTATGGCGATCTAGATCACGAATAAACATACTTGATACATTTTACTTTGTATAGAGAAAATTTTCTTTGAAGAATATTTATTTTCATAATATTTAGAAACGGCTAGACCGTGGCAATTATTCTCAATAACGCATGACGTGGTCATGATCACAGTACACAAAATACAGGAGTGACTAAGCCTAAACCCTACACCAGAGCCTCATCTGTCAATCAGCAGGTGTGCGACTGGCTCCGAAGATCTTGGTGGCACCAAACACCAGAAGCCCTGCCCCCCTTCCTCCATCTTTCATCCAGACTTCATTCTACCGGAGTAAACGGTGAGGAGGGTATGTCAGACTACTAACTAAAACCGCACGTAGTTTCACCAGCTCTGCCTATGTTATCCAGGAACTAGGAACCTACACAACAGGTAAGATATACCTGCTAAAGTAACTGGTAGTAAATCTCCATGTTTCCTACTTCCGAATGAATTCATTGACAGAGGATCTGCGACCCTCGCCACGAAGATCCAATATATCCGTGGTCCACCCGTATATACGAACTTACCGAGAACTTTCTAAAAAGGCTACTCGCCGCTGCGAGTTTTAATTGTACTAGGTGTATCAGTTAAAATATTTTAATAGGTTCCTCGCGTGATACACGAACATGGCCGATCATCCCCGAAATGAGGACATCAATGATAGGGTCGGACGTAGTAATTTAATTACTATACGTCGTACTTTTTTGCGAGAGTCATGTACATATTGCCGCTCCTTGTTAATTCAATTTATGTGTAACTAGCCCGGCAAACGTTGGAAAGCCTCTTTCTTGGGTTCCGTGCCCAAAGGGTAAACCAGGACCCTATTACTAAGACCATGCTGTCCGTCCGTCCGACTGTCACCAGTCTGAACCTCATGATTTTGAAATTTTCATTCATCAAATTTTCATTGTTGAAATTTTCACAGATGATGTATATATCTGTTGCCGCTGTAAAAATAATTACTGAAAACAGAATACGATCAGGGGGCTCCCATACAAGGAACGTGATTTTTTTGCCGGTTTTGCTCGGTATTACTCATAATACCGGCAACAGGCAATATTTCAAGCGTCTATGAAATATTCACAGAATATTTAGTTGTATATGCACTTCAAAATTAAATAACTAAATTAAAACAAAATAAATTAAGGCGAATCGTGGGTGATACACCTCTGCCACCCCTTCGGGGATACAGGCGTGAAGTTATGTTATGTTGTAAATTAAGGGAGGCTCCCATTGTATAGATAAATACGGAACCTTTGTGCGCGAGTCCGACTCGCACTTGGCCGGTTTTTTTACTATTTTTAGGGTTCTGTACCATAGAGGAAACAAAGAAACCCTTAAAGGATCAGTTCGTTCTCCGTCTGTGTATCTGTCTGTCAAGGTCTTTTTATCAAAAACGCGTGGAGGTATTATGTTGAAGTTGATGTTAAATATTCAGGTCTGCAAGTTCTGCAACCTCTTGCAGCTGTGAGAAAATTAGACTTCTAAACCAATGCAATCAAAAGATACAGAGGTTTATGCAGCATAGTTGGACAATCGCAAGGAAATCGAAACTTGTAGTATACTTGCCGTTGCGCTAGATTCGTGATTTTTAGCAGGAAGCATGGTCTTAAAGCACAACTAAATGGAAAAGTTCCAATACTGTAAGTCACCTACATCACAAAAAAATGCGATTAAATTAACATTTAAAATAATCAATTTTAGCCTATAGATAGATATATTACTCTTTATTGTGCACCTTGCTTTTTATTTATGTATGTAGGTCCAACAGCTTATTCAACTAGAGTATTACAATTTATGATATATTATTAAGCCAATAATATCAAATAATTTTATAAGTACAATGTGGTATGGATCACAGAAATTTATATTAAACAAACAATAGCTACCTTATCGCGAAATGCGCTCTCTTCCAGGTAACCTTAGGGTGGAAAAAAGCCTATTGATTCTACTGCTGGTCTCAAGCCTCCGCCGCACCTTCACCCTCAGCATTCAATCTAATTCGGCTACCTTTTCAGGTCGTCAATTTATCTGGCTGGGGGCGTCCAGTCCATGGGAGCGTTGAGGGCGTCCTGCCTTCGGTATATCGCTCACTTTTCTCCTTCTTTTGTTGAAAAAAAATGTAGTGAATATCTTCAGTGAACCCGTTCTCTGTAGGTAAAACCACGAGTGAGACCACGGGCATTACCAGTATTTATAAGCCCCAGTAACCACTTACCATCGGATGGCTAATGTTCTTTGATGCTGCTAATAAAATAAACGCCACTTATTTAAGTATAACGCCATCTAGTGAAAATTACCTGAACTATTCAGGCTTTGTTCCTCGTTCAGTACATAAAAGTTACACGTTCATAGCATAGAGTACCTACGTCATTTTGTAGTAGTTTCAGAAAGGAGACATCCGAACCCCATACAAATACTGAGTGGTGATACTGATGATACAGAACTTAAAATAAGACTATCTATATATTAAAGTACTTAAAAAGTTTACTGAAGTCTCAATTTCATAACTATAAGCGATGGTAAAATCATTTAAATCGTGTATCGTTTGTGGTACGTATAAAAGATTAAAGCGGTTAGCACACTGCCCCAATGCAAAGCGCGATACTTTCAAGAAACGTAAGATCACGCACTTCCGCGCTACGTTGCGTGATGTGGGACAGTGTGCTAGTCGCATAAGTTTTCCGTTATTCTTTGACAAATTGTAAATTTGTCATCAACTAAGAGATCAACTTAGTTGATGACAATTTAAGAAAAAAAATATGATTTAGAATTTCCATGTAAACTTCCACCGAAAATTGGTTTGAACGGGATCTAGTAAGTAGGTTTTTTTAATACATAATAAATCGTAAACCGCAATTTACCTTTCATTCAATCAATTCAAATATAAAAATTAAAAAAAAAACATTACTATGTTAATAGCTGCTACGGAACTCTTCATGGGCGAGTTCGACTCGCACTTGCCCGCTTTATTTTAGACATTAACAGTCTCATAACTTAATTACTGGTGTGACATTTAAGATGACTATGTACGTGATTGTATCGTAGTCATCATCATAATAGCGTTAGTCCCGGTGGCATCCAAAGCTTGTACTTTGACTTATCTTGACTTTTACGGGAGCGACTGCCGGTTGACCTCCAACTCCAAAAGGAAAGCCTGCGCCACACCGGTTAGCAGGTCAGATTGGCTTGGGCTCCGAAGATATTAGTGAGTGATTTTATAGCAGTAAATTATTGTTATTAGGTGTGTGTGGTGGTGTGTTAGTATGCTGTCCAACAAAGCTATTTAAGCAAATCCCTATTTGGTACAGTCAACGACAAAAGTTGGTTGACACTTAAATGTTTACAAACTTTTTTTTACATCGGAATACATGAACCAATAGTGGATGTTCAAGTAGTTTTATAATCCTAAGAGGACACACTTAATATTATGCATGTTTTAAATATAAAAAGCTTTTGAAAAAAAAAATAGTAACCGAAATGACTAATATTCCTCGTAACTCAAGCTAAGTTAAATTACTTGTGTTAGGAGTCGGTTCACGTCGGAAGTTTAATTGCCCGGATTCGAACCCGGGACCTCTTGATCGTAAGGTTGACTCCTTAACCACAATGGTACCGACGCTCCATTTTAACCCTTAATGAACGGTTTCACACTTTTAACCCGTTCATTTTACGTAAAGTTATCAATAGATTAGAATAATTTATTAAGCGACTTCTGTCGTTGACTTAAATGGATCTACATTAACTCTTAACTAGTTCACATTTTATAATTTACAAACATTCTCTAAAGCGTCCTGAGAAATTAAATATCTCTTTTTTTTCGCCGGCCAGCGGGGGCGGTTATGTCGGGCTTGAACCACTAAAACCGCACGCAGTCTCGGGTCTACAGACGCCGGGGTGTAAGGTTACCCATAGGGCATATCCCTCGCACCCCGACTGACCCTGGGCTATCTCCGGTTTCGAGATGGCCCCCTCGGGTTTGGGAACCACGGTGTTCCCGTCATGCCCCGGTTTGGGGGAGGGGCGCTAGTCGCCCCACCATCCCGGCCTGCTTCTGCTGGGGTGACAGACGGCCTCACCTGCCACCCCCACGTTCTAACAGTACCTATACATAAAAGTCTTTGTTCTTAGTTAGCATACATGAACAATGCGTTTTCTTGGTCTGTTCAACTTCTCACATTTATATTCTTTATAAGATTTAATTAAACACGTGTTTCCACTTTTTTAAATATTCAAACCCTAAAATGATAAAAGAGGTAGAAAGTTATTGCACTTGCTCGATTATTTAAAGAAGTGTTACAAACAACTGTGAGAAACGATCGCACGAGCTCTACCTCCACTGGCTCGTTAATAAAGTGATGGTACCCAGCTCAGCACATTCAGGTCATTAGGGAATTTTTATACAAATTTCTTCCTTGCAGTCCCGAAGATTAAATGGGGCTAGACCATGATCACCACTGTGTAATAATATATTTCAGGCTACGAAGACGGATAATTACGCACTAAAGACTTACTTATATAATGCGATATCGTAATTCAAATTGGTAGAGCCGTTTTGTAGTTACGGGGAATATAGCATGGGCGTAGCCAGTTGGGTTTTGGGGGTTCAAACGCCGCACCTAAAATCAAAATGATCTTTCTGTAAATTTTACTGTTTTTATTGCATTATATTTTATTTATATATGTTCATATTTTATTTAACTCGCTCTGTATGTATTGTATGTATGTTAGTTCGGGTCAAATCTAGTAACTGAATTTTGAAGCAATTGCTAGTTATCCTCAACCGATTTATATAAAATTTTGCGTACGTACACGTTAAGTTTGGATGACAATGCATTAATATGGTAACATGGAGCTGGTCTGATGATGAAGTAGGAAAATGGCCATAGGACCTCTTAAATAAGACAAACCTATCGAGTTTGGATTCATTTGTTTTGTCTTGACTAATTTTGTGATGTGACATGGTATTCATAGTTTGACGATGGATTAGGAAGGTGGCTATAGGCTAAACAAGGTAAACTTGCCAAACTCTCTGGTGTTCCATGACATTCGGAGTCTTATGATGGATTCGGAAGTCGAATTCTGTATAGACCATTATAACGGAACTTACAAAACGTAAACAAAATACTATTATCTAGCAAATGGACGCAGAAGACTCCGGCTAGAAACTCAGCGGGCTGTTTTTTTGTAGATCTATTTACAAACAGGGCAAAGCCATATGAAGGTAGCCATAGGAACTTCGATAAACCTAGCTAATCCTTGCTCAGTTGTTTTGTCTTGGTACACACTCTGATGCCACATGATATCCAACGTCTGATGATAGAGTGCGTAGGTGGTTTAGAACTCAACAAGATAGACTTGTGTTGAGCTAGCCAAAGTCTAGTCTTCAAGCACTCAAGTGCCACATGACATTACCAAAACTAAAAACCCTTTTTTTACATGTGGAAACTCCCACGTGCTTCACCCCACCGGTTCCGACGATGGGATGGGCGTGTCGGAATCGGACCGACTAAAAACACATGGTGTCCTCCCCAAGTGTCCATTGCCGTGCACCCCGGGTAAGCCCTCGAGTAACCCCAGGGTTACCGGTGGACTTTGGCCGGCAGCACGGCCTCGTCCATTGGGTCGGGTTTGATCCCACGACGGTGACTTGGCACACACGACACGCCTCCGTCAATCAGCACAACCCTTGCATAAAATCTCTCACATAGATAAGATTAAAATTATGTGTACCTTTTTTTTTTTTTTATCATGCGGAAATCCCTTCGGATACCCCCCCGCCGGCCAGCGGGGGCGGTTATGTCGGGCTTGCACCGACTAAAACCGCACGCCGTCTCGGGTCTTCAGACGCCGGGGTGTAAGGTTACCCATAGAGCATATCCCTCGCACCCCGGCTGACCCTGGGCCATCTCACCACTAACAGCATCGCTCATCCTGTCTCCTCTGAAAGCAGAGGAGTACGGAGAGCGATGTGTTCCCGCCACGTTGGGAATTGGCCGACGATCAATGCCAACCCTATGAAGGGGTGAAGGGGAAGCCATTGACCGCCGCCCAGGGTGTACCGGCCGCTCCGATTCCGTTCCCCCCGGACTGCAGCGGGATCGGAATCGGAGCGACACTCGAGGAGGTTACCCAACACACACCCCAAATTATGTGTACCTTTTTTTTTTTTTTTATCATGCGGAAATCCCTTCGGATACCCCCCCGCCGGCCAGCGGGGGCGGTTATGTCGGGCTTGCACCGACTAAAACCGCACGCCGTCTCGGGTCTTCAGACGCCGGGGTGTAAGGTTACCCATAGAGCATATCCCTCGCACCCCGGCTGACCCTGGGCCATCTCACCACTAACAGCATCGCTCATCCTGTCTCCTCTGAAAGCAGAGGAGTACGGAGAGCGATGTGTTCCCGCCACGTTGGGAATTGGCCGACGATCAATGCCAACCCTATGAAGGGGTGAAGGGGAAGCCATTGACCGCCGCCCAGGGTGTACCGGCCGCTCCGATTCCGTTCCCCCCGGACTGCAGCGGGATCGGAATCGGAGCGACACTCGAGGAGGTTACCCAACACACACCCCAAATTATGTGTACCTTTTTTTTTTTTTTTATCATGCGGAAATCCCTTCGGATACCCCCCTCGCCGGCCAGCGGGGGCGGTTATGTCGGGCTTGCACCGACTAAAACCGCACGCCGTCTCGGGTCTTCAGACGCCGGGGTGTAAGGTTACCCATAGAGCATATCCCTCGCACCCCGGCTGACCCTGGGCCATCTCACCACTAACAGCATCGCTCATCCTGTCTCCTCTGAAAGCAGAGGAGTACAGAGAGCGATGTGTTCCCGCCACGTTGGGTATTGGCCGACGATCAATGCCAACCCTATGAAGGGGTGAAGGGGAAGCCATTGACCGCCGCCCAGGGTGTACCGGCCGCTCCGATTCCGTTCCCCCCGGACTGCAGCGGGATCGGAATCGGAGCGACACTCGAGGAGGTTACCCAACACACACCCCAAATTATGTGTACCTTTTTTTTTTTTTTTTTTTTTTTCGTGCGGAAATCCCTTCGGATACCCCCCCGCGTGCCAGCGGGGGCGGTTATGTCGGGCTTGAACCGACTAAAACCGCACGCCGTCTCGGGTCTACAGACGCCGGGGTGTAAGGTTGCCCATAGAGCATATCCCTCGCACCCCGACTGACCCTGGGCCATCTCCGGTTTCGAGATGGCCCCCTCGGGTTTGGGAACCACGGTGTCCCCGTCTTGCCCCGGTTTGGGGGAGGGGCGCTAGTCGCCCCACCGTCCCGGCCTGCTTCTGCTGGGGTGACAGGTGGCCTCACCCGCCACCCCCAGGCCTGCGCTCATGGAGGACGGAGGTCGTTAAGCGACCTCCGGCGCCTGAGTTGCCTGCGACGCGCGGCGAGCAAGTTGCGGGCTCGGCGGACCGGGAGAGTTCTAAGTCTCTCCCGGGCGCGCTCCGCCACCTCCTTCGCGAGCATTACATGCTCGCAGAAGGAGGCGGCGGCGGCCCACGCGCTCGCGCTCCGCACCATTGCCGCAATCATGCTGCCGAGCGAGAGGACTCCCACCCCGATGGCTGCCACGAGGTCACGCCTCGGCGCCTCCCACGCCGGGCAGTCCGCCAGCGTGTGCAGCCCTGAGTCCTCGCTCGCGTCGCAGTGATGACACTCAGGCGTTGGCTCCTTCCTGATCCGATGCAGGTGGTCCCCGAAGCACCCCTTCCCTGAGATCACCTGCGTCAGTCGGTAGGAGAGGCTTCCGTGTCGCCTCTCCAGCCAATCCTCCATGATGGGCCTTACCGCCGCTATTGCGGCGTGCCCTGCGCTTGGTTGCCCAAGTCGTTCCTTCCACTCCACCACGATGGCCTGGCGGAGCTGGGACTGCACGGCCTCGATTTCTCGAGGCTCGGGGTTCCATCCCTGCTCCCGCGCCTCCTTTCGCCACTGGTACAGTTGCGAAAGGGCTCTCGCTTCCAGGTCCCATGGCGGAGTTCCGGCAAGGAGACTCGCCGCCTCGAAGGAGATCGTGCGGTACCCTCGTATGACCCTGATGGCCAGAACCCGCTGCGGAGCGCGCAGCATCCGCACAGTTCTGGTCCTCAGGGCCTCCGCCCATATTGGGCACCCATACAGGGCCATGGACCGCACGATCCCCGCGTAGAGTCTCCTGCAGGAGTCATCGGGCCCCCTCATGTTGGGCAACAGCCGAGCCAGAGCAAGAGCTGTGCCCTTCAATTTGGGGGCCAGACTTCGGATGTGCTCTCCGAAGTCCCATCGGCCGTCGAGCACGAGCCCCAAATATTTCATTTGGGGCTTGATGCCGATGCGATTTCCTCCCACGATGAGACTGGATCCCTCGGGTGGCTTGCTCCGAGGCCCATGGAAGAACAGGGCCTCGGTTTTATGCAGGGCCACCTCGAGACCCAGCCGCCGGATCCGCCTAACGACTTGGGCAACCGCGGTCGTGGCCTTTCGGGTCGCTTCGCGGTACGTCGCCCCGCACGCCGTCACGAGCGTGTCGTCCGCGTAGCACGTGACGGCGGCACCGCCTACGAGCTCACCGCGAAGCACCCAGTCGTATCCGATGTTCCACAGGAGCGGCCCCAGGACCGATCCCTGTGGAACACCGCACGACATTTCACGCCGACCGAGACCGGTCACGGTTGGGTAGATGACGGCTCTCTCCGTCAAATACGCCCCGACTATGCGGCGGAGGTAGAGAGGCACTTCGTGATACACGAGCGCCTCCCTAATGTAACTCCAGGGCAAGGTGTTGAACGCGTTGGCGATGTCCAGGGACACCGCCAACATCACCTCACCCCGGGCTACTGCATCCTCCGCCAGAGCCCTCACGCGCATGATGGCATCCACGGTGGAGCGCCTCTGGCGGAAGCCATATTGGCCATCCGCCAGGTCCGGCCCCACTCTTGAGAGGTGCTCGACGAGGCGCTTCGCAATTACTCTTTCAAAGAGCTTGCACACCTCGTCGAGCAACACTATGGGCCGGTAGGCGGACGGCGAGTCCGCCGGGCGCCCCTCCTTTCGGATGAGGACCAGTTTCCCCGTCTTCCACAATTTCGGAAACTGGCCCCGCTCCAAACATGCGCTGAGAAGCCCTCTCAGTCGGGGCTCGAGAGCGTCGTCGACTAGAGCTAGGACCCACGCTCGGCCTGGAATGCCGTCGGGTCCCGGGGCGGTGTGTTTGGCTCTTAGCCTTCTCACCGCCAGCTCTAGTTCTACCCAAGTGACCTCGGGCACGTCGTCGTCTTCCACGTCGGGCGCCATGCGCAACCGAGGCGGAGTCATCCGCGGTGGAACATGTTCCACCGCCCGCGCTGGGAACAGGGAGCCAACAACTCCTCCGAGCAGATCCGGCTGGAGACACCGGGTTAACGGCGGGGCCTTGGGGCGCAGCTTGCCCCTCACCATCCGGTAGGGCCGCCCCCAAGGGTCCCGCTCCAGCGTCTCCAGCAGCTCGCGGAAGGCGTCCCGTTTGGAACGCCTTATCTCCGCTCGGAGGGCTCGTCTGGCCTCCCTGTATCCCTCGTACAACTCCGCCTCTCGGGCCTCCGCATCTGCGGGGCGGCGACGCCTCCTACGGAATCGGGCCCACCGGCGGTGCGTGATCACGCAGCCCCGTCTGAGCTGCGCGATCTCCGACGACCACCAGTAGACCTGACCCCTCGGATTATAGGGCGGAGCCCTAGGCATCGCCGCGTCACAGACACGGGTCATGGCCTCCCGGAACCACTCCGCCTCATCGTCTATGCAGACAGGCCTGTCCGGCGCAGGGGCCCAGGCCTGTACGATGGCGGCTTCCAGGAGGAGCTCCCGATCAAGTCGCTTAAGCGCCCAACGTGGCTCGGGTGGAGCCGGTGCAGCCGGCGCGTCGCTCGCAGGGGGGGACACGTCAAACCGAATGTATCGGTGATCCGAACTAGTGTCCTCCCCCAAAACGACGCGCCAGCCCTGAACACGTCGCGCCAACGAGGGGCTCGCGAACGATAGGTCCACGATGGAGCTACCCCTCGAGGTCACGAACGTGTCCACGGCTCCCCGATTTAGGAGGACTAGGCCGAGTCGTGCGGCCTAGTCCACCAGTGCCCTGCCTCTATGCCCCGTCGTGCCCCTTTCGTGTCGGGAACCCCAGGCATACGACCAGGCGTTGAAGTCCCCGAGCACAAGGACCGGACGGGGCTGGCAGGCATTTACGACGACGGCCAGCTGACGGAGCCACTGCTCATATGCAGCTTGGTCTCGGTTCGGCGTGATATAAGCGGCCACGACCGCTATGTCGCCAACCGCTGCCGCCACGCAGCCGGGTCCCCTTGCAACGACGGCAAGAGGGGGGCTGCCGGCGGCAGGGTTGTGCACCAGTGCCGCCGACCCATCCAGCGCGGTTTCCCAGGTAGGCCCGAGGAACCGGTGGGTGTATGGGTCGGCGACAGCGGCGACATTTATGGCCCACTGTGCCATGCTCTGGCGCAGAAGATCCTGAGCATGGGCACCGTGGCCAACGTTCACCTGCAGGATGCGGAGTTGAGGATCCATTATGGAACCCCCATCTCCGCATCCCGCTGTGAACTGGAGGCGGAAGGCCGGCCTCCCGGCTTCGGCTCCCCTCCGGCGCAGGCCTTGCTGCCAACCCTATGGTCAGCCGGCTTGCCCCCCGCTGCACATCTAAAACAGTGCAACGGGGCGCTACACGAGCCGGCCTTATGACCGGGCTGGCCACAGCGGAAGCAGCGGTCACCCGCCGTTACCTCCGCCGTGCAGTGCACCCCCACATGGCCCACCGACAGGCACCTGAAGCACCTGGCCGGTCGGGCCTGCAGGAGCCGTGCCTGCGCCCTCAGGAAGCCTCCCACTAGGAGGCTCCGCCCGTCTGCGACCTTTTGGGCCGCCGCGATAGGGCAGCCGACAACTGCTGCCCCCTGTCCACCGCGGCCGAAGCGTATAGCTCCGGCCTTCACTGTATCCGGGGAGCAGTCCCCGGCCTCCGCCACGGCGAGCCTAAGCTCCTCAGCCGTGACGGAGTCGTCCAGGCCCGTGATGCGCACTTCTGCGCATTTAATGGGCCTGGACACCCGGACGTCGGCTGCATCCAATGACTCCCTAAGCCGAGCCGCTAGGGCGTCGGCTTTGGGGCCACTGGCGGCGCCGGGGACCTCAAGAAGCCGGGCTCCCGTCCGTGTGCTCTTGCACCGGACGCCCGGGATCTCGAGGGCCTTGAGGTCCACGTTGGCCTTTACCCTGGCCAACACCTCGGCATACCCCATGCCTCTCGACGCTGCCTCCGCCGTCAAAGTGACGACGACGGCCGTTGTTCGAGGGGCACGGAGCTTCCCCGGTGCTGCCTTCGCGGCGGCCGCGGCCCTCCTGGCCTTTTTGGCGGCCTTTTTGGCGGCCTTCCGCCTCTTCTTACTGGCTCCAGCCACCTCCCAGCCCCCTTCCAATGGGGTGGAGGTAGCCGGAACCACGGCTGGGGCTGGGGCTGGGGCCAGGGCTGGGGACGTCTTCCCCTTGCCCTTCCCCTTACCTTTGCCCTTCCCCTTACCCTCAGTGGGAGGGGGCCGAGGAGCCGGTTCCGGCAAGGGCGCACTCGCAGCCGGGCAGGTGGGGCCCTTCCGGGCTGCAGCCGCGAAGCTGGCCACCGGTGGCGCTAGAGGCGGACGGCGGATGGAGTCCACTAAGGCCTCCAACCGACTCATCATCCTCTCCTCCAGCGCCCGAGTAGCAGCCACCCAGGGCTCCTCCGGTGGTGATTGGGCCGGCCGCCGCACCGATTGCGTCGGCTGCTCCGCCTGCGTTGACTTCGCCGGCACCGTTGACTGCGTCGACCGCGTCGATCGCGTAACCCTCGCCGGCGGCTCCGGCTGCGCCAATTGCGCTGGTGGCACCGGTTGCGCCGAACTCGCCACCACCCTCTTCAGCTCCTCTAGGGCTGCAGCGAGCCGGGCCGTCTCCCGCCGGGACTCGGCCAGCTGTTCCGCGAGGGCCTCATTCTCGGAGGCGATGTTGAAAACTATATTCAACATCGCCTCCTGTTCGGGGCTTGGGGACCCCCGGAAGGACGCGGTCACCCTCTGGAGTTTCTCCAAGAGAGACCGCGTCCCACCGCTCGGCTCCGGCACCGCCGAGGTGGGAGGCCTCGACGGTGACTCTCGCATAACCCCCCCAGGGGCTGAGGGCGCTCGGGTGGATGGCCCAGCCCTCGTTCCCCCTCGCGCACCTCGGCGGCCTGCAGCGACCTTGGACGCCGGCTTCGACGTCTCGTCACTGCTGGAGGAGGAAATTATGTGTACCTAAGTTATGTTTTGCCTTTGTAATATTTTTATATGAGAGAAGAAATAAATGATATTATTAGTATATTATATTATTATTATTAAAATTATTATTTTTGTTTTAGTACAACTTATTTTTCTAATAAAAGCTTGTTTCAAAAATATATATTAATTTGTATTCACATGTCGTAATTAATGTCATATGATGAACATATCAGTTGTTTTGTTTTGTTACCACACGGCAAGCAATCGCTTATAGTTCGAAAGTAGGGTATCTAATCTATACATCCTACTAATATCACCTTAACACCACGCACGTCTTGTTTTAGTGCGTGCATACTTATTTTGTTCTGTAATTTTTGATATTCACAAATAGTAGATTATTCAGTATGTAAGTATATTGTAATATTTTAAAATGAGAACTATTTATCCTACACAAACCTAATCTAGGTTCACAGGATAAATTTACATTTAAATATATATGTATATCATGAATAAAAAAAAACTTCCTACAAATATTATAAATGTGCAAGTTTGTCAAGATGTTTGTAAGTTTTGATGTTTCTTTGTACGTACAATCACGCTCTAATGGCTGAATGGACTTGGCTGAAATATAGTACAGGAATAGATTATAGTCTGGAATAACACATAGGCTACTTTTATCCCTGGAATAGGTTCCTATAGGAAGCAGGAGCAGGTACAGTATTTCACGGGGGCGAAGCCGCTGGCAAGATCTACAAACTTGAAATTCGTCAGTAGATGCATTTTATGTTGTAAGTATTCACTAAGAAAGAATTTCGGGAAATTTCACTACTAAGGTGGTTAAAAAGGCAATGAACGTTTGTGTGGAAGTCCGTCATTTTCAAAGGGTGTTTCAAAATGAACCGAAATCAACCTAAGTGGCTCGCGTGAAAAGTGATTCTGAACGGATGATTACTTTTCTTTAATAAAACTGAACACATTGCTACACGACCATTTGTTTGTCGGAAATTATTGACAAATTCCGTGAAAATTACCGTAAACGCTGTATCATCTTGCGCCACGACAATGCAAGAGCCCACATGGCCACACAAACAGGTTTTTGAAGGTGAAAACGTAGAACCGGCTCATAAGCCATCCCGCATACAGTCGCGATCTAGCACCTTGTTACATTTTTCTGTTCCCAAAAATTAAGAACCAATTGGTAATTGCATGATCAACGATTGTCATTACCAGAAGAGCCTGCCAAAGAGTATCAAAAATATGTATCTGACGTCACCACTGAGGAGTGGCACAAATGTTTTCGGAATTGATTTAATTGAATGAAGGCGGCGTTGCCACAAAGGGAGAATATTTTGAGAAACAAGACATTCATTTTTGACCATTAAAAGTATTTTTTTCTTATTCATTCCGAAAACTTTCAGAGCGCACCAATTTTTATGAGTTTATGAGATAAAGGCAAAAAAAACTCATATTATTGACCTTGAACTTTATTTTTGCACAACTCGTGTGAATGGTGGGTTCTGACATTATACTTAGAATAATTTACTCTAGACCTCCACCAACGTTTAGTTCAGCGGGAATTACTATTTTTTAATTTCCATTTTGACTGAACTAAGGTGAAGTTTTAAAGATTATTTCATGTAAATGTTGGCCACGACTACGTTTTGTTTTGTAATGCTACTTGACCTTATTCTAGTTTCTAATCTTCATAAGGTGGCTTCACATGGACAGCTGACTCCTACCTTTTCATACCACGACCTTCTATACCTTTCCTATAAACTTCGTCCTCCGAAACGCAACAGTAAATTTCTAGTTCTTCGTAATTTTAAAGATATAATAATAATAATAATAAAAATATATTTATTTTCTCACCACAATATAGGTTTCAAACATTTGAATTGACTTGAACATAGTATAATAATATAATTATTTATGTGGGAGACTGGTGCCTAAACTAGGTAGGATCCTGTATTTCATGTCACCAGCACAATCCCCATCTAGGGTACTGAACAATATCTACTAAATTTTTATGTGCTGCAATATCTGAGTAGATAGGTAAGTACATTTATAATATTATATGAATCAAAGTACAACTGTAATACTATAATATTATTCTTGGTAATGTCGGGGTTAGTATGTGTGTTTGTGGTATGTCTGTGTCTGTGTGTATGTGTGCGTGCGTGTGTGTGTGCGTGCGTGTCTGTGCGTGTATATGTTCGTATGCGTGTGTGCATATTTGTGTGTCACCTCATACGGGTACTGTTAGGAGACGTTCTATACTCTCATAGTCTAACCTCATAAGCCATTCACTGGTCTTTTTTTTACAAAGTGATCTGTTGAGCGTGTAGAGAGCTAACGTTTTATTTATGTTGTTGTAGAGATAGCCTCCGAGAAAACAGAAAAACTGGTTTGTGAATTGAGTTCTGAAGGAGTCCAGTGTGCGATTGACCGGATTAAATCGCCTCCTGTATGAGAGTGATGTAGCCCTGTAGCTCAGCAATGAATGTTGTTTGGTTATGACGTGGAGAATGAATAGTTGGCGTACAGACAGCACTTTGCACAACTCGTATAGCTCCAGTGTGGGATGTCGATAGGGTAAGAAATATGATACCTTAAGTAACGCTCGCTGGGCTCTTTCCACTTGGATCATGGTGGACTTGTCTGCACCACCCCAGGTTGTGATACAGTAAGTTATTAGTGATTGACATAGAGAGGAATATACTGTCTTTCTTAAATTTTCATCCGCTGCATGTCTGAGGTTTTTAAAAACAAATATTAGTTTGCGAATTCTAGATGTGAGGGTTTCAATGTGCAGATGGAAATTCAAGAAAGGATCCAGCAATATACCAAGATATTTAATGGAAGAAGTCCTTTGGAGATGTGTACATGGACATTTTTTGTTGTGTGGAGGTGTGCATGTATGTAGTATAATAGGTAGCGCAAGCGTGGAGTGGAGAGCACTATTCCGAATGGTGAATGGTATATATTTGGTTTTGTCAGCGTTTAGCGTAAGGTAATTGTTCCTTAACCATTTCGATACAGTGTCTAGCCCCAATTGAGCGTATTCATAAACATTTGTCCATGAGTCGGAGTGAAAAATGAGGGCGGTGTCATCTGCAAAGGTGAATATATTTCCCTGTGGTAGATTCGTCATGCACAGATCGTTAATATAGATAAGAAATAAAGTCGGAGAGATAACACTGCCTTGGGGCACTCCGTGCGTAACAGGCAGTTCTGTGCTAACGTATCTATCTATTTTAACACTCTGTGCACGATTACAGTACACGTCATCAAACAGTACAGTGTATAGCTGCTGCAACTCGAGTAAATTATTGACCAGTGAACCATTAATTGCAGTATTGTGACTAATTTACTATAATACTAATAAAACTATTATCATTTCTCTTTCAGAAAGGTTACTTATTTTCAATGACATTTTATGCACCTTTATGAGAGTACGTCTGGCATCTGAACTAGTTAGATCCTGAATTCTTGACAGATTACCACACATAGCTGCAACCAATCTCGGATAGTGTACGCAACGTGGTTACAAGCACTAAACCAGCTGATAATACATCAATATAATAAAATACCAATATAATAATAAACATATAATAAAATCGTAACGAGATGAAAACTGTACATTAAATATTTTTCCAGAAAAATTATTGATGTGTTCTAGGAGAGATACCGATGCCAAAAATGTGGTTTTTAGAATTTTTGTCTGTTTGCCGGTTTGTCTGTATATTTGTCTACCTTTAGTTTTTTTTTTTTTATACCACTAAGGTGGCAGACAAGCTCACGGCCCACCTGATGGGAAGCGGTTACCGCGGCCTATGGACGTGTGCAACACCAGTGGCGTCACACTCGCGCTGCCGACCCTGTAAAGGAAAGGGGATGGGAAAGGAGTTTGGGCTCCGGCACTCTCACTCACCAAACGGAACGCAACATTTTAAATACTGTTACTTGGCATCGATATTGTGTGTGAGGGTGGTGCTACCCCGGTCGAGTCGGCCCATTCATGCAACGGCCAAAATGACTGCTGCTTGACTCTACCACCATGATTAGTTATCGTTGTCCGAGCATCGCTCGAAAAAACCACTTAACAGATTTGGCTAAAATTTTGCATGATCATACTTCTAGGGCATGGTCATGCACTGCGCTATATATCATCACGCTATTGCAAGTATGATAGGAGCAGTAGAGCAAAATCGGTCTTAACTATTATTGATGACAACTATATTATTACAAGGTAGATCTTTAAGAAATTTTGTAGTCCAGCAGAACTCAGATAAGGTCAAAATCCGGACTATCACTCATCACGCTATACCTTAAAGATAATGAGCAGTAAAATGTAAAATGTAAAATGCCTATTGTGATTGAAGTTAGGAAAGTTTTGTAGCCAAATAAATGGTAAATATACAATTAGACGTATCGTTGTCTCATTACATAAACAATAATAATATTATTAGATGACAACGAGTAAAAAAGCAATATTTTGCGTGTTGTGTTACAATAAACGATATTTTATTGTAGAACATTGTCGATTGGTAAGATTTCAGCATTTGATGTGACGACAGATTACTAGTGGTTATACATAGAGAGGACCGATATTCTTAGCAATCCATGGATTCTCCGTGCGGGTGCCGGGTCCATCGCGTTGCTGAGTTGGGAACTCGGGACAGTGCCTGGGACTTGCAACCCAAGTGTAGGTTTAGAAGGGGCCCCTTTTGTTGATGTACATCAACACTCACCTTCACTACCCAAGTTCCCCTCCCTGCCTAACCAAATTTGATACGAACCTACTAGTGCCGCTTTAGACATTCGTCCTAGTAATGAGCTTATTGTAGCTCTCGATAGGCCTAGATCTTTAAGTAGGTTATAGAGAGATTTTGCTGGTATACCTCTCGCTCCCACTTCCACTGCATACAAATTAACCACGTAACCGTTTTTGATTAATTCGTTTGTGAGATCATAGTATTTATTTTTCTTTATTGTGTGGTCCTTCGGTATATTTGTTTCCCACGGTACAGTAAGTTCCACAAGAACCACATGTTTTAACCTCTTAGAATACAGGAATATGTCAGGTCTAGATGACGAAACCCCAACATCCTCCGGAATTTTATAGTGCTTTTCATACGTGTCGATTTGGAGAGTCCAATCTGGGGCAGTATCTAAGATTAAATAAGGTTTGTTCCTGGATGTTATGGATGAACCTTCAGACACAAAGTTGATATGTCGTCTGTTAGTAGTCAACCCTTTTTGGGCGCTAGCTACTGCCATACTCATTGCTTCACCCTACATCCTACTAATATGTGTCTAGCCGTCCCTATTGCCTCACCACAAGTATAACATTGTTTTTCTGTGGCCTTCCCCCACCTTACCAGATTACTCTGGTCTGGGAGGGTCATCTGAAAGGCGTTAAGATAAAATTTTAACAGGGCCGGCGACCAGTCATAGATCAAGGTGCGCCACTTTAAGGCCATCGGTATGCAGAACTCTCCGATTGTCAACCATTCATTTTGGATTTCCAAATTCATCGCGTGCACTCGATATTTATCATTTTCGTCTTGTTTTAGAAAGGATATTTTGTTGTGAAAGCCGTAAAACCAGATATGAGAAAACCATCCTTGCCACCGATAACGCCTTTAGAAGTCCAGCCTGATCTTCGCCGCATGATGACTCAGAAAGCTGTCGGACTTGATGGAGTCCCCATCAAAGCCTGGCACTCCGTAGTGTGGGTATTCTAACAAACCTTTATAACCACGTACTCCTCACCGGTAAGATCCTGAGCCCATGGAGGTTGAGTATCAGTAGTGAGTTATTGGGCATTCTGTCTCACCGTAGTGACCGAGGGCACAGCCCGAGGGAACAGAGGTGAGACAGAATGCCCAATAACTCACTACAGAATGTTTAATAACTTGCGTCTGTTATATGGTTACGCACCAACCACCAACTCTGTTCCCTCGGGCTGTGCCCTCGGTCACTACGGTGAGACAGAATGCTCAATAACAAGTTTCCTGAAATTAATTGTGAAGTAAGATGCTCTGTTAGTTAGCGATAGAGTTATTTCATAAACAGTACAGTCTTACGTTGTCTGTAAGCAGTTTATGTATTTTTACATCTGTTCATAACCAGTCCGTCAGCATTGCATCAAACATGAAATTCATTAAACAAGCACAATCGTTACAGATTAGTATAATCTGTAATGATTTACCAAAAATCAAGTTACGCCATGGAAAATTATTGCCGAATACAGTACGTTGCATCATTTGCGGACCATCAAATTGTGGAAAAACCAATTTGTTAATTGGTCTCCTTTTGCACGAAAATGGATTGACATTTCAAAATGTTTATGTATATTCTAAAACTCTATATCAACCAAAGTACATATTTTTAGAAAAGGTTTTACGAGGAGTACCAGGAATCAGTTTTCAGAAATATCAGGCAAATGATGACGTTATGAAAGTTTCAGATGCAAAACCTAATTCAGTGATTATTTTTGACGATGTAGCATGTGAAAATCAAACTAATATGCGTGATTATTTTGCCATGGGAAGACATAAATTGATTGACAGTTTTTATTTAAATCAAAAATATAGCAAAATACCTAAACAACTAATAAGAGATAACGCTAACTTAATTGTGCTTTTTAAGCAAGACGAAATTAATTTGAAACATGTTTATGAAGAACATGTTAACACTGACATGACGTGGTTGGAATTTCGTAACATGTGTTCTCAAATATGGAAAGAGCCTTATGACTATGTTGTGATTAATTAAGACTGTCCTAAAAACAACGGGTGCTATAGAAAAAAGTTTGACACTTTTGTAGAATTAGATAAAATTTGAATATTTAAATAGACTGCTTTCAGTTTCTTGTTATTCTTTAATCAGCTCTTATTGGATTACTATCTATTTTACAAAATGGAAAAATCATTGAAAAAACAAATTGTAGATGCAACACAAGCTGTAAGGAAAAAAATACGTAACATAAAGGATTTTGAAGATAATAACAGACAAGTGCTTGATACAGTTTTTAAGCCTGTTACAGAATCTCTTAATTTAATAGCCAACACCAATAACCAACTAGCTCTAACAAAAAATAAAGAAAAAGAAGAATTTCATGATCAAATTTCCAACTACGACTTACAGAAAGATCAAGATATAGAAGAAACAAATGATACCAGTGATGAATCAGAAGCCGACTCTTCATTTCAGTCATTAGTCGATACTAATCCAGTTCATGATGTATCATCTTGGTCATTATCTTCAGAAATATTAGCGGATGTGCCATTTGGTGTAAGAAATGAACGTGGAAAGTTAATGTTAGGTTCCTCTAGTATAACGATTGGTGATGACGTTATTACTGTAGCCGGACACAAATACAAATGCACACCTGGCTTGCGACAGTTGCTCTTAAAAAAAGACGTTGATCTGAGCTTTGTTACAGACTATGACATGCAAAATTATAAGTCGATGTTACTTGTAACAAATGCACATCGTCGAGATTTTGATTCAAGAAAACCAATTAAAAGTAATAAAGGACAAAAATATATGCAAGTTATTAAACCTCTTTTCGATCAACAAAGTAAAAGTCCAAGCTGTGAACCGAAAGTAGGAAAAGGATTACCTTTAACAAAAATGTGGAAAAAGAACACAGATTTTGTATATTGGGATGATCCAAATGAATTGGTTGATAGATTAAAGTTATTAATTGCTTCTCGAGATGCTGGCAACACAGGACTAGATAATGAAATAATATCTATCGTTGAACAACTACGTGAAAGCAAAATCATTAAATAGATTTACTAATAAGAAATGTGTATCATTTTATTGTACACCGTTCAACACAATACATCTTAAATATGAATGTGGACAAATTTGGTCATTATATTCATAAGCGATTACGTATATCAGAATTGCTTGAATTTTATGATAATGCATTGCTAAAATCTGAAAATGGTGATTACGATTTGAAGACATCGAAGCTAACAGGGGTCAAACCTCCTCAAGATGCAGATGATGCAGTAAACAAAGCATATGTAGATAAATTGAGAACTAAACTAATAACCGACTTACAAAAATTGCAAAATACTTTGGTGTACGATGTTCAGAACGAGCTGGAGAAAGCTTTAAAAACAATAGTATCTGAGGCAGTGGTTCACTTGGAAAGAAAATTTTATAGTCGAAAAGCAGTTGATGAGATAGTTGAAAACGCAGTTAAATTTGTATTAGATCAAAAGTATAAGCTTGAAAGTTCCTCAAAATGACAAAACAACAAGTTGTTAATGAAATACATAAAGATGCACGAAAAAATTATCCTCGTCGATCTGTAATTTTAAAAGGCATTGATGATTTGTGGCAAGCTGATTTAATCGACATGCAAAACTTGAAAAGATTTAATAAAGGTTATAACTATATTTTAATAGTTATTGATTGCTTCTCAAAGTACGTGTGGATAGAACCACTAAAAACTAAAAATAAGCATGATGTTTCTAACGCATTCGAGAAATTGATGTCGACTAACCATCGGATACCAGCTCATCTCCAAACTGATTTGGGTACCGAGTTCTATAATTCATCATTTCAAAAACTTATAAAGAACTATAACATTAATCACTACTCAACGTTTTCAACGAAAAAGGCTTCAATTGTAGAACGCGTTATCAAAACTATTAAAAATAAATTGTATAAGTACTTTAGTCTCAGCGGGCACTATAAATGGATGGATTTTGGTTTGCAGAGTGTTGTAAAGACATATAACAACACAAAACATAGCACTATTAAATTAGCACCCGTTGATGTCAATAAATTGAATGAAGCAGATGTTAAAAATAATATTAAGAACTCAATGAAAACGGTCCTATAAACATAAGCCCAAGTTTATGATTGGTGATAGAGTTAGAATTAGTAAATACAAACAACTATTTGAGAAAGGTTATACACCTAATTGGTCAACGGAACTATTTACTATAAAAAATATCAATAACACTGTACCAGAAACATATCACATCGAAGATCAACACAAACAAGTTATATTAGGAACCTTTTACAAACACGAACTTCAAAAGTCATCTTGTCCAGGTGTCTATTTGATAGAAAAAGTTTTACGAAGGAAAGGAAATAAACTGTTCGTAAAATGGTTGGGCTTAAGTAATAAAGAGAATAGTTGGATTGATAAGACTGCAATAGTAGAATAAATATACATAATAGTTATTAATTACAACATTTTGTTCATTATATTTTGAGCTATGCAAGGTGGTGGACTACTCAATAGTGTTATTAATCATTTGCCATTTGAACTGCACTTACCTGGCTATAATTATTGCGGACCTGGAACAAAACTTTCAAAACGTTTACTGCGTGGTGACAAAGGTGTAAATAAGCTAGACGAAGCTTGTATGTATCACGACATTGCATACGAAAACTATACAGACTTGTCTAATCGTCACAAAGCCGATTTACAACTTTTAAATATGGCCAAACAAAGAATGAAAGCAAAAGATGCTAGTAAAGGAGAAAAGCTTAGTTCGTGGGTAGTGAGTAAAGTTATGAAAACTAAACTCAAATCTGGTGCTGGTGTTAAGACATTTCATAATTTCGTTACAAAAATTAAAAGAAAAATCAAGAAACGCTTACCCAAAGATGGTAAATCTTTAATACATGCAGCTTACATGGCTGCTAAAAAAAAAATTACAAGAATCTGAACGTCATAATAAGACTATGGAAACTATAGCATTAGGTAACGGTTTATACATTAAACCACACAAAAAAGGCAAAGGATTGTTTTGAAGATAATAACAGACAAGTGCTTGATACAGTTTTTAAGCCTGTTACAGAATCTCTTAATTTAATAGCCAACACCAATAACCAACTAGCTCTAACAAAAAATAAAGAAAAAGAAGAATTTCATGATCAAATTTCCAACTACGACTTACAGAAAGATCAAGATATAGAAGAAACAAATGATACCAGTGATGAATCAGAAGCCGACTCTTCATTTCAGTCATTAGTCGATACTAATCCAGTTCATGATGTATCATCTTGGTCATTATCTTCAGAAATATTAGCGGATGTGCCATTTGGTGTAAGAAATGAACGTGGAAAGTTAATGTTAGGTTCCTCTAGTATAACGATTGGTGATGACGTTATTACTGTAGCCGGACACAAATACAAATGCACACCTGGCTTGCGACAGTTGCTCTTAAAAAAAGACGTTGATCTGAGCTTTGTTACAGACTATGACATGCAAAATTATAAGTCGATGTTACTTGTAACAAATGCACATCGTCGAGATTTTGATTCAAGAAAACCAATTAAAAGTAATAAAGGACAAAAATATATGCAAGTTATTAAACCTCTTTTCGATCAACAAAGTAAAAGTCCAAGCTGTGAACCGAAAGTAGGAAAAGGATTACCTTTAACAAAAATGTGGAAAAAGAACACAGATTTTGTATATTGGGATGATCCAAATGAATTGGTTGATAGATTAAAGTTATTAATTGCTTCTCGAGATGCTGGCAACACAGGACTAGATAATGAAATAATATCTATCGTTGAACAACTACGTGAAAGCAAAATCATTAAATAGATTTACTAATAAGAAATGTGTATCATTTTATTGTACACCGTTCAACACAATACATCTTAAATATGAATGTGGACAAATTTGGTCATTATATTCATAAGCGATTACGTATATCAGAATTGCTTGAATTTTATGATAATGCATTGCTAAAAAAAAAATCTTTAATACATGCAGCTTATATGGCTGCTAAAAAAAAAATTACAAGAATCTGAACGTCATAATAAGACTATGGAAACTATAGCATTAGGTAACGGTTTATACATTAAACCACACAAAAAAGGCAAAGGATTGTTTATAAAATCGTCAAAAAACTAAATAATAAGCTACCTAATCGTGCCTTAACTAATATAACATAACATAACATACATAACATAAACTCACGCCTATATCCCCGAAGGGGTAGGCAGAGGTGCTAGCACCCACGTTTCGCCAGTTTATGTTTTAGGTCCCAATGTAATAGGTGGCGAGCCTATTGCCATTAACCGGGCACTTATAAACCTGCGATAAATACACACATAACTTCGAAAAGCATCGAAAAGTCATTGGTGTGTGCCATGGTAATACCTGGGATCGAACCCGAGACCTCGTCTCAGCAGCCCTTTACCCATACCACTAGGCTACCGCGGTTAATTAACTTTACTAATATTGATATTCAAAATTACGCATATGGTATTCCTTATTTTCGAGGAGTTTACATGAAGGATCAGTTACCAAAAATCCCCAAACGAATTGAATGTGGTATAGTTAACCTAGATAATTCAGAAAACGATGGAACACATTGGGTAGCTTATGTTAAGGTAAATAATTATTGTGAATATTTTGATAGTTTTGGTGATTTAAGACCACCAATCGAATTGATGCGATATTTTAAGAACTGCAATATTAATTATAACTATACAAGATATCAAAAATTTGACACACTAATTTGTGGACATTTGTGTTTAGAATATCTACAATCTTTTTGGAATAAATACTATAAATTTTATTCTGTTCTTTAATTTTAGTCATTTGCAAGATGACACTCACCTTATCTATAACTGGAAACTCATCGGTATTAACTACCTTCTATCCAAATACGTTACAATTAATCGGAGAGTATGAATGTGCATTATTACATTTATCCACATATAATTCTATTCCAAATATTGACAAAACAAATAATAAGTTATACTATGGTTCAAATAATGTTATTGAAATACCTGAAGGTACTTATGAGTTGCAAGATATCAGTGATTATTTAAAATCTGAAGTAAAGGATGCATCCATAAAACTCCACTGCAATAACAACACCTTAAAAACTATGTTATTTTGTACATCAACTATAGATTTTACTAAAGATTGTTCGTTCGGAGGTTTGTTGGGGTTTAAAAAACAAGTTTTGGAAGCCAATAAATATCATGTATCAGACTTTCCAGTCAACATTTTGCCTACAACCGATATAAGAGTTGAATGTGATATAGTTAGCGGTTCCTATATAAACGGACAATCCAGTCACATTCTACATGAATTCGCACTTAATGTCCCACCTGGATACAGAATTATAGAAATACCAAAAAACGCAATTTACTTTCCAATCAACCAAACCAACATCAGCTGCATACAGATCAGACTTTTGGATATAAATAATAACTTAATAAATTTGCGAGGTGAAGAAGTACAGTTGTATCTACACCTCAAAAGAAAAAATGATTGACTATAATAAATATAATATGTTTCTTCCAATTCAAAATAGCAGTTCTGCTCAAACTCTCAATCAAGTAAGAGCTCGACGTAAAAGGAGAATAAAGTTGAATAAAAACAATAAAGCATTTCTTAAGGCGATTGGTTTGTTAAAATGAATATCCTAGATGTTTTATCCGCTCCAGCCTACGACAACTCTGTGGAAGGAATTGAAATTCACTCTTACAAGCCTTACGTAACAAGTTTTAATAGAAACGATGAAATCAGGATACCTATTAATCAGCAAGACTTGTATATATTACCATCAGAAAGCTCTTTATTTTTGGAAGGAACTGTTATTGTAAACAAGGCTGACAATTCGAAAGAGAGAGTCAGTAGCGTTCATTTCACAAACAATAGTTTACTTTACTTGTTTCAATATATAAGGTATGAGATAAATGGAGTGGAGATAGATAAAATAAAAAATGCTGGTATAACTAGCACGATGAAATCATTTATATCAATGAATGAGAGCGAAGCTAAAACATCTAATGCTTGGGGTTGGAATATCGGCGGAATAAAAAGTACTAATGGAGGTAGCTTTTCTGCTTCTATACCACTTCGCAACATTCTTGGTTTCGCAGAAGATTTTAAGAAAGTAGTAATAAACAGTAAACATGAACTAATCTTATTACGAAGTAATACCAATCTGAACGCATTAAAACTCAACTCTGGTGAAATTGTAGAAGATGTTATCATAAACAAAATAATATGGCGTGTACCGCATGTTAAAGTATCTGATAAAGAAAAAATAAACATTCTAAAATTGTTAGAAAAAGATCGACCACTTCAGATGATATTCAGGAATTGGGATTTGTATGAATATATCCAATGTTGCCTAAAACCACCAAACATACTTGGTCAATAAAAACATCTTCACAAATAGAGAAACCAAGATTTGTCGTTATTGGTTTACAGACAAATAGAAAAAATAATGCTAGACTTGATATGTCTCAGTTTGATCATTGTGAGATTCGTGATGTTAAGGTATACCTTAACTCCACCTACTTCCCATATGAAAATATAAATACAAGTTTCTCGAATAATCGAATTGCTTTAATATATGAACAATATGCTAAATTTCAACAGTCTTATTATGGGCGTCGCGCTGAGCCTTTATTAAGTGAGGAACAATTTAAAAACGTTGCTCCGTTATTCGTCATAGACTGTTCTAGACAGCCAGATAATCTTAAGTCAGGTCCTGTTGTGGACGTAAGAGTGGAAATTGAAAGTGATATTGATATCCCAGATCAAACTTCGGCATATTGTCTTATATTGAACGACTGTATAATTGAGTATAAACCATTAAGCAGCACTGTGAGAAAATTATCATGAACCCGAATACAATTATAGTGGATGTCCAGGGGTTTAAAGACACTTGTAATAACTTTATAGTCAAGGAATTAGCTCTGGCCACCCGTGTTTATACCCAAACGTTCTTAATAAAGCCCCCATACTTATTTAAATACTTAACTACGAATGAAAAAAAACAAGTTACGTGGTTGGAGAGAAACAGAGGGATTTACTGGAATGAAGGTTATATCGACTATAGAGAATTTCGACGTATAATTGTTCCTTATCTAGAAAATAAAGAAATTATTGTGAAGGGCTTAGAAAAAGTTAAGTGTTGGAAGTGGTGAAGTTGTATGAATTGTATTTGTATAGATCTTGGTGAAGATAATATATTTGAATATTTGAAACATATTTTAATTAGGTAATAATTCATTAATGTAACTAGTAGATAAAGTGATGACATATTTAAATTTTATTTACTGTGACAATGTGTTAAAATATTATAAATATTAAAAATGTGTTAAAAAATAAAAAACCATTTACTTTAAAAAATTGTTTTATTTATTAAAACTGCGTATAGGTTGACTTTCTTGCTCTATTACATAATTCTTTATACATAAAACATTTTTAAGTGCACATTGTTTAATATGATTAATACAATTAAAACTGGTTTCATTATTTGAATATTTGTTATGCAACAGTGATAAATTTGGACATTTCCAAATTTATCACTGTTGCATAACAAATATTAAGTAAGTATATATATAGTAATATAAGTCAACCTATACGCAGTTTTAATAAATAAAACAATTTTTTAAAGTAAATGGTTTTTTATTTTTTAACACATTTTTAATATTTATAATATTTTAACACATTTTCACAGTAAATAAAATTTAAATATGTCATCACTTTATCTACTAGTTACATTAATGAATTATTACCTAATTAAAAAACATGATATGAGTAGCCCCACAATTATTACCTATGGTTTTATATTTATTAATACACTTTTTTAATATTTATAATTTTTAACACATATTCTCACAGTAAATAAAATTTTAATAAAATCTAATTCTGTCATCACTTTATCTATTAGTTAAATTAATGAATGTTTACCTAATTAAAAAACATGATATGAGTAGCCACACAATTATTACCTATGGTTTTTTATTTTTTAACACACATTTTTAATATTAATAATTTTTTCAACACATATTTTCACAGTAAATAAAATTTTTATAAAATCTAAATATGTCATCACTTTATCTACTAGTTACACTAATGAATTATTACCTAATTAAAAAATATGATATGAGTAGCCACATATTTTTTTAGAAATATTGTGTATTAATTTCTCAGCTTGATCCGATATATCATCTACCGTATCGTGAACAATATACTGTGCAGTGATAATCTCCTTAACTTCATCTTCGTCGTCTCTTGACTCACTGAGTTCCTTGATCTTAATTTTTATTAAACGTCGTCCTTTTCTTCTTTCACTGTTAATAATATAGGAATTCGATGCACTGCGTTTGCTTGTAGTTGATCTTTTTCGATTAGTTTTCTTTTTGTTTCTTGTTATTTCTTCATTGGGTGTTATCCAAGGTCTATTCATTGCGTTGTCCAAGTCGAACTGATCTTGCAGGTCTGGAAGATATTCAGGAGAGCTCTCTTCTGTTGAAAATTTGTTGTTGGTATTCTGAAAATTATTTAAAACATTAGTAATAAATCATAACTAATATTTTTTAAATAGATTGAAATTTCAATAGATTGAAAGTTATAAAACACCTACCATGTTGTTAGATATGCTCGTCTTGACTGTTTAATAAAGAATGAACTAGGTAGTAATATTTTTGCTAACGCAGTTGATATAACAAATTATGCTGACATAAAGTATTTATTGGTATGATGATCAAGTTAGAACTTGAAATTCAACCATTCAATAATTTGCACGTGCATAATGTTATTGTTATGTACCTACTTAATAGTTGTGAAATTCTTATGAATTTCATACATGTTGTAACGTGAATGATGACGTATTGGTATGATGATCAAGTTAGAACTTGAAATTCAACCATTCAATAATTTGCACGTGCATAATGTTATTGTTATGTACCTACTTAATAGTTGTGAAATTCTTATGAATTTCAAACATGTTGTAATGTGAATGATGAATTAGGTCTGCTTTAAAAATAGTCATTAGATATTTTATGATAAAATTAAAACAAAACGAAATTATTCTTAATTAGTTTATTTCACATTTCTAACAAAGAAATTTAAATATACCTAATTAGCTTAAGTCTATTAACTATGTTAAAAATTAAAAATACTTTTGTGCCCCCACGCACGAGTGGCAATTTTGTCTTTAGAAATTACTCTTTTGTCATCGTTACCAGACAGTGCTATTTTTTTTACAGCACATGTAAACAACTCATGTTTTATTGATTTAAATAAGACATTCGTTTTATGAACAACATTACCTTCGTGAAGTGTGGTTTTGTAATCAACAACATTAAAGTCACGAACAATATTTTTTTTAATACCCTTTGCTTTTTTAATGGTGCTATCCTCCGTTTTAATACAATATAACTTTGAGCGAAGTCCCACAAATTCACTTATGATTTTACCCCCCATTTCGTCCTTAAATAACCCAGGAACTTTTTTATTCTGTATAGACAACTTGTATTGATTATTTGTACTAAAGTTACTGGTGTCAAAGTAAGACAAAAAATGTTTTTTTATGTCCGCATAAAAATCATGTGTTCGTATATGATATACAAAGCTATCAGTGTCCGTGTAACACATCTGTACGCGATTTTTGTAAAAAGGTTATATAACAGAGTAATAAAAGTCATACATGTGGCTTTTCGATAGTTCTAGTACTGTAAAACCAATATATATTGGTTTATCTAAAACTATTTCATCAGGATTTAATTGCACAGCAACCAAATTTTTTGTGAAAACCGTTGCACTATTGAAATTTGGACGAGCAATAAGTTTTTATGCACATTTCCTCTTTTTAGTAACATTTTTACTGTCCTGCCACTGAGTAACTAAATGAACATTAACTCTCTTCTCATTATTTTCTAAGGTTTTACCAAAGACACTGTTGTTCAAAAGTTTAAAAAAATCCTGTTGAAATACAGATGAACTTTTTTGTCTTAGTGTAGTGTTTAAATCAATATATTGTTTTAAATATGGGCTTTGTCGAAAACTAATCACACGATGAATTTTCCTAAACTTAAATTTTTTAAGCGTACCTTTATACAAAGCTATGACTAGCGTTAAGTCAGCAGTTTGCACACCTGTTACACACACACATCGTTACATCGTTCCCACACGCGAAGAATGTCTCATATTCTGTTCTCACAATATCTGCCATTTGCATCGAGCTACTAGTCATGTAGTGCACTCCGTCCTTCAGAGGATTAAAAGGAAGACCCAAAATAAAAACAATGTCATGTAAGTAATTAATGGGGCTTCCAGCCGATCAGTTAGAGTATGGTTGGTGCGTAACAGACGCAAGTTATTAAACATTCTGTAGTGAGTTATTGGGCATTCTGTCTCACCGTAGTGACCGAGGGCATGTATAATATGTATTTATTTGTTTATCCACATTCTAGAACTCATATGACAAGCACCCCTTAGTTTGGGTCTAGATGGCGTTGTTTAATTTGTCGTAGAGTATTTAATTTATTTATTTGTTTATTGTTTTTGAATTAAGTACGTCTAAGTATATTCACCAACCACTAACGTTCCTCAGTATGGCGCTGTCTAAAACCATTCGTTTTGGGCTTCACCGTAGTCGGGTATAAATATAATTTAACTTGGTCACGGAATAGATAAAAGTATTCCTTGTATTATATATACTGATCGAACACTGAGTTAATCATAACTCGCACGCAATTGACTACTAATTGACATTTACTTTCAGGCTTGTTCTCTGTTGAAATTATAACCAATCGCGTCACTCGTATGACTCACGTTACTTTTAAACTCTTTCCTTCCTAGTTCTTGTGCACGATTTGTGTAATTCTATCATATTTCTAAATATCAATTTTTTGCAGATGATCTCAAACTTTACTGAGTTACCTGCTGTGAAGACCATATATTAGGATTACAAAACAACACTAATATTATACGTAAATTGTGTTTAGACAACGTATTGGCAATATACTCGTCTAACCAGTTTTTGAACGCACTTCGTTTTCTAGTCAACGCCGTGAACTTTTCGATACCTGATAATGATAATTTATTTTCAGATCCATAGTGTTGTAACAATTTATATTCGAACTCTCTTGGAATATTGCTGTCGGATCTGAAGCCTCGTACGCAGTTCATATAATTATCATTTATCATCTCTCTCTAGGCTCTCTGATTTCGAAATGGTTCCACTTGAATATAGACGGAAGTATCTGCACAAAGTAATAAGTTGTAGGAATAGTAAATCCCCTGTTCCTCGTAAAATGTGGTGTATATTTTTTTATTTATAAATATATATATAGGTATATACATAATGGTACATTCTTTGTCCCCCAACACCGAGTTGATGGTTTGAATGGGGCATCTAGTCGCCGTATAAATTTTCTCGTTTAGTTAACTAAAACTATTACATAATTACATAATAAAATTATTAAAACTAAATTCCGTTATCGTTATGATAATTATTTAAGTTAAGTTTAAGTTAAGTTTAAGTTTTCGACCATGTAACACAGGCCATGGTCACAAGCTGACTGACTCACTAGTGCACGCCCTCCGTCGTCGAGTCCATGTGG
The DNA here is from genome assembly GCA_946251805.1 of Cybosia mesomella. NCBI lineage: Eukaryota > Metazoa > Arthropoda > Insecta > Lepidoptera > Erebidae > Cybosia > Cybosia mesomella. The sequence continues at coordinate 28,156,464 of OX276400.1, read as the reverse complement.
TAGAAGGTTCTTCATACGCCACTCATAACATCAGGCAATTTAAAGGTTTATTACATTGTAAGTAGGTACTTGCGTATAATCACGTCAATCCCCGTTAACATTATTATATACTTTCGTAACCAATACTTTCCATACAAATAAGGCTTTAAGGGCACTTCCTATTTTGAAAACTTTTTGAAGTGAAAACTTCTTTAGCGAAGTTGTACACTTTTTTTTGTAATGGGTAAAAAAGGTTAAACTCGCGTCAGTAAACACGTGACCTGATAGTAAGACAACAAATATAGAAGCGCTAATTTCACACTGTCCTGTCCACCTTGGTGGCGCGTTCGTCTAATGAATGGTCGTTGACTTCGTCAAGACTGAGATCGATTCCGACCGAGGCCCAAGAAACACTTTTTGTCATCATATAACTTTTTGTAGTATTTATTCTATTTTGAGCCATAAATCTATTGATATAAAATGGAAATTAAACAAAGTGCATTTATTAGTGAAAAAAGTGACGAAGAAATAGCGAAAGAAAATGAGTAAGTACTTTTTAAATATAATGGCTATGATGGTTCTGGTAATAATGATGGTGAAAAAGTCGTTGAAATTATGAATACAAGTTGATTTTTCTGAGAGATAAACTTTTTAATGTAAAATAATTGTTATAGTTCTGAAGTGTTAAATTTTTAATGTAATATATATTGTCATGTTTGTGTACGATAATGAATATTGTATGTCACCACATAAATGATTCGTGCAAAATCATTCCCTAACCATTCCAAAATATCAAATATGCACAACGTTAATATTCAAGTTTTCACTTCTGCCGGCACTCCCGGAGTGCAATCCGTCGTTTTTTTTTGTTCTGTGACGTCTTCACTAGTTTTGGCGTCCGTTTGTTAGCTATTGTTTTCCCTTATTTGTTTGTGTGTACCCGGCATAACAAGGACGACATGTAGTATACATAGCATTAACTTTTAATTCCACTTTTAACTCCAGTAATAAGTTCTTTAGATGTATTGTTGACACATATAATGATGATTTTAAAGAATTGGTTATAATTCAGTAATAGTTTGGCTACTTACAAAATAAAATTACGCAAATAACTCCCAAGTCTCCCAACCACATGAATTATTTTATGGCCGGCATAACCGTTTATTGGTGGCTGAACTCCTCCTAAACCACTCTCGCGATCTTGACCAAATTTACCACGGTGATAGTGTGGACACTGAGGAGTCTTTTGAAGCGAGATGGTTCATGTCCGATGTACCATTGAGGAATAATCACTGAAAAACAGTTGCACGAGCGCGCGGCCTTAGCTAAGCGCGCGACCGTGGTAAGATGTCTTATTTTCAAGTAAGAGTCCTGCTCGCTCAGCTCAATTTATTTCAGTCGCACCCTGCACTGAATTCCTAGTTATATTTGTTACTTAGTACTTAATTTTGACGGTTGTCTTCATTCGGTGCATGACTTTACATGTTTTGTATGTACCGAATCTTGTTTTTCTTTTTCATATGTACCTATAAGTATTTATTGTAATGTACCGTATACTACTTTAAACTATTATGGCACTCTAATTCTATAAGTTTTTTTTCCTGTAAAGCTGTATATTAGACAAAATTAGGTCTCTGAATTTGGTGAGATGACTTGGTATCGACAAAATATGTATTTGAAAAAAAAAATCGGGTAAAATAAAAAAAGAAAATAAAAAATATATATATATATAAAAGAAAAAAAACACCACCAGCGACTAGCGTCACGTGACGCGACGAGCACACGTGACGCTGGTCGCGATTTAGGTATTTCCCACACATCCGCTTGGAGAATACTGCGAGGAGAAGGACTGCACGCCTACCACGTGCGTCACGGGCTCGTCGCGTCAGGTGACGGTGGTTGCTGGTGGTGTTTTTTTTTTTCATTTTCATTTCGTTTTTTTTTTTTACTTTACCCGATTTTTTTTTGTTTCAAATACATATTTTGTTGATACCAAGTCATCTCACCAAATTCAGAGACCTTAGTTTGTGACACCTTTAACTGTCTATTTTATTCCTAAATAAAATGAAAAAAAACACAGGGGTCAATCGCTCTATATTCAAATGTTCACAAGTGGGGTAATCATATGCCAACATAATAATCTATCCGCTTATTATTACACAAGACGTCGGTAGTTGTGTAATTATATCTAGTACTAATAACGTATGTTTACCTGTACTCTAAAACGCTGATTTCCTTAATTTGCGTTTGTATAAAACAGTAAAATTAGAAATCGACGTTGCAAGTCCAAGATGAACAACCTTGCAACGTACATCGGACTGTGTGCTGTTCTTGGACACGTCAGCTGTGTCCGATACCGAAATGAAACAAATCCTGCAGGTGTGCAATTGGAGGAGTTCAGACGCTTACATCCGGTAAGTTCTAGAGACGTGTAGAGTTCTACATTCCATCATTACTGAAATCGGGATTTCATATATAAAATACAATGAGTTGGTCTAAGAGGCCCAACGCGCAACCAAGATCCATGGACTTATCCCGCACTCGGGCCCGAAGATGATTCATGACATTTGATTCGGCCTAAACCCTACCATGAAACGACCAGAAAAAGCAAACTTTTGACAGCCCGCCGAAAAAAATAATTAAACACGATACTATTCGACTTATTTCAAAAGGTCCAAAGGTCCTTTTTAAATCCAATACAAAGAACTGTATTTTACAATATGTTGGTTTATAATAGTTTTTTTTTTATAAAAATATATAGTATACATAAGTCTCCTTGACACTTCTTTGAAATTGTTGTACCTTTTTTTTTTTTTTTATTTTTCGTGCGGAAATGAGATAAGCGCGTTCAACGAAACAAAAAAAAACAACTCTTCAGTTTTATAATATTATTAGTATAGATTTAGTAACCCCTGACACAAAAACGACGGGGTGTTATAAGTTTGATGTGTCTGTGTGTGTGTCTGTCTGTGGCATCGCAGCTCCCGAGCAGATGAACCGATTTTAACTTTGTTTTTTTTTGTTTAAAAGGTGAATTAGTCGGGAGTGTCCTTAGCTTTGTAGGGGTTATTTTTTATTCTTAGCTGTTGCGTATCCCATACCAGTAAGACCTATGTGTTATTCCAGACTACTAATACATCTCTGTACCATCGAGCTTATTGCCATTGCTTTGTGCCTAATTCCATCCATTTTTTTTTACGTGTGGAAACCGCCACTGGCTCCACCTCACCGTAGCCAGTGATGAGGGTGTGTTAGAAACGAACCGACTAAAACCACACGATGCCCTTCCTAAGCGTCCATTGCCAGTCGCCCCGGGTACGCCCTCGGAAGGATAACCCCAGGGTTCCAGGCGGACTTCGGCCGTCATCGCGACCCCGACTGGGCTCGGTTTTGATCCCGCGTCGGTGAGTTGGCAGGCATGTGTAGGACAAACACGACATGCCTCCGTCTTGGCCTGCTTCTGTAAGGATGGTGAGTCGGCTGACTGCCGTCCTCAGGCCCCGATCATGGAGGTCGGTAGTCCTTTGCGTAGACCAGTCTGCAGTCCAGCGAGAGGACGTCCACGCCCAGGACCGCAACGAGATTCCGACGTTGACTCTTCTGGCGTAATTGAGTGACAAACAATCATACACCCAAACTTTCGCATCCTACTTCCCACTAATATATTATAAATGTGAAAGTTTGTGAAGATGTCTGGATGTTTACTCATTCACACTTGTAACGACTGAACGGATCTGGCTAAAATGATGTACAGAGGGATAGACTATAACCTGGAATAATTTACCCCTACTTTATATCCCTGGACTAGGGTCCAATGGGAAGCGGGAACTGGAACAGAATCCGACGCGGGTGAAGCCGCGGGCAACAGCTAGTTTGTAAAAGTTTTAAGAATTAAACTGCACACGAAATTTAGTTGCCATAATGGTCATGAAAAAACTAAAGAATATTGATGATTGGCTCAAGTGTGTCATCTTACAGTGTAAAGCTGAAGCGTCGGTAACTTAGTGGTTAAGGAGTCGACCCTACGATCGAGAGGTCCCGGGTTCGAATCCTGGCCATTACACTACCGACGTGAACCCACTCCTAACACAAGCAATTTAGCTTAGCTGGAGGGGTTAGGGGGAATATTAATAATTTCTGTTAATATTCTTTAAAAAAATAAATTAAAAAAGTTGCCTCAAAGTACCTACTTCGGGATACCTTTTTTTTTTTCGTGCGGAAATCCCTTCGGATACCCCCCCCCCCGCCGGCCAGCGGGGGCGGTTATGTCGGGCTTGAACCCGACTGACCCTGGACCCTCGGGTTTGGGACCCACGGTGTCCCCGTCTTGCCCCGGTTTGGGGGAGGGGCGCTAGTCGCCCCACCGTCCCGGCCTGCTTCTGCTGGGGTGACAGACGGCCTCACCTGTCACCCCCAGGCCTGCGCTCATGGAGGACGGAGGTCGTTAAGCGACCTCCGGCGCCTGAGTCGCTTGCGACGCGCGGCGAGCAAGTTGCGGGCTCGGCGGGCCGGGAGAGTTCTAAATCTCTCCCGGGTCTAAATCTCTACTTCGGGATACCTCCGAGAGTGTAAAATTAGCTACAATGTAAGTAGCAAATTATTAAAAAGTAAGTTACATGACACAACCATCAACTTAGTTTCCGGATTCGGACCTTAATCTATGTTTAATTGGTGCCGCAACCGAAACATCCGGAATAGTGTAAATCTATCTATATTTGGTAGCCAATTCCTTTGAGAAGGTATTATATTATTTAAAATCATTTATTCTTAGCTGTTGCATATCCCATACCAGTAAGACCTATGTGTTAAAGGCATTAGAGTAGTGTTAGTAGTGTGTTATTCCAGACTACTAATACATCTCTGTGCCATCGAGCTTATTGCCATTGCTTTGTGCCTAATTCCATCCATTTTTTTTACGTGTGGAGACCCCCACTGGCTCCACCTCACCGTAGCCAGTGATGAGGGTATGTCAGAATCGAACCGACTAAAACCACACGATGTCCTTCCTAAGCGTCCATTGCCGGTCGCCCCCTTAGGAACCGAACAAAAAGAAAAAATCCGGCCAAGTGTGATTTGGACTCGCCCATGAAGGGTTCCGTAGCAGCAAGTAATTTATGACGTATTAAAAACAATATGTATGTATTTACAAAAAAAAAGTATATAAGTATGTTTATCCGCATTCTAGAACCCATAACACAAGCTAGTTAAACTATGCTTACTTTGGGTCTAGAAAGCGCTGTGTAGAATGTCGTAGAATATTTATTTATTTATTTATTTATTTTAACTACTTACTAGATCTCGTTCAAACCAATTTTTGGTGGAAGTCTACATGGTAATATACATCGTATTTTTTTTAGTTTTATCATTCTCTTATTTTAGAAGGTACCGGGGGGGGCTCACATTTTACCACTTTGGAAGTGTCCCTCCCGCAAACTATTCAGTTTAGAACAAAATAATATTAGAAACCTCAATATCATTTTTGAAGACCTAAATGTAGAAGATGGGTTCGATGAAAAAAAAATTTTTGAGTTTCAGTTCTATGTAATTTATTGGTTTTTTTTTCTATTTTTGTGTGAAAATCGTAATGCGATTTACAGAATTCATCCACTTGCCAAGTTTCAACAGCATCGTTCTTATAGTTTCGGAAAAAAGTGGCTGTGACATACGGACGGACAGACAGACAGACATGACGAATGTATAAGGGTTCCGTTTTTTGGCATTTGGCTACGGAACCCTAAAAAATATAGCATGTGAGCGATGCAATACGGCTCGATGGGCGGCTGCCCGGAATAGAAACGAGTAGTGCGGGTGAAACCGCGGGGTATAACTAGTATGTAATTTGCGCGTAAACTTTTGACAATTGAACGTAGACTGAAAAAGGAGCGCAGGGAGGCGCGCAACGAGGTGTATTGTTGTTCACAAGACCAGGTCACACGCTAGGATGCACCGAAAGAATTGGCTGTTTTTTTTTTCGTGCGGAAATCACTTCGGATACCGCCCCGCCCGCTAGCGGGGGGTTATGTCGTGTATCGACTAAAACCGCACGGTGTCCTCCCCAAGTGTCGGGCACCCCGGGACACTTGTTCCCGACAGAGACCACGGCTAGGATACACCGAAAGAATAGGCTGCCATATCCTAACCATTTTGACAAACGCGTACAAGATCAGTTAACCGCCTCCCAGGGCTCGCCTCCCGCCACCTTCAAGCCATCATGGTGAGTTTGTATAAAGATGGTTTTCTTCGCCACCTCGAAGAGCCACTGTTCCAGCCCGTTGCTAATGGGGGTTTCGGCTTGACCTGACAGTGGTTTGTATGAGATCTAATCCATACGTCCCACTTCTGATGATTTCTAATGAGCTTTTCGTCCGTACTGCTCTGAAGGGCCAACATACTATGTATTGCAGAAAGGGTTATCTTCTTCTTCTCTTATTCTTCTTCTCTAATATATAAAAATGAATTGCTGTTCGTTAGTCTCGCTAAAACTCGGGAACGGCTGGACCGATTTGACTAATTTTGGTCTTGAATTATTTGTGGAGGTCCAGAGAAGGTTTAAAAGGTGCTATCGATTGAGGCAGTACGAAGTCTGCCGGGTCAGCTAGTAAAGTATATTTTTTGCAAGGTCTAATTTTGATCTATTTACTTTCAACAGATTACTGCATACATTCTGTTAATGCGCTTTTTTTACGACATTTTATACAGCGCCTCGTAGACCCAAAGTAAGCATAGTTTAACTAGCTTGTGTTATGGGTTCCAGAATGCAGATAGACTTACTTATGTACTTTCTTTTGTAAATACATAAATATTATACATAGAAACACCCAGACCAATGCAAATAGACATATTCATGCATACAAATATTTGCACTTAGCGGGCATCGAACCCGCGACCCTGTCGTAGCAGTCGAATGCACTACCGCTACGCCACAGAGGCCGTCATCATTTTGTTTATGGTTTTGTCAAATGAAAGTCTGTATTAGATTATGTTATTATACTTACATGTTATTATAGTTACATGTTATTATAGTGGAATATACTTTTGACTATTTTGTGGTGTTGCCCACGTCCATAGGTCACGGTAACCGCTTTCCATCCATTGGGTCGTATCCATTTCTGCAACCTAAATGGTATAAAAAAAAGTTAATAAATTGAATTTTAATTAAATTTTCAGAAACCGATTGGAGTATTTACAAGACTAAGCGGTGAACCACTTGACATTAGAGATATGACTACGTTGAATTCAGATTTGTTTAATCACAGAAACCATTTTAGACTTACTACTCATAATGGTAGAGAAAGAATACCAGAGCGTATCATGTTTGCTAAAGGTATTGGTGCTTTTGGGTACTTTGAGGTGACACACGACGTGTCCGAATACATTAAATCTGATGTTTTCAATGGAATCGGTAAAAGGACACCAGTTACCGTAAGATTCTCTACTATATTTCAAAACCTCGGTGGTTCAGATCTGGTGAGAGAAAGAAGAGGTATGGCTGTAAAGTTATATACTAAACAAGGAAATCTAGATTTTGTATGCTCGAACCATCCTGTCTTGTCATTTAAAGACCCAATACAGTTTCCGAGAGCTTTACATGCGTTTAAGAGGAATCCTCGAACTGATCTGTTTGACCATACAGCTAGATGGGATTACACGACTAAAATGCCGTCTGCTCTGACTACCTTATTATGGTCATCTTCTGATTTTGGAATACCAGATGGATTTAGGAGAATCGATAGTTTTGCAATGCATCTATATATTATATATAATACACATGGAGAAAAATTTTATGTGAAATTTAACTTCAGAACAGATCAAGGATTACAAAGCTTGTCTGACGCTCGTGCTAAAGCAATTGCTACCGAGCAACCTGATTATTTCGCACAGGATTTATACAATGCCATTGCTTTGAAAAACTATCCATCTTGGAAGTTAGAGATGGATATTTTGAGAGAAGAAGACCTAATGAAAGTTAATTATGATCCGTTTGACGTAACAAGGTTATGGAAACGAGGAACGTACCATACAGTTCCTATTGGCCGCTTAGTTTTGAATAAACGAGTCGATAATCATTTCAGTGATATTGAACAAAGTGCCTTCAGTCCAGATAACTTGGTTCCTGGCATTTTTGGTCCAGTTGATGCTATATATAGAGCCCGTAAAGTTTTCTATGTGGATGCCCAAAACTATCGTTTGGGATCAAATTACGATAGAATTACAGTAAATGCTCCTCTGTACGTAAAGATGAACAGTCGCGATGGAGTGCCACCTCTACAGGACAATATGAGGGATGCGCCTGTTTATTTCCCAAATTCGTTTAATGGTGCGATGCCTTACGTGGACGAGGGAAGACCATTTAATAATATAGAAGTGTTTCAAAGCACAACCACTGATTTGCAAACACCGGCAGACTTTTACAATGAAATTATAGATAGCGATGCTCACAGACAAAGAATTGCAAACATTTTAGCCAATACATTGCGTACAGTTCCCTGGGACGTGGAGAAGAAAGCTATACGTCTCTTAAACCTAGTATCTGAGGACCTGGAGAAACGTGTGAGGATAGCTCTAGACAAAGTAAGGGCTGTAGATATACCGGCAAGACGTAATCATACAGCACAGTGTATAGCTGATGTAACTCGATTAAATATTCACCACGGAGTGCACCAGCACTTGAAGTATTATGATTGATGTACGCTCATATGGAATTCCTCACCAATGAAATTATTAGGTGTTCATTTATATAGTTGCAGGATAAGTTAGTACATGTGGCCTAAAAATTCAAGGTTTCTTCGATCCATTTAGCTTCATTGCTTACTTCCCAAAATGATTGAGGAAAATCTATAAATTTGCAAAATAAACTCTTGTATTGACTGTCCCAAATAGATACCTTAGGTCTCCATGTTTTTTTCTTAATAAAACGGCATTAAAGGTATTTTTACAAGTCTTTTTTGGCTTTTATCATGTATTTCTCAATGTAAGTATAGTATGTATCAAAAATCCTGAACAAAGTCGCGCATGTGCACTTACTGGCCAATCGAAATACCGATAAAAGGACTGATTAACCATTGACGGCCCTTTATATGAGCCCTTTGAATGATTTTGACTTTTATAATCTAGTTCCACCCGCGTGGTGTTCAGATCTCGTTCCCGCTACCCATGGGACCCTATTCCACCACTACAACCTATATAAGATACACAATGACGCGAAAAACATGACGCGTCGCACCCTGTGCCTGCTTCTGTTAGGGTGACAGCTAGCCCGAACCGGCCCCCCAGGCCCGCGGTTTTTTCATATTTAGTCCGTCAACTTGACTGCACTCCGCCTGATGGTAAGCTGGGGTGAAGTCCAAAAAGTATTAACCACCATTTCCAGAGGTTGTCCCTAGAAGGGTGGCCCCTACCTAGATACCAATACCACGCCCACGGCCATAATGTACCCGGGAGCTTGCGGGGCACCTGGGCGCAGGGCCATACGGGGCGAAGGCCGCTTCGAAACACCTACCTTCACTTACTACGTAACAATCACTTTACTTACCTTTTTTTTTCGCGTGTGGAAACCCCCACGGGCTTCACTGCATCGGTGCCGTGGGCGTGTCGGAATCGGACCGACTAAAACCACACGGTGTCTTCCCCAAGTTTCCATTGCCGGGCACCTCGAAAGGATAACCCCAACAAAAAGTATATAGGCAACTACTAGGTACTCGTAGCTATAAGTAATTATGTATTGATTTAAAAATGGAATATAAAATTTGAAGGAATTATTGGGGCCTTTTGAGCCCCTACGGCTCCTCTATCTCATGGTGAGAGGGAAGTGACACCAATAGGCGTCCTCCTGTCCCAGAGCCCCCAGCTGGAGCCACTTCAAGGAGACACAGGCGCCTTATTCTCTGCGAGGGTGGAGGAACACACTTCGCCATCGGTTGCAGCGCCTCAAGCGCCCGACTTGGAAGATGACGTCTCGTTCGAAGTCACTTGGATAGATCAAGAGGTAGCGGTGTTACAACTCAAAATTACAAACACCGCTCTAGGGCCTGACGACATACTAGACTCTAAAGACCCTCTGATTCCGACTAGGACAGTTCTTTAGCGTATGCCTCGAGCAGAGCCGATTTCCGAATATATGGAAGACGGGGTAACTGGTCTTCATCCGCTAAGTAGGGCGCTCTGTAGACTCACCGACTGATATAGCACCTAATATGGTTAAGACGGCCTCAGGGCCGCATGCATCCGCAAGCATCTGAGTCGTTCCGCAGCATTCCCCCTGTAAGGGACTGGTCGCGGGTTCAAGTCCCGTCCTAGATGTTCTCTTTTTCCGATCTAAACCTTTAGAAAAAAGTAAGCATACAAAATGCTTAAAAATTTAATTGAATTAATTAGGCGGAGTCATCAAAAAAACAATGTTTAAAAATGACTGTAAAGTTGTTCATTGTTTCCGTAGTTCGCAAGAATTACGGTAGATGGCTCCAACGTCGCCTTAAGACGTAATAATGTATCGGAGAATTTCGAATATCTGGGACGTGTCTAGGTGGCTCAGTTGGTCAGAGCATTCCTCCTGTAAGGGACTGGTCGCGGGTTCAAGTCCCGTCCTAGATGTTCTCTTTTTCCGATCTAAACCTTTAGAAAATAGGTAAGTATTACTAAAACTAATCGTTCTGTGATGCGCCTGCCACACGGGAGACCTCTCACGTTCCTTTTCTGGCGCCTTTTTGTCATGCATCACTGCTTAGCAAGAGAAGACGGCGGCATTCCAAACATTCTTGATGTCTTCAGAACAGTCCCAGCAATAGCGGCATTCGGGTGTTGGCTTCCGACCTATGCGATGCAGGAACTCACTTAATCTACGGTGAGGCATCCCGTACCCCTCCCCCATTCCCGCCTTAACCCCGAACTGAGACACACTTTTTGCTAATTACTTAATTTGAATGTTTATATTTTCATAAGAACTTTTTAAAATATTGTATGTTGTGTTATTGGTTTTTCTTACCTAAACTTGACCTTTAACACATTTCTCGCTGGTCAGGTTAAAAAGTTTTATTACCTTGTTTCCCGAGATAACTTTTTTAATGTCTCGTACCTTAAAACTAGGATTTCAGTGCAGGGTGCGACTGAAATAAATTGAGCTGAGCGAGCAGGAATCTTACTTGAAAATAAGACATCTTACTATACGGTCGCGCACTTAGCTAAGGCCGCGCCCTGTTTTTCGGTGATTATTCCTCAATGGTACATCGGACATGAACCATCTCGCTTCAAAACACTCCTCAGTGTCCACACTATCACCGTGGTAAATTTGGTCAAGATCGCGCGAGTGGTTACGGAGGAGTTCAGCCACCAACAAACGGCTATGCCGCGTATAAGAGCTTCGCTCGCTCAGCTCAATCAATTAGCATGTGGCTGCTAACTGATATAAACGTAAAAATAACTTTGCTTGTTGAAGAAAAATATCTAATTTTATTGTTTACGTGCAAATTTTACTAAATTGATTTCACTGCCATCTGTATTTACTTGAGGGCACTACGAGTACATTGTTCATTGTAGATTTGTAGTCTTCTGAAATTTGACTGTCGGTAGTGTGGTAAGTACAATAATGACAAATATAATTTTATTGAATTTTTAAACAAAAATGAAATAATGGACATAAACCTGTAAAACAAGTACTTGAGTGATTACATCTATGATTTTTTTTCTCGAAGGTTATTGATATTTTAAATCAGAATTTATTTTAATACCAGTATAAAAAGTTTTACCTATATAACAAAAAATGAATAGTTATGTTTATGTAAATATTTGTTTAATTGTTTAATCATACGCCCTTAATAATGTGCCCGGTAGATGGCAATAGGCTCGCCCCCTATTACATTGGGGCCTAAACATAAATGGCGAATCGTGGGTGTGTAATACACCTCTGCCTAACCCTTTGGGGATACAGGCGTGAAGTTATGCTATGTGTGTGTTATGTTTGTTATTTAAAGTACAATAATGAGTTTCGAAAAAGGCTCGGAACATGAGAATGGCCTATAGTTAGTGAAATATATAACCGGAATTAGAAACACAATTTGATGCATCCTTTTTTTCAATTGATGTTCATTAAACGCAAGTGCACACATCCCAACCGCATTAGCAATTTTATTGACCAGTCTTTCAGAATCAGTTCATATAAAACAAAGGACGCGTTCCCACTTCCCACTGTTAAAAAAAACAGGTAAATTTAACGTTGGCAACAATAAACAAACTCTTCTTCCTTGGTTATGGCTTAAAGGTCTTGTAACCAAGCCAAAAAACTTCAAAAAAAAATCTTCTTCGGGTATAGGCAATGGTGTTAGCAGCAGTTTGTATTAAATAATTTGAATTCATTTATGGCAATACCGACACAGTGAACTGAGCCATCGCCCTGCCAACGGTGTCATGGCGGATTGACTTCTTAAGGGTTTTTTTTTGCAATAACTGACTAGTTAATGTGCTTTTTAGCAATTTGATCTTTGATTTCTGTTAATCATTTCACGTGTTACAAAATAGTTAATAATGCGCGAATACAAAATAGTCGTATTAGGTAGTGGAGGCGTGGGAAAGTCCGCCCTGACAGTACAGTTCGTACAAGGCATCTTTGTCGAGAAATACGACCCCACCATCGAGGACAGCTATCGGAAACAGGTGGAAGTTGACGGACAACAATGCATGTTAGAAATTTTGGACACGGCTGGTACAGAGCAGTTCACAGCAATGAGAGACTTATACATGAAGAATGGCCAAGGATTTGTCTTAGTATACTCGATCACCGCACAATCAACGTTTAACGATCTACAGGACCTGCGAGAGCAAATCCTTCGAGTAAAAGACAAGGACGATGTACCTATGGTGTTGGTTGGCAACAAGACGGATCTGGAGGCAGAGCGCGTGGTTGGTAAAGAGCAGGGCAGTAATCTCGCCCGCCACTTCAACTGCTCCTTCATGGAGACCTCGGCGAAGGCTAAAATTCATGTGAACGATGTATTCTATGACCTAGTGCGACAGATCAACAGGAAATCACCTAAAAAAGAGGAACCCAAAATCAAAAAAGTGAAATGTGTAATTTTGTAAGTGCCGCCTCAGCCTCCGATGCGTCTAGGTATAAAATATTTAATAATTTGAAAGACTTCTTGTACCCAGATTTGGCTCTCGACTGTTCCCAAAATTAACTAGGTCGGGTGTTGAGTTGCTTGGTAATCATACCTTTAGCATTTCAAGAATGAGCATTTGTTGAGTTATTGTGATGAAGTGCCGTAGCATGGGTGGAAAATCCACAGAGCGTTTTGGATGATATCAAGATACCTATCTATACAATTGTGTAACATCTGGTACTTCATAGTTTATATTTTGATAGTTGTATCTAATATTCAATTCAATGGTTCTGTGTGTCTTTCACTCTAGAAGTTCCAATTGTAATGTGTGGATGCCGTTAGGTTCAGAAGTTGTAAATGGTTATAAATTTAATTACTACTTGATGTAAGTATAAACCATATTCATTTATTTTGGGGCCATGAGGAGTATGTTCTAGAAAATCCTGTGACAATACTGATTATCCATTACATACTAATTTTCTAAACTTGCACCACTTTCTGCTGAATGCATTTCTTAGTATATACTTCTCATTGTCATAGTTAATTATGATTTTCAAATATATGAATAGCTACTAAAAATATTTTTGTTTTAATAATAAATATTATTAATAATGTTAGGTACAGACAGTACTCTGAGATGTAATTGAATAGGAAAATTGTGTGTGCACCAATTTGCCATGAAATTATCTTTCAAGGTTCTACTAAGCCGACAATATATAATTGTTCAGCAAATGGTTACATGTTAGTGACTGCATTTATATATTTATTATATATTACTGTCTGGACCTAATATAGATATAGTTTACCATTTAGTAGTTATTATCTAATCATACTGATAAAGGGAGAGGCTGAAACTTCTGAACAACTGTGTGATAGAAGGAGCAGGCTCTGAAGAGACCTGGGTATTGTGCCAGTAGGCCTGAACCAGTATGTAATGTTTAAATATGTGAATTAAGGATACATACATTAAATTTTTTCAGATATATTATTGTCTTGTTATATAATTCAGATTTATCAAGTGAAAAGTTGATAATGTGTCACCGATTAGGACTCGGTAATTTTGAACAAATATTAGAGAGCCTTAGGTGATTGCACCCTGTGACCTTAGAGATTCCAGTGTCTACCCGAGGTGCCCTGATGCCTTGTGTTATGATTGTACACCACAGGCTCACACTTCATACTATAAACCCCTAACCTATGAAATTGAGAATTAAGAAATTTATCGTTATTGTAAATGAATTAAAGTTTTATTATAACTGGCTCATTTAAATACAAATTATCAACCTGTGTTTTGCTGCTAGAACTTTGTTAAACTTATAAATATATAGGTGTTCAAATATTGTTACGGAATTAGATGTTTCTCCAACTCTTTTTTCAGTTAACATGTAAGATTTAGTGCACAAGGATATTGGATAGGACTTGATCTGAGTTGAATTATATTTTTTATATATACTGTGAAAATTAAGAACTTGTATATTTTTATCTTTTCAAATCAATAATGGACATGTACAATAATCTATTAATTTCATTTTTTTGCATAAATAAAACCAATTTAAATATGTTCATTGTGCATTGGGGTATATTTTGTTCCCCTCGAGGCGTGCGCGGCCGCGGGCGGCGCTCCCGTGACGCCAATCGAGGTCGCGCCGTGATGAGTCACATCCCAGGCCGCGCGGCCACACGCCTCGCCCGTCGCTGGTACCCCACCGTCTATCAAATAAACGTCAATTGGGTCGGAATTTTAATGGGATTTAATTAATTGAAACTACCATATACCATCTACAACTATTTTATTGACTTCATGAGTGTAAAAAAGTTACATAAATGTGTACTCATTACAATATTGATATCAACATACACAAATAAAATAATACCTATATAATTATTATGGCAGTGTGACGTGGCGGGCGTATGTCGAGATTCTAGTAACATAAGAATTGACACAGTCCAATGGAAATGAACACAATATGCCTAACATTACATATATCTATATGAACTGGATAGCTAAGCAATCAATCTATGATGCAAAAGAAGTGTTGGGTTACATTGCAGGTCTCACCCCATCACGTGTAACAAGGTCTAATACATAGATCGAGCTCACTCTGGGGTACGTGTGGCAGAAGAAAACTAGCATCTAGTTACATATTTATGGTGAGGGTGTTTACAAAGAGGACGATAGCTGGTGCGAAATAGAGTAGTGAAACATTCTACCATTTTGATCTTTCGACTTGTATGCTTATCGGACGAGACTGCAACAGGGTCAAATGTTAGCAGGATCATTGTTGTTAGTTTACAAACTAATATATTAATAACCCAATATTAGGTGCAAGTATCTATGTTTATCAACAATTACATTTTTTTTATAGTCGCAAAGACCGATAAGCAGTATCCGCGGCATTTCGTCTGTTTATGAAATGTTGATAGCTGCACTGCCTCGCCCCCTTTTCGATAAAGTGGGAGGTGAAACTTTGTATTTAGGTAACGTAAACATTTTTTTACGTGTACATAGATACTCTCGTTCTGGAAAATCCACTTTAATAGTTGCTATTGTGTATTAATAAAGTGTTGTGCTCGGTATAAGGCGGATGACTGTTTAAAAACAATGTTCGTAAGTAGTTGAAGCGGAAAACGTGATATTTAAGTAGGTACCTAAGTGCTCATACATTTGTTAGTACACAAATAACTTAATTTAAACAAATTCCCAGTTTTAATACAATCTGACTACATAGTACAGGTGACTTCCTATATTTAATATAAAAAATTTGCATAATCACACGATAAATGTACCCTATGTATTATATCAAACAGAGAAATCTTTATAATATTTTTTTATATACTTAGACACTACGAACACAATACATCCTACATCATAATAATAATACCTATATTATATAAGTGACGTCAACATTAATAATAAATATAGTGATAAAACTGGTACACAAGTAACTAAAGGAACATTCACACATCATTGGTATTATTACGTTTTGGTCCATAAAAAGTAAATGACTAGAGGAACACTTAAAAGAATAACATCAATTTCCGTTTTAATGCTAAATCATGTTTAGTCATTATTTGCGGAAATTCCACCAGCAGCAACTAAATAAATGACTAGTATAAACTTTAATTAAATATTCGTACTTTTTTAAATAAAATGTTACGAATTAATTTAGCCATATTCGCAATAGTTCAAATACTTGTATGCTATATTCTATGATTAGCCAAAATACAATCATGTCCTGCGAATTCTAAAAAATCGTAAGAATCAAGACGCTGACCACACAATTTACGCGTAGTCTCACTACTAGACTTGATTGAGTCATTGGCGTTAAAAAAAACGCTTCCTCCACATTTCCGGTCTTTGAACTGACCTCAGCATGATTCATCGTTTAAGACGCTTTGACTCACGGCTGATAACAAATCACTATTAAATGACAAATTATTTCTCCTAACTTCATGAATCGTGCATTATCCATTCTTGCACCGAAGATTAGGAACAATTCCACCGTTCGAATTCCAATAGAATTATTGTTGCCAATAGATTCATCTCATACAAATGTTTATTTAAGAGACATGTCTACTAATACAATTAAGAATTGAATTTTGATGTAAACATGCGGCCGTTGATATGCCGACAGTGATGACGTAATACACGTCTAACCAAAGTACAATGGAAATTCGGTAATACTTTGAGGAATATTAACATTATTCAACATTTCTGTCTATTTCGAACAGAAATTGGTTTCAGGAGCTACATTTTATACTAACCGTCGTTATAATCGCCCTCGCAAGAACAGACCGTACCATATTTGTTCTGCCGCTGCTTACTCATTAACATTTACGAATGTTTTTTTAACAATACTAAAAATAGATAACATTGTCATTCAAAGTCGTTGATAAACAAATTGACTAGGAAACAACATTGGTCGTTATCCATTGTGAACTAATTTGCACATGGCAGCCTCAAATTAGGTAGGTACCGTAATGGGAACTAGAAAGAACACATCTTAGTATAAATTACACTATTTGTAATTTCATTGTATGGTAATGGACGATTGTAAATGCGCTGGCAGCTCGTTATTGGTAAATATCGCCGATTGTGGGAATGTTTGGTTTATTTGGACGAGTCGTAACTGTCGTTGAGCGGAGGCAGACTGTGTGTGAGTGTGTTGTCCAATTTCCTGGCCTCGCTTTCCAATGTGTAACAATCTAACGCTGGATCCTGCGAATAAAATGATTGTTATAGTTAATAATTATAAGAATTACGTCACTTTGACAAAAGGTAATTGTAGGTACCTTCCTTAACGTTTTGTTATAGCTCAGTACTTCGTACCTCACCTGCAGGGTTGTTTATTTTGATGATAGTACCTACCTACAATTTATTAATCTGAAATTATTATCGCAGCCAAAAGCCTTGAAAAAATGTTCAAGCTATGAACGGGCTGACTCTGGCTACCGAACTATTTTTTATTTGGGAAGAATGAAAGATAAATGAAAAGGTACCTAGGTACAAGTCGGATCGTATCCGGACTTCACGACGTTGAGGTGAAGGATTGGCAGAAGGAAGCAGCGTGGCGATTACGACATGAGCACTCCTAATAAGGTATGTACTATTTAGGTTCGCATTCTAGGTCAAAACATTATTAAAGATCTAAGTTGCTGTACTATGATTGTGAACTGTTTGTACACCTAATAAAATAAATAAATAAATAAATTATGAAAATTAATATCTACGATAAGTTGAAATCATGTGAATTCCTCCTGATATAGGCTTATTAGAAGCTAGTTGGAGCAATTGGTACAATCAATTTGAGCCATTGTCTCAATACAGTATCAGATGATGAGACGTAAGCAATTCCAAATTGCATTGATTAATTTGTTATCCTCCCAAAATTTACGTAATTATCTTTGCTTTATTTCAAGTCTAGAAACTACAGTTAGTAAATCTATGTTTGAGCCGTTGTAACAAAACCTACCATAACAATTTTGAGAGTGAGTTTAACTCTAAACAGTATAGTATAGTATTTCCCCCTTAAAACCCTCCAGCTAAGCTAAATTGCTTGTGTCAGGAGTTGGTTCACCTCGGTAGTGTAAAGGACGAACTCGAGACCTCTCGATCGTAAGGCTGAAAATTAGAGGAAATAACGATTTCTTGCGCTTTTTTATTCAAACTTTAAAGTGTGGGCAGCCTCTTAAAGAAGTTAATACACTTTTGGTCGACATTTTCGCCAAGCCTTAGCTAGCCTTGTCAAATACTATCCATCTACCTACGTTGCAAATTAATAAGTAATACCTTAGATAATCCGTCCACGATATAGTTATTTCGTGGCCGCTACGCTGTCGTAAGGCTGACACCACTGCAAAAGGACACGGGCTGACGAAAATTAGAGGAAATAACGATTTCTTGCGCTTTTTTATTCAAACTTTAAAGTGTGAGCAGCCTCTTAAAGAAGTTAACACACTTTTGGTCGACATTTTCTCCAAGCCTTAGCTAGGCTCGTCAAATACTATCCATCTACCTACGTTCAAATGAATAATACCTTAGAGAAGCCGTTCACGATATAGTTATTTTGTGGCAGCTACGCTGTCCATACGCTGTGATATAAGTGCTCGAAGTTGCGTTACCTACATTTTCCCAGTAAGTACCCACAAAAATCTGTACCTACCTAATTACTAGGCAAAGTAAGTAATAATATGAGGAGCTGGCGCACAAAACGGTATAATTACATGAAATGAAATTACACATGAGCAGGAAAAATTGAATGAAACTTGCAGTGCGCTTTGGCATAGTTTTTTATTTCCGTTTCACATTTTTAGGCTGTTTTGATTGGAAATGACTTGAGATTCGTAATAAGTGGGCCTAAAAAACCCCCAAACTAGAAAAAAAGTATTTTGAACAGAGGCGTAATTATTGCGTATTGTTCGCCAGCTCGTCATATACCTACCCAGGTAAGCTTGTTATTGTATAGTGAGCAGATATAAACTGATCACAATGCAGACAATTGTTTTGAACTTACCTTAATATTGTCTTTGTTGTACCGAGGTAGTAAGGGGTTTAAAAACTAGTGTCCGATCAATAAGGGGCACATAGGTATCCTAAATACATAACCATATATGAAATTAAAAATAATCGTATCGTATCCAATAATATTTAGCGGCGGCCCACAACACCGCCCCCCGTTGGCTGCAACGCCCCGCCCTCTTGTGTTTTTTTTTGTGAGAGGGTTTGTACACAAATTGGCCCACCTGTGTTGCCATGTGAGTTTCTGCATTGACCTAAATTTTATTGTAGTTATTGTGGGGTAATTTTTATCATTATTTATTATTGGTACTACCTACTTCGGCCGTTCCGACCCATTCGTGGTGCGAAAAAGTAGGCCCCTTCCACTCTCTTGATGGAACCGCAGGCAACAGTTAGTTGGTTATAGACTTGATTTTGATGCCAATATAGCCACTTAGCCGCTAGCCGAGGTGGGAGTCTCCACACGGCAAAAAAGGTATGCGTTAGATATACCTACTGTCTTTATTTGCATACGTTTTTAGCTTGGGGGGCAAACACATATCAATGTATAACACAGTATCCGGCTTTACGCACTTCGGGAAGCATGAAAGTCCGGCTGAGATCGGCTTGCTTCGGTATTGTAAAGCGTTTATCTTTATCTAGGTAAGGCTATGAACGTTTGCAATACCGGGAGTCATGTCATTCGCGCGAACCTTAAGAATATAGCATACTGCTACTTAACTTAGGACTTGAGGACAACTCTGTTCCTTTAGTGCAACCTTATAAGACATATTACTAGGGAATATTAAGTAAGAAGGTGTCCTTAAAGCAACGTGTAGCAGAAACTAGTATCGCCAAACTCCCATATTATGACCAATGACGTAACACAAGCAGTGATGTACATTTTTTTTTTTTTTTATCGTGCGGAAATCCCTTCGGATACCCCCCCCGCGTGCCAGCGGGGGCGGTTATGTCGGGCTTGAACCGACTAAAACCGCACGCCGCCTCGGGTCTACAGACGCCGGGGTGTAAGGTTGCCCATAGAGCATATGCCTCGCACCCCGAGCAGTGATGTACCTAATCTGATAAAATTTTCAAGTGTTCTGTTGAAAATTTGGCTGTTACCCTAAAAGTAAATGTCAGTTATACTGGCGGCACGCTATGATATATGATAGTTTAATAGCCAATCGCGATGTTTACTATATTGAACAGTTTTACAGCGTTATGGAACACAATTTCGGCTATAATGCACATCCTCTTAATTCCATATGCCGAGGGTAGATATTACTTTGAGAACATTATACAGGTGCAAGGTGCCGTGGGAGAGAGAATACTGGTAAGATATTTGCGTCATTGAGAATACCTATAAAGAACTTAAGGAGCTTCGATAACCGAACAATTATTTTAAGGTTCTTTTTGGTGCTATCGTCTGTACAGTGGAGGGATATCCCCTAATGAAGCGACTTCAATATGAACAAGAATTCCCCTACTATATATAATATTGATATTGTATGAATTTCCTTAAACTATAAACAAGTCATAATTGGTGTGTCCCTTATGACACAGAGTATGTAAGGCACATGTATGTTCCGAGAGGGCCATAGTTTACCCGAGCTGGCTAGGGCCAGGGCGGCGAGGAGTGTCGTGCGGTGTTCCACAGGGTTCGGTCCTAGGGCCACTCCTGTGGAACATCGGATACGACTGGGTGCTGCGCGGTTCGTTGCTCGAGGGCGTCAGCATAACGTGTTATGCTGACGACACCCTCGTTATGGCGCGGGGAGCAACGCACCGAAGCGCGGCACTAAAGGCCACGGCAGGGGTTGCTCAAGTCGTGGGTGGAATACGGCGGCTGGGACTCGAGGTGGCTCTCCACAAATCCGAGGCTATGTGTTTCCACGGGCCTCGGAAGGGGCCACCTGCGGGAACCAGCATAACCGTAGGGGGCGTAAGCATCGGCATCGAGCCCACAATGAAGTACCTTGGGCTCGTACTCGATAGCCGATGGGACTTCGGATCTCATCTCCGAAGTCTGGTCCCGAAACCGACGGTGGCTGCGGCCGCGCTATCGCGGCAGATGCCCAACGTTAAGGGACCCAACGCCCCTACTAGGAGACTGTACCTGGGGATCGTGCGAAGCATGGCCCTGTACGGGGCCCCAGTATTGGCGGAGACTCTGGCGGCCCGCAACGTGGCTGTATTAAACAGCCCGTTAAAAGCGATGGCCGTCAGAGTCATCAGGGGGTATCGCACGATCGCCGTCGAGGCGGCATGTCTCCTAGCCGGGGCCCCTCCATGGGACCTGGAAGCGAGAGCCCTTGCGCTGCTGTACCAGTGGCGCAAGGAGGCGCTGGAGCGGGGCCATATGCCGGAGCCCCGAGAAATCAGGGCTCAGCGGTCCCAGCTCCACCAGGAACTCATGGAGACAAGGAGGGTGCGACTTGAGTACCCAAGGTGGGGGGAATCCACCATTGTGGCGGTGAGACCGATCATGAAGGAGTAGTTGGAGGGACCATGGGGACCTCTCCTACCGGATGTGCCAGATGGTTACCGGACACGGGTGTTTCGGTAGGTATCTGTGGCGCATCCACCGGGAGACAACGCCGCAGTGCTAGCACTGCGAGGATCCTGGCGAAGACACGGCGCTCCACACGTTGGTGGAGTGCCCTGCGTGGGCGAGTCAACGCCGGGATCTCGTTGCGGTCCTGGGCGTGGACGTTCTCTCGTTGGAGACCATGGTGAGGGCCGTGGTCTCCGACGGGAGCAAGTGGCACGCCACCGCCTCTTTCTGCGAGCAGCTTTAACTGGAGCGATTGCTGTCTTGGGGTTGGAGTCAGAGCCTCGTGCTAAAATCAGTAGACCTACCATGAAATGTTCATCCGCAATTGCGTGCCCGCACTAAACACGAACGAAAGAAGTGTCATTTAGGTACCATGAAGTTACTTCGGGTTTTGTTCTTTCGGTCGGGTCCATGAAGTATGTTCGAGACTGAATCAAACATATCAAGGAGGTTTTTGTTTACAATATATTTCTATTAAAAAATCAACTATTATAAACCAGCATATTAAAAATACATTCCTTTGTATTGCATTGTGATAACATTTTGACCTTTTGAAATAAGTCATATAGTATCGTTTTTTAATTATTATTTTTTTGGCGCGCTCTCAAAATTCCGAATTTTGCAATTTTGGGTCGTTTCATGCTAGGGTTAGGCCGAATGAACTGTCATGTACCGTCTTCGAGCCCGATTGCGGGATAAGTGCGTTTCATAGTACCGATTGCCTGAAATTTCTGTCCGCATTGCGGATGTTTCATGGTAGGCCTGCAGGAGGTTAACCGGTTGCAGATAAGGTTTGGCTTGGTTGGGCCCCATATACCCCGCTGCGAACTGAATCTATGTTATAATAATAATAATTCTCGAAAATGGTCGAATCACGTTACATTGGGATCGGTCTATCATCACGGACAGGACTATTGTAGGCAATAAGGCTGATATAGTGGTGATAGATCGATTAGTCTTGCAATGATTGTTGATATCACCATTTCTCATGACGAGAACCTTATGAAAACTGAAAAAGATAAACAAAGTATTTGGATTTGGCTCATGAGGTTGTCGACATGTGGACTGTGGATTCGGCGATCATTGTCCCGATAGTTGTATCAGTCCACGGACTGATTACCAAGAGCCTCGACAAGCGCCTTAAGAAGCTCACGTTGGGCAGCTGGATTAAGGGCCTGA
The DNA here is from genome assembly GCA_946251805.1 of Cybosia mesomella. Taxonomy (NCBI): domain Eukaryota; kingdom Metazoa; phylum Arthropoda; class Insecta; order Lepidoptera; family Erebidae; genus Cybosia; species Cybosia mesomella. Next base: position 28,133,660 of record OX276400.1, on the reverse strand, counting down.
TGCAGAAGGCAGAACTTTATATTTTTAAATATTGTAGGTCGTTACATATGCAATTGCCGTTTTTCTTGACGAAATTGGAGGAAACCCAATTTTCAGTACTAACATTTTTGCATTTATTTAGGAATGACAAATCCAAATTTTATGTTTTTTTTTGTGTATGAATGAGACAACATTAAGCTAACAAACAGCAACTTTTATTACATTATTGAAAAGTGACAGCTGTTAAGTAATACGAAATTTATCATCAAAATGGATAGCATTTAAGAAGTACTGTTTTTGAAGATCGAATAATTTATCAAGCGGCCAATAAAAACAAAATTTAATACAGAGTTGTAAAATCTTGAAATCAACTTTCAAACAAAATATAAATAATGGTAATAGCTATTAAATTCAGGAATAACGAACTCATGAATTTGTAAGAAAATTTCGGCAATTTCATAGGTAAAGACCTATTATTTGTTTTCTTTTTTATTGAGTGTATTTAAAAATATTTTTTTTAAGTTATAAAATGAATAAAGAGAATAATAATTGTTAATTGGTTTCAAATATGTACGAAATTATTAAAAAAGCCTTATTTTAATGTTTTACTACTCACTTTGAAAGCACCGCAAGAGTTCCACGTGGTACTACTAACTATATGATACAATCAACGACAAAAGTAGGTTAACAAATTCTAATTCATGGAATCACCTTAGTTAAACCTTCATAAAATATAAAATAACATAACATACCTTCACGCCTGTATCCCCGAAGGGGTAGGCAGAGGTGTATTACACACCCACGTTTCGCCAGTTATGTTAAGGTCCCAATGTAATAGGGGGCGAGCCTATTGCCATCTACCGGGCACAATATTAAGCGAGCGATAATTACCATTTATTAATGCACACATAACAACGAAAAGTCAGAGGTGTGTGCCCGGGGCGATTGGGGATCGAACTCGAGACCTCGTCTCAGCAGTCCGTTACGTACGCCACTGAGCTATCGCCGCTATAAAATAAAACATGTTTTTTTTTCCTTTTCCCTTTAGGGATTATAAAATTAGTTATACATGTATTTGAATATAAAAAAGGTTTGTAACTATAATAATGTTTCTACTTTTGTCGTTGACTGTACCTTTTTTTTTTTTTTATCGTGCGGAAATCCCTTCGGATACCCCCCCGCCTGCCAGCGGGGGCGGTTATGTCGGGCTTGCACCGACTAAAACCGCACGCCGTCTCGGGTCTTCAGACGCCGGGGTGTAAGGTTACCCATAGAGCATATCCCTCGCACCCCGGCTGACCCTGGGCCATCTCACCACTAACAGCATGGCTCATCCTGTCTCCTCTGAAAGCAGAGGAGTACGGAGAGCGATGTGTTCCCGCCACGTTGGGTATTGGCCGACGATCAATGCCAACCCTATGAAGGGGTGAAGGGGAAGCCATTGACCGCCGCCCAGGGTGTACCGGCCGCTCCGATTCCGTTCCCCCCGGACTGCAGCGGGATCGGAATCGGAGCGACACTCGAGGAGGTTACCCAACACCCCCCCCCCCCCCCCCCCGTGTTGACTGTACCTAATCTGTGGTATTTTAGACACGTGGAATTCTTGACCGACTTACGAGTTTCCCACTTCTTATACCTATTACCTGATTCATTCACGAGTTATTCTCCGCCGCAATATTCTACTATAATAATTTAAGTATAGTTTTAATTTTGTGAATGAGGTGAGGCTTATAATGAGAAACGAGATGATGTCACAAGACAAACTCAAGACATAATTATTAGCTGCTGGTACGATGGGCCTTATTTTTAACCCCCAACGCAATATAGTGTTATAAGTTTGACGTGTCTATGTGTGTGTCTGTGGCATCGTAGCTTCGGGACGGATGAACCGATTTAATAGTTTTTTTTTGTTTGAAAGGTGAAGTAGTCGGGAATGTTCTTATGTCAGGTTTTAAACTTTTTAATTAATTGATATTACGGTTTCACTCAAGCTTACATATTTTCTCTATAGTCGGAACAGGCGGAGTGGAGTCTACCTCAGTCAAATCTATAATATAAAACAAAGTCGCGTTAGTGATGACCGAGATAAACTCAAGAACGGGTGGGATTCATGATCTTTGATTTTTTAGATTTCTTTCCGCTTATCCTCATTTTGTGAGGTTTTATTACGGAAATCGCCACGCCAGCCGCCCCCCACCGGCCAGATCAGGGGGTGGTTATGTCGGACTCGAAACGACCAAGAACTCACGCCGCCGTCCTAAATCTTTAATGTGGGGGTGCAACGAGACATTCACGAAATAAATTTAGCTGATAACATAACCAAAATAACGTGATGCTAAGACGGAACAAAATTCGCCTCGTCAGCTAGTATTAAATAAAATATGTTTAAGGAGGTATGTATTGTATTGTATGTAGTGGTCTGTCAGTGTCGAAGAAGGCACGGCACGACATGCGGTTCATAACGGCGTGCAAGTCCCCACATTAATGTATGGAAGTGAAAGTTGGGTATGGCAGAAAAATCAGGAAAGCAGAGTGAATGCAGTGGAGATGCGGTCATTGCGTAGTATGTGTGGAGTAAGGTTGGCTGATAGGAAGAGGAATACAGATATACGAGAATGGTGTGGCCTGAAAGAGAATGTTGTTACAAGAATTGAAAAGGGTATGCTAAGGTGGGTTGGGCACTTGGAAAGAATGAGTACTGAGCGAATGACACACCAAGTATATAAGGCAGATGTAAGTGGGCAGGCAACCCGGGATCGACCTCGCAGAATATACACTGATCAAATTAATGAGGTTTTGAAAAAAGGGCAGGTCAAAAGCACTCGAAACCGGCGGGCTTGCATGAAAGGGATAATGACAGTGAAGGAAGCTCGTGAAGTATGTAAGGACAGAAGCAGATGGCGGGCTGTTGTCTCTGCCTACCCCGGTGGGAAAAAGGCGTAAGTATAGGTAGTAGTAGTAGTAGTAGTAAATCTCTTTATTGTATGTACACAAGAATACTCCATACATAACATAAGCTGGTAAATGTATTTAGGTATGTATTATCTGTTTCATTAGTCGGCATAGTTTAGACTAAAATTATTAGGACTATGATAGCGGGCGCAGGAATGTGTTCCCTGACATGAATGTGCCGTCTTATTTTTTCACTAATTCGTAGGTACAGTCGCACTCAGAAGTAGCTACACATTAACACATTTACAAACGATCTTTGCACTGAAATAAATCATTAATCCGATCATGTTTATATATTCATGTAATCTTTAGAAGATAAATTTAACATTTTTAAAATTTTGTTTATTATTTCATGTAAATTTTTAGAGCTAAGGCTTGGAATGTGTTAAGCTAATACCGATGGCGGCTGTACCTACTAACACGTGGAAAAAGTGATCTACTGTGGAAGAAGGCACGTATCATTCTTCGCCTTACGAGCATCGCCTAAATTTTATGCTAATTAATACCCGAGGCTCAGGCTGCACGAAGATCGGTTATAGTTTTTGGTTATATCTCCGGTTCTAAGTAACCAATTGCAATCAAATATACGGCAGATTCTAAGTCTGACTAAGACCTTTCAAATAGAAAAAATCGCATTAAAATTCGTTCAGTATTTTTTGCGTCCATCGCGAACAAATAGACAAGAATTTAAAAAAATAATTGTGTGTTTATCATAACCCAAGTTTTTTTTTTTAATCTCCAGTGTACAGAAAACTAATTTGTAATTTTATAATAGTATAGATAGATAGAGTTTTATAGTTCTAGTTTTTATATTTTTTCAAAAGTATCACATATTTGTGCACTAGATAACATCGTCATAAATTAAATAGCTTATTGTGACTCTAATATACTTTGCCATACTTTAGCCAGCATGCATGGGCCAACTCAACTGAAAAAATGCCGCCCTCTCAAATAATTTCGACTTTAAATAGCTGTATGCTGCATTTAATTGATTCTGAGTGTCGGAAGCCTGATCACAATTTTAGCTTTTTCCTATTATCCTCTTTTCCCCTCCGCCTTCCTCTCCATAGGTTGCAGCGCACGAGATATACCTTAGGTACCGCTAGCATTCATAGCCCACTGTGACCATTCATCACCACGAGAAGGTTCATGTACAGTCAACAACAAAAGTTGATTAACACTAAAATATTTACAATGTAACATGTTTATCCGCATTCTGGAACCCATTACACAAGCTAGTTAAACTACTGCTAATTTTGGGTTTAGAAAGCGCTGTGTAGAATGTCGTAGAATATTGTTTATTTATTTAAATTGATATATACCTAAGCAGTTTTATAATCCCCAGAGGATTGTTAAAACTGCGGAAGTTAATATATTTCATATTTTGTTTATTATTTTATTAAAGGTTTTGACTTTTCGTATTTATGTGTGTTTTAAATGTTAATTATCGCTCGCTTAGCAATGTCCGCGGTAGATGGCAAAAGGCTCGCCCCCTATTACATTGGGACCTAAACATAATTGGCGAATCGTGAGTGTGTGTGTATTACACACCCACGACAGCCGTGAGGTTATGTTATGTTTAAGAGCTAAGGTGATCAAAAAATTGGAATTTGTAAAGCTACTTTTGTCGTTATCTTGACCTACTTTGTTTGCTTCACTAGTAATTTAGTCTGACACATAAAAACCAGTGAATAATAATAACAATAAATGTGTGTAATATTACGTACGTCATAGATTTGTTCAGAGTAAAATATCATTTTCCGTGAAACATCTTTGCTTCTAATTAAACATTGTACAAACAATTATTGCTCATCTGATGCTGGACTATGAATACCTAACTTGCCCTACAATGAATGAAGCGCGTGTTTTTCTAGTAAGAAACTGCTACTTGGAATATTTTAAATAGTTAAGTGATGAATCATTGGGAGAACCAGTTAGATGATATTAAACAATGATAATCTCAAGGCAACATTTAAAATAGTAGTTTAGGCAACTGTCATATAAGAAGGGGTATTAAAACACGAGAGTCTGTTTATTTGCGATAATAGGTTGACTCGAGTGTTTTAATACTTAAGTTAAATGCAGTTTCATACACTACTTTATCTTCACTCATAGGAAAAATTGAAATTAAACAAAGTAGGTAGGTTACAAGGGCCCCGAGGGGGCCATCTCGAGCCCGAGGGGGCCATCTCGAAACCGGAGATGGCCCAGGGTCAGTCGGGGTGCGAGGGATATGCTCTATGGGCAACCTTACACCCCGGCGTCTGTAGACCCGAGACGGCGTGCGGTTTTAGTCGGTTCAAGCCCGACATAACCGCCCCCGCTGGCACGCGGGGGGGTATCCGAAGGGATTTCCGCACGATAAAAAAAAAAAAGGTAGGTTACAAGGGCGCCATTTTTTTCACAGTTCGAACTGCGCATGCGTGCGCCTTTTTTTCAATATTCTGCCTAAAACCTTAGACTAGTTTAATGAATAAAAAAAGATAGCGATACTATAATGAGTTTTATGATACAGTTGGCGGTACTATAATAAGTTTAATTTTTAATTTTATGTATATGCGTTTATAAAGTGCGTATGTATAGAATCGTCTTTGAATTCGTAATTCGAATTATTCGATTTGAGTGTAGATAATATAAATTTGTAAATTTCTTCATCATAACTCATAACTGTAGGGTCCGCGGTCATCCTTCTTCTTCAAACCAGTTTATTTGGTGTATTGGCTATTACAGGATTGACTGCCACCTGATCGAGCCTTTTGCCCGAAAGAAAAGCCTGTGCCAGAGCCTCGTCCGTCGTTTTGATATAGGGTAATATTTCATCAAATATAATGCACTTACTTTAACATTAATGATCAGTGCAATTATAATAACATAACATAACTTCACGCCTGTGTCCCCGAAGAGGCAGGCAGACGTGTATTACACACCCACGATTCGCCACTTATGTTTAGGTCCCAATGTAATAGGGGGCGAGCCAATTGCCATCTACCGGGCACATTATTAAGCGAGTGATAATTAACATTTATTAATGCACACATAACTACGAAAAGTCAGAGGTGTGTGCCTGGGGCGACTGGGGATCGAACTCGAGACCTCGTCTCAGCAGTCCGTTACGTACGCCACTGGGCTATTAATTATTATAAGTATAAAATTATAAGAATATAAGTAGGTATGTTCTCAATGCTGTCAAATCTATACTATTATAAAATTATAAATTAGTTGTGTTGTTAAATGAAGGATTCTGAACACAAAAATATTTTAATTCTTGTCTATCTGTTTCTCTATTTGTTCGCGATGGTCGCAAATATTACTGAAGGGATTTCGATGCGGTTTTACTATTAGAAAGGTGTTGGTTAGAGTTAAAGTCAACCGTATGTTTAATTGCAATTGGTTAACGGAGATATGATCAAACAAGTTGAATTCCTGAGACGAGCTCAGCCGAATACAAGGGATTTTCGATTTTGCGTTTTTTTTTTTGCGATTTTTTGCGATTTTTTCTTTATCTTGCAATGGTTCACCCCAGCACGAATCTATTACCGAAAACAGCAACTCGATAGCTCATCTCCTTCATACCCAAAACCGTGACAGAAAATTGGCAACGACGACGTCGACGACGACAACTCGATAGCAATAGGGCTTTTCTAAAGAAAATCCCTAAAAACGATAACTGACCTCCGCGCAGGCGGAACCGCGGACATAGCTAGTGTGTCATATAAAATCGGCTCAAGGAAAACTTTAAAGCAAATTTAAATTTAAAGAATTATATTTCCTCAAGGAAGATTTTTCACAAACAGTTTCGTGCAATAAAAGTAATTAAGCAAATTAGTTTATATAAATAAATAAATAAATATTCTACGACATTCTACACAGCGCTTTCTAAACCCAAAGTAAGCATAGTTTAACTAGCTTGTGTTATGGGTACCAGAATGCGGATAAACATACAAATATATATTTTTTGTAAATACATACATATTATACATAGAAACACCCAGCCCAATGCAAATAGACATATTCATGCCTACAAATATTTGCACTGAGCGGGAATCGAACCCGCGCTCCCTGTCGTAGCACATGTCGAATGCACTACCGCTACGCCACAGAGGCCGTCATATCTATATCAACGTCATTTAAGGAAGCACAGACAAGTGACAATATTTAAAAAAGTATATATACCTAAGTTGGCTTACAAATTGATGTAGTAGTAATCTGTGGTAGTATGTACCCGGCTGGCCACGTCGGAAAGAAGAGTGGCTTGCTTTGATGTTGTAGAGCGTCCTCCCTATCGTACATAATTCCAGAATTCGGCTGTGCAATTTCAAAACCTAGTAAGTGACACCTGCCAGAATAAAACGGGTTGTTGCTGCTGGCAGGTCTCTAGACCATAGATAATCAATTCCCACTGGCCAAATAGCTAAAAAGGCCTAGAAATTGCCTAATAAGTACACATCCACAATGCTGTAAAACGTAAAAAACAATAAAATTGATAAATAATGATCAAGTTTGCCTCGTGTCCAATACTAGATGTTGAAATTGCACAGACGAGATGTTGACGATCCTAAAATGGTGGTACCTACCTTGACGGACTCGACAGAGGCTTTTTCACGCTGCCGTTAAAGAACCCGGGATAGTAAGAACTGGAATACTGGACCCGAACACGTGTTTCCGTCACACGTGTTCGGGTGGAGCATTCCAGTTCTTTGTCGTGCGACGAGGAGCAGAAGCACCGAACCGTTTGGTTCTGGACGGTATTTTTTCTACCTCGCGAATAACGTGGATACGTTTTATAGTTTAGTCTGCTGCGTTGTTCGGGTGCATAAAGGAACGCTGCGTTACGCGGGTCGCCCGTCAAACGATTTGTTTTTAGGGGAAAGGGTGCGAATAGCAAAATTTCTTTTTTTTTTTCAGATTTGTAGAACGATTTCTCTGTTATGCTTCGGACTGATACTTTGATACCTTTATATTCAACAGTCAGTCTGATGTGGGATAGAGAGAATGTTCTATAAAATCGAAGCAAGCCGATCATAGCCGGACTCTAACTCTTGTTCTCGACGTGCCAAGTCCATAGTTGGGTACTGTAGCACATAATATATGATAGTACAGACGTACAGAATGGAAACTCACCCCCTCGTACCAACATCGGTTACCTCACCAAGCCCCGACGATCAGTATAAATTCATATGTGCCTCAAACAGGGGCTGAGCCGAGCGAGTTACATCGTACTGTGCCATCTCGCTCGGATGATACATAAAATTTCAAATAATGAAAACCCTGGCATTTCTAATTTTATCACACTTTTTTTCTTTTTTTTTATATTTAGTACGTCAAATTGAGAGTTGAGCTGAAGTCCAAAAGGTAGTGGCCACCATTTCCAGAGATTGTCCCTAGAATGGTGGCCCCTACCTAGACGGCCTCAACAGATGTTTTTTCACGCCCCGCTTAAAGAGCCCAGGATCGTAGGTAGAAGGGTGCGTGGGTAAAGCGATCCAGTGCTTTATGGTCCGACAAAAAAAGAAGTCACCGAACCGCGTGGTTCGCGATGGTATCGATTGCACTGTATGAGGATGACACCTAAGTCCTGCAAGTGTTGTTCGGGACAAGAAGGGAGAAGGAGGAATCATTTGGAATACCTCATCAACATTACAATACACGACCTATGTATGTTGTAATTACAAGGCAATAGGCATTTTGACTATATTTAAAATATTGTACGAATTGTTGTCATCCTAATAAAATGTACCGTAAAAAACATATTTTATTAATTTTCAATATAAAATAAGTTTCTTTTTTGTTAAAAAATCAAGATTAAAATCTCACTTTTTTGACATTTGATCATGTGCTTATAAACGCTCTGTGACATCACACATAAGTAAACAGAGTTTTTCAATACAGGCTGTCTGCATTTCCTAGTGTTAATCGACTGGTCCAATTATTAATTACTAATAATGTTTCACTTTTATCTTATATATCTCAAAATAAACCAATATTTTTGCAACTAATTTCAATAATTATATAAACGTGCTTTAAGTCGCTTACTGTTTACTTTGGTGTGACGTCACATGTCACGGGATCCGTTATGGCGCGTACTTTTTTTAAATCAAACTTTAATATCGATTTTTATCGTAAATAAAACAGTTCTCAAAAAAATATAGATGCCATCTGCATTTTTATGTTGTAATACATAATATAGAACTATTTTTAGCAGTAGTCAAATACCCTATTGTCTCATACAGTTTTCGAGAGTTTATGTAGTGTGTAGTCTTCCTACGAGTGTTATACCTGCGAGACGGTCCGCAGCGAGTCGCCGAGCGCGGAGCGCAAGCGCTGCACGTCGCGGGCGGCGCGGCCGCTGCGCGCCACGTAGGCCTGGCGCCGCCGGATCTCGGCCGACAGCTGGCTGCGCAGCTGGCTCGCCTGCACACACCGCCCAACCAACAGGGGAACCAATCACTTCTACGTACACGAGTACGTGCGTAGTCAGCGCTCAAAATAGATCTATGACGGTCGCACAGATTTGAATTTAAAAAAATTGAAATCTAGTGTTTTTTTTTTATATATATTTAGGACACGTCAATTTGACTTCACCTCGCCTGATGGTAAGCTGAAGGTAAAGTCTCAGGAAAGAGGGTCACCATTACATACACGTACCATGTTAACAATGGTGGCACTCAGCTTCACGGCCTCATCAGAAAAGGATTGTCGTCGCAGCACCACGTGACACCCACCGGTCGCACTAGTGCTGCGACCACAATCCCCCTGCCCGGCTATGCACTTGCTGACCCCTGAACGCAATCAAACCGAAATTGGATTACTATGGAGGGTTTTTCGCAATCGTGCACGGTGGTACCCACCCGGCCGAATTTTGTGACAAATTTGTGTCATCAAATTTCTACCACCAGTTAGTTGGGAAAAGGTGAACATCCAGGATGGGACTTGAACCCGCAACCAGTCCTTTATAGGGGGAATACTGAGACAAACTGAGCTCTGGGATACGTCCTAGATATTCAAAATTCGCCGATATATTATGCGTCTCGGGGTGACGCTGGAGCCATCTACCGTAATACTTGCGAACTTTTATTTTATATTCACTTTTTCGGAACTAAATCTACTGGAAAAGTTAGTATACGTGCACGCATAAGTGCTTCAAAATTTCACTGAATTAATTATATTGTAATCAAAATTTCAAAATATGTAAATAGAGCCCACCGAGTAGTAAAATAGCAGTTTCACAAAAAAATACAAATAAATTTGCTCAAAAACTAATTTTGAAAATCTAATGATCATTTGATTATTTTTAAAATTGGTTGCTGTTAACTAATATGTCAATTAATGTCAGCGTCAAGAGTATCTACGTGTATATGCGTACTACAAGACCATTTGTAGCAACTGTTTTGTAACTCTCATATGTGTAGGTATCAAAATTCGTATCTGGATGTTATATGGTTGGGGTAGTGGGAGAGTAGAGGGTGTCGTGTTGAATATTTCATGTTGTGTGTATCTGGGCGTTGCCTATGGCGAGGTGTGTTATATTGGAGGTGGGGAAAGGGGGAAAGTAGGGGGACGGGGTGGGGTATGTATGAGCTGTGGTTTTGACTATTCCAAGTAGTTCTTATCTGGGTGTTGCCTATGACGAGCTGTGGTGTAGTGGGAGGAGCAGTAGTGGGTGTTGTGTTGAACATTTCAAGTAGTTACTATCTGGGCGTTACCTATATAATAATAATAATGTTTTATTGGTCTTAGAGAAAATATACAATTAGTGTCTTATACTATGCTGTAGTGAGAGTCACAAACGTTTCTGATACTGGTTCCCAAACTAGGCTGTGCCTGAGAGGGTGTGTGTAGGTATATGTGAGTGAGAAACCTTGATATTGAACAACAGCTGTTTACTCCAAATAATTAAGTAGTGCTTCAGTGCCTTCATAGTTTAGTTGGAGAAGCCAACCAGTAGCTATATTTTTAACTTTGTGGCTATTAAGTCCCACTATATTACCAAGTTTATTTAATTGGTTATAAAGCTTGCTACCCATACTCTTGAACTGACGCCTGGCGAAGGCGGTTCTGCAACGAGAGCTATGACAAGCAGGTTTTTTACTGGGCTTGTTGAGATCAGGGAATGGCACACTTTGATGCACTTTTACGATTGTTCTGAGCACATAGAGCTGTCTGACTGTTAGAACATTATTTTCTTCGTAAAGTTTTTCAGTAGGGTATCTTAATGGTTTTTGGTTCATAACTTTGTAGTACAGCTCTCTGTGCTCTTTCCAGTTCGATTAATTTTGGTTTTACAGACCCCACACCGGAATGCAGTACTGGATAATAGACTGACAGAGGGCGAGGTAGACCATTCTCTATCTTGTTTGATTGATGATATGACGCAGTGTTTTAAAGAGATATATCAGCCTTCTAGTTCTAGTCTTTACAACGCTAATCTGGATATCCCAAGCTAGTCTGCTATCAATATGTACTCCAAGATATTCTACACTTGTAGCTCGAATTATTTCCTGGGATGACGATCTGCGAAAGACTGCGGGCAGATGCTGGATACGGCAAGCTGAAGACAGGGCGCTATGGCGCTCATTAGGGGACATCTATGTCCAGCAGTGGACTAGAATAGGTTGATGATGATGATGATGATGATGTACAGCTATTATCCCACAGGCAAGTGTGGGCTCTAATGGAGAAATCGTCAGCAGGTATGTTAATTTTGGACTAAGAGAAGGGGATGTAAAGTGTTTTGTCTAGGTTTAGCGTCAGTAAATTTTTATTAAGCCAGAGCATAATTTGTTTTAAGGAGTATTCTGCACGCTCCCTTACCTCCAACCAGGTAGTTCCTTCTATTACAATCGCGGTGTCATCGGCATAAGTGAACATTTTAGTATGAGGAAGAGACATAGTACATAGATCATTCACGTACAACTGAAAGAGCGTTGGACCCAAAATACTACCTTGTGGAACACCGCAAGTGACAAGAACCTCATCACTCAACTGATCCCCAACTTTCACTCTGTTAATGAGGTACCTCTTAAACAGATCATGGGTGCACCCTCTTATTCCCAGTCCCTCCATTTTATCCAGTAAGATTGGCACAGAGACCGTGTCAAATGCCTTGGAAAGGTCTAAAAATATGCATACATATCTGTTGTTGCTATCTAAATTCTTAACAACAGTGTTAGTTAAATCAATCACGGCGTCTTCTGTAGAAGTATCTGATTTAAAGGCATACTGATTTTCAGCTACGATGTTAAATTTGCTAATGTATTTCTTGCGTGCATTGTTCAGAGTTCTCTCCAAAACCTTTGATTGAGATGATAGCACTGAAATTGGTCGATAGTTGTTGACACAGTCTCTGTCGCGACTCTTGTGGATTGAGTGGCCTAATGCTTTCTTTAGAGCATCCGGAAAAACGCCGCTGTTTATTGCAAGGTTGCAGATATGGGTTATAGGAGGGACCAAAGCTTTACGGCGAGGTAGGAGGTGTCGTGTCGAGTATTTCGAGTAGCGAGATAGGCGCTACCTATGGCGGGGTTTGGGGTCATGAGTCGCACCTGGTTCTCGAGGCGCAGCACCTGCTGGCGGTAGGAGGCCTCGCGCGCCTCCAGCAGGCGCTCGGCGTGCGCGGCGGCCTGGCGGTAGCGCTCCGCCTCGTCGGGGCCGCGCCGCGCCGGCGACGCGCTCGCGTCCGACAGGAAGCGCGTGCGCACCATCGCCAGCTCCGCCTCCTGCACCACGCGTACGTATAAATAGGTCTCAAATCTGATACATAATGGTTTTGCTACTCCACCTACTCCAGGAAGTAGCGTAGTAATTTTTCAAAAATAAGGCAGAATGTACGTTGTGACTTCCGTAGAAATATGGGGGAGACAAAAGTGTATGAAAACTCATTGTTAACTTGTTTCTTTTTCTATTTGTTTTAAAGCACTATGTATCACTCGGAAGAAAGTACGATTCCCAACTCGTGTGTATTAAAACACCCTCGTTAGTAATCGGTCCCTTTCTCCCCTCGATGTAGAATGTACTATTTCACCTCTCCAGCACCAAACGAACAATTTCGAACACCACCATTTGAAATTATTCAGGGCGCTGAAAAAAAAAATGAACGATACTTCGTCTAGAAACTTATTTTGCTCGCCGAGTAATTCAAAAGGTGGTTCTATGCGATTTTGCAGCGAGTTTTCGGGCAGCCAAGCACCCTTTTCGTTTCGAGAGGTGAAAATAACTATTTCACCTCTGCAGCACAAAATATATTGTACCCTTAGTGTGTAGCCTATCGTGCAAGGTCGTGTGCTTCACGCGTTGGTACGTAATACAGTTGCAACAACAAACTTTATCACCCGATTTAGTTATCGAGTTTTCTGGATTGATTCCTACTATGGAAGCAAATTTAAAGACGTATTCACATCAAAAACACATGAGTAAAATTGTATACAAATGGGTAAAATGTAATGTGGCAAATAAAAAAAGAACATTGGCACTCCGGGTGTACCGACAGAAGTGAAAACTTGAACAATTACTTGTGTATTTATTAAATCGTCAGCAAATATTTACGGTATATTTTTGGTGTCGGTAACGTTAACAGTGTCGAAAATTTAATTGTTTTTTTACCCATCTCACAAATGCCCAAAGTGCCTAAAGCAGTTTCCACTTAAAAAAATACGTACCTTATCGGCGAGTTCCTTTTCCAAACGCCTGATCTTCATCCTGAGCTCTCTGTTCTCCAGCTCTAAGAAGGTGAGGTCGGCAGTGAATCCTCTGTCCTTAGATGGAATAGTGCTACACTTGCATTCCCTTATCGGTTCTTTATATCCACGGGTTGAAGAGTCCTTAGTTGATTCCGGACCTAGAAATATTACATTTTTAGTTCTCACACAGTAGTTACATATTTTCATGTATTTCAAGTGTTTAATGTGTAAAACGTATTAGGTTGATTGTAATACCTCAGGGGGGCATCTCGAAACTGGAGATGGCCCTGGGTCAGCCGGGGTGCGAAATGCCTTATGCCCCGGCGTCTGAAGACCCGAGACGGCATGCGGTTTTAGTCGGTTCGAATCCGACAAAACAACCAAGTGGGGGGGGGGTCTCTGGGGTATCTGGGGTAATTTCCGCACAAAAAATAAAATAAAATAAAAGGTTGATTGTAATATGCACCTCCGCTATTACGAACCTAAAGCCAGCATTATGTTAAACGCATTATTCATTGATAAAATTCAGCCCAACTCGATTACGATGTTACCAATAGATTCGATTTTCAAAACTTTTCTAATGTTGGCAGTATGTACGTGAACTATAACGTTTTTTCCGTATTAAAAAAAAGCAATTTATGTTTGCTAAAGAATTAGCGGAAAAACAAGATTCAATATAAATAAATACCTTGTGTTAATTGTGGTTAAAAATGGTTTCGGAAAGTGATTCCAATGACATGGATATTAAATTAACTCCCGATAAGATTTAAGAACAGGCAAAAGCTGTTGTTAATAATCTATTTTCAAATTGTTCTAATTTTACTTTAAATTTTAACTGATAATCAAGTGTGTTTACCTAGGGTGAATGTCACCATTTCACCCTCGAACTATTGGCGCTCTCATTTCGTTCGAGCGCCAGAAATATCTCGGGTAAAATGGCTGACTTTCAACCCTTGTGTGACAATATACTATTCTACGAACTATAGATTCGCCATACCGGAGTCTAGATCGGAGTAGTACACGCTCTTCTCTGTGCGGTCGTGGCTCTTGGCGCGCAGGGCGGGGCGCGAGGCCGTCATCCGGCGGTCGGCCTCCAGCTTGCGCACAGTGTCCTGCAGCGCGTCACACCTCGCCTTCAGCTCCGAGCGGTCACGCTGCAGCTGATGCAGTTCGCGTTCCATCTCGCTGTCGGCGCTGCTCTCCTTGCCGTCCCAAGTTGTCATACGCAGCTGGGACTCCAGTCCTGACCTACAAATATCAATATAGAGATGGTAGATTTTTGAAGTGACAACTTCTCGCGTTGAGCACTTTTTGGGTGAACAGAAATTATGGAACTCGCATCATCGTCACATCATGTCACGTCATGCTTTCGCTTTATAATGAACAGCGGACCCCAGGTTCCAAAGTGCAAGCGGGATTGGCGAAGTATTAATAAAATTAAAGTACTAGGTGCCACCTACTAACGTGCCATGCATGTCTGTACTCAGTTACACCGTAGGAACTTATAAGCGTATCTGAGAACGCAATTAAGTGGTAACACGTTGGGCAAACAAATTTGAACGGATGATATAATGTCATCAAACAAAAGATGAAAACAAGTTGAATTCCTGAGACGAGCTCAGCCGAATACAAGGGATTTTCTTTTCTTTTTTTTCATTTTTTTTATCTTGCAATAGTTCACCCCAGCACGAATCTATTACCGAAAACAGCAACTCGATAGCTGATCTCCTTCATACCCAAAACCGTGACAGAAAATTGGCAACGACGACGTCGACGACAACTCGATAGCAATAGGGCTTTTCTAAAGAAAATCCCTAAAAAATTAATGACTGTTTAGTTTTAATCGTTAAGTATTTATATTTTGATATTTCCCCGCGGAGTACGGGCACTACGACGCCTGTGCATCGCGAGTAGTGCGCTGGGTGACAGTCTTTAAAAGTTATCGAGGTTAGCTTGTTGGTAGATCAAGTGCCCGCGCGATTTTGGTTGGCTTTGCCACGCGCTTTGAAGGAACATTGTTTTGATTTTGTTTGTTGAATGTTGATTAATTGGTGAAAATTAATTATCGAGATAGTTATCTCTTTGTAAAATAAAGTTAATACGCCCATCGCGTTCGTTGGACTTGGAACCATTGCTGCGGTGGAACACTCATCCTAAGGGAAGTGAAATCTTTTATAATTTTTGTAATCTATTGTATATTGTAATCTCAACATAAATTAGACTAGGATTAGATTAGGTACATTATAATGGGGTAATTTGTTCCTAACACGGGGGCCGTCATTAATAAGGTTAGTTAACAACCCACATATATTTCATTTTCTTGAAATTTTATTTATTTGTTTGTTTGTGTAATCGTCGTATTTTGTTTAAAATCGATCGATCTTTTGGCTCAATTGAAATACCACGGGGATTTCGGTTGTAATAATTGTACACGTTGGGACGTAGCGGGTCATCCATTTTTTGATTACCCTCTTTGTAAAATAAATTACTATTTCATATTAAATACTTGATTAATCTTGCCTAAAAGTAGAATGTAGCCTAATCGCTTGCGATCGGAATTTATCCTTTGAATTTGCATGATTGTTTTGATTTGACTGCCTATTTTAATTAATTGTTTTTAATTTAATTTTGATAATATTTCCGTCCAAATATTGTTGCTTGAGATCTATATAATTGACCTAACATTTTCACATATTGTGATTTTTTGGTCAAGAGCGAGTGACTTTGGGGGCTCAAATTAATTAATAAAATAATATTTGGAAATTTATGTTAATACCTTAGGGAGCTCTCAACAACGTTTAGAAGCCTATCCTGAACATTTTTATTGATTGTTGCAAGTGGGGTCTGGTAGACCCCCAACCTAAAATTGGTCCAAATTTTGCATTCGTGTTTCTGATTTGTGTCCGGTCGGCTCCCGGAATTTATTTGAACTGATATTTATATTTTTCCCTATTTATTCTTTACGGGAAATTCGGGATTTTCAATAAGTTGGTCAGATTTACCTAACCTAGTAATAATTGTTTGTGTCGATTTTGCAGGCCTAGTTTAGCATCGGATTTTACTAGACCCGGTTGATATCTTAATGATTAAGTTTTACGCACGTTTCCACTACGCGATTTTTTAGACTTAAGTTAATATCGTTGACTTACGACGATATCGGTGCCTCGTAAGTCGTAACGCGGTTTCCGAGCGTGAAAGCGACTAGTGGGGCTACGGTTTGAAAACTACCTACGCGTAGTCGCATTTTTCGCCTTTGCTTCCTCCTGAGTGAGGGAGCTGGTAGCAGAGCTGCTTCGGAATCATTGCTCCGGCTACGTTCGCGTACAATGACGTATCTAGTTTTTTAACATACGTACCTATACTCAAAATGAAAAATTTGTATTTATTTCACACTACTTTTACACTTTCTTTGATAATAATGTTGATAAAAATTATTCAAGAATGCATTGAAAATTAATTTAGGTGTGTTTAACTCCTCAATGCTACAAGTTTACCACAGCTAAAATATTAAGCACGGGGATATGCCAATGTACTTTTAAGACTATATTTATATGGTAATCATACTATTTTAACAACAGAAAGGATTTCAAACTGAATCATTTCACTAAGCATTCGTTTTAAGTTAAGTGGTCGATTTACCTTTGAACTTCGACATTAGCCAGTTGATTGGTGAGTCGATGCACTTGATCTTCAAGTGTAGCATTCAGTCTCTTCAGCTCACCCAGAGCAGATTTGGCACTTTCGAACTTCTCGGCTAGTACGCGTTTCTCATTCTCACAACTACCTGGAAATATCACAGAATTGTAAAGCGTTGTTTAAGACAAAAATAATTTTTGCTATTACTTACTATGACGCTTATTAGGGGACACCTATGTCCAGCAGTGGACTAGAATAGGTTGATGATAATGATGATGATGATGATGATGATGATGATGATTACTTACTTGGCTGCACCTATATTATCTTATTGCATTCATCAACATATCCCCTCATAGCGATTTCAGAGTTGCATCCAAAGTTCGCACTTTGGAGCCCGAGGTCAGATTTTTGGTTTTGATCGTTATGTCGGCTTTTCCGGGGCGACTGTCGTCTGACCTCCCAACCCTGAGAGGGTAACCTGCGCCAGAGTCTCCTCCGGTGTTTAGCAGATGCATCGACTAGCAGGTAATGTAAGCTTGGGCCCCAAAAGAATTGCTAGTGCCCTGTACATCAATTTTATTGTTATCTGGCATTTATTGTATAAGCAGTATAATAATATCAGTTACATTTGTACATTGTACGACATTCTACACAGCGGTTTCTAGACCCAAAGTAAACATAGTTTAACTAGCTTGTGTTATGGGTTCCAGAATGTGGATAAACATACTTATATACTTTTTTTTTAATAGATACATATTATACATAGAAACACCACAACAGACCAACTGGTGGTAGAAATTTGATGACACAAATGTGTCACAAAATTCGGCCGCGTGGGTACCACCGTGCACGATTGCGAAAAACCCTCCATAGTAATCCAACTTCGGTTTGATTGCGTTCAGGGGTCAAGCAAGTGCATAGCCGGGCAGGGGGATTGTGGTCGCAGCACTAGTGGGACCGGTGGGTGTCACGCGGTGCTGCGACGACAATCCTCTTCTGATGAGGCCGTCAAGCTGAGTGCCACCATTGTTAACATGATACGTGTATGTAATGGTGACTCTTTCCTGAGACTTTACCTTCAGATTACCATCAGGCGAGGTGAAGTCAAATTGACGTGTCCTAAATAATAATGAAAAAAAAATGCAAATAGACATATTCATGCATACAAATATTTGCACTGAGCGGGAATCGAACCAGCGCCCCTTGTCGTAGCAGTCGAATGCACTAGCGCTACGCCACAAAGGCCGTCCATCGTGTCTTTATTGAGCAATCCAAGCCGTCGATCCAGGTTGCCATACGAAAATCTGTGGCATTTATTATGGGTAATTGGAGCCAGTGGACTATGAAGGTCAGAATGCAGTCGCTTCAAGGACAATATCAGGTCGTTTCGTAGTTAGACTGAAAGCCGACCGCAACTGAGTTAGGTAAAGGCTCGGAGGATATAAAAAGTACACAACGCCATCTAGACCCAAACTAAGCAGAGCTGGTCAAATGGGTTCTAGAATGCGGATAAACATACTTAAAAACTTTTTTTTGTAAATAAATACATAGAAACACACAGACAGATATTTGCACTGAGCGGGAATCGAACCCGCGACCACATTCTTAGCAATCGAACGCACTACCGCTACGCCACAGAGGTCGTCAGAGAGATGATGATGATAACATTGTAACAAGAACACAGTCCTGGGAAATATATGTCAATGTGTGTACATACGCAATTTTTCTTGCGATGTCGAGTAATAAAAAACAGAGATACTACTAACCCACGCTCTTTTGCAACTGGCGGAGTTTATCCACCGCATTGTTTTCATTGTTCTTCGCCTCGTTCAACTGCCGGGTGACTTTGCCCACCTCGGCCCTCAGCTCGCTCTCGGCCGCGGCGGCCTTCTGTAGCGACGTGGACAGCTGCTCCACTGTGCCCTTTAAAGACGTGCATCTATCTTCCAATTGGGCGATAGTGCGGGTGTAGCCCTCACAACGTTCTTGAATTTTCTGAAACGGATTTTCTTCATAACCATCACGGTCAATTCCGATGCCGTGTATATGTATTAGTCTACACATAACGCGTTAATAAGTTTTTGCTGCGAAGTTAATGAGTTTTTGTAAAGTTGCGGACCGAAATTTTGGGCAATTGGTACCATGAAACGCGTTAATCCCGCAATCGGGCCCGAAGACGGCACGTGACACTTTGTTTGTTGAAACCCTATCAGAAAAAATCTATCTAGGTAGTTATAAAACTGTAAATTAGTTGTGTCTGTACATTGGAGATTATTTTTTTAAACTTGGGCTGTGTTAAATGATCGATTTCGAACATTTTTTTTAGAATTCTTAGATAGAATTCTATTTGTCTGTTTGTTTGCGATGGACGCAAAAACGACTGAACGGATATTAATGAGATTTTTTTTATTAAAAGTATAATAGAAAGTAACTTCATGGTACCTTTTTTTATTTTATTTTTCGTGCGGAAATCCCTTCGGATACCCCCCCGCCGGCCAGCGGGGGCGGTTATGTCGGGCTTGAACCGACTAAAACCGCCGTCTCGGGTCTTAAGACCCGAGGGTGTAAGGTTAAAATAAAAATATGCTGCGATAGTTGATATTTTATCCTTTTTTACCCAAAGGGCAAATACTTTGACGATTCATTGTCATATTATCGGTCCACTTACTAATGAGGACATGTGGTTACCGCTCGGGATCCTTCCTACCTCAGATAGATGCTCAATGTTGAACGGTGAATAGTGACTAAATATAGATTTAGATCGGAAAAATAGAACATCTGAGACGAGACTTGAACCCGCGACCAGTCCCTTACAGGGGGAATGCTCCGACCAACTGAGCCACCTAGACAAGTCCCAGATATTCGAAATTCTCCGATATATTATATACGTCTCAAGGCGACGCGGGAGCCATCTACCGTAATTCTTGCGAACTACAGAAACAATGAATGACTTTACAAACATTTTTAAACATTGTTTTTTTTTCATGTCCCGTCCTAGATGTTCTCTTTTTCCGATCTAAAATCTATAGGAAAAGTAAGCATATTAATAGCTTAAAAATTGAATTGAATTAGTGACTAAATATGTTAAACCATGTACCTTTAACGCTTGGTCCCTATCTCTGGCAGCGACCGCCGCTCTTTGTACATCTCCCTCCAGTTGGGCTCGCCTTACATCCAGTCGGGCCGCACGACCTAATATACACCTCTTCAAGTTTAAAAACAAGATATTTGCATTGCATATCATTTTAAAAAAACAGTGGCACTCCGGGAGTGTGGACAGAAGACAAAACACGACAAAAATATTTACAGAGCCATCTATGTTGTCCGTTATTAAACAGTTCGAAACTTCATCAGGGTCAGAACCAAAAATTGATCATCAGCTACAAAAAAGATGGCGTTGTTATAAAAAAATATGGAAAGCCTCACAGTAACGATGACGCGAGTTACATGATTTTTATTCGCCCAAAACGTGCTCAACGGGCCAGAAGTTTTCATTTCAGAAAGTGACTATGACAATAATTTATTTTTGAACAAAGAGATTTAAGACCTTTTTATGATTTAGATATTGTGATCACTCAAACTATTTCTTTCGATGGTCAATGCTTCGAAATCGAATCTGTATACACTGGAATAATTAATTCTGATTTTGATCATTAATTAGTTAATGTGGTAAAGAAACGACAAATTTTGATACTTTTCGATTTTAGTAAATCGTTCATCGGCAGGTACAACTCCTGACTGCGAGCATGTAATGCTCGCGAAGGAGGTGGCGGAGCGCGCCCGGGAGAGACTTAGAACTCTCCCGGTCCGCCGAGCCCGCAACTTGCTCGCCGCGCGTCGCAGGCAACTCAGGCGCCGGAGGTCGCTTAACGACCTCCGTCCTCCATGAGCGCAGGCCTGGGGGTGGCGGGTGAGGCCACCTGTCACCCCAGCAGAAGCAGGCCGGGACGGTGGGGCGACTAGCGCCCCTCCCCCAAACCGGGGCAAGACGGGGACACCGTGGTTCCCAAACCCGAGGGGGCCATCTCGAAACCGGAGATGGCCCAGGGTCAGTCGGGGTGCGAGGGATATGCTCTATGGGCAACCTTACACCCCGGCGTCTGTAGACCCGAGACGGCGTGCGGTTTTAGTCGGTTCAAGCCCGACATAACCGCCCCCGCTGGCACGCGGGGGGGTATCCGAAGGGATTTCCGCACGAAAAAAAAAAAAAAAAAAAAAAAAGGTACAACTCCTGAGACTGAGGCTCCGAGTCCGATTACCAGATCGGGAGTGAAGTTTTACCGGAATTTCTGTGGCGAAATGTGGGTATTGTTAAATATTTCCTTGTCTCACCAATTAAGGGTTTAATTACTCAACTTATTTAAGTATAAAAAATATAACCAGACAGAACAATTTAAATAAAATTCAGTGCAGTTAGTTAACTAGTGGTTTGATTCTTTCAATATAAAATGACTGGAAAGTAACAGATGATACCTTCAGCCGCAGCAAGTGCTTCGCGTAGTTGTCCAACTTCTTGCGCTCTTTCTGCTAATTGCACTCGGAGATTCTCAGCCTTGTTCTGTGAAATAAATAGATGGAAAATGACATACAATAGCCCTCTGTTAGCGCTAAAAGTATGCTCCCCACACTTGTTATGGTACAGAACCTTTAGGCTGAGCGCTCATTAGAGACAAGGCAGTCTTAAGACAGACTATTGCTCTACAGAAATAAATGAAAGTGCACACTTCGAACAAAACTGTTTCATAAACAAAGCACAGCGACAAGCCTGTCGACTGTCTAGTCTAATCTGAGCTCAGCCTTAGTGCACGAGTCCGTCAGTCCGTTCAGTTTCGAACCAAATTTTTTATCTAAATTTTGGGCTTCAATGCTCCTTCATATCCGCTAAGACAGTGCGCATGTTTATATTTACCTCATTTTGTCCTTTCTCTTCGCTAATAGAACTCAATGCCGCCTCCAGACTAGTAATCTTGTCTCTTAAATTGCTAATCTCCACAGTCTTGGTCTGGACTGATTCATTCTGAAATATACAAATGATAATATGATAATTTGACAGCGTGTACCATTTAGAAGCAAATTCGTATCTTAGTTTCTTTCTTCTTGACAGCAGAAGATATTTTTAGTCAATATCCGCTGTGGAGTGGTGAAACATATAAACTTGTGGCGATACCACATGTACCCAGCGCCATCTAGCGACAACAAATTGAACTACTTCGATACTACTACGTCACTACCAATCCTGAATCGCGAAAGTGAAGTTCGCGCGCTGGTATAATATATATACAACATCCCAACGACAACCGTTGGGTCGCGGTCCGCCAGGAGTGATCACCTTGCCAGGTCGGAGGATCCTCCCTTTGTGTTGGAGGAACATCACATCCTGTTCCTCCACAAACTCTTGACGTACCTCGAAATTGAACGACCTCGCCATTGATCGTCAATGTGGCTTTCGCCGTTCAACTGCTCACCCACATCTGGAGTGAGGCCATCACGAGAAGGGGAAGGCGCTTGCTGTTTCCCTTGACATTACTCCTATACAATCTCTTTGGAACATGTCTTTCAAGATATAATTCTTACCAAAGCCTTAAGTTGTGCTTCCTTCTGTGAGCAAGCGGTTTGCAGTCGCGCTTTTTCCTCCTGCACGGTCTTTAGGTTACTGCTCACCGACTGCAGTTTGTTGTCACCCTTGCCTTGCTGTTCAGTGGCTTCTTTGAGTTGTTTTTTCATTAGATTCACTTGAGATTTGTAATCGTCCTGCACACAATGTTATATTTTAAGATGGTGTTATCAAATTGTATCTTATTATATGTACGTCTAATATATTATGGTGTATACCTTTTCTCTTTCAATCTGGCAGACATCGTGCATCAAGTTACGCATGCCCTTCTTAATGACCTCTGGATCAACGTCGATTATTTCGTTGCGGTCCTCGGAGTGGTCGCGTCCTGCAAGAGAAATATACAAGATTATTGACACAGATCATAGAAATGACTAGATATGTGACAGCGACCGTTCGTGTGATCAACATCATGTGTGAGAGACCATAATATTAAGTGTCCAATGAGAGATCGTACTCTATAGTATTTGCACTACACTCCGCATAGAGGGCGTGGAGTCTTGGTACGGGGCGTCGGCCGTCTGCAAGAGGGTTATCTTCACCATCTCTAACTAGAGGAGAGGCGTTGGAGTTGGGTCTTCCTTTTTGATGCCTAACGTTTGGTTATAAGGTAGGTCGCTCCATCTTAACGCCGCTTCAGCGGACGATAGTGCAAGATGAAATCACTGGATACTCGGCCAAAGCTCAGCTGCGTCCAGCGACAGAAGCGGCGTCTTACATGCGGCCCGGAATCAATGAGTGATCGTACCTAGTAGTATTACTAGTTGCAACGAAATTTATAAATAAACTTTTTCAATTAAGAACTGCAAGTGAAAATTGAAATGAATCCAATTTTCTTCTGTTTAATTTCGTTACGGGTTCCACGACATGGGCGGAGACTCTGGCGACCCGCAACGTGGCTGTTCTAAACAGCCCGTTAAAAGCGATGGCCGAGGTGGCATGTCTCCTAGCTGGGACCTGGAAGCGAGAGACCTTGCGTTGTTGTACCAATGGCGCAAGGAGGCGCTGGAGCGGGGCCATAGGGCGAAGCCCCGAGAAATCAGGGCTCAGCGGTCCAAGCTCCGCCGGGAACTTATGGAGACATGGACGGTGCGACTTGAGCATCCAAGGTGGGGGGAATCCACCATTGCGGCGGTGAGGCCGATCATGAAGTAGTGATTGCAGAGGCACCACGGTGACCTCTCCTACCGGATGTGCCAAATATTTACCGGACACGGGTGCTTCAGTAAGTACATATCTATGGCGCATCCACCGGCAGACAACGCCGCAGTGATGCCAGCACTGCGAGAATCCTGGCGAAGACACGGCGCTCCACACGTTGGTGGAGTGCCTTGCGTGGGCGAGTCAACGCCGGGATCTCGTTGCGGTCCTGGGCGTGGACGTTCTCTCGTTGGAGACCATGGTGAGGGCCATGGTCTCCGACGGAAGCAAGTGGCACGCCGCCGCCTCTTTCTGCGAGCAGGTCCTGCGCGCGAAAGAGACGGCGGAGAGGGAGCGAGAGAGGAAGTTGCGTTCCCCGAGTTGCGTAGTCTGCGGCGAGGAGCCGCAGACTCGTCTACGCCCGTCTGTTGTGGCTACCAGCCAGAAGTTACAGTAGTGGCCCTTCCATACTTTAGTACATCCACATTAGTCCCGTAAAACATAGTCGGTCTTATTACAAAACACGGTCTAATTGTAAAACCAGGTTTAAATCGTCTTTAGACCATGGTCTAAATAAAGTCATATTACAAAAAGCGTTTTAGGAGTAAACCATAGATTATCTTTGGTCTAAAGATAAACCTGCGTGACCCCTAGTTTAACGTTGGTTTAAGTGTAATCACAATAATCACATACGTCAAAGTTGTCATTTAAGAATTCTATTATTTAGGTTGTTATTATTCGTACATATTTTTGCTCGTAAT
Source organism: Cybosia mesomella (assembly GCA_946251805.1). Taxonomy (NCBI): domain Eukaryota; kingdom Metazoa; phylum Arthropoda; class Insecta; order Lepidoptera; family Erebidae; genus Cybosia; species Cybosia mesomella. Next base: position 28,108,899 of record OX276400.1, on the reverse strand, counting down.
GGATATTATCGCAGTTGATGAAATGGATATCAAAGATATTGGACATACCACGCTTACCTACCAGACCTCGTATTAGAGTGAACCCCTTTGTGGAACTATCTGAGGCAGCTTTTAGGCAGTATAGATTTTCCAAACGTTTTGCTATGAGAGTTATTGATTTAATTAGGGATGAATTGGCTCAGGATCCTCGGGGATACCCGGTATCTCCTTTTCTTTTCTTTTTCCATTTTATAATTAATTTTACTATGCAACATACAACTTACAGTAGGTATAAAGTTTCGTAATTCGTTTCGAACAACGCGGGAAAACTTCGTTCCGTTTAACATCCATAGATCTTCCAATACTTTAAAACAATGATTGCTAATTAAAGGCATTATAGTGATATTTTATTACTAAATAAAGAACAACTATTTTCCATGAAGTTAAATTTAATGAAAATATATGTTGTAAATATATTGTTCACCAATCTTAAAGTACGGCCGCTGAGTTATTACCGATTTGACAGATTATTCTTAAATTAATCGATATAACCTTGCACGAGCGACACATTTGCCGAATGATTTAGAATACCTCTTTAATATAAAATTTTATGTCAAAATGTCAGAATCAAGTAATTTTCCAATAAACTCTGTTTCAAAACTTAAAATAGTTTGTAAATAATATGAAAACATTTATTTTTTGTTCTTTGGCGCGCTTGTTCAAAGTTACATCGTGCGTCTAGTTTTCATAGTGATGTGCTTGATAGTATTCGGTCCGAATTCATTGGAATAGATATGATATTTATTTTATTTGGATATTTTTATTTTACTTATTCCTTCGAGCAACTAGACTAAATATAATGCTACCATTTTTTTGCGTCTCTTAATTGCACTGTGTTGCCAGTATCTTATGATTTTTAAGATTTATGTGTGATCCAAAGACAGAAATACTGTTTTCTATGATTTAAAAATAAATACAATTAAAATGATTATGTATAATTTTTAACATTTATAATATATAAAACAACATTTAATAAATATAATTTTCTCCCTCAATTAAGCAATGTTATAGGTGTATTTTTTTAAGTAATTGGCAATACTATTCTGGCAACATCCTTACCACCGCTATTTTAATCTGTTTAGTCGTCTTCCGTACTCTCGTGCGCACAGACTACGTTCTCTTGTGTAACCGTTGTTTTTTAACTCGGCTTTCTCCTGTTTATCGTTGCGCTTTATTGGACTAATTTTGTTTGTGTTTGGTAATTTTGTTGAAAATGCCGAAACGAGGAAAAACATTGAATAGTCAATGTCGTGAGCTTGTACTAAAGCTACAGGATTACTTTGAGCGTGAGTCACAAAATGGCGGCCCTTTGATTCCTGTCACTCAAGTGAAAGATCGGGTTTCACAAGCTCTTGGAATTGGTGCAAAATACTATATAATATAAATAAAGAAAAATTTGGTGCTTCTGGAAGTGAAGATAATATTTTACGCACTCCTAAGAAAAAACTTAGACAAAAGCCCGTGACAGGTGTGGATGTTTTTGATGCAGATGCAATAAGAAACCACATATATGGTTATTATACTAGGAACGAGTTTCCAACTAGACGTTTGCTTTTGGTCTCTTTAAAAGAAGCTGGCTTGTTTAAAGGCGGTAAAACGGCGTTGTCAAAACTATTGCACGAAATTGTGTTTGAATATAAAAAAACGAATAAAAGGAAAATATTAATGGAAAGATTTGATTTAATAATTAAAAGGAGTGACTTTTTAAGAGAAGCCAGAAAAATCGTGTCTTGGGACAACGTCGTTTTTGTTGACGAAACATGGTTAAATGCGAACCACACTGTGTCACGCTCTTGGACTGACGAAACAAAAGCATCAACCTCAAAGGTTCCAATTGGAAAAGGATCGCGACTGATAATTTGTCACGCCGGTTCTGCTGGAAGTGGTTTCTTTGAAAATGGACTGCTGGCTTTCGCGTCAAAAAGTACTTCCGATTACCACGAGGAGATGGATACAGACACTTTTACGAATTGGTTCGAAAATCAATTATTACCCAGCCTGCCAGAGCCTTCTATCATAATAATGGACAACGCTTCATATCACTCGAAACAAGTGAATAAAGCGCCTACTCAGGCCTACAAGAAAGCTGATCTCCTAGCATGGCTACACCAAAATGGAATTGAAACTACTGCCGAATTGCTAAAGTCTGACTTAGTAAAGTTGGTACGCGAAAATAAATCATCAAGAGTCCGTTATGAAGTAGATGAGATAGCTCTGGCACATGGACATCGGGTACTTCGAATTCCTCCTTATCACTGCCAGTACAATGCCATTGAGCTAATATGGGCACAAATCAAAGGTATTGTTTTTTATCGCATAAGTTATGAATATGAATAATTTGTACTATTATAACATCCAATATTCAGCATATAAGTAAAAAGATACATAACTAAGAAATAAATATCTCATGTCCCTTACATGTAGGTAATTGTGAAACATTTCATTTATTTAATGTAATAAATTAACGTTATTTAATGTTTACATTACAGGTTACGCAGCTCGTAATAATACGACTCCGCCATTCAGTACTAATAAAATGATGGGTCTATTAAAAGATGCTTGCAGCAAAATAACGAAAGAAGATTGGGTCAAGGTCGTCGAAAAGACTCGAAAACTAATAACAGAAGATTATGAACGCGATATAAGAGTGGACACCATTATAGACAATGAAATTGTCATACAACTGACTGATAGCGATTCTTTATTCCGTTTTTTGTAATAAGACCGAGTGGGTTTAAAGAATTTATTTCTCATAAGAATATAGTTCGCTTAAAATGAGATACAGAGTATAAATAATATAATTAATAGTATAAATATATATACCTCGGTGCACCAGCGGTCACTGTACACAAAACTATATTTTAAGATTCTTTTTGAATATATTCATATCATTAGATTTCTCGAGATCATTTGGTAATCGATTGAACAGCTGAACTCCCTCAAACAATATAGATTTTTTCCCATAGTTACTACGACTATACTAGTGCGTCTTTACCTTACTAAGGCTTGGAGGAGGAGGATACTCTCCTTTGCTCCTGTGCGGGCTCCAACTAAGGCTCGGAGGAGGAGGATACTCGCCTTTGCTCCTGTGCGGGCCACAACTAAGGCTCGGAGGAGGAGGATACTCTCCTTTGCTCCTGTGCGGGCCCCAACTAAGGCTCGGAGGAGGAGGATACTCGCCTTTGCTCCTGTGCGGGCCGCAACTAAGGCTCGGAGGAGGAGGATACTCTCCTTTGCTCCTGTGCGGGCCCCAACTAAGGCTCGGAGGAGGAGGATACTCGCCTTTGCTCCTGTGCGGGCCCCAACTAAGGCTCGGAGGAGGAGGATACTCGCCTTTGCTCCTGTGCGGGCCCCAACTAAGGCTCGGAGGAGGAGGATACTCGCCTTTGCTCCTGTGCGGGCCCCGACTAAGGCTCGTAGGAGGAGGATACTCACCTTTGCCCCTATGCGGGCCCCAACTAAGGCTCGGAGGAGGAGGATACTCACCTTTGCTCCTGTGCGGGCCCCAACTAAGGCTCGGAGGAGGAGGATACTCGCCTTTGCTCCTGTGCGGGCCCCAACTAAGGCTCGGAGGAGGAGGATACTCGCCTTTGCTCCTGTGCGGACCCCAACTAAGGCTCGGAGTAGGAGGATACTCGCCTTTGCTCCTGAGCGGGCCCCAACTATGGCTCGTAGGAGGAGGATACTCACCTTTGCCCCTATGCGGCCCCCAACTAAGGCTCGGAGGAGGAGGATACTCGCCTTTGCTCCTGTGCGGGCCCAACTAAGGCTCGGAGGAGGAGGATACTCGCCTTTGCTTCTGTGCGGGGCCCAACTAAGGCTCGTAGGAGGAGGATACTCACCTTTGCCCCTATGCGAGCCCCAACTAAGGCTCGGAGGAGGAGGATACTCACCTTTGCTCTTGTGCGGGCCCCAACTAAGGCTCGGAGGAGGAGGATACTCACCTTTGCCCCTGTGCGGGCCCCAACTAAGGCTCGGAGGAGGAGGATACTCACCTTTGCCCCTGTGCGGGCTGTAGCGGCGCGCGGGGCTGGCGAGGCGGCGTCGGGCAGCGGCGTGTACGGAGCCGTCGGGCTGGACGCCGCACACGCGTCGAAGCGCGTGAGCAATGGACGACAGCTTGGCTTCGGATTCCCGCTTGCCCGCTTCGCACTGCGACAGCGACGCTTCTAGCGCGCGACAACGACCCTCGCTACCACCGAGACGGGCCTATAACATTTAGAAGGTACTAGAAGATCGCCCGCGGCTCCGGCCACGTGGTAGAGTTTTTCCGTTCCCGTTCTCCACAGGAACCTGTTCCCGAGATGAAAAGTATCCTATGTGTTATCTATGCCTGTACCAAATTTCAGTCAGATCTGTTCAGGCTGGGGCAAATTTCCGTGCATTTAGGCGTTTCTGCCAAACATATTATTGGAATGAAATATAGCTCAGTTAGGACCCATAATATTTGTGTCTGTGTGCTTATCTCCTTTACAGGGGTAAGGAGGGAAGTGGATTTATTAAATTTCTAAATCCTCAAATTTACTTCCCATTAATTTCGATGCGGGTTCCAAGACAGTTTAACTTGCCCTGGGACTTCCCGACTGCCATTACTCGGTGTGTAAATGTGTGTAAATCGGTGTTGATCCTGGTGTACAGGAGTTACAGCAGTGGGATGAGGGTGGGATTAGTCCTAAAAAAATCTGTTCAGCCGTTTGAGCCTGATTGAGTAACAAACATCTAAAAATATGTTCACAAACTTTCATATTTATAATATTACTCTAGCTATTTGATATACGTCCTAGATGTTCTCTTTTTTCGATCTTAATCTATAGGAAAAGTAAGCATACTAAATGCTTAAAAATTTAATTGAATTAATGTGGCGGAGTCATCAAGAAACAATGTTTAAAAATGGCTGTAAATTTATTCATTGTTTCCGTAGTTAAAAAGAATTACGGTAGATGGCTCCAGCGTCGCCTTGAGACGTATATAAAAAATATATCGGAGAATTTCGAATGTCTGGGACGTGTCTAGGTGGCTCAGTTGGTCAGAGCATTCCCCCTGTAAGGGACTGGCCGCGGGTTCAAGTCCCGTCCTAGATGTTCTCTTTTTCGATCTAAATCTATAGGATTACTAGCTATTGCCTGCTGGGTAGAGACCCGCGTGAAATTCTGATACCTTTCCCGCAACCCATATGAACCTATTCTATGAATAAAAAGTAGCCTTTGCTATTTTCTTGACTTTTAGGACCCTTTTTATTTTGATTAGCGGTCCGTCCGAACGTTCTAATAACTTCATTCACATTGCGTCACCAACACGTGGCTGAAATTGATCTCATACCTTGAGTTCTTGGATCTGTTGCGTAGCGTCAGCAAGACATACTTCCAAATTATGTTTCAACTCTTCCAAGCGACGTTCCTTTGATCTGCAGTCTTCCAGGCGGAGTACTAATTCCTGTATATAACAGGGAAGTAACACTGAAATAAAACTATTTTTAACGGATTTTATCGCGATTTATTTTATTATTTACATTGAACCCGACGTTTCGGTTGCTTTTCAGCAGCCATGGTTGCGGGGAGTTTTGTTTTAATGTGTGACATTCGCGTCAACTTATATTACGCAGGTCTTACAAAAAGTTAAATAGAGATGTTAAAACACTTGTTTCAGAAAGCCACACAAACTGTTAAATATTAATCGCACGTGCTTTGTACGGGTAGCAGAGCATAATATTTACACGTTTTGTCCATTGTAAGATCAGTTTGATGCTCGTTATGTTATATCCCAAACGGATTAGGTAACGTTTTCGCTGAAAGCTTCCAGGTGGCTTGACTTTTTCCTACAGTTTCAACAATTATCGTAATATTTTAACCAATTCACACAAAACCTTGACAAATTATATACCTAAACTTTCCTCATGAATCACTCTATTCATTGGTTACAACCGCATGAAAATCTGCGTCTGTGGCTTTCGTTACAGGTAGTTGCAAGCCTTAAAAAATCCGACAACTGGTCTAACTACAGAGCTTCTATATCACCAGTGTGTTGTGGAGGTCAAATAGCAGTAATAGCGGTTGCTTCAGGGAAAATATCGTAGTTACACTGAAAGCCGGACCCAACAGAGTTGAAAAAGGGTCAGAGGATAATGATCTCTTTACTTTCTTTTCGTGATTATGCCCCAACATCCTCATCCGCGAAAGGCTCGAAAGACCATCGTGTTGGGATGGATGGACGATGGTCCTTCGAGCCTTTAGCGGATGAGGTCGGTAAGCTGGTGATGGGTTCGACCTGGTCCCGGGCGCGGCAGGCCTCCTCCAGCTCGGCGGCGCGCGCGCGCGTGGCGGACAGCTCGGCGCGCGCCTGCGCCAGCAGCGCGTCCAGCTCGGCCCCGTGGCGCCGCGCCGCCGCCGCCTCGCCGGCCGCGCGCTCGCGCTCCTCGCCCTCGTTCTGCAGTCTACAGATAAGGAAACTTACTTATTTTTATCCGTTTTACAGTTGCGAAGATGATTCGAGGAGGGTAAAGGACGTAAGTGTATAAATTTTATACACGGAATAGGCGAACAATTATGGCTAGATAACAATAAAATCGATATTTATTTATTTCTGGAAGGTACGCTTACAGATTTCTACCGTTGCATGAGAAAATATTTGGAAACAGTTACTTATTGATTCTAGACAGTAATCCAAATATAGCATACACAATATGATAAAGTTAAAATACATATGACACAACAAACAACTATTTACCATGCTTAAATAATTAAAACACTATTGCTACACTATTGATACCTTTTTTTTTCTTTTTTTTTTCGTGCGGAAATCCCTTCGGATACCCCCCCGCCGGCCAACGGGGGTGGTATTGAACCGACTAAAACCGCACGCCGTCTCGGGTCTACAGACGCCGGGTGTAAGGTTGCCCATAGAGCATATCCCTCGCAGCCCGACTGACCCTGGGCCATCTCCGGTTTCGAGATGGCCCCCTCGGGTTTGGGAACCACGGTGTCCCCGTCTTGCCCCGGTTTGGGGGAGGGGCGCTAGTCGCCCCACCGTCCCGGCCTGCTTCTGGTGGGGTGACAGGCGGCCTCACCTGTCACCCCCACACTATTGATACCTAACATTAAAACTACATTTGTAAAGTAATAAGAAAAAAACACAAACACTACGAACACTGTGCATTTATTATATGTGTTATGATCCTCTTGTACTGGGAGAATCTACCATTAAATACATCCACGTTATTGACCCGATTTAGTTGGTTATATGTGCGACACGTCCTTACGATAGGGTTATAGAAAGAGGTGTTATTTTTGTAAATTTGTATCAAAAATATGTAGAAACAGCGCGACCTATGCCTGATGTTGATACAGACCGCAGACAGCAAACCAGGCGCATCGATGGCGGAGTGATAATTTTGTGAAGGCAAAGGAGATCATACCTTCCTCGGCGGGCTTGAAGCGAAATCCTATTAAACTCTACTAATCTATCACTATAGTCTTACAGTCTATCAGATAGATAGTCTTAGCACGTTTCTCTTCTAGACAACCTTTGGGAACACCCAAGCCCAAGCTAACCTTCCCTGCTAGTCGGTGCACCTGCAAAATAACAGACGAGATTCTGACGCAGGCTTTCCTCACGGGGTGAGGAGTTCAACCGGCAGTCGCTCCCGGAAAAGCCGACTATCAATCAATATAATAATCGAACTCCAGACTCCAACCTGCTCACCTGCTGATGATGGAGAACAATAAAACAAACCTGGACTGCAGTTCCTTGATGTCATGCTGCGCTTGTTCAAGAGCCGCCCGTTCTCTCTTCAACTGTGACTCGGCAGCTTTGAGGTCACGAGTGACGTGCTCTCCGCCGCTCTCGCTCTCCTTTAGCAATGTTTGAACACGCGATAGTTCGAGTTCTAGAGATGTGCGGTTCTCCTCTAGTCCTGGAGAGAAGCATTTTTTTTTTATAAATATTCTACGACTTTTTACACAGCGCTTTCTAGATCCAAAAGTAAGCATAGTGTAACTTGCTTGTTTTATGGGTTCCAGAATGCGAATAAACATACGCATATACTTTTTTTGTAAATACATACATATTATACATAGAAACACCCAGACCAATGCCAATATACATATTCATGCACACAAATATTTGCACTGAGCGGGAATCGAACCACATCGAACCACATCGAACCACAGAGGCCGCCTAGTATACCTGCGATCTTGTGGTAGGCCTCGTCGCGAGCCCGCGCGGCCTCCCGTCGCTCCTGCTCGACGCGCTTGACGTGGTCGCGCAGCTCGCGGCAGCTGCTGTTGTACTTGTCGCGCTCCGCCGAGCAGTTGGTCAGCTGCCGACGGACGTCCGTCAGCTCTTTACGTAGGCTGTCGGACTCGTTCTCCACTGGAACCAAGGGGGCTACCATGAAACGTATATCCGAAACTTCGGGCCCGCATGAAACACGATTGATAGATATAACATTTAGGCTCCATGAAAGTTACTTCGGATTTCTTTCGGTAGGGTTTATGACGAAAAAAGTATCACGTGCGGTGTTAAGGCCCGATTGCGGGATAATTGTATCAGTTGTCCGAATCTTCAGTCTGCAACTTCAGTGTTATTTTATGGTAGGTATACTGATAACCATTATTACAGGTGCAATTCAATTTTGAATAGTACTATAAAATAAGATTTTCTAAGTAGTAGCACGGAGTCAAGAAAAAGTACAGTCAGAAGTTGCTGAACACTAACAAATTTACAAACGATCTTTACTTTGAAATAAATCAATAAATTGATTCATGTAGAATTATTTTTGTAATCTTCGGAGGAGATGTTTAACATTTTTAAGTATTTGTTTTTTATTTTATGTAAAGTTAGCTAACGTGGTCGGAAACTTGGAATTTGTTAAGCTAATACCGATGGCGACTGTATTCGGTTGAGGGCAATAGGCTTGTCTCTTATCACAGGGAATTGAAAAAGTATTGGCGAAATAAGGCAGTAATATACTACTGTCTACCCCTACGCGAATAAAACAGGCAAGTATCTAAAAGCTTTGGTGGTCTGGTCCATAAAAATTCCGAATATTATCGTGATAAGTAGTAACGTCACTCACATTCTTTAAGTTTCCTTATAGTCTCTTGCAGCTGCGCGTACGCATTATCATACTTGTCTTCAGCGAGTGACAGGGCGGCACGAATCTCGGTACACTCCCTAATGACAGACTCCTTCTCTAAGTGCAGTTCTTTGATGCGATTTTCGAAGCGTGCGCATTCGTCTTCTGCGACTGCCCTGAAATGAACAAAATATCCAATGGAGGCTGAGAACTGAGATTTATGATTTGAACAATAACAATTATAGAAACAGCGATCAAGTCGAGTAAAACGTGAAAAACTAGTTTAACTTGTGACCTTGTTGAACTTGTTGAGTATGACCTAGTCAGTCGGCAATAATCTCAACTGAAATATTTGTCCTAACGTAAAGGTCCTTTTGTCTGAGCAAATACTCAGACAAAAGGACCTTTACGTAAGTGTAAGTTATAATATATTATTTCATTTGTGGCTATATTTCGACAGTACGTGAATAATGGGCTGGACTTCCGCAGATGTGAAGGGCTAGTGATCACCAGAGAAAACAAGCCCTCAAATAGAGACCACGATTAGTTCGATCGCTCGGAGACACTGACGACCTCAGGGACATACAGGAAGAAGTTTGCGTTTCTGGATGCGCACATGGAAAGAGCCAATGTCCAGCAGTTTCACGTTTAAAGTGACTTACTTTGCTTCTTCCAGTCGGGTCTTGAGAGCGGCGATCTCGTCCTTAAGCTGGTTGACATACGTCCTGTCCTGTTCAGCGCGAGCGTGAGCATCTCTACGACATCTTTCCAATTTGTTCTGTTCGCAATCCAGCGCTCGTTTGATTTCTTCTAAGCGTTCTAGAAGAGCTTGCTGCTCTTGGTGAGCTGTGGGAAACAAAATTCACTATGAAAATAGTTAAGGTCACCTTTATATTATACTGTATCTATATTATAAGATGTACCATGATTGTGTACGTCAAAGAATAAAAAAATGAATGAGGTTGCCTGCTATGACGTGTGAACGTAAAAAGTTTGCGAAGTGTGGACTTTAATACACCTTTAAGTAAAGAAATCAAATAGCACTGAAATCTCTCTAACATGAACATCTTGTTGTTACATTTATCCTGCATTTTTACTGCAGGTAAAAAAATCTTTAAATGGTTTGTTTTTAAATAGTTAGACGCAACTTTGTGTACGCAGGTGTATAGGGCTCTACCAGGACCTTCGGGACCAAGGCAACCTCGCCTGCTAGCCAGTACACTTGCTCATTGACGGACGAGGCTCTGGCGCAGGCTTGCCTCTCAGGGTCAGGGGGTAAGGTGACAGAGCGGACACCGAACTTCAATGTGTATATAAGCTTCGGCCACTATTGGCGCTAGGATGATGATGATGCCGTTGTGCGTGTGTGTGTGCGTGTGTGTTTGTGTGTGCGTGCACGTACCCATGAGCAGCGCCTGCTGCTTGTCGTTCTCGGCACGCAGCAGCGCCTCGTCATGCTGCAGGATGAGTTGGTCACGTGCCGCCAGTAGCTTCTTCTCCCTCTCGCGCGCAGCCGCCTCGCCGCACTCCTTCTCGCTCGTCAGCGACGCAACGGTTTGGCTCAGCTTGTGCTCTAAGGCTTGGCGGAGTTGCTCCTGGTTACGTGAAGGAAAATTGTGTAAGTGTGACGTGTGTATATAGGGTCCTTTGAAAATCTTCAGAGTTCAAATCAACCTCACCTGGTACACCTGCTGATCAACGGACGGGGCTCAAGTGCAGGCCTCTCGGGTTTAGGATGTCAGACGGCAGTCAGAAATAAGTCAAACGAAGTATAAAAAGCTGACCAAGTAGGGCTCCGAGGTGAAAGTCTCGGATGCACCCAGTATTATCGCATATGTTGATTGCATGTGAAGAAAAATGGTTCATGTTACATCTGAAGTAGCAGCAGCATCAGTAGCATCTGAAGTAGTTTATTCTGAAACGGATTGTAGGGATTCAGTGAAATTTTAAATGGAGATAGCTTATTTGGTAGGTTATTATATTGGGTGTTACAGCTAACTGAAAAAGGAACTGCAGGGCGCACCTAGTGATATATTTATCAGGGAATACAATCAAGGGGTGTGTAATTATGAAGCACAACTAAAATTCAACGCGTGCTGACCTTCTCCTCCTTGAGTTTAGTAATATTCTGTGTAGTCGTCCGGTTGATGTTCGTTATTATCTGTTGATATTCGGCCTCTTTCTTGCCGGACTGTTGTTGCATGGAGTTGCGCGTGTCCCGCAACTTTTTCTCGCTATTCTCCAGGTCTTTTGACAGACGAGTGATTTGGCCTTAACGAAAAAAAAACATGATACAGTGTACCAATTTTAAAACTTGTTGTGAATAGCTTTCTTTGTCAAGTGGGTTACGGATTCCAGAATACATTTAATAACGAGCGATAATTAACATTTATTAATGCACACATAAAATATAAATTGACGACCTATGTGGCGTATCGGTAGTGCATTCGACTACGAAGCCAAAGGTCGCGGGTTCGATTCCCGCTCAGTCCAAATATGTATATTTGCATTGTTCTGCGTGTATCTATGTATAATATGTATTTATTTACAAAAAAAAGTATTTAAGTATGTTTATCCCTTTTCTAGAACCCATATGGCAAGGTCTGCTGAGTTTGGGTCTAGATGGCGTTGTGTACTTTGTCCTACGATATAAAAAAAACAACAATTAGCATCAGTCAGATATTGTATAAGGTGTACAGGGCACTACCAACACCTTTGGGGCCTAAGCAAAGCTTACCTTTTTTCTTTTTTTTCTTTTTCTTTTTTTCGTGCGGAAATCCCTTCGGATACCCCCCCGCGTGCCAGCGGGGGCGGTTATGTCGGGCTTGAACCGACTAAAACCGCACGCCGTCTCGGGTCTACAGGCGCCGGGGTGTAAGGTTGCCCATAGAGCATATCCCTCGCACCCCGACTGACCCTGGGCCATCTTTGGTTTCGAGATGGCCCCCTCGGGTTTGGGGAACCACGGTGTCCCCTTCTTGCCCCGGTTTGGGGGAGGGGCGCTAGTCGCCCCACCGTCCCGGCCTGCTTTTGCTGGGGTGACAGGTGGCTGCTGGGATGACAGGTGCTAGTCAGTGTACCTGCTAAACAGCAGACGAGGCTCTGGTGCTGGCTTTTCTCTCGGGGTTGGGAGGTCAGACGGTGGTCGCTTCCGGAAAAGCAGATATACACCCGAATTATAAGCGGAAATGGACGCAACTAAGCACGAAACGTTTCGGCGACACATTTATTATGTGAGGAGTGGAATTGCCTGCCTGAGTCTGTGTTTCCGGATAGCTATAACCTCGGAATCTTCAAGTCTTGAGTGAATAGGTTCCTTCTAGGCAAACGTGATTCATCGTAGACCACATCGTCACTTACGACCAGGTGAGATAGAGGTTAAACGTGAGCCTATCACCCATTAAAAAAAAACTAGGAAATCGCTATGCGAATGATGAGGACCTCTACATGAGATAAACTTAGAATCATTTGGCGGAGAATTAGCATCATTCTCTATAGTAAAAAAGGAATTTATAAGGAATACTTCACCTGAATTTATATTCTAGCTGATATAACGCCGCGTAACTTAACCAATTACCATCACACATACGGCAAGAGCCTGACCAAGAACTTTTTAATAGAAAAAGCCGCATCAAAGTCTGTTCAGTAGTTTTTGCAAAAAAAAAATTGTGTTCAGATTCGTTCAATTAACATAACCCATGTATTTTTAGGGATTTTCTTTTATTTCTTTTATTAGAAAAGCCCTATTGCTATGGAGTTGTCGTCGACGTCGTCGTCCTCGACCTCGACGTCGTCGTCCTCGACGTCGTCGTCCTCGACGTCGTCGTCGTTGCCAATTTTCTGTCACGGTTTTGAGTATGAAGGAGATGAGCTATCGAGTTTCGCAAAAACAAAAAAAGAACGCAAAATCGAAAATCCCTTGTATTCGGCTGAGCTCGTCTCAGGAATTCAACTTGTTTTTTAATATATCACTGTACACACACAACTAATTTTCAATATTATAATAGTGTAGATAGATTTTTATTATAAGTATACTCCCCCCGCGCGCTCTCAAGGTGTAACACGTATTACGTGCCCGGCTTTTGCTTTTAATTGAAGCTGTTATAAAAAGTTTACAGTTATACTATAAATCTATACCATCTTGTGCACAGTGACACTGGATCTGCAGTGCTTCAAACACTAGCTCAATACCTCAAGCCATTCAGAAATTATCACCGTTTTTATCTACAAAGATCGATCGCAAATTGGAATTCGAACTCAAAATCAACACAACAGGTGCATGAATCATCGTCTAACTGCACTACCATTGGTGAGTCGAAGAACATTTTTGTGCGGCAATCATTACCTTATATGGTAATATATAAAACACTGCTTCTTATTGGAATCACAAATACAGTATCACAATTTGAAAATATTAAGACGTGTCACAATAGCCGAGCCGGAAAACTGGTTACCTTGCGTTTTACTGATAAATGGTTCGAATCCTAGTTACTCAGAATTATTTTTGGAATTGTTATTTCCAATTAGATAGTTTTGGGATCTAGTGACCAACAAGGAATACATTATAAAAGAACGATTTATCCTATTTTTACTGATCTGCAACAAATACTGTGTGCATACTATAACTCCTATATAGCCATGGTTAAAGCTTCAAATAAAACCAAGCGAACCACGCCGAACACTCCGTTACCTTCACAGCCTGATACAGCGCCTGACACAAATGTTACCGCAAACGCTCACGAATGCGGAAGTCAATCGCAATCGCAACAAGGATTGTCGGCCACTGATCTCCATTCGATCACCACTAATGTAAGGGATCGGAAGAAAAGGAAGATTGATGAAGATAATACCACCATCACTACCATAATAAAAGATATGTTCACACAGTTTTCAAGGGAACAAGACGAGCGATTCCAAGGGTTGCAGAAAATAATTTCAAAAATGAATGAGCAAAGTATTGAACTGCGGAAGAGCGTGGAATTGATGTCTGCTAAGTATGACGAGATATTATATAGAATCTCCGGTTTGGAAAAACAAAAACAAGATGCCAAAAAAATTATAGAACACCTGGAGGAAAAAATTGAGTCTCTGGAACGCAAATCACGGGCAACGGGTATAGAAGTGAGAAATATACCAAAATCCCAAGGAGAATCAAGGGATTCACTGTGCAACATTATAGAGACGCTAGGTACTGCGTTAGACATCGGCATTCAACCCAGTGAAATACGCGACATCTACAGACTTAATTCAAAAGACAACTCAAATCCGGTCGTCGTAGAATTTACATCAGTTCGGCTAAAGGAAAGGCTGATAAAGGCAGTTAAATCGTTTAACAGAAATAAAAGTAATCAGCAAAAATTGAATACCAGTCATATAAACTCCCGTGAACCTATAAAACCGATATTTATATCTGAGACGCTAACTCACGCAACCCAGAAGCTGTACTATCTGGCAAGAACGTTTCAAAGGAGTCATGACTACGCCTTCTGCTGGACTACAAAAGGAATAGTATATCTCCGTAAGGAGGTGGGCTGCCCTCAAATTCGAGTTACCGGCGAAGCTGTAATCGATGCACTAGGAAAAAAACAATGACTATTTTTATCTTATATAAGTGGTTCTGCCTGTTTTGATTTTTTTTCCGTATTTAAAGGAGACTATATTTTCTTAAGCTGCTGCCATATGACATGTAGAATATATTACAATAGCTTAGTGCTCAATAGACACACTTTTCTTATTATTATATTATTAGATAAACTCTGCATGCCTAATGTTAAGTACACATCCAAACAAACTACACTATACGCCTATCATCACACTCAAGTAGTCTCACAAAACTCATTTCATCATTACATACACCTCGTACTCACACAGAAATACAAGTATTGGATATATATCAAACATAAAAAAGTTATATATGGAAATCGGATGTATCAGACTGAATTAGTATATTATAAATTTATTATATCAAACTATATTCTTCCTGTAAGTAATGATCTATTGAAGCATTGTTTCTCAACTAGTGACCATGGCTAATGATAATCTAAATAACGTAATACAGGACATAGACGACTTTAGTTTCGGAGACTTTTACTTGCGGAGTGGACGAATGTTACAAAGTTTACCCCACTCAGCCAACATTAACAGTTCTTACCCAAAACATTAGGAGTATAAACTGCAATTTTGCAGGCTTCCAGGTCCTATTGACGAGACTGGGTATCGATTGTGATGTAATACTTTTAACAGAGTGTAGGTTATCTGATGCTCCATCTATACCAACCCTCAGTGGTTATTTTTCCACGACGACCACTATAAACCCCATACAGAATGACGGAGTTGTTGTGTATGTAAAGAAGCATATTGCCTGTAGCATTGAAGAGGTTGCTGTACAAGACTCAAATTGTCTACTTCTTAAAATACCAGATAATGATTTGGCCATCTTAGCAATTTATCGGTCTCCTAGCTATGCTAATTTAGAGCCCTTTCTAACGTCACTTGATAAAACTTTACATGACCTTTCCAAATTCAAAAACATTGTCATAATGGGTGACTTGAACATCGACATACTCGCAAATAAACCTAAGCCCTCTACTGAAGAATACTTGGGATTAACTAGTTATCATGGCCTTCTGCCAGCACACTACTTTATTACTCGCGATGCTAGTGGACGATGTCTTGATCACGTCCTGGTGAAAACCAAAATTCCTTCTGCTACCATAGTCCCCCAATCTACACTTATAGATCACAAGGCCGTAATATTTTGCATGAAAATGAAACAGAGTAACAGTCGTTCTCCTGTAACACTCACTAAAATAGATCAAGAGGGGCTAAAAAACAACATAAATAACATCAACTTCGACTATATTTATCAAACTGATAACTGTGACCATGCAATAAGCTACATCATCAACCAGTTAAAAACAGCACTCAATAATAACACAACAACAGTGATTCTTTCTCGTCGCAAAAAAACCATAAAACCTTGGATCACCCAAGGACTCTTGCGATGCATGCGTAATAGAGATAAACTTCACAAACAATCCAACGCTTCTCCCAACAACATTACACTTAAAATAACTTATACTCGATATAGAAACTATTGTAATTCAATCTTAAAAAAGCTCAAACGTCAATATGATAGGGATCTTTTTGACAAGGCTGGCAAAGACAATAAAAAAATGTGGAATGCTATAAGATCTATAACTAATACTACAAAAAACACTGCCTGCAGCAAAGAACTACTCAGACTATCAGAGACTCCACAGAAATCTGTTAATAGCGTTAACAACTATTTCGGTAATGTAGGTAAAAATCTATCTGAGAGGATAGTTAATTTGTTACCAACCTTACCTGATAAGCTGCCTACGATCGATGGCCGAATGAACTCTTTCGTACTACTGAGCACAGATGAAGAGGAAGTGACACGTCTAATAACGGATCTCAAAAATGAGTGTTCGGTTGGCTGGGACGGTATCTCTAACAGAGTATTAAAAGATCACAAAAATATCCTTGTACCACACTTGACTCATGTCTTCAATATGTGCTTGACCCATGGGATCTTTCCTAAAGACCTCAAAAGATCACGGATTCAACCAATTTACAAGGGAGGTGACAGGACTAATGTAGATAACTACAGACCAATTTCAATATTGCCATCACTTTCTAAAATCCTTGAAAAAATGATAAATAATAGGCTTGTGGAATATTTAGAGACTAAAAACATACTCTCAGGGTGTCAATTTGGTTTTCGCAGAGGAAAATCGACTGATGACGCTGTTAGTAGTTTTATTGACTTCGTAACCTTGAACTTAGATAAAAGCAATAAATGTTTATCTATATTCCTCGATTTGTCAAAGGCATTTGATACGGTGTCTATACCCATCCTACTGAAAAAAATGGAAAAGATAGGCATTAGAGGAGCACAGTTGAAACTTATGCAGTCGTACCTATCCCATAGAGTACAGTACGTCAAAGTGGGTACACATGAGAGTACGGACATTAATGTGTTTTATGGCGTTCCTCAAGGAAGTATCCTGGGGCCTACGCTCTTTCTAATTTATATAAATGACCTACTATACCTCGACACATTTCCAGGGAAAATTATCTCGTATGCTGATGATACTGCCCTCATCTTTACTGGTGAAACCTGGGGTCAAACTTATAATACGGCCCAAAAAGGTTTTGACATGGTTGAAAAATGGCTACAGTATAATGTACTTACCCTGAACGCAGAAAAGACCAAATACATTGCCTTCTCAATATATGATAACACTCCAGATTATTTTCAAATAGTGTCACATAGCTGTCACGATGTATCTAAGTGTAAACCTCTCAATCGTACTAAAACAGTGAAATACTTGGGTGTTATCATAGATGAGAACTGTAACTTCAAGCCGCATATTCAACAGCTTGCTAATAGAATAAGAAAGCTAACCTATTTCTTTAAAACTTTAAGATACGTTGTCCCTCCAATAATGCTAAAAAGAATATATCTTGCTTTCTGTCAGTCTGTAATTAGCTACTGTATATCATCCTGGGGAGGGGCAAATAAAACGACACTATTAAAGCTGGAGGTTGCCCAAAGGACTATGTTAAAGCTGTGTACTTTTAAACCTTTTCGATTCTCGACTAAGTTGTTGTATGAATATTGCGAGGTTCTTACGGTGCGTCAGCTCTTTCTTACGACTATCATTTTAAGGCAACATTCTATTGTGGAACATAACCCGGCTTTACAGGGGAACCGACGAGGACATGCGGTGTGTGATCGCACATTGAGACCAAGAACTTCATTTATTCGCAGGTTCTTACCTTTCTTGGGACCTTATGTCTATAATAGAATAAATAAATTAAACCATATATACCACTTGAAGAAAACTGACGTCAAAAAGTCCTTATATAAATGGTTTACTACATTATCCTATGATGAAACTGAAAATATCATAACAATCATTCAATAGCTTAGCTTAAAACTGAAATGCATAAATCTCACTGTTTGTTCCTGTATAATATATCCAATGTTTTTCGTGTACACGCCCACTCTTTGCACTCACACACAAACACACACACACACACACACACACACACACACACAAACACACACATACATACACTCACACGTTCACATACCACATAACCACTATTTTCACGTAATTTTTTATTTTTTTTTCATGATTATTCTGATTTCGATATTTCTGATGTTTTAATTGTTTGTCATTGTTTTATGCCTGATAATAATTTTAGTTATCAATACACCTACTAAGTTATAAAATGTCAGACTGAGAAATCTTATGGGCGGAGGCGCTGTCTGCTGAAACACAGGCTACAAGCCTAGCTCAGTAGCAGATGCTAATATTAGTCAGCAAAATATTAAAATAACACTTATTTGATTTACCTGTAATGCATGTGAATAATATTTGTGTGAACACTATGATTTGTAGATTTTGTAATGTTTGTAACTAGACTATATGTTTTGTTTTTGTGTAAATAAATTTATTATTATTATTATCTCTTTATTTACTTTTAAATTACTTATAAATTATATTTTTAAATATTATTATTATTTCCTTTATTTAAGTTTAAATACATATCAATCATATTTTTAAATACATTCTATACATATAAAAAAAACAAATATATTTAAAAATATAAAAAATAGTGGGCCACCGGCATCGGGAACAGGGACCAAGCTACCGGTGGTTAGGGCTCCAGAGAGAGGAATCTCCTCACAATACGTGCCGTGTCGAGGAGCACTGCCTTCTGCATCAAGCCCTTGACCCAACTGCCTAACGCGAGCCTCTGGAGATGTTGTTCGAGGCTCTTGGCAATTAGTCCGTGCACCGATACAACTATCGGAACAATAATCGCCGAATCCACACTCCACATGTCGACAACCTCGTGAGCCAAATCCAAATATTTTATTTGTTTTTCTTTTTCGGCTTTCACAAGATTCTCGTCATGAGGAATGGTGATATCGATAATTATTGCGCGGCGCTCTGATCGATCTATCAACACTATATCAGGTTTATTAGCTACAATAGTCCTGTCAGTGATGATAGATCGATCCCAGTACAACGTGATACGCCCATTTTCGAGAACTGCGTCGGGCACATACCTATAGTACAGTACCTCTGATTCCACAAGGTTGTACTTTAGAGCAAGCTGTTGATGAACAATCCTGGCTACTTGGTTATGTCTATGCAAATACTCGCCGTTGGCAAGACGAGAACAACCAGAGATTATATGTCTAAGGGATTCTCCGGGACGGTGGCACGCCCGACATATGTCAACCGTACCATCCCTTAGAATATACTTCCGATAGTTATTCGTCATCACAACTTCGTCCATAATTGCAAACACAAAACCTTCGGTTTCCCCAAATAGGTCACCGAAGCGTAGCCAAGACACAGATGCTGGTAAGTCTATATCAGACCCATGAAGAGCCCGATAGAAACGTCCATGCAACTCCTTGCTCTTCCATACATCCATGCGGTCATTAATACTTAATACCACAGGTTTGCGCCAGTTCTCTTTAGCCAAAGCTAGCGGGGTAAATCCGTTATCCACCCTTACTACATCACGATGCATATCAGCTTCATTGTGTAGGAAGTATTCCCTGAGGTTGCACACCTCACGGTTATGGAGGGACTTGGCATTTAAAAAGCCACGTCCCCCGCATTTCCGTGGTATGTACAACCTCATCACAGATGAACGCGGATGATGCATTCGGTATGCAGTAAGAAGCGTACGGACTCTCCTATCCAGGGTGTCTAATTCCGTCTGAGTCCACCTGAGTATGCCGAAGGAGTACATTAAAACCGGCATGACCCAACCGTTATAGGCGCGCACCTTATTACCGCCTGACAAAAGACTTTTGAGGACTTTTTTCAAGCGGCCAAAGAAACGTTCCCGTAACGATTGCTTCATGCTAGCTTCTGTAATGCCTAACGCCTGCGACATACCCAGGTATTTATAGGTGTCGATTGCAGAGAGAGACCTGAGTTTTGTGGAATCTGAGAGCTCAACCCCATCAGATTCCACAATCTCCCCTCTTTTTACATGCATGACCGCACATTTGTCCACACCAAATTCCATCCTGATAGATTTACTAAAGGTTTCGGTCATCTTTAGTAACGCTATCAGTTGGGAATTGTTGGGGGCAAATAATTTAAGATCATCCATGTAAAGGAGGTGGGATATAACCTGACCATCTCTCCGCAATCGACAGCCTAACCCTGAACTCTCCAGCATATAACTAAGAGGGTTCAGTGCCAGGCAAAACCATAATGGACTAAGACTATCACCCTGGAATATGCCCCGCTCTATCCTTATCAGCCCGCCATTCTCGCAGGTCCGTCGACACCCTGGATAGCAAAGGACCGTACTCCATTGCCCCATACATGCCTTCAGGAAGGTACATAGAGTTGTATCAATTTTATACAACTCAAGCACCCTCAAGAGCCACGTATGCGGCACGGAGTCATAGGCCTTTTTATAGTCTATCCAACATGTCGCCAGGTCCTTACGATTACGGCGTGTCTGTTGGCTAATGGCCATATCAATTATAAGGAGCTCTTTAGTGCCACGAGCCCCACTTCTACATCCATTCTGAGAGATAGACATGATAGAATTGTCGGTTAAGTGTGAAGATATTTTTACTCTCAGGATGGATGTAAGAAGCTTATAGACCGTAGGAAGACATGTGATCGGTCTATAATTTTTAGGGTCCGTAGCACTACCGGACTTGTAAATAAGGTGGGTTACACCAGTGGTCATGAAATTGGGAATCAATCCTGATTCAATACATGATTGGAATTGAGATGCCAAACGACCGTGTGAGCTTTTCAGCCATTTTAACCAAAAATTTTGCAGTCCGTCTGGTCCCGCTGACTTCCAGTTAGGCAACAGACGGACTGCATCGGTTACATCCTCTTGCAGTATAGTAACTGGATCCATGATCTTAATAGGCTCACACGATCGCTCAACATCCTGCATCCAATCACCCTCCGTATGACTGACGGGCATCGACCAGATATTACGCCAGAATGTATTAGTAATATCATCATCTGGTCGACACACGTCAGCCCCAGTCGAATCAGGGCGCTCCCAATCTCTGTAGACCCACCTTTGGTCCCTTTGGAACGTGCGATTCTGAGAATATCGCTCCACTCTTTTTTTATACCGCCGAATCCGGTTTGCCCACGCATAAACTTTTTGTTTCAGGTAGTCGATACGCTCTGTGACTCGTGCCAAAAATTCTTGAGGCCTAATATCAGACCCCGAGAACGCTCGACTCACAAAGCGCATCACTCTTGGGCGGGTATTGCCCGACCTGAAACAAATGAGCTTTCCAATGAGTGCCCTAGTCTCGGTGATACGTTGCTCAATTCTAAATTGCCAAGCCGGCACAGCAGATTTCGGTCGAGTAGCTAAGTCGCACTTTGGAAATTGAACATTAGCTACTCGACATACTGCGACGGCCGCGCAATAAAGAATTGAATGTGTATCACCGAGATCTTCGCTATTATCAAAATTTATTATTATTATTATTATTTTATTTTTATTATTATTATTATTATGTTACACATCAGGACGACGTCACGACTCCACAGCACTTCAAACAGAAAATGGACTATCACCAACTAGCTCACACAGTTTTTCTATACTAACCAATATTTGGAAATAACGACCTTATTTAGAGACTTAGCTTAATCACTAACAAATTTATTAAATACCAAGAGATAAGTTGAACATCACAAAATGCCTATAAAAAGATAATTATGTACTTAATTATACTTAATTTTTTTAAACAAATTTATGACAAATATTAAAAAAAAAAAAAAAAAAAAAAAAAGTTTATCTTACCTTTGTAGTTCTCTTGTTGCACCAACGTCTCCTGCAGTTCGTGTTCGAGCTTGACGCGTTTGTTATCTGTGTCCTCTAAAATGTTGGAAGTGTCGAACAACACGGCCTCGAGCGCATCCTTCTCGGAGCGCACTCCGGCCAGCTGCTCTTGTAAGTGCTGCTTGTCTTTCTCTAAGCAGTCTATCAGGATCTGTGAACACATTCGTGGGAATCACAAAACTTGTACCAACAGGTTCAAGATTATCATATTAACATGTTATACCGGATGGTATTGGTCTGTATATATACTTACGTAGCTCAGCGCGAAGAAAATTAATTATAATATACAAAAAAAAATGCATTTTCGTACAAACATTATAAAAGACATTGTGTTTCCATGAAAATATAATTTACTAGCTGAAGCCCGCGGCTCCGCGCTCGTGGAAGTTGGTTACCGTTTTTTGGTCATATCTCCGATTTTACTTAACCAATTGCAATCAAACACATGAGAGATTTTAAGTCTGACCAAGATCTTTCTAATAGAAAAAAAACGGATCAAAATTCGTTCAGTAGTTATTGCATCCATTGCGAAGAGGCAAACAGATAAACAGACAAAAATTCCAAAGAAAATATTTTTGTATTCAGAATCCTTCATTTAACATAACCCAAGTATTTATTTTAAATATCTCCTATATACAGACACAAGTAATTTACAATTTTATAATAGTATAAATATAGCAACAATTTGTATATAACTATAGGTAAAGTTTCGTGCATATTAAGATAGACTCGTGTGAACGTAGCTGTACAATGACAGCTCTTACTTTTAATGTTGGCTTCGTCATGCAAGTAAATAGCATTTATTTACAAAAAATGTTTTCATTGCTTGCTAATGCGATCTCTTAAACAGCTTCCTTGTCACCCGCTCAATTGTACCTCCAAGTATCATGGTGATGTACACATCCTCCCCAAAAGGGAGGACTAGGGGGAAAGGGTGATATGGCCAACTCAGTTAAGATTGATATAAATCGAATTAACATGAAAAAACCTTCTGTTGCACTTTTTTTGGATCTGAGTAAAGCGTTTGATTTTGTGAATCACAATATACTTCTTGGCAAATTAGAACAATGTGGAATTCGTAGTATAGCTCTAAAATGATTTGAATCATATTTAAGTGGCAGAAAGCAAATCGTTAGAGTTAACAAGTTTAATGACATCACAAATAATGTCGAATCGTTTGACTCTGAACCCAGGCTTAACTCTCACGGAGTTCCGCAAGGGAGTGTCCTGGGCCCCCTGCTATTCCTTGTTTATATTAATGATTTATCTATGAAGTAGCCAAATTTGTGAAATCTATCACAAATTTGGCTACTTCATAGATAAATACACAAGGAACAGTCAAAAGCTCTTCAGATTTAAAAACCGGCCTACATGATTCTGACCATTTGATCAAGGAACTATTTCAGGTACAAGACAATATAAATAAGCGCAAAGTTACTCAAATGCAACTACTTGAGATGTTTAGAGCGAGTTGCGTATATATGGCACCACTTATCTATAATACGTTACCAGAGGAAATAACTAATCTCCCGCATCGAAAATTCTATCCCGCTTTACGGAAATGGCTGATAGAAGAGAGTTTCTACTCCGTCAACAAGTTTTTTTTAAAAAGTTTGCCTCTCGCTCTTATCATTTTAAAAATGCATTATAATATAATAAGTACTGGCAACTAGACAATTTATAATTATGCATGTGTGTCAATTTTAATTTATGTCTCATTTTATAATTAATTGTCACAATACATAATTCAATTTCATTTAATTTGATTTAATTTGATTTAGTTTTGATTTAATTTGATTTGGTTTGATTTAATTTGATTTAATTTGATTTAATTTGATTTAATTTGATTTAATTTGATTTAATTTGATTTAATTTGATTTAATATGATTTAATTTGGTTTCATTTAGTTTTATTTAATTTTATTTAATTAGATTTGATTTGTTTTGATTTAATTTGATATATTATATGTACCTGTTTAATGTTTGCATGTCACGACAAGTGGCAAAATGTGTCTTTAGCTCATACATTTGTTGTCACCTTTGTACTTACCACATTTTATGCAAATAAATCTATTCTATTCTATTGGTCACCCGCCCGGTCGCCGGCGTCCACGTTGGAAATAATAATAATATAATAATCATGGTGATGTCATGTGGGTTTTTGTGTTTTTAGAGAAGACCAAAAAGACGAATATCCGTCTGTCTGATCTAAGGCAAGCTTAAAATAAAACTAACGCGCCATAATGTATAGTACCATTTCTAACCCCCGACGCAAAAACGATGAGGTATTATAAGTTTGGGGTGTGTGTTGGGTAACCTCCTCGAGTGTCGCTCCGATTCCGATCCCGCTGCAGTCCGGGGGGAACGGAATCGGAGCGGCCGGTACACCCTGGGCGGCGGTCAATGGCTTCCCCTTCACCCCTTCATAGGGTTGGCATTGATCGTCGGCCAATCCCCAACGTGGCGGGAACACATCGCTCTCCGTACTCCTCTACTTTCAGAGGAGACAGGATGAGCGATGCTGTTAGTGGTGAGATGGCCCAGGGTCAGCCGGGGTGCGAGGGATATGCTCTATGGGTAACCTTACACCCCGGCGTCTGAAGACCCGAGACGGCGTGCGGTTTTAGTCGGTGCAAGCCCGACATAACCGCCCCCGCTGGCCGGCGGGGGGGTATCCGAAGGGAGTTCCGCACGATAAAAAAAAAAAAAAGGTATTATAAGTTTGGCCTGGGGGTGGCGGGTGAGGCCGCCTGTCACCCCAGCAGAAGCAGGCCCGGACAGTGGGGCGACTAGCGCCCCTCTCCTAAACCGGGGCAAGACGGGGACACCGTGGTTCCCAAACCCGAGGGGGCCATCTCGAAACCGGAGATGGCCCAGGGTCAGTCGGGGTGCGAGTGATATGCTCTATGGGCAACCTTACACCCCGGCGTCTTAAGACCCGAGACGGCGTGAGGTTTTAGTCGGTTCAAACCCGACATAACCACCCCCGCTGGCCGGCGGGGGGGTATCCGAAGGGATTTCCGCACGGAAAAAAAAGTATAATAAGTTTGACGTGTCTGTGTGTGTGTGTATCTGTAGCATCGTAGTTCCCGAACGGATAAGCCGAGTTTGATGCGGTTTTTTTTGCCCGAAAGCAGCGATGGTTCTTAGCTATAAATGAACTTGGGTCGGGGGATTTTTAATTAGTTTCTAGTGGTCACGAACTAACCTGTTTCTCTTCCCCATCTTTAACATGGTCTTCAAGAGATCGATTGATCCTACCGATAGTCTCATTGGCCTGTTCCAATCGTTGCTGTAGACGCATTATTTCTTCGTTCAACGTGTCCTTCTTGCGAACCATTGCTGTTAGCTGAGAGCTGAGCTCGCCTCGCTCCCTACGAGTAAAAACAATGTTTATAGCTCTGAGAAAATCGTTTTTGGAAAGGAGTTTTTGGAAATGGAGTGAAACTAACGAGAAACATAAATTAAAATAGATTCGAGGTGCGGGGGTGAGATGGGGTGAATTATGAAGTAATGAAAAATTTTTTGTCAGCCAATTTTTGTATTTTACCTGTATTGAATTCAGAACTATTACGCGACAGTTTATTTCTTTTCATTACTTATAAGAACGAACAAATAAGAGAAATAAAGCGAACGAACGAACAAAAGAAATCACCCTAGGGCCACTTACAATATTGTATAAAAAAGAGGAATGTATTTAGCCAACAGTCACAGCTTACGTCAACTGCATGTTAGGGGGGCCCACTAATATCTTGGGGGCCCAAGCCAACCTCACCTGCAAGCTGGTACACCTGTTGATTAACGGACGAGGCTCTGGCGCAGGCTTGCCTCTCGGGGTTGGAAGGTCAGACGGTAGTCGCTCCCATAAAAGCCAAACGAAAAGGAAAAAAGCAGTAAACGGACCCCGGGCTCCAAAGTGTAAGCCTCGAATACAACCGGGAACCACGCTAGGATGATGATGATGATGGTGTTAGGGAGCACCAAGATCATCGGAGCCCAATCCAGTACTCCCGCTGATTAATGGACGAAGCTTTGCCGCAGTGAGTGCAAACATGTGATAGTCCAATATCTACAGTGCAAATCCTACGAAGAGACGGAAAGGTTATTCGGGAGATCTAACATGTAACCGGTACATATATATATACATACACATACACACCCACCCTAATCACACATACACAACCCCTTTCACGCCCACACTCTCTCTCTCTCACACACACACAAACACACGCACACACGCGCTCACACACACATATTCACTCTTGCAAATTTTATAAAAAAGATAGATATATTGTGTATTATGTTTATGAATTGAATTAAATTGAAATTGAGTCTTATCTCTAGGGTTTGGGGGGGTCAGATGGTATTGCAACCTAACCTAACTTTGAATGCAACAGAGATTGGTGCTCGGATGAATAAGACGATTTGTGTTAAATTCTGAACTAAACTGAAGATCTTTACCTAACAACTTGTCTTAATTCCATTTCGACCTTCTCCCGGTCAGCCTCCACAAACTTGATCTTCTCGCACAGGGACGCCTTGTCCGCTTCGAACTCCATCCGCATCTGTTCCGCTGCGAGTAATTCTTTGCGTAGAGAGTTCAGGTCACCTTGTTGTTCAGATGACTGACTTGAGAGGTTAGATTTTTCATCTTCTAACTAAAAATGTAAGATAAGTTAAATATTAATACATACCGTCTGTTGCAAAGAGATAGAGTAGAATAAGACCTTCGGGGTAAAGCCAACCTCTCCTGCAATGAGATGAGACTCTGGTGCAGGCTTGATTATCCGGGTTGGGAGGTTTTTTTTTTATATTTAGTTCGTCAAATTGACAGCACCCTGCCTGATGGTAAGCTGAGGTGAAATCCAAAAAGTAGGGGCCACCATTTCCAGATTGTGCTTAGAATGGTGGCTCCTACCTAGACGGCCTCAACAGATGTTTTTTCTCGCTCCCATAAAACCTGTATTAACCAAAGCTAAAGGAGGAAAAGCTGGCTCTAGGCTTCGAGGTAGAAGCCTCGGATGCAACCGAGAACAACGGTTGGTAAGTCTATTTGCAAGAGAGAGCTGGTGGTAGAAATTTGATGACACAAATTTGTCACAAAATTCGGCCGGGTAGGTGCCACCGTGCACGATTGCGAAAAACCCTCCATAGTAATCCAATTACGGTTTGATTGCGTTCAGGTGTCAGCAAGTGCATAGCCGGGCAGGGGGATTGTGGTCGCAGCACTAGTGGGACCGGTGGGTGTCACGCGGTGCTGCGACGACAATCCTCTTCTGATGAGGCCGTCAAGCTGAGTGCCACCATTTTAACATGGTACGTGTATGTAATGGTGACCCGCTTTCCTGAGACTTTACCTTCAGCTTACCATCAGGCGAGGTGAAGTCAAATGACTAGATAAAATGAGAGGATTATTGTTCGCTTATCATTTCCCTAACCTAATATATGACAAACTCCTTTTGTACTTCCTTTGGCGCGTTAGGTAAAAATGATGAGAGTAAATTTTTACGATGCGCGCGCACACCGTCACGAAAAAGCGACACCATGAAGTTAGCTAGTCAACATTTTACTTTGAGTACGATTGTAGAATTTGAGGTTAGTTAACGGTATGTTTTATTTATTTACATCATAACATACAAATTTTTTTACATTATTATTTCTACAGATGTAGGATAACGCAAAGGATAATTTTTTTTTAAATATTTTTATCTTGCTATGCCAAAGAAGTATTAATATTCTTACGTGCGTACGTAAGTACACACTTTATTTTTTAAATGTGGCCTAAAACCTGTTTACTGAAGATCTCCTGAAGATACCTTTTTATTGATTCAGGATATCAAAGTCTGAATCTTTACCTGAAAGGATTATTTACTAGTATAAACATTACTAGACAGGCTGTATGGAACAAAAAGGATTGGTATCACGAAAGACCACTACTTGACCAGCAACAATTCGCAATTTTTTGTAGCGGTCATACAGATGATATTACAAAAAGGCGCTCTATGCCTATACAGATAGGTGTCAGAATTCACTAACTCATTTGTCTAGTCTGCGTTCCGTTCCAAATTCGATATTCAAAATTCATTCCCACCTGCCCCCAGGAACCGCGACACAATTAGTTTTCTAACAGCTTAGCTACTTTGTTTTGTTTTTTTGGTTGTTTGGCTATGGTAACCATGAAGTTGGCTGACTATAAAAAAAAATTGCTAGCACACACCGGGTAGCAAATAATTATGACTAGCCACATACATGTTTCACATCATCCTGCAGTTTCTTCTTATCGCCTTCGAGGTTCCTGACTGCCGCCTCTAGCTTCTCCACAAGATCTTGTAAATCTCCTCTTTCCATAAGGGTCCTCTCTAATTCTATCTCAAGATCACCTGGTAAAACAATAAATGTCATAGATG
The DNA here is from genome assembly GCA_946251805.1 of Cybosia mesomella. Taxonomy (NCBI): domain Eukaryota; kingdom Metazoa; phylum Arthropoda; class Insecta; order Lepidoptera; family Erebidae; genus Cybosia; species Cybosia mesomella. The sequence goes on along the minus strand of OX276400.1, from coordinate 28,080,484 downwards.
CATTTGAATTGTATGAACATAAAATATACAAAAATATATGTCTAGTTTAATATCGCGGCACATTCTACCCTACAGTTAGGCGATTTACACACGGCACCACGGCGGTGCACGGTCGGCGGTGAGGCGGGCTCATGTCGCAATAGTCTCTAGGAACTCCGTCGATGCCAAACATATGTACCAACCGGGCGATCAGACGGTATCAACGGTTTTCTTACTAACCATAACATAACATAAACTCACGCCTATATCCCCGAAGAGGCAGAGGTGCTAGCACCCACATTTCGCCAGTTTATGTTTAGGTCCCAATGTAACAGGTGGCGAGCCTATTGTCATTAACCGGGCACTTATAAACCTGCGATAAATACACACATAACTTCGAAAAGCATCGAAAAGTCATTGGTGTGTGCCATGGTAAAACCTGGGATTGAACCCGAGACCTCGTCTCAGCAGTCCATTACCCATACCACTAGGCTACCGCGGCTTAATTAAAGGCTTACTAACCAATGCAACATATTGCCGTGTGTAAACCGCCTTAGCACACGCTGTCTTTTGCGTTTTATATTAGTACAAGTGAGGGTTACTTTTAGTCTTTTCGCAGCCTAAACTTACGACTTTAAGTTGCCTTTGAATGCATAATGACTTGAAACAAAACCGGCGAAATGAGAGTCAGACTCGCGCACGAAGGCTTGTTTACAATTACCTATTAAAACGATCGAACAGTTCCAATTTTCAACATTTTTATTTTTAGGAATGATTCCTTTATTTGTGCTGTAAGACGTTGCTTTTTGCCAAATTTCATGATTCTAGGCCAACGGGAACTACCATACCTATAGGTTTTCGACCCAAAAACCATAGGGTACTTCCAGTTGACCTAGAATTGTCAATTCTAGTTAGAAAGGTTAGATAGTAAAGGAAAAATTCCGAAAAATAATAGTTGATAGGTAGTAATAGTTGATAATTAAGGTAAATTCAAGTTTTCGCAAAAATTTAAATGTGCACATATCTTTTTATCGTGTTGACTTAGGACCTTGATTTTTATACACCTAATAGGGACTATAGACCTTCATTATCCGGTATAAATTTCAACTTGCAGTGAAACACGGACAGACAGACAGACGGACAAGAGAGTGATCTGATAAGGGTTCCTTTTATTAGCTTTTGAGGCACGGAACCCTAACAACGACCACCGACGACGACCCTAAGAAGTAGTCGAAATAAGAAACATAATGCAGCGAGTTCATCCGAATCCCGCTAACGGATAGCGCTAGAACTCTAACGTAGGGCACAAAGGGACTTACTTCTATGCTTCTCCATTTGCGAAAGTATGGAATCAGCTTCCATCTTCTGCTGATCCAGTAAGTCTCTGGCTAAGAGGGTTTTGTTGAGCTCTTCTCTCGTTGACACTAGTTCCGAGCGTAGGCGCGAAGAACGTTCTTCCTCTGCCCTAGATAATAAAGTTGAAAACTTATCATAATTATTACTGTGTGGTAAACTGTGGGTGTTGCTATAGTTCAAGAAAAAAATAACTCATACGACAGCCACACAAACTATTCTCATATACTTCTCTTCGCTGAGCTTTTTTTAATTGCTTGAGGTAGTGGGTCAGATTCGTGCATTACTAGTAGTTTCATAAAGTTCTCTATCTAAACTAAAATGCTTGTGTGAGAAATAGGTTCACGGCGATAGTGTACTGGGTAGGTTAACTCCATATCTCCAGTACCAAAATTCGGGTGCAAAACTTACAACCAACTAAATAGTTGCAGTGGTTTTTGATGAAAAAAATGTAATCATTAAAACTTATTTTAAAACATTTTAAAAACTAAAACATCCGACTACCATACTAAGAAAGAAACTAAAACTTAACCATCACTCGCGTTGATGTAAGGATTCTTCTAATGATACCTCATACATCCAAAAATTTCGAGCCGTTTGGGTGAATAAAGAAACTCACATACTGAAAGCATTACACTCCTTTTGCCCAACAGTGGCGTAATTACGTGAAACAAACTAAAATAGCTCATTATAAGTACCTCAATACTCCCTCCCGACTAGACGCCTCACGATGCAGTTGATCAACTTCACAATTCAAGTTCCTCTTCTCAGTCTCCAAAACCTCTATCGCCTTCTCAAGGCGAGAGTTTACCTTCTGAAGTTTCTCGTAATCTGATGTTAGTGATTCAACCTGAAAACAATCCCGGGTAGTGCATTATTTTTAGAATTTAAGTTACAAGAGCCCCTACACAACAGAAGGGGAAAACGCTGATCTGATTTTTGTTTTCAACAAAAGTCTTATTTTTATTTCTGACTAACTATTGACCGTGGCCCCGCCCGCGTGGTTGTCCGTTATCGCGACTACACATAGCCTACCAAAAGGTCCGTAACTTAATTTCGAGAGACATGTTCGATTATTGGAATATCGACTGAAAGATTGCGAATAGAGTTTATTGCGAAACAAATTTTTGTCGCCAAACGCTGCTTCGACTGAAGGATTCTTCGAATATTTATCAATCGATGGACTGATGTTTCGCACTTCTTGCGTTGGTCGGCTTATATTCCAAAAACAAGTTGAATTCCTGAGACGAGCTCAGCCGAATACAAGGGATTTTCGATTCTGCGTTTTTTTTTTGCGATTTTTTGCGATTTTTTGCGATTTTTTCTTTATCTTGCAATGGTTCACCCCAGCACGAATCTATTACCGAAAACAGCAACTCGATAGCTCATCTCCTTCATACCCAAAACCGTGACAGAAAATTGGCAACTCGATAGCAATAGGGCTTTTCTAAAGAAAATCCCTAATAAGTAGAGTGGGTTAGGTTAGGTTAGAACTGTGACCCCAACAGACCGCCGGAACCACTAGTCCGGAAAGTTTATGGCAAGAAGTGCTATCTATGAAGAAAGATCTCTGTGTACAGTGCTTCCTATGTATCGAGATGTCTACAAACAATGTTTTGAATTTAACATTCGAAACATCAGTCAGTTACATTTATATTTTACGCTCCATTGGTGAATTGCGGCAATTCTGCTGTGAAAGCCATTAATATAAAGAATATGATGGACCGATGTTTACTTACCATAGCATTAATTTCTACTCTGTTTCGTTCTAGATTGTTCTTATCAATCCTGAGCGCCTCCAGTGTCTTCTGCATTGACTCTTTCTCTTGCAAGAGTTGATGAAGATCAGCGTTGGCTTGATCCAGTTTACCTATTCAATTATACATTTTGAACAAAACTATTTTAACGGATTCTATCGCGATTTATTTGATGTTATTTTATATTTTACATTGATCCCGACGTTTCGATTGCTTTTCAGCAGTCATGGTCACGGGTTACAATATCATATAAATTTTTAGTCGCATTCACTTTTGAATTCGCACCAATCGAGGTTATAGCTTGGCAAATTTCTATGTGATACTCCCATGGTTCGCACGAGTTGAGGGGCGTAAGGCAGGGGGGTAGTGGCACGTGCGCTCAGAACGGCTGCCAGGCTACAACACCCCCCCCCCCTTACCCTACGCCCCTCGTCCCGCGCGAATCATTGGAGTGTCACGTAAGAATTGCCAAGCTATAGTCATTATATTGTTTTAAAATTCACAATATTTTAATTTAAAATTCATTCTGATTAAATATGAAAGTTATATAAGAAACTTTTTGGTAACCTGCGCTACTTATTGATATTATACTTCTTTTAGCGCGTTAGGGAAAAAATTATGAGAGTAATATTTTACGATGTGCGCGCACACCGTCACGAAAAACCGACACCATGAAGTTAGCTACAAAACCGATACTCTGAAGTTAGCTAGTCAACATTTTACTTGGTAAGTTTTTAGAATTTGAGGTTAGTTGACGGTATGTATTATTATTTAGAATATAAACTAAAATAAATTTTACATTTTTTTTTCAACAAACATAGGATAACACGAGGGATAAAAATTTAAGAAAGTTTTTTATGAAGGTATTTATCTTGTTACGCCAAAGAAGTATAACTTTATTCATTTATCACTTTTTTATCTTTATTTATTTAAGAACTTTGCTACATTAAACATTAAAAAAAGCTGTGATGATATGAATTTTCATACAATTTTCTGTTTTTTTTTTATTAAGAGTATAAAGAAGGAGCTTTCTGCTTATTTATTAGGTGAATTGTAATATAACTTGAAACTAAACTAAAACTAATATTTACCTTGTAGATCTTGAACTTTGTTCTCAAGTGACGCGACAGCAATGTCGGCCGCTTCGCCATGCTTCCTACACGTAATCAACTGCTCTCTCGAGTTCTGCAGTTTTACCTGTAAATAATCATTTGGTCAACAAATGAGCAAACAGTTATATTTACCTCACCAGCACGAAAAGGGTACCTTTATTGTGTAAAAACTCGCGAGTAAAAAGCATGAGGAAAAGTGGAGGGTTACGCGGTAACTACGTGCGAGCGGTACACCCAACGCGCCCCGTTGTTTGAGAACTACATGTTATAAAATATCATCTTGTTTTCCTCAGAAACACTCTTCTCACTGGTCGAGGTGAAAAGTTATATTTGATACGTGCGCAATTTTATTTTTTATGTCTCGTGCCTTTAAATCACTCACTGTGCTTAGTAGTCTATGTTCCTAGACTTCTTTGCTAGTTCACGATTTAAACCTGGAACTCGCAGTAAAAAATATCTTTGCTCAATTGTTGAAATAACTATTATTTAACAAGTAAGCAAAGTTATTTTTTGCTGTTTGCTGCCCACTTTGAATCGCGAACCAGCGAAGTATTCCAATATTGAATCTCGTGATTAGTGTTTCTAATTTAAACTACTGAGCACAGTGAGTGATTTAAAGGAACGGGGTATAAAAAATTGCGAAGCCGACCTTTTTATGCTGGTGAGGTTAAAATAGTATTTCATGTGAGTATAAAAAAATGATACAAAAATATTCTAAAAAGTTATGTTTGGTAGGGTTTTTCTAGTCTAAGTAGATAAGTGGACTACGAACTTGGTTGTCAACTTACTTGTAGTTCATGTATTTGTATCTGGTACTTGTGCAGCGCGGCCTGCACGGCTGATATAGTGCTCTCAGCAAACGCTGTCGCGTTGGCGGACGATGGCACGCGTTTTGGTGATCTATATTATAAATTGAATAGTAACATAACATAAACTCACGCCTATATCCCCGAAGGGGTAAGCAGAGGTGCTAGCACCCACATTTCGCCAGTTTATGTTTTAGGTCCCAATGTAATAGGTGGCGAGCCTATTGCCATTAACCGGGCATTTATAAACCTGCGATAAATACACACATAACTTCGAAAAGCATCGAAAAGTCATTGTTGTTTGCCATGGTAATACCTTTTTTTTTTTTATCGTGCGGAAATCCCTTCGGATACCCCCCGCGTGCCAGCGGGGGCGGTTATGTCGGGCTTGAACCGACTAAAACCGCACGCCGTCTCGGGTCTACAGACGCCAGGGTGTAAGGTTGCCCATAGAGCATATCCCTCGCACCCCGACTGACCCTGGGCCATCTCCGGTTTCGAGATGGCCCCCTCGGGTTTGGGAACCACGGTGTCCCCGTCTTGCCCCGGCTTGGGGGAGGGGCGCTAGTCGCCCCACCGTCCCGGCCTGCTTCTGCTGGGGTGACAGGTGGCCTAACCCGCCACCCCCAGGCCTGCGCTCATGGAGGACGGAGGTCGTTAAGCGACCTCCGGCGCCTGAGTTGCCTGCGACGCGCGGCGAGCAAGTTGCGGGCTCGGCGGACCGGGAGAGTTCTAAGTCTCTCCCGGGCGCGCTCCGCCACCTCCTTCGCGAGCATTACATGCTCGCAGAAGGAGGCGGCGGCGGCCCACGCGCTCGCGCTCTGCACCATTGCCGCAATCATGCTGCCGAGCGAGAGGACTCCCACCCCGATGGCTGCCACGAGGTCACGCCTCGGCGCCTCCCACGCCGGGCAGTCCGCCAGCGTGTGCAGCCCTGAGTCCTCGCTCGCGTCGCAGTGATGACACTCAGGCGTTGGCTCCTTCCTGATCCGATGCAGGTGGTCCCCGAAGCACCCCTTCCCGGAGATCACCTGCGTCAGTCGGTAGGAGAGGCTTCCGTGTCGCCTCTCCAGCCAATCCTCCATGATGGGCCTTACCGCCGCTATTGCGGCGTGCCCTTGCCATGGTAATACCTGGGATCGAGACCTCGTCTCAGCAGTCCATTACCCATACCACTAGGCTACCGCGGTTTTTTTTAATACAATATAAATATATATATATATATATATATATATATATATATATATATATATATATATTGAATAGTAAAAAATAATAATATCGTAGTGTGGGATAAAAAAAGGAGAAAGCCGTGAGAATGTGTATGTATAAACTAAGTTATCATGCTACCTTCATTATAGCTGTTTATTAATGTACAATTATTATAATTTTGTAATTTTTTATCATCCACTAAATCCCTAAAAGTAAATGATTTCCAACGGTATGACATTATAACTTGTTATTTCATACAATAGTATTGTACGGGACGTTATCCTGTACATCGACCTACCATCTAAACCTACACTTGGGTCGCAAGTCCCAGGCACTGTCCCGAGTTCCCAACTCAGCAACGCGATGGACCCGGCACCCGCACGGAGAATCCATGGATTGCTAAGATTACGGTCTCCTGTTGTGGAGTGTGCTGTAGTGGTTCTTTGGAGACAAAGGAAAGATAGCCGGAAGGCAACGTAAGTACGTATAATGTAGGTAACAGTAATAAAGTAAATGTGTGGCTAATCTTTCCTCGATGGTATGTACTACGTAAAGGTTGTACTTGTGGAGGAACGGAGTGTGATCTTCCTCCAACACAAAGGGAGGATCCTCCGACCAGGCAAGGTGATCACGCCTGGCGGGCCGCGGCCCAACGGTTGTCGTTGGGATGTTGTATATATGCTGTACCAGCGCGCGAACTTCACTTTCGCGATTCAGGCTTGGTATTTATGTAGTAGTATCCAAGTAGTTCACCTTGTTGTCGCTAGATGGCGCTGGGTATATGTGGTATCGCCACATACTAATAGTCTTTAAGTTTCATTACTTGTATTGTATATAAATAGCAATGTTATGAAATAAAGTATGACGCGCGTTGCCGGGTCGGCCTGTGCCGCAGCGTCAGCAATTCATGTACAGTCATGGCACTATACATGCGATGTACAGTTTTGAGACTGTACAAGTATATAGCACTTAGCAAAAAAAAATATAACTTCGATTTTCATCTACTACCTACTCTATTGAAATGATGTTCAGAGGCTCACCTGTCGTGCAGGTGCAGATGCGGGGGGTGGGGGGCGTGGGGGGCGTGCGGCGCGTCGGCGTCCGAGTCGTGGATGAGCGCGCGAGCCACCTCCTCTAGCGCGCCGCGCATCACGCTAGCCTCGCTGCACGCCACCTCCGCCATCTCACAACGTTCTTCCTACAAAACAATAACCCTGCTATAATCTATTTATTTATTTATAGACATACTATAGGCTATCAGGTGGTCAGACTCCGTGGCCACTACACTGATACCTATTTTATTGAACACTCACAGTTCACACGGGAATCGAACCTGCTACCAATTAATGTGTCCACGCAATAATAAGTAATAATAATAATAACCTTAAAATAATATAAATAATAAGGAAAACAGCGGCGATAGCCTAGTGGTGTACGTAACGGACTGCCGAGACGAGGTCTCGAGTTCGATCCCCAGTCGCCCCGGGCACACATCTCTGACTTTTCGTAGTTATGTGTGTATTAAAAATGTTGATTATCGCTCGCTTAGTAATGTGCCCGGTAGAGGGCAATGGGCTCGCCCCCTATTACATTGGGACCTAAACATAACCGAATCGTGGGTGTGTACCCCTTGTGCCTACCCCTTCGGGGATACAGGCGTGAAGTTGTGTTATGTTTAATACACAAGTACAACGTTATCGTCATGTAATATAAAGTATAGTTCTGATATATAGGCCAATTGGAAATATATACAGTTTACACCATTCTTTTTTTGTGTAGAACACCCCTCGGGCTTCACCTAATTGGTGCCAACGATGGGATGGGCGTCTCGGAACCGGACCGACTAAAACCACGCGGTGTCCACCCCAAGTGTCGGCGGCCTCGCCTATGGGGTCGGATTTGATCCCGCGACGGTGAGTTGGCAGGTGTGTGTAGAACACACACGACACGCCTCCATCTTGGCCTGCTTCTGTAAGGACAGTGAGTCGGCCAACTGCCGTCCTTAGGCGCAATTAATAGCATAGAATAGATAATAGTACCGTATTCCGTATACCGTAAACAGTAGAAGTAAATGTCCACGACAGATTGCTGTGTTGAGTGGGATATACAAAACAAGTTGAATTCCTGAGACGAGCTCAGCCGAATACAAGGGATTTTCGATTTTGCGTTTTTTTTTTTTTGCGATTTTTTGCGATTTTTTCTTTATCTTGCAATGGTTAACCCCAGCACGAATCTATTACCGAAAACAGCAACTCGATAGCTCATCTCCTTCATACCCAAAACCGTGACAGAAAATTGGCAACGACGTCGACGACGTCGACGACAACTCGATAGCAATAGGGCTTTTCTAAAGAAAATCCCTAAAAAGTAAAACTATAACTCAAATATGAATTCGGACTCACAAGTCCTTGCAGTTCGCCCAACAGCCGCTGTATCCGCGCATCCCGCTCCCGCAGTTCAGCGACCGCGGTGTCCCGTTGCGCAGTCATGTCCCTGAGGTCCACGCGCATACTCTCCACGTTAATATTGCCAGAGGGCGTGGTTGAAAGCCCCGTTGCTGCTGACTGTCCGATACTGCATGGTCCACAGCAAGACGCCTGGCCTGCCTGCAAGTGTTGAGCTCCATATTCTTGCTGTTGATGAGTGAGATAACACTTATGGTAATTAATTGGCATTGAGAAAAGTGAGTTTATTTATACCACTCAGGTGAAAATAGTGAGAATCAGAGGTGGATTACTATGTTTGCTTATCGAGCAGGCTATGAGCGGTGTCATTGCACCGCTCGCCACAGACAGGGAATTCATCTTCACACATTGCGAATGGAAACGGTGCGTACAGTTAGGTATGAAAGGCACTTTATTCCGCGCACCATCAAGCTGTGGTATGATCTCCCTGCTGTGGTTTTCCCAAGCGACTACAATATGGGGTTCTTCAAGAAAGGCATTAGAAGGTTTTTACAGGGTCGGCAGCGCGAGTGTGGCGCCCCTGGTGTTGCACCCGTCCATAGGCCACGGTAACCGCCTCCCATCAGGTGGGCCGTGAACTTGTCAGCCACCTGAGTGGTATAAAAACAAATTTATACAAAAATACAAATAATTTTAATTTCTATAACTTAAAAATAATATTTTTATGTTAAAGAATTTATATAATTGCATAATATAATTGCAGTCCGTAAAATCTACCGCCCTAGGCGCACCAACCTACTCAGCCAATTGGTAAATACGCCACTGGTAATATTTTTTTATAACCAGTCTTTTTTTATATTGGAGAAAAATAATAGGAGAAACAAGAAAAAAAAAATATTCACACTGCACAAAATAAATAAAATTTACATTTTACTTCATGCTTTTACACAATTTCATCTTACCTTACACCCTCCACTTGCACCCAAACCACTGCTTATACCAGGCAAAGCAGCAAACGCGTTGATGGCATAACCACTAAGCATACCAACTAAGTCCCTGGCATTGGACTCAATATCGTTCTTGACTCGATACAGATCATGCTCAGTGTTGGTTTGCAGCTCAGAGAAGTGGCGCTTGACGGATACAACTTCACGCCACAGACTGATAAGGCGATTGTGCTCACTTGAGTAGTAGTCGTTGAAAGCCTACCAAAAATAATTGGTCATTTTAATAAATGAAATAAAATCTTTTCAAATTTAAGTAATAAAAAAAATGAATAAATAATCTGGTACAAATTACAAAGCACAATTCAAACCCAAAACTTATTTTATCAAAACTTGCAAGCTATGCTTAGCTTGAAAGTTTGTTGTTTGTAGCATTGCAAGCAAGATAACATAATATTGTCTTGAAAAAAGCTGGCTGGACTGTTACCTTACCCCTCTCATACTGAAAGAGCCCTGTGCAATGAACATACCATGTGTGAAAGTTGAAAAAAATGACAGTTGCCCACAATTTAGAATATCTAATTATATAATATTTACTTTTTTTTTAAATAACCCGTTCTCCAACCATTTACTCTTGTCACACTACTCCTGGAAATTATACAACAGAATAAGCAAAATCTACTCAATACAAGAATATAAAACCTGCTCCTCATCCTTCCACTCATCTTCTTTGATGGCCATCTCATCACGCAAACCCTCCCAATCATTGGTAAGTTTCTGCAGATCAGAAGTCAAAGCCTCATTGAGCTGATGGGACTCCTCCAACTGGTCACGCAGCAAGGTGTTCTGCTGTACCAGTTTCTCACACCTAATCAGAAAGTAATCCTCATGTATGACAAATGTCAATGTGAATGAGTTATATATGCATGAATACAATTTTAATTGAATAACATCAATAGCATTGCATGGTCCTAATTTTGGCTGGTTTCGGGCACAAGGACTAAGCTACCGGTGGTCAGAGCCCCAGAGAAAAGGACTTCCTCACTATTCATGCCGTGCCCAGAAGGTTGTTGTTGATGCTATACAGTCATCGAATAGTAGTAGTAGTAGTATATCTCTTTATTGTGTACACCAAGAATAAAATAAGTACAATAAAAACAATAGATTATGTGGGTACAAACAATTGGCAGCCAAACAATCTCTTACCTGATAGTAACAAATATTGCCCAATGGCAGGATAGAAGTAGCAATAGTAGTATTGAAATTAAAAGTATGGTCATTTTTAAGATCATTGATTGAATTGAATTATTTTTTAATGTGTGTGTAAATGTCAAATATGAGTATTAAAAGCAAATCATGTGCCTGTAGATGTATTTAAAGGAGAAAAGAAAAGAGAAACCAAATACCAACCTCTTCCTATAAAACCCCTTACACCTTACAACTTGTATCATCATTTAGTGAGTGATTTCATTATTCAAATTAGCATTCTAAAGTCTTGTGTATACCTATTAATATTTAATTATTTACTCACTTGCGCTTCTCTTCATCCAGCCGTCTTAGTGCGGTTTCTAGGTCGTTAATCCTGGCATCAGCAGCAGCAACGGCGGACGTTGATGCCGAGGCCGGCGGCGGCGGCAACGAGATGCTCGTATTGGCACCAGGAGCCCGATACGATGATGGTTCACTGCGCGGAGTCGTATCCAACATATGGGTCTCCAGATCCGCACAACGCTGCTTATATTGAAGCACCTGGCGGGAAATATACAAAAAGGTATTCTCAGAAATACAGAATACAGTTTTAATTAATGGCTTCTGCAGAAAGGTATTCTCTCTTCGTGTGTTATGACTACGGAGCGATAGTTTAGCTAATGCAATAGTAAAGAAATTATTACATATTTTTACCAAGAACAACTGTACTGTGCCTGTTCTTATACATTTTAGTCATGTCTTAATTGTGCACAATGTACAATAAAGTTTGAATTAAATTAAATTTATAGGTATAATAAATATGAAATGAAGATTGTTTATTTAGGTACATTAGCTATGACAATTTTTAAACCTGACACTCGAGTGACATTTCAGTTACGTTCAGGAATATCATAAAACTGAAAAAGCTTATATTTTAAAGCCCGTCGAGCAAACACCCGGGCCATCCAAGAAGCTTACATTTATCTAACCTTCTTAATGCCATCGATACACGTTTGAGTGCTTGATATTATTGACTGTTTTTGCTCATGCAATATTTTTACATCACTCAAGCATGCATGCCAGTATTCCATGGTATGAAAACCGCATACGTAGGTTTAAATACTACGTAGGTAACCATTAATTAAATGCTGAAATAATGTAGGCAACCTCACCTGCAAGCTGTACACCTACTGATTAATGGACTAGGATCTAGTGCAGGGTTTCCTCTAAGGTTTAGAAGGTCAAAAGACAGTCGCTCCCACAAAAGCCAACCACAGATAAAATCCCTAAAAATAGAATAACTGACTATTAATTTTACCTTTGCCTGAAGCCTGGAGACCAACTGTGCTTGACCTTGTTGCGCTCTACGATAAGCGTCAAGTCTTCGCTTATGGTCAGCAGCCTCGCCTGCAAGACGAGCACGGAGTTCTTCATTCTGCCGTCGCAGGTCGCTACTGACGCTACCGACCGGGGAGTCCATCTCCGGTGGGCTGTCCAAAGACTTCTAGGTAGATAATACATTTTTTTTACTGTTATTTATCGCCAATATCAGAACCTAATATTTCGGGATCAAAAAACCATAATAAACCATTTATAACCATTTACACATCTTATAATGTAGGAACCTATCTAGCTAAGTAATTTGTATAATTGATGAATCATAATTATTTTATAGTATTACGTACCTCCCTCCTCAGACGTTGATGTGGCAAAGTGCCCGACCGCCTGCCGATCGGAGCTCGAGCACTCCGAGGCGTAGTTAAACTCTCCCTGGTAGGCAACTGTTAAAAAAAAAGGTTCATTAAATTGGGGAAAATAAACAATATTAACGAAGTATCTAGTTAGAGCAACAATGAAAATTATTATAAACCATCGACCTGAAAAGTAACTTTCTTCTTGATTTTCCTTTGTTTCATTTCCAAATAAATATGTCGACCGGACTTAAATTCAAAAGACATTTTACACGAACGTTAACTCATTCACTATCTAGAATTCTTAACAAAAATAAAACAAAACTATCGTGGAAACACGCGGAAATGAAAAGATAGTTGGAATCAAAAAGAAAAAGACTACATTCTGAGGTGTGGCAAGAATGAAAATGCGGTTTCTACTGCAGGAATAAGTCAGACGAGCTTTCCATAGGGCTGGAAGAATGACTGTTATCGAACAAGGCATCTAATTACCACCGTCTACAATGCAATTACTCACTGAGCCCCCCTTGTTTGTGGGAATATATGCACCTAAATATCCCCTTTGTACAAAACATGTTATTTTAAATGTAGACGTAGGTAGGTATGTACTTAGGTGTAGTGGTAATAATCAAATGTATTGAGTTAATAGGTAAGTCATTAGAACATAGGATGTTACTTTACTAGCTGTTACCCGCGGCTTCACCCGCCTGGAATTCTGATCTCGGGCCCGCTACCCATGGGACCCTATTCCACCACTACAGCCTATATAAGATACACAATTCCACCATACATCATTTAGTTATAGCTGTATTACAGCTTATTTTTTTTCATGACACCCGCAACAAATATCATTATATTTTAGCCAATGTGTACAAGAACTTGACAAATTATATACTAAAACCTACTTCGAGAACCACTCTATTGATTGGTGAAAACAGCATGACAATTGGTGTACTTTTGGGTTTATTGTGAAAGGACAAACAGACAGACGAGGCGTGACTTTTTTTTTAAATATGTAGTGATGTACTTATACAAAAACTTGACAAAGTATATACTAAAACCTTCCTCGAGAACTACTCTATCCATTGGTGAAAACAGCATGAAAGCAGTATTTTTTTAAATCTATAGCGAACAGACAGACAGACGCTGCGGAGGACTTTGTTTTATAATAAATGTAGTGATAGTGATGATGAATAGGTAGAAATTGTTGGTTGGGGGTAAACAATAGAGCTAATCCCCTTTTACTATGTTAACCTTCACACGTTCTATAGCATGATAAAATATAATGACTAGGAAGGTACCAATTTCCCTCATGCGCAGGGCACGCCGCAATAGCCGCGGTAAGGCCCATCATGGAGGATTGGCTAGAGAGGCGACACGGAAGCCTCTCGTACGTACTGACGCAGGTGATCTCCGGGAAGGGGTGCTTCGGGGACCACCTGCATCGGATCAGGAAGGAGCCAACGCCTGAGTGTCATCACTGCGACGCGAGCGAGGACTCAGGGCTGCACACGCTGGCGGACTGCCCGGCATGGGAGGCGCCGAGGCGTGACCTCGTGGCAGCCATCGGGGCGGGAGTCCTCTCGCTCGGCAGCATGATTGCGGCTATGGTGCGGAGCGCGAGCGCGTGGGCCGCCACCACCTCCTGCGAGCATGTAATGCTCGCGAAGGAGATGGCGGAGCGCGCCCGGGAGAGATTTAGAACTCTCCCGGCCTGCCGAGCCCGCAACTTGCTCACCGCGCATCGCAGGCGACTCAGGCGCCGGAGGTCGCTTAATGACCTCCGTCCTCCATGAGCGCAGGCCTGGGGGTGGCAGGTAAGGCCGCCTGTCACCCCAGCAGAAGCAGGCCGGGACGGTGGGGCGACTAGCGCCCCTCCCCCAAACCGGGGCAAGACGGGGACACCGTGGTTCCCAAACCCGAGGGGGCCATCTCGAAACCAGAGATGGCCCAGGGTACACCCCGGCGTATTAAGATCCGAGACGGCGTGCGGTTTTAGTCGGTTCAAGCCCGACATAACCGCCCCCGCTGGCCGGCGGGGGATAATCCGAAGGGATTTCCGCACGAAAAAAAAAAGGTACCAATTTCATCATTAATCATTTAAGATGGCAATGCTGCCTGCCTTTAAGAACATTATCAGTTGGTGATGATGCTACATACACCCATACATCCATATCATCATAAGAATATGATAGTCTAGCTCACAAATAAAACACGCCAATGGAGGATATGATTGAGAGAGGATTCTAAGTTCTCTATAGGTAGGTATCTATTTTTCGAGATTTCAGGATATCACTGCACATGGTGCAGTCCATTTGTGGCTTACTTTCACCTCTTCGATAAAAAGGGGGAAACAGCATGTGCGGTGTCTTCTGTTCCGTGAATCCACAAAAACAAACTCTCTTGGTTACTGTGTCACACCCTATACCTATTGTTAATATGAAGTATCCCTCTTTTATCGATTTATTGAAAGGATTCCGTTTATTAAATGTTCATAACAGAGCATGTTAGTAATCTATAGTACCTAGTGTTCCTACCTACTTAATACCTGACAAGAAAGCGCTCCGAGTATCTACCTACTAATAAGTAATAGGTCAATTACCTTACTACCATCATATGGCATTCAGTGCTAGTAAGGTTAACCTTGTGGAACTACTTGGTCGTGTAAACAAACAACTTCATTCAAAATACGTAGGTATCTATTTACGACAAATTT
Organism: Cybosia mesomella; assembly: GCA_946251805.1. NCBI lineage: Eukaryota > Metazoa > Arthropoda > Insecta > Lepidoptera > Erebidae > Cybosia > Cybosia mesomella. The sequence goes on along the minus strand of OX276400.1, from coordinate 28,065,321 downwards.
TCTACGATATAGATAGGAAATATGTTCAACTCTTACCTATTTTAAAATTAATGTGGCAGTGTCCATGTTTCACGGGTGTTTTTGATCAAAATTTTGGATATAAATTGATAATACGCACGTATCCTAGCAACGCAATTAACGCTTACCTTGTGGAAATGTGTAAATTACGTCAGATTCATGCAAATAATGTACATTTTTACCTAACACTTTTGTTTTAGAATACATTTCAACACAAAACAACGCTTTTCTCTTGTTAATTATTGCTTGATTCAGAAATAAGCTAATTCCATTTTTATTTATTCTTTTCGAATTACAAACGCCTACTATTATATTCTTAGCAACCAGTATTAATATGACTATAATTATTGTTTTTATTATTTAATTCGCACAAAAATATTTTTTATTCTATTTGACGCGTGTGTTCAAAACAAAGTTATGGGGTGTACTGTTAAAAAAATTATGCATATTTCAATATGAGGGGCGAGTGTTTCGGTTGACTTATCACCCCCTTATGTTCAGGTGTATGTAACTACTTCAATGATACGATAATGATAACACATTTTTATTGGGGTTCCACAGCATTTAAATCCAGCCAAGTAAATAATATACTCTTTGTAAAGTTATTTAAAAAAGGTTTAAAATGCTTTAAAAACGTTTGCGTATTCTATGGTTAAGCTCAAAAAAAAATTATCTTCGATTGGTTGGGTATGTATGTTGATCCTAATAGGCTCCAGGGTGATTTAATTCGGCAAACAATTATACGGAACATTTTAATTAAAGTGAGTGCCACTTTTGGCCGAGAAGTTTGTATCGATTAACAAAAACGAAACCGTATGAACGGAATTGTTCGAGGGTGAATAATGTAGGTACCTACTTACTAGCTAATTCATAATCATAGTTTTTTTTTCCAAAAGTACTAATTATTACAACACCGTGTAGTTTGGTCAATTAAGAGGGCTTAAGTATAATAATTTATTAGTCGGCTCTCGGTAATCTAAGGTTGATAGGCAGTGGGGGTAATGACCCTAAGACCACACCCTGATTCCGCGCTCTTGGAATTCACTAATAGATAAGATTGGGATAGGTTCAAATAAAGTTGGGTTTGTCTTTTTAGTTACGCAGGGGCGAGTTGATGATAAGAAATTGGTACCTAATAACTTTGCATTATTTGTGTAAGAAACTCGTAAATCATCACTATACGACAAATGGTATTCCGGCAGTTGTCCTTAGGAACCCGGAGTCCGCCTACTCTTTCTCCTATTATTGTCGACCTCTGTGGCGTAGCGGTTGGACTGCTATGTCGGAAGTCGCGAGTCCAATTCTCACTCAGTGCAAATATTCATTTGGATGAATAGGTCTACTACCATGCGATTCTGTAAGAACTTTTATGTTTCTCGATAGCTAAATCCGCGGTGAGGATAAAATTTCTTATGGCGAATATGACATCTCACCCCGAATTCAGCTGTCTAGATTTATAAACACTCTTACAGAATACCAGCACTGATCTGTTTTTATATCTGTATAATATGTAACCGAATCGAAACGCTTCGAGAAAAGGTAGGTGCTCCACTGTCTTGTCCTGGCAGGGGCACTGGTGTGTCTCCAGATGTATTTACAAAAGAAACTGTATCTGAGTAGGTATATCCGCATTCTAGAACCCATAATCAGAGATCGGAATAGGTAGAGTATATTTACCTTGAGTTCGAGAAAGGAAGTAACATAGAGTTGATAATACCTCCTCTAAACTAGGTATGCTTATTTTGGTCCTAAGATATATTTGGTTTCTATTGGCTCTCATGTTAGCGGCTGCCTTCAGAGCCATCAAACCCTGAAAGGAAAGCCTATTCCACAGCCTCGTCTTTTACTCAACACGTGTACCAGCTTGCAGGAAAGGTTGACTTGGCCCGAAGATCTTGATGCTACTCCATTCTACACCCCGAGAATTAGATACATATCTATGGTTAAGACCAAATATCCGTATGTTTTAAAAATTATTAATATGCCTATGTCTAATAAATAACAAATCTATGATTAAAAGTCATTGCCTTTCGCGCAGTAACAACTCATAATCCTTACTTGTAATACTTATTTATGACTTTACAGCGTTTTAATTATGTATTGTCAGCAACAAAAGCTGCTGATCACTAGCAAATTTACCAACTATCTTAACATTTAAATATATCAATATTTTTTTATTAATATTTAGGCATTACATTACTGTAATGTTAGGCGGTACTTGTACTAGACAATCATCCTTACAGTCTACATGCAGTTCTTACGATGTAATTTGTATGTATATTGTTTACCACAACAGTTTACGCCATCAAAAGCGGTGATAGCCCAGTGGCGTACGTAACGGACTGCCGAGACGAGGTCTCGAGTTCGAGCCCCAGTCGCCCCGGGCACACACTTCTGACTTTTCGTAGTTATGTGTGTATTATCGCTCGCTTAGTAATGTGCTCGGTAGATGGCAATAGGCTTGCCCCTAATACATTGGGACCTAAACATAACTGGCGAATCGTGGGTGCGTAATACACCTCTACCTACCCCTTTGGGGATACAGTCGTGAAGTTATGTTATGTTATGTTATGTATGTTATGTTTACCTACACTATCACGAATCACCGAATGTAGCAACTTTCTTAATTGCAGTAAGCTCCAAAGTAACCAAACTCCTGACTTTGAATACAACCGAGACTAACCCTGTAAAGCTGATGATGAGAAGGAGACAGTTGGATTAATTCAAAGAGCTCATCGGAACACTCGCCATGGTAGAGGCGGTTAAATAATTCCAAAAGCTCTGTACGTCTGCTGCAGGTACCTGCATAATGTGAGAGGTGTAACATATTATGTCTTGTACTTTCTGTAGGTTCGCACACCCGAGGGGGCCATCTTAAAGCCGTAGATGGTCCAGGGTTAGCCGAGGTGCGAGGGACTTGCCTTATTAGGCCACCTTACACCCGGCCTCGGAAGTTCTGAGATGACTTGCGGTATTAGTCGGTCCGACATAACCACCCCCGCTGGCCGGCGGGGGTTATCCGAAGGGATTTCCGCACGAAGAAGAAAAAGAATAGTACAATTACTGTTCCTTTATATACATTTTTAACTCTTTAGGTTTTGCAAACATCTAAAAACCTGCACTAATTAATTCAATTAAATTTTTAAGCATTTTGTATGCTTACTTTTTTCTAAAGATTTAGATCGGAAAAAGAGAACATCTAGGACGGGACTTGAACCCGCGACAAGTCCCTTACAGGGGGAATGCTCTGATCAACTGAGCCACCTAGACACGTCCCAGATATTCGAAATTCTCTGATACATTAATACGTCTTAAGGCGACTTTAAGATGGCTGCACTAATTAAATTAAAAACGATAAGTAGGTACTAGGGTATTAGGCAACCAAATTTCGTTACACATGCTTAAATCCTAATCACATATTGAATCTGCGTCACATTTACGTCACTAGAAGGGTCGACGACCGATATCACAATCCGAGATAATAATTTGCAAAGAATTTTCTCGAGAGATATTAATAACTATTGGATAACTAATGCCAGTTGTCACACTCACACTTGGTTTTATTTTTTATATCATTTTTTTATTTTGTACCAAATACCTGCTTATCAAATGCTGCTGTAAATTTAAAATGTTAAAATCTTTTATAAAATTCCTATCATATTAGGGGGATGGTCCTGTTTCTCCTTAACACAGACTACTTATATATAACCTATCTAGGAGAGCAGTAACTCACCAAATATATTATTGTAGAACCACAACCATTATGTTTATAAATGTGTGTTTATAACTTGTAACAATAAATTATTATTTATGAAAAAAAGACCAGTTGTGTTTCCATTTGTAAAGTTGAAATGGAGCAAAAATATTTGAATGAAGTTCAATTTTTTATAGAATTAGTTAGTACCAACCTTAGAGTAGGTATAAATAAAGTATAAATACGTAACACGGTAAGTTTTAATTTGTATGAAATAAAGAAGCATGACGTTATACTTACTAGGTTATTGTGAAATAATTTACTATTAGTGGTTGGGTGCTGGTTTATTTGGTATTATTATTATTTACGCTGTTCCTGACGTTTCGGTTACTATGGTCACGGAGAGGTGTTATTTAAATGTGTATATATTATAGTTTATAGTAGTATAGTATATATAACATAGTAATGTATATTATACTGGATATAGATATTCGCGTAAACTTCCGATAATATCAAATAATAAAAAATAAAATTAGAACGGTTGTCATTTTTAGCGCATAGTGTTAGAATAGGTACTATTCAACAATTTAAAAGAAAAAGTACCCAATAATACCCAATAGTTCCTAAAGTTACAGATACACACTTTCTACCCATAGTCCTTAAAAAGTGTACGGCACTCCGGGAGTGCCAACAAAAGTGAAAACTTGAACGATTACGTATTTTCCGAATCATCATCATCCCTCCCTCCCTCCCTATCATACGACGTGGGTGTATGGGTCCCAACCAATTCTTCGGGACCCAAGCCAACCTAGCCTGCACGCTGGTACACCTACTGATAGACAGACGAGACTTTGGAACAGGTTCTCTCAAAGTTGGAGGATCCGATGGCAGTCGCTTTTATTTTATAGAACATTAGTAACCGAAATTACTAAAATCCCCCCTAACCCCTCCAGCTAAGCTATATTACTCGTGTTAGAAGTGGGTTCACGTCGCGTCGGTAGTGTAATGGTCAGGATTCGAAACCTGGACCTCTCGATCGTAGGGTCGACTTCTTAACCACTAAGCTACTGACGCTTCAAGTTAAGATAAACCGTAAAAGTAAAAGAGAGCGGTGCTTGTTGAAAGTGTTCAACAAGCACCGCTCTCTTTCTAAGGCTCTCTGTATAAAGCTTTGGATGCAACCAAGATTGACGTTGGAGCTGTGTCTAACTTAACTTTTTGCGTATGGCATTGTGTGTGCCGGAAACAATCTCTCTTATCGCGGATGTAATAGTGATTGAATTCGGACTAATGAGTTCTTGCACGTATTCTATTATCTTTCTATCGACCCACGATCTATTGAAGTGAGTAGGTACATTGTTATGTAATTTGTCATTGCAATGTCTTATGAAATGTCTACTTAAGTACACGTGGATGCCAAGGCGGATCTATCTGGGGTACGCTATCTAAGGCATTTGTTGGTGAATATGTATAACTAACTGTTGCCCGCGGCTTCACCGGCGTGGAATTCTGATCCCGTTCCCGCAACCCATGGGACCATATTCCACGACCACAAACTATATAATATACACAATTCCAACATACATCATTTTTTTATATCTCAAAGGGTTGAGGGAGCTTTTTCGTTGAAAGCTCCCAGGCGGCTTGTTTTTTTCCGAAAGAAAAAACATTTTCTGCGGGATTTGCGATAAACGAATTCCATGAGGACCAAGTCGCGGGAAAAGTTAGTTTGGTTATGGTAATTTTAATTGTTCAAAACTTCTCTGTAAACTATATTGGATGTAATGTTATCATTTGGTAGCAAAATATATTGTCTATCAGGAGTTCCAACCCGAGATAAGCCAACATATAACTGCCCATGGGAAAAACACGGCTTTCTCAGGTCAATGCCCACCAGAGAGAATGTTTGACCTTGGGACTTGTTAATAGTGAGGGCAAAAGAGATCTTCACTGGAAACTGTAGCCTTTTAAACGGTATGGGTAAATCAGTGGGAATCATGGGTATCCGCGGAATATAAGCCAGTTGTCCCACTGCTGGCCCTGTGAGAATGGTCGCCACGATTATATTGTCCCGTAACTCTTTTGTAAGCAGCCTTGTCCCATTATACATGTTGGGGGGGTCAAGTTTCTTAATAGCATGATAGGAATGCCAACTTTTAACACAAGGTCGTGAGGAGGTAAGCCAGAAGTTTCGCACGTATGTCATAGCGTCTTGGGTTTTTTCGTGCATATAGCGCGGCGAGCCAGTGAAAGATGAGGGCAAGATAACGTGTTGACCAATATTTGCAGCATTTACATTAGCATCTCTATTTAAAGCATCTCTTAAATGTATATAATCGTCAGCTCTTAACTTTTGTTGGTTACGGGATATAAAATTCAATCTTTCTGATATCATTTTAGCCATCATGTCAACGCAGTATTGACTGAACAAATCTCGGTAATAATGTAAAATATTGAAATGATTCTCTATGATCCTAAGTCTGTGTGCATAGAACTGCATACAGGAAACTGTTTTGTTTTGTGCGGAACCTTGTTGCTGTATAGTCAGATAATAGCCATCATCTCCTTTCACAAACATTAAAGGATATTGCAGGGGATCGTAAGCGCGGTGCAATTCGGACACTCTTTTTAGCTGGCCATCTTTACAATGTAGTACTATATCACGGGGTCCTTTGTCTTCATCTACTAACAGTACTGCAACTTCGTTTGTTGTAGGGGAGTTGTATCTTCCTCGATGTTGATTTTGTGGTGTCCGATCGGCGTGAATTATTAATTTTAAATTTTTGGAGGAGTTGCTTTTTAAATTGTATTTGAAACTGCGTATGTATTCGTTCTGGCTATTTAATACGGTCTGTAACTCTTTGATCAAATCGGTTTTTAAAGTGGGGCTCATGTTTGATCGCAAAGAAAGTTGGTCCGCATCAGAAATGAAATATATCTGTAAAAATTTCGAAATTTGACCTGTTGAAGTAAGAAGACTACAATGATAAACCTGGCCCTCTATCTTAAAAGTAGGCATAAAATTTCCTTCACGAATTTCTTTAGCACCGAACGATGTCATTTGAAATAGAGTGTTATATTTCCGTATATTGTTTAAAAAATGCATAGAGTGTGGATGAGCATTTGTCAAGAGACTTTTTACAGGCTCTGGTGGCTCTTCAATGTTAGGGAGAATCACTTTACCTGCAGCACAACACATACCATTCGGTTCATTGCTCCATTTTTTTTGCAAAACACTTAGGACAGGTTTTACTCATTGCTCCAATTGTTACTGCGCTCTGCTTAGCGTAATCGATGTTAGGATCATAATTGAAAGCTGATCTATTACTGTGTGGTGCACTTCGACTGCGTATTCTAGATGTTCGTTGTCTTTGTGCCTTTGCGAACGTTCAGTGCTAGACTCCCTAGCACGAATTTCCGCCATATTTTGTCTATTGTTAGCAAGTCGCTGAGATCTTTCGGCGCTGGTCTCCCTCCCTAGCACGACTTTCGGAAGTAATTACTCGTTGGCTGGCAAGCCGCTGAGAACGCTCGATACTGGATTCCCTATGACGTATTTCTGAAATATTCTGTCTAAGATAAGCCAGTCGCTGAGATCTTTCAGCGCTGGTCTCCCTAGCACAAGTTTCAGAGGTAATTTCTCTATGGCTGGGAAAGCAGGCCGGGACGGCGGGGCGACTAGCGCTCCTCCCCCAAACCGGGGCTAGACGGGGACACCGTGGTTCCCAATCTCGAAACCGGAGAAGGCCCAGGGTCAGTCGGGGTGCGAGGGATATGCTCCATGGGCAACCTTACACCCCGGCGTCTGAAGACGCGAGACAACGTGCGGATTTAGTCGGTGCTAGCCCGACATAACCACCCCCGCTGGCCGGCGGGGGGGGGTACCCGAAGGAATTTCCGCACGATCAAAAGAAAAAGAGGTAAGAGGCTTGCAGATGAGGTTAGCTTGGGCCTCGAGTTGACGCTACACCATTGTTTATTCCGTGCGGAAATCCCCTCGGATACAAATCGGATATAAATCCTACGTCATGATTGTAAACATTGCCCGATTTTGTTAGTTTTTTTTAGGGATTTTCTTTAGAAAAGCCCTATTGCTATCGAGTTGTCGTCGTCGTTGACATCGTCGTTGCCAATTTTCTGTCACGGTTTTGGGTATGAAGGAGATGAGTTATCGAGTTGCTGTTTTCGGTAATAGATTCGTGCTGGGGTGAACCATTGTAAGATAAAGAAAAAATTGCAAAAAATCGCAAAAAAAAAATATAGCAAAATCGAAAATCCTTTGTCTGGCTGAGCTCGTCTCAGGAATTCAACTTGTTTATTCTTCTTTTATTTTAGGGGTTTTTATTCCTGACGGAATATGCCAACCCCGAAAGCGCAAGTGTTCGAGCCGGTTCAGCTATAATTTATGAGGATCTGTTCAAGCGTTTGTAGATCTTGAGCTCAGGACGGGGTTTACTATCTATTTTTCTTTTTCTATTCTTATTCTATTCTTGTTTTATATTTGTGTTTAATTATTTGAAAAAGAGAATAAAGTATTTTTATTTCGCGGTTCATTTGATAAAAATTAAGTATTAATTTAGTATTATTATTTAAAATAATTTAGTATTATTTACACTGATAGAATTTGCTAAACATAGTAACATAGTTTATCCCAGCAATGTGTGATATTGAAGATTTTTACTGGTGGTAGTTTGATGACACAAATTTGTCACAAAATTCGGCCGGGTGGGTACCACCTTGCACGATTGCGAAAAACCCTCCGTAGTAATTCAATTTCGGTTTGATTGCGTTCAGAGGTCAGCAAGTGCATAGCTGGGCAGGGGGATTGTGGTCGCAGCAGTAGTGGGACCGGTGGGTGTCACGCGGTGCTGCGACGACAATCCTCTTTTGATGAGGCCGTCAAGCTGAGTGCCACCATTGTTAACATGGTACGTGTATGTAATGGTGACCCTCTTTCCTGAGACTTTACCTTCAGCATACCATCAGGCGAGGTGAAGTCAAATTGACGTGACCAATATATAAAAAAAAAAGTTGAAAAAAAAAATTTGAGTTTCAGTTGGGGATACATCTACTTACCAAGTTTCAACAGCATACTTCTTATAGTTTCGGAAAAAAGTGGCTGTGACATACGGACGGACAGACAGACAGACAGACATGACGAATCTATAAGGGTTCCGTTTTTTGCCATTTAGCAACGGAACCCTAAGAAGGTAGGTAGCCCTAGAATAAATAACTAGGCATGCACGTAAAATATAATTAAAACAATCTCTTAATGAGATCACGTCTCGACCATATAATATTTTATCTTATCTGCATGTTTTTGTATATGAACTGCATTTTAATAACAATTGCAGTAGTTAGTTATAAATAAATTTATGATATTTTTCTGATAACCTCTCGATTGGCCTCGAAATCAAGCGTTCGGTTTAAATAGGTTAGAACGAGTTGTGATTGTCGTGATTGATAGGTCGGTTTCTTTCAGGTATCTACGGGCCTACTTACCCGATTAAGTTTTGGGCAGTTGTAGGGGTAAGTAGAGAGATGAAGCTGTTTACAGTGTGTTCCATCTTTCATCTCAAAACTATATTGCTTAATGCGCATCGTGAGCCTACTAATCTACGAACGACAGTTTTATGTAGGCACCTGCTTACACCGACGCGGGATCAAACCCGAAGTCGAAGTCCGTCGCATGGGGGCCCTGGGGTTATCCTTTCGGGGACGTACCCGGGGTGCCTGGCAATGGGCAGGACACCGTGGGGTTTTAGTAAGTTCGATTCCGACATACCCACCTCATCGCTGGCACCGGTGGGGTGAAGTCCGTGGGGGTTTCCACACTTAAAAAAAGACACCTGCTTAGATTTCAGAAAAATACTAATATTGCAACCGTGATAATCGATAATCCCTCTTTCTTGGACTTTACCTTCAGCTTACCATCAGGCGAGGTGAAGTCAAATTGACGTGTCCTAAATATATAAAAAAAAAAATATATATAATTCACAAGAAAATTTTGCTATTTTGAATATGAACACATATTTCTTCTTATTTGGGAAAATTTTTGCTACTTTTTAGCGATAAAGGGTGATGGGTGAAATGGCCCACTCAAGTAAGATTGATCACTCGTCCCTGTTGGAAAAAAAATAGGAGCGATAAAGGGTCTCCACGCGAGTGGAGTCCAGAATTGGCAGTCACTAGTCAAAAACATAGTACCTAAGCAAGCTGCGGTTCCGAACCTATGACACTCCTTATTAGTGTTTGCATTTGGTAACTGAATATCTGCATAATTAATTGTCTGCAAATATCACCCAGATCGACCCAGCCGTTTCCAAGATCGATTTCAAGATAAACCAATCAAGGACTAGGAAAGTGGGCTCCGAGCTCCAAATGCGAGTTTTGGATGGAACTGGGATTAGCATTCGGATGATGATGATAAGAACAAGAAGTCCAAAGGTGTATTGTAATGTTTAATGTGTGCAACATTTTCACTGTATTTTAGCACACCAATTCATACAAGTGATATCTGCGAAGCACATCGCTTAGATTTTATATTCTTCGGGAACTTGTGTTGTACAGTCGCATACAAGTTACTGAACACTCAAATTTACACGATCTTTACATTGAAATAAATCAATAAATAATAATTGATGTAGGTATAATTTATTTTTGTAATTTTCAAAGGACATATTTAACGTTTCATTTTTCATTTTTGTTTATTATTTTATGTCAAGTTTTAAAACTAAGGTGCATGGTCGGAAAACTAGTATTACGTTTATCGTAAAAATTAAGTGATTAAAATATTTGTAATATTGTTTTTCTGTCTGTTGGCAAGGCTAAAATTACAGTCAATTCGTGATAGCGTCAAATGACGGAGTACGAAAGTCTAATCTCCCTTTTCTTAAAGTAGGTAGTAGTATGCTCCATTTGTTCTGGTTTGTAAAAATATCGGAGACATTGAAATAAAACAATTTTTTAACGGATTCTATCGCGATTTATTTTGATGTTATTTTATATTTTACATTGATCCCGTGATATATATATATGTAATAACATCAAAATAAATCGCGATAGAATTCGTTAAAAAATAGTTTTATATCTATGTGTGACATTCGCGTAAACTTCCGAAAATATCAATATCGGAGACTTTAATTATTTTAAATAAATCTATATATAGGTATATAAAACAAAGTCGTGTTAGTCATACCGTTTATAAGCCGGCCAGTGGGCGTAGTTATATCGTACTCGAATCGACCAAAACCGCACACTGTGTAAGGTTGCCAAATAAGGCAATTCCCTCGTACCCCAGCTTCCCTGGGTCATCTACGGCTTTGAGATGGCCCCCTCGGGATATTGTGCCTATACCAGCAATTAGGTATCTTAAAATATGAGACAATCACGAAATAAATTCAGCTGATAAGGTAACTACACAACTTGATTCTAAGGCAGAACGAAGTTTGCCGGGACAGCTAGACAATAAATAAATTATTGTAGAAGTATTTCGGTAATCTTCAGAGGGCAAGTTTTTTTTTTTTTTTTTTTCGTGCGGAAATCCCTTCGGATGCGGTTATGTCGGGCTTGAACCGACTAAAACCGCACGCCGTCTCGGGTCTACAGACGCCGGGGTGTAAGGTTGCCCATAGAGCATATCCCTCGCACCCCGACTGACCCTGGGCCATCTCCGGTTTCGAGATGGCCCCCTCGGGTTTGGGAACCACGGTGTCCCCGTCTTGCCCCGGTTTGGGGGAGGGGCGCTAGTCACCCCACCGTCCCGGCCTGCTTCTGCTGGGGTGACATGCGGCCTCACCTGTCACCCCCAGGCCTGCGCTCATGGAGGAACCTGTTTTATATTTTGCTTTTATTGTGATAAAACTTTGGAATGTGCTAAGCTACTTCTGATGGCGACTGTACCAACATTTTACGGTGTAGAGCTTAAGAAGATGGTCGTTATGATTAGATATAGGCTTATTTACGCGGGGATCGTGCGGTCCATGGCCCTGTATGGGTGCCCAATATGGGCGGAGGCCCTGAAGGCCGGAAGTGTGCGGATGCTGCGTGGTCCGCAGCGGGTGATGGCCATCAGGGTCATCCGTGGTTACCGCACGATCTCCGTCGAGGCGGCGAGTGTCCTTGCCGGAACTCCGCCATGGGACCTGGAGGCGAGAGCCCTTTCGCAACTGTACCAGTGGCGAAAGGAGGCGCAGGAGCAGGGACAGAACCCCGAGCCTCGAGAAATCGAGGCCGTGCAGTCCCAGCTCCGCCAGGCCATCGTGGTGGAGTGGAAGAAACGACTTGGGCGACCAAGCGCAGGGCACGCCGCAATAGCGGCGGTAAGGCCCATCATGGAGGATTGGTTAGAGAGGCGACACGGAAGCCTCTCGTACCGACTGACGTAGGTGATCTTCGGGAAGGGGTGCTTCGGAGACCACCTGCATCGGATCAGGAAGGAGCCAACGCCTGAGTGTCATCACTGCCACGCGAGCGAGGACTCAGAGCTGCACACGCTGGCGGACTGCCCGGCGTGGGAGGCGCCGAGGCGTGACCTCGTGGCAGCCATCGGGGTGGGAGTTCTCTCACTCGGCAGCATGATTGCGGCAATGGTGCAAAGCGCGAGCGCGTGGGCCGCGGAGAGATTTAGAACTCTCCCGGCCCGCCGAGCCCGCAACTTGCTCGGCGCGCGTCGCAGGCGACTCAGGCGCCGGAGGTCGCTTAACGACCTCCGTCCTCCATGAGCGCAGGCCTGGAGGGTGGCAGGTGAGGCCGCCTGTCACCCCAGCAGAAGCAGGCCGGGACGGTGGGGCGACTAGCGCCCCTCCCCTAAACCGGGGCAAGACGGGGACACCGTGGTTCCCAAACCCGAGGGGGCCATCTCGACACCGGAGATGGCCCAGGGTCAGTCCGGGTGCGAGGGATATGCTCTATGGGCAACCTTACACCCCGACGGCTGTAGACCCGAGACGGCGTGCGGTTTTAGTCGGTTCAAGCCCGACATAACCGCCCCCGCTGGCCGGCAGGGGGGTATCCGAAGGGATTTCCGCACGAAAAAAAAAAAAAAAAAAGGTATAGGCTTATTTATGAATTAAATATTTAGTGCCAGCAGTACAAAGGTCACATTTGAAATTCGTAAGATTAGATAATTCGCTGCCGTTAGAGCTACCGTTATAAATTTATGGTCGGAATATCGATAGATTGCGTTTTATTATCCACGCACTGTTTTCGTATATGGCTTATTATATATGACAATGGTCTACTAAAGTTCGTTGTAATGCACCAGTGAAGTACAAGCAAAGTGCAAGTTAAGGGCCACTACATCTTCAAATTTCTAAATATTTTACTTCTTTTCTTCTTTCTGTCTTCGTGGGTGTATCGTAAAAGGCGACTGGCTAAATATAAAGTTCATGGCAAAGACTACATGGCATTTCGGGGCAATATTACGTGGGACTCCACTCATCTTCCATACCACGCGATGGCGACACGCGACGTGCCAAATTATAAGCATATAGCCTATACGTAGCTACTTGTTATATCTGTGAAATCTTCGAAAGTTTAGGTAGATGTCACCTTACGCTGTCTACACGCCAAAGCCGCCGGCCGGCTTATTCCGCCGGGCAAGGCTTACAGTTATCTACACACCAAATCCGCTGGCCCGGAGACGAAACCCGCCGGCTTGTGCTATCGGGTTTGTATTGCGTTTGGTTCCGGTACGACTAAACGTAAAATAAGTCCATGGGCTTGAGCCGCAAACCCGATTTGTGCCACCGGCTTTGATGTGTAGCAGCCTTACATAAGGATGAAGAAGGACCAACCAAATAAGTAATTTTTGGTATGTTATAAGGGTCGAGAGTATTGTCATCCGTCGGGCACGTTTCCAGACTATAATGTTGTCGGAATAATAACATATAATATTGTCAGAATTTTACGCGAATATTACTAACTGTTGCCCGCGGCTCCACACGCGTGGAAATCTGTTCCCAGTCCCGCAGCAAGTAATAATAAGTAGCCTCTATCCTATTACATGCCATAATCTATTTCTGTGCCAAATTTCATCCAGATCCGTCTAGCTGTTTTTACGTGAAAGAGTTACAAGCATCCATCCTTCCATACATACAAACTTTCGCGTTTATAATATAGTAGTAGTAGGATTGAAATTGAAATAAAACAATTTTAACAGATTCCACCATCTTTAGTCTTCTTGTGACCATGAATGCTGAAAGCAACCGAAATGACGGGATTGGTAAATAACACCGAATAAAATGCGGTACAAACCATTAAAAATAGTTTTATTTCAATTTCAATCCTACTACTAGATATTAAGAACACGAAAGTTCGTATGTATGGATGGATGAATATTTGTTACTCTTTCACGTAAAACAGCTATACGGATCTGGATGAAATTTGGCACCGAAAAACGAAAATCGTTATAAAACAATGTTCATACTAAAGTGAAGTTCATTTAATAACAGGTGTGCACATCCCTAAAAGAGTTGTTTATTTCAGAACATTTTACATAATAATCGAAAGTGATTAATGACGTCAATATAACATAACATAGGAAAGTTTTTATTCACAACTAGCTATCGTACCAAGGCTGTCTTATCGCTCAAAGACATTTTTACACAACACTCCTACGAACTCATACTACAGAATATAAATAATTTATTCATATGCTACTACTGCCACTTCTGAAGCAGAGAACACAATGAGTGAGGGAACTGTGTAATGCCGACTGTACTCGTTGGGCCAACGTAAGCCAATGTCCTCTTTTTCTTCAGTCGAGCGCCTATTCATAAGAATTTAAGCGTCGGTAGCTTAGTGGTTTACAATCGAGAGGTCCCAGGTTCGAATCCTGGCCATAACACTACCGATGTGAAGCCACTCCTAATAAAAGCGATTCAGCTTAGCTGGAAGGGTTACCCCTAACCCCTCCTGAATTATTACTTTTATTAAAAAAAAACCCAAAACTTGTACTTCGAGGCCCGAGGTACGCTCTACTGGGGTGTGTGTTGGGTAACCTCCTCGAGTGTCGCTCCGATTCCGATCCCGCTGCAGTCCGGGGGGAACGGAATCGGAGCGGCCGGTACACCCTGGGCGGCGGTCAATGGCTTCCCCTTCACCCCTTCATAGGGTTGGCATTGATCGTCGGCCAATACCCAACGTGGCGGGAACACATCGCTCTCCGTACTCCTCTGCTTTCAGAGGAGACAGGATGAGCGATGCTGTTAGTGGTGAGATGGCCCAGGGTCAGCTGGGGTGCGAGGGATATGCTCTATGGGTAACCTTACACCCCGGCGTCTGAAGACCCGAGACGGCGTGCGGTTTTAGTCGGTGCAAGCCCGACATAACCGCCCCCGCTGGCCGGCGGGGGGGGTATCCGAAGGGATTTCCGCACGATAAAAAAAAAAAAAAAAAAAAGGTACGCTCTACTACTCCCTGTTTCCGTGATTTAGATTGGTTGGCTTTTACGGGATTGACTACCGTCTGATCCCAAACCGAATAAAGTCTGCGCCAAAACCGCGTCAGTCAATCAATGGGTGTACCGATTTGCACTACATAAATTGCACAGTTTGCAAAAAAAAAACCTCTCTTATCAGGCGTTGGCAGTTAAAAGAATATGACGCAAATGAACTTATAGTATACTTTTATGTACAGCGCGTGGTCCAGAGGCTGGGAACAATCATTCGGACATTGACTCACAATTATCTTATCTCAAACTCCTTTGTTATTGATTTCTAAGTCAAAATATTATGATGTTATTCAATGCATTGTACCGAATCGGTTAAAAAATAAACACAAACCGCCTGGCAACCCTCTTAATACTAAAAGATAATTGTTGACAACACAAAAAGCCATGATTCATCAACGATTGGCATGGTCCACGTCCATAAACGCGTGGAAGACCCCTGACGTCATTCACACGTTGTTCGCCGAAGGTCTTGGGGGTTCCGATATAGGCATACGATACACATGGAGGACGGAGGTCGTGAAGCGACCTCCGGCACCTGAGTCGCCTGCGACGCGCGGCGAGCATGTTGCGGGCTCGGCGGCCCAGGAGAGTTCTATATCTCTCCCGGGCGCACTCCGCCATCTCCTTCGCGAGCATTACATTCTCGCAGAAGGAGGTGGCGGCGGCCCACGCGCTCGCGCTCCGCACCATTGCCGCAATCATGCTGCCGAGCGAGAGGACTCCCACCCCGATGGCTGCCACGAGGTCATGCCTCGGCGCCTCCCACGCTGGGCAGTCCGCCAGCGTGTGCAGCCCTGAGTCCTCGCTCGCGTCGCAGTGATGGCACTCAGGCGTTGGCTCCTTCGTGATTCGATGCAGGTGGTCCCCGAAGCTCCCCTTACTGGAGATCAAATGCGTCAGTCGGTACGAGAGGCTTCCGTGTCGCCTCTCTAGCCAATCCTCCATGATGGGTCTTACCACCGCTATTGCGGCGTGCCCTGCGCTTGGTCGCCCAAGTCGTTCCTTCCACTCCACCACGATGGCCTGGCGGAGCTGGGACTTCACGGCCTCGATTCCTCGGTGGGTATCCGAGGGGATTTCCGCACGAAAAAAAGAACCCCGATATTACCCCCCCCCCCGCTGGCCGGCGGGGGGGGGTAATGTCGGAGTTCTTTTTTTCGAACGGACTCGATTTCTTGAACCGACTAAAACCGCACGCCGTCTCGGGTCTTAAGACGCCGGGGTACTAGCTAGCTGGTACCTGCCTACCAACGCACGATCCTCTGGCGCACTTTTCTCTTGGGGTTGTGACGTGCGAGGTCAGACAGCAGTCGCTCCCGTTAATGCCAAGATACGTCACATTAGGAGAAGAAAGCGTTGGAAAGCGAACTGTGGCTCCAAAGTTGGATATAACCCAGATAATTGCTGGCACGTGTGCTTTTTAGGGTTCCGTTGCCAAATGCCATAAATCGGAACCCTTATAGATTCGTCATGTCTGTCTGTCTGTCCGTCCGTATGTCACAGCCTCTTTTTTCCGAAACTATAAGAACTATACTGTTGAAACTTGGTAAGTAGATGTATTCTGTGAACCGCATTAAGATTTTCACACAAAAATAGAAAAAGAACAATAAATTTTGTGGGTCCCCATACTTATATACTGAAACTCAAAAAATTTTTTGTCAAACCTCCACGTGTATGGTATCTATGAATATTTAACGGTTTCATTTTTAAGGTCTTCAAAAATGATATTGAGGTTTCTAATATCTTTATTTTCTAAACTGAATAGTTTGCGCGAGAGACACTTCCAAAGTGGTAAAATGTGTGCCCACCTCCCCTCCTGTAACTTCTAAAATAAGAGAATGATAAAACTAAAATGTAAACGTAAACTTTGTATGTAAATGTAAATTTTCAACGAAAATTGGTTTGAACTATATCTAGTAAGTCGTTTTTTTTTAATACGTCATAATTCGTCATAATCAAACTCAAATAAGTATAAAAATAAAAAAAAAACATTATTATGTTACTTGCTGCTACGGAACCCTTAATGGGCGAGTCCGACTCGCACTTGGCCTCTTTTTTATCGATTTAATTGTATAGGACATTTATCAAAACAATTTTATGTTTACATGAACGTACTCACAGCGAATAAAATTACATCATACGCGTAAATATCAACAGAACTATTTATTTATGATCTTTATAAACATCAAATAAAACAACGTTGTTATCACTAAAAGCAAACGACAAATACTGTTCTAATTAAATCTAAATGCGTTGTATTTGTGTAGATCTAAATGCGTCCTTCCTCCAGGACCTAATGTAAACTACATTGACCTTTTAAGAATATAGTGGGACTGGAATTACAGTTCCCAAACCCGAAAGCGCCATCTTGAAACCGGAGATGGCCCTGGGTCAGCCGGGGTGCGAGGGAAATGTCTTATGAGGCCACCTTACAACGCGGCGTCTGAAGACCCGAGATGGTGTGCGGTTTTAGTCGGTTGAACTCCGTCATAATTAATCCTCCCCCGGCGGGGGGTATCCGAAGGGATTTCCGGAAAAAAGGGCAGGTATAAGTGGAAACTACGCTTGTATGCTACCTTTCTCAGCGCGAGTTACGGATTTATTTAGTTTGGAGACGGCTCGGAGCAAATCCGATAGCTACTTTTGTTTCCGTAGGTTCTACTTTCAGAAGTAAAAATATGGACACGTGTGTAATTCTGTGGAATCCAGGAATACTTTATACGGAAATTAGGTAGCGGTGACTCAGGGGTGTGTGTTGGGTAACCTCCTCGAGCGTCGCTCCGATTCCGATCCCGCTGCAGTCCGGGGGGAACGGAATCGGAGCGGCCGGTACACCCTGGGCTGCGGTCAATGGCTTCCCCTTCACCCCTTCATAGGGTTGGCATTGATCGTCGGCCAATACCCAACGTGGCGGGAACACATCGCTCTCCGTACTCCTCTGCTTTCAGAGGAGACAGGATGAGCGATGCTGTTAGTGGTGAGATGGCCCAGGGTCAGCCGGGGTGCGAGGGATATGCTCTATGGGTAACCTTACACCCCGGCGTCTGAAGACCCGAGACGGCGTGCGGTTTTAGTCGGTGCAAGCCCGACATAACCGCCCCCGCTGGCCGGCGGGGGGGTATCCGAAGGGATTTCCGCACGATAAAAAAAAAAAAAAAAAAAAAAAGGTAGCGGTGACTCACAAACTTGGTTCAACATGAAGTAAAGATCACATTCTGTTTAAATCTCACGAGAGCCAAGCACCTTACTCCAAATTGCCTTTTTATAACATGTGGAAACCACGGGTACCACCTCACCAGGGTTAGCGATGACGTGGCTGTGTCAGAATCGAACCAACTAAAACTACACGGTGTCCGTCACGGTACCTTTTATGCAGGGAATCTGGGTCATATACCATAGAAAGGAAATTCCTCAGAATCCCCACGAGGCCAGGCCTGTTTCTGCTAGGGCGACGAGTAACCCTTTCCTTCACCCTCAGAACCGCGCAAGTCATAAGGCCTAACTCTTGTAGCCCTATCTTTACAAGACAACGAACGGTATGCTCCTATTTCTTCAACGTGTTAGCTGGTCTGATACCCACAAAATAAAAACAGACAAGTACCAGTGTCCAAATTACTACCATTTACTCTACTTTCAAAATGCCTATAACTTTATGAAGCTTTCATATCGTCGAAATCAAAGAATCAGATACAACATTATGCAAACTTGAGGACTGAATTAGTCAAAGTTATATTGTGGTAGGTATACCAGGAATTGGTTGTTTATTTGTGTATCCTTCGTGCGTGTCTAGTCGCCTCCTAACTAGGTCACAATAAACGTTTACGACCAAAATGATAATCTTGGTAAATAATCAAACGGCGATGGGACCAAACGGCTTTCAAAGGATAGTAACAGTTGCGTAGGTATATTATTGTCAATAAATATTATTATATAATAATAAATATTATTGTCGGACAACTTGCGTGGAATATACATGATCCAATTAAAGGATTGATACGAATGCGTTTTAGCAGACAAATTTCTAATTTACGTTCTTGTTGATTATATCTTTGAGACAATGTAACGTTCATTAATTTTATTACGTGGGTCATATTCCAATATAGGTGTCGGCCTTTCGGCCATTTGATGATAATTCTGGGACATTTTATACAGCACTATCGGATGAATTGGACCCACAAAGATCTACATGGATAGCCAACTACACCTGCAATACTACCTAAGAGTGTAGTCTTCACACTTCTCTAATTTTTAAATTTATTAAACTTTATGCACAAGCACTGGTTTACGGGTGGTAGAAATTTGATGCCACAAATTTGTCACAAAATTCGGCCGGGTAGGTATCATCGTGCACGATTGCGAAAAACCCTCCATAGTAATCCAATTTCGGTTTCATTGCATTCAGGGGTCAGCAAGTGCATAGCCGGGCAGGGGGATTGTGGTCGCAGCACTAGTGGGACTGGTGGGTGTCACGCGGTGCTGCGACGACAATCCTCTTCTGATGAGGCCGTCAAGCTGAGTGCCACCATTGTTAACATGGTACGTGTATGTAATGGTGACCCTCTTTCCTGAGACTTAACCTTCAGCTTACCATCAGGCGAGGTGAAGTCAAATTGACGTGTCCTAAAGATAAAAAAAAAAACATAGGCGGACTTAATGCCACCGGCATTCTTTGCCAATCAACCAAAGGTGGTGCAGATAAAGACTAAGTGGAAGCATTATCCAGAGCAACATTTATAGATGGAATGAACGATATACACAACAATAATTTTGCAAAGTAATAAATATCCTCTAAGAACAATGTACTTACCAGTATAATCACTGAGTATTTAAAACCAAAATACATAATATTTCATGAGCGTAAATTTCGTATTTAAACTCTGTAGTATTCGAGTCGATATTCGGAGGTCGCTCCCCTTTTTTCGCGTGGCGAAAACTTCAGCTCATTAATGTCAAACTTTTCGATAACGAACAGCTAACTGGTTAATAACAATAGTATCAACGTTAAATCAGACTGTAGTCTAGCTATTTAAGTTATAATGTTATACTTCATAATGGCATCTTTAGCGGTTAAGCTGTAAATGAAAACATAGATTCTGTAAACTACCTTTTAGTTGCCACTATAATACCTAGCTGTTAGTGAATGAACTAAATAGCAGCTTACAGCAATCTACGCGAATTGCTGCTATTGAACCAATGAATACTCTAATGTTGTGATATTTAGATTTATTTTACCTCCTCAGGTCTAATATTTCTTTAACTTTAAATGTCCCTTTTTATCGTGCGGAGAAACCTCGGATACCCCCCGTTGGCCAGCGGGAGTTGTTATGTCGGGCTTGAATCGATTAAAACCGCAGGCCGTCTCGGGTCTTCAGGTTCCGGGGTCTAGGGTGGCCTATAATGCATTTTTTAATGTCCCTAAGCATAAACACAGTCCACATCCAAGAATGCTGGTTTGACGTCACAAGGGACATGCGGATCCATACCTTGTCATACACGCACTGTCGGGGATGCTGAAACTCATGTGAAGTAGAGAAGAAAAAGTAGGAGAGTAGGCTTCGGGCTCTGAAGTAAAAGAGTCGGATGCAACCAGACTACACGATAGGAGCATATTATTCAAGGGTGTAGTCGTAGATGTGCAGAAAAAGTGAAGGCGGGAAGAAGAAATAGAGGGAAAGCTTAATAGCCTTCCATTTCTCATCCCCAATCTTAGGGTTTAGCCTTTGATGTCTTTATTACTGGCATTTTCATTAGCCTTATAAGACGTATACTACTGTTAACTCAACTCTATATTAAGTAAGTGTCGCCCGGGAAAAGCGTGAATCTACATTTAGATCTGTTATATTTTAGCTCCCATGTAATTTAAGGCGAGCTTATTACCATCTACTGGGCACATTTTGAGATGTTGCTATTAGGAAAATCCCAAATTAAAACATGTATCAGTATAACTAACATTTCATGAAATTTAAATGTTTCTTAAAAGTTGTCCTACAAATAAAGTTGCATTGACGTCAAATATAAACAACATTTATATTTCATAACCAAACAGTTCCGTATAAGGAAGAAGGAATCAGGTATCGATATGTCCCTGTCAACCTGCTTCTCATAAAATCTTCATGAATAGAAATCATTCATTAAATCCTTATATCCGTATTCCGTGACGTTCTCGCATGTCGCATCCCGACTTGCGAACTTCCCGCTCATAAATATCATTTTATGTCATGTGTCAAAGCCGCCATCTTGCTTAACTGGTAAATTTAGCAAACTTAACTTTGCTGCTAGCATACCATTTTTTTAAGAAGGATACGCTACATGCTTGATATAAAGTTCAAAATTTAAAGAGGTAAATTTTTACGTAACTATTTTTCTGATGTTGAATAAAAAATAAGAATGCTCGTCTTCCTATTGATTGTGCCAACTGGTGCTTACCGCCGATCTCAATTCGTCGGCATCGGCGGGAAATCGAGTATCTACCCGAATTGTAACCACTAAGTAGTGTTGCTACGAGAGGTGTAACTTCGGGCGTTTAGTAGTTTTATTGTTTTGTTATTCGAAACAAGCGAGCCTCATATTTTCGCAATTTAGCCGGTAATTACTGGCTTCATTTGTGACTTGCAAATGCCCTAACCACGAACAATTGTAGTATGTCATGTCATGAAGTGAATACACAATTAAGTATAGGTACTGCTTGTTTAAAAACTAAGCTATGGCTGCCTTGGTTATAATTTACCTATCTACTCTACTTAGCTCTGTAAGGAAATACATCATGCTTGTTTTAAAAGTAATTATCTTTTTAAACTATTTATTAAACGGAGATGTCACAAAAGGGCAAAACTTTTATGTCCTGTCCTAGTTTATCACAGTGGTTTAAATAACTGTTATAGGAAATTTAATATCACAAATCTGATTTCGAATTCTTACCGAGGGCCTTTTAAAGCACAATATGTAATTCTGAAGTTTTTAGGGGTCATAAATCAACTGGAAGTGACCGTGAGCTTATATCTTGACAACCTGTGTGGATGGCAGCGTTCGACCGCTACATCTGAGGTCGCGGATTCGATCCTGCATGTATAATTGTTTATGTATTATACAAAATTTAAAAACTACTCCATTTAAAAACTACTATAAAAATACTCATCGTTGGGCGCCAATGTAACGATGAGTATTTTTATAGTAGTTTTTAAATGGAGTTGCAATAAAGTTAAGGTGACTTATGCACTGTGAAAATTAATTAAGTGATGGATGTAATTGGGACTACTACCGGCTAGGGCGAGCATAGTTAAATAAAAGGTTGATTACAATGTATAGTATGAGATTATAATCGTGAATAGAATGTTACATAAATTTATATCTGGTATTTGAGTAAATGAACCTCAGGGAATAGATTCTTAATAAATATTCTGCCGTGGCGTTGTTCGGTCCGTTGTGCAAGATGTTAGTATGCACTTAGCTAGTGGACACGTGGCTGGTGGTGATGCCGGCGTGCCAGGGTCTCCGCTGGTGTGCCTCGCTACCGCTAAGATGGTGCGAAGCCCGGTGCGAAGACCCTGGAAATAGAAAAAGTGCGGGTCAGTTTGTCACTAGGTAAATACGTCCAAGTGACCCGCTAAAATAGCAGGTGAAGAGAATCTCCCAGCGGCAATGCAGCGTAGCTAGAAGCTATAAGAAAAAGAATATAAATAGGCAGCACAAGCTGGTGCCGCGACCGCTGACCTTAGGGGTCATCGGCCTCGTGGCACTAATTAGGTAGGCTGAAATAGCACACAGAAAATAATATATATATATATATATAGCCATGCATTTTAGCAGGCAATAAGCTGCACCGCTGGAAGGTCTTCACCTGTAGAAAGAAGTAGGAAATGTTGATCTCAAAACTTACCCGGAGCCGACAGCAGTTGGCCACGGGGTCAAAGTGACTTTCCCCGGCGAAGGTTACCAAGGAAAGGAACGATATAAGAGCCGTCAGTTGATGACTGGGCTAGTGCTGTCCAATCTCGCTCGCACAACCATAGATAATTAGTAATATATTATAGAAACATACTAAAATATCGATTAATTTACGGATATTGTTTTAATTAGATTTATAAAGAATCCACAACGTTACACAGATCAGCATCAAATGGACCAAAAATAGATGTATTTATGTTAAACTATACCCGTTTTATGATAAGTTTTCTCACAATTTCTAAGGGCGATTGTTCTGTTTTTTTTTTCATTTAAGCTTTCTGCAAATATAGCGTAGGTACTGCTTAATTTCATAGGCGTTTCGGGTGATGCAGAGATAAGTCAAACTAGTTGCTCGAAGAGTTGTGATTCATACAAAGAACAATTTTAACTACGACTACGGGACCACGAGTTTGCCTCATTTCACTCAGACTATATAATTAGGTAATATGCAGTTTGATTCCGTAAAGTTCTTCAACAAAATATAGTATAATATATGAAGAAATAAAATTTTCTTTGCCCAATTTCATAAAATTGCTGTATAAGCAAATTAGGTTTATAACTATTAGACACAAATCGCTTATGTAAATTATTTCTTTTACAAAACGCTTTGACCAAATTTCATTTACGTTTGCACGCACAAATTGTTATGATCACAACTTAGTAACGGTGGTTACCAGAAACTTGTTACTTGTTCATTAAAAACGTTATGTAAATAAAAGTAAAAGTTTTTCAGTGGAAAAGTAATAATATAAATAATAAATATTCTACGACATTCTAACAGCGCTGTCTAGACCCAAAGTAAGCATAGAATGCGGATAACCATACTTAGATGCATTTTTTTTGTAAATACATATTATAGATAGAAACACCCAGATCAATGCAAATATATGTACCTACATATTTAAACTTGCTACGGCTCTATATTATCTAGATGCACACCAATATTTGACCAATATTAGACGTTGGTTCTTCCTATCCAGAAGTGTAAGGCTGTAATAATTAAAAAATATTTAATATTAGCAGACTCGTCTACGCCCGGGACTACCGACCTCCATGATCGGGGCCTGAGGACGGCAGCTGGCCGACTCGCCGTCCTCACAGAAGCAGGCCAAGATGGAGGCTTGTCGTGTGTGTCCTACACACGCCTGTCAACTCACCGACGCGGGAATCGGGATGAAACCCGACCCCACCAGGCGAGGCCGCAGTGGCGGCCAAAGTCCGCTGGTAACCCTGGGGTTATCCTTTCGAGGGCTTACCCGAGGTGCCCGGCAATGGACACTAAGGGAGGACACCGTGTGGTTCGTTAAAAAAAAACCATCGGACAATCGATAATATAACCAAGCGAACATATTTCAATCATTTTATAGGGGGACGGCAAACCGCATTCTGTCATCATATATTGCGGATAATTAATGATCCTGGCGTGTCATAAATTTCTCTTCATAAAACAAAGTGACAGCATTTGTAATACGACCAATTATGATGTTAAATTTACTTCTGCGAATGTTTTTACGACTACTGATAATATGTTATGGGTTTAAATTCCAAAGAATATTTCCATAAGAGATTCCTGTCAATTTTGGAAAATTACCAATCATCTGAAGAATTGACATCTTTGCTTGTCCATTAAAAACAAGACCTGACTAGTATTCAACGTTTATAGATGGAGTCAAAGGGGTATATGGGACCTCACAAAGACCTACGGGAACCATCTAACCTCGCCTGCAAGCTGATACACCTGCTTAGCAACCAATAAGACTCTGGCATCAGGTTTGCTCGCGGGGTTGCGAAGTCAACGGCAAAAGATTCAGAGACAGATTCAGTGGTATAGGTCCGCGCGGCGACGAGTGCGTAGAACTCCATCGGCGGATGATTCAGTTCTGACCTGTAACACTGAAGATGTCGACCGCAGTGATCGGTGAAACGTTTGGGACACAAGTTTCATATGGACCACGGCCAAACAGCCCGGAAGCAGTATATTCTACACCTCATTACGCTCTATTATGATGATTTAAAGTTGAAACTGCAAGATCTTGAATGACATTAACGATAGGCTTAAGTTAAAAATAAAGAATTGCAGGAAAGTGTTTTTACTTTTGATCGACCGAGTACGGGGGCCCCACCAAGATGTTTGGGGCCCAATATAACATCATCTACAACCGGCCACCTGCAGCTCCGAGCTTTAGATGCAACAGGGATTAAAGCTGTGACGATGACTTTCGCATTTAAACTGTCACTATGCTTCAAAGGAGACCACGTTATCATTCCGGACCTTGTAAGAATGTTTCATGGTTTGTCCCTAATTCATGCCTTTTTTTTTTCCATTATTTTACTAAATAGTAGTTAAACTTTCGTAGCTACATGCGTATGCACAAGTGTCCCTATGTCTTACTTTCCTTTCATTTAATAGTGATGAAACTTTCGTAAGTTCGTGCTCATGCGTGTGTATATTTGCACGTGTATAATTAGGGTGCAAAAATATATTAAACAGATATGACAACACACGGCTGGTATTAACTAGTAAAAGAATACTTCTTAGACAAAATTTGTTGCGGCGGATGCTGTTGTGGGGGCTGCTGTTGCCCTTGCATAACCATCTACACCTGTTGCACAAAGATCTGCTAGTGTCCAGCTGCGGCCGAGATCTCTTCGTGGCAGAAGTCTAGAAGGTTCCATGTCCGATGGGGTCCAGCCCTGCATTTCTGTGGTCGTTTCCGTGCCGTTTTTGCGAAATATACTCCTATAAATAACCGTAAAAAAAAACCTGTGTACGAGTGTATGGGATCCCACCTAGATTTTAGGGGCCCAAGCCAACCTCACTTGCAAGCCAGTACACCTGCTAATTAACGGATGAGGGTCTGGCGTAGGCCCTCATCTTGGATTTGGGGGGTCGGATGGCAGTCGTTCCCATAAAAGCCAAGATAAGCCCAATAAAGAGAAAGAGTAGCAGAGCGAACCCCGGACTCCAGTATGATGACTCCAGATTTGAGGTGCAACCAGGACTAACGCTGTAATGATGATAGGACATAAAATAAAAAGGATAATAAATAACAGTGTGGAGGAGCGAGGTGTGATGCTCCTCCAACACAAAGGGAGGATCCTCCGACCAGGCAAGGTCCTAACTATTGAAGTTAGGATTCTGTATATATAATACTCAGCGCGTGAACTACATTTTCGCGATGCAGGATCGTGACGTAGGAATCACGTGGTAGTTGTGACATAGTAGACGGTTCTGGTTCAGCTTGTTGGTCGCTAGGTAGCACTGATTTCATGTGGTATCGAAATAGTTGAGCTTACTGTTGCTAGATGTCGCCTGGATATATGTGGTATCGCCACAACAGTTAAAAAAAACGAAAAAACACGCTTTTTATAGAAAACCGTACTAAAAAAATAGAAAATAAGTTATAATAAATTTAAATTAAGAATACTGTTAAAATTTTCAATAAATATAAATTAATAATAGTGTTAATAAAAAAATGAATTTTATTTTTAAAAAAGCGTGGGGTGCTTTTTTAGATATTATCAAAATGATATTCACTCTACTCATGTCTGTCAATAAAATATTTATATCTCTTGACCCATGCACCCCACGCTTTTATAAAATGAAATACATTGTTTTAATAACACTATTCTTAATTTAAATTTATTAAAACTTATTTTTTATTTTTTTAGTACGGTTTTCTATAAAAAGCGTGTTTTTTAGTTTTTTTTAACTATTATTTATTATTTAGTATTTTTTTATTTTATTATAATTTTTGTATTGTCATCGGTCCTCGATAAATCTACAAAGTTTGAACGAAATCTGTCCGTTTAAAGTGGGTCAAAATCGCGCCCATAGGAGTCGGTTTTTTTTTTTTTTTTATTATTATAATTTTATCAAAATAGTGTATTGTCATCGGTCCTCGATAAATCTACAAAGTTTGAACGAAATCTGACCGTTTAAAGTGGGTCATAATCGCGCCGAAAGGAGTCGGTTACAAACATACAAACATACAGGTGAAGCTAATAAAAAGCTAATAAAAAGTAGACTGTTTATTCAAAATTGACAGCTTCTGTGGCGTAGCGGTAGTGCATTCGACTGCTACGACAGGGGGCGCGGGTTCGATTCGCGCTCAGTGCAAAATATTTGTATGCATGAATATGTCTATTTGCATTGGTCTGGGTGTTTCTCTGTATAATGTGCACGTATTTACAAAAAAAAGTACAAAAGTATGTTTATCCGCATTCTGGAACCTTTAACACAAGTTAGTTAAACTATGCTTACTTTGGGACTAGAAAGTGCTGTGTAGAATGTCGTAGAAAATTTTATTCAAATCCATCTGGCAGTTTCAGCGTAGGTATAATCGCGAAGTCCTCTCGCTCGGCAGCATGATTGCGGCAATGGTGCGGAGCGCGAGCGCGTGGGCCGCCGCCGCCTCCTTCTGCGAGCATGTAATGCTCGCGAAGGAGATGGCGGAGCGCGCCCGGGAGAGACTTAGAACTCTCCCGGTTCGCCGAGCCCGCAACTTGCTCGCCGCGCGTCGCAGGCAACTCAGGCGCCGGAGGTCGCTTAACGACCTCCGTCCTCCATGAGCGCAGGCCTGGGGGTGGCGGGTGAGGCCACCTGTCACCCCAGCAGAAGCAGGCCGGGACGGTGGGGCGACTAGCGCCCCTCCCCCAAACCGGGGCAAGACGGGGACACCGTGGTTCCCAAACCCGAGGGGGCCATCTCGAAACCGGAGATGGCCCAGGGTCAGTCGGGGTGCGAGGGATATGCTCTATGGGCAACCTTACACCCCGGCGTCTGTAGACCCGAGACGGCGTGCGGTTTTAGTCGGTTCAAGCCCGACATAACCGCCCCCGCTGGCACGCGGGGGGGTATCCGAAGGGATTTCCGCACGATAAAAAAAAAAAAAAAAAAAAAGGTATAATCGCGAAGGAATAACAAACATAAGGGCTTCCACACAATACAATTTTACGACCAATCTGTCTAGATTGACAATCATATTGTATCGTGGGGATAGAGGATTTGATCTTCAACGTACGTGTCGACTTAAATTGGCAAATCTGATCTAATCAAATTGTATTGTGTGGGAGCCCTAATAATAACTCACACAGAGACAAACCTTTACATTGAAATATTAATGGGATTAGAGACTTTCCGTCTTATTATAAATGTGAAAGTATTCCTAAATCTAATTCTTTGTAAATATGTAATGATAATACATCACATAATTATAAGCAGATATGGTGGGTATTTTTTTATCTTCAGATAGAGCTCGCTCTGTCCATTTGCAAACAAAACATATCCAGCTATCTAATTGATAAAAAAAATTAACAAACTTTTCAGAACAAGAGTAAGACAGTAAATTTAGACTGGATTTCACCAATGAAAATCGGTTCAACTAAACTGAGTTCCCGGTAAAATATGATGACGAGTTTGAGCACAATTCCTATCATTGGTGAAATCCGCTCTGAGTTTAATGAGAGTAGAGGAAGCTCATGTGTAAGGACGAAAGTAAATGATGGGGTTTGTCTTTGCATACCCTTTTTTTTCGTGCGGAAATTCGCCCGGATACCCCCCCACTGGCCAGTGGGGGTGGTTATTTCGGATTCGAACCGACTAAAACCGCACACCATCTGGTTTCTTCGGACGTCGGGGTGTAAGGTGGCCCATAAGGCACCCTGACTGACCCAGGGCCATCTCCGGTTTCGAGATTGCCTTGGGTCAGCTGCACAAGCGGCCTCATCTGCCACCCCCAGGCCTGCGCTCATGGAGGACGGAGGTCGTTGAGCGATCTCCTGCGTCTGAGTCACCTGCGCCGCGCAGCGAGTACTTTGAGGGCTCGGCGGACCGGGAGAGTTCTAAATCTTTTTTTTTTATTCCACTCAGGTGGCAGACAACCTCACGGCCCACCAGATGGGAAGCGGTGGCCTATGGACGTATGCAACACCACGGCATCATTCTCCCGATGCCGACTTTGTAAAAAACTTCTAATGCTCTTCTTGAAGAACCCCAAATTGTAGTCGATTGGGAAAACCACAGCAGGAAGCTCATTTCACAGCCTGAGGGTGCGCGAGATAAAGTACCTTTCATACCCAACTGTACGCACCGTTTCCGGCACGGTCACCGGTCACGCCTCGGCACCTCCCGCGCCGTGCAGTCCGCCAGCGTGTGCAGTGATAGCACTCAGACGTTTGCTCATTCCTGATCTCAAGCAGGTGGTCCAGGAAGCTCCCCTTACTTGAGATCACTTGCGTCAGTCGGTACGAGAGGCTTCCGTGTCGCCTCTCTAGCCAATCCTCCATGATGGACCTTACCGCTGCTATTACGGCGTGCCCTTGTCTTCGTATACCCTGGAGTTTTAAGGCGTGACTGTGTGTTATTCTAGATAGGTACAGCCATTCGTATAACCTTAATTTATTCCAAGTTACCGACCACCTTACCTCTACAACTTCACAATGAATGACCAGACGCACAGCGACACGCCACCGCTACATAGTGGATATTCCACTCATACGCACGAAAAGTTTTGGCGACACCTAAGGAGTGAAACTCCCTGCCTGAGTCTTGTGTTTCTGGCAATCTTCAAGTCTCGATTGAGTAGGTTCCTCCAAGACAAACGTGTTCCATCATAGACCAGATCATCACTTACCACCAGGTGAAATATAGGTATAAAATAATTTAAAAAATAACTCAAAATGTAAAATTTGTGATTACAAAAAAAACTTAAAATTCAAAAACTCCCGACACAAAAAAGCTTCCAAAAAGTAACTAGTAAAGCACTCTGATATAATTATTCGTACGATCCGAGGTGCTTTACCCCATTTTCGTTTTCTCCCTTCGTTCGATCACTCCCTTCTTTTCACGACACACCCGCAAGCGTTCACTGGCTATCATTAACCGTATTGCATTGAACGATATCTGTGTAACCGGACTTTAACACGGACTTTACAAATACAGATCACATTATCATAGGTCAGTGCGAGAAGGTGCGGAGGTCAGCAGATAACCCAGACACATGATTTTTACACGTGAGGTGTGTTGTCAGGAGGTGAGCGCGTGCAAAGAACATGGTGTTATGAGCGTGCACACCTCAAGACCTTGTTCAGAGAGACGCGGCGCGTCGCACGGCGCGTTAGTTGTACGGGTGTGTCCACGGAGAAGCGATTTTACACGCGTTTGTTGAGTTTGAGACGGGTGCTGCCACTATGCGCGCGCCGCCTCTTTATAGTAGGTGAGCTAGTAGATATTTTTAATAGATATTTAAGACAATTTCGAGGGCTTACCCGGGGTGCCCGGCAACGGACACTTGGGGAGGACACCGTGCGGTTTTAGTCGATACACGACATAACCACCCTCGCTGGCCGGCAGGGGGGTATCCGAAGGGATTTCCGCACGTAAAAAAAAAAAAAGACAACAGTTTACGAGGGATGGAAAGTATGACTGTGATATTATGAGAAGAGTTTTGGCTGGAAATCAAGTGAAGCGAGCCCTGCATAATTTTATGAGCAGCCAGAAAGTATCGAAAGAAAAAATGAAAGTAAGCTGAATGCTGTTGAAATGAAAAGTATAGCTGGAGTGACTCTGATGGACTGAGTGAGGAACAGCCTGATAAGGGAACGTTGTGGTATGGCAGAAGCTGTAGTGACCAAGATAAAGAAAGGGATGCTTAGATGGTTCGGTCATGTAGAGTGGATGGATAAAAGGAGATTAACGAAACAGATTTATGAAGCGAGGGCTACTGGGCAACCCGGTAAAGGTCGATCTAGGTGTACGTATGCCAATCAGATCGAGGACGCTTTGAGGAAATGCCAGGTCAGAAGTACCAGTAACCACGCGTGCATTTATGAAAACAATTATGAAAGCAGATGAAGCCAAAGGCGTATGCCAGGATCGTAACAAGTGGAAAGATGTTGTCTTTGCCTTCCCCAATGGGAAAGAGGCGTGACTATATGTATGTACGTATGTATTTAAGACAAGCTGTACACTATTTTTTTTTTTTTTTTTTATTCAAGCTCACGGCCCACCTGATGGGAAGCGGTTACCGAGGCCTATGGATGTGTGCACTTGTCTTATTATCATCATCCTCACAGCACTTTGGAGCCAGAGGTCTGCTTGTTGTTTTTGCTTGATATGTCGACTATTCCGGGAGCGACTACCGTCTGACCTTCTAACCCTGAGATGAAAGCCTACGCCAAAGCCTCGTCCGTTGTTTAGCGGGTACCGACTTGCAAGTAAGGTTGGCTTGGGCCTCAAGGATGTTGGTGGAGCCCTATGCACATACCCTGTGTAGTAGTGTCCAGTTTTCACTCACAGTTTTTAATTGGAAACGTTTAGATATATCACTCACTGAACGGTGGTAGAAATTTGAAGACACAAATTTGTCACAAAATTCGGCCGGGTGGGTACCACCGTGCACGATTGCGAAAAACCCTCCATAGTAATCCAGTTTCGGTTTGATTGCGTTCAGGGGTCAGTGCATAGCCGGGCAGGGGGATTGTGGTCGCAGCACTAGTGGGACCGGTGGGTGTCACGCGGTGCTGCGACAACAATCCTCTTCTGATGAGGCCGTCAAGCTGAGTGCCACCATTGTTAACATGGTACGTGTATGTAATGGTGACCCTCTTTCCTGAGACTTTACCTTCCGCTTACCATCAGGCGAGGTGAAGTCAAATTGACGTGTCCTAATATATAAAAAAATAAAAACTAATATGGTCTGCATGATGTGATCTACAGCCAGACTGCCGAGAATTTAACCGCCCCCGCTGACCGGCGGGGGGGGTATCCGAAGGGATTTCGAAAAAAAAAAAAAGGTACCTACTTATCTTTAACGTTTGCAAAGCCGCTGCGATACAAGGATTATTCCGTATAATAATGTATTTATTATCATAACTTTATTATGTTAAAAACATGACTAAAATCATTTCATAAACCTGCTTCGTGTTTTCATGAAAATATTGATGAAACATATTGATAGTACAAACGAAAGTTGATAAATTAATTACTGAATACATATAATATCACAAGAAGATAGCTATCAGTGAAGGCTATATCGAAAAGCTGTTGTTGGTTCAAAACAAATTTTAGTCCTATCTTGTCGATCTGGTTTTGTTACGCTTTATGCAATAACTGACTCGGCTCCAATGTCTTGAAACTGTCTCTATCTCTGTCTCTCTCTCTTTCTCTCTCTCTCTCTCTCTGTCGCTGTCAATGCCTCCTTAGTCCTAAGGGCTGGGTCTCTAGCATCCTGTCTCTCTTTGTCTTTTATTACTTAACCTTGTAATGTGTTAACCTACTAGGTTACCACGTTCCCCTTTCTATTTTTTCCATCTCTTCTATATTGATGAACTTTAGATTTACTTATAACGGGGGAATTAAAGACAATACTAACGTAATATGGGTGTATAATAGACCTCTGCCTATCCTTCCGGGGATATAGATAAACTATATGTGTAAGTAATAGTGATGGCATGGGTCACGAGACGAGCACGCGCCGCCAGCATGCATGACGCCGGTGACTAGGACCAAGTTTACGTGACACCTCGTTATTAAACGGAATTAAACAGATTATTTATTATCTGTAATGTTTTTCATTAAACATCTACGTACCCTTTGAAGGAAGGGAGGTGTGTTGTATGAATATTGACATACACGTCACACCTCTCTCCCATTGGGGAAGCATGTATGTATGTGTGTAATATTATGAAAGTAGAAGAAGTAAAAGGTGTATTACCAGGAGCTTAGCAAGTGGCGATAGCCCAGTGGCGAACGTAACGGACTGCTGATACGAGGTTTTTTTTTACCACTAAGGTGGCAGACAAGCACACGGCCCACCTGATGGGAAGCGGTTACCGCGGCCTATGGACGTGTGCAACACCAGTGGCGTCACACTCGCGCTGCCGACCCTGTAAAGGAAAGGAGATGGGAAAGGAGTTTGGGAGGGGATGGGAAAGGAGTTTGGTCTCCGGCACTCTCACTCACCAAACGGAACGCAACAGTTCAAATACTGTTACTTGGCGTCGATATTCTGTGAGAGGGTGGTGCTTCCCCGGTCGAGTCGGCCCATTCATGCAACGGCCAAAATGACTGTTGCTTGACTCTACCACTCTAAAATCGCTCTCTCGCTCGCTTAATAATGTGCCCGGTAGATGGCAATAGGCTCGCCCCCTATTACATTGAGATCTCTTGGGTGTGTAATACACCTCTGCCTACCCCTTCAGGGATACAGGCGTGAAGTTATGTTATGTATGTTATGTTAGCAAGTGAAAAGATGTACAGGGCCCGACCAACACTTTTGGAGCCCAAGCCACCTCCCCTGCTAGTCGGTGCATCTGCTAAACAACGGAGGAGGCTCTGGTGTAGGATTTCCTCTCAGGGTTGGCAGGTCAGACGACAATCGCTCCCATAATAGCAGCATAAACTAAATCTAAAGGAAGAGTAGGTGTAAGTGGAATCCTGAGCTCCGAAGTGAAAGCCTCCGAGCAACCGGGAACTATAGTAAGATGATGATGATGATGATGATGATTTTTAGGGTTCCGTACTTCAGAAGGTAAAAAGAGGAACCCTTATAAGATCACTCTCTTATCCGCCTGTCTGTCTATCTATCTGTCTGTCTGAGTGTCACCAGGTCACCACCGATATTCTCAGGATCGGGTGGTCTTAGCCAGTTAAAATTTATACCAAATACTGAGGTTTAATAGTCCCTATTAGGTGTATAAAAATTAACGTCCTGAGTCAACACGATAAAAGATATGGGCAAATTTAGATTTTCGAGTAAACTTGTAAGTACCAAAATTTACCTTTTTCGAGAGGAAATCCTGCTCCAGAGTCTCAGTTGTTAATCAACAAAAGTACCGACTCACCGGTGAGGATTACTGAGCCCCGAAGATCTTTGTGATCCCATACACACAACCAAATGCTCTACTTTCCCCAAAGAAATAACATCGAAGCATTGACCTCATGAAATACATACCTAACTAAAACAGAGTGGTTTTAAAACAACGACAAAATCATCTAAAAATACTTGCTGTACTGCATCCTCTGATTGTCTATGGAGAGGAAATTCAGTTCATTGCCTCGTTTTGAGCGCAACGCCCAATGCAAGCCATATAAACTGTATTTGTTTGACATTAAGATTATTATTGCTGTGATTTATGTAAAAATTGAGAAATCAGCTTTTATAAAATTGTATGCGTTTAACTGGAGTAATGTGAGTTTTATGCGTAAATAAGTTCATAGTGCACTGTTTGCATTTCTTGAAATTTTAATGACTCTTTCACTGTTAACCATTAAAAGTTCCACAAGACATTCACACAGAACATAAATAGTTATTTTGCTAAGCAAAAAATGTATGTAGTTTATATATTCTTTATCAGCACACGTTACGTCTTCTACATTAGGGCGTGAAAAAAGCATCTAGCCATCAAGCTGAAACCTTCATTCTTACTATAGCAATGACTTCTTTAAATACTAGGTACTAGACCGCGGCTGCGGACCTGCGGCCCAAAAATTCGGTACCACTACTTGACCAGCAACAATACAAGACTTTTTTTTTGCTGTCATACAGATGACATTAAAAAAGGCGCGCTATGAACATATAGATAGAAGTCAAAATTTATTATTTTTGCGTCCTGTTCTAAATTCATACCCGCCTCACCCAGGAACCGTGACACAATTTTTATTTTGAACAGCTTGTCTAGTATTCATTACAGACATTGTCCTATAGTTAAGTAAAGAAAAAAAATACGTTGGATACTTAAGTACGTCAAAAATCCATACTAAAAGACGCCTACGTTGCTCAGTGTTCGACAAATTTGAAATTGGACTGATTCGTGGTTCAGCAGATTCGGGATTGGACAGATTAATACCACATAACGAAGTATCCGACGTATTATCGTCAAAAGATATCCTCAAACAAACAATTTATGTTTAATTACTGATATCTCGATATCATGAAATCATCACGAGGTACCAAAGTCCGTTGCCTATCGCTCGTGAGCAAATTTCAAAGTAAATTTTCAGTAGGTATTTTATTTTTATATCAAATTTAATTAAAAAAATTATGTCCTTCTATGTTTATAGGCATAGTACAATTATTGGAGTGGCGTTGCAAACGGGTTATGGGATTTGTTTTTATGAAATCTTTACAACTTCTCGTAGCGTGTGTGCCACAGATAAGCATGACTATACACATGCTAGAAGCCATATTACATACACAAGAATACTAGTAACCGAAATTTCTAGTATTCCCCTAACCCCTCCAGCTAAGCTTAATTGCTTGTGTTAGGAGTGGGATCACGTCAGTGGTGTAATGGCCAACATTCGAACCTGGGACCTCTCGATCGTAAGGCCGAATCCTTAGCCACTAAGCTACCGACTTTATGAAGTCGTCGAGACGTATTAATACTTACGAGTAAAGAAGGAATTTTTACAAGTATAGACAGTTTTTTAAGTTGATGTCTATTTTATAATAACCGAATCAGTACCAAGGATGTTTTAACGGAATGTTATGAGAATTAACGAGTTTTTTTTAATATTTAGACCACTAATTGACTGTACCCCACTGGATGTTAAGAAGCTAGGAAGTTCAGAAGATATGGGACATCATTTTAGATACTGACGATCCTAAAGTGATGGTCCCTACCTTGACAGCGTCGACAGATGCTTTTCACGTCTCGCTTAAACTGGGTTCCAGTGTTGTAAGATGAGGGAAACACGTGTGAGGGCAGAGTATTCCAGTTCTTTATCGTGGGACAAAGAAAGGAAGACCCGAACCGCTTGGATCGGGCCGGTCTAGTTTTTAACGTATGTGGGTTTCGGCCGATTATTGAACTAGTTAAAATAGAAATATATATATAGAACGCACGTGAGAATGCAGGGTAGTGTAACAAATCGCGAAGCTCCACATAAGTTGCGCGTTTCGCCATTATTACGTGTTTGTCGAACATTAGAAAGCTCGCAAAACGTTGATATGAAGTCATTTCACCCCTCAACCTATTACGTCCCACTGGCAATAATCACTGCGTGCGATATGTACAAGGGAATTGGTTCATTTAAGTTTTCTATGCTCCTTACTATGCGTACAGTTCGCAAATTACTGGAGCATAAAAAAATTCTAGAGATGTTTGGTTGAAATTTGGAGCCGCCTGATAATTAGTTTTATACTACTACTAATTGTAGACTCGGTCCGCGTGGAATAATGATATAGAAATTACTTTAGAAGAAGAAATACTTATTAGTATTAACGGAATCATGTAACTGGATGGTTCTCACTAGTTCCAGTATCAATTTTCCCATGGAGCTAGTGATTTTTTTTACACTAGTTCCATTATAAGACATAATAAGATCGATGGAACTAGTGAGACTAAACTTAAAAAAACTCGAACTAGTGCGAGATAAAAAAAACCGAGCTTGGCTCAACAAAGAGTTTACATGCGTTAAAAAATTACCAATGTGTTAAGTTTCCGTTACAGTTAGAATATCTGAAGTAAATAAAATAGCGTTATCAACAATTTTATCAACAAGGTTCCTCCGTTTTCGATACGATGTCTCCGCCACTGTCTGCACACGTTTTCCACATCATGAGTGATACGAGTATACTAAACAGATAAACGGATAAGGTTCATCTAAACAGATAATTATTGAGGCCACGAGGATAACAATGAAGTCAATATGTGCATTATATTCGTTTTGGTTCACATTTTGTGTGATTAGGTCACATTTTGCAGGGCGTCGTCGCTCGTATCATATAGAAAAGAAAGAAAAGAAAGAAAGACAGTTATTCCTGACTATAATCTATCCCTGTGCCAAATTTCAGCCAGATCCGTTCAGCCGTTTTTGCGTGAAATAGCAACAAAGATACATACATACATACTTAAAAACTTTCGCGTTTATAATATTAATAGTTGGATAACAATCTATAGAATGTTTGAAGTACTGTATCTGACATTTTTTACTATTAAAACATATATTTATTGACTAGCTGTTGCCGGCAGCTCCGCCCGAGTGGAAATCTGATCACGTTCCCGCTTCCCATGGGAACCTATTCCAGGGATAAGAAGTAGCCTATGTGTTATTGCAGACTATAATATATCCCTGTACCAAATTTCCGCCAGATCCGTTCAGCCGTTTTTGCGTGAAAGAGCAACAAAGACACATACATACATACATACTCTCAAACTTTCGCGCTTATAATATTAGTAGGATTTGACGTACTTACATAGTTGCTATATTTAATTGTATTATTTAATTTTATCTTGACATGTGCTTTTTGAAGATTATCAACATATTTATAATGTTTAATTTATAATGTTTAATTTCCTTAATTTTTCCATGCTGAATCAGCTGAATATGGTGAAACCCCGTGATGAAACCCCACGTCGGAAAAAAAATGATTTGATTCGTGCGATTTGTCACAATGCCGGAGGACTTACACCTATCCTTCAGAAGCGTCGAGAGTTCTCGGGTTCGAATCCTGACCATCATACTACCGACGTAAATCCGCTCCTCACAAGAATTTACCCGCTTAGCACCTACCCGCTGGATATGTGTATGATGTAGCACATGAGGGCAATAGTATCGTCCAAAATATGGTAAGAAGCACTATGAGAACGAACCCTGAACACCAAAGTGCAAGTCTTGAATGCTACCAAATGAAGAAGAACTAAACAACATTTATTTATGTACCCCTTCATCGGCACATCCAACTTTCGACAGCAAAATATTACGGTTCTGCGCTTTTAGTAGAGAGTATTTTACCATCTACTGGGTAATATGCCAGAATCCTTGCTGTTATTAAAAACTCCTTAAAAAAAATGAAATAAATCAATGTTCGACCCAGCCGGGACCTCATGCACTATACACTAGCTACCAATACGCTATCGAGGCAATATTATATACTCCTGAAACACATACTTTACTTGACAGACTTTAATTGAATCTATAAAATCAATATTATTAGATCACATTCACAATTACTTGAATATATCAATCTTCATGGAGCACAGTTTGGCTTTCGTCCCAGATTATCGACGGATACGGCTATATTTTCTCTTAAAAACACTGTAAAGTATTACACACAGAAAAAAACGGATGTGTATGCATGCTTCCTTGATTTGAGTCGCGCATTTGATACCATTAATTATGAAGTACTGTGGGCAAAAATGGAGGAGGCGGGAATCCCTGAGGATATAACCCGGGTCATTAGGTACTGGTACGGGGGTCAAACCAACACGGTCAGGTGGTGGTCTGCGCTGTCTGAGGAGTATACTCTCGGGTGTGGCGTTAGGCAGGGCGGACTTACATCTCCGACGCTTTTCAATCTTTATATAAACAGTCTGATTGAGGAGCTGAGCGGGACTGGGATTGGCTGTCACTTAAACAACGTTTGTGTAAATAATCTCAGCTACGCCGACGATATGGTGCTGCTGAGCCCCTCAGTCAGTGCTTTAAATAAATTGATAGCTATTTGTGAAAACTATGCCAGAGGTCACAGTTTAACTTATAATGTGAAAAAATCAGAGGTTGTTAATTTTAACCATGGCAAGGGACCCGATAACCTACCGTCTATAAAGTTAAATGGCTGTGAGTTAAACATTGTCTCGAAATTCAAATATTTAGGCCACATGATAACAGACACATTGAAGGATGACGAGGACATGGAAAGGCAACGGAGATCCATAGCCGCAAAAAGCAATATGCATGGTCGCCGATTCTCAAAGTGCTCAAATGAAGTTAAAATTACCCTGTTCAAGGCTTACTGCCAGCCCATGTACACATGTCAGCTGTGGCGGCACTATACACAGCGAACGTATAATGCGCTGAGAGTACAATACAATAACGCCTTTCGCTGCATGCTACGGCTGCCGTGGAGGTGCAGTGCGTCTGGCATGTTTGCCATGAACAGGGTAGATGACTTCTATGCTGTTATGCGAAAACGTCACGCCTCTTTCATGTATAGTATCAGGGAATCAACAAATGACGTAATAAAGGCCGTATATGGGGCTTGTTGGACTCACATATGCGGCCTAGGACATGGTTATCCCAATATAAAATAAGTAAATAAATAAATACATAGGTACATGTTTTTGTAGGAAAATTGATTTACTTTAATTTAATTTGATCTAATTTAATTGGACATGCAATCACATTTTGGACATTTTAGATTATTTTACATTTAGTTTTACAATTTCATTTAATTTTATTTTTAATTTCATTCTCATCTTAATTTAATTGTTTTTAATTTGATTTGAAGTTTAATCTTATTGTTATTATTTATTTATTTATTTGCCATGTGTTTTATTTTACTTTGTTTTATTTTATTTTTTCAATATGATTTTAATAATTATCAAATGTTTATTCGTTAATAATTGCCTGAAATAAATATATTCATTCATTCATTCATTCATTCATTCATTCATTCAATACGCTATCGAGGCAATATTATATACTCCTGAAACACATACTTTACTTGACAGACTTTAATTGAATCTATAAAATCAATATTATTAGATCACGAAGAACCTGTGGCAATAAATCTAGAGAACACGTATACAAAAAGTCAGGGTAGATCCCTATTCCTGATTACTCCGTGATGGCATGACTATCGGTTATTCCCCACATCGCACACAACTCAGCAAGTAAATGTTTACTGCCTCCTATTGCATGTCAATAATTCCCTTACACGTTTCATTGTAGGAATCGAACATTTGGAACGCCGATATTTCCTCCCTATGAAAATAATTTTTAAAATTTCTAAAATTTTAATTTGAAATTCAAAAATTTCTACGAAACAACAATTTTCACGAGTAAGATGTCCGAATTATAGATTTTCTAATAACTGAAAATTCTTAGTCCCAATAAATTTTGAAATACAAATTAAAACACAATAATCAGGAAGCATTTGATTAATTAACTAAGTACAAAGTTACATACCGGCATGTCGATCCCCGTAAGCCCGCGTAGTCTGCCTTCCGCGCCCGCCGCCCTACTGCCACGAGGAACAAGCCTCCACTGTGCCAGCTCACCACCTTGCCCCATCTGAAGCCTCCTCGCGTGACTGACATCCTCAACACCTGCCCGAGTAACTTCCACCTCATCTGTCTCCGATTTAGAATCAAAATCCTTTGGCATATCATCATCACGATTTACATTCGAATTTGATGTTTCTTCGACATTGTCTCCAGTTATTATAATCGAAGGTATTGCTATAGTAATATCGGCTTTACTGGTATCAGCTACAGAAAGTATATTGCTATACTCTCGTGTGCCACCAAATTTTTCTTTCAGTGAATTAATAACTGCTTTCCTGGCATGTTCGTACCTCGCTTTCGCTTGGTCTTCCCTCCATTTTTTGAGCACTTTACTTTTAGGGTCAACATTTTTCATAGTTTTACTAATAAAGTTTCCGTACAGTTTCGAAGTTAATGTTCGTTGTAACTCTAAAATATTTGTATTAGTTGATGGGTTTTCTATGATTCTGTTGTTGTTTTCTTTAAATTGTATAGTTTCGTGTCCTGTGTTATATTTTATGTGTGCAGTTTTATCTTCACTGCCGTACGTTTCCCACCATTTTATTGCAGCTTCGTTGATAGGTGCTCTTGATCGGGCTGAATGAGGGGACTTTGATGTGTCACTCATATTAATTACAGAATCATTTATACATATTTTCTTTAAAAATACAGTATAAAGATTCGTACTTCTTCTACCAAAGCTTAAAAACTACTGATTCTGAATTGCCTATATGTAAAGATGGTTAAAATTGCAAGTCAGTTTTTGTCAAAATTACCCTGTACTACAATATTTAAAAAAAATCCTTGTGTAATATGTCTCTATCTAAATTAAAGTTAAAGAAAGGGATGGAGTTAAAATATTGTGTTCTGAAACCGTGGGTAAAGTAACTTGGTACAAGTTTGTAACGCATTAACAATAGCCTTTGTTATCCCTATTATTCAAAACCTATTTTCACGTTTGTAGGTCAGTATGCGAGGCACTGATTGCACCTCACTCTTAGGGTTCTGCATGCGTACAGAACCTTCTAATTTGCGAACAAATTGTTAAAATATTGTGTGATTGGTAACGTATCTCCAGGGGGTAAAGACAAAAGAAAGATGCTTCGTTACACGCAATGTATTACGGTATCGAATTTCCGCAGTGATAGGTACCTTTTTTTTTTTTTTTTTTATCGTGCGGAAATCCCTTCGGATACCCCCCCGCCGGCCAGCGGGGGCGGTTATGTCGGGCTTGCACCGACCAAAACCGCACGCCGTCTCGCAGTAATAGGTACCTACTTACTTACTTTTTTTGTGAAAGTCTGCAACCGAGGGGGTCGATGGCTTGTGTTAGGAGTTGGGTCAAGTCATTAAGGTACTGGTTGAGGTAGCCCTAAGCCTGTAGATTGAAATTCCGGCGGATTCTCCTCGGCGGCGGTGACTTCACTGATTCGACCGCAGTGATCGACGAAACGTTTGGGACACAAGTTTCCTATGGACCACGGCCAAACAGCCCGGAAGCAATATATTCTACATGCAACGCCGGCCGTGAAAGCCTTAAGATTTAAACAGTAACAGTTTATTAATCTATACTATTAAAAATTATAAATTAATTGTGTCTGTACATTGGAGATGTAAAAAAAATTACTTGGGTTATGTTAAATGAATGATTCTGAACACAAAAATATTTTTTTTGGAATTATTATCTGTTTGTTCGCGATGGACGCAAAAATTACAGAAAGGATTTCAATGCGGATTCTATTAGAAAGGTATTGATCACATTTAAAATCGCAATTGTAGCAAGTAACACCGGAGATACGACAAATAAAACGATAACTGACCACCACACGGGCGGAGCCGCGGGCATCAGCTAGTTTAAATTAATAATGACCCGTGAACCGTAATTTCCCATATCACGGACTGATTTCAAAGTCTAACACAAGACGTCCCGGATGCTGAGAATCGGCCAGACGTTATCTTGATTCAATAGCGGGTGACCCCTAAACTTGTCCGTAATAATTAGTTAGTTAATTATTGCATAATACTAGTTTATGGGTTCATTATTTTTGTTAAATAAAAACACATATATTATGTACCTAATAAAATGTGGCTCAAGTAAACTTCACCTGCAAAGGTGTACCGGACACCTGCTGATGGACGAGGTTTTGGCATCAGTTTTCTTCTTAGCGCTGGAAGGTCAGAAAGCAGTCGCTCTTGTGAAAGCAAAGATAAATCAAGTCATGGAAAAACCTAAACGAATAATGGGTGCATATATATTAGGTCGTTACATATGAAATTGCCGTTTTTCTTGAAGATATTGGAGGAAA
Source organism: Cybosia mesomella (assembly GCA_946251805.1). Taxonomy (NCBI): domain Eukaryota; kingdom Metazoa; phylum Arthropoda; class Insecta; order Lepidoptera; family Erebidae; genus Cybosia; species Cybosia mesomella. Next base: position 28,022,912 of record OX276400.1, on the reverse strand, counting down.
CCCAATTTTCAGTACTAACATTTTAGGAATGACAAATCCAAAATTTATGTTTCTTTTGTGTATGAATGAAACAACATTAAGCTAACAAACAGCAACATTTATTACATTTTTGAAAAGTGACAGCTGTTAAGTAATACGAAATTTATCATCAAAATGTATAGCATTTAGGAAGTACTGTTTTTGAAGATCGAATTAATTTATCAAGCGGCCAATAAAAACAAAATATCAGTTGTAAAATCTTGAAATCAACTTTCAAACAAAATATAAATAATGGACATAGTTATTAAATTACAGCAATAGCGAAGTCACGAATTTGTAAGAAAATATCGGCAATTTCATAGGTAAAGATTATTTATATTTTATTTAGATTATTTAAGTTGCTGGTTTGGGATGCAAACGCAATTGATTTTCGGATACTGAGGTTAAAACCATCCAGAACTATTCATGGACTGCAATGAAAATAAAGAAAGGAGAGATTTTGGAGATCCAATTTAATGCAGGCGGAATTTTATCATGATCTGTTATTACAATTACAATATTATTATTGTAGCAGGCATCGCATACGTAATATTCTCGTAGCAGCTACGTCGTAGCAAGTTGGAGGTCATTTTTTTGAACGAATGATCTCCGTAACTTACAATACTATACTAGTATGTCACTATTATAATATCTATCTTACATGATATTTGCCGGAAGTTTACGTGAATATTACACACTAGCAACCCTTTCTCGCTTCGCTTCGGTTTATTTGTTTTTTTTTTAATCAAGCCATCGTAATTTACGCATAATATATATATCCATTGGGGATAATGTACCTTTCAAATAGTGAAAGAATTTATCCAATAAGTGCAGTGATTGCGAAGATTACTAACATATAAACAAACACATAAAGTTTAGCCTCTCTCTTTAATACTAGTATAGATTGAAATAACACTCTCCCCGTGACCATGGATGCTGAAAAGCTACCGAGACGTCGGAATCGATGTAACCAGGTCAGCCTTAGGACGGGTGATCATTCTTAACATATTGAAACCCCTCTGTGTCTCTGAGAGCACGTTGAGCCGTCGGTCCCGGTTGCCATACAAACATCTATGGCAGTCGTTACGGGTAGTAGGAGCATTAAAAATACCGAAAATTGGTCTAACTACAGAACTTCGATATTGCCAATATGTTGTGGAATTCAGAGGGCAGTCACTTAACGGAAAATTTTGAAGTTTCCGACTTCGTAGTTAGAATGAAAAGGCGACCCCAGCTGAGGTGGGAAAGGGTTTGGAGGATAATGACGTAGGAATCAATGTAAAACATCATTTTTTTATTTATTTACGATATCGTGATAGAATTAGTTAAAAACTATTTTTGAAATAACACTTCTTTCGCGCGTCAGGGAAAAATGATGAGAGTAAATTTTTACGATGCGCGCGCACACCGGCACGAAAAACCCATACCATGAAGTTAGCTGAAAACAACCGACACTCTGAAGTTAGCTTGTCAACATTTTACTTTGAGTAACGTTTTTAGAATTTGAATTTGAGGTAAGTTGACTGCTTTTATTATTTATTTACATCATAAACTAAAATATTTTTTTACATTATTATTTCTACAAACGTAGAATAAAGTTTTTAGAAAGATTTTAATTATGTTACGCCAAAGAAGTATAATTTCTTACCTGCGTACACACACACTTTTTTATATCTATTTTACATATAAAACTCGTACAATTTGTATTATTCCATATATTCGTCTGACTCCCCAACGAGAGGAAACCCCGCCACAGAGCCTCATTCCTCAATTATCAGGTGCAACGGCTTGCAAGTAAGGTTGGCATGGTCCCCAACCCGATAAGAGTCAACCTAGGCGATCGATATACTTAATCAATCACATCGAGAATATTCTAAAGAAAGGCCAGGTCTAGAGTACCCGCAACCAGCGGTTATATCAATGGGTATAATGAAAGTAGAAGAAGCGAAAGCCGTATGCCAGTATCGTAATAAGTGCAAACTAAAATAGAATAATAAATAGAAATAGAATAATCGAGAAAAGGCTTCAGAGCATTGAACATCGACGCAAAGTTGCAGGTCTATCGGTCATTTATTAGATGCATTTCAGAGAGTGTGCGCTGGAATTGCAAAACTTGATACCTCCAAGCCCTTTCCACCAACGAGCGACCAGACGCACAACGACACGCCACTGCTACATGGAGGATATTACACTCATACATACAAAACCAAACAAAAAAAACATGTATTATGCGTACAGCTAAGGAGTGGAATTGCTTGCCTGAGTCGGTGTTTCCGGCAAGCTATAACCTCGGAAGCTTAAAGTCTCGAGTGAATAAGTTCCTTCTTGGCAAACGTGATCCATCGTAGACCACATCGTCACTTACGACCAGGTGAGATAGAGGTCAAACGTGAGCCTATCATTCATAAAAAAATGTGGATTCTGCCTACCCCAATAAGAAAGAGGCGTGACTGTATGTATGCAATATTGCATACCTTAACCGATATATAACACTTAGTCACTGACTCTTACAAAGTTGCTTTAAACGCCAGTCTACAAAGATAACACGTTGTTCTGATTACATATCGAAGACATAGCTGATGCTAGTTAAATAAACTAGGACGGTTGCCAGCTTGGCAATCAACCCAAACTTAAGCGTAGCGAGATTTGCCTATCCAACACACAACAATAGGTCAACGTGACCGGTCAACTTTTTCCATTGATTTGGTTTTTCGGTGATTATTCCTCGATGGTAAGACCGATCTGAACATTCGACCCCTTACGACACTCAGTAATGTCTACTTGATCACCGTGGCAAATTTGGTCGAGATCGGTCAAACGGTCTCGGAGGAGTATCATTTGTTTGAAATGCAACTTTGAAACCAAAGGAGCTTCGGTCGCCTTCGGCTCGCTACTTAATAAGTTATATTGTTGTTGCTCGTAGGTCTGCCCACGTGCAATTCTAATCCTATTCCCTCAACCAATGGCAACATATTTCAGGGATAATCTCACACACACACACACACACATTCTCGCATTTATAATATAAGTAGGATACTTCCGTCTAGTAGCAGAAGTATATATTACTCCACATTGTGCCAACTATATTTTTTTCTTCACTTTGTATTCCGTGCATTAAATAAATGAAACTTTACACAAAGCCAACACACACATAGACACCATTGCATGATTTCTTCACGTATTTCAGACATGCTTTTGTGTAACGAGCCCTTTGTTAGCTACCATTTAGTATAATGTTTGTTCTAGGCAGTTAGATTGTTAGCTTGATGTTTGCTAAATTAGTTTAAACGTGGAGAACACTACACTCTATAAATACAGGCTGAGCTTCTAATTCATGTAATTCCGTTAAATAAATTTTAGATTTACTTTGTTGTAAACTACTAACATTATGATTTATTTTTGCTGTAGAAAAAGCGTATTTGTATTGTTTTGTAAGTACCTAGCTCACCATGGCTATAGTCCACGATTACCGCTTACCATAAAAGTAGTAGCCGTGGACTATGAGTGCATGCATAATAAGAAGCGGCGCATTATTATGCCCTCCCCCCATAATTAGGACATTTGTAAATCATATGAATAATTATCTTAATTGAGTACCTACCTATCCTTGAATGTGTTTATAATCTTACAAATAGGTAGTTTATTTAACAGGCAAGTGGGTCACGTCGTCGTCTGGGCATGTCGAACTTTGTACGTCTGGGTGGCAATGCACTCTCGTTCAGGAAAATCACCGACGACCTGCGCCCGCGTCGCTGGATAACCCAACGAATGTCTGAGAAACTGCCGCTGACTGGAAATAATACATAAACGATATTGTAGTTTATAGCTGAATGTTATAATTATTGTAGTGCATACAATATTTGTATGCATGAATTTGTCTATTTGTATTAGTCTGGGTGTATCTATGTATAACGCATAAAAAACGTATAAAAAAGCTGTTGCGAGGGGCCCGCGCGGAATTCTGATCCCGTTCCCGCTAACCATGGAAACCTATTCCCGGGAAGAAAAGTGTCTATTCCCTCTGGGGTAGGGAGAGGAAACAGCCATATATAGACAACATTGCTTCTGTCCTTACACACTTCACGAGCTTCCTCTACTGTCATATTCTATATATAGTATATGTATTTACGAAAAAAAAGTATTCTACCACATTGTACTCAGCGCTTTCTAGACCAAAAGTAAGCATAGTTTAACTAGCTTGTGTTATGGGTTCCAGAATGCAGATAAACATACTTATATACTATTTTTTTTGTAAATATATACATATTATACATAGAATGGTATCTTTTTTTGTGTCCCAGATTGGACTCTCCTAATCAACACTTATGAAAAGCACTATAAAATTCCGGCGGATGTTGGGGTTTCGTCATCCAGACCTGACATATTTCTTTACTCGAGAGCGATAAAATATGTGGTCCTTGTGGAACTTACTGTACCGTGGGAAACAAATATACCGAAGGACAACACAATAAAGAAAAATAAATACTATGATCTCACAAACGAATTAACCAAAAACGGTTACGTAGTTAATTTGTAATAGCGGCGATAGCCCGGTGGCGTACGTAACGGACTGCTGAGACGAGCGAGACTTCGTCTCAGCAGTCCGTTACGTACAATACAATTTATATTACATTAAAAATTTAACACAAAAATTTAAAAGCGGCGATAGTCCAGTGGCGTACGTAACAGACTGCTGAGACGAGGTCTCGAGTTCGATCCCCAGTCGCCCCGGGCACACACCTCGACTTTTCGTAGTTATGTGCATTAATAAATGTTAATTATCGCTCGCTTATAATGTGCCCAGTAGATGGCAATAGGCTCGCCCCCTATTACATTGGGACCTCAACATAACTGGCGAATCGTGGGTGTGTAATACACCTCTGCCAACCCCTTCGGGGATACAGGCGTGAAGTTATGTTATATTATGTTAATTTGTATGCAGTGGAAGTGGGAGCCAGAGGCATACCATCAAAATCTCTCTATAACCTACTTAAAGATCTAGGCCTATTAGGCACATTACTAGGACGAATGTCTAAAGCGGCACTAGTAGGTTCGCATCAAATTTGGTTCAAGTTCCCCTCCCTGCCTGTGAGGGGAACTTGGGTAGTGAAGATGAGTGTTGATGTACATCAACAAAAGAGGCCCTTCTAAACCTACACTTGGGTCGCAAGTCCCAAGCACTGTCCCGAGTTCCCAACTCAGCAACGCGATGGACCCGGCACCCGCACGGAGAATCCATGGATTGCTAAGAAAAGCGGTCTCTCATCAACATCGTCATAACGTTGGTCCCGGTCTCATTCAAAGCTTGGACTTTAGCGTCCGAGGTAGGCTCACCTACTCTTCTCTTGGTTTGAATATTCTTAGCTTTTATGAGAGCGACTGCCGTCTGATCTTCCAACCCCGAGAGAAAAGTCTTAACATCATATCCGCTTGCAGATAAGGTTGACTAGGCCCCGAGAATCTTGCTGGGAACCCATTCACAATGTTCCATCGCAAATTCTGCCTTATCTATCATGCCAGGTCCACGTTTGGGAAACGTCGTCAGGCATCTACAAATAAGAAAAAACTTCAAATAAAAATAATTAAATGTGTAGATAAGGCATTTGGCTTGGCACGCAAAGGTTTACATACGCTTGTCACTGATCCGAGCGATCTTGTACCCATATTAAAAAAACCTTGTACCATTTTGCAATTTTTCAAAATTGCAGCCGAATTTGATGTTGTTGCAGAGTTTCAAGCATTTGTGCAACGATTATGTATAGCTAGCTAGTTTACACTTTAGTATCATCCACATATCAACAACACACCATCGTACTTGCAAGCCTATGGATACTGTAATTTTTGCCCACTACACTTCTCTAAGTGTTTGTAGAGATTTGAAGATTGAGGCAAGTGACAAACGTATATACCTGGCATTACGTTACTGCTGCTCACAATTTGTTCACTTGTCTCCAGATATCTCCGAAGACCAGTGAACTAATTGAGTCGCGATAAATTATTGTCGGGTTCACAAATTTGTCCAAATTGCGTTTAATTTGGCACAGTTACGATCACGTAACTGTCCAAAATTAGACGCAATTTCGATAAAATTTATCTTGTTAAAGTAGGTATTATCTGTAGTAATAAGGGCCGCCTATAGATAATGACGATGTAAAACGTTTCATAGAGTCGCGTTGAAATATCCAAGGGTACTTGCGTCACTTACTTAATGTGATGAAAAGTGTTCACCTATGCGTATCGTTCAAACGGTAAAAAGAGATAGCAGTACTGTTTGTACAAACATACTCACAACCCGGTTTATGATTTGGCATGTCAGAAAAAGGGTGAAGAGAAAAAGATCGGGTTGCTTTGGTTTCGTAGAGCATTGTCTCTATCGCACACCAGACTGACAGTTTGGTGCCTCCATAGAGTAGATGAACCACCTCAAGTCTTCATGTGTTGTTCTATATATAAAAAAAGAAAAGGTGGGACTAATTAGAACTGCTCATCGGAACATTCTACATGGTAGAGGCAGTAAAATACTGCCAAAAAGGCAAGTTCTCTGAGCAAATGCAAGAAGTGTTGATGCCCTCAGTATTCTCAAATAATGTGGACTGTACATCACTGCAACCTGTCAAGAGCATGCAAGAATTACTGTGCAGAGTCATCCCAGAGATCAGACCAGTATTCCACGCAAGAACGAATCAGTCACTTGTATAGAAGAAATCGGTGCTTCAACGTGAAAATACGACATACCTTGTTTAGAACTCCAAGTTCATGTGTGGCCGTTTTGACCACACTCTCGATGTAGTTTTTACTGTTCAGTTTGCAGCGAATACGGCCATATTCTATCGTCGCACCGCTCGCCACAGACAGGGAATTCATCCTCACACGTTGCGACTAGAAGCGGTGCGTACAGTTAGGTATGAAAGGCACTTTATTCCGCGCACCCTCAGCCTGTGGAATGATCTCCCTGCTGTGGTTTTCCCAAGTGACTACAATATGGGGTTCTTCAAGAAGGGCATTAGAAGGTTTTTACAGGGTCGGTAGCGCGAGTGTGATGCCCCTGGTGTTGCACACGTTCATAGGCCACGGTAACCGCTTCCCATCCGGAGAGCCGTGAGCTTGTCTGCCACCTGGTTGGTATAAAAAAAATTGGGTATTTAGATTGTCCTGCAGTAATAGTGATGTATCCTTTAGAGTAGGGTGGTGTTGGTTGTACGCTACGCTTCTGCGTGTACAGTACTATTCTGGTGTGGATATCTGCGTTGCTCTTTGTATCATTTCATATTGCTCCACACATACTTAGCACTAGTATTGTTAGTACTACCACAAAGTACTTTAGTGCTACTTTGCAACTCATACCTAGGTACCGCAATAGCAGCTAAGATCGATGGTGTGACAGAATAGTTTTGTACTCGGTCCGTCGTCCCTTTTTTTTTTCGTGCGGAAATCCCCTCGTATACCCCCCGCCGGCCAGTGGGGGCGGTTATGTCGGGCTTGAACTGACTAAAACCGCACGCCGTCTCGGGTCTGCAGACGCCGGGGTGTAAGGTTGCCCATAGAGCATATCCCTCGCACCCCGACTGACCCTGGGCCATCTCCGGTTTCGAGATGCGGACTCTCGGGCGGTCCGTCGTCCCTCATGCATGAAAAAGGATCTAGGGAAATGGGAGAAATGACCCGTACGGAAGATATCATGATTTGATGATCTGAAATGAAATGAAATTTATTCGCTTGAAGTATGAAAATTCGCTTGAACTAAGAAATTTATCGTTTGAAGTATGGTTCTGACTATACATGTCCTCATTGGAACCTAATAATAAAAGCTAATTAGGAAATGCTTCAGTAATTATTCAGATAATAACATCGCATAATTTGATTAATTGTTTCATAATTAGAAACACGATAATTACGATGCGTGATGAGAACGTGATACTTATACAATCTCAAAACTTTAGATAGTTCAAGCGTACATATTTCGAATAATGTGCGAATTATTATAAAATTACTTACCTAATTAAGAAACCAATTAATAAGAACCGAAATAAGTGGTTTTGTGAGGTAATTGTCAAGTTATATCATCTACATCCTACTCCCCACTAATAGTCTTTTCGTCCTCCACTTCGCACGGTCTTGGGCAACTCTGGCAGTGAGACTATTGGCACGCATGTCCACTTCTACGACACTAAGCCTTCAAATTCAAATTCAAATTCAAATTCAAATGCTTTATTGTGAAACATAGGTAGGTACATAGATGGTATACAAAAAAAACTTGATCAGCCATGTTTAGCCATATCGACATACAATTTTTTTTTTTTAAGTATTAGATATGTTACATTATATTCATTTGTTCATTACATAATATCATTCACATATTCATAGCGGTCATGTTCTATTATTTACTATTTAACCATATCATGCACCCTGAGTCAGTGGATCGTACATATTATATAAAAAAGTAACAAACAATATTTAAACTCTTAAGCAAGTGTTATTCGATGCTTTTGTCATCTAAATATTCCGCAATAGTGTAGTAACACTTTGCCACTAGCAGCTTGTGCATCTTATCTTTAAACATATTTACTTTTACGATGTTTCTAATGGACGTCGGAATCTTGTTGAAAATGTGAGCCTTCATAGGTCTAGCCCTCCTACCGGCGTCCCGGTGAAAGTGGTATGGCCAAACATTTGTTATCCACCTAGTCTAGCGGTTGCCGCAAAATTCGTAACAACACTTTTTTTTTAGTTTAGTTAGAAAACAAACAGTCATAGCTAAATAACATGAAATTCTTAGGGATTTAGAGTGCCATAAAATATTACGATAACAATAAGATCAACCGGACGAAGCAATACTTCACTGCAGGACAAAGACTTCTACTTTATAAGTCGCAAGTCCGGCCCCACATGGAGCACTGCTGTCACGTTTTTGCAGAGACCCCTGCATACCAGCTTGACCTGTGTGACTCCGTACAAAGACGGGCACTGAGGATCACCGACAATCCCGTACTTTCAGGCAATATGGAACCTCTCAGTGATAGAAGAGATTTTGCCTCTCTGTGGGTGTTCTACCGCATATATAATGGTATGTGTTCAGAAGAATTGTTCGATACGGATATGAACTGGCAACGGTAAGGTACAGTACGGTACGGTACGTACAGTAACGTATGAAAGTATAAAGTATGAAAGAAACTTCATTCCGCGCACGCTCAAACTGTGGAATAATCTCCCAGCTCTGATTTTCCGAAGCGACTGCAATATGGGATTCTTCAAAAAGGGCATTAGAAGGTTTTTACAGGGTAGGCACCCCGAGTGTGATACCCCTGGCATGGGCCGTGTGCTTGTCTGTCACCTAAGTGGTATAAAAATCATCCTTTTATAGCTAACAACCATCTCGGTTAGATCGACTTTCGAACATAAAAATTCACATCAAAATCGGTTCATCCATTCGGGAGCTACGATGCCACAGACAAGTCAAACTTATAACACCCTGTCGTTTTTGCGCCGGGGGTTAAAACAGGAAAAAAGGACAAGTTAACTTCTCTGTCTTTCATTGAAATGAAACTATTTTTAAGGGATCTATCGCGATTTATTTGATGTTACTTTATATTTCGCGAGCTTTAATTAACACATACTACAAGCCATCTGTCAAGTGCCAATTGCCTCTACAAGATGCAGGGGTCTATAAAATAGATTGTGACTGTGGGCTCTCTTATATTGGTCGAACCAAGCGAAGCATTGGCACTCGCGTCAAAGAACACATAGCTGACATAAAACACCAACGCTCAAAAAAGTCTGCTGTATGTGAACACGTGCAAGTAATGTTTGGTCCCCAAACATTACTTAAGATTTGATAAACTACAGATACTCGCCAAAGAAAATCGATTCCTATCTAGGATGCTCCGAGAAGCTATTGAAATTAAAAACATACTAATTTTAAAATAGAAGATGGTTGGAATGTACCAGCAGCTTGGGACCCAGTCATTCCCTTAATTCATTCCAAGAAAAATCAAAATACAACAAAACTTCATGACACCGTGAGCTCATTCTGCGTACATAGTAATAACAACAATTCAGCATAGTTCGGGTACTTTGAGATAACTTACACTTCAAACTACAGGAGAACAACCACTTTTAGTCTCCCCGTGACCATGGCTGCTGAAAAGCAATCGAAACGTCGGGTTCAATGTAAAATATAAAATAACATCAAATAAATCACGATAGAATCCGTTAAAAATAGTTCTCTTTTTAGGGTTCCGTTGCCGAATGGCAAAAAACGGAACCCTTATAGATTGGTCATGTCTGTCTGTCTTTCCATCCGTATGTCACAGCCACTTTTTTCCGAAACTTTAAGAACTTTACTATTGAAACTCGGTAAGTAGATGTATTCTGCGCACCGCATTAAGATTTTCACACAAAAATAGAAAAAAAACAATGAAGTTTGGGGGTTCCATACTTAGAAGCCCTTATATAGTTCCCCATACTTAGGATTGAACCTTTTTTTTTTTTATCAAAGCCATACGTGTGTGGCTATAGATAGATCTTCAAAAATGAGGTTTCTAATATAATTTTTCCTTTTTGACACTTCCAAAGTGGTAAAATGTGTGTCCCCCTCTCTGTAACTTCTAAAGTAAGAGAATGATAAATCTAAAAAAAATATATGATGTACATTACCATGTATCTGCTGTCTGCATATCAATAACATGCTGTCTACTGGCATCATTCATTGCTATGCAGACGATAGTACTCTGCATGGGGGATACTACGGACACCCTGCGGCCAAGCGGACCAACATTGAGGAAAACAGACGACAACTTGTCACTGAGCTCGACCAGGTCCTGACCCACATTTCCCAATGGGGATCTAATGGAGAACTTGGTCGAGTTCAATGCCAAGAAAACACAAGCGTGCGCGTTTACAGCTAAAGTATCCTCCTTCCTTCCTCTCCCAACTCTTCAGAACACACCGCTACCACTGCAAGACCATATTAACATGCTCGGAAAGGACGTTCGCTGCAAACTGAATAGTAAAAACTACATCGAGAGCGTCATCAATACAGCTTCACGAAAACTCGGAGTTCTGAACAGGGTGAGACGGTTTTTCACGCCGGAGCAGCGGTGTCTTTTGTACAAGACACAAATTCGCCCCTGCGTGGAATACTGCTCTCATCTCTGGGATGGCTCCGCAAAGTACTTATTAGACGCTCTCGACAGATTGCAGCGGCGTGCCATCCGCATCATTGGGAGTCCTGAGATTACCAATAGCCTAGAACCTCTGCAGCTGCGTAGAGACATTGCCTCTCTGGCTGTATTTTACCGCCTTTACCACGGCGAGTGTTCTGAGGAGCTCTTTCAACTGATCCCACCTTCTCGATTTCGATCCAGATCAACACGTGCTGGACTGCGATGCCATCCGCACACGGTGCAAACCCTACAGTCCCGAACTCAGCGGTTCGGTGCTTCCTTTCTTTGTCGCACGATAAAGAGCTGGAATGCTCTGCCCGCGCACGTGTTTCCTTCTTCTTACAATCCCGGGTTCTTCAAGCGGGGCGTGAAAAAGCATCTTTTGAGGACGTCAAGGTAGGGGCTACCATTTTAGGATGGTCAGCATCTGGGATGGTGGCCCATATATTCTGGACTTTACCCTAGCTTCTCACCATCCAGAGGGGTGCAGTCAATTGACGGAACAAGTATAAAAAAAAAAATCCGTTCCCGCAGGGGGAACGCACAGGTAGATTTCGTGAAGCAATTAATATTATTTTATATAGAGAACTACGGACTTTAAACAGTTTAATTTTTTTTTCTCGAAAACGGTAACTTTTAGCGAAAAACTTTTCAGAGATTTATTTTAGACTTAAAAATGGCCTATCGATTAAAAATGTTTCCGACAGCAAGAACGTTCACCGGTTAGAAGTTATGATTTTTTTCCCGAAAAATTTTAGTTTTTCCCCCCTCCACTTTTAGTTAAAGTTTTAATCTTATAGGTTTATAATTAAAAGTTGTTGGTATTCATGTATACTATGGGATGAAATTAGAACGGTTCGAATATCTTTCATGGAACGTGAAATTTTGAGGAAAAACTGATTTCACAAAAAGTGTGGCCCTACCGTCCCCTTAGGCCGGATTCCACCCGTTCACGAACTTAAACTAAGTTTACACCCAAGCAATTTTTGACCGCAGTTTGAAAGCGATCGGGGCAAAAATGCGACCGTGAGAGTGCCGCAAATTTTGGGAAGTGGAACCATACATACATATATATATATTTATAAACTTTTTGACCAGTGGTCATTTCGGACTCAGGGGGTCATAACTAGACCTCCTATGAAGATTTTTTTTTTAAATTCGATAGTAGTCAAGAAACCAATAGGTAGATCGATTTCATCGAAATCTACCTAAAAGTTAACTTTCACCGAAAATTGGTTTGAACGAGATTTAGTAAGTACTTTTTTTTAATACGTCATAAATCGTAAACCGCAATTTCATTCAATCAACTCAAATATAAAAATTAAAAAAAAAACATTATTATGTTACTTGCTGCTACGGAGCCCTTCATGGGCGAGTCCGGCTCGCACTTGGCCGCTTTGTTCTCATTAATACTTCTACTCCTCTTATTTATAATGCTCCTTTATGAGTTTCAGCTCTGTACATGAGACATCTCATCTCACCGCTGACGCTTTGTATACTCAAGAATTTTTATAGTATTTTATGAGTTTGTTTACTGCCATAAATAAATGTTTTCTTCCTTTGTTGTGGCAAAGCTGCATATATATCTGCAGTGACACATGCTTTCATTCCTGCTGAGATTGAGGTCAGGCATTTTTAATCTGATATTGAGTTCGATGATTCGCAAAAATATATACAGCATTATGAGTAAGCCAATTAATTCCGATTTCTGTTTCGGTTTTGCACTACGTGGACTTAAGAGATTAAGGGAACTTGATTTCTGTAACACCAATTCATGAACTAGATGGCTACCTATATAAATATCTGTATAACTAAATGTAAGTAACATAATTATAGTACTCCTTGTAACAAACCAAACCACACCAACAATTATGCCCAATAAGTATGTATGGCGTAGGCGGCGTCCCCGTCTACTAGCAGTGCATGTGGCCGAACGAATTTTTTAGCTAAAGCGCTAATAACGCTCACCTTACAAATACTCAATGAAGTGGCAGACAGCATAGATCTTTTTACTTGTTCTCTGAATGAATTTACGAAAATAGCAATGTTACATACATTTATGTAATAATATTTAAGGACCACACTATTGTATTAGGGTAAACCTGTAAAAATAGTGCTGTGAAGAAATAAATAAGCCCCAATTCGAGGGGCTTACTAATAGCTTTTGAAGAGTTCCCACATCCTATCTCCTTTATCAATCAGCTCGATGTTTTCTAAGATATCCAATTAAAGTATTGTCAATTGAAGGTCACATACTTAGTTTTTAAATCGATTGGCCGATTAGAAGTGGGCCAAATACAACTTCCAAAATTTATTTACACACCTACATACAGGTAGGTAGTGAATCTAATAAAAGCATGTTGAAAAGATAACTGGCAGATGCTTGTCACGCATAAAACAATGAATCGTATAGATAAGCACATAACACACTTACAAGTGTTGATAACATCCATATAACATCTAATCAGCGTCTGCGATGCGTCTGGGCAAATGTGCGCTGCAGCCTTGGACGCTGAACACTACGCTTTTTTTTTTTCATTTTTATCTTAATCTCCGTTTCAATTTTACGGTTATTTTCATACCTACTTAGTCATTTAGTTCCTGTTTAAAAATATTCAATCACTCTATTAGTTTAGGCGTTTATAAAGCGTATTCTTCTTCGCTTCAATACTTTCGGACTAAGGACTAAGTGTTGCCAGTTTATCGTATTTACACCGAGCCCAAGGAACACCTTCTTCATCCAAGCGCCAATCCCGGTTGCATCCATAGCTTGCTTTCCATCATCATCCTCCTGCCCTTATCCCAAATTTATTTAGGGTCGGGGCAACTTGTGTGCTTTTTCCATTTATCTCTGCTGACGGTCATCTCAACATTCACTCCTTCCTAACCATAATATATGTTCTTTCACAAAGTCCATCCATCTCCTCTTAGGTCTTCCTCTCCTCATGTAACCATCTACTTCCATACTTAATGCCTTCTTTACCATATTATTTTCATCCCTATACATTTCCGAACCAAGACAAGCGATTTCCTTGCAAGTTTTCTATGATTGGCGCTACTTTTAAGCTTCCTCTAATGTACTGATTTCTAATTTTATCCATTCTTGCACACTACACATCCATCCCAGTATTCGCATCTCGGCTGCACACAGCCGTCTTTCATCCGTCGCCATTACGGATACGACCCTTACTTCTCCTTCCATGATTTGATTAGGTGCCTTTTACGGAAGCTACTGCACCTCTCCAACCCCAAGAGAATATCCTGCGCCAGAGCCTCGTCCGTCAATCAGCAGGAGCTCGGATGACGAATTAAATCGGCTTCATGTATTGTTTACCACTGCGTCACCTTAGATAGTAGTACATAGTTATAGGTAGTTCCAATACTAATGACCAACTCCGTCCCACTAACCAAATTCCAAATAACCACGCGGATATGTTCTTAAAGATAGTGATTACGTGGAATATTTTAAGTAAACACAACTCGTCCGAGGTCCTCCCATTGAGGGCAAACACAAATACTGGTCATATCTGGATCAACAGGAAACTCCCTCAAGTGTGTAGAAGCGAGTCTCAAACTTATATGTTTTAAGTGCTCAGGTATGTATTTAAAGGTATTCTACATTTATTGAGTCGTATTTTGAACATTTACTTGTTTGATAAATAATTATAACAAAAATACAATTTAAGGCGTATAAATAAATGTAAAGAGAACTAAACCTAAAAGATAGAAAAATATTTACATGCGTCATAGAATTCCTCCGCATCATCATCGACTGGTAATGTTCCCAAAAGACTGGCAGCATTGCCACGTTGAATGGCAATGCTAATTCTTTGTGCAAGATAAAGTCCAGCCTTCTGGTCACGTGTGGCGTCGATCAGCCTTATCGTAACAAAATTGACTCTGTTCTCGTTACAATTAAATAAAAATATATTTAAAAAAAAACAAATAAGTGCGGACTCGTCAGTTCCTTTTAATTCACATAACCCGTGACTGAAAACCAAATGCTCGATTCAATGGTGATAAGCACACCACATTCCCATTACCTACTGTAACCTCACTGTACACCAGGATCAACAGTAGTGACCTACGAACACACCGAGTAATGACACTCGGGTAGTCCCAGAAAAAGTTAAATTGTCTTGGAACCCGCATTGAAAATAATCCCAAGTAAATCGGTGGAGATAGAAATTTAATAAGTTGGTTGTCTGTGGCCCCATCAAGTTTTTCGGACCAAGTCAATCTCACCTGTTAGTAGGTATATATGCTGATAAATGGACAAGGTTCTTATGTAGGCTTTCCCCTCGGGGTTGGGGGCGGGGGGGGGGGGGGATCGGAGGGCTGTCGCTTTGGATATAACCGGTAATTAACGTTATGATTCTGATGATGAGAAATGTAATAAATTGGCGGGGCGCAAAGTCATTACGCCATCTACGAGTCGTCGCATCTACGTCATTTGCGAAAACCATTATTTCTCGTAACAGATTTTTCTACCACTCAGTTTATAAGTATTAATGGACTGTTTATAACACTAGAAGAAACAACTGCCAAACTAACATAAAGAACTTTTGAGAAAGGTTTTTACTTTTAACCTCGTTTTTAGATCTGAGTATAAAACATTAACTCTTCGCTGCCGACATATAAAACACACGAACAAACGTTTTAGACGCATGCTATCGAAAACCACGTGTTGTCTAACTGCAGTTTTCCGTAAGATTTGGTTTCTCTAGAGAAAATCCCGTTATGTATATGTATGATAAATATGAATATATATATCTATCAATGTGAATTCTCCATTCTGTGAATTTGGCATTTTGCTAATTTCGCATTCTAAGTAGCTATAATTTTACGAATCTGGCATTTTACGACTTTTTGCATTTTGCTGACAGAATGCGCCCAAACAAAAAAACTGTGATATGTGACCAACCTACAGTTACCCACAAAAATATCTAATTGTATTATGAAACGAGAGGCCGTTTCAGCCGTTTGGCGGAGTGGTAGTGCATTCGACTACTACGACAGGGGACGCGGGTTCTATTCCAGCTCAGTGCAAATATTTGTATGCATGAATATATCTATTTGCATTGGTCTGAGTGTTTCTATGTATAATATGTATGTCTTTACAAAAAAAAAGTATATACCTAAGTATGTTTATCCGCATTCTCGAACCCATAACACAAGCTAGTTAAACTATGCTTACTTTGGGTCTAGAAAGCGCTGTGTAGAATGTCGTAGAATATTTATGTATTTATTTAAACAGCAATAATATTTCTTGTCAATCTCTAACAAAAAACCCTAATCCTCTCAACTGCTCTCAACCAACAAACGATTGAGAAACATCGCTACAATTATCAGTCTAGACAGAAAAATAAATAAACGTAATTAATCACTCGGTTCGGTCCGCTACACATGTACACTTTGCACCGCGCACGAGGTCGCCCGGTGGTCTGCTAGTGAACGATAGTGCTTACCGGCTTACGTGACCACAGGAACGTAAATGCTAGGAACTTTAAAATCTCAACTTCTTATTAGCGGTTTCTTTTTTTTATTAAGGACGCGTCAATATGGCTAACCTCGCCTCATGGTGAAGTCTCAGGATTGCGTGTCTTGCCGGTTTTCTTACCGATGTCAATTTTAATTACTTAGAAATGCGTTCGTCTAAAACACGAAGCAGATTTATGAAATGATTTTAGTCATGTTTTTAACATAATAAAGTTATTTAAAGCGTCGGTAGCGAGTCGACCTTACGATCGAGAGGTCCCGGGTTCGAATCCTGGCCATTACACTACCGACGTGAACCCAGTGCTAACACAAGCAATTTAGCTTAGCTGAAGGGGTTAGGGGAAATATTAGTAATTTCGGTTACTAATATTCTTATTAAAAAAAAATGATAAAAAATACATTATTATACGGAATAATCCTTGTATCGCAGTGGCTTTCCAAACCTTGAAGATAAGTAGGTACCTTTTTTGTTCGTTATGTCGGACTTGAACCGAATGAAACCGCACGCCGTCTCGGGTCTAAAGACCGGGGTTCTCGGGTGTAAGGTTGCCCATAGAGCATATCCCTCGCACCCCGACTGACCCTGGGCCATCTCCGGTTTCGAGATGGCCTCTTCGGTGCATAAATATGTCCCTATATTTGCATTGGTCTGGATGCTTCTATGTATGATTTGTATGTATTTACAAGAAAAACGTACCTGTTTTTTTGTGTGTGTGTGTGTGTGTGTATGTGTGTAGCAATTACGTATTATTAGCATTTATATATAAATGATTAAAATAACCTTCGACCAAATAACAAGTAAAAGCAACTATAGCACCAGTATGCTTTGCTTAGTTTGAGGCTACATGGCGCTGCGCGAAATGTCCTAGAATATTTTATGTAATTTTATACACTGGTGAACTGCGACCCAGAATAGAAAATCTTAAACTCTGGACCATCCCGAAAACGGAGATGGCCCAGGGTCAGTCAGGTTGCGAGGGATATGCTCTATGGGCAACCTTACATCCCGGCGTCTGTAGACCCGAGACGGCGTGCGGTTTTAGTCGGTTCAAGCCCGACATAACCGCCCCCGCTGGGCGGCGGGGGGGTATCCGAAGGGATTTCCGTACGGAAAAAAAATATGTACGGAAAATAGGTACGTAAGGTGACAGTCGGGGTGCGAGGGACATGCTCTATGGGCAACCTTACACCCTGTAGACCAGAGACGATGCGCGGATTTAGTTGGTTCAAGCCCGACATAACCGCCCCCGCAGGCCAGCGGGGGGGGGGTGTATCCGAGGGGTTTTCCGCACGAAAAAAAAGGTACGTAAGGTGACATTCGGGGTGCGAGGGATATGCTCTTTGGGCAACCTTACACCCCGGAATCTTTAGACCCGAGACGGCTTGCGGTTTTAGTCGGTTCAAGCCCGACATAACCGGCCCCGCTGGCGGGGCGGTTATCCTAGGGGATATGCACGATTTTTATACCTCTCAGGTGGCAGACAAGCTCTCGGCCCACCTGTAAGTAAGGTAAGTATTTTTCCATATAATTTGATTACCATATCATTGATGTCAATATTACGAATAGATATATATAAGCTATTGTTAAGAATGAATATATTCCAAATCACAATAGATAGGTACTTCGCTTACTATATATTTTAGTATAAAATTGTCTACCTACCCTTTGTTGTCACCGATTAATAAAGTATGTTTATTATATTTATTACGAGCTCTGCGGATCGAGAGAGACCTGAGTCTCTCCTGGAACAGCTCCGCCGCGTCCTTCTCGAGCATTACTTGCTCGCAGAAGGAGGTGGCGGCAGCCCACGCGCTCGCGCTCCGCGCTGTCGCTGTGAGCATGACGCCGAGTGAGAGGACGCCCACTACGAGGGCCGCCTCGGCGCCTCCCATACTACGGCGTGCCTTAACAGTGAAATAACCTAATGCATATTGGGTTCGAAACTACAGAAGCAAACATACCTTGATTTAAGGCAGACGAATTCGCGGGCAGCAGCTAGTATTTATTATACCTAGCTATTAATTTTAAGGAATAGTATAGGTCATCGTACCTTTTTTATATCACGTTCATAATTAGGTACTTACCTAAGTATGAATTATGGCACCATCCGAACAATCACATTGTTATGCACCTCATAAATAATTATAATCCTTTCAATCAATAAACTATTCAGAAGCATCGCCAGTATTATCAGTCAGACAGAAAAATAAAAAATATATAAATCATGTCGGGACCCATATATATTCAGTACATTATATATACAATGTATAAGAAAAGAGATCGACGAAAAAAAAACTCAATTTTACTTTCTACGTGACCAGCTTGTGATCCATTCATTCACTGAATTAATTCCAAGTAAAATCAAAATACAAAGACAAGACTTCATGACAGCTCATTGTGCTTAAATGGTAACACCAACAATTCCACATAGTTCTGGAACTGAGATAACTTACTATTAGACAACCACCATCTTCAGTCTCCCCGTTTCCATGGCTGCTGAAAAGCAACCGAAACGTCGGGTTCAATGTAAATTATAAAATAACATCAAATAAATCACGATAGAATCCGTTAAAAATAGTTTTATTTCAATGTCTGACATTCGCGTAAACTTCAGACAATATCAAAATAGATTTATTTCAAAAAAATCTTTTTTAAAAACAAGCTTGTATTCAATAATGTAGTCGCATTATAACGAAAACGAAAATAATCATTTTATCCAATGCAAAGCTTGTTTCGCGCATGTTATTTCTTTGTTTTTTATTTGCGCTACAATCTTTTCAAATCACCGCAGGTATTGCATAAAATTATTATATTCGTTCGCAACAGAAATACTTCATCTCTGAAAATTTCAATTGTCTAGCTATCACGGTTCATTAGATACAGCCTGGTGACAGACCAACGGACGCGGACGGGCAGCGGAGTCTTAAGAAAGAGGTTTGCGGTTGTGAAAAACCCTCCATAATAATCCAATTTCGGTTTGATTGCGTTCAGGGGTCAGCAAGTGCACAGCCGGGCAGGGGGATTGTGGTCGCAGCACTAGTGGGACCGGTGGGGGTCACGCGGTGCTGCGACGACAATCCTCTTCTGATGAGGCCGTCAAGCTAGTGCCACCATTGTTAACATGATACGTGTATGTAATGGTGACCCTCTTTCCTGAGACTTTACCTTCAGCTTACCATCAGGCGAGGTGAAGTCAAATTGACGTGTCCAAAATATAAAAAAAAAAAGGTTTCATCAGTTAAACCTTAATGGTTGGTTAGGTTTATTTATCATTTAGGTAAAGCCATAGTCCGTAAGATAATAATATATGTTGTTATGGTGATACGGAACTCATGAAATTTGAAAATAGCGTACAGCGTTCAATATGCGAGGGTCTTGTGATCGTATGATCTGTATTGACAGCTATTTATTTGTATGATCTTTGCAAACATTGCCTGCTTATACCAATCCTGTTTGGCTAATGAGAGTTCGACAAAAATACATATTGAATGGAAACGAACTGTCTAAGTAATACGTATTTTTGTTGGTATCACGATCACGGAACAATTCAATGGATCCGGTAGAATATTCGCCCTACAACCAAAATATTTTAGATATCTAATGTTCCGTCCTATTCTACCTTTCTTAATAAGTGCTAATGAAAAGAAAGATAGAATTGGACAGAACATTAGACTACTAAAATGAAAAATCAATAGGACAAAATTTTAATATACCCTAAGCAAAATAAAATCATTCTGATCATTCACAATAGGGCGGTATTAGCTGGCACTAATTGTATTTTAATAAGCGGCGATAGCCCAGTGGCGTACATAACGGACTGCCGAGACGAGGTCTCGAGTTCGATCCCCAGTCGCCCCGGGCACATACATAAAATGGTTATTATCACTTGCTTAGTAATGTGCCCGGTAGATGGCAATAGGCTCTCCCCCTATTACATTGGGAACTAAACATAACTGGCGAATCGTGGGTGTGTAATACACCTCTGCCTACCCCTTCGGGGATACAGGCGTGATGTTATGTTATGTTATTATTATGTTAATTGTATTTTTAATGTCACCTTGACTTGTAACATACGTCAAACAGTGAAAATTAAATTGTAACACATTTATAAATAAATTCATAATAAATTATACTCAAGTATACTTAATTAGACACTACACCTAATGTTATAAGAATACAAACTGATGCCCGCGGCTTCACTAGCGTGGAATTCTGATGCTGTTCCTGCTACCCATGGAATCAAATTCCACCACCAGATACACAATTCCACCATACTTCATTTTGTTATATCTCAAAGGATTTAAACGTTTTCGTTGAAAGCTCTCAGATATCTTATTTTTTCCCACACCTCACACAAATATCATTATATTTTAGTCAATGTATAGAAACAAACTTGACAAATTGTATACTAAAACCTTCCTCGAGAATCACTCTATCTATTGGTGAAAACAGTTTGTAAATCGATGCAGTGGTTTTTGAGTTTATTGCGAACAGACAAACAGATGCGGCGGAGGACATTATTTTATAATATGTAGTGATAAAAGTTAGTGAAGATGTTTAGATGTTTGTTATTAATCACGGTCAAACGGCTGAACGGATCTGGCTTAGTACAGGGGTAGATTTATAGTCTGGAAGAACACATCTACTTTTTATCCGTTCAATGAGTTCCCATGCATCAGCACTAAAATAGAACCGTTTGAGCCTGAATAAGTAACAAACAGTGTATGGGTATTAGAATAATATTGTGTAATCTGTGCTATGGGTAACTTTAACTGTTATTATCGACAGGCCCGTAACTTAATTTCGAGAGACATATGTTAGATTATTGGAATATCGACTGAAAGATTGTGCGAATAGAGTTTATTGCGAAACAACTTTATGTCGCCAAACGCTGCTTCGACTGAACGATTCTTCGAATATTTATCAATCGATGGACTGATGTTTCATACTTCTTGCCTCGCTCGGCTTATATTTCGAAAATAAGTAAAGTGGGTTAGTTTAGGTTAGAACCCCAAAGAGCGCGAGCCGAGCGAGCGTAGCGAGCGTGCCGCGGTAGCGGCCGGCGAATCGCCGGAACCACTAGTCCGGAAAGTTTATGGCAAAAAGTGCTATCTATGAAGAGAGATCTCTGTGTGCAGTACTTCCTATGTACCGTGATGTCTACAAACAATGTTTTGTATTTGACATTCGAAACATCAGTCTATCGATTGATAAATATTCGAAGAATCGTTCAGTCGAAGTAGCGTTTGGCGACAAAAAGTTGTTTCGCAATAAACTCTATTTTTTTTTTTTATATTTAGGACACGTCAATTTGACTTCACCTCGCCTGATGGTAAGCTGAAGGTAAAGTCTCTGGAAAGAGGGTCACCATTATATACACGTACCATGTTAACAATGGTGGCACTCAGCTTGACGGCCTCATCAGAAGAGGATTGTCGTCGCAGCACCGCGTGACACCCACCGGTTCCACTAGTGCTGCGACCACAATCCCCCTGCCCGGCTATGCACTTGCTGACCCCTGAACGCAATCAAACCGAAATTGGATTACTATGGAGGGTTTTTCGCAATCGTGCACGGTGGTACCTATTCGCACAATCTTGCAGTCGATATTCCAATAATCTATCATAATGTCTCTCGAAATTAAGTTACGGACCCATTATCGAAGGGGCCTGACGAACCAAGCATACATGGAAGATTTTTTAAACAGGTATCTACTTATAGATCATACTTTATTCAATTTTTTATATTGGAAATATTATACGGTACGATAGACAATTTTTTTAATTACTAGCTGTTGCCCGCGGCTCCGCTCGCGTGGAATTCTGACCCCGTTTCCGCTACCCATGGGAACCTATTCCCGGGATGAAAAATAGCCTATGTGTTATTTTGGACTATAGTCTATCCCTGTTCCAAATTTCAGCCAGATCTGTTCAGCCGTTTTTGCGTGAAAGAGCAACAAACATACATACATACATACATACTCACAATTTTTCGCGTTTATAATATTAGTAGGATAAGTCCTTGCGAATTTTCTCGAATACTACAGAAATAAATAATCCGAATGTGAAAAATTGATAATGTGCAATCGTATCGCAAATATTCGCTAAGGCGGTTGTTGTGTTCCTGCGCCTGCGCTATCGAATGCTTCAATGTACTTAATACCATACCGAAACAAGATTATTGTACCTGTACCCGTATATACTGATGGCAAACATTTATGTATTAGGTATAATACATAATGGGTGTGGCAGTTGAGGCCGCCTGTCACCCCAGCAGAAGCAGGCCGTGACGACGGGGCGACTAGCGCTCCTCCCGCAAACCGGGGCAAGACGGGGACACCGTGGTTCCCAATCTCGAAACCGGAGATGGCCCAGGGTCAGTCGGGGTGCGAGGGATATGCTCTAGGGGCAACCTTACACCCTTCACATCTTAAGACTCGAGACGGCGTGCGGTTTTAGTGGGTTCAAGCCCGACATAACCGCCCCCGCTGGCCGGCGGGGGGCTATCCAAAGGGATTTCCACACGAAGAAAAAAATGTATAATACATAAATGTATTGAAAATTTCTTTCAATATTTCAATTATCATTAACAAAGTAATCATTCAATCATAACAAACTCATAATGGACAACGGCAGGTCCCTATACATAACAATACATCTTAGATGTAATTTTATGTTGGGGCAAAGCAGGAATAATATAATCATTATTTTATCCCTGTTATACCCCTTGCTAATACAATGTTTAAAATGTGAAGCGGATATAGAATTATGTAAGTGCGACACGAAAGATCAAATGTGGAATAATCCATTTACAGTTCCCGGCTTTTCCTTGTGTGAGTGAGAGTTCGGCTAAGTTTGGCTCGTGTCCGTTTTTTAAAGCGTTCGCTCTATCGCACATATTTACGGCATGATATCTTTTAAGAATAGTTCAAACCGTGCTATAGTTTGAATATTTTGTAAACACTAACTGTTTAACTACTCTATAAAGGTATTAAGCAATCAGTCCGAACGCTTTACAAAACCGAAGTAAGTAGATCTTAGCCGGACTCTCTCGCTTCCCCAATTCAAAAGCTTACTGTATGAGATTTATGTTGAATGTTTTTAGCTTTCCTTTTCTTTTTAAAGATTATATTCGAATTTTAAACGTTGCCAATGTCATGATTGTACCGTTTAGTAAGCATGTGGACTTCATACTCGACCTTTGCTCGTCTTATCTTAGTTTAAAGTCGTTATAGCTTAAAACATTACAGGAAAAATTTATTTTGCAATAAGTAAGTAAACAAATTATGGTCCAATCTACACATTTGCTAAAACCTAGCAGTAGATATTCGTCAGTTAGACCATCTAATGGCCAGGGCAATGAAAGTAGCAGATGAAACGTGGCACACGGATAGTTTATGGCCTAGATATAGGTAGCTATAAAATATAGCTATTCCGATAAATTATATTTTTTATTTCTCTCTCATTAGATCTAAAGTCCATTCATATACGAAGTCGCCGGCAGCAACTGGTAACCCTTATAATTGGTTAATAGGGGCGTATCAAGGTTCGAGCGACAATTTGTGATAGTGTTTGTGTATAACAACTAACTATAAGTACTAATACTTAGTACTTATTCATTTTTAAGTACTTAAGATAAATAAACTAAAAAAGAAATACTTATCGTCAAATTAATGCTTCATAAAACTCATTACAAAGATTACTTAATCTGCACTCAAAGACTTGGTTGGCATGGAATAAACAAGTAACATATTAGTACTTAATTCAATATTTTTCAGATAAAGGTTCCTGTACTTACTCGTACATCACGTAAACATCTTTTAATATTCAGCTACTTTTTTGCTTTACCAAAGTGGCAGCTAAGTCTGATCACAGTCAACACCATCCATCCTGATCATATTTATGTTTATTGATGCTTATTTCAACTTCTTTCAATCAGCCGTACGTACTCAAAGCTGGAAAAAGGCCTCTCTACATCGGCCATTTTCATCCTAGGGCGTAACTTGTTCCCCAGCAACAAACAGATGTGAAAACCGTGCGGTTTTAGTCGGTTCGAGCCCTGTATACCCACATCACCCTTTGCCCTGGTGAAGTGAAGCCAGTTGGGTGTATGGGGCCGTACTAAAACCTTCGGGGCCAAGGCAACCTTGCAAGCCAGTACAGTACCAGGGTTGGGTGGTCACACGGCAGTCGCTTCCTATAAATACGAAGCTCTATCTAGACCCAAACTAAATGTAGTTTGTATTTTTGGTACTAGAACGATAAACATATTTAAATAGTAGGTACCTTGATTCAGGGGTGTGTGTTGGGTAACCTCCTCGAGTGTCGTTCCGATTCCGATCCCGCTGGAGTCCGGGGGAACGGAATCGGAGCGGCCGGTACACCCTGGGCGGCGGTCAATGGCTTCCCCTTCATGGGGTTGGCATTGATCGTCGGCTAATACCCAACGTGGCGGGAACACATCGCTCTCCGTACTCCTCTGCTTTCAGAGGAGACAGGATGAGCGATGGTGTTAGTGGCTGAGGCCACCATAGGGTCCTGATTGATCCAGGGGCAGGTTGGCCCATTGCTAACGCAGGGGCCGACGGGCACTTGTGCCGCCGCCGGTGAGAGAGGGGTAGCAATCCTCTCGCGTTCCGTAATCGGTAGGTGATCAGCAACGACCTGACTGGTGGCTCCAGAAGGGTACGCTGTGATCTTGCTGACCGGAGGGCTTGCCTTTATTGGCCGGCCCACGACAAGGAAAAGTCTATAACACCCGACAGCGAAGTCGTAAAAACCTATGGATACCAGCCGACCTCCATAGTACATAGGCTTATCCAGGTGCAGGGGGCTCCGCCTGGATGGACCACCTTTCCCCCATACTCGTGGGACATGATATGGACAACTCAAAAATTAAAATATCAGATAAACCGGACGGATTTACCAACAACGATTTAGGCACTAAAAACGGACATGAAGGAGTGATAGTAGTGGAGGGTGAAGAAGTGAGGTCACGGTCTCGCACGCGGTCAGCGAAATCCGCCTTCCCCAGACCCACTACTCCGCTCCCATTTGGCGGGGAGACGGATGCGGACACAGGGTCCGCGGCGTCAACGGCTGGCACGGCCAACGAGAGAAGTAGGGCGAGCAGCCCGGCGGGTCTCGGTCTGAAGCAGACCCGTAAGCGGAGACGGCGCACAAAGGGCCGGCTGGGGGAGAGCGTGTCGGATGAGGATTATACCCTCACCGGGACGACCTCCTCCAGTAGTGACGAGGTGTCAAAGCCGGCGCCCAAAGTGGCTGCTGGCCGCCGAGGGGCGCGAGGTGGAGCGAGGGTTGTGCAGGCCACCCGAGCCCCTTCGGCTCTTGGGAGGGCCGCGGAAATGTCACCGCCGAGGCCTTCCGGCGGTGTCGGAGCCGTGCGGGAGCACGCGGTCGCTCTTAGAGAGACTTCAGAGGGTGACCGCGTCGTTCCAGGGGTCTCCGAACCCCGAACAGGAGGCAATGCTACGCACGGTGCTCGACATCGCCTCCGAGAATGAGGCCCTCGCGGTGCAGCTGGTCGAGTCCCGTCGGGAGACGGCTCGGCTAGCTGCAGCCGTCGAGGAGCTGAAGAGGGCGATGGCGAGCTTGGCCCAACCGGTGCAGCGGGCGCAACCAGCGGAGCCGGTGTGCGTGACTCGCTCAGGTACCAGGCAGACGGCGCAGCCGGAGCAGTCGGCGCAGCCGGTGCCGCAGCCGGCACAGTTGGCTCGGCCAGCGCAGCCAAAGGTACCACCGGTGGAACCATGGTTCGCATATGTGGAGGCGCTCAAGGAGCGCATGATGAGTCGGATGGAGGCCCTTATGGACTCCATCCGCCGTCTGCCTCTGGCCCCACCCGCCCGGCTGCGGGTGCGACCTTGCCGGAACCGGCTCCTCAGCCCCCTCCCATCGTAAGGGGAAGGGCAAGGGCAAGGGAAAGGGGAAGTCGTCCCCAGCCCTGGCCCCAGCCCCAGCCCCAGCCGTGGCTCCGGCTACCTCCACCCCATTGGAAGGGGGCTGGGAGGTGGCTGGAGCCAATAAAAGTAGGCAGAAGGCCGCTAGAAAGGCAGCCAAGAAGGCCAGGAGGGCCGCGGCCGCCGCGAAGGCAGCGCCGGGGAAGCTCCGTACCCCTCGAACAACGGCCGTCGTCGTCACTTTGAAGGCGGAGGCAGCGTCGAGAGGTATGGGGTATGCCGAGGTGTTGGCCAGAGTAAAGGCCAACGTGGACCTCAAGGCCCTCGAGATCCCGGGCGTCCGGTGCAAGAGCACACGGACGGGGGCCCGGCTTCTCAAGGTCCCCGGCGCAGCCAGTGGCCCCAAAGCCGACGCCCTAGCGGCTCAGCTTAGGGAGTCGCTGGATGCAGCCGACGTCCGGGTGTCCAGGCCCATTAAATGCGCAGAAGTGCGCATTACGGGCCTGGACGACTCCGTCACGGCAGAAGAGCTCAGGCTCGCCGTTGCGGAGGCCGGGTCTGCTCCCCGGACACAGTTAAGGCCGGAGCGATACGCTTCGGCCGTGGTGGACAGGGGGCAGCAGTTGTCGGCTGCCCTATCGCGGCAGCCCAAAAGGTTGCAGACGGGCGGAGCCTCCTGGTAGGAGGCTTCCTGAGGGCGTAGGCAAGGCTCCTGCAGGCCCGACCGGCCAGGTGCTTCAGGTGCCTGTCGGTGTGCCATGTGGGGGTGCACTGCTCGGCGGAAGTAACGGAGGGTGACCGTTGCTTCCGCTGTGGCCAGCCCGGTCATAAGGCCGGCACGTGTAGCGCCCCGTTGCACTGTTTCAGATGTGCAGCGGGGGGCAAGCCGGCTGACCATAGGGTTGGCAGCAAGGCCTGCGCCGGAGGGGAGCCGAAGCCGGGAGGCCGGCCTTCCGCCCCTAGTTCGCAGCGGGATGCGGAGATGGGGGTCCCATAATGGATCCTCAACTCCGCATCCTGCAGGTGAACGTTGGCCACGGTGCCCGTGCTCAGGACCTTCTGCTCCAGAGCATGGCACAGTGGCCCATAAATGTCACCGCTGTCGCCGACCCATACACCCACCGGCTCCTCGGGCCTGCCTGGGAAACCGCGGCGGATGGGTCGACAGCACTGGTGCATAACCCTGCCGCCGGCAGCCCCCCTCTTGCCGTCGTTGCAAGAGGACCCGGCTGCGTGGTGGCGGTGGTTGGCGATATAGCGGTCGTGGCTGCTTATATCACGCCGAGCCGAGACCAAGCTGCATTTGAGCAATGGCTCCGTCAGCTGGCCGTCGTCGTCAATGCCTGCCAGCCCCGTCCGGTCCTTGTGCTCGGGGACTTCAACGCCTGGTCGTATGCCTGGGGTTCCCGACACGAAAAGGGCGCGACGGGGCATAGAGGCAGGGCACTGGTGGACTGGGCCGAACGTCTCGGTCTAGTCCTCCTAAATCGGGGAGCCGTGGACACGTTCGTGACCTCGAGGGCTAGCTCCATCGTGGACCTATCGTTCGTGAGCCCCTCGTTGGCGGGACGTGTTCAGGGCTGGCGCGTCGTTTTGGGGGAGGACACAAGTTCGGATCACCGATACATTCGGTTTGACGTGTCCCCTCCTGCGAGCGACGCGCCGGCTGCACCGGCTCCACCCGAGCCACGTTGCGCACTTAAGCGACTTGATCGGGAGCTCCTCCTGGAAGCCGCCATCGTACAGGCCTGGGCCCCTGCGCCGGACAGTCCTGTCAACGTAGACGATGAGGCGGAGTGGTTCCGGGAGGCCATGACCCGTGTCTGCGACGCGGCGATGCCTAGGGCTCCGCCCTATAATCCGAGGGGTCAGGTCTACTGGTGGTCGTCGGAGATCGCGAGGCTGACGGGCCTGCGTGATCACGCACCGCCGGTGGGCTCGATTCCGTAGGAGGCGTCGCCGCCCCGCAGATGCGGAGGCCCGAGAGGCGGAGTTGTACGAGGGATACAGGGAGGCCAGAGATGCCCTCCGAGCAGAGATAAGGCGGGCCAAAAAGGCGGCCCGCTGCGAACTGCTGGAGACGCTGGAGCGGGACTCTTGGGGGTGGCCCTACCTAATGGTAAGGGGAAAACTGCGCCCCAAGGCCCCGCCGCTGACCCAGTGTCTCCAGCCGGAGCTGCTCGGAGGAGTTGTTAGCTCCCTGTTCCCAGCGCGGGCGGTGGAACATGTTCCACCGCAGATGACTCCGCCTCGGTTGCCAATGGTGCCCGACGTGGATGACGACGACGTGCCCAAGCTCACTTGGGTAGAACTAGAGCTGGCGGTGAGAAGGCTGAGAGCCAAACGCACCGCCCCGGGACGCGACGGCATTCCAGGCCGAGCGTGGGTCCTAGCTCTAGTCGACGACGCTCTCGAGCCCCGACTGAGAGGGCTTCTCAGCGCATGTTGCGCATGGGCGGTGTCCCTGGACATCGCCAACGCGTTCAACACCTTGCCCTGGAGTTGCATTAGGGAGGCGCTCGTGTATCACGAAGTGCCTCACTACCTCCGCCGTATACTCGGGGCGTATTTGACGGAGAGAGCCGTCTTCTACCCAACCGTGACCGGTCTCGGCCGGCGTGAGATGTCGTGCGGTGTTCCGCAGGGATCGGTCCTGGGGCCGCTCCTGTGGAACATCGGATAAGACTGGGTGCTTCGCGGTGAGCTTGCAGACGGGGCCACCGTCACGTGCTACGCGAACGACACGCTCGTGACGGCGTGCGGAGCGACGTACCGCGAAGCGACCCTGAAGGCCACGACCGCGGTTGCCCAAGTCGTGGAGCGGATCCGGCGGCTGGGTCTCGAGGTGGCTCTGCATAAAACCGTGGCCCTGTTCTTTCATGGCCCTCGGAGCAAGCCACCTGAGGGATCCAGTCTCATCGTGGGAGGTAATCGCATCGGCATCAAGCCCCAAATGAAATATTTGGGGCTCGTGCTCGACGGCCGATGGGACTTCGGAGAGCACATCCGAAGTCTGGCCCCCAAACTGATGGGCACAGCTCTCGCTCTGGTGCGGCTGCTGCCCAACATGAAGGGGCCCGATAACTCCTGCAGGAGACTCTACGCGGGGATCGTGCGGTCCATGGTCCTAAATGGGTGCCCAATATGGGCGGAGGCCCTGAAGGCCGGAAGTGTGCGGATGCTGCGCGCTCCGCAGCGAGTGATAGCCATCAGGGTCATCCGCGGGTACCGCACGATCTCGTTCGAGGCGGCGAGTCTCCTTGCCGGAACTCCGCCATGGGACCTGGAGGCGAGAGCTCTCTCGCAACTGTACCCGTGGCGAAAGGAGGCGCGGGAGCAGGGACTGAACCCCGAGCATCGAGAAATCGAGGCCATGCAGTCCCAGCTCCGCCAGGCCATCGTGGTGGAGTGGAAGGAACGACTTGGGCGACCAAGCGCAGGGCACGCCGCAATAGCGGTGGTAAGGCCCATCATGGAGGATTGGCTAGAGAGGCGACACGGAAGCCTCTCGTACCGACTGACGCAGGTGATCTCCGGGAAGGGGTGCTTCGGGGACCACCTGCAACGGATCAGGAAGGAGCCAACGCCTGAGTGTCATCACTGTGACGCGAGCGAGGACTCAGGGCTGCACACGCTGGCGGACTGCCCGGCGTGGGAGGCGCCGAGGCGTGACCTCGTGGCAGCCATCGGGGTGGGAGTCCTCTCGCTCGGCAGCATGATTGCGGCAATGGTGCGGAGCGCGAGCGCGTGGGCCGCCGCCACCTCCTTCTGCGAGCATGTGATGCTCGCGAAGGAGATGGCGGAGCGCGCCCGGGAGAGGTTCAGAACTCTCCCGGCCCGCCGAGCCCGCAACATGCTCGCCGCGCGTAGCAGGCGACTCAGGCGCCGGAGGTCGCTCAACGACCTCCGTCCTCCATGAGCGCAGGCCTGGGGTTGGCAGGTGAGGCCGCCTGTCACCCCAGCAGAAGCAGGCCGGGACGGTGGGGCGACTAGCGCCCCTCCCCCAAACCGGGGCAAAACGGGGACACCGTGGTTCCCAAACCCGAGGGGGCCATCTCGAAACCGGAGATGGCCCAGGGTCAGTCGGGGTGCGAGGGATATGCTCTATGGGCAACCTTACACCCCGGCGTCTGCAGACCCGAGACGGCGTGCGGTTTTAGTCGATTCAAGCCCGACATAACCGCCCCCGCTGGCTGGCGGGGGGGTACACGAGGGGATTTCCGCACGAAAAAAAAAAAGGTACCTTGATTCAAGCGGGGGGTATCCGAAGGGATTTCCGCACGAAAAAAAAAAGAAAAAAAAAAGGTACCTTGATTCATTTTCCTGCCATAAATACGTACATAATTATACATAAAAAAAACACCCATAACAATATAAATAAAAATATCCATACATACCAATATTGGTACCTTTTTTTTTTTTTTTTATCGTGCGGAAATCCCTTCGGATACCCCCCCGCCGGCCAGCGGGGGCCAATATTGGTACCTGGCTGGAATCGAACCTACAATATCTGACGTTGCAATCACAAGTCGTTAAGGTAAGTAGTTAGGGGAGGGAGAAAAACGCTATGCGATATGGCACGTCACCAGAATGCTCATGTACATGCACAAGAATCACAGACTTTTTACCACGACGCGCACTATGCGATTCAGTTTAGGGCAGCGGTTCAGAGGAAGCAGATGGAGCACCCTATGTATCAAAGTACCCTCTGGGTGGGGCAGAATGATGCTAAGATGTTTCTTGATTAAAATCAGTATATCTCTATACCTTATCACTTTTAGCGGTTATTTCGTGCCAAGAATAAAAACTAACGTATTAGCCAATGCACACGACAAAATCAAAAATATTCTAATGTGATGCTTTCCATCCAATAAAAAGTGGTTGAATTTTTGTGCATCAATGATCCCCATCTCCCCCTACTACCTACATGCCAATTTGATCCTTGCAGGACCTGCTT
Source organism: Cybosia mesomella (assembly GCA_946251805.1). Classification (NCBI taxonomy): domain Eukaryota; kingdom Metazoa; phylum Arthropoda; class Insecta; order Lepidoptera; family Erebidae; genus Cybosia; species Cybosia mesomella. Next base: position 27,991,356 of record OX276400.1, on the reverse strand, counting down.
CACTATAAGTGAAAGCGAAACAGGTTCGTGTTTCAAAATAAAAAGATGCAGACCAAATTGTGTCCTTGGTTAAAAATAACTCATCGTTGGATCATTGACTGCATTGCACTTCAAGTATTTTTTAAAAGAAGGTTCAAGAATTCTTGATGGCTAAATAGGGGAGTTGATTGTCAAGTTTTTATTAAATATCAAAACGGTAAGTTCTATGCAAACTTGTATATAACAAGGTATGATTTCATATCATGGTATATGGTACATATATGGTATTTCAAGGTATGAGTCAAATAAATTTCTGTTAGTGGTTAGGTGAATGATTAAATATTAATAAAATAGGAACGAACTTGATTTTGTAGCGCCATTACACTATTTTTTGTTCAATAAACTCAATTCGATATTTTTTGAGTAGGTATAGACATCTCCGTAATACTTAGTAATAATTGAGTGAGAGAACCGATAAATGTAGCGGTGTGTCTATTTCTTTTTCGTTAACGATCCAGTGAGATCGTGGACAAAGCCATTATTTAGGTAGATAATAGATTTAGTCCATAATTAGATACTTAACTACCTACTTAAGTTAGGTACTTACTTTTATTGATGTACATGTTTATGACGCTTTGTATAATTCTGAATAATACATTTGCAAATGAGCCGAGCTCATAAAGAATTGTGAAAGAAATTGAACGATTTTTTTTGTGTCAGTCGAATTCATTCAATAATAATAAAACGAACATGAGGCGTTACAATCTCGGTTAGAACACTAAGATGATGGCGGTGGCTACTAACACATTACACATGTATTTTAAGCCCATTTTAATGTAATATATCGTTGGTAGCGACTTCATTTATGTAGGACACCTTTTTCCTTCTGAAGATACAGAGCAAGCTTAAAAAAGGCATGCGGGCAATACATTTATAAATGTGCACCCTATTTTGGGCAGGAAAAAGACTTTATTGTAAGTATGGCGTACGAATGAACGTGAGCGAACTGTGATTATATTTGAGTGAATACTTTTATTACTTAACTTCTATTATTCACAAATTTTCTATATTATGACATACACAAGAGCACATATACAAGAGCGTGCGAAGTGGAGGACTAAAAGCCAGAGTCCCAATCCCAACGCCGATCGTGTAGGTTTTACGGGAGCGACTACCATCTCACCCCCCCCCCCCCGTAACTTCTAAAATAAGAGAATGATAAAACTGAAAAAATATATAATGTACATGACCATGTAAACTTCTACCGAAAATTGGTTTGAACGAAATCTAGTAAGTAGTTTTTTTTATGAAGTCATAAATCGTAAATCGCAATTCACCTTTAATTCAATTAACTCAAATATAAAAAAAATACTTACTGCTACGGAACCCTTCATGATCGAGTCCGACTCGCACTTGGCCGGTTTTTTAAGTTGGTTGAAATGAATACTGAGGATTTCCATTGATTTTTTCATAAATAGTATGTGTTTTGTTATGCTACAATCGATATTAGTGTTGTTTTATATCTATAGTGTAGCTTTATATCTATATGTCAAAAGTTCACAATAACATAGTTCCGCATTAGAAAACAACATTACAAACAGCATCTAAGTACATAGATAGCCTATAAATACCTATTGGAATATAGACTACACTATTCTGAGCTTCAGTAACTTATAAATAGGTAATTAGCCGTTGCCCGCGGCTTCATCCGCGTGAAATTCTTATCTCATTCTCATGGGAACGTATTCCGGGGATGAAAATATGTATTAATCCAGGCTATAATCTATCCCTGTACCAAATTCCAGCCAGATTCGTTCAGCCGTTAGAGCGTGATCGAGTAACGAACTTCCAAACATGTTCACAAACTTTCACATTTATATTACTAGGAAGTAGGATAGAAAGGAAGCCCACCGAGCCCAGATGCTCAGATTCAGACACCGGAGGTCGCTCAACGACCATGAGCTCCATGAGCACAGGCCAGGGGGTGGCAGGTGAGTCCGCCTGTCACCCCAGCAGAAGCAGGCCGGGACGGTGGGGCGACTAGCACCCCTCCCCCAAACCGGGGCAAGACGGGGACACCGCGTGGTTCCCAAACCCGAGGGGGCCATCTTGAAACCGGAGATGTCCCAGGGTCAGTCGGGGTGCGAGACGGACGGAGCGTGATGTCCCAGGGTAAGTCGGGGTGCGAGGGATATGCTCTCTGGGTAACATTACACCCCGGCGTCTATAAACCCGAGACGGCGTGCGGTTTTAGTCAGTTCAAGCCCAACATAACCGGCCCCGATGGCCGGCGGGGGAGTATCCGAACGGTAGTTCGTTGTTTCGTCCTATGATAATTTCGGCCCATGGGACGAAACAATACTTTTCTAAAATATAATAATTTTCATTCGTTGATTCGTCCTATCGATTTAATTTTAAAGATATCTGAGTTTTTAGTATCGTCATCAAAACAATGGTGATTACTTTAATAAAATAAGTTATTAAGTAAAACGAAATCTAGATTTGTAGAATCATCTTTTATTAAAATAACAAATGACCACTAGTTTGACAGATATTTTTAACATTCTCCTAAAACCGTTGTCATATCCACAGTACAAGTTTAGCTTGTTTTAGAACCAGTTGGTGCAGTATATTCAATATAGCTTCTGGGTTAGGTTAGGTTAGAACTGTGACCCCAACAGAGCGCGAGCCGAGCGAGCGTAGCGAGCGTGCCGCGGCAGCGGCCGGCGAAGCGGCGGAACGACATCAAAAACTACTGGACGGATTTTGATGCGTTTTTTTTTTGTTAGAAAGGGCTTACTCGGACTTAAAATCTTACGTTTGTTTGATCGCAATCGGTTGAGTAGAACCTAAGATATGAGCAAAGGTCGCGTTAACCGAGATGCACGCGGGCGGAGCCGCGGGCGGAAGGCTAGTCTTCTATAAAATAATACTAATCTCTCTGCAATATTATTTTAAGCATTTTCCTTGCTGACGTTACTTCATACAAATTTTGTATAAAATGAAGAAAAAAAAATCAATGGGACGAATCACTGAAGGAAAACTTTAATTATTTTTAATTTCTGTGATTCGTCCTATTGGGACGAACCCCTATAGGACGAAACACAGAACTACTCTATCCGAAGGGATTTACGCACGAAAAAAAAAAGGTAATCGATAAACCTACCTGTTATGAGGTAGGTGCCTAGAGAATGTACCTTTTATAGGAAGAAGATATTTTCCCATAGTTAAATAGGGTCATAGTTTTAACTGTGCCACACCTCTTCTATCTAATATTTTAAGTAACAAAATAAACTATAATTAGCAGGTTATGAAAAGGGTCGTATTACACAAAAGTTACATGCAAAAGTCAGGGTATAGGTAACCGCAATACCCAATATAGACTCCCAAAATACCTGTTAAATAGGTCATCCTCGTCACCTGAGCGACAATCCCGGTTGCATCTATAGCTTGCACGTTCGCTCTCCTGCTACTAGCCTTATGGAACTTAACTTCGAGAGTGACAGCTGTCTGATCCCGCCAACAACGAGGGAAAAAAAAAACAAAATGTCTCATGACTAATCGCTATCTCATGAGATAGGCTTACGCCTAGTTTAGGAGACTATTCTACCTACATATTACTGACGGTAGATTACCTCTGTAGGTACCTTTTTTTGTTTTTTTCGTGCGGAAATCCCTTCGGATACCCCACCTCCCCCGGCCAGCGGGGGCGGTTATGTCGGGCTTGAACCGACTAAAACCGCACGCCGTGTCGGGTCTACAGACGCCGGGGTGTAAGGTTGCCCATAGAGCATATCCCTCGCACCCCGACTGACCCTGGGCCATCTCCGGTTTCGAGATGGCATCCTCGATTACCTCTGTACCTTTTTTTTTTTTTTTTTTTTTTTTTTTTTTTTTTTTTTCGTGCGGAAATCCCTTCGGATACCCCCCCGCGTGCTAGCGGGGGCGGTTATGTCGGGCTTGAACCGACTAAACTACAATTTAACTGTAAATAATGATTGTAACTCGGTGAGAAATAAAGAATTATTAAGGTGTATCAGGTTGAAGGTGAGGTTTATTTGCGCCCCGAAGGTCTTGGTAGGCACATACAGCCGTAAGCCACTTATTCGGTGCCTACTTATAAAAAAACGTATATATATATTACTGCTTACCAATGCTTAGTGTATGTCCAGTTAACCTGATAGTGAGATGTAGGTATAGGTACTTGTTATTGTAAATTATAGTGCACTTGAAGTGATAGCCGTTATCTCGTCCGGGTCAAGAGGGGCGCTCGATCGTGTAGGCACCTATCACACTTTTCTCCTCTGCTCTTCTCCAGCAAAATAGCTTTGATAAAAGCGCCAGATAAAAAAATTACAATTTACTATGTGACTTCAGTTAGAATATAATACGCTGAGCATGTTATTTTTTATGCATTTCTTCAGCGCCGAATTAAATATTGTTCATAAACATGTTTTGTACATGCTTGCTTATGTAGGAATGTATAACACAGAAATTAAAAAAATAATTTATAATAGTCGGATCCTTTTATTTTCTTAACCTAACAATATGTAGGTAGACACTTAATTATAATATTTTGTACGTACAAAAAACTTAAAATATCTACTTAGTAGTTACAATAATTCGTATCATCCCTCGAACACGAGCTTGCTGTGCAAGCGCGGCGAGCTAACGATACGCAGAGAGCGTGACTTCATATTACACAACTCACAAAGAGAGCTTCCACTCTCGCACACTTCAGGTACTTGAGTGTCTTTAATAAATAATTCCGTTGACACTACGTTATGCCTCAAAGAGGAACATTTGGTGGTGTTTTGCAGGGCTCCAGGGGCGGCGGTCTTCTCTCGTCTGGCATACGAGATTGATAGTACGCGCAATAAGGTAACGGATCCCAGAATGTGAAGAGTGCTTCACGGGTATCCAGAACAGTATCCAACAGCTTGCCAACAGTTGCTGTATGACCACAGCGAGTCGAACTTTGACACAAGTATGGTAAGGAAACTCCAACTCGAGCTCCAATTGCCACTAATTTATTACCATGACCGTTCGTCGGTTGTTCTTCTCGCACAAGTCTAAATGATACGTGGCCAGTCATAGGCCTTGCTGGTGCCAAGAATGATATAAATCTTTGCACCCAAGCATCGGCTTCGTCGTCCCTCTGCGGTACTAGTCCTTTTCGTGCAGAATCCACACGACAAGATACATTATTAACCGCGCGAGACTCCTTCAATGTAGTACAAGTCACAATCCTTTCTCCTTTCGGTTCTCTCATAATCACCCACGGTTTTTCTGCACTGATTTCCCTTGGGAACCTGAATTGATTTCGATCTTCAGGCATAACGAAACGCAATCGATCTCTTGCACCACGCGCTCCGGCACTTGCAATGAAATGACGACCTTCCTTTGAGGCTCCACTATCGTACCATGCACGCACATCTTCATCATTAACAACGACCCAAAACTGTGGTGTTGGTAAACCAGCAGCTCTACATACTCTAATCAATTCCAGAGGGTCATCAAGCGTAACCACGTCACGAGCGCACGGCACAAAGCACTGACATCCGAGTATTTCTAAGTGTGACTTTGCCAGGGCGTCGTAATACGCCGGAGTAGTAGAGCTCACCGGGATATAAAATACCACTGATTCCCTTTCCACTATCTCTCTTAATGCTCGGGCGTAAGATAGAGGATCAGCGGGATTAGGTCGCGGTACAGTGTAAAATTTATGTACCGCTGCAGAGTACTTCAATAATGCGAATTGCCCTTCTATTTCAAATGCAACGACTCTTGCTCCAGCCGAATGGAAATTTCTTGCCAGATGTAACGCTTGCACTGAACTGCCTCCACTAATTAGTACGGTGCGGGGTTTCTTCTGATGTTTGGAGCTGATGGCACGACCGATCATCTTAAAAACTCCCAGGGGGCACTGTACACACTTCCAGAAGATGAACAGCGAAGCGGCAATCCATAGCGTGGGTAGAACGACGAGTATCTGTTTCCAGGCGGGATGGGCGACGAGATGCATTAGAGCGAACAGCGGCCGAAGTATGAGCCGGGGAATAAATGTGATTATTCTAATAAATCGAGGCAGCGGCGGCGGGCGCTCCGGTGAGACAGCTCGCTCTTCAGGTATTAGTGAAAACGTAGAAGAGAATGAGCGCCGTAGGGCAGTGAAGGGCGGCGGCTGATGCGAGCATCGCTTTACTCGCGGTGAGAATACAAGTTCTGTGTTGGACCGCGCAAGGCGGCTGTACTCAGGCGCGCAAGCCGGCATGTTAGCGGCGCGGACGGCGGTAGAAGTATGACTGGCGCGCGCGCGCTCCTGCGCTGCATATAAACAGGCTCGTTATCAGTGTAATGCCGGCGCCCCGCCACTCCACCCCTAACCCATCATCTTTGTACCCAATTAATGCTTACCTAGTTAAAAAATTAACAGTCTGGGAAGTAAATCGTCAGATCTCGATTCATTTACTGCAAATTAAGTAAAGTACTTTTAAGAGATTTGGATAATGAAAGGTCATTAGCAAATAATAGATCATTATAAGTTAAATGAGACAGTATTTTAATGAAACTTTCAACAATTTTCTACCTGTATAAATAACAATATTGGTTATCAATAAACACTGTAGAATTCTAAAGACAAATATATTTTTCTATAGGTACATAATACATTTTATTGACTACATTGAATACATACATGAAGACTAGCAAGCATAACTTAGATTAAAAGAAAATCCAAGTCAAGTATACACAAGTTATTTAGAAGGAACTACAAAAATAAATATGTCTTCTTTTTTCTAATTGATAGTTCTAGTATACTCCTAATAAATGCATGAAATAAATGAAGCTACACACTTGAAATGTAGTACAGTCACAAACATTACTTTGGCAGTATAGTGTTCCCTAAGTCTAACATATTAGTTTCTAACATTACAACAATAATTACAAATATGATCAACATGATTGTGAATTTATGATGCATTCTAATTAGTTATGAATTTATGGTTCATGGAAGACATAACAACGATAAAGTGCTCGGAGTAAACATTGCATACAACATGTAAATACTTATTAGGATTTGTAAGATAAATTATCAATACACGACAACCAATATAATACCTATGTACTCCAATAGATCAAGTAACAATATTGACAGTACAGTATCACAAAATGAATCAAACATCACATTTATTAATAAGCATTTTAATAAAAATAAATTATGTGAGTTTCATAAAAATTGTTTGCAGCACAATACAAACAAAATATCACCTACAATAAAGTACATGTATAACATCATAGATAAGGTAACTACACTATAAATGGTACATCTGTCTCCTTCAAATCAATTGAGCCATTCTTACAAACTATATGCAACTCATGGTTTGGTTCCTTCTCAAATCTAAACCTTTTAGGATGTGCATCGTCCATAAATCTTCCTAGCTTCAGTATTTTATTATCAACTGTTATTTTATCAGCTATCAAATTTGTTGCCGGCAAATTATTTACTAAATCCGGCATTATGAGTTCTACTTTTCCTTTTTCATGTATAAAGATACTGGTTTTCTCTGTGAGCTGTGAGGCATGCATGAATACATCTCCACTCTTCAACGAAGCCTGAAGGTTACCAGAGAAACCCATGATGTGGAGATTGCCTTGCTGAATGACATCAATTAAGACAGATCTATGGAGGTGATCAAGGTGTATGTTACCCATTAATGTGGTAAAATGTGATTTTTCACTGTAGCAAGACTTAACAATAATAGGACCAGCATGTGTCGATACATTAAATATTTTCGCCAATATATTGTGGCAATGTATACCACTCTGCGAGCCAGTCTTCAGTTCAATGTGTCTTGCTTGCAAGCGACCATCGCATCTGACTTCTCCTTCTATACTTTCCAATGAAATACAGTCCGCTTTCAAATTCTTAACATTAACTGCACCCTTTTGTGTTTTGACAATAAACTCTTGGCCTTCAAGTTCGGACAAACTCACAGAGGCGCTGTCAGTAGCTGTTACCTCAACTTTGAGTTGATACGGCACCTGTATCACACACACGTCATTCCTGTCCGACGCTGTGTTCTTATTACAAAGTTCCAGGCTTTTAGATGTCTGTTTTACTTGGAAATCAATAGTCTTTGTACCTTGACTGTATAATGTCATCGTCAGCTTGTTGTGAGCTTTGATATCGTTCACATCGATCGGTAGCACTTTCACATGGATTGGACTCTCTACAAAGATGCTCGTGTTGTTGTCAATTATCTTTTCCACGGTCCTTACTGGATTCAACTTCTTTATATCCGGATAACTGCTGAAATCTGCAACAGATAACCTTAAAATCTTAAGGCACTTATGTAAGACCCGCTGTCCTGGTAAAGTAAACATATTGCAATATTTTTCACACTAGATAATCATGAAAACATAATACAATATAAGTTTAATTCAATTATTCAATTGCATTTTCGTTTCCATTCAATTTGACACTTTGACAGAAACCTAGTAACACATGACTTTGACAATTCCTCTTTTAAAATTGTAAACGTTTTGATACACCACACTAAGTGGCTCTGTCTACGTACCGCATGGATAAAAAAATCGTATTTGTACATACTACGTTCTATTGCAGTAATAATTGTTGTATGTATAGCTTCGCTTAAATTATTGCAGATTTTAAAAAATAGACTCCTAAATCCCAAAAAACAACGCCATAAGAAAATACTGATGAAATGGTTGCATTTGTCAAAAGATTTTTTTTATTTTATTTGTTTAACCACTAAGATCGGTTATAAAAATTCACTGCACTTCATACTTGACGATAACATGTAAATTTTAATGTATTATTGTATAGCAGCTGTCCACGCGGACGCATCGCTCACTCAAGTAGGAGAGAGACAGATGTCGGACGCTGCCGAACGCGGAGGCCGATTGTGCCTCTTTGTCACTCGTTCCGCGCTCTCGCTTGCACTTCAGGCCTTAAATGGAACGCCTCATTTTTTCGCCGGCTCCATCGAATTATAAGAAGTTGTCACGTCAAAAATCTTAACCTACCTATAGTGGAGGCCCTTGTAGTCTTCGACCTAGGACTTATGTAACGGTGAATGGTTTATTTATATGATTGAAATGGGTTGTTCTTTATGCTTTGAATTGCAAAAAAAAAACATTTTTTTGTGCAAATGTTTATTTTATGTTCTTAGCCAAAAATCTATGAAAATAAGGAAGTTCATTCCAATAAAAAATAGAAATGAAAAATTTAAATTGAATTAACTTTAATATTATTTATATATACCTATAGGTACGTTGAATTACGATACGAGAAGGGACATCTTTGAAAGACAAAAGATAAAAAGAGTGTATTAAAGATTTTAGGGACCTTGAACAGGTAGTAAAACTCGAAAGAGAGAACTGGAAATCGGATGAATAAGGAATGTCCCCATAACAGAATTAGGCTCAGGGTAGCGCGTGTCGCTGTGTAAAAGGGATACGTGTTGTAGCTAATGTTAGTACACTTAGTACCCCAGGCCATGCTGGCACGTTGGAACGGGAGGTCCACTCTCCTGTTCTTTCACTTAATTTGGCTTAACTTGGCTATTACGGGACCAACTGTCGTATGACTCCCTTAACCCGACAGTTAAGTTAGCCAAAGGTCAAGGTATTTTTACTTCTGCAGTCTCGATTTTATATAATGTCTGTAATCTATGTTCACTTAATTTCATATTTATATAATAAGGAAAAATGCCTTTACACGAGATAAAATTGATTTTATGGTTCACTGCTCATCAGCAATAGCGTGATAATTTATAGTTTGTACTTGGAGCCATGCGTGATTTCTACTGAAGTGTTAATTTTTGTGAAGATATGTCTATTTTGATCGAATTTACTCTGCTTATACCACACCTATAAAAGATTGATGATATGTGAGACTCCTGGAGAATATTCATGCAAAATTTCAGCTAAATCTTTTCAGTGGTTTTCAAGAGACGCTCGAGAATTGATCTTAACGGACTCTGTCTGTTTAGACAGCCTTTAGACATCTAGACATCATTTATCCTCAACCGATTGAGATGAAATTTTGCATACACATTTAGTTTGGATGACAATGCATTAATGCAATTATGACATAGAGAAAAACCTTGCGCGATCTTTTGTGACCAGCTAGCACATGTCATGTAGCCCAATGTTGTTAACACATAACAGTAGCTACAACTACAACAGATTTATATTTTGTTGTTGTTGTTATTGTAAAATTTGTAACGGATACAAGTAATTTAAACCCCTGCTAGGAAGAATATTATACTAATGATAAATTGTATAAAATCAATACAATTTTTTTATGTATAAAGTTACCCAGCCTATCGGCTTCAGACATTGACGGTCTCTGATCAAATCCAAATAAATATGAATGTCATGGTAGGACCTTGCGAAGCACGTTACAGATAAAGAAATGTCAATTTAACAACAGTTGGTTTGTTGTTTTAATCTAGCAAAGAAATGAATGGGATAAATAAATAAAAAACCGTTTTATTTTTAATTCAATGTATATTACTTTTTAGATAAGTGACGTAAATAAACGCTTCCAGTAGTTTTTAAGTTTGTAGTTTGCAAAAATGAACGCCGATCTCAAAGAAGCTTTTTCTCATATTAAACCAATTTGCGATGTTCTTATGGTGTCTCCATCACCCGAGAGCATTAGCGCCTATGTTTCTCGTGTATCATGTCTGAAGAAGGAAGTGGTACAAGAGCTTCAACAGTACTTGTTATTTCCACTCATCAGTCACCTGAAATCAACAGAAACTGAGTAAGTTACTATGAACATGACCATAACTTCACGTTGTTACTCTTTTTTTTAAATATAGTAAGATATTATAACAATTTATAATTAATTTATCATACTTTTCAGTCATTTCTATTATGCAAAATATGCAGGTAGGTATGAAATTGGCACATGTATTACAATTAGAAAATTATGTATGTATCATAAATAATTATTGATGATGTTTATTAAATAACAAACAACCATTATCAGCTGGTTAACCACACTCTAGCTTGGTTATACTTGATTCTTCCGGGTATCGATGACAATCGGAAGTAATTTGAACATACATAATTATGAGATATGATTAAATGTGAAACTGCTAATCCAATGTTTACTAGTAAAATATTATGAAAAACTCTCTCTTGAACCTTCAATTCGGACATTTAAAAAAATACTGATGTAGGTAGGAGACAACATCATGTGTAATTTTGTTACTACATGTTTTTAATCCTATGTTAAAAATAAGCCACAATAAGCCATGGTTGTGCCCTTTTATGAAATAACATCATACATTGTTTCCTATGCACAGCTGAATAAATTATGTATATTGACTACACATTGAGCCGATCAATCAATAGATATTTTAAAACAACCATTTCTATATTTTAAAATACCCACACAATTTTTGAACAATAATCAAAAATAATTAAATTGAAAAAAAATATAGACAGGGATTGACTCCATAGCAATAATGAATATATAAAAAATCTGCCATTTTAGATACAATTCATATTCCCTTAATGAGCAAAAATACAAAAAAAAATAATCAAATTTATCTCTTCCATTAATACACCTAATTTACTTACAGAAAGAAAAGTGAACTTCAATGTCGACTAGTGGATGCCATGGGGATAGTACTGGACAAGGTGACAGTGAACAGTTTCGAAATGTGTATGAAAATGGAAATTGGCCTATTACAATTGGTGTTCGACCACACAAAACCAGGGATGAGTAAGTTTCTAACAAATGTGCTAATGTGTTACTAAAAGAAAGGGATGCTTAGATGGCTCCAAGACTTCACAGTGGGAATAGACTAAAGTATGTATTTTATTTTATTTTTGGAAAACTTACAGCTAATATACTTCATATTCACAGATAATATATAGCTAAAGACCATTTACAAGTTTTCACAAGCAATATTTTTTTTATTATATTGAGCTGAGAGTGAGACGCGGTCGAGCAAAAAGCTCCCTATACTCCACTCGGTGTATTTCGGTTGTGACGCTATTTCTCCTAAAATAATCAACCAATTTTGACCAAACTTGGCATGTTAATACAACTTGATACCCCGAAGTTTTAGAAAAAATAAAATTGAAAATTGAACATACCCTGGAGGAATAATCACTTCAAAAATTTCAAAATCTGATTTATCCAAAATGATCAATATTGAGACCACGATTTTGGCGCCAAAATGTGCAACTTAACTACTGGCAGTAAGACAGAAAAAGAAAATTGAAAATCGGTCTAGCAACAGAGGAGAAACATTGAATTGCCGAAAAAGCAATTCAATGGTATTCATTGAAAAAAAATTGCGCGTGAATTGTAGGTAATCATGTAGTGCACTCTCAGATCAACATTGCAGCAGAATGCATTGCGCCCCTAGTTTATAGAATTAATATACTGTATAAGGTGTCACCAAATTAGGTCTCTGAATTTGGTGAGATGACTTGGTATCGACAAAATATGTATTTGAAACAAAAAAAAAATATCAGGTATAAAAAAACACCACCAGCGACCAGCGTCACGTGACGCGACGAGCACACGTGACGCTGGTCGCGATTTAGGTATTTCCCACACATCCGCTTGGAGAATACTGCGAGGAGAAGGACTGCACGCCTACCACTTTCTGCGGGTGCAAGAGCTCCTTACCACAGATTTTGACCCGCGGTTAAGATTTTGTAGGTGATTAGTGGAAGATCCTATGAGAAAATTTTTGTGGACAGACGAGTCCGCTTTTACAAGAGTGGGCTGGTTTAATATTCACAATGCACACTGGTGGTGTTTTTTTTAATAAAAAAAAAATACCCAAATTTTTTTGTGTGTCAAATACCAATATTTTGTCGATACCAAGTCTTCTCACCAAATTCAGAGACCTAATTTGGTGACACCTTTTATGGTAGTAGTGATTAACTGGATAAGCAATAAATGAGTTGCAATACATACAATGCTAATACAAACATATCCCTGTTATGTTGGAAGGGTTAGATATTGATGAATAAATACCCACTTTTCACCAATCTCTGTATTCATTCCCACACACACTAGGGGGTGATCTATCATGGTTAGCTGAGCACTTTTTCTTGACCCATGCTACACAGGTTTGGTCTGGGCTGTATATATAATATTGATGGATGTAGTACAGCCCAGGCTCTGCCAAATGCTTATAGCTCACAACTTCGTCCAAGATAACAACATTCTCTATCATAAAAGTCTCACTATGATGGACTATCTTGCTGGGCAATGTTTTGAGTTCAGATTAGGTCAGTAGATGTGATTTAGTTAGTGATAGGAAAATGACCTGGTTAAAATGATCTTTGTTACATAGTATTATAGATCATATGTCATTAGATTCATGTTAATTCAACATGTACTACATATACTTACTGTAGACGCGACGCAGCGCGATAAGTACCCTTTTTTTTTTTTTTTTTTCGAGCGGAAATCCCTTCGGATACCTCCCCGCGTGCCAGCGGGGGTGGTTATATCGGGCTTGAACCGACTAAAACCGCACGCCGTCTCGGGTCTACAGACGCCGGGGTGTAAGGTTGCCCATATACTTACTGTACCCGGCTTTCATTTGGGCACACTGCATCGGGAAGAGTGAAAGTTTGACTAACTTAACTTCAGACGCCGGGTTACTGGTGGTAGAAATTTGATGACACACAAAATTCGGCCGGGTAGGTACCACCGTGCACGATTGCGAGAAACCCTCCATAGTAATCCAATTTCGGTTTGATTGCTTTTAGGGGTCAGTCAGCAAGTGCATAGCCGGGCAGGGGGATTGTGGTCGCAGCACTAGTGGGACCGGAGGGTGTCACGCGGTGCTGCGACGACAATCCTCTTCTGATGAGGCCGTGAAGCTGAGTGCCACCATTGTTAACATGGTATGTGTATGTAATGGTGACCCTCTCTCTTGAGACTTTACCTTCAGCTTACCATCAGGCGAGGTGAAGTCAAATTCACGTGTCCTACATATTAAAAAAAAAAAACAGCTTGCTTGTCAGCATTGTCTCTATCATACATCAGACTGACATTGCGATAGCTCTAAAGAGTATTTAAAATTATTTGTGTTTATAAATTATTAAAACTATAGCTTCGGTTTTAACTATTCTAAAAAGATCTCTAAGCTGTAGACATGTGCTGTGCTATATCTCTATATAGCTACATATACAGTACATGTTTAATAAACATTGTTATTAACAGAAACCTTATTTTCCCCCTTATATTGTATTCACTCCTCACCCATACTTGCTATAGACAAAAATATGAGATTTTCGAACTTCATACTGAGCTACTCTCCTAATAAAATCCCTATAACACTTGACTCAAGCTGGAAATTGTTTTCTTAACGTCATGATCCAACATTTTTTTTTATATACCACTAAGGTGGCAGACAAGCACACGGCCCACCTGATGGGAAGCGGTTACCGCGGCCTATGGACGTGTGCAACACCAGTGGCGTCACACTCGCGCTGCCGACCCTGTAAAGGAAAGGGGATGGGAAAGGAGTTTGGGCTCCGGCACTCTCACTCACCAAACGGAACAACAGTTCAAATACTGTTACTTGGCGTCGATATTCTGTGAGAGGGTGGTGCTTTCCCGGTCGAGTCGGTCCATTCATACAACGGCCAAAATGACTGTTGCTTGACTCTTTCACCCACCAAATAATATACCTAAGCACCATATAAGCACCGACCGTCAAGACAGTCTGAATAACGCAGTACGCTGCGTCGTGCGTGTGCACGCATGCGATTGCCTGTTCCGCGCAAATAATACTGAACTAATTTCGTGCACATATTTCGCACAAAACCCAAAAATCCGTACGATTTGCACGATGTGCGGCGTCCTGCAGCGCAGGCGGTAACTTAGTAGTTATTTATGTTTTTCAGTTGCAGAGACCTCCGAAGAACTAAAGTTGAGTGTAATGAAATGTTTAACAGTCCTGCTACTGAACATAGACCCAAAGTACAGGGAGGTGATGTTGAGATCGCACGTGCCATTGTTGGGGAAGGCGGTCTATGTGTCTGTACACATTGCGAAGATGGAGAAACTTAGGTCTTTAAGGTAATTTTTTTTTCATTTCTGTTCATTCTACAGGGGAAAAAATGGCATGTGGAGAATTGATTGCGTAAGTAGTGGCTGAAGAGATGAGGTCTGATAAGAATTTATGGAAGAGCGCTAACCCAAATAATTATGACAGGGCAGACGATGATAGTAGGAATGTGTTTATGGGCTCTCCTATTTCTTCATTCAGAAGGGTGAGATTCAGGTCTCTGCGAGAACTCCGCCACAACCTTCTAACCTAATCTATACGTGTCTGGGTCTGGGTGCGCGGGGTCCACGAAATTCCTTCGGGTACTCCCTACCGGCCAGCGGGGGAGGTTATGTCGGACTTGAACCGACTAAAACCGCACGCCGTCTCGGAGGAGGCCCCATAAGGCATTTCCCTGGCACCTGGTTGAGGGTTACTTTTATCCTGGGAATTGTAAATATGTATCTTGAGACTGCTGGTCATCGCAGGTTGGCTGCTGTCCACTGCGTGACAGCACACACTGCGACGCACGCGCGCCTTACGACGGACTACCGCATCGTGGACGAGACGCTGGAGCGTTGCGTGGTGGACATGCTGTCGCTCATCCTGCCCGGCGTGCTCGGCGCGCTGCAGGAGGTGGCCGCTGGCATCGAGAACCCCGGCCACTGGCTCGTCGTGGTGAGTTGAGCATCTTATATCCATCATCATCGATCAGTCAACCTACCGCAGTCCGCATGGATTCCGCATCCAACTATCCCAGCTACCTTTTACCTTTCTATTGTTAAAATAAATTCTGATAAGTTTATTACCAAAAAATATTATTGTAACAAATATATCCGCCCTTATTTCATCGTGTTAATACCCGCTATTACTAGTGAGCTTGACTTAACGCTTTGACGTCCAATGAAAATAATTTGATTTGACAGTTCCTATGATTATTTCTATGATTGACAGAAAACGTCTTGTTAACTTATGAGGTTTAACTACCACACATATTACGGTAACAGAGTTACAGGTGCGTTTCCACAGAAGCGTAGACAAGCGGAACGTTGATTCGTCCAATCACATGTCGACACTCCCTACGTAAAATATTGTAACTACATTTGGTCAAATGCAGTTACGATATTATACGTACATATTGCTACGTTAGTGCTCTATCAAAATAGAGTTAGAATGATTATTTAATGCTGACAATATAATTTTAATTAAATTAAAAAGCCTAAGAATGTGACTAGGAAGACCCAGTCAACAAATGTTGCGAAAGTTGGTCAAATGTAGTTACGATATTATACAGAGGGCGTATCAATGTATGGTTGGAGATGAGACGTGCAATATACTCGTAACCATTAAGATGATCGATTCGTGTTCTCTCCGCTTCTCATCACAGCAGTCGTGGAAACGCACCCTTTTTTTTTTTTTTTTTTTTATCGTGCGGAAATCCCTTCGGATACCCCCCCGCCGGCCAGCGGGGGCGGTTATGTCGGGCTTGCACCGACTAAAACCGCACGCTGTCTCGGGTCTTCAGACGCCGGGGTGTAAGGTTACCCATAGAGCATATCCCTCGCACCCCGGCTGACCCTGGGCCATCTCACCACTAACAGCATCGCTCATCCTGTCTCCTCTGAAAGCAGAGGAGTACGGAGAGCGATGTGTTCCCGCCACGTTGGGTATTGGCCGATGATCAATGCCAACCCTATGAAGGGGTGAAGGGGAAGCCATTGACCGCCGCCCAGGGTGTACCGGCCGCTCCGATTCCGTTCCCCCCGGACTGCAGCGGGATCGGAATCGGAGCGACACTCGAGGAGGTTACCCAACACACACCCCCGTGGAAACGCACCCTAACCAGGAACACGTTTTCATAGCAATTTTTTTTTTTGTAGTCAGCCATAGACGCAATCGTGGAAGCGCACCCTAACCAGGAACACATTTTCATAGCAACTTTTTTTTTGTAGTCAGCCATAGACGCAATGCATCGAATATTATGTTTGGCAATGAACAATAAGTACATGACGACAAACACCGAGCTCACGGTGAAAGACTTTGTCAAAATGTTCAAAGAGAAGGAAAAGAAAGAAGTAAGCAGTAAGGGTAATTAGTAATTTTAGAGAATATAATTATGTAGTAGAATCGACTAAACAATGTTTTTAGTTTGCATGATTGTCCTAAAAAAATCTTCTAAGACCTTCCTCATGCGTGTCACGTGTGTGTGGGCACACACACGTGCAAATCATATGTATTCTAAACCCGATTTTTGTGCAAATTATTTGCACAAAATTAGCTCCGTATTTTTTTGCACGAAACAGGCGCCCACATACGTGCACACGCATTAGGCAGCGGACCGCCTAAGCATTAATTATAATAAAAAAGATAACAAAATTAAATATTACTCATTTTCATTTTTGTGTATGGATAAAACGTATGAAATAAACATGTTCTTAGATGTAGGTTTTTTTTAGAGCCGGTTGACCCCAAATCATTACCTGTTAGAAGTCCAGAATGGTTCAAAGTGGCTGGAGAGAAACTGCTATTGATAACTAAGTGTGTGATAACTTTGAAAACACATGACCACTTCAAAGTCAGAAAGGAATTAGCAGTGTACTGTGCGAGGTTGCTGTTTGAGTGTAATATGTGAGTACCTTTTTTTTACGTGCGGAAACCTCCTCGGGCTTCACCCCACCGTAGCTATCGTACCACCGTACCCACCGTAACTATCGTACCACCGTACCCACCGTAACTATCGTACCACCGTACCCACCGTAACTATCGTACCACCGTACCCTTTTTTTTTTTTTTTATCGTGCCGAAATCCCTTCGGATACCCCCCCGCGTGCCAGCGGGCGCTCATGGAGGACGGAGGTCGTTAGGCGACCTCCGGCGCCTGAGTCGCCTGCGACCCTGAGTCGCCTGCGACCCTGAGTCGCCTGCGACCCTGAGTCGCCTGCGACCCTGAGTCGCCTGCGACTCTGAGTCGCCTGCGACCGTACCACCGTACCCACCGTAGAGGCTCGCGCGGAAACACGATGTGTCGCCGCCCTGGGCCTGCTTCTGCTAGGATGACGGCTAGCCTACTATGGTCACAGAATAAATAATAGTACAAGTACAGAAGACCCTCTGTTTTGATGTTCACGAATGCCGCCTTTTTACGTGCCTATTAATTATTATTAGCAACGGACCGCACGCCAGCCGCGCCGTCATTGAGTTCTATTGCCCGGCGCGAAGGTCGACATTACTCCGCACCTTGCCGAAGATAGGGTTGTCATTTTTGAAACTTCGTCGGTGGCAAACGAGCGTACGGTCCGCCTGATCGTAAGCGGATACGGTAGCTTTGCACTATTGTCTATTCTGTGGCGCAAGCATCGACTATGCCAGAATAAGGTACCCGTCTAGCACAACTATGCTTACTGCTTGGCAACTCTCGTTGCAGGACATAACGACACCCGTCACTTTTTCACAGTAGTGCACAAAAAGAGATTATGTGCGGAAATACCTTCGGATACCCCCCCCCCCCCGGCCAGCGGGGGCGGTTATGTCGGGCTTGAACCGACTAAAACCGCACGCCGTCTCGGGTCTACAAACGCCGGGGTGTAAGGTTACCCATAGAGCATATCCCTCGCACCCCGACTGACCCTGTGCCATTCGCAGTGTCCCCTCTGATAACAGCAGAGGGGTACCTGGAGCGACCACCCCCGCGGGCCTTGAAGGCCCGCCATACCCCGACCCCCTCGTGCAATGGGGTCAGCTGGCCCTGAAGAGGGCCGGTTGGTCAGACTCTTTTCCGTTAACGTTGACGCTAGCTACTCCAGAGGAGCAATCAATGATGCGTCATCGCCCACGTTGCCCAGGGTGCACCAAACTTGGAGGTGATCCAACTAGTCACACCCCAAGAGATAGGTACCTTTTTTTTATCGTGCGGAAATCCCTTCGGATACCCCCCCGCCGGTCAGCAGGGGCGGTTATGTCGGGCTTGAACCGACTAAAACCGCACGCCGTCTCAATATAATTTCTCGCTCGAGAAAGAGTCACGTGTCACAGTTGGTTTAGACCGGCTGATAAGCGTTTTATAGTCTAGGAGCTAGCAACCAAATTCATTAAAAAAAAACAATATATTTACTTACTGATTACTTTTTATTGGTTTACGTAAGTAAATACTAAAGGTAACGCGGGCGTGACCTGTATTTATTGCTTACTTAACTGCAAATGCTTTACTTTTATATACTTTTTTTTACCATCTTTAAATTGCCGGTTGTTAAATTTAATTGTTGCATATATGCGAAACCTACAAAACAATTTTAATACATATTCCACTGGGAAACATGCACATGGTGATTGTGGAGGTATATTTCTAAAAAGTTCTATAAGTTTGCTGCCTGGATTACTTTGAACACAATTTTCAAAATTTTCTATGAAAGTGGTTTCTAAATTTTGTACATACTCTATAAAATCTTTTGGTGGCATTTTTAAGCTGCCATAAATACTAGATTGGTTGTTGAATGCTTTGTATCTAGTAAATCGATGAGTCTCGTCTAAGCCTGCAACTGATCTTGAAATTTCATCTATTAAAAACGTATAATCCGAATTTTGATCATTGTTTCTGCAACCCGCAGCAATGCAATATTTCATTGCCCTTATTTTATACATCGTATACAATATGCGCTTGCGACGTTGGTATGCGGGAGACACGCGCGCGAGTGTCGCGGCCCACGGCGGGGCAACCACTGAATAAGCAACCCCGGGGATTCCGCCGGCATGTACTTATAATTTCTCGCAGATCGGCGGAGTGACACCCCCCTGCTATGGTGGTATATTGAAGTACCTAATTGTATTTTTTTAAAGTAAACCAAAATATACTTAAAACAATAAAAAAAAAACACAACTACCTAAAACCCGACTAAAAAGCAAAAAAACGAGTAGTATTTTTTTTATCTGTATTTAAAGCGAATATACGGAAGTTTATATCTACATTATCGGAAGTTTACGCGAATGTCACACATTGAAATAAAACTATTGTTAACGGATTCTTTCGCGATTTATTGTATGTTATTTTATTATTTCTTAAATTCTGCTGAAAAGCCACCGAAACTTCGGGTTCAATGTAACTAATAAAATAACATCCAATAAATTATAATAATGTATAATTATAATAATTTGTTCATTTTCTCACCAACAACCAACATTAAATACAATGTTTGGTCATTATACGGGACACAAGAGATTTTGATGTGGATCGCTGGTGCCTGTGGTAGGTAATAAGTTACCTGTGTTACTGGTTACCTGGATTCTACTTTGACACAATGACTAAATACCGCTCCATAAGAATCGATAGGAAAGCGGTTTGGCCCCAAAATAAATAGGAACTTATAATTAAAATATGTATAAAGAATATAGGTAAATGAGAGTAAATGTGTGTGAGTGTGTATTTGTGTGTGAGGGTGTGTGCATGTGTGACTGCGTATAAGGGGTTTGCGTACGCGCGTGCTAGAGGGTGGGTGGTCTTGTTTCATAGGCGAGCTATCAATCCAAGGCCACCAGA
This sequence comes from Cybosia mesomella, assembly GCA_946251805.1. NCBI lineage: Eukaryota > Metazoa > Arthropoda > Insecta > Lepidoptera > Erebidae > Cybosia > Cybosia mesomella. The sequence goes on along the minus strand of OX276400.1, from coordinate 27,970,782 downwards.
AGTCCCTCGGTGTCACAGTAGTTTTGGCAAAGGAACCATTCTTGTACAATAGTTTTACATTTGTACATATTCAGACCATACAGACATAAGACATTGTTAAGTTTGTTATAAAGATACGGGCCCAGAAAAAGAAAGAATCTTTGGCTAAATGATGTCCTGATCCTCGAGAACAGAGTCACAAGATGATTGCGGCAAGTGGACTCCGGCCTATACTCTGTTATAAGGTGCTGTTTGATAATGAAAACCAGCCCAAACCGCTGCCTGACGCCCAGAATGGGCAGAATTCGTAAAGATTTGTTGTGGGATAAAGGTGAGGCTTAAAGCAACATACTTTTAAAACAGCTCTCTGTGCACGCTCCACCAAAAGAAAATTAGTTTTGGCAGCGCCACCCCAGGTCACAATGCAATAATAACGTAACTGCCGGAAAATATAAATGAGTTTCCGTACCCGGCCCATCAAATACTCCACATGAGGCTTGAATGCCAAGTTTTGGTCGCGAACTACCCCCAAATATTCAATAGATGATACTTTTTCAATGTAGCAGTTGGCAATCAAATCTTTTAAGGGTATGTCAAAGTTGCGAATGTAAAAATTCATCACTTTAGTTTTAGCTACGTTTAAGGTCAGGAGGTTTTTCTTAAGCCACTGGCTAACAGCCATCCTGTACAACACCAAATTTCCCAGATAGGGTAGGGTTCCGGAAGAAAACAAGGTGCTGTATCATCTGCGTACACAAACATTTTTCCTTTATCCAGTCCGAGATTGCTTACGTCGTTCACATACACTAAAAACAGGCTTGGACCAAGATCCCTGAGGAATGCCATATTCAATGGAAGTTTCAGAACTTGTATAAGGGCCAATTTTACCATTCTGGGATCTACCAGTTAGACAACGCTTATGCGAGGTCCAGGAAGACTGCTACACATCTCTGTTTATTATCAAGTTTACTGACTATGTGATCCACTAAGTTGTGTACGGCATCAGCTGTGGATCAATTCTTCCTAAACCCATATTGGTTTATAGACAGATCGCGATAGAATCCGTTAAAAATAGTTTTCAAGAAATATTAATTTTTATCACAGATTTTTTATATGTTGGTTTACACTGATTCCATTTGATATCCATATTTTAACAATTGCAAAAAATAGACTATGATAATGCACCCATACAATCGCAACCTTTTTTTTAAAATGATTGCTCAGTCCATGTACCATGTCGTTTCGAGCGATTGGTACCATGAAACGCATTTATCCCGCAATCGGGCCCGAAGATGGCACGTGGTACTTCGTTCGACTACTAAATCTGATTTTAGCAGGGTATGGTTTAGTCACTATAGTATAGTATCGGTTAACTGTCACTCGTAAACCCGAATGCATGCATGAACTCATACATTAAAATTATATAGTGACTAAAAACCATATCTTGCAAAAATCAGATCCTAACTTAACTTAAAGCTACGTTCACACAGTCAGCGTCAAAAGTAAAATAAATGAATTTTTTTAAGTATATTTTAATCAACATTTTCAAAAAAAAAATCGAGCCCACTAAGTAGTTAATAAGCATTTTCATTAAATAATATACATCACAGTGCTTAAAAACTATCATTTTAAATCTGAAAATGATTATTTACTTTTGATGCTGACTACATGTTTTATAGTAGCTCCCCAGTTAAGACACGAGACCTATTTCTCATATTTTTAATTATCCTAATTGCTAGTATAGGCACAGTATCCCGAGGGGGGCATCTAAAAGCCGTTAATGGCCTAGGGTCAGCCGTGGTGCGAAGGAATTGTCTTATTGCCTTAAATATGTTCACCCGTTCTCGGATTATAAACGGTATCACTAAGACGACTTTACGATTTACTTGTTTTTCAGAGCTATGTCAACGTCAGTACCATTAGCACTAGATACACTTATCACACTGACTAAAGACGAGTTCCCCAGTTAAGACACGAGACCTATTTCTCATATTTTTAATTATCCTAATTGCTAGTATAGGCACAGTATCCCGAGGGGGGCATCTAAAAGCCGTTAATGGCCTAGGGTCAGCCGTGGTGCGAAGGAATTGCCTTATTGCCTTAAATATGTTCACCCGTTCTCGGATTATAAACGGTATCACTAAGACGACTTTACGATTTACTTGTTTTTCAGAGCTATGTCAACGTCAGTACCATTAGCACTAGATACACTTATCACACTGACTAAAGACGAGTATCCAGAAGTATCGGAGTATTGCACGAATGCCATCAACACTTACTTCGAAAATACTTCGTACGATAACCGAAGTACGACATTAGACGCTCTGTGTGAAAATTTTTTTGCTACATTAACCAGCCTGCCGAGAGTGATGAATAATGTTGGTAAGTTGTATTATATTATGGCATTGCTAAAAATATAAGTACAGTCAACGACAAAAGTAGCTTAAAGTTTTCTAATTTACACATCACTTCATTAAATAATGAACAAAATTATTTGTAAATGAGAATTATAAATTTTATACCTGAATTTATATTATCATAAAATTGTTAATTATTTGTGCCCTGTACAATGGAGATATTTTATACAAAAAGGATACTTGGGTTATGTTAAACGAACGATTCTGAACACAAAAATATTTTTTTGGAATTCTTGTCTGTTTGTTCGCGATGGACGCAAAAATAATTGAACGGATTTTGATGGGGTTGTATCTATTACAAAGGTCTTGGTTAGACTTAAAATCTACCGTATGTTTGATTGCAATTGGTTAAGTACAAGAAACATAACATAACATAACTTCACGCCTGTATCCCGAAGGGGTAGGCAGAGGTGTATTACATACCCACGATTCGCCAGTTATGTTAAGGTCCCAATGTAATATAATAGATATTAACAAAAAACCCGCTGGTATCAGTTAGTTTTATACTATTTCCATTTCTTTATTTTCTCGATGACAGCTCCTGTGGAAACTTGAACGAACGTCTTTTTTACATTATGTATACATTATTTAATAAAAATATGACGCTTACGCACGTATAAGGTTATAGCAGAGCCGGAGAAACTGATAGGGATGGAGCTATCGATAAACGTAACACGATAAACGACCCGATATTTTTTTACAAAATGTAAGAAACTAAACTATTGCTGGATAATTTTGTACAAATTTATTAACTAGTATTACATTACAAGATGTAATTATAATATGTTGATTCTTTATTTATTTCAATCAAATCAATCAATTAGCCTATTGCAGTCCACTACTGCTTATTTATTTTAATCAAAAACTTACGAATCGTCACTGTCACTCGATGAGCTCTCCCCAACATTTATTATGTTACTGTACGTCTATATTATCGAATGCCACATGAATTTCCTAATCCGACGCTATAATGTTTTGGGTTCTTCTCACAGTTTTTTCCCAGTGCTCGGCAGTTACTTCCGCACATGCATTTTTTCATAAATCTAATATCTTGTTTGCCGTAAAAGGGGGATGGGTATTGTTTCGAGCGGCGTGGCCTGTGATTTGTGCCCATATTAATTCTATAGCATTGTACTGGCAATGATACGGTGGAAGTCGAAGAACCCATTGACCACATTTGTCAGCTATTTCGTCGGTAACATATCTTTTAGGGAGGCTTCTTTTCGATTTTAAAATATCCACTAATTGTACTTTTAATAAAGTATTATCCACATTCTCGCCATGACGTTGGAGCCAGTCAATTATCTCTTGTTTTTTATTGGCCTGCGTCGGCATTTTATCAATTTATCTGTAGTGATATGTAGCGTGGTCCATAATAATTATCGACGGTTCTTCCAGAGTTCATTTCTTCGTGGTAGTCCACTGTTTTCTTGGATTTAAAGGCCAGTAAAGCATCTGACACGAATCCTTTCGTAGATGCTGCATGGCATATGATAAGGCGTTCACCTTTACCCATTGACACTGAACTAGTGGAAGCGGCGGTGTCGTCAGTCAAGTTCTTAGATACTGTGTGGTTTGCATTTAACCAAGTCTCGTCAGTGAAAATAACATTTGACCAATCTGATATCTTTTTGGCTTCGCTCAAAAATTCGCAGCGAGCCATAGCAACGCCGTGACGCTCCATCAATATTTTACGTTTGTCCCATTTTTTATGAGAAAATCCAATTTCTTTCAAAACCAAGCTTAATGACGATTTTTGGCCATGGAACAAACCACATTCACGTAAAGAAACAACAAGTTTTTTAAGTGTTGAAATTTCTTTGCACAAGTAATAGTCATATATGACGGCGAATAGCGTCAGCGTCGAAGTTGTCAACCGATGTCACACGAGGTGGTTGGCATTTTTTCTTCGGCGTACGAAGCTTATTTTCCTGCATGCCGCTCGTACCGTAAGCTTCGGTAGTAATTTTTGAAACAGTAGGTCTACTAATTCCTAATGCGGCCGCAACACGCTCTCGCACTTGCGACAGTGGTAATAGCGGGCCACCCTTTTGATACTCTGCTTCAAAGTAATTACGAACCTTGATCACCAGTTCTCTCGCCTGCCGTTTCAGAATAGATCCTTTAGGCCTTTTTGATATTTCACAGCTGGACAGCAATCAACACGGAGGAACACAAATTACACAACGTAACATATAGATAATGTGAAAAAACTCAGCGAACAGAAATCTAGTGACTATATAGCACGACCGTCTTGTTGCGAGTGATAGATTAAAACCAACACAACATGGCGGTGGGCCATTGTGTTCCCACCTTGAAAAAATATATTTGAATGTCTTTGTTCAAAACATAATAAATATATGTGATCGATATCATTACTTATTTGGTTACAACACTACAACTATCAAATTACAACTGTCATCGAGAAAATAAAGAAAAATAAAAAGAAATGGAAATAATATAATGTTATAAATATAAAGATCTTTCAATTAAATTTTTAAGCATTTTGTATGCTTACTTTTACTTTAGATTTAGATCGGGTTCCCCCTGTAAGGGACTGGTCGCGGGTTCAAGTCCCGTTCTAGATGTTCTCTTTTTCCGATCTAAATCTTTAATAAAGATCTTTTGTAAATTTGTTAGTGTTCAGCAACTTTTATCGCTGACTGCACGTTAAATTAACATGAGATTGAGTTAGAAGAAATTTTTGAAAACTATATGTAATTTTCTCAAATCCAACTAACCAATATCGTTTCCAATCAGTTCCACCCTCTCCTTTCCTATACAGGACAACACGTTAAAGGTTGAGGTATCACCCTCATACGGTGTAAACAATTCCATCAAGAACCAAGCCGACCAAGAAGCATGGTGCGGCAAAAAAAGAGCCGAACCTCTTTTTTTGCCGCACCATCAAGATTTGGAATTGTTCACCAGCACACGTGTTTCCTTCTTCCTACAGTCCCGGGTCCTTTATGCGAGGCGTGAAAAAGCATCTGATGAGGCCGCCAAGCTGAGAGCCACCATAGTAACATTATCGGTGTCTGTAATAGTGACCCTCATTTCTGAGTCTTTACTTTTAGCTTACCATCAGGCAACGTAAAGTCATATTGACGTGACAATTATAAAAAAAAAAACAATTTATGGAGGTAAAATTGGAGTCGTCCTTTCATAGACAAAATTGACTAGATAGTTATTTATTTTGCTGTTAGGTATTAAGTAATCCGGAGTGCTTGGTTGGGGAGGGGTGCTTGGTTGGGGACCTGGGGTGCTTGGTTGGGGACCTCCACGCGGTGCACCCTGGGCAACGGAGACAGCAGCGCCTCTCTCCTGGGGCGGGAGAGACGCTGCCTACTACGGCCAACTCCGACCGAGGCGAGGACGGCCCTGTTGAGGGCTGTTCGGAAGCTTTCCACGTGTCCCTCTGATTAGCAGATGGCACAGTGGAGAGCAAGTAAGGGGGCCATCTCGAAACCGGAGATGGCCCAGGGTCAGTCGGGGTGCGAGGGATATGCTCTATGGGTAACCTTACACCCCGGCGTCATAAGACCCGAGACGGCGTGCGGTTTTAGTTGGTTCAAGCCGGACATAACCGGCCTCGCTGGCCGGCGGGGGGGTATCCGAAGGGATTTCCGCACGAAAAAAAAAAAAAGGTATTAAGTATTCCATATATAAATTTAAACTACTTGGCCGCATTCGGTTCTATTTGGGTCCTACCTGTATGTCATGGGCGACTGCCCACCGCATTGCACGGCATCACCGCTGAGTTTCTTGCCGGAGTCTTCTCAGGACAGGGCCGCGTTTCGAACATTCGTTTAATTTTTTTTTGACGTTTTGTAAGTTCCGTATTAATGGTCTATACAGAATATATGATTTTTGACTTTGACTTTGACTAGTGTTGCCCAAAATCGGACTGCAAGAACAAGAGTCTTGCAGTCTTGGTCTTGGTCTTGCAGTTTTGCAAGACCAAGACCAAGACCAAGACCACCTATTTTTTGCAAGACCAAGACCAAGACTGACCCTTGCAAGACTTGCGCAAGACAAGACTACGTCTGCAAGACTCTTGCAGTCTTGCAGTGAAGTCAAACTGAGATTTGAGCATTTTTAATACCTGAGTATGTAGGTACTAGGTATTTAGTTTCTATACCACAGAATAAATAATAGTACCTAGGTACCTACTACGTCTATACCTACTGATAGAATGATAGACGGAGGCTGTGGTAGGTACCTTACCTATTCCGTGGCGTAGTGGTAGTGAACGCGACCGGTACGCAGGAGGCGCGGGTTTGATCCCCGCTCAGTGCAAATATTTGTGTGCATGAAAATGGGTATTTGCATTGGTCTGGTCGTGCCTCGGAGAGCACGTTAAGCCGTCGGTCCCGGTTGCCATACGAACATCTGTGACAGTCGTTACGGGTAGTTGGAGCCCTCAAAAGTCCGACTAGTCTAACTACAGAACTTCGATATCGCCAATTAATTGGTTGTGGAGGTCCGACGTCAGTCGCTTCACGGAAAATATCGTAGTTAGCCGCAACTTAGACTAGAAAGCCGACCCTAACTGAGTTGGGAAAAGGCTCAGAGAATGATGATGAGATAAGGTACTTACCACCATACTTACCACCATACTTACCTGTTGCCACATGTTGTTATACCTATGTATCATACCACTGGCAGCCGTACGACCCGATGTCTGACGTGCGTGCCAATATAGACGTGGCACAAGCCGCGCTAGCCAACGACTGAAGTTCTTTTCATCGTAGGCAGGTAGGTACACTAGGTACTTAATCGCGCTCATTGTCGGTAGTTACTAGTTACCGACAATCAGCGCGAGCGGCGACTTGCGCAGTGTCAATGTGAAAGTTTGTGAAGATGTTTGTATGTTTGTTTGTTACTCAATCACGCTCTAACGGCTAACGGCTCTGGATTTGGTACAGAGTTACATTAGAGCCTCGATCCTAGAATAACACATAGGTTACCTACTTTTTATCCCGAGAATAAGTAGATACACACACACACACGATTTTTTAATTCATAATCTGTAATAGGCGCGTGTCCCTCAATTGTTTTAAATTACTGTGTAATATGAATGGTTTGTGTTTTAATATTTTTAGAAGTAGGTAGGCCACTAGCCACTATCATTCGGCAGAGGAACGAACGTTTTTTAAAGACACTCGGTTCTGTTCTGGCGACGCCGCCGCCGACGACGTGACGCTTATTATGAGAATATGCAGTTTCAATGTAAAGTAGGTACCTACCTACTTACTTATGTGACACAAGACTCGAAGTCCTTTATATTTATTTAAGCTTCATGTAGATACAAAGAGGACTTGCACTTATTTGCACTTATCGATCTATGCATTTGTTGTAGGTACCTATTATTTCATTGACATCCCCTATTAAAGGTCTCAAGATTCATCAACTATCACTGACTGTAGGTACGTATACCATTATACCGCCGATTTTTGCCTATTTGGCACATGGAAATGTATGTACTTGCCACGCTAAAGCTTTATGCCTACTCTCCACGTGTAACGTTTGTCAAAGAGATACCGCTTTAAAATAAAGATTTTAATATAGAGATAAAACGACATTATGGCTGCCGTCAAAGGACACCGGCGAAAGGGGACGGATTGGGCGCGTTTTTACTGATTAATCAGAATCGAATAAGACGATTATAAATATATTTATTTTTTCATTAATTGCTATTTGTGTAAATAGTGTTGAAATACAAGGTAGGTTACTAGGTAGGTACCTACTAATTCATTATCAAATTGAATATTGTTACTATTTACTGCACTGAACGTGTACGTTGGTTATTGCAAAAAATCTAGCCTATGTAGGTGGGTAGGTAGGTAGGTACCTAATATTACTGTAAAGTTTCATCAAAATCAGTTTACGTCTGTTTTTTTTTTTTTTTATGTTTCTACGGCGGTAAACATGCCTACGGCCCACCTGATGGAAAGTGGTCACCGTAGCCTATAGACGTTTGCAACACCAAGGCTGCTACTAACGCGTTACCGCCTGAAGGAGACGGTTGAAAGAGAAAGGCAGGATAAAGGAGGCGGAAGGGGAGAGAGGAAGAGGAGGGATGGGAGTTTGGGCCTCCGGAACTGACACTCACCGAACGAAACACAACAGTAGATCTGTTATTTTACGTCGATATTCTGTGCCAGGGTGGTAACTACCCGGTCGAGCCGGCCCATTCATGCTGACACCTAACGGTTCCAGCGGGGCTCTACCACCAGTAATATAAGTATATTACTGTATACGTAATACACATTCCTACATACATATGCTCACGCCCGTAATTCCCAAAGGGGTAGGCAGAGGAGTATTTAATACCAACATTTTGTCGATTGGGCACTTTGTCTTGGGCTGTGTGTTTATTGTCGGATGTAGAACAGCCCCTATCCCATAGTCGCCTTCTACGACACCCATGAAAAGAGATGGGGTGGTCCTATTCTACTCCACCGGGAACCAAACCAGCACGGCAAATACTTACGTTACGTAAAATTAAACAGCCCAATTGTAGAGGTGACCAATGAATGTGATGATGAGTTTACTTCTCAGAAATTATTTATCACTAAAATAATATCGATACATAAATGCTTTAAAAATAAATAGAGTTTTGTGTGAGAATCAAAGTTATACTTTATGTGATCCAATTATTCTATTTCCATGAATTTAATGGATTTAAATCGGAAAAAGTGAATATCCAGATTCTATTTCCGCCTGAATTCACCCCTGTACAGCTAATACATATAATACAATAAATCTACGATATTTTTGATATTTACCGACAAAGACGTGGCGGTATATTAAAAGAGTTTGCGACAAGTGAATTTCTTTTTTGATTTTGCCGCTCTGAAGTCAAAGGTATCCGACATTTCAAAGACTAATTAAATTAAGTTTCTGGGTGCTCAAAAGTGTCATAACTCATAACGAACGGACACGATAACCTGCAAGTTGTCATGCAACCTGCAAATCCTGCAATAGTCCTTGCAATGAATATTGTAGCCACACCATAAAGATAGATAGATGTTATAGTATTATACCTACTTGATCACAGGGATAGTACCAAACCTACCTAATAGGGTTAGTGCTTAGTGCAATAGTCTTAAAAAAACTTAAAAAAAGGTGGGTTGAAGTCAATTAATAATAATTTCGTTCCTCTTTTGATAGAATTCACTTAGTTACCTCCGTCACTTTATTGTTTTGCTCGGATTGCAGAGATTGGATTTGAGGAATTTGATACTACGTTAAGATTACGTTTCTGTTTTTATAGTCTTTGGAAGGATATTATTTTGGTCAATAGATGCCGAACGTAGGTTATGTAGGTATCTTTTGGCCTTTCGGCATGTGCTGTATATAAGGGCGTTCATCATGATAAAAATGCATTTTGGTTTTGATTAAGCTGCGCTTAGAGTCAACCGGGTTTTAAAATGAGTGACATAGATTCAAATAGTTCTAGTCAGAGTAGTGAGAGTTGGACTAGGTCTAAAAGACTAAAAAGTAAATTTGATGAGTTTTTCGATATAATTCATGCCACTGAAACTGCTACATGTAAGTTATGCCACCATAAGAAAGTTGAAATCAAAATGAAGAACAGAAATACTTCAGGATTAAGGAAGCATCTACTGTCTTTTCACGAGAAGGAATCGCGACTATTACTTCCTGCAAGTCAACTAATCAAGCAAAAGCCAACAAAGGGGCCCATATCAAAGTTTTTAATGAGAGATGGAGAAAATAGACAGGTAAGAAAAAATACCTACCTAAGTGTTAATATACGTAATTATAGTTAGGTACCTACCTAATTACCAACAACAAAACATATAAAAGTATGGCAATTCTGGTAACAAGTAGGTAGATACCTATTTAACATTTTTTTCCGCCCCATGTCATTGGTTGTGCGTGGGAGATTGTCGTGCACATTTCTCTCCCCGGCTGACCCAGAGCCGTATATCTCGCCATGCATTACAAATTGCGTTGGTGCGCCAACAAAACAATTTGTAATGCATAAATATCGATGTAGATAAAAAAGTGGTCTATGCAGATAAATGAATCATAATTATGACCGATTAATTACTAATATTCCCGGTAACCGGTAACCGGCAACTAAGCTAAATTGCTTGTGCTAGGAGTGGGTTCACATTCGGTAGTGTAATGGCTAGAATTCGAGCCCGGGACCTCTCAATAGTAAGGGACTCCTTAACCACTAAGCTATCGACGCTTCTCACAATAATAACGAAAATAACTGAATTTGTTTACAGAGACTTCGACCGGGTTCGATTCCCGGTTACCTATGTATGAAAGTTAGTAGAAAAGTTTGAATGTCATTATTATTAACTGAATTTGTTTACAGAGACTTCGACCGGGTTCGATTCCCGGTTATGTATGAAAGTTAGTAGAAAAGTTTGGATGTCATTATTATTAACTGAATTTGTTTACAGAGACTTCGACCGGGTTCGATTCCCGGTTATGTATGAAAGTTAGTAGAAAAGTTTGAATGTCATTATTATTAACTGAATTTGTTTACAGAGACTTCGACCGGGTTCGATTCCCGGTTATGTATGAAAGTTAGAAGAAAAGTTTGACTGTCATTATTATTATATCCAAAATCGAAGCCATGGTTGCTAATAACAAATCTCGCTATATCTCATAGTTTCTAACTTCTCCCCACTGACCCATTTGGGTTGATCACTCTGTATACTATCATAATACATTTAGTGAAAAGCTGTTAATTAATAATAATTAAACGACGAACAAACAAAATATTCATAGTATTGATGTTGTATTGTATCATATAATTATCATAATATGTTTTATTATTTTATTTCAGCCAGCACTTTCTAGAAACCGCAGTGAAAACTTTGTGGCAGCTACAGTTGATTGGATTGTGAAAAAATATCTTCCTTTCTCATTTTTTGATGATGAAGATACACAAGAATATTTTCGATCCATTTGCCCGAACCCGATGATGGTATTTCCTAAAAGGTCAACTCTCAGACGGAAGATTAAAGAGCGATTTGAAGAACTACAATCTCATGTTAAGAACCGACTACAACATTACTCGTGCAAAATGTCATTTACCATAGATGGATGGACCTCTATTGCTGGTAGGAGTTACTATGGCGTCACTGTGCACTATATAGACAACGAGTGGAAATATCGATCTATAGTCCTTGATTTTATGCCTTCACACGGTCGACATACTGGGGAAGATATTGCAACTATTTTCCACGAATGTTTAGTTGAATATGATTTGGTTGATAAAATACAGGGTATTACGGTCGACAACGCTAGTGCAAATACGCAATTTATGTTTGAACTTGGCAAACAAATGCCACATTTTGACTCAGACAATCAACATTTCCGGTGCTTTGCTCACATTTTGAACCTTGGTGTACAAGATTTATTAAAAACTTTAGCATTACATAGTGACACTGAAAATGCAGAAAGAGAACAGCAGTATGAAGAGGAAAGTGAAGAAGATGAAGAACATATTCCAAATATTGCTGACTCACGTACAGCGATTACAAAATTACGCAGTATTTGTTGTAAAATAAAAAGAAGTGAGATCTTAAAAAGAAAGTTCCACTCTGCTTGTGAAGCATCTGGTGTGCCAGCTGATCTTAATCCCATACTTGACTGTCCAACAAGATGGAATTCTACACATGATATGATTGGATTTGGTATAAAAGTCCGAATGGGTATTAACATATTGTGTACTTCTGTCAGCGAATTAAACGATTTTCAAATCACGGAAATTGAATGGCGAATACTCGACAAAATATATAAGTTTCTAATAAACTTTAAAGTTTTATCAACTAAACTTGGTGGAGAAAAATATGTTACAATACCGCTAGTCGTTGTGTCATTCAATCTTTTACTGGATAAAATTGAATCCATGGCAAAACAATTAGACGAGAAACCAAATCGAACCGAAGTGGACGAAAAGCTCGTTCTGGGTTTTCAAGCAGCCCGAGATAAAATGCTTAAGCATTATAAGAAGAGCAACTGGATTTACTGTACAAGTTTAATTTTAGACCCTAGGCACAAAGCTGAGACTTTCGAAATGACTACGTGGGGACAGCAAATAAAAACAGAAAGCCTGCGCAAATTCAATGAAATTTATACGCAATATAAAAGTACAATAAACCTTATGTCTAAGTCTCCACAGAACAATGAAAATATTGAAAATATTCTTCACGATCATGATGAAGATATTGAAGATGAAGACATAATAGATTTCGAGAAGCTATACACAGGTCCCTCTACGTCTTCAGGATCTGGCTGTGGCTTAATGAAAACTGACGAGTTGGAGGAGTATTTAAGTAAGCCGAGAGCCACCAGCTCGGAAGACATTTTAGAGTGGTGGAGGACGCATGAAACGGAATATCCGATTTTATCCAAGATGGCTCGTGATTTTCTTTCAATACCTGCAACTTCAGTACCCGCTGAAAGATTATTTTCTAAAGCATCACTAGTAATAAGAAAACACAGAAATAGGTTAAGTGATGAGTCAGCCAGGTGGTTACTTTGCATTAATTCTTGGTCAAAAGAATTATTATAATAATTCTCTTATTATTAATATTATTAAAAATCTACCTGATATTTACCATGTTTATTGTTTCTTGAGCTTAAAATTGATAATTTCAATAAATAGTATTTTGCATACTTTGTCTTTATTATGTTTCCTTCCATATATGGTGATTACGATTACTATCACTATTTATCTTGACAATATTTAAAAAATGATGTCAAGTCATTGACATAGGAATCTATGTCAATGTAATCTCAAGTTTCCATACTTCATTACGATGTTTCATATCTTACTAAATCACACTAAGCAATTGATAAGTGCGAGACTTGCAAGACTCGCAAGACTCTTGCTGCAAGACCAAGACCAAGACCGAGACTGAGCGTGCAAGAGCAAGACCAAGACCAAGACCAGGGGTATCGGTGCAAGACCAAGACCAAGACTGGCTCAAGTCTCGTCTTGGTCTTGCAATGGGCAACACTAACTTTGACCCACCTGCTCGCATATATCAGAACTTTTTTTGTTATCTCGTATTTTATATTATAAAAAGGTAAAGTTTGTGATGTTGTGAGTTTGTAAGAGGTCTGGATCTACTAAACCGATTTTGAAAATTCTTTTATCAATAGAAAGCCACATTATTTGCGAGTGCCATACGCTATATATCATCACGCTACTACCCAAGAGAGCGGAGCAGTGATCATAAATTTCAACAAATCTGGCAGTTTCCCATACATAATTATGAAAACTAATAAAATATGGGCATATTAGGTTACAGGGGTTCGAAATACGCCATGGGCGAAGCCGGGGAGGGCTGACTATATAATAATAATATAAAGTGGTAAGATTTGTTTGTTTGTAATCGGTAAACTCTATAAATACTGAACTGATTTAAAAAAATCTTTTACTATTAGTATATTATATTATCCCTGAGTATCATAGGCTACTTTTAATTCCGATATTCCCACGGGATCCCGGATCAGACCTCTACGCGGGTGAAAACGCTTGCAACAGTATTAAATAATATTGCATTGTCACGCGATATACATATACGTACAAAATTTCATCCCAATCAGAAACCGTGAAAAGTGTGTCAAATTTAACTTGCAAGATTTGACTACAGACTACGGACACATAATAGTTATTTATGCAACTGTGGTATAATGAGGGGTATTAAAACATGAATGTGGGTTTATCACACGAAGCGAAGCTGAGTGTGATAATAGTATCACATGCGTGTTTTAATTAGTGTTGCCCAAAATCGGACTGCAAGAACAAGAGTCTTGCAGTCTTGGTCTTGGTCTTGCAGTTTTGCAAGACCAAGACCAAGACCACCTATTTTTTGCAAGACCAAGACCAAGACTGACCCTTGCAAGACTTGCGCAAGACAAGACTACGTCTGCAAGACTCTTGCAGTCTTGCAGTGAAGTCAAACTGAGATTTGAGCATTTTTAATACCTGAGTATGTAGGTACTAGGTAGTTAGTTTCTATACCACAGAATAAATAATAGTACCTAGGTACCTACTACGTCTATACCTACTGATAGAATGATAGACGGAGGCTGTGGTAGGTACCTTACCTATTCCGTGGCGTAGTGGTAGTGAACGCGACCGGTACGCAGGAGGCGCGGGTTTGATCCCCGCTCAGTGCAAATATTTGTGTGCATGAAAATGGGTATTTGCATTGGTCTGGTCGTGCCTCGGAGAGCACGTTAAGCCGTCGGTCCCGGTTGCCATACGAACATCTGTGACAGTCGTTACGGGTAGTTGGAGCCCTCAAAAGTCCGACTAGTCTAACTACAGAACTTCGATATCGCCAATTAATTGGTTGTGGAGGTCCGACGTCAGTCGCTTCACGGAAAATATCGTAGTTAGCCGCAACTTAGACTAGAAAGCCGACCCTAACTGAGTTGGGAAAAGGCTCAGAGAATGATGATGAGATAAGGTACTTACCACCATACTTACCTGTTGCTTTTTTGTATTATGTTTTTATACCTATCTATGTTTAGCGTAGGTAAATAGAAAGGAAACTTCACTGACCTTGAACCTAAAGCCCTAGTTAATGAAGAGCACAGGCGGTAATTAGTACCTATTCCATTTTCCCTTAGAGACAAATTGCCACATGTTGTTATACCTATGTATCATACCACTGGCAGCCGTACGACCCGATGTCTGACGTGCGTGCCAATATAGACGTGGCACAAGCCGCGCTAGCCAACGACTGAAGTTCTTTTCATCGTAGGCAGGTAGGTACACTAGGTACTTAATCGCGCTCATTGTCGGTAGTTACTAGTTACCGACAATCAGCGCGAGCGGCGACTTGCGCAGTGTCAATGTGAAAGTTTGTGAAGATGTTTGTATGTTTGTTTGTTACTCAATCACGCTCTAACGGCTAACGGCTCTGGATTTGGTACAGAGTTACATTAGAGCCTCGATCCTAGAATAACACATAGGTTACCTACTTTTTATCCCGAGAATAAGTAGATACACACACACACACGATTTTTTAATTCATAATCTGTAATAGGCGCGTGTCCCTCAATTGTTTTAAATTACTGTGTAATATGAATGGTTTGTGTTTTAATATTTTTAGAAGTAGGTAGGCCACTAGCCACTATCATTCGGCAGAGGAACGAACGTTTTTTAAAGACACTCGGTTCTGTTCTGGCGACGCCGCCGCCGACGACGTGACGCTTATTATGAGAATATGCAGTTTCAATGTAAAGTAGGTACCTACCTACTTACTTATGTGACACAAGACTCGAAGTCCTTTATATTTATTTAAGCTTCATGTAGATACAAAGAGGACTTGCACTTATTTGCACTTATCGATCTATGCATTTGTTGTAGGTACCTATTATTTCATTGACAGCCCCTATTAAAGGTCTCAAGATTCATCAACTATCACTGACTGTAGGTACGTATACCATTATACCGCCGATTTTTGCCTATTTGGCACATGGAAATGTATGTACTTGCCACGCTAAAGCTTTATGCCTACTCTCCACGTGTAACATTTGTCAAAGAGATACCGCTTTAAAATAAAGATTTTAATATAGAGATAAAACGACATTATGGCTGCCGTCAAAGGACACCGGCGAAAGGGGACGGATTGAGCGCGTTTTTACTGATTAATCAGAATCGAATAAGACGATTATAAATATATTTATTTTTTCATTAATTGCTATTTGTGTAAATAGTGTTGAAATACAAGGTAGGTTACTAGGTAGGTACCTACTTATTCATTATCAAATTGAATATTGTTACTTACTATTTACTGCACTGAACGTGTACGTTGGTTATTGCAAAAAATCTAGCCTATGTAGGTGGGTAGGTAGGTAGGTACCTAATATTACTGTAAAGTTTCATCAAAATCAGTTTACGTCTGTTTTTTTTTTTTATGTTTCTACGGCGGTAAACATGCCTACGGCCCACCTGATGGAAAGTGGTCACCGTAGCCTATAGACGTTTGCAACACCAAGGCTGCTACTAACGCGTTACCGCCTGAAGGAGACGGTGGAAAGAGAAAGGCAGGATAAAGGAGGCGGAAGGGGAGAGAGGAAGAGGAGGGATGGGAGTTTGGGCCTCCGGAACTGACACTCACCGAACGAAACACAACAGTAGATCTGTTATTTTACGTCGATATTCTGTGCCAGGGTGGTAACTACCCGGTCGAGCCGGCCCATTCATGCTGACACCTAACGGTTCCAGCGGGGCTCTACCACCAGTAATATAAGTATATTACTGTATACGTAATACACATTCCTACATACATATGCTCACGCCCGTAATTCCCAAAGGGGTAGGCAGAGGAGTATTTAACACCAACATTTTGTCGATTGGGCACTTTGTCTTGGGCTGTGTGTTTATTGTCGGATGTAGAACAGCCCCTATCCCATAGTCGCCTTCTACGACACCCATGAAAAGAGATGGGGTGGTCCTATTCTACTCCACCGGGAACCAAACCAGCACGGCAAATACTTACGTTACGTAAAATTAAACAGCCCAATTGTAGAGGTGACCAATGAATGTGATGATGAGTTTACTTCTCAGAAATTATTTATCACTAAAATAAAATCGATACATAAATGCTTTAAAAATAAATAGAGTTTTGTGTGAGAATCAAAGTTATACTTTATGTGATCCAATTATTCTATTTCCATGAATTTAATGGATTTAAATCGGAAAAAGTGAATATCCAGATTCTATTTCCGCCTGAATTCACCCCTGTACAGCTAATACATATAATACAATAAATCTACGATATTTTTGATATTTACCGACAAAGACGTGGCGGTATATTAAAAGAGTTTGCGACAAGTGAATTTCTTTTTTGATTTTGCCGCTCTGAAGTCAAAGGTATCCGACATTTCAAAGACTAATTAAATTAAGTTTCTGGGTGCTCAAAAGTGTCATAACTCATAACGAACGGACACGATAACCTGCAAGTTGTCATGCAACCTGCAAATCCTGCAATAGTCCTTGCAATGAATATTGTAGCCACACCATAAAGATAGATAGATGTTATAGTATTATACCTACTTGATCACAGGGATAGTACCTAACCTACCTAATAGGGTTAGTGCTTAGTGCAATAGTCTTAAAAAAACTTAAAAAAAGGTGGGTTGAAGTCAATTAATAATAATTTCGTTCCTCTTTTGATAGAATTCACTTAGTTACCTCCGTCACTTTATTGTTTTGCTCGGATTGCAGAGATTGGATTTGAGGAATTTGATACTACGTTAAGATTACGTTTCTGTTTTTATAGTCTTTGGAAGGATATTATTTTGGTCAATAGATGCCGAACGTAGGTTATGTAGGTATCTTTTGGCCTTTCGGCATGTGCTGTATATAAGGGCGTTCATCATGATAAAAATGCATTTTGGTTTTGATTAAGCTGCGCTTAGAGTCAACCGGGTTTTAAAATGAGTGACATAGATTCAAATAGTTCTAGTCAGAGTAGTGAGAGTTGGACTAGGTCTAAAAGACTAAAAAGTAAATTTGATGAGTTTTTCGATATAATTCATGCCACTGAAACTGCTACATGTAAGTTATGCCACCATAAGAAAGTTGAAATCAAAATGAAGAACAGAAATACTTCAGGATTAAGGAAGCATCTACTGTCTTTTCACGAGAAGGAATCGCGACTATTACTTCCTGCAAGTCAACTAATCAAGCAAAAGCCAACAAAGGGGCCCATATCAAAGTTTTTAATGAGAGATGGAGAAAATAGACAGGTAAGAAAAAATACCTACCTAAGTGTTAATATACGTAATTATAGTTAGGTACCTACCTAATTACCAACAACAAAACATATAAAAGTATGGCAATTCTGGTAACAAGTAGGTAGATACCTATTTAACATTTTTTTCCGCCCCATGTCATTGGTTGTGCGTGGGAGATTGTCGTGCACATTTCTCTCCCCGGCTGACCCAGAGCCGTATATCTCGCCATGCATTACAAATTGCGTTGGTGCGCCAACAAAACAATTTGTAATGCATAAATATCGATGTAGATAAAAAAGTGGTCTATGCAGATAAATGAATCATAATTATGACCGATTAATTACTAATATTCCCGGTAACCGGTAACCGGCAACTAAGCTAAATTGCTTGTGCTAGGAGTGGGTTCACATTCGGTAGTGTAATGGCTAGAATTCGAGCCCGGGACCTCTCAATAGTAAGGGACTCCTTAACCACTAAGCTATCGACGCTTCTCACAATAATAACGAAAATAACTGAATTTGTTTACAGAGACTTCGACCGGGTTCGATTCCCGGTTACCTATGTATGAAAGTTAGTAGAAAAGTTTGAATGTCATTATTATTAACTGAATTTGTTTACAGAGACTTCGACCGGGTTCGATTCCCGGTTATGTATGAAAGTTAGTAGAAAAGTTTGGATGTCATTATTATTAACTGAATTTGTTTACAGAGACTTCGACCGGGTTCGATTCCCGGTTATGTATGAAAGTTAGTAGAAAAGTTTGAATGTCATTATTATTAACTGAATTTGTTTACAGAGACTTCGACCGGGTTCGATTCCCGGTTATGTATGAAAGTTAGAAGAAAAGTTTGACTGTCATTATTATTATATCCAAAATCGAAGCCATGGTTGCTAATAACAAATCTCGCTATATCTCATAGTTTCTAACTTCTCCCCACTGACCCATTTGGGTTGATCACTCTGTATACTATCATAATACATTTAGTGAAAAGCTGTTAATTAATAATAATTAAACGACGAACAAACAAAATATTCATAGTATTGATGTTGTATTGTATCATATAATTATCATAATATGTTTTATTATTTTATTTCAGCCAGCACTTTCTAGAAACCGCAGTGAAAACTTTGTGGCAGCTACAGTTGATTGGATTGTGAAAAAATATCTTCCTTTCTCATTTTTTGATGATGAAGATACACAAGAATATTTTCGATCCATTTGCCCGAACCCGATGATGGTATTTCCTAAAAGGTCAACTCTCAGACGGAAGATTAAAGAGCGATTTGAAGAACTACAATCTCATGTTAAGAACCGACTACAACATTACTCGTGCAAAATGTCATTTACCATAGATGGATGGACCTCTATTGCTGGTAGGAGTTACTATGGCGTCACTGTGCACTATATAGACAACGAGTGGAAATATCGATCTATAGTCCTTGATTTTATGCCTTCACACGGTCGACATACTGGGGAAGATATTGCAACTATTTTCCACGAATGTTTAGTTGAATATGATTTGGTTGATAAAATACAGGGTATTACGGTCGACAACGCTAGTGCAAATACGCAATTTATGTTTGAACTTGGCAAACAAATGCCACATTTTGACTCAGACAATCAACATTTCCGGTGCTTTGCTCACATTTTGAACCTTGGTGTACAAGATTTATTAAAAACTTTAGCATTACATAGTGACACTGAAAATGCAGAAAGAGAACAGCAGTATGAAGAGGAAAGTGAAGAAGATGAAGAACATATTCCAAATATTGCTGACTCACGTACAGCGATTACAAAATTACGCAGTATTTGTTGTAAAATAAAAAGAAGTGAGATCTTAAAAAGAAAGTTCCACTCTGCTTGTGAAGCATCTGGTGTGCCAGCTGATCTTAATCCCATACTTGACTGTCCAACAAGATGGAATTCTACACATGATATGATTGGATTTGGTATAAAAGTCCGAATGGGTATTAACATATTGTGTACTTCTGTCAGCGAATTAAACGATTTTCAAATCACGGAAATTGAATGGCGAATACTCGACAAAATATATAAGTTTCTAATAAACTTAAAGTTTTATCAACTAAACTTGGTGGAGAAAAATATGTTACAATACCGCTAGTCGTTGTGTCATTCAATCTTTTACTGGATAAAATTGAATCCATGGCAAAACAATTAGACGAGAAACCAAATCGAACCGAAGTGGACGAAAAGCTCGTTCTGGGTTTTCAAGCAGCCCGAGATAAAATGCTTAAGCATTATAAGAAGAGCAACTGGATTTACTGTACAAGTTTAATTTTAGACCCTAGGCACAAAGCTGAGACTTTCGAAATGACTACGTGGGGACAGCAAATAAAAACAGAAAGCCTGCGCAAATTCAATGAAATTTATACGCAATATAAAAGTACAATAAACCTTATGTCTAAGTCTCCACAGAACAATGAAAATATTGAAAATATTCTTCACGATCATGATGAAGATATTGAAGATGAAGACATAATAGATTTCGAGAAGCTATACACAGGTCCCTCTACGTCTTCAGGATCTGGCTGTGGCTTAATGAAAACTGACGAGTTGGAGGAGTATTTAAGTAAGCCGAGAGCCACCAGCTCGGAAGACATTTTAGAGTGGTGGAGGACGCATGAAACGGAATATCCGATTTTATCCAAGATGGCTCGTGATTTTCTTTCAATACCTGCAACTTCAGTACCCGCTGAAAGATTATTTTCTAAAGCATCACTAGTAATAAGAAAACACAGAAATAGGTTAAGTGATGAGTCAGCCAGGTGGTTACTTTGCATTAATTCTTGTTCAAAAGAATTATTATAATAATTCTCTTATTATTAATATTATTAAAAATCTACCTGATATTTACCATGTTTATTGTTTCTTGAGCTTAAAATTGATAATTTCAATAAATAGTATTTTGCATACTTTGTCTTTATTATGTTTCCTTCCATATATGGTGATTACGATTACTATCACTATTTATCTTGACAATATTTAAAAAATGATGTCAAGTCATTGACATAGGAATCTATGTCAATGTAATCTCAAGTTTCCATACTTCATTACGATGTTTCATATCTTACTAAATCACACTAAGCAATTGATAAGTGCGAGACTTGCAAGACTCGCAAGACTCTTGTTGCAAGACCAAGACCAAGACCGAGACTGAGCGTGCAAGACCAAGACCAGGGGTATCGGTGCAAGACCAAGACCAAGACTGGCTCAAGTCTCGTCTTGGTCTTGCAATGGGCAACACTAGTTTTAATACCTAATTATACAGTTGCATACAAGACTTTATCTACACCCATGATGTGTCCTCTATAAAATATTCTGAAACCATGAGGCGATCTAAGAAGTTAAAATTCATGAAAAGTTTAATTACAGACTATATGTTTTTTAGAAATGTCCTTTGCTGCATTCGAAATGTCTGGAGGTCTGTTATCAAAACTTGAATCGCTCATTTTCATAAGTAAACAAAACAATTTGCAAAAATAATAGCGAAGAAAAATAGCGGGAATTCGAATTCGAACGAATAAGCTTTAAATATTTTTTTACGGCGCGCCGCCGCGTGGTAGTGCAATGCAACGCGCGTGAATGACAGTTCTTTTTTTGAAACTCATACAGATTCCACGCATCGAGCGGTAAGAATTTGGCTGTCTGATGAGTAAACCTTTGCGCGGAAGAGATTGAAAAAGCGAAAGGAGTGTTATTATGAAATTTCATACAACATATAATAACACCTAACTGTTTCAGAATCTTATAGAGAATTTTAAGCATGGGTGTAGATAAAAGTAAATAAATACTTGTAATAATGAGCACCACACGCTCTGGGCCAGACTCGGCGCGCAAGCTGGCGGCGCTGGACCTGCTGCACGGCTACATACTAGTGCTGGCGCGCGGCGGCGGGCGGCAGCCGCAGCGCCTCACGTGCGCGCTCAGCGTGGCGGCGCGCGCGCACTGCGCCTGCGCCGCGCTGGCGCTGGCCGCCGCCACCCACGCGCAGCTCACCCTGCTCACGCAGCACGCCGTGCGAGGTAACGTAGTGGCTGGAGGCCTCGCAGGACATACCTACACCGATTAAATGGTGATGATTTAAAAATTAACAGAGGGCTCACCATGACTTCTTGAAACGTTCGTGTTCCGGGTGAGAAAGGGGGGTGGAGCTATATAAGGTATATAGGTCTATCCCTCTTTGCCGTCCGTAATAATTATGGAATTGTTACGTGCGCGGGGTACAAATTAAATGCCGTTTATAAAACAAAGAGGTTTATTCGCTCACCACAAACTAGACAACTAAATAACTAGCACACACAGTACTCTTCAACAGTCCAAGTCCCTCAGCAGTTCACAGTAGTCCACAGTAGTTCCTTAAGTCGCAGGTATAACTGTTGAATCGCTTCGGTAAGATGTGTTCGCTTTCGCTCCCGAAAATTTACTGACTCGTTTCGATAGCCGGGCGCCCTTTTATAGCTCTTAATAAAGAGGGTAGAATCTACCGGAATCATCTAGAGATAAGGTACGTTATTTATTTAAATAGAGCGTTCGAGAAGAGTAGGTATTTACTGGAGCATTCGAGAAAACAAGTACCTACACAGTCGTGCCGACGATAGAGGTGAATGCCCTTGTTATCGCGATTTGTAGGTAAAGTAGGTATAGGTATTTAAAGGGCTTGTGATTTTGTATTGACTTTTCTGGATTTTTCTTCACTGTTCGGTAGAGTACTTCGACACTAACAATGCGTTTTAATTTCCAGAAGATTCGATCAGTAGTTTCCGAGATATCGACGATCTTTGTAACATTACCCCCCTCTTAGTCATGCTCGTCCCGAGCATCATTTGTTCCATGATATCGCGTCAACCTATCCACATGGAGTACCTTTGGTTTTCCCCTAATCCCCTTCTTGATGCGGTAGGTGATGTCATTGATTCTTGTAACAACCGTATAGGGTCCTTCCCAGCGAGCTTGAAGTTTTTTACATATTATGTTATACCATGTAGGTATAATTTTATTGTAATATGGATAAGGGCAGTCGACAAAACACGTGTTACGATTTTCCACGTATACCTTTTTTTTTTTTTTTTTTTTCGTGCGGAAATCCCTTCGGATACCCCCCCGCCGGCCAGCGGGGGCGGTTATGTCGGGCTTGCACCGACTAAAACCGCACGCCGTCTCGGGTCTTCAGACACCGGGGGTAAGGTTACCCATAGAGCATATCCCTCGCACCCCGACTGACCCTGGGCCATCTTACCACTAACAGCATCGCTCATCCTGTCTCCTCTGAAAGCAGAGGAGTACGGAGAGCGATGTGTTCCCGCCACGTTGGGTATTGGCCGACGATCAATGCCAACCCTATGAAGGGGAAGCCATTAACCGCCGCCCAGGGTGTACCGGCCGCTCCGATTCCGTTCCCCCCGGACTGCAGCGGGATAAGAATCGGAGCGACACTCGAGGAGGTTACCCAACACACACCCCTGCCACGTATACCTACTGTCTAAATGGCGTTCGGGTGTTTGTGACACGTCAACGTCAAGTGTCACAGACGTCATTTACGTCACTATATTTATTGTGTTATAAGTTTTAAAAATAATTTTTCGTGCCCATACATTTAAGTTTTAACAATGATTGTAATGTGCGTTGTGCTTTGTTATTAAACTTGTTTTCTTTCTTTCTTTCTTTCTTTCTTCTTTCTTTTTGGAGATTTTGCTTTTCTGCGTAGCGGATTGTGAAACCATACCAGTGTTCCTTCTTCAAAACCGTTGGTATTTGCATTTCTATCGTACCGGGTTTTCATCCTTATACCTGTCTTCAAATTGTTTTCCCGTACCATTCTGTGCACCTCGTCCAGCCGGTTTTGAAGTTCACTCACGTAGCTTAGGACTATCGGGTGGCGTGCCGGTTATTGCATCCACTGGTAGCCTTATCTCTCGCCCAAAATTTACTTTAGCTGGAGTGTGTCCCGTACTGTCATGCACCGCAGATCGATAGGACATCAGGAACAGTGGGATGTACTGGTCCCAATCTCTTTGGTGGCCGTCGACAACTTTAGCTAAGTGATTTTCCAACGTCTGGTTAAACCTCTCGACCATTCCGTCTGACTGCGGGTGCGCTGGAGTCGTACGGGTCTTGTACATTCCGAGGAGTTTGCACATTTCTTGAAATAGAGCAGACTCGAAGTTCCGTCCTTGGTCGAAGTGGATCTCCATAGGTGCGCCGTATCGACTGACCACTTCCTGAACCAGTTTCTTGGCTACAGTGACGGCTTCCTGGTTGGGTGTCGCAAATACTTCCGGCCACTTAGTGAAGGAATCTTGCACTACTATGATGTATTTGTTACCCTCATCTGTCGTTGGAGAAGGTCCAGCAACATCAATGGCGAGACGTTCCCACGGTGCTCCAACGTTGTACAGCTTCAATCCTCCTTTGCTTCTTGTCTGCGGTCCTTTAACCGAAGCACATGCAGTGCATTTACGGCACCAATCCTCGACATCTTCCCGACAACGAAGCCAATAAAACCGCTGTCGCACCTTAACCAGAGTTTTCTTGACTCCGAGATGCCCGCCAGAAACACCATCGTGGATGTGCCGTAAGAGTGGGGCTACCTTGCTTCGTGGTACCACTACTTGCATGGTTACTTCCTTACCGTCGTTAGACTCCCATTTCCTATACAGGACATCTTCTACCAGAGCTAAGCTGTCCCACTGGGCCCAATAGCTTTTGGTTGTCGAACTGTAAGCAGATACGCCACTCCATTGGGGTTTGCTGTCAAGCTGTTCCCAGTGCCGTATAGGTTTTAGATCATCATCATCCTCTTGCGCCTTTTTCATACTGCTTCCAGTCCATTCGTCGTCAAGTCCATTCACCTTTATGACTTTAATCTCTTCTCGGACTTCGTTTCTCTGACAATGCTTGCAATCTTCGACACACGGCCTTCGTGACAAAGCATCAGCATTGCCGTGCCCTTTTCCACTTCGGTGTTCTATCACAAAGGAAAAATCCTGTAGTTGCTCGATCCATCTTGCTACTTGGCCTTCCGGACTCTTGAATTGCAGCAACCATTGTAGCGCAGCATGATCTGTCCTTAGTGTAAACTCTCGTCCTATAAGATACTTGTTAAAATGCTGTAAAGACTTCACCACAGCAAGAAGTTCACGACGACTAAACACAGTAATTCCTTTCCGGTTTAGATAGCGATTTACTGAAGTATGCTATTACAACATGGCGATCTCCCTGTACTTGTGACAACACGCCATCTATTCCGGTGTTACTGGCGTCCGTATCCACAATGAATCTACCTTCCCTAGTAGGATAACCCAATATAGGGGTTCGCACAATCGTTGTTTAAGCGTACTGAAAGCTTGCTCGCAATCCAGGTCCCAAACGAAGTCTCGTTTATCTTCCGTCAGTCGGTGTAGTGGTTTTGCAATATCCGAGAAATGCTTAATGAAGCGTCTGTAATACGCGCACAGTCCCAGAAACGCGCGAACCTCTGTTTTGTTCTATGGAACAGGCCATTCTTGAACGGCTTTTATCTTCTCGGGGTCGGTTTTGACTCCTTCCGTTGACATGACATGTCCAAGATAGCTGACCTCCTTTTTAAATAAAGCGCACTTCTTTGGACTCAGTTTAAGGTTAGCCTCACGAATCCGAGTAAAAACTTTTTCCAGGTTCTTCAGGTTTTCTCTGAAACTGCGTCCCATAACTATAACATCGTCCAGGTAAACCAGACAGACGTCTCCGAGTAGACCCACCATTACTCTTTCCATGAGGCGTTCAAACGTGGCTGGTACATTACATAAACCAAATGGCATGACATTAAAATGCCATAAACCGTTTCCAATTCCTGTACTAAAGGCTGTCTTCTCTTTATCGTCTGGACTGATCTCCAGGTAGAGATCAGTCGTTTAGTATAAAAAGTGGCCACTTTTTAAATCGATGGTTGAAAACCATTTCATACCGCTAAGCATATCGAGGGTATTGTCGATTCTAGGCAAAGGATAACTGTCTTTCTTCGTGACATTATTCAACATTCGGTAATCCACACAAAACCTTGTACTGCCATCCTTCTTTTTCACTTGTACCACAGGTGATGACCATGGACTCGTAGAAGGTTCAATCACCTTGTTATCAGCCATGTCTTTAATCATAACTGGTACCTCCTTTTCTCTTGCCCATGGTAAACATCGAGGTCTTTGTTTTATAGGCCTGGAGTCACCTGTGTCAATCCGGTGTTTCACGAGCCCAGTCCTTCCACAGTAATTTCCGGTTGCAAAGATGTCTCTGAATTGTAGCAAGAGGTCTCTGGCTTGACGCGATTCTGATGCCGATAAGTTTTCCTTTGAATTCTCGAGAAGTTGCTGGATGTGATCTTCGGAGATTTGTGTGCCGCCCTGTTTAGTCGTAGTGCTGTCTAACCGCCTCAGGTACTTTACTTCCTCACATTTTCAGACCACACTATTCTTCTTCAGGAGAACTATTTCGTCACTGAGTTTGAGGATTCTCACCCTAGCGATTCCGTTCGGCATCAGTAAGGTTCTCGCTGTTATTAAGTTTTGATGACTGCCCATATCTTCCACAATAAGACATCTTCTTTGTTCAGTCTTCGCAGGAAACCTCTCTGACTAATGTTTCCGATTTAGGAGCTAACGTCGTATCCTTTAAACAGTAAAGAGTGCACGGGTGCCATCCTTGTAAACAAACTTCCTGATCAGGAA
Source organism: Cybosia mesomella (assembly GCA_946251805.1). Classification (NCBI taxonomy): domain Eukaryota; kingdom Metazoa; phylum Arthropoda; class Insecta; order Lepidoptera; family Erebidae; genus Cybosia; species Cybosia mesomella. The sequence continues at coordinate 27,943,909 of OX276400.1, read as the reverse complement.
ATCTCAGCACTCCTCTAGGTATATCCAAGACACATCGGTGGTTCCTAAAGAAATCCAGTCCCAAAATGCAATCATCAGTAATATTAGCAATTAATACTGACTGGTGATATATTTGGTCGCCAATTCTTACCTCTACATCTGTTTCACCGAGGACGGTCACTGGCTGGCCAGTAGCTGTCTGAAGCTGGCACCTCGGTAATCGATATTCTCACCTTATGGTGCGTTTCAGCAATTCCGGTCTAACAACCGTTCGTGAAGCTCCAGTATCCACTGTTAAGCTGCAAGGTTGGTGGTCCAAGGTGGCCTCGATGATCAGACTATTTCCATTGCCAACTTGAGTTATTGTGATGGTTGGGGCCTCATATCGACCAGCCAGCGCCCGCCCCGCGGCCCTGGCGACATTTAGTATAACATAACGTCTTGATCCACTTGGGTCCCGGAGTTCGTGACCCTCCTCCGTTTCCTCGAAGTACACTCTGACTGGATATGACCCCTTCCTCTACAGTAATAACGCGTTAGGACATACCACGGCTTCCTATCCTCTGCAACTATCTCCTTGACCTCCCTGACCTTACTTATCCCGGCATTCTGCCGTACGGTTTCCACCTCAAGGGCATAAGCCAGTGCTTCTTTTAAGGTCTGGTGGTGACGCAACTGTACACTAGTTTTCACTTCTGCATCCCGTATACCGCTTAGGAAGGCCTCCAGTAGAGTAGTCTCGATCATCACGGGTGTCGATGAGTAGGCCCGACGAACGAGCCTTTCAACCTCTACAACCCATTCCTGGAGGCTTTCATCAGCTTTTTGTTTCCTCTCGCGTAGCTGCGCTCGGTAGACATTCTCCAGGTGCTTTTCGCCGTAGCGTGTGTCTAATGCTTCCATCAGGGACTCCAGTGCCCTTCCTTCAGGCGGCAAGTTTTCCAGTATTACTAAGGCATCTCCTCGTACTGAAGTGTCAAGGTCATAAGGGACTCCTCGTTGCTCCAGGCTTTAGTTTTAACCAAAATCTCAAATTGGTACTTGAAGGCTGTCCACGAGGAAGTTCCATCGAAGTGTGGTAGGTCGAACTTTGCTGATGATGGTGAGGTCGCGGCAACAGGTCCGGTTCTTAGCCTGACAATCTATTTTTCAAGCTTTTGCAAGCGGTCGTCCACAGGTCCGATCTCTTTTTCAAGCTCTTGTAAGCGGTCTCCCATGGTCCCAGTTTTTAAAGCCACTTCCTTACTCAGCATTTGCAAGCTGTGTTCAAGGTTCTTCACTTTATCTCCCAGTGCATGGATGCCTGCATCGATTTTACCCATGACAGCTTCCTGGTTGGCCTGCATCATCAGTTGACTAGCCTCTTGTTTGGCCTGCATCTCTTGTATGGAGGCCTGCATCGTCTGTCGACTAGCCTCTTGGTTGGCCTGCATCTCTTGCATGGAGGCCTGCATCATCTGTCGACTAGCCTCTTGGTTGGCCTGCATCTCTTGCATGGAGGCCTGCATCATCTGCCAACTAGCCTCTTGGTTGGTCTGCATCATCTGCTGCATAGAAGCCAGCAGCGTCATCATGTTGGTATCTAACGAGGTTTCACCTGGAGCTGCCGTAGTTTCCGCTGAGATGGCAGCATCGGCCTGACGCCCTTCCTCTTCAAGGCTCCGTCGACGCGCCGTATCCATTTCCACTTGACGTCTGGTCCGTGGAGTACGTCCTTCGCCTTCACGTGGCAATAACGGCATCGCACTTCTGACACGAGTTGTTACGTGCGCGGGGTAAGTACAAATTAAATGCCGTTTATACAACAAAGAGGTTTATTCACTCACCACAAACTAGACAACTAAATAACTAGCACTCACAGTACTCTTCAACAGTCCAAGTCGCTCAGCAGTACACAGTTTGTAGTCCACAGTAGTTCCTTAAGTCGCAGGTATAAGTCTCTTGAATCGCTTCGGTAAGATGTGTTCACTTTCGCTTCCGAAAATTAACTGACTCGTGTCGATAGCCGGACGCCGTTTTATAGCCCTTAATAAAGAGGGTAGAATGTTCCGGAATCATTTAGAGATAAGGTACGTTATTTATTAAAGTAGAGCGTTCGAGAAGAGTAGGTATTTACTACATTCGAGAGAACAAGTACCTACACAGTCGTGCCGACGATAGAGGTGAATGCCCTTGTTATCGCGATTTGTAGGTAAAGTAGGTATAGGTATTTAAAGGGCTTGTGATTTTGTATTGACTTTTCTGGATTTTTCTTCACTGTTCGGTAGAGTACGTCGACACTAACAATGCGTTTTAATTTCCAGAAGATTCGGTCAGTAGTTTCCGAGATATCGACGATCGTTGTAATAGAATGTTATTGTTAATAAGGTGGACCTTTGAGTAAAAGTGCTTTTTTTTGTCCTAAAGAATTTATAAGTTTAGATTTCATGGATTTCCTTTTATTTAAATTACCATGTTTGTTAGAGAGTTTTGACCCCATCGATTAATGCCATAAAAGTACAGGCTGTTATTTTTTCGGATTTTAGCCGGTTTGATTACCGAGTAGGGCAAGCAAGTTACCGAAAATCTTTAAATACAGATTTTATAGTGTAAAAAATATTAATTTAAATTTTTTTATCCCCGATCGATTTACATCAAAAATTGCTAACAACACTACCGACTAATTCATCTTTCGAGCAAAAATAAAAAACAAAACTTGAATAGGTTCATCCGTTCGGTAGCTACAATGCCCACACACATTCAGACACTTCAAACTTATAACATCATCCCGTCGTTTTAGCGTCAGGCGATAAATAATAAAGAAATGTTTCCTTTGAGTAGAATTTGCTATCACCACTATTTAGAGTACTTCTCCTCCGGATGTTGTTAAAAAATTCCACCCTATTTTTATTCCCCGCAGATATAACCTCTCCACCTCCGGCCGACTCCCCGTGGTGCAAGCTCCGCCACTTGGACGACGCCCAGTGCGCGCGCCGCTTCACCGAGATCTGCCGCCTGCTGGGCGACGCCGAGTGCGCCGACCTGCTGCTGGACAGTCTCCTGGAGCTGTTCCACCAGACCAGGGACGCGGAGTTTGTGTACATAATGAACTGGATGTGTACAGGTGATTATAACATGTATAGAATAATCATTGTCTGGCTAGTGGTGATACCACATGTACTCAGCGCCATCTAGCGATAGCTAGCTGAACTACTTCAATACTACTACAGACTAACCGATCCTGCATCGCGAAAGTAAAGTTCTCGCGCTGGCATAACATTGTACAACATCCCCACGACAAGCGTCGTGCCGCGCTCCGCCATATCTGATCACATTGCCTGGTCGGAAGATCTTTCCTCTGTGTCGTAGCAACATCACACCCCGTTCCTACACAGGCTTTAAGTCTAACTACTTATCGAACTGCGATATTATCCCTGAAGCGACTACGATCAGATCTCTACAACCCACTGGCGATATCAAAGTTCTTGTTGACAGACCAGGTTTTTAAATGATGGCTCCAATTACCCGTAAAGAATGCCACATATATTTGTAATGCCAACCGAGACCGACGGCTTAACGTGCTCTCCGAGGCACCGGAGATGTCTCGATGTGTTAAGAATGGTCACCCATTCTAAGACTGAGCTGGCTAGTATAGCTTAACCCTGCAATATACTGTTAGCAACTATTTTACAGTCTCTAAATATTTCTTCTAATTCCCAATATTTCAATCCCAAACTGCGCGATTTTAAAGTCAGTGTAAAACGTAACCCTATTTAAGGCCTGCGCTGCCTAATGTGACCCACGTATGACAAAAAAATAAATAAAAAATCTATACATTAATTTGCACGATTTTGTGCAAATTAATACAGTATTATTTACACGAAACAGGCGCCCGCAAGTGTGCACATGCACGATGCATCGCAGGCGCAGCAAGCAAAATTTAGGTGTTGAATATTCTCTCTCTAATAAGGCCTCTCTTGACCGCTAGGGATATACATACCGGTAGTAGATGCTCCCTCTATCCCTTATTACTCATCTTTTCAGCTCCAAATTCATCAGAGAGCCTAATCAGGCGAATACTGAACACCTACATAGAAGAAAATGTGTGGTACTTACCGTTGGAGGTGAGCAACACCGAACCGCCACTCACCAAGGAGGAGACTCTGGATGTGGACGTGTACAACCCGCGCTCGTGGAACAAGGAGAGCATACCAGGTGAGGCACACACATTCTTGGATCCGCACTTTTTGTCTAATAATTAGTATTTGTGTTCGCACTCTGGTTGAACTTCGACCAGGTTTATTCAATAATGGTCCTTCGAATGTCCTGCTTGGATCTTTCATTGTAAACTGCAGTTATGATTTCGGTCACACATTAGTTATGTCACGAACCTTTCCAAATGTGTGTTTTTAGGGATTTTCTTTAGAAAAGCCCTATTGCTATCGAGTTGTCGACGTCGTCGTTGCCAATTTTCTGTCACGGTTTTGGGTATGAAGGAGATGAGCTATCGAGTTGCTGTTTTCGGTAATAGATTCGTGCTGGGGTGAACCATTGCAAGATAAAGAAAAAATCGCAAAAAATCGCAAAAACGAAAATCCCTGTATTCGACTGAGCTCGTCTCAGGAATTCAACTTGTTTTTGCCTACCCCCGCTTTGGGCGGGGCCTGTTTTTACAATAGAAATAAAAACTGCCTATTTTAAACCTACGCTTTCCTCATTTATTCCGAGTCTTTTTGTCATACCAGTTCTCGCGTTTATACCTCTCGCAGTTTCATTTAACCTTTGATTCTCTGTGGGGATTCCAAATGTGTTTATTCGTCATAGAAGATCAAATATTTTCATAATTAGTTCTTTGTAGAATATACTGCTATACGACCACTGAAGATGTCGACCGCAGTGATCGACGAAACGTTTGGAACACAAGTTTCATCTGGACCACGGCCAAACAGCCCGGAAGCAGTATATTCCACATGCAACGCCGGCCGTAAAAGCCTAAAGAATTATAATTAGTTCTGTTCAATAATAAAATTAATTAAGTTCAGTAGGCACTCAAAAGGATTCAAAAATTGAATATGTTTAGCAGATCTGTTTACTGAATAGTAGAAATTACAGGTTTTTAGTAACGTAATTATATTTTTGGTCACGCTATATATAAGTATAAACTACTAGCTGTTGCCTGCAGCTTCGCCCGCGTGTATAACTTACGCATTTATATTAGCAGCTGACGATTATTAGTTGAGAGTAAGAACTTAATTTTCATTCCCAGATCTATATGAAGGCGCAACCGAAACCCGGTACACAGACATTAGCTACTCCGCCCCTCGGGTCCGGCCGCCCATCCCTCACGACACGTGCGCTACTTTAGGCGACGCACAACGCAACATGCTGCTGTCCTGCTTACTCACAGAGGGGCTGGGCATAATGGCGACTAGACTACAAGACAAGTACCAGCCCTACTTGCTGAAGACATTGTGTTTGGTGCTTGAGAGAGTCGGTAAGATAATAAAAAATAATTTTGTGTAAATAACTTGTATACTTACCAGATTTTACTCGTACTGTGTGTGTATTTCAAAATCATAATTTTCATAACGATTTTCCAATTTTCTTTTTCTTTTTTTAATATTCTACGACATTCCACACAGCGCTTTCTAGACCCAAAGTAAGCATAGTTTAACTAGCTTCTGTTATGGGTTCCAGGATGCGGATAAACATACTTATATACTTTTTTTTTGTAAATACATTATACAATTATACATAGAAACACCCAGACCAATGCAAATAGACATATTCATGCATACAAATATTTGCACTGAGCGGGAATCGAACCCGCGCCCCCTGTCGTAGCAGTAGAATGCACTACCGCTACGCCACAGAGGCCGTCAATTGCCTTCAAAGTTTGCACTTTGGAGCTCGGGGTACACTTATTGGTTTTGATTGGTATGTCGGCTTCTCCGGGCGTGACTGCCGGCTGATCTTCCAATCCCTTTTTTCTTTTTTCTTTTTTATCGTGCGGAAATCCCTTCGGATACCCCCCGCGTGCCAGCGGGGGCGGTTATGTCGGGCTTGAACCGACTAAAACCGCACGCCGTCTCGGGTCTACAGACGCCGGGGTGTAAGGTTGCCCATAGAGCATATCCCTCGCACCCCGACTGACCCTGGGCCATCTCTGGTTTCGAGATGGCCCCCTCGGGATTGGGAACCACGGTGTCCCCGTCTTGCCCCGGTTTGAGAAAGGAGCGCTAGTCGCCCCACCGTCCCGGCCTGCTTCTGCTGGGGTGACAGGTGGCCTCACCCGCCACTCCCAGGCCTGCGCTCATGGAGGACGGAGGTCGTTAAGCGGAAAGCTTGCGCTAAAGCCTTGTCCGTTGTTTAGCAGATGCACCGTCTAGCACGTGGGTCGGTTTGGGCCCTGAAGGTGTTGGTAGGTCCCTGCACACTAAACCCTGCTTCAAAATCTGTATGATAATATTCGTGCCCCCACAGGCAGCAAGTACGAGATGCTGCACCTAGCGGGGCTGAAGGCCATCAATGCTATAGCATGCGCCTGCGGCCATGCCTCCGTACCCGAGCTCATCAACGTCAATGCCGACTACTTCACCTACCAAGTCACCGTGCGACTTAAAAAGGTAACAATTTACTAATTTAAAAATATTCTAGAGCATTCTACACAACGCTATCTAGAACCAAAGTAAGCATAACTTAACTAGCTTATGTTAAGAACCATAAGATTGCAGATAAACATAATTAAATACATTTATTTTTTGTTAATACATTCATATTATACATAGAAACACCCAGACCAGTGTAAATAGACATATTCATGCATACAAATTTTTGCACTGAGCAGGAATCGAAGTCGCGACCTCCGCCGTGGCTGTTGAACGCTCTACCGCCACGCCACGAAGGTCGAAAATATGGCACCCAGAACAGAAAATATATATATATATAAGGTGTCACAAAATTAGGTCTCTGAATTTGGTGAGATGACTTGGAATCGACAAAATATGTATTTGAAACAAAAAAAAATATCGTCACGTGACGGTGGTCGCTGGTGGTGTTTTTTTTTTCATTTTTATATATAAATTTTTTTACGATATTTTTTTCTGTGTCTGTTTCATCTCACCAAATTCCGAGATCTAATTTTGTGACACCTTATATATAAATATTGCATTATCACGCAATAATAATAATAATAATAAACATTTATTTTCAGAATTACTTCCATAAATTTGTTAGTATCCAAAATAACTTACGACTTGTGTTAGTAATATCAAAATAATAAAGAAACTTTAGGTCCACATTCATCTGATTTGGTGGGCCACTCCGAAACCAGGTCGATGTCTACTTGACTGCATGCAACTGTATCCATCGCCCCAGGATCGGAGAGTCCCACCTATCAGCCAGCGCTTTGATTATGTTATTGGGACTGCCGCGAGTACGGCATAAAAGAGAGGCGCTTCTTTTGCGCATGATCGCCGAAAAACTGTCCACGTTCGCCTCAGCTAACATGCCGGACGCGCTACAAAAACGCGGCAGTCCCATTAACACCCGGAACGTGTTATTGTATTGTATGCGCAGATCGCTATATGCCTTCTGCGTAAAGCTTACCCACAAGCTGTACGTGTAGAAGCATTGGCAAAAAGCTTTGAAAAGCGTCAGCTTTACATGCTTATTACTGTGTGCAAACCTGCGGGCCAACATGCCACATCGGACAGCCAGCGATCTGCGCTCCCGCTCAATATCAGCGTTATCTTTTAAATCCTCCGAAACCCAGTGACCCAAATATTTAAATTTTGCAACTCTGCTTAGCGGTGTACCGCACTGCATAACTGGTGGTATTCTTTCATATTTTTTATTACCTGCTTTAAAAAGCATGAACTCGCTCTTGAGTGCATTATATTTGAGTCCATGGGCCTCGGCGTAAGATTCTCAAATTTTAACAAGTCTTCTCATAGCTCTGATCGATGGGCTCAATAGCACCATATCATCGGCATAACTTAAGTTATTTATGCAAATACCATCGATATGACATCCGATTCCGGTGCTGCTGAGCTCATCGATCAGACCGTTCATGTAAATATTAAAAAGCGTTGGCGAGGTCAATCCCCCCTGCCTAACGCCACACTCCAACTTGTACTCTGCTGAAAAGAATTCAGCCCACCTTACACGATTTTGTTGGTTATCGTACCAATATTTAAACAAACTAATAACTTCCGACGGAACATTTGTGTCGCGTTCCAATTTACCCCATAGCACTTTATATGACACTAAGTCAAATGCCCTTGATAGGTCTAGGTAACACGCGTATACAGGTGTCTTTCTTGCTGTATAGTACTGCACAGTCTGCTTGAGACAGAGGATCGCGCTTTCTGTAGACAATCCAGGCCGAAACCCGAATTGAGCATCATTAAATGATAGATGCTTGCCAAGCTGGCCTTCAAGCAGACTGTCCAGCACCTTAGCAATTACAGTTGCCAAAGAGATAGGCCTATAATTAGCTAGTCTTGACGAGTCACCCGTTTTATTTTTGATAATCGGTGCCACAATAGTACGCATTAATTCATTAGGTATGTATGAGTGACCCATACATAGGTTGAAAAACATACATAACACGCGAGGCAGGTGCACCCCCGCATGCTGCAGGTGCTCAATGCTGAGACCATCATGTCCGGGTGATTTACCTCTCACCATGTTTTTTATTATGGTCCTCACTTGTTTAGCGGTAAATGTTACGCTGCGCTCACTACAGATGATATATGGGTACCTTTATTTCAGCAGCCCTGAAATTCACGCTGGTGTCCAACTGGGCTTTCCCTCTGTTTACTGCGAAACGGTTCCTATGTTTTCGCCTTTGAACTCTAATCCAATCATCGCTATGTTCCTCGCGCTTCCACTCACCGTCTTGCACTATTTCAGACATAGTCTTGTTTTTATTCGTTATAGTTGGCGCGCCAAACTTGAGATCAGTGTGTCCCAACTCACAGATATCCGTACGCATAGTCTGTTGAGTTGGGTGACTCATCTGCTTGGTTTTCAAATGCGTGAGCGCAGCTACACCGTCATTGACTACGACAGGAATCTCACTCATATCACGAGTGAAATAGGGTTCACTTTTACTAGTATTTAGTTTCGGTGATGGTTGCACATTTGTTGGTTTTGATGTAGTATTACCGTCAGATATGAAATGATGCTTTTGCACGATTTTACAATATACTGTTTCTGGGGAGGATTGTACGCTTGTATCACCTAGAGGAGGTCCCAAGGTATCACTGATATCTTCAAAGCTTTCCATGTGGGCTCCGCGTCGAGTGTTTACATTACATTCATATTTATTGATCACAGAATTATGCTTCATAACTTCCATCTCGTGTCTTAGGATATCCTGTTGCATTTTTAACAGATCCTTCAATATCTTTGTCACATCTACGTGATCGAAGAGAATTGGAGGTAGTTTCTGTAACTAGCGAGCAACAAAAATTGGTAATTCCTCTGGATTGGTTTCTTTCAATTTACAGATGATATCATCTATATTTCGTAGCGTTTTACCATCCCGTTTTCGGATTTTTTTCAGCTTTTTTATCGCTGGTATAGATTGAAACAACAAGTCCTTAGCTAACACTATATCACTTTCAGAGAAGGCACTCACGCATATACGACTAATACTTTCTTCGTCCATCACATCTAATTTGTTATTTATAAATGCAAGCACTTCATTTATGACAATGTTGCAATTGGCACATTTCACTCGATTTGAAGTCATTTTTGGTTCACACTACTATACACGATATATGCGGCGGAAAGTAAATTATATATAAATTATATATATAATTATAAATTATCACGCAATATACAGATGTAAGTACGTATAGATGTAAATACAGCAGCCCGGGTCCCGGCTTCGCCCAGGAATAAATCCGTAAAATATTCCTATATAGCCATTGCAGTGGCATCAAAAACAAAGAAGCGACAAATAGATAAAAATCATCTTTGCGGGTTGCGTGTTTTAAGGGTTTCGTAGCCAAATGGCAAAAAACGGAACCCTTATAGATTCGTCATGTCTGTCTACCTGCCTGTCCGTCCGTATGTCACAGCCACTTTTCCCCGAAACTATAAGAACTATGCTGTTGAAACTTGGTAAGTAGATAGATAGATAGATAGATAGATATAAACTTTATTGTACACCAATCAGAATATACATATATGGAAACTTAAACAATACATGTACAAATGGCGGCCTTATCGCTAAAAGCAATATCTTACAGGCAACCTTTGGATGGACATGAATTTTAAATGAGCTAAATCGTATATTGGGTAGTTATTGGTGTAATAGGAAAAGATAGAGGAGTAACGTAGTCATATAATGTAACAGACTAGATTACAAACACATATGATTGCAATGTACTAGGTACATATACCTAAAAATAAGCATACAATGATACATAAACAGACATATATAATCGAACATAATTGTAGGTAATATAAATTATTCATATAGACATACAAAATTTATATATATACTAAACCTACACATAAATTATTTTTATATCTCGTACGAAAGTTAGACAGCACATAACGCAAAAAGAAAAAAAGGAATTGGGGAGACTATAGGCCCAGGTAGTGCTCTTTCACAGTCGTTTTGAAGATGGCCAGTGATTGTTCCCGTCTAATCGATAATGGCAGTGCATTCCATAACCGTACCGCCTGTACAGTGAACGATTTATCATAAAAAATCGTAGAATGCCTAGGTACTGCCAATACCAATGATTCTGACGACCTCAAGGATTTTAAATGTGTGTCATTGAGGAACACGAAACGTTCTTTTAAATAACAGGGAGAATTGGGATTAAAGAGAATACTATAAAGCATGGCAAGAATATGAGCATTCCGTCGAAGTCGAATTGGGAGCCACTTGAGCAATATGCGAAACTCTGATACGTGATCATATTTGCGTAGACCAAATATAAATCTAATGCAAAAGTTTTGAAGGCGCTCAAGCTTATCGAGTTGCTCCTCGGTGACGTCGAGATAGCTGATATCGGCATAGTCAAGAAGAGGAAGAAGGAGAGATTCTGCAAGTGCAATTTTAGTGGTCGTTGGTAGAAAGTTACGCAGTCTACGCATAGACCCCGCTGATGCAAACAATTTGCGACTAACTTCACGGATTTGAGGACCCCACGATAGTGTGCTGTCGATGAATATCCCTAAGTTCTTCACACTTTGGCATATTTCCAGTGGCATGCCATTAAAAACGATATCTGGTAACTGTGACCAATTAACTTGAGGCAGCATTCTGGAGCTACCAATAACTATTAGCTGAGTCTTAGAGGGGTTCACTTCCAGCCCATACCGCTTGCTCCAAGTGCATAATCTCGTCAAATCGGTATTAATAGCATTAAAGGCTGTCGACAATTCCTGTAAAGGAGCCTGTGTATATATTTGAAGATCGTCTGCATAAAGGTGGTAGGAACAATGTAATGACTTAGAGATGGAATTTATAAAAATTGTGAAAAGCAAAGGAGATAGCACGCCACCCTGTGGCACACCGACAGATGTATTACGCCAGGTGGAAAAGGAATCTTCAACACGTACACGCTGCCGGCGCCCAAACAGGTAACTATGAAACCAATCAATCACTGTTGGAGATATGTTAATAGAGCGCAGTATGCCAAGCAGGATATGAAAATCTACAGTATTAAACGCATTGCTGAAATCAAGTAAGGAGAGTACCGTAAGATTTCCCTTCTCCATGCCTAGCCTGATGTCGTCAGTAACCTTGATCAATGTGCTGGCCGTGCTGTGTCCAGGACGGAATCCTGACTGGAGTGAATTCAGGAGATTGTTCCTTGTAAGGTATGAAGCTAATTGATTGTAAACTAAGCGTTCTAGGACTTTTGATAGAAAAGGTAAGATGGAAATGGGTCGAAACTCGGAAAGGGACGAAGGATTAGATTTTTTAGGCAAAGGAATGATTTGTGCCTCTTTCCAAACATCTGGAAACATGCTGCAAGAAAGGGAATGGTTTAGTACATGGCAAATTATGGGTAGTATTTGTTCCAGGATAGGTTGTACCATGTTCCGGCTTACACAGTCACTGCCAACAGCATTGGAGCTTACTGACATTATACACTCTTTAACACCACAAGCAGTTAGTTGATTAAACAAGAACGGTGAGTAGTCAGGTATTGGAAGCGATGAAAGATATTGCAAAGTATTGTCTTTGTGAGTCCGATCACATTTAGACGACGATGAGAAATGTTGATTAAGTAAATCGATATCAATTTTTTTGGGAATAGAATCCTGACGTGACTTTCCAACACCCAGTGTTCTGAGGAATTTCCAAACTTTTGCTGGGTCTGCATTCTCAACCGAGTTATGAATATATTGGCGTTGTGCTTTTCTACACACCTTACTGCAGAGATTTCGAATTGTAATATATTTTTCGCGGTTATTAGGAGTAGGCCGAGTCTTGTACCTACATTTGGCGGTTGCTTTTTTTGATAACATACCTTTTATCTCGGCTGTGAGCCAAGGTGAAGGTAAGTGCCTAACTCTCACTGCACGCACAGGCGCATGCCTGTCGTATAGTTCAATAAGTTTCCCATTGAGTATACTGACTTTGTCATTAACAGACTCGGCTTGTAGTAGTGAACTCCAATCTATTTCATTGGCATCCTCACGAAGTTTATTAAGATCCATACCACTAAAATTGCGTTGCATAAGAATTTTACGTTTCGGTTTAGGAGGGCGAAGTTTATATGACAGAAAAAGTAAATCGTGGTAAGAAAATGCATCAGCTGAGCACTGGCCGTGCTTAGCGAGTAGATTAGTCGAAGAAACAAGAATAAGATCTAGAAGAGAAGGGGCGCAATCCGGAAAGTGATGCGTAGTATTGGAAGTTAGAACGGACAAATTACAAGATTGAACAGTACTGAGGAAAGATGAAGAGCGAGAGTCTTGTTTTATAAGGCACGTGTTAAAATCTCCCATAATGATAGTATGACTGTAACTGGGACAGTAGCGTTTCAATAGGTTTTCAAACGAGGAGAAAAAATTTATTCTAGATGAGGGACAATAATAGACACCCAGTAATAATTTGGTGTGAAAGAGTTCTACCTCTAGGAAGAGGTGCTCACCGGCGTTTGAGGGTGGCGGCTGTGAAGATGAATCTATAATATGAAAAGGAATATTATTACGTAGGTAAATAGCAACACCTCCACAAGCAGCACCAATGCGATCGTTTCTAATTAAATTGAAATCAGGCAGCGAGTAAGAAATTGTAGGTAGACAAGGCTTAAGGAAAGATTCAGAAATAAGAATAGCATGGATATTTTTACAGTCAAAACTAGTCAGCATATCCGGGAAATGGGCCGGAATACTCTGTGCATTTATATGGACTACATTAAAATTCTTGGGTACGTCAGTAAATTGGGCTTCAATAGTTGCAGCCAGTGAAGGCTTACTCGTAAAGCTATCATAACTATGTATTCTGTGAACCGCATTGAGATTTTCACACAAAAATAGAAAACAAAAACAATAAATTCCCCATACTTGTAATTTTTTTTCATCAAACCCATACGTTTTGAGGTTTCTAATATCTTTTTTTTTCTAAACTGAATAGTTTGCGCAAAAGACACTTCCAAAGTGGTAAAATATGTCCCCCGCCCCCCTGTAACTTCTATCCATGTAATCTAGTTTTTTTTTTAATACGTCATAAACCGGAAACCGCAATTTACCTTTCATTCAATGAACTCAAATTAAAAAAAAATAAAAAAAAAATTCATTAACCATAATAAATGTAAATACAACAAACATAAACCGTGAACCATTATTTTCTAATAATAAATCTGTAATAGGTGCCTAAGTAAATAATAATTATAATTGTGTGACTTGAACGAACTACAAGAACTTCGATATTATGTTACTTGCTGCTACGGAACCCTTCATGGACGAGTCCGACTCGTACTTGACCGGTTTTATAATGTATATCATACTTGCATCGCTACGCGGTTTCTACGCATAAGTCCTGATCCCGTGAGAATATCGGGATAAAAAGTAGCCCATATTCCTCAGGGATAATGTAGCATTTATTATCGATTACAAACGAACAAATCTTTCCTCTTTATAATATCGATATAGATCAAAATTTGAGCTCAATCGATACAGAACTTCTTGAGTTTTCTTAACATTTCTTGATATAATCTATCTATCTATATATATATAAATGAATCGCAAAATGTGTTGGTAAGCGCATAACTCAACAACGCCTGGACCAATTTGACCAATTGTTTTTTTTTAAATGTTCGTTGAAGTCCAAGGATGGTTTTTACGGAGAGAAAAGTTATATATACTGCCAGTGGGGACGCCGTTTGACCAGACGGGTGATCAGCCCTTCTATGTGGGGCCATTTCACCCATTTCCCCTATAACGACTGTTATACATATTCGTATGGCAACCGGGACCGACATCTTAACGTGCTCTCCGAGGCACGACCAGACCAATGCAAATACTCATATTCATGCATACAAATATTTGCACTGAGCGGGGATCGAACCCGCGCCTCCTTCGTAGCGGCCGCTTTCAATACCGCCACGCCACGAAGGCTGAGAGAAAAGTTAAAAAAATTGCAAAAAAAATAATTACAGGCATGTTTGGGATAAATAGGTGCCACGGGGCGAAGTATGCCACGGGCGAAGCCGCGGGGGACAGCTAGTTATGTATAAAAAGAAGATATATATGACAAGCCAGCATTATTTTCTCTCAACAATAATATGAACGTTTCTTGTTTCAGGCTTGGAATTGTCAGTCTGCATTACAAATATTATCAGTAGTTATGGAGTACAGTGATTCTAATATATTAAATTATCTTTATGGAATTGTTCAAGATGTGAGTCAATTTACTATTAAAGTTTTAGATATTTTGGCATGTCGGGAAGAAGAGTGAGAGTTCGGCTAATATCTGCTTGCTTCGGTTTTGTATAGCGCTCTCTCTCTCGCACATCAGACTGATAAGTTCGATACCTTTACATAGTTAAAATTGTTTGTATTTCTACAATATTAAGACTGTGTAGCTTTAACTGTTCTAGAGCTTCGAATTTAACTGCTTCAAAACTTCGAATTTAATTGCTCGAAAGCTTCGGATTAAACTGCTCTAAAACTTCTGATTCAACTGCTCTAAAGCTTCAGATTTAACTGCTCTAAAAATATATAAAGCTAGTAGACATGCGCTTTACGATAGAAAGGACGTCGTAGAGTCAATATTATTTATTTATATAGATGTGTTAGATATTAAAGACCATAAAGGGTTATTGATAAATTATGTTAGTGTAGTTACTTTAGTTTAATGCTTAAGGTGTATTGAAATGGGTAACCAACTTTGTATTAAATACGAGCGCGTCTTGCCGTCTAACGTTGCAGTTTGGCGAGAAAATGCAATGTAAATAATCTATATTTTTGTATAAGTAAATTAAAAAAAAAGACAATACCGAAACCAGCCAATCTTAGTGACTCTCTCTTCTTATGTCCTTCGGAGATATACAGCGGATAGTTAAAAATACGTATAAATATTAAATTATTTTTCAGGTTCTAGTCCAAAGTTGTGATAAATATTATGAAAAGGATTTATACGCGTACTTACAAGTATTTTTAACTTTCGTGGAATGTATACGGAAGTGGTATATGATACCCCAGCGCGTGCCAAGTGTGTGCCAAGAAGAAGAGTATTTAGACGTTTATGAGGATACTAGGAAATATATAGAGAATAAGACAGAAGAAGAACGGCTGCTAAGAGAAATGGATCTGGAGAGAGAGACCGGCAAGAGCGCGGAAGAGATGTACAAGGAAGATGTCAAGAGAAGAGAAGAAGAATTATTAGAATATGATGATACGGTTTTGGGTAAGTATTTTATTATTTTTATATTATAAATATGAACCGCTGTTTCCTTTAGTCGTAGAAGCAAACGGAAGATAGGATTTCTCCGGGTCTTTTAGACTGAAAACCTGACAAAGATAGCAGGAATAGACTGGACACGGAAGGTCGGATGCTATGGCGCATATTGGGAGACGCCGATCAAACGATTGGCGAAAAATAACTTTGCCGACTTGTTGAACAAAGAACGACATATTGGTGTTAATCAGTAATTGGATATAATCTTGTCAATTCAAGCAATTGCGTTATGTACTTACCGTATCCTCTTCCTATTGGGGGTTTTTAGGGATTTTCTTTAGAAAAGCCCTATTGCTATCGAGTTGTCGTCGATGTCGTCGTTGCCAATTTTCTGTCACGGTTTTGGGTATGAAGGAGATGAGCTATCGAGTTGCTGTTTTCGGTAATAGATTCGTGCTGAGGTGAACCATTGCAAGATAAAGAAAAAAAAAACGCTAAATCGAAAATCCCTTGTATTCGGCTGAGCTCGTCTCAGGAGTTCAACTTGTTTCTTGTCATGCGCATCTACACACCCGCAGTCTCGGATATCATGTAAAGGCAGAGGTTTGCTTAACAATATATTAACATTGACAAAGTGCCTTTCTTGGGCATGCATTCATGTGAAAATTAGTTCGCACTTGTGCACTCTGCCTACATCACATAATGTAACACACACACAGTGTCCGCGACCGAAAGTGCTGATAATTAAAAGGCCATCCATTAAAACCCTACCCAACGTGCTACCGATGTGTACCAACTCCTATCACAAGCCATTTAGCTTCGCTTTCTTCCAGATACAACCCCCCCAGCACCGCAGTACGTAGCCGTCACAGTAACAATACTGAAACGATGCCTAAACTACATCGCATCATCACAAAGAGACAACTGCATACTGTCGCTACAAATATTGAACACCGGCTTGCCGATACTCAGAGAATATGAGAACGAGTTACTGCCGCTGGTGCACCTGACATGGGACCCGTTAGTCAGCAAGTTTGATGCGGAACCCGCGATTGTGAGAAGAGCATTCGATTTATTAGTCACTATGGCAGAATTGTCAAGAGAGTTTATTAGGAGTCGGGCAGTCAAGTGAGTTGTATGATTATATTTGACGTTATTTTAGCTTATACTACTAAGGATTTGACACAATAGGTAAATAGACCTTCTAGGTCTAGTCGAGTAGGGTGTGAAGTTTAAGTTCTAAGGGGGGGGGGAAGAAGCGGTTATTTATTTATGTGGTAATACCATTAAATATTTTGCGGCTAGCTTGAGATTTTAATGGTTGAACCCATAGAGCAAAAACACAGAGCAGACACATGACTCTCGGTTCTACCATGACGTCATCACAGTAGGCGTGGCCTTACGGCCGGTTTCAATAATCCATCTATCCTTTACCAGCAGTTATAATAGCTACCATTAGTATCTATCGCGGATTTTTTCTGTGTCAATAAACAAAGATAAGCAGAAAATGACTTTGATAATATTGAAACCGCAGTTACAGATAGATTAATGTTGACATGTTTATCTGGGATAGCTTCTACCTTTAACTGTAGGTAGATTATTGAGACTGGCCGTTAGTCAGTGTACTGTCGGCGTTCGACTTGTGCACTGAAAGAACATCGACAGAATGAAGTGAGTAGTTTATGCTATTGACTGGCAGATATGAAAACCAAGAAGAGGGTGGGATCTAACCCTCTACACCACACCCTCACCCCCGAAAAGTGTCACGCGTTCTTCCATAGGGAATTCTAATTACAACACCTTTCTGTGTAATATATGCTCTGTAGTTTGACTAGTCGACTATCAATGCAAACTCACATTTTATTACGTATTAGAATGAATAAGTTACCAACTTGTATTTCTTTCGTGCCAAAGGGACGTGCTGCCTAACATATACAAGTTCCTGCTCAAGTCGGCGAAGGAGAGTTACCTGAAGGATGTGGGCTCGGCCTACCGCTCCGGCGCGGCGTACGGCCTGCAAGTGACGGCGCTGGCCGCACTCCCGCGCCTCGTGTCGCGCCTTCGCCTCACCGACAGCCCGCTGCTCGCCGCCATGGACGCCGCCTCGCCCTATCTGTCCAACAAGCAGCCTCGACCTTTGCAGGTAACACACTTCTGTACAACAGGATACACCTCGGCCCGTCTGTACAGCGTTGACAGCGATACGTTTGCCTTCATTAGAGAGCAAACAGAGAGAGGAGGCGGCCTGAGTAACTGTTCACTGTAATTGTGAACTAGCTCCTGACGTCATGACAATAGACGTGGCCCTTAGTCAGGGTACTGTTAGCATTAGTCCTGTACGCGGCTTTTTTTTTAACTTGTGTAAACCCCCACTGGTTCACCCCATCGGTGCCAACGATGGGATGGGCGTGTCGGAATCGGACCGACTAATACCACACGGTGTCCATTGCCGGGCACCCGGGGTAAGCCCTCGAAAGGATAGCCACTCTTAGCCTCAGTGTCGCCAAATAATCATAGTAGATCCTTGTTCCATTGTCCGGTGACATCTAGTGTGAGATAGTTATACTTCATTGTAACATCGACAGAACGAAGTGTAGTTTTGCTATTGACCGGTAGATAGAAAAAAAAAGGATTGTGTGGTTTTATGAAACCACAGTAAAAGTGAAACTTTTTTTCACATTATAGACATTTAATTAAAAAAAATTGGAATAATATTCCATTAAGGGTATGAAAACAACATTTACATTAAACACTGACAAAAACAAACAAAATAGCGTGGAGCACTGGCACAAATGAGTAATAGTCTATACACTACACGGTCAGCTGCTGCGAACTATAGGCGCCGCCATATTGGCCTTGGCTGCTATGACGAGCGCCTTTCACTTTATCCCTACTCCGCGGCCGACCGTCACGCGACATGCCAAACACACACAAAAAGGTTTGAGACGATGTAATAAAAGTTTCACTTTAAAATAAATGGGCGGGGTCTAACCCCTCTTCAACCACATCCGAACTCCCGCGTTCTTTCACAGGGAAATATAATTAGAACACCTCTCTGTGTTTACTCATACCAAAATAGTAAAATGTGGGCCATTAAAAATATTTTTTTTTACAGTTATCAGCAGTGGAATTCTTCAAAGAAATGTTAGAATACGATTACTGCGCGGCCTGGTACCACCTGCGGCAGCTATGCGACAACGACCAGGTGCTAGTCCCGCCAGCGACCGACTTGCATTTAGAACCAGTCGTAGGCACACCTTACCTAGCCTCCAATACCGAATACGAGAATAATGTCAAATCAATATTTACTTCAACAGACTCCTTATAAAAGTCTTGTTTTATTACAAATTGGTTTTATTTAGAGTATTACAGAGCGTATGGATGAGTTCTAATTGACTGACGTGATTGTTTCTAGAACTATCTAGAAGACAGTATGAAACAATCTTTCGGGTTGATAGTCATGTCCCTTGTTCAAGTTTTCCTTCCTTTCGTTACTTAATTTCGCGATTTAAGAGGTACCTGCCATTTAGACCGTGGACATTATCAAGGGAAAGAACTAAAACTGGTGCCTACGGCGAGCCTGTATGAGAACAATTTCATGTAAGTAGTAGGCGTGTGCCAGGATCATAGAAAGTGGATAGTCTTATTTTTTCTTTCGTCCTTGGGATCATATTATCTATTAATACTCACTATTCATAGAATACAATTTATTCTCATACGTAAATCACAAAGAGAAAGGAAGGCCTAACGGAATTACTGGGATCAAAAAATACTAAAATTGTTCCGCGACACTACTGCTAAAAAGTCCTACTAGTTCCGCCACGGAACTACTGGGAATTCGATTTCCCATTAGTACCGTTAACTACCGGAAAAGAATCCCACTAGTTCCACCAGAGAACTGGGAATAAACAGATTTTGCAAGCGAGCGATCCTCCAGTCACATGTATCTGAAGTAACACAATACAGGTACACTAAAATGAAACAAAATCTGGCAGTAATTACTTAAACTTTTATTTTTTACAAAACACATTGGTCACGGAAAACAAATACCCATTATATCATCTATACCCATACCCATAAGTCATATATTATACATATACTTACACGCAAGTATTGCATCTTAAACTCAGTCTAATAAGTCAACTGTTTAACAAATGAAATCAATAAACTCAGTCTAATAAGTCAACTGTTTAACAAATGAAATCAAAACATTGCTGAAAGCGCTTTTTCATCTATAGATCCACTAAGGTTATGCAACTGTAAAATGCAGCTTGTATGTGTGCTACACACAATAACAATATCTCACGTACAGTCGGCATCAAAAGTAAATGCTGATTGGACAGATATCGAAGTTTAAATCTGAATTAAAACCGTCTATTTATCGTAATCAAATTTTAAAAATATTTTACCAGAGTCCATTGAGTAGTTAATCAGCATTTTCATTAAGAAATATAAATTTCTTTGCTCAAATACTAAATGATCATCTACTTTGACGCTGATTATACGTTGCTTATAGGTGCGCGCATTCATCTAAGCTGGTACCTACTACTATACCTTGGTGGAATTGTTACATACATTTTATTTAGTAACAATAAAACTAAAAGTGGCTTGTTTACGATTGGTAATGAGAACTAATTCGTTGATCATTTTATATTTTATCACAAATATGTATACAAATTACATAACAATGGGCTTTATGGTGCATTTTATAAGTGTCAGGTACTTGTTTAGTAAGATTTTTTTCCGGAAACACGAACACATTCACATTATAGCAGTAAGACTACTTTTATTAAAATGACTCTATCGTTTGTCGATAGCAACGTAACGGTGGAAGGTAATTTTATTTGTTTTAGAAGTCTCTAGATAGATATAGGGTAATTTTAACGATCACTCGTTATACAGAAGGCGGTAAAACTTCTTTACACAATTGTCAAATTTCATAAGGCCTAGTGTGCATATCGCCCGCACAAATTCAAAACTCACACAGAATAACAGTCGTAACATATGTGGCGACCCCTGTTGAATGCGGAAATACATAATTCTATTCTGTACAGCTGCTGACAAATTTTGTTGTCAAAAGCTGTGGGCAACTTTCTAGTTCCAGGGAATACAAGATGTACGACTGACGACCGACTTAAGACTGAACAAGTGATAAAATATAATATGAACTAAAAATTTATTGTATTTGAATGACTTTCTCAGATCAGCTCTATACTATAGTTAAATGATTGTACAGTCTTAAACTGACTCATCAAAGTGATTACTACAAGATGTTAGCAACTAAACTCCATCGCAATCTGTACCTGCTTCTCCTCTCTCGCTTTGAGAGGCAAAGATGTTATGAAGATAAGAAATAATTACGAAATCCTACCAATGGTTAATTCTATAATACCTTTATAAATACAATAATTAAAATACGGTAACGACGTAATATGTAGGACTTAATGTCGGCCTTACGATCAAGAGGACCTGGGTTCAAATCCTGGCCATTACACCTACTCCTATCACAAGCAATTTAGGTTAGGTGGAGGGGTTAATACTCTTTTTAAAAAATGTAAAAGAAATATTTTCTGGGTTTTTTGAAAAATATTATAATGTAGTTTGGTTAAGGTTATTCCTATTCAAACTTTGCAACTTCAAATCGGTTACTCCCGCATATTTTATCTTGTTATATTAACATGAATATCCAAAGAAGGGTCTTCATGGGGGCCAGGTTGATAATTGACTCTAGCCAAATTATAATCAGCTTATGTTTATACCATCACTCGTGAGTTACTGATATTTATCTTGAAGGCCATATGAATAACTTTAAACTTTCAAGACTTAGCTTAGTAAGATTCGAGACCTTAATTCTGCAATTTGTATGTACTTTACATACAAATTTCTAATTTGTTCGAAATGAAATCCTTGGGTTGTAAATATTTAAAATATTTATCAGGCTAGGGTACACGGCAATCGCCCTCATGATTTACAACCCAAGGACTTCATTTCGAACAAATTCGAAATTCCTGAACAAAATTCTGTTTATATGCCTAAAAATCGAACGAATTTCTCTATATTTATCACTCACCCCGCACAAATTCTGTATATTGGCCCCCGTGAAAGGCATTCTGTATCCGCGCCGTCCGTTGAAGCAATACAATTCAAACATATTGCCATCTGCTTGCAATACTGCAATACTAGTTCTGTTCCGTCTCTGACGTCAATATTGAGTTATCGAGTCAAATTTTTTTGAGACTTAACTGACTAAGATACTTTTAATAGCAATATTAGGAATGATGTAAATAAATGGGCATGTACATATATTAGGGTAAGACTTCCATAGTGTGGTTGCAAAGTTAAGACCAGTCTCTGAATGTAACCATGGTTGCAACCATAGCTCATAAGAAGAATAGTGGTGGGCAGATGGTCGATAGAATATTTTTGCCACGATTATACAACACATGAAATCTTATACCACAATAAACGAAGAAGAAAATGGTTGTTAAACATAACATAAGGTACGCGGGTAACCACTGAAAAAGAACAGTAGTTAATTCGCATACTTCCCCACTGACTAACTAGCATGCACAACTAGTTGTGCGGTCGGGAATGCACGTCGATTGCGAATCGAACATCCTTATCCACGGCAAAACCAGTTGTGCAGTTCAACATCTAAGAAATATATTATGGATATATCGATGTATCTGCAGTAATATTCACTTTATATAATCTATGGTTGCAACATATAATAAAGTAACAGCATAAACAAAAATAATGATACGGTAAAACATTATTAACCTTAATTGCTAATTAACAACTCTGTGTGAGCAAATATACTTTAAAACAAAAAATACTCGCTTACATTAAAATATTATATATATATATATTATATGCTGACAACAGTGTTGCCAGAATGAAATTATAATTGAAGAGATAGTTATTATAAATGAAGAGATAGTAACATGTCTAGGAATTTAACATTTTTGAAGTTTATTATAAACTTCTGACCATAACAAAAGATATGTTTAGTAAACTTATTTAAATACAAGATCATGAAGTATAAACTTTGAGGAAAATCAATTATCCTACTAGATGATGTTAGATTCCATATAATGTTGCATGGACCTTGAGGGGTCCAGTGTTATCAGTAAACTACCAAAGACTAATCCCGTATGTCACAGAATATGGTCACTGAACCTACCACTCTGTAACCGGCTAGTTCATGCTTAGTTTACAGACTATTGATAGTAATAACCTATTTTGGCGTAATATAAAAAAATGAATTAAAATAAATGTTTGCCGCTTTACATCATGGAAAGACAACACATTAAGAAAAGAAGTAATAAGATTCTTTTAGGGTACATTTGTTTGTATATATCGTATAATATTTCTAAATTATAACTTTACACTGATGTGAAGTTGAAAGAGCTTCAAAGTTGTTTCGAAACAGGTCAAGCTAATGTACACTACCTCAGAATTCAAAATAATCCGTTAAATTCGGAATAGATAACTTTTAATTTGTGACTTGCGGAACGGAAACGATAGAGATGACTTTCAGTCAGTGACAGCTGTCATTGAATTCGTATAATTAAACGTCAAACAGAATGACGTTTAGAGCATAGTGTACAAATAGGCCTTCGTTATAACGATTTTAAAATCGGAATTTATTTAATAATATAACGTTTAACAATTAATGCAACGTGTCGAGCCTTGGAATGGTTTTCAAATAATTAATATGAATATAATACAAACCACCCTTAAATAAATAATACATCTAAATTGCACTAGCTAAATTTTACCGTTAAATGTGTATACAGTTTAAGGTAAAATCGTTTTTTTTTCGCCACAACATAATCGCCCATAATAATAAGTTCGTAGTTAAAATTATAAATATTGTTTACGGCGAGTGTGCCTGCACGAGACAAGTCAATAAAAACCACTACTCGTTACAATTCAATTTATAAAATGATGTACTTTTATATATTTTATCAAATGGACATAAAAATCTAAAACCAGCGGGTATGGTGAAAGAAACGTCGTAAGACAGTTAATCTGAATCTTACATTAAACTGTATAAACTACATATTTATTTGAACAAATTTGATCACTGAATTTATACAAAAACAGCCGTGTTTTTATAGATACGATATTGTACGCCCAGTTGTAAAAATACATCCCTTTCCTTAGTGCGAGATTACACTACTACCTCACACTGCCGAGGAATAAAATCATAAGATTATCACTGCTAGCTTTCCGATTTACATCATTTTTTTACGCACACACATACAGCTCTACTTGCACATATTCGCACTTGCTAGGTTAGCTGCGTTAATGTGTTGTGTATCTATGGTATCCTCTGACGTCCTAGTTTTTGGTAGTTAGTTTCAATTACATGATAAACAGAATTATCCCCTTATTCGGATTGATTACCCTTATTAACGTTAACACGCGCGTTCATATTAGCCGACATCCACCGACCATTCACGTTACGACTGTGAAATTAAAACTCTTTACCAAACAGAATAATGCCCTTGATTCAATTCATCAACGTGTCACGTATAGTCCCGGCCACAAGTATTTCTTGTACAACTGAGCGCACGCACACAATTTGCTATTCATATATTATAATTATTCAGCCGATACATGTATTCATTTACTTAACGTGAACACACTATGCACGATCATCGAGCTATTTTATTTTTAACTTCATTTATTTAATAGTCTATTAACATTAAGGAGCTTGGACTGTGAAAGGCGAACGTGGCAGTGGAATTTACATCTTATTGCAATAATTTTAAGTATTATTTTTATATGATAGATTTTGCAAGGACACGTAGTATGCGAAAAGTGCTAGTGTATAACTGCGCTATCCACTGGATATAAAACCAAGAGTAAGTGCCCCACAGCTTTGACTTGCGTGCCACAATCTATAATACGAAAACCTCGTACAACTCAGCGTTTGGGCTGGCACGTCGTCGGTAAGAAGAGTACGGTTAAGATCGACTAACTTCGATTCTGTAGAGCGTTCTCTCTGTCGTATATCGGACTGATAGTTTGATACCTTTATAATTAAACTGTCAGACACAACAACACATTGATGACCCAAATTTGTCACAAAAGTCGGCCGGGTGCTTACGGCGTACCACTGTGCACGATTGCGAAAAACCCTCCATAGTAATCCAATTTCGGTTTGATTGCGTTCAGGGGTCAGCAAGTGCATAGCCGGGCAGGGGGATTGTGGTCGCAGCACTAGTGGGACCGGTGGGTGTCACGCGGTGGTGCGACGACAATCCTCTTTTGATGAGGCCGTCAAGCTGGTGACCCTCTTTCCTGAGACTTTACCTTCTCAGCTTACCATCAGGCGAGGTGAAGTCAAATTGACGTGTCCTAAATATAAAAAAAAAAAAAAAAAAAAGAAGCAACCCGATCTTATCCGGTCTCTCTTCCTCCCGACGTGCCAACCCGAGCACCGGGTTCTGTAACTCTATTATATTAGAGCCAATTTAGATCAGGCGCAAAAATGCTCGAACTCCTAGTGTTAATTAAATATCAACATTATTACATTTAGACAACGCTGAAAATAGTATGACACATTAAAATCTTATCCTCTCGTCTAAATATAATAATTTTAGTACATATTTAGGTAACACTTAATAACACGCAATCACGGCACTGTTTTTAGTGACGTGATTGGTCGTAATATGTAAGAGTTTGGCGACTAATAAGCAGTTTAATTGCACTTCTTAATTTTAGATACTATGGTTCTATACCTACATAGACTCTAGTCAAGGAGATCACTGCTACGAAATGTGTCCTCGAAACTATATAATAGAAATACTTATGTTAGCACAAAATTGACCTACAAGTGAAATATATATAAAAATTAGCCAGAACAATAGCTTTATACCAAAGAGAACATACAAGGTGTTGCAAGACTAAGATGTTTTGATATATTCTTTAATTTAGTTACAATTAATTCTACACTTTATTACTTACGCAACACAGTCCAAACTCCCTTGCAATTAGCCTAATAACATCACTTCCACGCGAGTTTCAGCATCTTCCTCGACGCAAAGTATTTGGTGCTATATGTGGCCACTATTAAGGCGGTGAGTACTATTGTGATTAAATAGTAATCGAAGTCATCCTTTAGTAGATCAAATGTTTTTGAAGGCGCTACCCGCGTGTAGAACAGGTCTGTGGAAAACAAATATATTAGTAAAATCTATCGGTTTGGATTTTGTTTGAGACTCGTAGCGTAGCGAAGGCATTATCTACATGTTAATGAGTTGCCAGCTGAGCAGAATGGAGTGTAATTTGGCGACCTTCAGTGGTGGAGTAAAAAATAGTAGCTTAGTGGTTCAGCAGGCGGCCATACGATCGAGAGGTCCCAGGTTCAAATTTTGGTCATTACACTACCGGCGTAAATCCTCTCCTAACACAAGAATTGCAGCATAGCTGGGGGGGTTAGAGGGAATATTAATAATTTCGGTTACTAATATTCTAAAAAAAAACTTGAGTTTGTAGAACTTTCTAGCGTAGCGGTAGAACGTTCGACTGCTAAGTCGGAGGTCGCGCGTTGGATTCCCGCTCAGTGCAAATATTTGTATATGTCTATTTGCATTGGTTTGGGTGTTTCTATGTATAATATGTATGTATTTACAAAAAAAAAGTATTTTAAGTATGTTTATCAGCATTCTGGAACCCATAACACAAGCTAGTTAAGCTACGCTTATATTGGATCTAGATAGCGCTGTGTAGAATGTCCTAGAATATTTATATTTATTCGTTCCAAGTCTCCTCGGCTAGCTACTGCAATGATAGTTCGTCTCTAAATCTGTTTGGGACAGCCAGACTTACGCCGCATCGTAGTTAGATTGAAAAGTGGACCCTGAATTGTAAAACGGGCTCGGAGAATGGTGTGGCTCACCCAGGCCGGTGACGAGCACGAGGCTGGTGGACTCCAGGCCGGCGGGCGCCGTGTGTATCCGCTGGGGCCGCGCCACCGTGCGGTTGTAGTTGAGGCGCGCCTCGGCCGGCAGCGGCACGTCGGGCGCCGGCGGGGGCAGCACGCCCCCCTCCACGTCAGGGTTGGCCCCCCGCCGCGCCTCCAGGTACACCCACGGGACCTCCACGACAGCGCCGGACGTCAGCGCCACTGGGGACCGCATACAGAAATCGGTTACGAACAGGGGGCTACTGAGAAATATTGGCAGCTTCGGGCCAACACGAACGAAAGACGTAGCATTTAGCCATGTGTTCAAGCACAAGCGCCTGATAAAGGAATTGAACCTATTTGCGTGTTTTGTTGCCTTCCATAATGCATAGGCGTTATTCTTTAATGAGTACGCCACCTACCTACATTGTCACTTTAGAACTAACCTTCTCACAGTCAACACGATGTATTTATTAAAAATAATTAAACCAAGTCAAAAATCAATTTGGAGTTTCAATTTGAAGCTCCATTATGTCCACGGAGACACCATGTAAGTACCATGAAGTAATTTAAGATTGCTTCTGTTAGGGTTTAAGCATAACCGAAATTTCACGTGCCGTCTTCGGATCCGATTTTAGGTTTAATGTGTGTTACGAAACCGATTGTTCCAAACTTTGGTCCGCAAATGCGGATGTTTCATTGTAGGGACTACAGATCCAGACGTAAAAAAAAGGCCTACAAATCCCTAATCCAAGTATACAACTAGTGAATAAACCATGCCATAGGTAATGAATGGGAGTCGTAAAAGTACAAATTGTGAACACGTGACGTCTTAAACGTTCTTCAACTTTAAAAAAATATTTTTGTGTCGTTTTATTGCATTAAGCAGTCAATTCATTCATTCATATCAGTTTAAAGTTGGCACATATCTTTAAAAATGAAGAAATAATCGCCTGGACATACTAAACGTCAATAAGCGTCGGTAGCTTAGTGGTTAAGGAGTCAACGATCGAGAGGTTCCGGGTTCGAATCCTGGCCATTACACTACCGACGTGAACCCACTCCTAACACAAGCAATTTAGCTTAGCTGGAGGGGTTAGGGGGGATATTAGTAATTTCGGTTACTAATATTCTTTTAAAAAAAAAAAAGAAAAAAAAAAGTTTCTACCTTGCAGCAGTGGACTAGAATAGGTTGATGATGATGATGATGATGATGATGATATATCTTTCCGAGTGGATGACTCAGATGCTAACGGCCGTACTATAGTTTTTAATGAGTTCACTTTTAAATAATCGTTATAACAAGACCAAATTAACGAAACGAGCTCTGAGATGGAAGCCCTGGGTCCGAGATCAACGCTAAGATGATGACTCACATAGTATATGTTTGTCCGTCAGCGACCGTTCTGTGGTGGTGGTGGCGGCGGCCGTGGCCGAGGCGGGCAGCACGTAGGCGTGGCGCGACACGCTGGGCGCTCGCGAAGACTCCAGCGAGCTGAACGCCGCGCCTGCCGCTAGCCAACGCTGTTTGCCTTCGTACAGCTCCATAGTAGCTGTCAAATATAAATTTATGTTTCAAAAGACTCCTTAAGGCCTTCAAACCTAAGGTGGGAGAAATTTGATGATACAAATTTGTCACAAAATTCGGCCGGGTGGGTACCACCGTGTACGATTGCGAAAAACCCTCCATAGTAATCCAATTTCGGTTTGATTGCGTTCAGGGGTCAAGATCTTCGGCGCCCCAATCAACCTCACCTGCCTGGCTTGCACTTGCTGCTAACGGACGAGGTTAAGGATTTCCTCTCGGGGTAAGGAGGTCATACTGCAGTCGCAACCAGAAATGTCGGATAAGCTAAATCTTAAGCAGAAGAAGTAAACGGACCCCGGGCGTCGAGGTGACATCCTCGGACGCAACCGGGAACTAAGCTAAAGTGATGACGAGTGTGAGAACTTTCATAGCGCGATACAGAAACAGTGCTGTAGTAGCACGGCTTATTTTCGTTAGATGGCGCTGTATGTACGGTATTGTTTTCAGGCACGGCGCCACCACGTGTGTAGCGACATACTACAAACTCACCCAGCTCCGTGCGGCGATGCTTGTCGTTGTAGTACAGGTAGGCGACGTAGTGGTCCGTGTGCACGGCCAGCGGCGTGGCGCGCGCCCGCCTGTGCGCCTGCGCCGCCACCAGCGCGCCCGACGCCGCGTCCAGGCACAGCGCCACCACCACGTCTGCGGACCCGCGAGACCTCAGCGTCAATAGGAAGCGGTAAGGAAAGGAACAGGGGGTCTATGGGCCCCATCAAATCTTCGGAAGCCTAGCTAAGTCACCTGCAAGCCGGTACGCCTTCTGAGTGACGGTCGAGGGTAAGGCTGTAACGTTGTGGATTCTTTACAAACCAAATTAAAATTATATCCATAAATTAATCGATATTTTAGTATGTTTCTATAAATTATTACTAATAATCTATGGTTGTGCGAGCGAGATTGGACAACACTAGCCCACTTATCAACTGACGGCTCTTAAATCGTGCCTTTCCTTGACAACCTTCGCCGAGGAAGGTCACTTTGACCCCGTGGCCAACTGCTGTCGGCTCCGGGGTCTTCGCACCATAATGGCGGTAGCGAGGCACACCAGCGGAGACCCTGGCACGCCGGCAACACCACTAGCCACGTGTCCACTAGCTAAGTGCATACTACCAACTTTGCACAACGGACCGAACAACACCACGGCAGAATATTTATTACGAATCCATTCCCTGAGATTCATTATTTCCAATACCTAATATAAATGTATGTAACGATCTCTTACACCGATTATAATCCAATATATTGTAATCGACCCTTTTATTTATCTCTGCTCGCCCTAGCCGGTAGTTAGTATCAATACATTAATTATCTAATTAAATTTTACAGTTCAATTACATCACCGTAACTTCATTTAAAAAGCTTCTATAAAACCTCAACCGTTACAAGGCCTTACACTATACATAAAAAAAAAACTAAAAAAAAAGAATTTCCGTCAGGGCCGCGTAGGCCTTAAAATAAAAATAAGCCAAGTTCCATTTCAGGATCGACAGCATTTAGAATTGGACCTATTGGACTCTCCCCTAGTTTCTTACGTTAGAAGGTATACAGACGGACTAACACAAATATTATATCTATTATAAAGTAGGAGAGCACACTCTGTGCTCCATAGTGCAAGCTTCGGATGTTCCCGGAATTGATACCTGAATGATAATCTATGGAAAATCCACAAACTGAAACTCACCTTTATGTAAAGCGTCCGGGCCCTCAGTGACGAACAGCACCAAGTTAGGGTTGATGTACTTGTACAGTACACTCCGGTCCGGCAACACTCGGCCGGGCGAGTGCACTCTCTCGCCCGGCGCCTTGCCGGCCACGGTCACGATACGGTGACCAGAATTCGGGCCTCCGCCTAAGTGGGTTAGCCACGTCTTTTGGGCTATTAATGACTGTAAAATAAAAAATATGTAAATACAGTGTACCGAGCCCCACCAAGATATTTGCGGACCAAGCTAACCTCACCTGCTGACAGACGACTGACCGAGTTAAAAGCCTCGGCTGCAATAGTGATCAAGGATAAAATAATTTTCGTTTTATTTTTATACCGCCCCCGCTGGTCGGCGGGGGGTATCCTAAGAGATTTCCGTACGAAATAAAAAACATTTCCGAGTAAACTTTTAAAATCTCACATCCAAATATATCTGTACACAGACTATAAATGTTAAATAGTTTCGCTAAGACAGTTAAATTGACACACGGAAAAATAAACATTGTACCAAGGTACTAAATTTTAAAAATTAGCCTTGTCGCTAAATCCTTGAGAAAAAAGATTAAGATTTCACATAAGTTGTTTTTTAAGAGTAGTGAAACCATTAAATATGATGATGATAATTTTTTTTCCTGGTAATTTCAGATGCATTAAGATATGTTCCGTTATTGAACGTGGACTCTTGACATGTACAGTTTGACGTCACGTTTCATTACTGCCGCTTAAACCAAATCTAAACAAGGAGGAGAAGGTGAACTTCGGGTTACGATACCCATTCGAGTATTCTGACATAACTTTACGCCCATATCCCCGAAGGGGTAGGCAGAGGTGTATTACACACCCACGATTCGCCAGTTATGTTTTTAGGTCCCAATGTAATAGGGGGCGAGCCTATTGCCATCCACCGGGCACATAATTAAGCAAGCGATAATTAACATTTCAATACACACATAACTACGAAAAATCAAGGTGTGTGCCTGAGGCGACTGGGGGGCCGAACTCGAGGCCTCGTCTCGGCAAGCCATTACGTACGACGCTGGGCTATCGCCTAAAGCTATATCTTGGGTCGACTCACCTTGCCGTCATACAGTATAGCGTACCCCTGCACTGTGGCAGTCGCCCTCTCCGCTACATACATAAACATATTTTCTACCAGCGGTGTCGCTGATAAAGGCAAAATCTGTAACAAGAATCTTTTATTTTTATCTTATACTAGCGGTTCGTCCCGGCGTCACCGAGGTCCTGACTATACCCGTGAATCTTCCAAAATTTTAGTTCACATAAACCTTGTACTGACAAATCATTCACATTGGTCAAGCTATTCTAACGATTTGAGCTTAGCAACAAATTTAGCGATCCATTTTTGAGCTGAGAGTGAGACTAAGTCGAGCGAAAAGCTCTCTATACTCCACTCGGTGTATTTCGGTTGTGACGCTACTCCTCCTAAACTAATAGACCAATTTTTATCAAACTTGGCATGTAAGTACAACTTGATACCCGGAAGGTTTAGAAAACATAAAATTGAAAATCGAACATACCATGGGGAATAATGAATGAATGAATATCTTTATTTACAAGCAACAAAGGCTCAATATTTGTTAGTATTACTTGTCTATGTTAGTAAAATAAAAGTATAAAAATTCAAAATTTACGAAGGCCATTCCTGCACCATCCCCCCCCCCCCTATGGCGATCATGTTCCTACAATAATGATGATAATAATAATGACCCTACAAGCTGCCCCCGCAAGACCTCACCCGGCTGGTGGACCACTGCGAAAGGGAAAGGGTGGAGGTCATAATTGGGGCCGACACCAATGCTCATCATCCGCTATGGGGCATGAGCACTCAAAACGACAGAGGTAAGTCCCTTGTTGAATATCTTTTCACTACTAACCTTACCTTACTAAACACCGGCTCTGAACCGACCTTCGTCACCAAAAAGAGCCGTACGATTATTGATTTAACACTAGCTACTGAAAACGCAGCGGAAGCCATCATGGGCTGGCACGTCTCCAAGGAGGCATCCTGCTCAGACCACAGGTGGATTCGCTTCGATCTACAGGCGGGGACACTACAAACTCTGCCAAAACGCAACCCGAGGAAAACCGACAAGGTGAAATTTGAGCAGCATCTGGCAAATAGACTTGCTCAACAGCGCTCACCATTGACTCTCGACAACATCATACAGATTGAGGAACAGGTAAACCACCTAACCAAATCTATAATAGACAGCTATCACATAGCATGCCCAGAAACCCTACCTCCCAAAACCCCAGGCAAACAGCCATGGTGGGGCCCAGAGCTAGAGCGCAAGCGAAGGAAGGTTAGAAGGGCTTTCAACAGGGCTATGAATACTTGTGCAGATGAAGACTGGGACGCCTATCGTTCAGCCAAATCCAGCTACAAAAAATGTATTAGATACCGAAGCAAACAGGGATGGCGAAAATTCTTTGGGAACATAGAATCATGCCAACAAGCAAACAGGGTAAGGAAAGTCCTAGCGCAGACAAAACCGATGGCACTGACCGCCCTTAAAAAACAGGATAATACACTCACAACATCGCTAGAAGAGTCTAGACGCGTACTCATCGAAACCCACTTCCCTGGATGCGTCTTCACGACGACAATCAACTGGCACGATGAAACCATAACACCTACTGCCCGAGACTGGCAGTACGCAAACAAAGTGGTCACACTGGAAAAAGTCCAGTGGGCCATCAGTAGTTTTCACCCTTATAAGGCAGCTGGCCCCGACCGAATCATCCCTGCTATGCTACAGTGGGGCGACAAACTAGTCGCAAGCAGACTGGAGCGTATCTTTAAAGCCTGTTTGGCACACAGATACGTTCCAAAAGGATGGCGGGAAGTAGGAGTAATTTTCATCC
The DNA here is from genome assembly GCA_946251805.1 of Cybosia mesomella. Taxonomy (NCBI): domain Eukaryota; kingdom Metazoa; phylum Arthropoda; class Insecta; order Lepidoptera; family Erebidae; genus Cybosia; species Cybosia mesomella. The sequence continues at coordinate 27,910,971 of OX276400.1, read as the reverse complement.
CGAAGCCAGGAAAGGGTGACTACACAAATCCCAATGCACATCGACCAATCAGTCTGACCTCCTTCATGCTAAAGACCATGGAACGCCTATGCGAGAGGGAGCTGAGAAATGGTGCACTAAAACAGCTACCCCTACATGCAAACCAGCACGCATACAGCTCCGGTAAGTCTACGGAATCAGCCCTCCATCTGGTAGTCAGCCGGATAGAGGAAGCGATCGAACAAAAAGGCTTCTGCCTAGGAACGTTCATTGACATCGAAGGAGCTTTCGACAAAGCCAGCTTCACCAGTATTAAGGCCGCCCTGTCAAAACATGGAGCGGAACCGGTACTAACAGACTGGATAACAAACATGCTCAGCAAAAGAGTAGTTCGCCTTGGGGAAGAAGATCAGACAGCTCTGATAGCCAAAGGCTGCCCGCAGGGTGGAGTTATCTCTCCCCTTCTGTGGAATTTATTGATAGATGACCTAATCACAAGGCTGAACAAAAACCGCGACTACACAATAGGCTACGCCGACGACCTAACAATCCTTATCTCAGGGAAGGTAGCGGGAACGGTCTGTAACCTAACCCAACAAGCCTTACGCATCGTAGAAAAATGGTGCAGGGAATTCGAACTATCGGTGAATCCGAACAAAACCGAGTTAGTAATGTTTACGAACAAAAGGGTATTAGGCGAATACCGATTACCCAAACTCTTTGACACGGAACTCCAACTGTCAAAAGAGGTAACCTTGGCGTTATTCTTGACAGCAAGTTAAAATGGAGTAGCCACCTAGACAATAAATTACAAAAGGCCGGCATTACCTTCTGGCAGTGCAGAAGAATGATTGGTAAAAAATGGGGGCTATCACCGAAAATCATCCTGTGGCTTTACGAAACAGTAATCCGCCCCATGATAGCGTATGGCGCTATCGTCTGGTGGCCAAGGACCGAAAACAGCACAATAGCGGCTAAACTACAACGGACCCAAAGACTAGCCTGCATGGCAACCACTGGATGCATGAAATCTACCCCCACCGCGGCAATGGAAGCCATGCTCGGACTCCCACCCTTGGATCTGTTCATCCGCCAAGAAGCAACAGCTGCGGCTATACACCTGAGGGCACTCAACCTATGGAGCGAGAGAAACACACGACACACCTCACTGCTCACAGATCTCATAAAGGAGATACCCGGGATAGGAGCAATGAATGATCGTGTACCCAAACAATACGTTTTCGACAAAAAATACAAGATCCAACTTCATGAGGACCACCGCTGTGAGGCTTTATGCCCAACGAAATTACGCATTTTCACAGATGGATCAAAAACTGGAACAGGCACCGGGGCCGGCGTTTTCTCGGAGGACCTAAATGTATCCATTTCAACACCGCTGGGGACCCATAACACAGTATTTCAAGCTGAATGCATGGGGATTACCCTGGCAGCTTCAGCGGTAATGGCCAGGAGAGTGGAAGGCCACTCAATACGCATACTCTCCGACAGCATGGCCGTGCTGCAAGCTTTAAACAGCCACATTATAAACTCGGGACTAATTTTGGAGTGCCATCGTAAACTGAACCAAATAGGCCATTCCAACAACATAACGTTGCAATGGATTAAGGGCCACAGCGGCTCGCGCGGCAATGATGCAGCAGATGAGCTTGCCAGGAGAGGATCTGACATGGTGGTAATGGGACCTGAGCCCATAATACCGATCCCCTTTGCATACCTACGAACTATAGTAAACAAACGAACGAGAGATCAACACAACAGCTATTGGACAAATCTGGAAGTTTGCAGACAGGCGAGGGAAGCACTCCCCGTGCTTGAAAATAGACTGACCAGGCGTCTTCGACAACTGACCAAACGGCAACTGCGCACGACCACAGCTGCCATCACGGGGCACGGGTCCTTCAATAAACACCTTTTTATTTTAGGAATCACCGACAGCCCTCTCTGCAGAGCCTGCATGAGAGAGGAAGAAACAGCGGCACACGTGCTCCTACACTGCCCTGCAACCGCCACATACAGGGTTAAGTACTTCGGAAATACAGGTACGCTCCGGGAGATTGCCAGCAGCGTGAATAGCCTGCTGGCGTTCTTCAATGAGTTGGGGTGGATCGAGTGAAATGCCCACCCTCACGCAAAAACCGCGCCTTGTCGTGGAGTTGCGGATACCAGCTCGCGAAACCATACCATACCATACCAATGACCCTACAAATTTTCAAAATCTGATTTCTTCAAAATGATCAATGTTGAGACCACGATTTTGGCGCCAAAATGTGCAACTTAACTAATGGCTTAAGCCAGAAAAAGAAAATTGAAAATCGGTCTAGCAACGGAGGAGTAATGATCGAAAAAACAATTGAAAAAAAATTGCGCGTGAATTGTAGGTACTCATGTAGTGCACTCTCAGCTCAACATTGCAACAGCATTGCATAAACATAAACGTAACGTCACGCCTGTATCCCGAAGGGGTAGGCATAGGTGTATTACACACCCACGATTCGCCAGTTATGGTTTAGGTCCCAATGTGCCATCTACCGGGCACATTACTAAGCGAGCGATAATAACCATTTTAAATACATACATAACTACGAAAAGTCAAGAGGTGTGTGCCCGGGGCGACTGGGGTTCGAACTCGAGACCTTGTCTCGGCGTCTCGGCAGTCCGTTACGTACACCACTGGGCTATCGCCACTTTGCGCCCCTAGTTATTTTAGTAGTATATTATATTCTAGGTAATTTTGTTAAAAATAGGAGTGTGTTAAATGTTATCATCCTCCAAGCCTTTTCTCAACTTAGTTGGGGGTCTGCTTTTCAGTCTAATTACGGAGCGGCTGAAGTTCGATATTTTTCGTGAAGCGTCTGCCATCTGACCTTCACAACCCATTGGCGATATCTAAATTCTGTAGTTAGATCAGTTGTCGGCCTTTTTAGAGCTCCAACTACCCGTAACGACTGCCATAGATGTTCGTGTCGCAACCGGGACCAACGGGTTAACGTGCTGTCCGAGGTATACAGTGTGTTAAATATGTTTTGACGGCCTCTGTGGCGTAGCGGTAGTGTATTCGACTGCTACGACAGGGTGCGCGGGTTCGATTCCCGCTCAGTGCAAATATTTGTATGCATGAATATGTCTATTTGCATTGGTCTGGGTGTTTCTATGTATAATATGTATGTATTTACAAAACAAAAAAAACACAGGGGAAATGGGTAAAATGACCCACTATAGAAGGGTTGATCACCCGCCAGGTCATCGGCGTCCCCGTTGGAAATAATAATAATAATGTATAATATGTATGTATTTACAAAAAATAAATAAAAAAGTATATAAGTATGTTTATCCGCATTCTGGAACCCATAAATAATAATAGTTAAACTATGCTTACTTTGGGTCTAGAGAGCGCTGTGTAGAATGTCGTAGAATATTTATTTATTTATTTCTTACTATTTTTTTTTAAAGTGAAACTTTTATTACATCGTTTCAAACTTTTTCGTCTGTGTGTTGCATGTCGCGTGACGGTCGGCTGCAGAGTAGGGATAAAGTGAAAGGCGCTCGTCATAGCAGCCAAGGCCAATATGGCGGCGCCTATAGTTCGCAGCAGCTGACCGTGTAGTGTATAGACTATTACTCATTTGTGCCAGTGCTCCACGCTATTTTGTATGTTTTTGTCAGTGTTTAATGTAAATGTTGTTTGTCAGTGTTTAATGTAAATGTTGTTATTTTTTAGTTAAATGTATATAATGTGAAAAAAAGTTTCACTTTTACCGTGGTTTCATATAACCACACAATCTTTTTCGCTTTTAAATATATATTTTTTATATTTAGTCCGTCAAATTGACTGCACCACGCCTGATGGTAAGCTGAGGTGAAGTCCAAAAAGTAGTGGCCACCATTTCCAGAGATTGTCCCTAGAATGGTGGCCCCTACTTGACGGCCTCAACAGATGTTTTTTCACGCCCCGCTTAAAGAGCCCAGGATTGTAGGTAGAAGGGAACACGTGTGTGGGTAAAGCGTTCCAGTGCTTTATGGTCCGACAAAAAAAGGAGTCACCAAACCGCTTGGTACTTAGTACTTGATACTTTTACCGCGAATAAATAAATATAAACAATTACCTGCACATTTTCTTCCTTATCTAACAATATAAGCGCGTGTAACTTCTCATTGTCAGGTTTATGCAGCAATGCTACTTGTAAGAGTTGTACGTCGAGCTGTAGTAGGCGTTCGCCTATCAACGCGCCCGTTATCGGGTTCAAACTGATGATTAGACCATTGCTCGTTTCCTATAAAACAAAACAACAGTAAATGACTGATGCGAGTGTCCCATAGAGAAAGATAAAAGATTATTAATAACCGAAGTTACTAGTATTTACCCCTTCAGCTAATTCAATTAAAACGTTTTTAAGCATTTTGTATGCTTACTTTTTCTAAAGATTTAGATCGGAAAAAGAGAACATCTAGAACGGGACTTATTTATTTATTTATTTATTCATGTTATACATAATACATATATTTAAATGTAAATTTATCCTGTAAACCTAGATTAGGTTTGTGTAGGATAAATAGTTCTCATTTTAAAATATTACAATATATTTACATACTACATAAAACAAAACTTGAACCCGCGACCAATCCCTTACAGGCCTTAAGACGTATATAATATATCGGAGAATTTCGAATATCTGGGACGTGTCTAGATAGCCCTTCAGCTAAGCTAAATTGCTTGTTCTACATGATACTGTTGAAAGTTTACGCGAAAGTCACACATTGAAATAAAACTATTTTGATTCTATCGCGATTTATTTTTGATGTTATTTTTTACTTTACATTGATTTTAGTCTCCCCGCGACCATGGCTGCTGAAAAGCAACCTAAACGTCGGGATCAATGTAAAATATTAAATAAACATCAAATAAATCGCGATAGAATCCGTTAAAAATAGTTTTATTTCAATAAATTGCTTGTATTAGGAGTGGGTTCACGTCCGTAGTGTAATGGCCCGGATTCGAACCCGGGACCTTTCAATCGTGACGTCGACTCCTTAACCACTAAGCTATAAGTTTAGAATTCATGGATATCCATTTATTTAATTCATGTTTGTTAGAGGAATTTGATCCTTATGGTTCACCATATCGATTGATGCCATAAAGTACAGGAAGTTACTTTTCGGATTTCAGCCGGTTCGATTAACGAGTGCGGCAAGCGAGTTTGGGAAAATCTTCGAATGTAGATTTATTTCTTTTTAATAATAAAGGAATGTTTCCTTTAAGTAAAATTTGCTATCTGTATTAAGAGAACATTCCCTCAGGGTGGCGTTAAAAAATTCCACCCTGTAATTTTCCCACTAGCAACCCGGCTTCGCTTCGAAGAGAGATTTGATCCTTATGATTGGCCGTATCGATTGATACTACAGAAGTACAGGAAGTAACTTTTCCGGATTTCAGCCGGTTCAATTGAAAAGTAAGAGCAAGCGAGTTGCCGAAAATCTTCTTATGTAGATAAGTTTATTTTCAAAAATAAAGGAATATTTAGCTTGTGTTAAATTTGCTATCTGTACTCCTATAATGTACCCCCTATTAAAAAAATGTATCTCCTATTAAAAAATCCACCTGTATATTTTGTAATAGCAACCCAATCGGTTCTCTTCGATTTACATGAGTGTTTTTAACTCAAGTCATATAATATATAGCCAATGTCCATCGGGATAATGTACCTTTCAAATGGTGAAAGGTTTTTTCCAAGAAGCACAGTGGTTCCGAAGATTACCGTCTACATATAAACAAATTCACAAAATGCGGGCTCTCTCTTTATAATATAGATCTCACCTCGTGTTTCCCTACAATAGTTAGGTACGCATCGTTAGGTGGATGCCTTGTAGTCCTTCGCGTGAACACAACCACTCCGTCGGTATCAAGGTTTGGTTCATAGAGCTTCCATAGAATCGCTCCGGATAAGTTGTCCATGCCGAAGATCTGTGAATAAATATCAATATCTATTGATAGTTTTGTTTTAAATTTCATGACAACCGGTTGAGTAGTTAATGCGTAAAAGCGTAACAAATATACAAACTCACTTTCGCATTTACTCGTATATTATAAGACTTCACCTGCATTCTTTATGAGTTTATAAGCTATCTCTATGCCAAATTATAACCAAATTGATATAGGGAACTAGACGTGAAAAGGTATCACAGACAGGGGGTGTGTGTTGGGTAACCTCCTCGAGTGTCGCTCCGATTCCGATCCCGCTGCAGTCCGGGGGGAACGGAATCGGAGCGGCCGGTACACCCTGGGCGGCGGTCAATGGCTTCCCCTTCACCCCTTCATAGGGTTGGCATTGATCGTCGGCCAATACCCAACGTGGCGGGAACACATCGCTCTCCGTACTCCTCTGCTTTCAGAGGAGACAGGATGAGCGATGCTGTTAGTGGTGAGATGGCCCAGGGTCAGCCGGGGTGCGAGGGATATGCTCTATGGGTAACCTTATACCCCGGCGTCTGAAGACCCGAGACGGCGTGCGGTTTAAGTCGGTGCAAGCCCGACATAATGCCCCCGCTGGCCGGCGGGGGGGTATCCGAAGGGATTTCCGCACGATAAAAAAACAAAAAAAAAGGTATCACAGACAGATTCATTCACATTTATACAAACAATCATACTTCCTTCTCGTTGGGGTAGGTAGTAATATCGGTTCCGGAAACCGGATAAACATACTATATACTTTAATTTTTTTGTAAATACATATTATACGTAAAAACCCAGAACAATGCAAATAAATATATTCAAGCATATTAAATATTTGCACTGAGCAGGAATCGAACCCTCGCCCCCTGACGTAGCAGTCGAATGCACTACCGCCACGCCACAGATGCCACAGTAGGATCCTCACCTTGCCAACTTCAGTGACGAGCACGATAATCTTGTGCAGTCCGAAGTAATCCCTCACTAGCGGAGACGTGGCGTCCTCCTGCAGGCCCTCGCCCCTGTGTATGTTCTGTATCAGAGTCTGCAGCTGCTGGATCTGAGTCTGCAGGCGGCGGGAGAAAGCTGCCCAGATGGAACCTGGTAGAAGTTTTGTTTTTCATGAATATACACTACTAATATAATATGACATAATTTTTTAACGTTTGAAATATTTCGTGTGTTATTTTGTTTTGAATTTTGGTTTACGTCTAGCAAGTACTTACCACGCTTTTTTCATACAGTTTTTAATTTAGTCAGCCTATATCATTATTACAATACTGAGTGATCAAGGCTGAATATTTTTTTAAACTGCTAATACCTATTATGACCAACATAGTCTTGTCAAAGAAAGAAGCCATTCAAGTTGGCAACTACCCCGGTAAATAATATTTGTGTGACAAAGTAAAATGTCTTTTCATTAACAAGAATGACCAACTTGTCCAGTTAAATGTGAGATTTTACGACAATACATAAATAACACTTAGGTATCGGTAAAATGGGGTAAAATCCTATCGCTATCACCTCCCTTCTCTCGAAGGTAATGGAGCGTGTCATTAACATACAGCTCCTGAGATACCTTGAAGGAAACGATCTATTGAGGTACCGACAGTACGGCTTCCGCCACAGTCGCTCTACCGGTGACCTTCTTGTGTATCTCACACACCGCTGGGCGCAAGCCATCGAGAGTCAAGGTGAGGCACTAGCGGTCAGCCTCGATATAGCGAAGGCCTTCGATCGGGTCTGGCACAGAGGTCTTCTTTCGAAGTTGCCGTCTTATGGACTGCCCGAGGGACTTTGCGAATGGATCGCCAGCTTTTTGTCCAATAGAAGCATCCAAGCCGTCGTTGATGGCAGCTGCTCGGACCACATGGACATAAACGCTGGTGTTCCACAAGGCTCCGTGCCGACTCCGACCCTGTTCCTCCTGCATATCAATGACATGCTGTCTGATGCCTCCATTCATTGCTATGCGGACGACAGTACCGGGGACGCATTTTACACGGGCCGAGCTCGAATCCGTCGGTCCGCAGTGGAAGAAAGTCGCGAACAACTTGTGTCTGAAATCGAGACTACTCTCACAAGAGTGTCCGATTGGGGTAGACTAAACCTGGTCCAATTCAACCCCACTAAGACACAAGTATGTGCATTCACCGCTAAGAAAACCCCATTTATTGTAGCGCCACAATTCCTGGACACACCACTTAATATCTCTAAAAGTATCGGGATCCTCGGTGTCGACATCTCCAGCGAGGTCCAGTACCGTAGTCACCTGGAAGCCAAGGTCGAGTTGGCATCTAAGAAACTTGGGAGTGCTCAACAGGGCGAAGCAGTACTTCACTGCGGAGCAAAGACTTCTTCTTTATAAGTCGCAAGTCCGGCCCCAGATGGAGTACTGCTGTCACCTTTTTGCCGGAGCACCTAGATGCCAACTTGACCCGTTCGACTCGGTCCAAAGACGGGCGCTGAGGATCGTCGACGATCCCATACTTACAGGCAGTGTGGAACCGCTTAACCTTAGGAGAGATTTCGCCTCCCTGTGCGTTTTCTACCGCCTTTATAACGGGGTGTGTTCAGAAGAATTGTTTGATATGATGCCCACGGCTACATTCTATCATCGCACCGCTCGCCACAGACAGGGAATTCATCCTCACACGTTGCGACCGGAAACGGTGCGTACAGTTAGATATGAAAGGCACTTCATTCCGCGCACCCTCAGGCTGTGGAATGATCTCCCTGCTGTGGTTTTCCCAAGCAACTACAATATGGGGTTCTTCAAGTAGGGCATTAGAAGGTTTTTACACGGTCGGCAGCGCGAGTGTGACGCCCCTGGTGTTGCACACATCCATAGGCCGCGGTAACCGCTTCCCATCAGGTGGGCCGTGAGCTTGACTGCCACCTGAGTGGTATAAAAAAAAAATAGAGATCAAGGGGGTGAATAGTAATAAAATGGTCAGATAAATTGTGCAGTTATTATCTTCTAAGTAAAACTATGGACTATTTGAATGTAATAATTACTCGAACAATCGGATATTTTGTTCAGTACTTAAAATTTTCGTTTGTTCTCACTAGTTCTATTCATTAGTTCGATCGTCGAACTAGTGAGATTTTTTTTTTCAATAGTTCGACCGTCGAACTACCGAGACTTTTTTTTCTCATTTGTTCGATTATTACTAAATGATTTCGACGGAGCCCCGCCTCCCCCGGCTCCTATTTCCACATGCATTATTACAAGTGACCTAACACGAAGGGTTATTGCGGAGGTCTCTGCGAGACCCTTCTTACCTATATCTATCCGTGTCGGGGAGCGCGGTGAAAGTCTCACTAGTTCGACGATCCAACTAATGAATAGAACTAGTGAGAACAAACAAAAAAATTTCAGAAGAAAATATTCAAAAATTTCTAATGACCATTTTATTTCTATTTACCCCTTGATCTCTATTCACTCCATTTTACGGTTGAGTTTAGTTCACTGGGTGTACAGGCCCTACCAACACCTTAGGGCCCAAGACAACCTCACCTGCAAATCAGTGCACCTGCTAAACAACGAACGAGGCTCCGGCGCAGGGTTTCCTATCAGGGTTGGAAGGTCAGATGGCAGTCGCTCCGGAAAAGCCGACATACCAATAAAAAAAAAGAATAAGCGGACTCCGGGCTCCAAAGTGCAAACTTTGGACATAACTGGCTTATCGCTATGAGGATTATGATAGTTCACTTACACCTCCAACACTTAAGTGATGTGGAATCACTAAAATAATACTATTACATATAATTATTCCACTACCAGAACATAAATATAACAAAGTTGTTAAATAAAATACAAATAGTTACACTGTTCTATATTGTCGGTTTATTTACGAGGTCGGCAATTGACTCAAAAGCCTGGAGGTAAGGAATAAGAGTTAGCAAAATACTACATATACAAGCGTTTTAACTTGGGGTCTTAATGGAAAGAACACTATAAAAAGTGGATGCTTATAAATATATTACATAATACATAGTCATATATGCATATGCGTCTTTATAATTGGTACATAAACAAATGTGTGCAATGATAAATCTATAAATAAACAGAAAAGATAAAGATCAAGCTGAAATTAATAAAAATCGAAATCTGACATCTATAACATAAAAAATTATGACTTTTTTTGTCCAATTGTGGTTTAAACTACTGTTATAGAATCATGTATTGTATTCCTATGTCTCTGGACATACACACAATAATACCTGATCGCATTATTTCAAATATTTGGATTCAAGTTTTTACCAATTTTCACAGTAATGTGGTCAACTTAGCGACACCAGGTCACTATAAAAATAGAATAGGTTTTATTATCACATGTTTATGTGCTATTATGTTCACATTCAGTCTAATTGTCAACAAACAGCTTCAGCTTTTATGAATGTGTTTACAGCGATAGAGTATGCAAGAACGAGCATGTTCACATTCAATATAATATATGACATCAAATACTTTTCAACAAACAGAATAAAATAAAATCAACTCAACAAGTGCTAACGGCCGTACTATATCGATCTGACCGACGGGCTCAACACTTTATAGAGCAAAATCTAGAGAGGAATTCTCAACTCTCTAGATTTTTAAATTAAGTAATGACCAATGTAATCACTTTATTTTATTCAGATTGTTAAAGCAATAAATTCCATACAGTGCATACAGGATGGGGGTAAACTCAAGTAGCTATATATGATACAATGGGTTGTATTTTATTCATTAGTGGACACACTTGAAGCACAAGCAAGTTGCAAGCAAACCTAGACAGTACTTACTATACATCTTGGCAGCTAGAAAATAACAAAGAAAATATGAATGAATACCAGCGTGAAATAGACAGAAATATGAATAAATAAAATAATGACTTCAAATATGTATGTAACATCTGGCAAAATATACACCATTATTTTTGTAAATAAGCCAAAATTATATTTACGCTTGTTGTGGCATGTCAAAATTATTGGAATAAAACCAGCTAATCTACGAATTAATAGTGTATATGGTGAAATAAAAAATAAAGATGTTTTATACTTTTTTACTAAAAGCGCATCATGAAATGTTCCCTAGTTCTTTGAAAGTGAGTCTGGTTAAAAAATAATTATGTATAAATAAAAGGTTATAATATTTTGCCGTCTGAACCACTTTTAAAGTCAGGGCGGAAAAGCTTTGAACAGCTTCTGCTTCACTAATAGAATTGATATGGTTTTAGGTTACTAATAATCATAAAAACATTTTTGAAGATCACACTTATTTCCCTATTAAATTTGATTTTTTATGTGAAAAAGATGCGCCTTGGGGGAATATGTACTAAAGTCCTAACGACATAACAATTTTGTAGACGTATTCCACAATGTCAATTTCAATATAGAAGATGGCTGTCTAGATTTATTAATAAAAAAAATATATGATATAATCGGCAGTGTATGTTATCTTATTAAAATATTAATAAATGAAACATTCAGATTGATATATACTTGATTTTTGTTAGTTCAAAGTTACCCACTATATTACTTGTTTTATATATGTATTGTATTATGATACATACGTTTTGATGTATTGTAAATGCCGTTTTGATGGGTCAATATGGAATAAATAGTTTTGGACTTCGACTCAAGTATTTCTATCAGCACAGATTACATAAAAATTTTGTAATATAGATACATAAACTAGAACAAAAATTTGAAGCCACCGTAAGTTTCGTATCTACCCTGGCAAAGTTAGTACAGTTTTTCCTCCAATAGATATCTACAATAATTGAAGATTCCAACTTGGATATTACAAATTTTGTACAAAAGGTTATATGGCACTGCAATAAATTTTCGTTCCCTTCAAATAATATCAACCGGGCTTTGGGGCAGTGGACGGGTGTCTACGTAAACAGATTTCTATGGCCATCAAGGTCAAGGAACAGATTGTAAATTGAGAATAAAAGCCAAAGCTATAGACTGGCTATCAGCGTATACAGTGTATATGAGAGAAGAATAGCGGTAGATTTTTATATTGCCAGGCTTTGATATTTTTCCATAATATAGGTAAGCATAATGTAGGTCGCTATACTTTAGACGCTCGTAGTAGCATCACCTACTTTTGACGCTGACTGTACCTACGTAAATAGTAATAAGTACATGGTGGTGCTTATGTCCAATGCAAATGACTTACGTTTAATTATTTTTAATTTGGCGTGTCCATCAATTTAGTATATGTTAATACTTAATACCGCGGTAGCCTAGTGGTATGGGTAATGGACTGCTGAGACGAGGTCTCGGGTTCGATCCCAGGTTTTACCATGGCACACACCAATGACTTTTCGATGCTTTTCGAAGTTATATGTGTATTTATCGCAGGTTTATAAGTGCCCGGTTAATGGCAATAGTCTCGCCACCTATTACATTGGGACCTAAACATAAACTGGCGAAATGTGGGTGCTAGCACCTCTGCCTATCCCTTCGGGGATATAGGCGTGAGTTTATGTTATGTTATGATGTAATACTTAATAATATTATGTACTTCTGATGTGTAGTAAAATTAGTTGAAATTTATTACAATGCCATCTATGGTCAAACATTTAGGTTATTAAGAAGGATCGAAATCTATTTTGGCGTCATTAAAAAGCAGTCGTGTTTAATGTTATAAATTCTTTCATAACTATGTTGTTTGATAATTTTAAATAGTTGGATATTGATTAACCTATGTTTAGGTCTAAAACTTTTTATACAGCTTATATGACCTTAATATATATTTTAAATATGAAACTATTAGTGTCATCTATTGGTGACAACTCATCATTAATTCTAAAATGTACTGGTTGTGTATGCATGCTATCATTATTTAAATAAATTAATATTTATTATTGATAAATTAAACCTAATGTGAGCGTTCTCTGGAATTTTAGTTTTAGGCTTTCTTAAAAACTACTAATAGTATTTGATATTTAAAAAGACAAACCTTCCTTCTGGTCAAACTCTGACTCAATGGCAGCATCTAAGTCGGATACAGGTAGCTCCACGAACTCAACAGCCACCACGTTGGCGAGAGCTTCTTCGCGAGACCATAGCACGCGACCTGCACACGATAATAATGGTTATTCAAATGACGCAATGGAAATCTTAGGGAGAAATAAAATAGGATTCACTTAAACGACACTATTATTATTAAGAAATGATATATGTATGCAGTACAGGGCCATTTTATCCATTTCCTCAAAAGTAAAGGACATAGTGAGAATAGTATGTAAATATTGGACAATTTGAGAACAAAAACATTCTCGATATTGAACTTTTGCTAATTTTGGATTAGATTAGACAGTTTGGTAGCCGGATATTTTGTAATGGAACTTACATCATTAAGGACTACAATTGGTTTTAAGTCTTAATAAAAAATCTTATTTATTGCATTTTTTTAATTATATTCATATCCAGCAACACCAAGCAGGATGACATCGTCATAACAAATCAGCAAGATTCTCTATGTAACTAAAAGTAAAAAAAAACAATAGTACCTTCTTGCTGCATTAAATGCGTAGAATCATCAGCAGCTGTTACAAGTATCCTGCAAATCAGCTGTTCTCTCGCTGACTTGGAGCAGACTGCAGATGACACCTCGGGATCCGGTAGGTTTAACTCACGGTCTGTCCAATGGAGCTCCTTCACTTGAGACCCTGTGGTTATGCTGTTAGCTGTTATGGAGAAACCCTGGAATATGAATGCAAATGCACTTGCGTTTTTTATATTGTGACTGTTTATACTACGGCTTTTTATTTTACTAAGATAGCAAATACACATAAGGCTCATCTGATGGTAAGCAGTTACAGTAGACTTCAGGTTTAGGTAAAACGTTATTATATTTTCCATGATTGAAGTTTTCAGTAATAGGGTAAAAAGCATGAACCCAAAATATAGTAACCGAGATACTATCCCATGCCTATCCCATATATGTGGATGAGTCACTATATCGTAATATGCTAAGATAGAACATTGAATATCTTTTTTTCCAACGTGTCAACCAAGTTTATTTTGTACCAATTGATGAGTGTTCACAAATACAAAAAAAAATTGAAACAGTTCTTTTTTAAATGTTCGATATTGATTGTGATCTTAAAACATGAATGAACAAAAATGTACTTACATTATCACTCCAAGCCTGCAGCACTAGTTTTCCGTTAACACTATCAATAACAGTCACACTAGCTGTTGGGTCAGCAACATTAGTTTTCAACAACTCAAACTGATTATTCTTCACAAGTATAATATTTCTGTTATCTATCGTAAAACCAGGTATAACACTGCCGCCGTCAAGAGGACTTAGCATCGCATAATTCGCAGTTGAGCTGACGTATTCTGATAGTGGCCGGCTTATAAGCTGAACAGCGTCTGACGTCACGTCGAGGGAGAGTAATAGTTGACTGCCTACGTCACCCGAGATGCATGTGTAATAAGGAGCTGATAGAACACATCTGTAATGATTTCATAAATAATTAAATTAATATTTTACGACATTCTCCACAGCGTTATCTAGACCCAAAGTAAGCATAGCTTAACTAGCTTGCGTTATGGGTTCAAGAATGCGGATAAACATACTTAGATACATTTATATGTGAAGACAAACAGAATACACATAGAAACACCCAGACCAATGTAAATATACCCATATTTATAGAATCGAACCCGCGACCTCTGACTTAGTAGTCGAACGCCACAGAGGTCGTCGAACATCTTACATATTAGGATGTTTTTTTTTCTACAGTTTAATTTTGACTGTTTCAGTGCGATATTGTTGTATTATTTGTGACTTAGTCATCATCATCAGAGTCCCGGATGCATACAAAGGACTTAGTATTTGCAATCATTTAACGTCAATAATGTGAAAAAGATAATGGCACCGGTAAAGTATTGATGGCTTTAAGAGCAAGTAGTCGAATGAAGTTAGTCAAATGAGAGTGTTACTACCTTCTGTCTGCCTACCTCTTCGGAGATATAAGGTCATAAGTATATTAAGAAGCTTATTACGTAAGTACTGTACACATTTTTAATCACCCACTATTGATTGACCCAGGGCCATCTCCAGTTTCGAGATGACTCCCTCGGGTTTGGGAACCACGGTGTTCCCGTCATGTCCCCGGAAAAAGGGAGCCGCCGCCCAACCTGCTTCTCCTAGAGACACAGGCGGCTCCACCTGTCACCACCAGGCCTACGCACATGGCGGATGGAGATCGCTAAGCGACCTCCGACATCTGAGTCGCCTCCGCGCAGTGCACCCACTCAACCACTAATGGTAATTATTTGACTAATTACTGTGAGGTCATACTTATTTTATACTAGAAACCCTTGATACGGTCCGGTTTATGTGCGTTTTTTAACTCACGCCATAGTAATTTCTACATAATATATACATGCTGACTTAATAGTCATTTTTGACCCGAAAGGGGGTTACTCGGAATAATCTATGGTAGCATTTTGAGATGTCCAAATTGCTATACCGCTTATAATAAAAAAGTTGACTTTTATCTGTTTCACTCGTTCGGGTAGAAACATTATTAGCGCTTCGGCAATTCATTGACAGTTTTTAATGAATGAAGGTTCGTCCTTGTTCATAGCGTATATTCATAATAGGTAGAAGTCGCGCCGCCTGGCGCGGCGAAACAGGTGATTATATGAGGACAACGACCACTTTAGGTACTCCAGTATTCGCTCATACTTTATGATAAAGGACATAGGACCGTCAAAAATACTTTATTAGGATATAACTTAACCATAAATGAGTTTATGGTGTATGTAATGATAATAAAATAAACACAACAACGGACTGCGAGTAGCGGATTTCAGAAGTATTAAAATAATTAGAGCTGTTTACAAAATAATCAACTTACATAGGTTCCATTTTAGTTTACACTTCTCTGAACAAAGTAACTGCTCGAAATCGAGCGGGTCCTCCAAGTTCGATACACAACGGGCACATTTTATGGTTTTATGCTGCTAAAAGTGATAGCGACAGACACACTAAAATACGCTAAAAGACAATTTTTAGCGTATTTAATGTGTGTCTGTCGCTATCACTTTTCACGAATTCGAGGACATACGACCACCACTGCATAACTCATCACGAGTTCCGTATTCACGAGTATAAACAAGTCGTTTCATCACAAATAAAAGTCTAGGGCCAAGACATGGGGCTACCGCGGCGTATCCATCGTGCACCAAATTCATTATTTAGATATTCACGCACTGCATATGCATAATAAGCCGGATGGACGACCTCGTAGACTAATAGAGGCATATCCTCTGATAATTCTGATATTACTGTACCTACATAGCATTACTAGATACGAGCTACCAGTGAGATGACTTCAACTAACGGGCACTAATAATTGATCGTTAATGATACCGGCCGGCACAAACCGCACAGACACTCGAGCGTGAACCGCGCAACTGAAGAGGGCGCCGGGCGGGAAGGATGGCGCTTACGCCACCGGCAGCGGTTAGAGTAGTGACATGTTTCCACTGGCGCTGAGAATGGGCTTCTGATTGGTTGGAAACCGAATGCGGAAATGTTGAATGAAAATAATCGTAGTAAAACGTAGTAAGCGTATTACGTGAAATTTAAAGGAGTTACCACGAGTTCTCATTTGATTTGTGCAAACGACATCAGTTTTGACCTTTAATAAAAAAAAAATGTTTTTCAAATAAATACTTCCAGGTTTAAATGTTATCGAAACTGTGCCCAAATATTTCGTTCCAAAACGACTATAAAATCTCGGTGTATAGCCTATGTCCACCGGTAATAATACATTTCATGGTGAAAGAATTTTTCCATTAAGTGCAGTGGTTCCAAAGACACATAATTCGGCTCTCTCTTTATAATATTACCAGCTAGCCCTCCCTGGACTAGGCCGTGGCGTATGTCGAACCCTTATTGCACCCCTGTAACCCATATATGCCCGTAATTTATTAGTTTTCATATAATGTCCCATCCATTTCAATCTGCCAGATTTGTTGACATTTATGATTACTGCTTCGCTCCCTTGGGTAGTAGCGTGATGATAGATAGCATAAGACACTCAAAAACTATATGGCTTGCTATTGGTAAAATAATTTACAAAATCGGTTCAGTAGATCCAGAGATTAGCCACTACAGCCTCACAAACTTTACCTCTTTATAACATTAGGATAGATTATAGTACAGAAAAATGTCCGTAGAACTTACAGTTTTGATGTTTAATCAATAATTGAAGACCTTTCTGTGACTTTTAAACACTGTGAATTTGTTCAGCTGGGCAAGTAAGGACAGATATTTCTTACTTTCTAAGAAAAGGTCTAGTGACTGATATTACTGATATTCCCGTTAACCCCTCCAGCTAAGCTAATTTACTTAGCCAGGAGTCAAACCCGGGACCGCTCGATCGTGAGGCTGACTCTACCTTAACCACTAAGCTTGTTGCGCCAGCCCAAACAAAATGGGATAAGGGTGGAAGGATGATGACAACGAATAGCCAACACTTACCCATCACTAGTCCACGGAGCTGGTAACTTTGATGAAGAACCTTTGTTTTGGCCACTAAACAGGTTGTACATTGTCACTTCAATGTGGGAGCCAAACACGGGAACCATGTGCACCAGCATATTGCTCTGCACCCACCATTCTGAGAATTCTGCATGGTTCTCATTCTGTAGCATCAGTGACCATTCCCATAAGAGGACACCTAGAAATTATAATTACATTGGACTTATTAACTATATTACATTTATTAACTTCAACAGATGTTAGTATGACAACCGGAATCAATGGCTTGACATCCTAGGCATGGAGGAGTCTCAATGTGGGCACCCATCCTAAGACTGACCTGGCTAGCATTACTTAACCTTGCAATGTGCTAACCTACTTAGTTATAACTTAGCCACAAGCCCCTTTACCACATACTTTTTGTTTACCTTATTGTTCGTTTTTCCTTATATAACACAGCTAGCTGATGCCCCAAGGCTCCGCCAGCACAGAGATTTATTATGGTTTTTTGGTCATCTCCTGTTATACTTAACTAATTGCAATGAAACATAGATTTTAAGTCTGACCAAGACGTTTTTCTAATAGGAAACACTGCATCAAAATCCGTCCAGTAGTTTTTGCGTCCATTGCGAACATACAGACAAGAATTGAGTAAAGACTCCTTATTTCACATAGCACTTTTTTTTTTAAATACATATCATCAATGTGTACACAACTAATTTACAATTTTATAATAGTACAGACAATCAGAATGTCAAAGTCAAAGACCATTTATTCTGTACAGACTATTTAAACGGCATTTTAAGTCAAATAAAAAAATAAAAATAAGACAAAAATATGTTTGCATAGACGTTAAATACTTTACCTGTAGCGGAATCCCATCCTCTCACCAGGTAAGGGTTTGATCCTGAGACTGTCACCACCTTCTCTGTTACATGCAACAGTTGAATGTTGCCCGTAGAAGCACTCTCGAACACATGTCGCCATACTACTTGACCTGGAACCAATATAATACTTTAAATAAATGTGGATCAGTGTTGAACAGTTCATATAACACGATTTCCATAAGCTTCCCTGTTCATATCATTTTCTGTACAAATTGCAGTAGTTGTTTGTGAGTTTCATCTGATAAACTCTCCCTAAGCCTTACCAGTTTAATTCTTCTAAATATTCAGTAGTACCCACTGGTACTGAAGAAGTACTTGGCTAAATATGAAAATCATAACCCAATTCATGTTGTTTCTGCCATAAGAAGGATCTCCATACCTCATGAATAAGGGGACAGTGTGAAGTGTGACTACCTTTGGTAACAATTTCTTAGACAGGAATTAGACAGTTAATATATATAGCAATCTTCACTATCCTGTTGATATTATATTAATGTTATTACATATATTGACACCAGATAATTTTTGATGTTATGATGTTATTTTATATTTTACATTGACCCCATTAAAATATATTATAGATAGGAATCTGTTAAAAAATATTTAATATTAGCAATAGAATCCATTAAAAATAGTTTTATTTTAATGTGTGACATTCGCGTAAACTTCCGACAATATCATCTATACCATGAATTTACCATATGTATTTCTATACCATTCAAAAATGTTAAGGGATCTGATTGATAACCATGTGAAAATCATAAGGAATGTTGCAAAACATGGCAGGCATTAACTAATACAGTTAACACTTTTATAGGTTTTACACTTGCAACACTGAACATTTGATACTCTAAAAAACTTTAAAGCATTCTTTTAAAATGGCTTTAAAAATGCAAACAATTATTAATGAGGCTATTGTTTTCCGACATGTTTATAAATATTAAAACTCAAATTCAGGTGAATTTTTGTCCCTAGATGCTATAGCATTCAGTTGTAAAGGAATTTAAATATGAAAACAATAGTATGGTACTTTAAGGTGTCACATTGGTAACTTCTACTGCAACATCTCTAAACTATTTATGTCATTTGCTCTGCTCTGCTCTGCTCATTTTGGACATTTTAAAAGTATGCTATTTTTATATCAACACAGACTCCCAACTATCTGGGAAATTCATTCCAGTATAGAACTCACTTACACAATTGTGTAAAAGCAATGACTTCTATCTATACTAGACTGGCAGTTCGGAACAAAAAAAATTAGTATAGACTTTTGTATGCCACTGGACGAAACTTTGGCACCACTTTGTTTCTGTCACAGCCTCCGGAAATATAAAATTTAATTTATATAAGATTCATCATCAGTAAAGTAGTGTAAGGGCACCAAAATTATAAATCTATGGTGAGGTGTCTCATACCCCTCCCCATTCCATTCCCATTTTGACAACCTCTGTGGCGTAGCTGTAGTGTGTTTGACTGCTAAGCCAAAGGTCGCGGGTTCGATTCCCGCTCAGTGCAAATATGTATACTTGCATTGGTCTGGGTGTTCTATGTATAATATGTATTTATTTACAAAAAAAACTATGTTTATCCACATTCTAGAACCCATATGACAAGCTCTGTTAGTTTGGGTCTAGATGGCATTGTGTACCTTGTCCTACAATATTTATTTATTTATTCCGGCCTCACTCCTGAAGTGTGACACACTTTTTGTTCTAAACTGCTTGTCTAGTATACATAGAAGTCTCTTTATTATCTTTTATTTTATTATTTTCCTTAGCAGAAATGGATGTTATTTGTTTACACATTCAATTCTATCCTCATAAACTATATAATTTTGGAATTATATAGTTTATGTCACTGAACCCAGGCTTAGAAAAATAGATTATAGTTAGGTAAATGACATTGCATAAATATTTCACATAAGATGATAAATACAGATAGTATTCAAATGAATTACTTTTTTTAAACTACACAGTCTGAGCATGAATTGCAGTTTATCTGGTCACTAAAGTCTTACATAGTGCAACACTGAGATTGTAATAAACTAGTGACAAAGTTGTCAATAAAATCTTTATGAAATCTAAAATAATATTATTCTATACCTAATTTTATGACTTAATTATTATAAATATACATGAGGCGCATGAGTAACGCCGGCTAGTTCAATTAAAAACGGATATAGTCAATAAAATCAATTTACCAGTCTTTAGATTGAGAGCAGCTAAAACATTCTCCTCTGTGGCGACAATTATCTTCTTAGCGGTAGACACAGTATCGAACTGGGAAAATTTGATCCTGCCCACATATGTTTGACGCCTGAAAGTTATAATTTCATTAAATATTCAGTCAACTCCGGGCCTCCAATGACATACAAGCAGTATAACCTATAATATCAACTTACCAGTCGAATTTGCCTATTTGGTCTTCATAAATGCATACTGATAAATTGATTAAACTGAAGAAGACAATAAACCAATTTATGCTGTTTAAACATTTTAATAAACCCAAAAAATTGGGTTTCAAGCTATTTGACAGCACCCCCATTTCTGAGTGACTGAAAAACTTAGTGTTGCTATGCTATAATTAGGTACTAAATTGTACTCTGTAACAAAATAAATACTGCAAAATAGTGCCTTCCAACATGTCATGATAACTTTCAAGAGAAGCATCGAATATACGTGTCGCAATCTAAGAGATTGCGAACATTCGGACCCCATGCCCCTAATGTTTCGAATCCAAACGGCACAAATAGATTCGAATTTTGATCGAACAATGAAAAATAGTTGACAATCAGTTGATTCAGCTAAAAAAATCATCACAAAATTAATTACAGCCATCTCTAGTGGTAAGTTTTAATTTATTTATAATGAAAAACAGATGACAAACAACTGTTTGTCAACTGTTTTTCATTGCTGAATCCACTGAATCAGTTAAAGAAATCATCACAAAATTAATTACAGCCATCTCTAGGGGCAAGTTTTAATTTATTTTTTAAATAGAAAATGTACATAAATCAATCAACATTTTTTTAATCGAACAAAAAGTAGTTAAAAAAATGTAATTTAAATCGATATGTATTATTTTTTTTTTTTTATCGGACAAATATTTTTTTTTAGTTAAAAATGGAGAACAGTTGACGAATTGTTGATTTAGCAAAAAAAATATAAAAATGTCCATTTCCCCCTGCCAACATAAGACAGCCATATTATGAAAGGGAAAAGGGAGACTAAATTATTGGATGCGTTCTTCTTAAAAATACGAAAAGAAATTTGAGACTCGATAAGTTCAAAATTATTAGAGTTCATAAAAAATACAAATAAGAAGTAATTATAAGGCTCGTCCTAATCTGTTGGTTGTTATAAATTTTTGTGTGGACAAATAAATTTAATTTTATAATAGTACGTTGTCTCTCATTCTTTAAAAAGGTCGAGAATGGAGAGATTTTACAAACGATTTCGAATATACGTTCGTACATCGTACCAAGGCCGAAAAGGCCGTATAAATACAATTTATTACGGTTGGCAACATGAATACCGATATTTTATTTGCTGGCACTCCAGGTTCTTTTTGTATTTTTTTCTACCAGAATTTTAAATGTATTATTAATTTATAATATTAAACACTTTTTCAAAATCCTGGTATGTGTTATTTAAAATAAATATAATAGCTATGTTCCAACCTTACACTCACCGGAATGAAAGTTGAAATAAAAATAATAACATCCACATGATGTAATTCATGTAATGTAAATTCAATATTTTATGAACGCAGTTTTAGAGTTTTTTTTTAGTACTTTTTTGGCTTCGTAATTTTAGAGTTATCAACCAGTAGGGCTACCAGGTATAAAATTTTATTTCGTCGGGTGGACAATTTTAACGATCACGATTAATCAACTGGCCAATGCATAGGTACTGATCCTGAAGACGGTAGATTTAAACAATACCATATCTTTTGTCAGAAGTGAAGAATCACAATAAAACGTACTGCGGCCGTGCCGGGCGACCTTAAATTCTGAAAGTACCCAATACCTACCACACACTACACACAGTACGTATGTGGTATGCGTATGATGACCCATTGTGAGGTCTATTGTGTACTGTATATGGTACTTTTGACCATCTACTTTCTTAATCAAGTTACCACTTTATCAATGAATAGCTAGGTAGGTACAGTCGCCCTCAGGAGTACTTAACTGAAAACTAACAAATTTAAAAACGATCATTAGGTACCTAGATTGAGGGGTGTGTGTTGGGTAACCTCCTCGAGTGTCGCTCCGATTCCGATCCCGCTGCAGTCCGGGGGGAGCGGAATCGGAGCGGCCGGTACACCCTGGGCGGCGGTCAATGGCTTCCCCTTCACCCCTTCATAGGGTTGGCATTGATCGTCGGCCAATACCCAACGTGGCGGGAACACATCGCTCTCCGTACTCCTCTGCTTTCAGAGGAGACAGGATGAGCGATGCTGTTAGTGGTGAGATGGCCCAGGGTCAGCCGGGGTGCGAGGGATATGCTCTATGGGTAACCTTACACCCCGGCGTCTGAAGACCCGAGACGGCGTGCGGTTTTAGTCGGTGCAAGCCCGACATAACCGCCCCCGCTGGCCGGCGGGGGGGTATCCGAAGGGATTTCCGCACGATAAAAAAAAAAAAAAAAAAAAGGTACCTAGATTGAAATAACTCTATAAATAAGTTTATATTTAATTTTTTTTTAATGTTCAGAGCATAAATTTTACATTTTATATTTTATGTTTATTCAGGTTGATACCTTGGAATATGTTAATCTAATACCGAGGGTGACTGTACTACACTATATAGGTATTATCACAGATTACATAATATTATTCTAATAGTTTTACAGATCATTCTCTACTGTTAACGAGATGAAAAATTGACTATAACATAAAAAGTACCTAGGTACCTACAGTATGTGACTTAATGAGGTAAATCATTAAATCATAATCAAAGCGTCAGGGGCAGACTCGCCAGGCGCTACACTGGGCAGCTTTCACCGGTGCTTACGTGCATAAGTATCCCCAGGTGCACTTGCCATATTACCACTACGAGTGCATCTATAGAATTATGAACTCCTTTGAAAACTAAATGAAATATGAGAGTTTTACTGAATGCAGCCGGTCGGTTTTTTTTCATTTGATTTAATTTTTGCATTGTACTTTACTGCCATGTTACTAGACATACTAAAATGAGTGTAGGTAGATATCTATACCTAAATATTTTTTGATCTGTTATTTGATTGTTCATACCAATGAAAAAGTATGGAAGTACTTCCATACTTTACGATAAGCAGGTACCTACCTAGTCTATCTACCTATAATTATTTACATTATACGATAGACATAATATATTTCCCCTGATGAAATAACAAAAAAACATAGGTGCCTTTTTTTTGTCGTGCGGAAATCCCTTCGGATACCCCTCATCGGCCAGCGGGGGCGGGTATGTCGGGCTTAAACCGACTAAAACGGCCCGCCGTCTCGGGTCTACAGACGCAGGGGTGTAAGGTTGCCCATAGAGCATATACCTCGCACCCCGACAGACCCAGTGCCATCTCCAATTTCGAGATGCCCCCCTCGGGTTTGGGAACAAAGGTGTCCCCGTCTTGCCCCGGTTTGGGGGAGGGGCGCTAGTCGCCCCACCGTCTCGGCCTGTTTCTGCTGGGGTGACAGGTGGCCTCACCTGCCACCCCCAGGTCTGCGCTCATGGAGAAAACACAGGCACTTACAATAAAACCTGGATAGGTTGCAAAATTTACGACTCTTTCCGAAGTCGTGTGTAATAAATTATTCAGCACACATTGACAAGAAGTATCTAATGTAATAAATGAGACATTATAGAATTAGGTAATGTTAGAATACAAGTGTTCTTTCAATTGTTATCTTGGGCTTAACTTAAGGTAGGTCTGTAATAAAAAAAAATAGTAGCATTGGGTGTCTGTGCCCCACCAAGACCTTCGGGGCCAATCCAACCTCACCTGCAAGCCGGTACACACTAGCTGATTGACGGACGAGTCTCTGGTGCGCCAGAGCCTTGTACGTCAATCAGGCTTTCCTCTCGGGATTGTAAAGCCAGGCGACAGTCGTTCCCATAAAATCCGTATAAGCCCAACCAAAAGGAGGAGGAGTAAACGAAACGGGCTCCAAGGTTAAAGCCTCGGGTGTAATCGGGATGAACGCTAAAATGATTACAATGACATAGGTACGTGTCGAATTGGGGTGTGTGTTGGGTAACCTCCTCGAGTGTCGCTCCGATTCCGATCCCGCTGCAGTCCGGGGGGAACGGAATCGGAGCGGCCGGTACACCCTGGGCGGCGGTCAATGGCTTCCCCTTCACCTCTTCATAGGGTTGGCATTGATCGTCGGCCAATACCCAACGTGGCGGGAACACATCGCTCTCCGTACTCCTCTACTTTCAGAGGAGACAGGATGAGCGATGCTGTTAGTGGTGAGATGGCCCAGGGTCAGTCGAAGTGCGAGGGATATGCTCTATGGGTAACCTTACACCCCGGCGTCTGAAGACCCGAGACGGCGTGCGGTTTTAGTCGGTGCAAGCCCGACATAACCGCCCCCGCTGGCCGGCGGGGGGGTATCCGAAGGGATTTCCGCACGATAAAAAAAAAAAAAAAAAAAAAAAAGGTACGTGTCGAATTGATAACCTTCACCTTTTTTGAAATCCATTATAAAGGATTCTTTGTTTATTTTTTGTCCTCACTGTATCACCGAATCTTGCTTGCCATTGAAGTGCGTAATATTTCTTTTTTTTTTATATTTAGGACACGTCAATTTGACTTCACCTCGCCTGATGGTAAGCTGAAGGTAAAGTCTCAAGAAAGAGGGTCACCATTACATACACGTACCATGTTAACAATGGTGGCACTCAGCTTGAAGGCCTCATCAGAAGAGGATTGTCGTCGCAGCACCGCCTGTCACCCACCGGTCCCACTAGTGCTGCGACCACAATCCCCCTGTCATGGTCCAATTAGACTCCAATGACGCTCTAATACTGGTGTCGTACGACCAGTCATTATGTTTAGTTGAAATTGAGGGAAAAGATGACTGATTTGTCAGTCAGTTTTAGAGAAAACAGCCCGATATTTGCTTCTGTTTTTACGCAGTTCCCGAGTACCTCTACTGTCATTAGCTCTTCCAATGAATCTCACCCTCTCCTTTCCTATCTAGAACCAAACGTGTAGGATTAAGGTGTCATCCTTGTACGATGTAAGTAATTCCATCTAGAACCATACGGTTCGGCACCTCTTCTCTTTTCAGCAACATCCAATTCTTTAACAGCACACGTGTTTCCTATATACTTCCTACAACCACACGAGTTATCTAGGTACGCAGGTGCTACAACCACGGATGCTTTCAGTGAGCCTTGAAAAAGGAACTGACGAGGTGACGACACCATTATACCAAGAATTATTGTAATTAGCGAAAAAAGCGCTACCCAGCTTGATCACTGTGTGACATATGGCACCAAACGTTCTCATAATAAAAATTAATTCATACGCTTAATATAACTTTGCTCTCTTCAATTAAGAGACAAATAAAATTCGTAGCTCTATGTTTCGTTGCTGATTCATTGTTTTGTTTCAATTAAATAGTTGCATAAATTACTTTCCGCGCTTGCCACGTTCAGTATGATAATGCGTTCAGGGCTGTTGCTACCACGCTACTGTAGTTCTTCTGGGATGTTCGCGGAGACGAGGGTTGATGGTTTCCATGCCATTATCCGAAAGTGATACGCATCTTGTCTCCGTAGGTTGCGAGAGACCTCCTCCAGTATCCTGAGCGCATCAGATACCTAAGTGGGACAGCTGATGCTGGGACACTGGGTATGAGTGTATACTGTAACGTAGACAGTGTCCTGGACTCGCGGCAATACCTACTTTTTTCTTGTGTTCTGTAATATGTATATTTACTAACAATAGGATAAGAATGTTTTTTAGGGATTTTCTTTAGAAAAGCCCTATTGCTATCGAGTTGTCGTCGTTGCCAATTTTTGGCAACGCTGTTTTCGGTAATAGATTCGTGCTGGGGTGAACCATTGCAAGATAAAAAAAAAATCGCAAAAAATCGCAAAAAAAAAAAACCGCAAAATCGAAAATCCCTTGTATTCGGCTGAGCTCGTCTCAGGAATTCAACTTGTTTGTTACTAACACTATATGGACTACTTTTGTCTGAAATAAAGATTTATTATTATTATTACCAACATAGTTCTCAGATTAGGCAAGCTGAAGTGGCAAGTTTAGGGGGTCAGACGGCAGTCGCTCGCGTAGAAGCCAAGTACCGCATTAAGGAGGAGCAAAATGCAAGCTTTGAATGCAACCGGAAGTGGCGCTCAGATGAAGAAGATGGAGAAGGAGCTGTATTTCCGTAGAAATATTCCATAAACGAAATCTGCATAGGGCAGGTTCCCACAGTTGGCCTACGTAAAACAAAGTTTATAGTTCAACAAAAATAATGTTGTATCTATTATGTTAAATAGCATGAGAACTTCCATAACGCGATGCAGGATCATTGCACAAATGATTATGTATGCACTGCGTTGTGAAGTTCTCTTAGTTATAAGCTAGATGGCGCTGAATGTGTGGCGTGTATTCGGCGGCGCATATCACTTTTCTTCAAATCTACGACTGTGACAAGAATCAGCTGTCGGTGCTCCCTTACAGAGTGCCAGTACATAGTTCTCTTTTTACTTAGTTAAGGCGAATGAGTATCACGTCTACGATAAAATACTTGGTCAAGATACTATAAGTATATACAATTATGGAAGTAGAAGAAGCGTAAGATGAATGCCAAGTTCGCAGCAAGTGTAAACACGTGGTCTCTTTCATAGTTCTACAACTTGGCGTATATAATTAGTCAGTCTTTTGAAGATTAGGAACAAGACTCTGCCAAGCGATTCAATATTAGTTTGGTTTTTACACTGCGGCGCTAGTAGTCATCAAAACCTTCAACGCTTCGTGTAAGGTTGTTTGTGATAATGCACAAAGAAATAGGCGTCTTATGTTTTGGGTTCTAACGACATCGCTCACTAAGTCATAAGATAGAGAAGTAAACAAGTAATCCATCAGTCAGTCCAATTTAACTAAATGACAACATGTCTTTGCTAGTAGTTCTTCAACCTTTTGATTGGCCTAGGCGTCCAATTAACTGGCTGATTTATATAGATTGCTGTGAACATATACACCCTACCGATATTAAACTGTGTTGGTCCTATGAAGTGTAATTTTATATACTATCCATTGGTATGGCATCTGCTTATTTTAAAATAACCTATTATGGTGTACTTACGTAAAACAGAACTTGCGTTCACAGCTTCGATCTTGCTCTATAACCAATGAGAGTAACAGTAGACTCTATATAAAGTAGGTATGTCTATATTGCACAATGGATGGGCTCCTGTGAACAATATTCAAATAAAAACGTCTGCGTTGTTTTCTCTCATCAATTTACTGGTCAGTTTACTAAAGCATACTAAAAAAATATCCTATTGAACTAGAGAATATCGGAATAAATTACGAAGCAAGTTTTGAATACAAGATGCGAACTTGTTCTTAAAGGATACTCACCGTCTATCTGAGGGGTTACTTTTGTTACAATATGGTCAAATGAGAAAGAAATGCATGTGCACATTGTATGACTACTAACCTAATCTATCGCATATTATATTTATTTTATATTATATATTCAGATCTGCGTGTCACGGAGATGAATATGCTGCGGCAAATGTGTGGAAATTCACATGAGGATCGCGTGAGGAATAATCGCATACACAGCAGTCTACATGTCAGTGACATCGCAGATAAAATACAGAAGATTGGTCTAGGCAACCACGGCCACGGTATGCGGCCTGGATTTTCGCAATTCTTCTACACATACGGCTTGGGGTCGGGTAGATGGCTCCAGCGTCGCGCCAAGACGTATTTAAAGGAGAATTTCGAATATTCAGGACGTGTTCAAGTAGCTCGGTTGGTCAGAGTATTCCGCTCCACCTGAAAAGGACTACTCGCGGTTGCAAGTCACATCCTACTTTTTCAGATTTAAATTTATACATTTCAATATCTTATAGTTTTTTTCTGATGATTCTTTATTCCATTATAACTCTCATGTGCCGGAACAGATTTTCATGTATGGAGTATCGTTAGATCACCTAAATCATCAAGACTGTACAGTTTGAATAACGGCCATCGTATTTTTTTGATTTCTAATACTGTAGACTTGGCCTTAGCCTTTGGCCATCAGTAGGACAAAACTTTGCCGAGGTCTGAAATTGGTGTTGTCCAAACATGGACATGGATTAATTGAATTAAATACGTATTGTAATCTGTAACTTCATTCTGAACTGCATTTCAAATTTGAAATAACATTAATATAAATTTCATACACCCAGGCATAATATTTCTAATAGGATATCAGTAATGATTTTATAACACCAGTATGTCGGCACGGTTCGCACAAAACCACAGACATATGGCGACGTCCCAGATGCATTATAGCATGTGTTGCACCGACGGTACTTACTTCTAAGGCTTCTATTTTGTAGACTACATGCCTGCAGGAAGTCTTTATTGATTTAATCAACTTGTCGTCCAGTGCAGCTAACATGTATTATTATTTTTTAGTGCAGTTGGTAACAAGTTTAGAAAATGATTAGGTATAAATTTTATCAAAAACATTAAATTTGCTTATCACGATCTAAGTATTGATAATATTATCTATCCTGCGCATTCGTATCATTGATATTAGTTGATAATGTTTAAGTTTCAATTGTAGGTTAAATAAATATTATGATAAAAGAATAAGGCTGACTTAGTCATGTTTCTAGATATTAATTTATTGCGATTTTATTTTAGAAACTATGACATTAAATATTGGATATGAAAAGAGTCACCTAAGCTATAAAATAGATGGTCACATACTTACCTTTCTGAATACACATAACTGCTTACAATGTTGCGCTGTGTATCAGCATAATCGTATGTATGTAGTCACCATCGGTTTTAACTTAACAATTTCCAAGTTACCGACCACTTTATATAAAATAATATTCAAAAACTTAAAAATGTTAAAATGTCCTTTGTAGTTTCCATAAATAACTAGTACCTTTTTTTTCGTGCGGAAATCCATTCGGATACCAACCCCCCCCCCTCCCCCGCGCGCCGGCCATCGGGCGTTATGTCGGGCTTGAACCGACTAAAACCGTCTTAGGACCGGGGTGTATTCCTCGCACCCCGACTGACCCTAGGCCATCTCCGGTTTCAAGATGGCTCCCTCGGGTTTGGGAACCACAGTGACCCCGTCTTGCCCCGATTTGGGGGAGAGGCGCTAGTCGCTCTGCCGTCCCGGCCTGCTTCTGCTGGGGTCACTGGCGGCCTCACCTGCCATCCCCAGGCCTGCGCTCATGGAGGACGGAGGTCGTTAAGCGACCTCCAGCGCCTGAGTCGCCTGCGACGCGCGGCGAGCATTTTGGCCTTCAGGGCTGTCACACTTCTGGCCTTCAGGGCCTCCGCCCATATTGGACCATGACCATGGCCATGGACCGCATGATCCCCGCTTAGAGTCTCCCGCAGGAGTCATCAGCCCCCTTTAATTTGAGGGCCCATGTTACTAAAGTTATGTATAGATTTGAAACCTGCGTTGAAACGCCAGTTATTAGGAGTACCTATATAAAGTGCCAATTAAAATGACCGATACCATGGGAACGTAGGGGACAAACAATGATAAATCCATATAATAGTACAAGACATGGCGTGTTATATCTTGTTTGAGGCTTTTAATAAAGAATCCTTTAAGCTAGACTCGAACAATGAAAAACCGTTTAACTAAACTGAGTTCTCGTGTTTTAAAGAACCGAACTATGGCATTTGGAATTTTGGCCTATTTTGTACTTTACTTTGGTTTACTAGTAACATGACGGGTACATAAAAAAGGCTAACCAAATTGCGTGCAATAGCTAAATACCACCTAAAACTTGAATCACAGCATTATCGTAGCTAATAACCACAAGTTTGCTATCCCATCTAGGTTGAAAATCGATCGGGCATGCAGCTAATTATGCGCCAACGGATACATACATACAAATATATTCTACTTCTGTATTTCCCCGACATTGTTTTACTAAATACAGAATGAATTTTTTCATGTGGTCGTGGATGGCCCTATCCAAAACTATGAGGAATAGTGAAGAGTATTCAAATGAGTCTCGGTTCCGATTTCGATGACAATTAAAACTACATCATTGAATTTTTGAAAATATTCATAGCCTAGAATCGAACGAAAAAAGATACACATTGTATTATTACACCATATTATAGTGTCGTTAATAAGACACAAAGTCTGGGCAGTAATAACATACGTCATGATTTTGATTCAGGAGTTTTTGCGTTCATCGCGATCAATGAGATAAACAGGCGAACATACAAGAATTCCAAAAAAAAATATTTTTGTGTGAAGAATCGTTCAATTAACATAACCCCATTTTTTTTAATATCTTCATTGTACAGACACAACTAATTTAAAATTTTATAATCTTACAGCCACACTTTTTTATCATCCATATTTACAATATAGAAATGAAGAAATGATAACATCAAGTAGTTAGACAGAATTATCTCATTATTGAAGTCTCCGCTGTTATAGTGTAGTAGCTTACATACGCTTTTTAGGGATCCGTCAGTGCTATTATCTATTCTGTGGTTCCGTAGCCGGAAAGGTTCAAAGTCAAAGTCAAAGTCAAAAACCATTTATTCTGTATAGACCATTAATACGGCACTTACAAAACGTCATAAAAAAATTAATTTAATGTTTGGCAAATGGACCACCGGTTCGAAACGCGGCCCTGTCCTGAGAAGACTCCGGCAAGAAACCAGCGGACTGTTTTTTTTTTTGGTCTATTTACAAACATATTTACATAACCTAAGTTCAATATTTCATTTGAGTAGCATAGAGAGAGAGCAAACAGTTCATATCCAAGCTTGTTTGTCGTCTAAATAGTCTTGAATTTTATAGTAGCCTTTTTGGCAGAGTTTACTTTTAATTTGGCTTTTAAATTTATGAAGAGGTAGATTCTTCATTTCACTAGGAAGCTTGTTGTAGAAGCGTATACAGTTACCCTGAAAGGAATTACTAATCTTGTGGAGTCGACTATTACATGGGATTTCCAATGCAATCCCATTACTAATGCATAAAAAACCCCATGCTATTACTAAGACTGTAGTGTACAACTGCGGTCGAGATCTCTTCGTAAAGAAACCTGGAAGGTTCCATTTCCGATGGAGTCCAGCCCAGCATTTTTGTGGTCGTTTCTGTGCCATTTTTGGGAAATAAACGTATGTCTGTCTGTCAGCGGGCTGTA
Source organism: Cybosia mesomella (assembly GCA_946251805.1). Lineage (NCBI taxonomy): Eukaryota > Metazoa > Arthropoda > Insecta > Lepidoptera > Erebidae > Cybosia > Cybosia mesomella. Next base: position 27,879,256 of record OX276400.1, on the reverse strand, counting down.
TCTCATAACTGCTGCAATAGGCTAACTGATTGATTGATACTACTACATAGCGCTATCTAGACCATACTAAGCATAGCTTTAAATATGAGTTCTAGAAAGTGGATTGTAAATACACATACATACATATTAAAGTCAGAAATACCCGGACCAATACTAAAAGATATTATTCATGCATACAAACGTTTGCACTAAGCGGGAATCATACCTCTAATTGACCTCTGTTGAAAGTTCTACCGACACGCTACACAGGTCTACAAAGTGTTTAGTGAAATCTTACTAGATTTATAAAGTTACCATGTCACCTGAAACTTGTTCATTCGGAGCATTGCCAACTATTTCATAGCCATTACGTAATAACTGCATTGCACCTTACTTAAAGTACCGATATTTGCCGCATACGGGTAGCCCCTACTATGAAATGTACGGTCGCTATCGGTATTTAAAAAAACATATATTACGACAATCTACACAGCGCTCTCTAGACCCAAAGTAAGCATATTTGAACTAGCTTGTGTTACAGGTCACCAAATTCCAAGTTACCGACCATCTTTGCTTTAAAACTTTACATAAAATAGCAAAAATTAAACAGTGTTAAAATTGTCATCTGAAGGTTACAAACATAAAAAAAGCGTTGGCCTTACGTTCGAGGGCTTCCGGGTTCAAATCCTGGCCATTACATTACCGAGGTGAACTCACTACTAACACAAACAATTAGCTTGGATGGTATGTATGTTACCATACCATACCAGACCATGTAGTCACTGAGTAGTTCAGGTCCCGGCGCTTAGGTTGGCACGTCGGGAAGGCATTAGAAGGTTTTTACAGGGTCGGCAGCGCAAGTGTGATGCCCCTGGTGTTGCACACGTCCATAGGCGACGGTAACCGATTCCCATCAGGTGGGCCGTGAGCTTGTCTGTCTCCTGAGTGGTATAAAAAAGAAGAGAGAGAGTTCAGCTAACATCGATTTACTTCGGTTTTGCAGACCGTTCTCTCTGTCGTACATCAGACTGATAGTAAACGTAGACAGATCGTAAACCATAGACTATTGCAATCGTTTTTTTATTACCAAGCTATGAATTTTACCCATAATGTAGGTAATTCAGAATTTTCTGTAATGTTTTCTCTGATCCTCTAGAGTCGATAGCTTCGTTTAATTTTGATTTAAGAGATTTGATTGTGGGTAATAGTGAGTGAATGGCAAGTGCACCTTGTTGCAATATGTACCCAAAATTAATTACAATAGTCGGTAACGACACAGTAGTAGGTACCTTTTTTTTTTGGTGCGGAAATCCCTTCGTATACCCCCCGCCAGGTAGCGGGGGCGGTTATGTCGGGCTTGAAACGACTAAAACAGCACGCCGTCTCGGTTCTTAAAACGCCGGGGTGTAAGGTTGCACGCGCTCGCGCTCCGCAATATTGCCGCAATCATGCTGCCGAGCGAGAGGACTCCCATCCCTATGGCTGCCACTAGGTCACGCCTCGGCGCCTCCCACGGCAGTCCGCCAGCGTGTGCAGCCCTGAGTCTTCGCTCGCGTCGCAGTGATGACACTCAGGCGTTGGCTCCTTCCTGATCCGATGCAGGTGGTCCCCGAATCAAGGAGTAGGTACCTATAGCATTATAGAAATCGAAATTTTTCAATTTATCAGTAACTAGGAATTCAGTGCAGGATGCGACTGAAATATATGGGGCTGAGCGAGCAGGACTCTTACTTGAAAATAAGACATCTTACTACGGTTGCGCGCTTAGCTAAGGTCGCGCGCTCATGAAACTGTTTTTCGGTGATTATTCCTCAATGGTACATCGGACATGAACCATCTCGCTTCAAAACACTCCTCAGTGTCCACACTATCACCATGGTAAATTTGGTCAAGATCGCGCGAGTTGTTACGGAGGAGTTCAGCCACCAACAAACGGCTATGCCGCGTATAAGATAACTAAATTAATATTCACCCTGAATTTGATCCTGCCTTATTTATAAGTAAATGTACATTCAGGTTTTTTATTATATACTAGCTGATGCCCGCGGCTCCGCCAGCACGGAGATTGGGTATCGGTTTTTGGACATATCTCCGGTTCTATTTAACCAATTGCAATCAAACATACGGCAGATTTTAAGCCTGATCAAGACCTTTCTAATAGAAAAAAAAACGCATCAAAATCCGATCAATAGTTTTTGAATCCATCGCGAACAAACAGATAAACAGACAAGAACTCCAAAAATTATATTTATGTGTTCATAATCTTAATTTAACATAATCCAAGTTTTTTTTAAATATTGGACATATATTACAGATAAACTTCTACAAAAGCGAAGCACACCGATCTTAGCTGGACACTCTCTCTGCTTCCCGATGTGCCAACCAAAACGCCGTTTACTGTACATAAGTTACTTAGCATTTCTTCCGATAGGGTTCGAAGTCTCGGGCGCCGTCCATAAGCCCGATTACGGGATAAATGCGTTTCACGTTACCGATTGCCCGAAACTTCGAATCTATTTTTCATGGTTACAGTTTAACCGTTTAGCTCAATTTGCACATAGAAGCATGACGCGTCAATCACCAAGTTTTTAATTACCTTCACATCGCGAAGATCTTAACGGTAGACGGACCAGATGATATCGGCATCTGTTCCACAGTTAGTAACCGCAGTTTCGTCGTCGGCTGGTACGAATACTTGCGTTTACTTTGTTTCTTTTCTTGCGTTTGAAGAGGGTTCAATGAACACAAGCCTATGGTATAGCTAAATTTGGATACCATTTATTGAGATTGTCAACTTACTGTTTTTCAAGTGGACGTAAGTGTGAATATTCGAAGTGAGATTCGAATAGTTTAAGTACTTATTCTTTTTTGTGTGGAAAATTGCTATTTCCCGAAATAAAAACACATTCTATGGCTTTTTTTCAGGGTTTATGTGTATACTAAATGTTTACAAAATTGGTTATATGGTGTAGACGTGGAATTTAACAAATAGACGCAGTTACTTTCGCATTTATAATTATTATTAAATATGGATACAAACCGCACTTAAAAATACTATAATAGTTTTGCATTCTATCCATACCGCTGCAGGAAGCAACTCTGTCTTGAAAAAAAATCGGCCAAGTGCGAGTCTGACTCGCCCATGAAGGGTTCCGTAGCAGCAAGTGAAATTTTGATATTTGAGTTGATTGAATGAAAGGTAAATCGCGGTTTACGATTTATGACGTATTAAAAAAAACTACTTACTAGATCTCGTTCAAACCAATTTTCGGTGGAAGTTTACATGGTAATGTACACCACTTATTTTTGCTTAGTTTTTTCATTCTCTTATTTTAGAAGTTACATGGGACCAACACAAACACACAAACACACACACACACACACATTTTACCACTTTTCAAGTGTCTCTCGCGCAAACTATTCAGATTTTTTTTTATTAGAAACCTCAATATCATTTTGGAAAACCTATCCATAGATGAAAACGGGTTTGATGAAAAAAAAATATTTCTATTTTTATGTGAAAATCTTAATGCGGTTCACAGAATACATCTACTTACCAAGTTTGAACAGCATAGTTCTTATAGTTTCGGAAAAAAGTGGCTGTGACATACGGACGAACAGAGAGACAGACATGGCGAATCTATAAGGGGATCCGTTTTTTGCCATTTGGCCACAGAATAAATAATAGTAATTTGGCTACGGCACCCTAAAACTCCGGTAAGAAACTCGGCACACTTTTTTGGAATTCATTTTCAAATAAGTTGACTTGACCTAATTACAATGTACCTCAGTTTATCAAACAGTTAATTTCCAAAATTTGTTTGTCATCCAAATAATCTTTAATTTTAGAAGTGCCTTCTTGGCAAAGTTTCATTTTAATTAAACTTTTAAAATATTTCTAGTTTCACTAGGGATTTAATTGAATTAGCGTATGAAATGTATGTGTATTGCTAGTCTCCTAGAGTCTATAATTAAAAACTTCAACGTAGATTTAGATCCTAAAAAAGAGAACATCTAGGACGGGACTTGAACTCGCAACCGTTCCCTTACAGGGGGAATGCTATGACCAACTGAGTTACTTAGACACGTCCTAGATCTTTCAAGAACTTCAAGAACTTCTCCAAGAACTTCAAGTTTATTTTTATATCCCTTCTTCTTCATCACCTGAGCACAGATTCTGGTTGCATCCAGAACTTGTGCTTGGTAGTCCGGGGTCTGCTCTTTACGTACTCCTTTTCATAATATAGGTTGGTAGACTGCCGTCTGATGACGTAATTCAGCGCGAGAGCCTCATCTGTCAATCAGCTGGTGTAGGTATCTGGTTTCCAGATGAGGTTGGATTGAGCCATGGAGATCTTGGTGAATCTTTACATCCCAAGTTTGTTTTTAAATCTAATATTTGAATTATCGACGAAAAACACTAGATTACAAAATTTAATTTAACCATCATCATCTTAGCGTTGGATCCCAGGCTTTCAGGCCAGGGGCCCGCTTATTCCTCCTTCTTTTTATGAATTGGCTTACCTATTAATCTATAATTTTTTTTTATTTAAAATGTATGCACACATAATAAAAACATACAAAAATTGGGTGGTGGAAAGAATAGTAATAATAATCAATAATAATTAAATATTCTACGACATTCTACACAGCGCTTTCTAAACCCAAAGTAAGTATAGTTTAACTGGCTTGCGTTTTTAGTCAGAATTCGGATAAACATACCTATACACTTTTTTTTTGTAAATACATACATATTATACATAGTAACACCGAGACCAATGCAAATAGACATATTCATGCATACAAATATTTGCACTGAGCGGGAATCGAACCCGCGCCCCCTTTCGTAGCAGTTGAATGCACTACCGCTACGCCACAGAGGCCGTCAATGGTACTGCTTATTTCTTAAAGTTTTTTTTTCCAGCAGACCGATGAGAGGAGATCGTGAAAACAAGAAGAGGGGTAATCTATTATGGGAGCGGCTGCCGTCTGGCATCTCAACTCCAAAAGCTGATAGCCTGCGCCGGTGACTCGACTGTCAATCAGTAGGTATACCGGCTTGCAGGTTCGGTGGGCTTGGCCCCAAAGGTCTTGGGATTGGGTTGGGTCCTATGCACCCAAAATGTACGAAGCTTTGCTATTTGTCGGATTTGCGGTTGAGAGGCCGTGGGTTCGAACCCCGGTCATTAGGTGTACTATCAACATGTACCCATTCCTACCACTTTAGCTTTTAAGTGAAGGGGTTAGCGAGAGATCTCGGTTACTAATATTCTTTTAAAAGAAAATAAATTTGTTTGTGTGTTTTGTACATATTGTGAATCCAAAACAAAAATCAAATACTACCATTTTATTAATCTTCATAAATTTAAAGTTTACCGAATAATTTAATTTGTACACGTAGGTACTTATGTGCGCTATCAGGGTGAGATAATTTTCACCTAAGTTACGGGAAATAACAGCTGCAGTACGGGCAACGAGTGTTCTAAGTTCAAACATATTGCTGAACTAGGCTGGCAAACATATCGGCCGACAAGTAGGTAGACCGTATTTGAAACATCTTTAGTCAATAAAAGATAGCACCAAGTCTTGGAATTCGAATATAACCACCTTTATGTTATGCAGACAATAAGGTGTAGGTACATCGAAATATGTTTTACTTGACTACCCATTGTTTTTAGGGATTTTCTTTAGAAAAGCCCTATTGCTATCGAGTTGACGTCGACGTCGTCGTCGACGTCGTCGTTGCCAATTTTCTGTCACGGTTTTGGGTATGAAGGAGATGAGCTATCGAGTTGCTGTTTTCGGTAATAGATTCGTGCTGGGGTGAACCATTGCAAGATAAAGAAAAAATCGCAAAAAAAAAAAAACGCAAAATCGAAAATCCCTTGTATTCGGCTGAGCTCGTCTCAGGAATTCAACTTGTTTTTTTTCGGGGTTTTGCTACCCTGTGTAGATCTCAACAAAACCAATTGTGATTTTAGAGCCCCGCCAATATCTCCAGGGCCCAAGGTAGCCGCACCTGTAAGCCGGTGCAGTACTGATGAGGCTCTGGTGCAGATTTTCCTCTCGTAATTAAGTCAAACCTAAAGGAGGTACAGGCAACGACAAATGTGGCTAAAGTTATTCTAATTTATTAATCACTTTTGCTGTTAAATCTTTCATAAAATAATAAACAAAAATGAAGTAAGTATATTAACTTTGTTCTCTGAGAATTATAAAACTACATGTAGGTATATTCCAATGCAAAAAAACCGGCCAAGTGCGAGTCTGACTCGCCCATGAATAAAATAATAAGGTTTTTTTTTAATGTTTATATTTGAGTTGATTGAATAAATGGTAAATTGCGGTTTACGATTTACGTAGTATTAAAAAAACTACTTACTAGATCTCGTTCAAACCAATTTCTCTTATTTTAGAAGTTACAGGGAGGGGGGGGACGGGACACATTTTACCACTTTAGAAGTGTCTCCAGTTTAGAAAAAAATGATATTAGAAACCTCAATATCATTTTTGAACATATTGAGGTCTGGCACGAATGGGTTCGATGAAAAAAAAGTTTGTGTTTCAGTTCTAAGTATGGGTAACAGCCAAAATTTATTGTTTTTTTTTTGTGTGAAAATCTTAATGCGGTTCATAGAATACATCTACTTACCAAGTTTCAACAGCATAGTTCTTATAGTTTCGGAAAAAAGTGGCTGTGACATACGGACGGACAGACAGACAGACATGAAGAATCTATAAGGGTTCCGTTTTTGCCATTTGGCTACGGAACCCAAAAAACGTTTGTAAATAATCCACGTGTTAATCCACTTTTATCGTTGATTGTACGAAAACCTGCAAGCCTCCGGGGTCTGAGGCCTGGTTGAGGGAGCCATGAGGCGAGCCGGAACGACGATCCTGTTGGTTAGACTAGTCTGACTACCAAGCTAACCAATGGAAAAAACCAGCTTCTACCGCACCACAGTGTGCGGTAATGCATACAAAATAAATAAAGCTATGAAATATGAAAAGATTGAAATTAAATCCCAATAAAATCATTAAGTAAACTAGGAATTCAGTACAGAGTGCGACTGAAATAAATTAAGCTGAGCGAGCAGGACTCTTACTTGAAACTAAGACATCTTACTACGGTCGCGCGCTTAGCTAAGGCCGCGCGCTCGTGAAACTGTTATTCGGTGATTATTCCTCAATGGTACATCGGACATGAACCATTTAGCTTCAAAACACTCCTCAGTGTCCACAATATCACCGTGGTAAATATGGTCAAGATTGCGTGAGTGGTTACGGAGGAGTTCAGCCACCAACAAACGGCTATGACGCGTATAAGAGTTTCACTCGCTTATTCGTTCGCTCAGCTCAAAAACTTCTTAAAGTAAGTTGCCAAAAGAGCTCGGCCAAGTGCGAGTCGAACTCGCGCACGAAGGGTTCCGTACCATTATCTATGCAATGGGAATCCCCCTTAATTTATTTTATTTTAATTTAACTATTTATTTTTTAAGTGAATATTCAACTAAATATTCTGTTCAATTATTCAATTAAATTTTTTAAGCAATTAGTATGCTTACTTTTCCTATAGATTTAGAATGGGAAGATCTAGGATGGGAATTGAACCCGCGACCACCTAGACACGAGTCTAGGTGGCTCCGTTGGTCAGAGCATTACCCCTGTAAGGGACTGGATTCTTTTTCCGATTTAAATCTATAGGTACCTAAATATTATGTGAATATTTCAAGCGTCTACCTGTTGCTGGTATTAATTTCGAACAAAATCACGTTTCTTGTATAGGAGCCCCCCTTAAATATCTATTTTATTCTGTTTTTGTATTTGTTGTTATAGCGAGATACAGCCAGGTGACCGACGGACGGACGGACAGCGGAGCCTTAGTAATAGGCTCCCGTTTTACCCTTTGGATAAGGTTTTACCCTTTGGATAAGGAACCTGAAAAACAATACCTCCATTGTTAAAAAGTAATCAGATCACGTGTAGAATGTAGTACCTAACTCTATACTATACCAGGTCTAACTTTACGATCTTCACATCATCATCTGTGGCATCATCAACGTGCTAGTGGCATTTGAAGCTAGCATTATGGAGCTTGAGGTTCTTTTTTCAATTTTTTATCTTGATTTGGTATTTTTTGGCGTATAAGCATATAATTATATATATGCATAATTTATGCTTGTACAAACCGCCTGTTTCTCAACACACACACAAATTCACAACATACACACAAACACACCCTCGTCCTCACAAACTCTCACTCACCTTAACCCTTACATTACACACATACACACACACACACATATACATACACACACATAAAGACACACATACTGTATTATTGTACTGACTTTCTGTTTCTTTTGATTTTTTTCTTTAAAACTCTCACTCACCTTAACCCTTACATTACACACATACACACACACACACACACACATACATACACACACATAAAGACACACACTGTATTATTGTACTAACTTTCTGTTTCTTTTGATTTTTTTCTTTATTAGTGTTTGCATGTCGTCATCACCTTTTGTAAATTAAAGGATGATGTTATGTTATAATATTGTTATATTGTCGAGTGGAACGAAAGAGACTAGATCCCACGACACAGGGAATCCTAGTGTGGGATCTAGGGAGCCATTGAATGATTTTAAATTTTTTTGAGACAATAAATGTTATTATTATTGTTCCCTTTATTACATTTAAAATACATATAAATTATATTTTTAAATACCTTCTATATAAAAAAAAACAAAATATATTTAAAAATATAAAAAATAGTGGCCCACCGGCATCGGGTACAGGGACCCCAAGATACCGGTGGTTAGGGCTCCAGAGAGAGGAGTACCTCCTCACAATACGTGCCTTTACCGCCTTCTGCATCAAGCCCATGATCCAACTGCCTAACGCGAGCATCTTTAGATGTTGGTCGAGGCTCTTGGCAATCAGTCCGTGAGCCGAAACGACTATCGGAACAATAATTGCTGAATCCACATCCCACATGTCGACAATCTCGTGAGCCAAGTCCAAATATTTTATTTGTTTGTCTTTTTCGGCTTTCACGAGATTATAATCATGGGGGATGGTGATGTCAAGAATTATTGCAAGACGCTCTGATCGATCAATCACCACTATATCAGGCTTATTGGCTACAATAGTCCTGTCAGTGATGATTAATCGATCCCGGTACAATGTGACACGACCATTATCAAGAACTGGGTCGGGCACATACCTGTAATACGGTACCTCCGAATCTACAAGATTGTATTTCAGAGTAAGTTGTTGATGAACGATTATGATGCTGATGAAATACTCTCCGTTGCTTGCCAACTTGTAAACGAGAACAACCAGAGATAATATGTCTTAGGGATTCTCCGGGACGATGACACACCCGACATATGTGAATCGTGCTGTTCTTAAGGATATACCTCCAATAATTATTCGTCATTACAACTTCATCTGTAATTGCACAGACAAAACCTTCGGTTTCTCCAAAGAGACCACCGAAGCGTAGCCAGAACACTGATGCCTTTATATCAACGTCGGACCCATTTAAGGCCCGATAAAAGCGTCCATGCAGCTCTTTGCTCTTCCATATTTCCTTGCGATCAGCGGTGCTAAGTATTACCGGTTTGTGCCAGTTCTCTTTAGCCAGAGCGAGTGGAGTCAGTCCGTTGTCTATTGCCACTACATCTCGGTGCACACCCACGTCCACGTGTAAGTAGAAAATATTTCCTAAGGTTGCATATCTCACGGTTGTGGACAGTCTTGGCGTTTAAAAACCTTCGACCTTCACACTTCCATGGGATATACAACCTCATTACTGATGAGCGTGTGTGGTGCATAAGATTTGCAGTTAGCAACGTACGGACTACCCTATCCAGGGCATCGAATTCGGTCTGAGTCCATCTTAGTATGCCAAAAGATTATACGAAGACTGGCATGACCCACCCGTTGTAGGCTCGTACCTTGTTACCGCCCGATAAAAGACTCTTCAGTACTTTTTTCAGGCGCCCAAAGAAACGATCCCGCAACGTCTGTTTCATTGCAGCCTCAGTAATACCTAACGCTTGTGACATACCAAGTAATGACACAAAACGTATAATAACGAGGGTTAGAGGCCCGTCACGCAGCCAACTCCGTTGGGGCTCCGTTGGCTGCGTGACGGGCCTCAAACTAAACCCTCGTTAGTATACGTTTTGTGTCATTAAATATGGGACTTCAAATACTCATATACTCTTATTTCTACTTCAATCGCGTCAGTAATTTAAACCTTTGATGAGAAGCCGTTTCGGTTTATCAACTACCTGGAATCCGGTTATCAGCAAATACCATCGCCACCTTAGGAATATAAGGTTAAAGATGTAATCAGTGTGATGACTCGATAAGCTGGTAGCTTGTATAATAATGATAACGTTAAAGAAAACAATCTAATGTACAAGTCGTGTATTGAACGAAGGCCAGATCATCCGCTAATCGGTGCATTTCAGCTGAAATGTGTGGAATCTGCTAACTAGATAATACGTAATCTATAACAGTGTTATCTTTATTTATCTACTAGCTGTACCCGTGACTTCGTCCGCGTGGATTCCAATTTTTAAGGTTTAAGTTCTTTTGCGCCTAACCCTATTTTCTAAAATAAAAGTAGCCTATGTGATGTATTATAATATACTTACTACTAGTGCCAGTGAAAGTCTCGTCAAAATCCGCCCGTTCGTTCCAGAGTAAATCAATTATAAAATAAATAAATATTCTACGACATTCTACACAGCGCTTTCAAGACCCAAAGTAAGCATAGTTTAACTAGCTTGTGTTATGGGTTCCAGAATGCGGATAAACATACTTATATACTTTAATTTTTTTTGGAAATACAGACAGAAAGATAGACAGACAGACAGACAAAATTTAAAGAAATTGTACTTTTGTTATTAGTATCGTGTACCTATATATTAAAGTGCAATAATTATAAACCTGTTATTTTAATATTGCAAACAGATACTTCAATTTTATGTATTTGTATAGATGTATATTAGGTCCTTACATATGAAATTGGTTTTTTGTCGTACTGGCCACTTTGATCTGAAATATCTCCTCTTTGGTTAGGAATTCCAATTTCAAATTTATACAGCTATTTACTCATGCTTTTGTGTTTTGAAAACCGTAATTCATTTGATTTTTCCTCTTTTGGTTTTTTCTTTGCGTCAGTCACTCAGTTTACAAAATGGAAAACTTGAAATATCGTGTTATTTACGAGTACGAGTTTCATCGTGTCACCACGTTCTGGAAATTTCGACCTGCAGAACAAGCGCCGTGGACGGCCGGAGACCAAATTTTAAATGAAGAATTGAAGGCTGTTGTGGTAGCGGATCCATCGCAAAACACGTCCGAGTTAGCTGCAGGCTGCGTTATTAGTGATAAAACTGTTTTAATCCACTTGTAGCAAATCATTATAGGTGGGTACATGAATTGAGTGCAGTCATGCGCTTGCATGTAAACGCGCATCGACGGCTGCGTTACATTACTCAACTAGCACACTAATGAAAGCATTTTAATCGAATCATCCTGTGATGAAAAAATACTTCGGAAACACAGGTACGCTCCGGGAGATCGCCGGCAGCGTGAATAGCTTGCTAGCGTTCTTCAATGAGCTGGGGTGGATCGAATAAAATGCCCGCCCACACGCAAAAACCGCGCCTTGTCGTGGAGTTGCGGATACCAGCCCGTGATACCATACCATACCTGTGATGAAAATTGGATCCTGTATGATAATCGGAAACGGTCATCGCAATGGCTGAACCCTGGCGGACCAGCCAAAAATCCTGCCCCAAGCGAAAATTGACTCAAATAAAATTACTTGTGAGCGTTTGGTGGACTGGTACCGGTGTAGTTCACTACAGCTTTCTTAAATCTGGCCAGACGATTACGTCAACTGCAATCCATGAAGGAAAAGCTAGCTGCTAAACAACCGAGGCCGGTCAATCGCTCTAGGCCACTGCTGCTTCAGGACAACGCTAGACCACACACTGCACAACAGACGGCTACCAAATTACGGGAGCTTCAATTGGAATGTCTAAGACATTCAACGTACTCCCCGGACCTTGCTTCAACAGATTCTTTTCGTAATTTGGATAACTTTTTGCAAGGGAAAAAATTCAACTCCGATGGGGCAGTCCAAAGCGCCTTCAAAGATTTTATTGAGTCCCGTCCGAATGGTTTTTTTTAGTAAAAGGATCAATGAACTACCTATGAGATAGCAAAAGTGCATAGATAGCAATGTTACATACTTTGATTAAATAAATATATTATATTTAAAAAACTCCTTACTTCCAAAACGCCAATGTCATATGTAGGTAAGGACCTAATATTTAAAAATGAATTCCTATTTCCCTTGGTCACGGTATCACGCGCGAAGTACTGGACCAATTTCGCAAATTCTTTTTTTGTTGTGTTTGTTTTTGTCTAGAGAAAGTTCTTATGGAAGAAAAAATGAAGAAAGTTGCTAGGAAAATTGGAATTTTTTTAAAATATAACGACCATGATTACTTTTAGAATATAACCTTATGGCGTTTCACACACTCGTCAGTTGTATGTTATTCCAAATTCAATATTCATAGGTAGGCAGGACAACGTCTGTCGTGTCAGCTAGTAAAGGATCTTCTGAATCGTTTTGTGAGCTATAAGGCTATATATCATCACGCTATTACCCAAGGGAGCGGAGCAGGAATCATGAATGTCAACAAATCCGGCAGATTCTAATAAATTACGGGCTAATAATGTACCTATGGGTTAAAGGCTTGTAACGGGGGTTTGAAATACGCTACGGGTGAAACCGGGGAGCGCCAGCTAGTTAAATATATAGGTTTTTGGTTTGGCACGTCGGGAAGAGAAAGCGTTCAACATCGAACTAACACTTTGATACTTTAACGGCCGGTTTCAATAATCCATCTATCCTTTACCAGCAGTTAAAATAGCTAGGTACTATTAGTATTTTTTTTTTTCTTGCGGATTTTTTTTTCTTCGGATACCCAGCTGGCCAGCGGAGGTGGTTATGTCGGGCTTGAACCGACTAAAACCGCACGCCGTCTCGGGTCTACAGACGGCGGGGTGTAAGGTTGCCCATAGAGCATATCCCTCGCAACCCGACTGACCCTGGGCCATCTCCGGTTTCGAGATGACCCCCTCGGGTTTGGGAACCACGGTGTCCCCGGTTTGGGGGAGGGGCGCTAGTCGCCCCATCGTCCCGGCCTGCTTCTGCTGGGGTGACAGGCGGCCTCACCCACCACCCCCAGGCCTGCGCTCATGGAGGACGGAGGTCGTTAAGTGACCTCCGGCGCCTGAGTCGCCTGCGACGCGCGGCGAGCAAGTTGCGGGCTCGGCGGGCCGGGAAAGTTCTAAATCTCTCCCGGGCGCGCTCCGTCATCTCCTTCGCGAGCATTACATGCTCGCAGAAGGAGGTGGCGGTGGCCCACGCGCTCGCGCTCCGCACCATTGCCGCAATCATGCTGCCGAGCGAGAGGACTCCCACCCCGATAGCTGCCCCGAGGTCACGTCTCGGCGCCTCCCACGCCAGGCAGTCCGCCAGCGTGTGCAGCCCTGAGTCCTCGCGCGCGTCGCAGTGATGACACTCAGGCGTTGGCTCCTTCCTGATCCGATGCAGGTGGTCCCCGAAGCACCCCTTCCCGGAGATCACCTGCGTCAGTCGGTACGAGAGGCTTCCGTGTTGCCTCTCTAGCCAATCCTCCATGGGCCTTACCGCCGCTATTGCGGTGTGCCCATGCTACTATTAGTATCTATCGGGGATTTTTTCTGTTTCAATAATAAACAAAGATAAACAGAAAAATGACTTTGATAATATTGAAACCACAGTTACAGAGAGATTAATGTAGACATACACTTTTACCGTACAAGTGCTAAGACGAACTAGTTCCATTATAAACAAACATACACAAATATTTGCACAGAGTGAGAATCGAAACCTCGACCTCTGGCGTAGGAGTCGAACGCTCAACTACCACACAGGTCTCTAATGTCCCTTTTCAAGTATCTGTATTATACAATACATTCTTGCCATGTTTAGAGGAGTCATTATTACCTACATCTTAAATCAAAATGTTCAATATTTCAAATCAATGTTTTGCAACTTTACATCAATGTTTTTTGTCACGGCGCATCTAGCGCACGCGGTACCCATGACTAAGTACCCATTACTGCACTCTTATTCTGATTTACTAACCGTAATTAACCGATTTACACACACGCGGAAGACTGCTTTATAAATAAATAAATATGTTTAATTAGTTTTACGCCAGTTATTTCTGTAAAACCTGCGCCAGAGCGTCATCCGTCAATCATCAGGCTTGCAGGTAACGTTGGCTTGAGGCCCGGAATCCGAAACTGAGAGAACGCTCTGCAAAACCGAGGCAATCCAATCTTTCAGGACTCAAATTCCTTCTTCCTGACGTACCAAATCAAATGCCAGGTACCAGGTACTGGGGTGTGTGTTGGGTAACCTCCTCGAGTGTCGCTCCGATTCCGATCCCGCTGCAGTCCGGGGGGAACGGAATCGGAGCGGCCGGTACACCCTGGGCGGCGGTCAATGGCTTCCCCTTCACCCCTTCATAGGGTTGGCATTGATCGTCGGCCAATACCCAACGTGGCGGGAACACATCGCTCTCCGTACTCCTCTGCTTTCAGAGGAGACAGGATGAGCGATGCTGTTAGTGGTGAGATGGCCCAGGGTCAGCCGGGGTGCGAGGGATATGCTCTATGGGTAACCTTACACCCCGGCGTCTGAAGACCCGAGACGGCGTGCGGTTTTAGTCGGTGCAAGCCCGACATAACCGCCCCCGCTGGCCAGCGGGGGGGTATCCGAAGGGATTTCCGCACGATAAAAAAAAAAAAAAAAAAAAAAAAAGGTACCAGGTACTGAACTAACGCAGCCCATAATAGCAGCATAAAACAAAAAATGTCCTACAGAAGGCCGGTTTTATACAACCAGCTAAAATGCGCGTTTACTCACACGTAGACAATTATCTTCAGAGCTCAATGGCGATAAGACTGTACAATGCCGAGATCCTCTTACGTAGACACATGTCAACGTGTGTGTGTGTGTATGTTAAGTGTCTGAAACCCCATCTACGACGTATAGTTTTGATTTGAATTACCTATAAAACATTTTAAATTAGGAAGTTATGATTTTTTTTTTATATTTAGGACACGTCAATTTGACTTCACCTCGCCTGATGGTAAGCTGAAGGTAAAGTCTCAGGAAAGAGGGTCAGCATTACATACACGTACCATGTTAACAATGGTGGCACTCAGCTTGACGGCCTCATCAGAAGTGGATTGTCGTCGCAGCACCGCGTCACACCCACCGGTCCCACTGCTGCGACCACAATCCCCCTGCCCGGCTATGCACTTGCTGACCCCTGGACGCAATCAAACCGAAATTGGATTACTATGGAGGGTTTTTCGCAATCGTGCACGGTGGTACCCACCCGGCCGAATTTTGTGACAAATTTATGTCATCAAATTTCTACCACCAAATTTCTCTAAACATGGCATTGTATAATATACGGATGCTTGAAAAAGGACAAAGGCACAGGTCGAGTGGCGCGGTGGTGCAGCGTTCGAATGCCAGAGGTCACGGTTTCGATTCTCGCTCTATAATATCTTAACATACATATATCTCTATGTATATATGTATGTTTATAATGTAAATAGTTTGTCTTATCACTTGTTCCTTTGGGCGTACCTCAAGGAGCTATGCTTGGTCCTCTAACGTTATTTTATATTGATTGATCTGGTAAACGTTGTTCAGCCTTACAAATTACTGAAGAAATCGAACGTAAGTATAAAATGAAAGAACGGGAGCTATTTACCTCAAGAAAAAACATAAAAAGGATTAAATGTGTATTTCTTATTTGCTTGAATTTTCCTAACATATTTTTGCCACTATTTGAAAACAATACTAGTCTATTTTTTTATTTTTTTTTACGTGCGGAAATCCCTTCGGATACCCCCCCGCCGGCCAGCGGGGGTGGCTATGTCGTGTCACGACTAAAACCGCACGGTGTCCTCCCCAAGTGTCCGTTGCCGGGCACCCCGGGTAAGCCCTCGAAAGGATTATGTGTGAGTGATGACGAAACTTTTCTATGCTAAACAATGGCCGGTGTTTGTACGGTATGTCTACATGACCTTCTTAATATATTTGCACTCTGCAGTTACTAAGTGAACCTCTACAACCTAAAATATAGTCTTTCCTCTAGATGATAGTGTTTAAAATGGTATCAAATGCATATTGTAGCATCACGTGATATCGTGAGTATAAAGTACTAGCTAATAACCGCGACTCCGCTCGCGGTTATTGCTCGAGGTCGGTTATTGATTTTTGGTCATATCTCCGGTTCTACTTAAACAGTTGCAATCAAACATATTATATGTAACGGCAGATTCTAAGTCTGACCTAGAACTTTCTAATGAAAAAAAAACCGTATCAAAATCCGTTTAGTAGCTTTTGCGTTCATCGCGAACATACAGACAAGAATTTAAAAAACATGTTAAGTTCAGAATCGTTCATTTAACATGACCTAAGTTGTTTTTTAATATCTTCAATGTACAGACACAACAAATTTACATAGATAGATAGATTTTGCAGTGATTCAACCTATCTACTTACTCAAATTGTTTTAAGTTATTATCTAAAAGTGTATCTGTTCGTCTTATAACATGAAATTTAATATGTAAAGTTATATTATTAAACTAACTATCCTATTAACTTATTAAACTGTTAATCCCCAAGTGATAATAGACAAATTATTTGACATTTATATTTTTAATACAAAAACACCGGAGACAAGCTATAAAGAAAGATACATAGCAAAAATAATTAAAAAAAAACGATGAACCAGTTGACACTTATTTTCATAACCCAACACAAAGAAATAAACTCACATAGTATCGAACATTGTCAAGAACTAGATTATAACAAAATGAGCAAGTTCAATCATGCGGCGCGCGCCCGTTATTTGTTCTCACCGTTCTATACATTGAGGAACCTAGGCAGTCCATTGCAACATAATTGGAGTCTAGACTAGACTGGTGTGAAATTCGCACCGGCTATAGCTTTCGCGATTTCAATGGTTGAGATTGATCAAGAGAACCGGTCGAGCGGCGGTCTGCTGCCCCTTCGGTATCGCTGCATTTGGGAACGTTTTTATGAGAGTGATCTTTGCAACGTACAGTCTGATCTTGAAATGTATTTATTTTCTAATAATGTCACCTTACTTTGTCTCATTATCGGTCTTTACTCTCATTTTATCTTTACAACCTATATTTTATGTAAATATAAATAGGCTATTATAGGTATATAATGCATTTAACAACAAGTTTTTATTACAGTGCATAATGATCTTTAAAAAAATAACTTTGTAGGTACTAGGTTTATCTTGAATGTTTTTGTTATTTACTCGTTCTTCTCCTTGCTGTCACATTGTTCGGTTTTAAAGAGTCTAATATTGCAAAATATTAAGTAGGATGTCTCACGCAGCAACCAGACGATGTATCAACTGGAGGCAGAGCCGCGACGGCCGACACCGTCAGCCGGCCGCAAGGCGGCGAGGGGGCGCTCAGACCGGATCTCAGACCCTAAAATAAAAACATCTATCGAAATAATAATACGCACTGCTTACCCAGAACAAGTACGTAAAACGAATGGCGTTGACCCCCTGAACATTCCCATGCTAAGTTGCGTCCCAACTGGATTTTTCTGTATGGTAGGGTGGTACTACGCTTACCTATAGAACCGAATAGGCCTTTCAAACGTGTGTTTGGACTTATTAGCTTTTATTTCTAAGACTAGCTTTCATGAGAGCTCCGTGCGGTCGCCGTCCGCCGTCGGGCATCGCAGAAATTTATGAATGACTTTTTACCACAAGTGTTGCTGACACTTGAATTTTGAGACGTAATAATTAATACACCTAATTGATTGAATACATATATATATATATATATATATATTGGATACAGTAATCATTTAATTAGGTACTGACAAAATGTATTATGAGATTTTAGCACTCCTTTATTATAATTTACTTTTAACCGGACTTTTTTAACAATAGATAATTATGTGAGGTCAAGTGTGGCAATGATTTGAGACCTTTTGGCCTGTTAACCCTCCAGTCTGGCTAGACTCCATTCGAACTTTCCTGACATCCGTCCAGACCCGTCTTGTGAATTGTATAATTTAACCGTGCCGTCCTTTCTTCCATTCTGCTTTTGTTCAAAGCAGACAAACCCGTTGCCACGCCATAAAGGAATACGAATTAATGAATGTCCGAACAATAGGGGAGAAATTGTGATAGGTGAGAGTAATCTTTTAGGATATATAGAAATCTTTTTTATTTCTTGTTCTTTTATTTTCCGCTAAGAAAGCCCAATTGTTGAGGTTAAATAGGGTCGTCACGACTATGGTACGATTTGATCCCGATTTTGAATTGTAAATTATATTACGCATATTCAGATACTTGTATTCACACCTTGGATATTTAAATAGATTTAATATAACGCGATTGGCAAATCAAGATTAGGGTAAGTTGACACAAATTACTTAATAGCGTAATAAGTTACGATGAATTTAATGTTAATTTTTATAGGTGGAACATCATGGTCACATACCATGAATGTAATTCTATAATTAAAATATTATATGGTTATGTTATGAGCGACTGAAATTTTGCGTGAAGACTTCTGTGATCTTTTGCATTTTGTTAAATTTTATTAATCACAAGCTGTTCGTCGCCGGTGTCGCCTACGGTTTTTCCCGTAGATTTTCCAAAATTTTCGTCCATATAAACCTTGTCCTGACAATTACGAACACAGCAAAATATTAATTTTGCGCATCGGTCAAACAATTCTCAAGTTTTGCTCTTAGCAAAAAATTCAGCAATTCATTTTTATTTATATGCTTAGATTTTAATGTCACATGTAATGGGTAGACATTTTTATTGTATTCAATTTAAAAAAAAGCGAATATGAGTATAATAAAATTGTACCTGATAAATTGATTGTAATTTTATGATTTATAGTATTTGTTATTTCTTTAATTTATTTTATGAGACATACCACTACATTATTCAGGTGGACGTGAGCTTGTCGGCCAGCTAAGTGTTTAAAAAAAATCCGTCTAGCAAATAAGTAGTCTTATTTTTTTAATTAACTGCTATTCCTAAGGGAGAAAGGTAAACCAAAGCTACTTAAAACTTCACCTTTTAAAGTATTTTTGACTGTTGTAAATGCTTGTTTATGGGACATGCACCTATATAATTTCCTAGTATCTTTATTATCACAGTAAAAGCAAAAAAAAACACTGATCGTGATGGAAATAGATAAACCACATTTATAAATCCTTTCACGTCACATGGGAACGCTCGTGAATTCCGCCAAAGAATTCACAAATTGCACTGACCGTTCTGCACCTGTTCGAGTCGAGTTTAATAATATAGCTCTGTACATCTTAATGAACATCAATGCTTCGCAAGGCCGAATCCGTTTTTAACATAGGAAGATGGAGGTGAAGAGTTTGTAGTTTAAAAAGTTTCAATAAAATATTACCTAGCGACAGGTGTATGTCAGGATCGTAGCAAGTGGAAACATGTGGTCTCTGCCTACCCCACTAGGAAAGAGGTGTGACTGTATTATCTACATTAGGCCGCTATTCCACTGGCGTGTTGGCGCTTCTCCATCGTCTGCGCAGACGCGACTTTAACATCGTCGCGAGTTTCTTGCGTTTTTTGGTAACAGGTACAACCACGCCGTACAGTAGTCCGGAGTTATTCGAAAATATTGATCATTATAATACTTACGAGTGTCTTTGAATACATGTACAGCCTGTATGAGAAATTTAACTGTATTTTTTTAATACCTCAAAGTTATAACATGCCTCTCTTCTAATGACACTGGAACTCTGAGATTAGTGTCTAAATACTGTAAGTAATATGTCATTGCGTCAAATTTAATTTATTCGGCATTCGCAAAATTTACAAAATTCTTATTTTTAATATTATTAGAGTACATTACGAAATATTCACTTTCTTTTAATATTTATTTATTTAATATTTATTTATTTGACGGCCTCTGTGGCGTAGCGGTAGTGCATTCGACTGCTACGACAGGGGGCGCGGGTTCGATTCCCGCTCAGTGCAAATGTTTGTATGCATGAATATGTCTATTTGCATTGGTCTGGGTTTTTCTATATATAATATGTATGTATTTACAAAAAATATATATATATGTATGTTTATCCGCGTTCTAGAACCCATAACACAAGCTAGTTAAACTATGCTTACTTTGGGTCTAGAAAGCGCTGTGTAGAATGTCGTAGAATATTTATTTATTTATTTACCCAAAATTGACGATGAGATTTTCTTTTTCTTTACGTAATTTTTGTCGAAGTAGCAAAGCCAACAGTAGTATTTGCTCGTTGGAATCCATTTTGTCACTGATTATACACCTCTAATGACAGCATGTGTGCGACGTTAACGTTGCGTTCACTCGAAACAAGTAACGTTAACACGTTAACATCGCAGACGTTGGAGAAGCGCCAATGCTCATAAAAGGCCAGTGGGATAGCAGCCCAAATGAAAAAAAAACTGGACTCTTATGGGATCACCCTCATGTCTATTAGTCTGATACCTACAGTGAACTCATTGACAAGATAACAATAAAGCGCCTATGCCAGTTCAATTTGGCGCCCGGTGTTCACTCTCTTACTCCTACTTTTATTGTTATGTTTTGGCTTTTATAGTAGCGACTGTCGTCTGACCTCGCCATACAGAGCATCGTCGCTCAATCAGCAGGTGTACCGGTATGCAGGTGAGGTTGGCTATGGCCCGAAGATCTTGGTGGTGCCCCATATACAAATAAAAACAATTTTGTTTTTAATTCTTTTCTGCGATCGATGGATGTAACTACAGAACGGATTTTGATGTGATTTTTCTATTAAAAAGTTCTTGGTCAGACTTAAAATCTGTCGTATGTTTAAATTCAATTGGTTAAGTAGAACCGGAGATATGATAAAAAAAAAACCGGCATAGCGCGAGCCGGGCTCGCGTACGAAGTGGTTTCGTACCATTTTCTATAAAAACGTCAAAAAAAACACGTTGGCTTAAATATTAATATTATTTTAATCAATTATTCATTTTTAAAGTGATTGTAACTAAATATTCTGTTAATTTTCAAGCTTCTACCTGTTGCCGTTATCAATATAGGGCAAAAACGAGCAAAATAACGTTTTTGTATCGGAGCCTCCTCAAATATTCATTTTATTCTGTTTTTAAGTATTTGTTGGTATAACAATAGAAATACATCATCTGTGAAAATTTCAACTGTTTTAGTACAAGTGATTCTTTTTATAAAAGTTTGTTTGCAGAAATGTTTGTTTTTATTATTTATTTTCTATGAACGCTTCTGGTGTCGTCAGAAGACAAGCGGAAGACCAAAAGCGTCATGCAGAAGCCGTATTCGGCACAGGATGTACCTAACCGTCAGGCCGTTATAGTCAGATAACTGGACTGTACTGGTGCATGTATTTAAGACTTATTTAATTTAGAAACTAGCTGTGCCCGCGACTTCGTCCGCGTGGACTTAGATCTGGGTTTTAATTGTTTGCACGGAACTGTGCACGACACAAATAGACTATAGACACATGTGCCAGTGACACGTAGATTAAGTAAGCGTGAATATAATGAATAAATTATGAAAAAGTTAGGTTTACGTAAATTAAAACGTAATTATGTAATAACTTTGATATTAAGCTAAGATAAATAGCTTACTACTGTTAGGAGTTAGTTTTCTGAGTAATTAAGTATGTTAGAGCCAAATTTAATAAAGAAAGTACATTCCCCGAAAAGCATAATTGCAAATATAATTACGTAAATGCATTACTCAGAATCTAACATAACTTCGTATAAATAGGAAATACGACTTTGTATATTAGTATGTAAGTTTAATTACACCCCGCGACTGCCTCCCACACCGTAAGAAGCGAATATGCGCTTCCCCGGCTGGTGCCATTTTATTATATAGTAGCTCGCGGGAGGCAAGGCCCATATATAAGCCTGAGGGGTCAATCCGCCCGTCATTCAGTAACCCGACGTCGCACGGTACAGATGTAAGTACCTATCGTCGTGCAAGTCTTATTTCTACCTATGTACATATATGCTATGTAATTAATATGTAAAACATAAGTTCTATAAATAAATGGAAATGCGGAGGTGAGGTAATTTGGATCGCGGGCCAGCACTACAAAAGACTATAAAAGCAGGGACCATTTGGTAGGAAATTATGGATTGGACATGGAGCAACAAGTAGACAACAAGAGTCTCTCAAGGAACAAGGAAGCTCAACAGGAAGTAGTAGATCAAGAGTAGTGCTGGGCCAAGTACATCCGATGCCTCACTGACGTCAATGAAGTCCACCCATCCAAGTGTTTCATTCTTCGACTCAACATCCATCAAATACAGTCCACTGAAGGCGACCGCGAAGTAGTGGCAGTCTATTTGGAACCTTATCAGGTCATAGTCTGTTACGAACCACGCTCCTTAACAGAACCCTAATTGTTTTTCTAGAATAAAAGTAAGCTACGTTACGCCAATCTATCTATATATATGTAGCTATCTGCCTGTGAAAGTCCGGTCAAAATCGGTCAGGCCATTCCAAGGATTACCTAATTCAAACAGACAAAAAGTTTAAAAAAATATGGTTATTCTCGTCAGTACCTACCATGTATATATTAATTGAAAAGCTGTTACTTTAAATTCAGAAATAGACATTTCAATTTTTTTAGGGTTCCATAGCCAAATAGCAAGAAACAGAACCCTTATAGATTCGTCATGTTTGTCTGTCTCTCCGTCCGTATGTCACAGCCACTATTTTCCGAAACTATAAGAACGAACTATGCTTTTGAAACTTGGTAAGTACATGTATTCTGTGGACCGCATTAAGATTTTCACACAAAAGTCGAAAAAAACCCAATAAATTTTGGGGGTTCCCCACACTTTGAACCTCAAAATATTTTTTTCTTAGGGTATCTATGGATAGGTCTTAAAAAATGATATTGAGGTTTCTAATATCATTTTATCTAAAGTAAATAGTTTTTGCGAGAGACACTTCCAAAGTAGTAAATTGCGTGCCTCCTCCCCCCCCCCCTGTAACTTCTAAAATAAGAGAAGGATAAAATTAAAAAAATATATGATATACATTACCATGTAAACTTCCACCGAAAATTGGTTTGAACGATATCTAGTAAGTAGTATTTAAACCGCAATTTACGTTTCATTCAATCAACTCAAATGTAATAAAAATAACTTTCTGCTACGGAACCCTTCATGAGCGAGTCCGACTTGCACTTGGCCGGGTTTTTAGGGTTCCGTTGCCAAATGGCAAAAAACGGAACCCTTATAGATTCGTCATGTCTGTCTGTCTGTCCGTCCGTATGTCACAGCCACTTTTCTCCGAAACTATTAGAACTATGCTGTTGAAACTTGGTAAATAGATGTATTCTGTGAACCGCATTAAGATTTTCACAAAAATAGAAAAAAAACAATAAATTTTGGGGGTTCCCCATAATTAGAACTGAAACTCAAAAAAAAATTTTTCCTCAAACCTATACGTGTGGGTCAATGGATAGGTCTTCAAAATGATATTGAGGTTTCTAATATAATTTTTATCTAAACTGCTTTTTTTTAAACTTTGCGCGAGAGACACTTCCAAAGTGGTAAAATGTGTGTCCCCCCCCTGTAACTTCTAAAATAAGAGAATGATAAAACTAAAAAATATATATAATGTACATTACCATGTAAACTTCCACCGATAATTGGTTTGAACCAGATCTAGTGAGTAGTTTTTTTTTAACACGTCTTAAATCGGAAACTGCAATTTACCTTTCATTTAAACCACTCAAATATAAAAATTTTACTTACTGCTACGGAACCCTTCATGTGCGAGTCCGACTCGCACTTGGCCGGTTTTTTTATATGTGTAGATTTCAAAATAGTACCTAACGGTGAACGAAATTTTTTTTTGGCCAGAGCTTTTCCAAGTTCAGGTACAGTTACCCGAGACGGCGTGCGGTTTTAGTCGGTTCAAGCCCGACATAACCGCCCCCGCTGGCACGCGGGGGGTATCCGAAGGGATTTCCGCACGATAAAAAAAAAAAAAAGGTACAGTGCAGTACCAAAATTAACTCCCAATAGGATTAATGTTATTGGAATGCATAGAGGACGGAGAAACTATGTAGTAGTTTATGCAACTGTCATATAAGAAGGGGTATTAAAACACGAGAGTCTGTTTACACGATAATAGGTTGACTCGAGTGTTTTAATACCTAAGTTATATGCAGTTCCATACACTACTTTATCTTCACTCATAGGAAAAAATGAAATTAAACAAAGAAGGTAGGTTACAAGGGCGCCATTTTTTTCACAGTTCGAACTGCGCATGCGTGCGCCTTTTTTTCCATATTCAGCCTAAAACCTTAGACTAGTAATGAATAAAAAAAGATAGCGATACTATAATGAGTTTTATGATACAGTTGGCGGAACTATAATAAGTTTTATTTTTAATTTTATGTATATGCGTTTATAAAGTGCGTATGTATAGAATCGTCTTTGAATTCGTAATTCGAATTTTTCGATTTGAGTGTAGATAAAAATATTTATTTGTTTACTTATAATGTCCTTGCTCACATTGTGGAATGAGATAGTTTTTGTAGTTTTTTTTTGGTTTGAGTCAGCCCGCATGCTCTTTGCAAAACCTGTTGCTGAAGCTACAAATAGCGACGCTCTTCAATGAATCCGTGATGATCAACTACCGTTTAATATTCTATAAAAATCTTGTGAATATCTAATTTCTGCCTAAAGTTATCTAGCTATTTCGGAAGTTCATATAAAAAAGCGGCCAAGTGCGAGTCGGACTCGCCCATGTAGGGTTCCGTAGCAGCAAGTAACATAATAATGCTTTTAAATTATTATTTTTCGATGATTTGTTTTATTTCAATGTGTGATTTTCGCGTAAATTTTCGTCAATATTATTTGGAAAACTATTGAAAAATTGAGAATTTGGAAAAAGATGTTTGTAAAGATGTTGAAAAAAGTGAAAATATTAGAAAAGCCTTTAGAATTTTAGAAAAAACTTTTGACTGTTTTTATTAGTATGTATATAAATAGCCTAGGTCTAGATGGAGCCATGAGCCTCCCCTGTTATCTGCGCTTGCACTTAAATGATCCTCAAAGCTAACCGTCACTTCTTTTAGATCTGATATATGTTGTACTCGTAAATTGGATTTCCGCATGAAAAAAAAAGAAAAGAAGTATGTACAATGAATTGGGAATATGTTGATTTCAACGCCAGCTACAATTACTCTATCTACTCTGGAATGTTCCCAGCTCTTTGGCGTAAAGCCTACATAATTCCATTGCCTAAAAAAAGCAATGCTTTACTCCCCAGCCACTTTCGTCCTATTTCCATTCTTCCTTTCTTGTCAAAAGTGCTTGAGGCCTGTGTGCAGAAACAACTTGCTTTGTTTATCCATCAAAACAACTTGCTAAGCCCTTTACAATCGGGCTTCAGGCCGGGCCATAGCACCACAACTGCTCTTTTAAAAGTGACTGGTGATATAAGGACTGGTATGGAGGCTACTAAGGTAACAGTGCTTGTCTTGGTCGACTTTTCTAACGCCTTCAACACAGTTAGTCACGATATCTTGCTATCTATCCTTTCCTATCTTAAAATCTCCCCGGAAGCACTGGAATTTTTCTCGAGTTATCTTTAGGGACGCCAGCAATCTGTTCGCATTGGTGATTTCTCATCGAACTGGTGTGTTCTTGATTCTGGTGTTCCTCAAGGCGGTATTCTCTCTCCCGTGTTATTCTCTATTTTCATTAATCTCGTTACTTACAACCTTCGATGTGCGTATCATCTGTATGCAGATGACCTACAGATTTATGCTCAAGCGCCTGCAGACGACATAACAGCAGCGATCCGGAATGTGAACAGGGATCTGGAAACTTTAAAAAACTGGTCCACTAAATTCGGGTTAACCGTGAACCCATCCAAGTGTCAGGCTATCTTGGTGGGTGGTAGTAGGATAACCGGCAAAATTGATATTACAGCGCTGCCAGCAGTAATGAATGGCGGCACAATAATTCCATTCAGTGCATCGGTGAAGGATCTGGGGCTCTACCTCGACTACTCTCTTGACTGGCGAGTGCAAGTCACAAACTTGAGCCAAAAGGTAACGAGTAGGCTTCGGGTTCTGTACCGTTTAAAGAACTTTCTACCAATGAAGACGAAAGTGGCATTGGTCCAAAGCTTAATTTATCCCCTGATTGACTATGGTGATGTGTGCTATTTTGACCTGAATGCAGACCTTCTTGACAAGTTAGACCGTCTTCTTAATAACTGCATTCGATTCATCTTCAATCTTCGTAAATATGACCATGTGTCTTCTTTCCGTTCCCAGCTTAATTGGTTGCCTATCCGTCATCGCCGTAAGTTACGCTCACTTACTACTCTTTTTAACGTTCTCTACTCTCCTAAATCTCCTACTTACTTAACTTCTTCTTTCCAACTGTTATGTTCAAACCATAATAGAAATCTTCGCTCTTCGAATAACCGTCTCCTTTTATGCCCTTCCCATACAACTGGCTACTTAGGCTCCTCTTTCTTCGTTCAGTCTGTACTTCTGTGGAACGCTCTCCCTCTTGAGATCAGGATGAGCACGAGCAGGGATGTGTTCAGGTCTAGAGTACGGCTGTTGCTTTTCAAAGAGTTAGTAGATTCATCTCAAGGGTAATTGTATATTCTGTTTTGTTTTATATTGATTATGTATGTATGTTTATTTTATATATGTAGGTATATGTATTTGTGTTCTGTATTTATGTATATATATATATATATATCAGTATCTATTTTTATATACGTATTATCTGTGTAGATGTAATTATTTTGGATTAGTTAAATGTAGATTTCATGTTAATGCCTGCCTCGTTCTAGTTCTGCACCACCCTATGGTTGACTGGTAGAGAATGCCTATGGCATTAAGTCCGCCAATGTACTTTGTGCATGAAGTTCAATAAATAAAAAATAAAAACTACTTTATTAACCTAAGTCCTTCTGGCGCGGCTCCAGAAGAATACGGGGGGGGGGATCGTGCGGTCCATGGCACTATATGGGTGCCCAATCTGGGCTGAGACCCTGAAGGCCAAATGTGTGCGGAGGCTGCGCGCTCCGCAGCGGGTGATGGCGAACAGGGTCACTAGGGGGTACAACGCAATCTCCTTCGAAGCGGCTAGTCTCCTTGCTGGAACCATGGGATCTGGAGGTAAGAGCCCTTTCTGCCAAATGCTTTATGGGTCCACCTTACACCCCTGCATCTGAAGAGTCGAGACGGCGTGCGGTTTTAGTCGGTTCGAGCAGGGGGTATCCGAGGGGATCTCTGCACAGTTTTTCCTTTTTAGGGTTCCGTTGCCAAATGGCAAAAAACGGAACCCTTATAGATTCGTCATGTCTGTCTGTCTGTCCGTCCGTATGTCACAGTCACTTTTTTCCGAAACTATAAGAACTATGCTGTTGAAACTTGGTAAGTATATCTATTCTGTGAACCGCATTAAGATTTTCACACAAAAATTGAAAAAAAAACAATAAATTTTGGGGGTCCCCATACTTAGAACTGAAACTCAAAATTCTTTTTTCGTCAAACCTATACGTGTGTGGTATCTATGGATAGATCCTTAAAAATGATATTGAGGTTTCTAATATAATTTTTTTCTAAACTGAATAGTTTGCGCGAGAGACACTTCCAAAGTGGTAAAATGTGTCCCCCTCCCTGTAACTTCTAAAATAAGGGAATGATAAAACTAAAAAGAATATATGATGTACATTACAATTCCAACGAAAATTGGTTTGAACGAGATCTAGTATATAATATATTTTATTACGTCATAAATCGTAAACCGCGTTTTACCTTTCATTCAATCAACTCAAATATAAAAATTAAAAAAAAAACATTATTGTTACTTGCTGCTACGGAACCCTTAATGGGCGAGTCTGACTTGCACTTGACCGCTTTTGAACCTCTAATCATGTCAAATTAGATACTCCTTGGATAATGCATATGCCTTGGATACTCCACAGTTTAGGACGCGTTACGCTTTTCTCTTCTTGTATCACTGCTTACCTACTTTTTTGTATAAGAAAATGTCCATTTTCCGGGTACTAATAGAAGAAATAATACAGGGTTCTCACGCGAGTTAAACAGCGGGCAGCAACTAGTATCCTACTAATATTATGAAAGTGAAAGTTTGTGAAGATTTTAAGGATATATTGTAGGTACGATAATGCAAGACATATCTATCCATACAGAATTAGGCCACATCACAGCTTAATGATGGTCAGTTTTAAACAGTGCTGGTGTTGAGAGAGGACCGATGACGATGGGGAGAAGGCGTACGAAGCGTGCTCTAACATAGACCATCACCCGCTTACTCACTTGACGATACACGCACGTGCAACACTCTAAATATCTCGAAGGTTGTTGCCAAGAACGTTTTTAGGATAACCTTCCTCATCTAGTTATTACTAAATCTATGATTTAATTATGACAACATTTGAAGTGGGTTAGGTGCAGACGTCATCAATACGTAAAATTGCAGCCAACGCACCAGAGGAGAGCAATGATTTTTAAAAGGCCGAACTCAGACACTATATTTAAGCGTTGTAGGTACATACCAACAATTAGAAATGAGGAACTTTACATTGATTCACTTTAATGCGTGCGAGATACCGCCTCATTGGAATTACTTACGTAACTAGATTATGAAAACTGTGGCAGTGATGTGAACTTCGCTGCGTGTTGTAGGTGAACAAATAGGAATTTATTTAAAAAAAAATGATTCGAAAAAATATTATCATTAAAGAACTGTGAACATGCGGATGCGGTAACATGTATGTAGAATAAGAAGTATCTACCCAGTTCTGGAGATAATGGTAAAAGAGCAGTATTTTACCATTACCATATTATAGTAAAATAAACTCTAATATCCAAAATTCAAAAAGCGCGCTTCATGGCAAACAACATTCTACACGAGGCACATCTGTGACGGGAGGCCCAGACGCAGACGTGTCTATAGTAAGAAAAAAAATGTACTCTATTGAATATGCGACGCGCCGCGCACTTTGCAAAGGTCGAACACCTCCGCGACAATGGACAAGATTCTTCCACGATTTAATTGCGCTTTAAAACTCATAAAACGTGTGCTCAGTTTTAATCTTTAAACATTAGAACCAATTTGATAAATTAAACTTGATTAAGGTAGGTGAAGAAAATACATAAATAACAATTAAATACTTATTTGCGATACGACTCGCCGGGTCGGCGACGATTACTCGTGCTGCGAAGACGCCCTTGAATTAATAAAAAAATAAATAAACAAATAGCAATGACCTCGGCACACATGATAGACACGAATACTTACACTATTATTCAAACTGAGTCAGGTCAGATTAGGGCGGGCATTATAATATTCATAGTACACGTTTGGGGAACAAGTTATTATAAAATAGAACTAGAATCACCGGCTAGTTTAATTTGATAAGGTGACGTCATCGTCATCTGGGCCCCCAATTTGACGTCAGCTAGTACAGTGACCCACAAATCTACAGACACAATAAATTCAGCTACGTACGATGCGAAACCGCGCGGGTCAATGAACTGTTGACGTATTTAAAATACGCACAAGTAGGTACCTTATCGCGAAATGTAGTACGCGGCGCGGCAAGCGGAGCGAACTTGCTGTGCTATGTGTTTGCAAAATGGTTATTTATAGATGTGAGTGTCCGTGACGGATGGTTCGTGCTATTTCTAAGGTCCCGAGGATTGGTGAGTAATAACATTTTATGATGAAGTAATTAATAAACTCCTATGAGTGCTAACCATTAGGTATCAAACCTCTTGCAAATCCAACTGAAAGTTTGTCCAAATAGTTTTGGTTACTTTTCATCACTGGTTGTTAAAAATAAAATTTTTATACTTATAAGAAGAAAATGACAAAGTCGTTATAATGTAAATTGTCATTTTTCCGAAATAGTGATGTCCACCCTTTAACAGTATCCAATATCAGTAAAATGATGTTAATTTCCATAATACGGTTTTGCTGGTTTAAAGGTGTTTCTAACACCAGTGTGGATTTTTTCCAGAGGATGTTAATTAAAGACACCATAAATCCGATTTTTTTTTCTTAAGACTAACTAACTACGGATACCCGATGAAAGTTCGTTTTGCTGCTGTACTTTTAACGCTATTGATATTAAGAAAATGTGAGAAAGGAAGTGTGTCTGCCGCGCTGCTACAAGACACTACACCAGAGTTCTTTCTTTATGAAGAAAGGAAGAGTCTACGTTCACAGTTTAAGCGATTTTCAACTTGATGTGTGCTTCCATTATGATTCATATTGGTAGTGTGAGGGCTGCATTGGCACTTTGTCTCGACAAAACGAGGCACCCGCAGTAGCCGCCCTACCTACCTACCCACATAATGCGACGGATACAGATCCAAGTTTCTTACTTACACATACATACACGTGAAGTACGAAGGCCAGTTTTAAATATGTATGTGTCGCGAATACATACGGCTTCGATGATCAGCAGGTGTAAGCGAACTAAAGGCAAGGGGTTATTGCGATTAACTCTTTTATCCCTTCGTTTCCATATCAAAGAGTAATGAACCTTGTTCTACTATTGGACAACGTCGATTAGTAACCGTGTGATTTTTATTTTACTTGAACGGCATTGCATTTTTTTTTCGAAATAACGTTTCTATGTCATTGTTTTATTAAAAGTTATTAAAAGTCAATTTCGCTACTTGCTTTGAAATCAAATTAGATTTAATATTTAGTTTATTCTAACAAACAGGTACGAACTAATTTGTATTTGAAAATCATAACATTAAATGAAGTACAATTCTAGTAGGTATTAAGTGCGTACTATAAGAATATTTTTACACAAATAAAATGTCTTAATTATTTGGGACAGGACTTTATTTTCTATAAGGGTTTTTGTAATTTGAATATTACTTTTAGGAAAAAACTAGTCACTAATTGTAACAACAAAGGCAAAACTGGCAGTGAATCGATTGCGAGTAACGAAGGTCATAGGGTTTGCAAGTGTGTGTATGTATGCAAGTATGCAGGCGAGCTCGGTGCGGCGTCGCTGCTGCACGCCTGCACCGGCGGTTGCAACACCCTCCCCCCTTCATTCTCGGCTTCTCGCTCGTCGCCGTCTTGCCGCTAGCCTGTCTCACCTCGCGGCCGGCAGCCTTGCGCGACGCGCCGCGCTCTTTCACATTCAAAATTATTCGCAACCATTGCAAAAACTCTCTGTGCAATAAAAATATTTTATATTCGATTCGATGCGTTCACAATTAGTTTTAAAAACAGAGAGGTCATTTAAAGTTATCAAAGAGTTTAAGTGCCTTTAAAACTTCGAGTGCACTCCTCGTTGCATGTCCCGCGCGCGTCGTTATGTTATGAGAACCCCGTACTCGCGGTCACGTTGACGTCGCGCGGTGCCGCCATATCTGTCTCGGCCACCAACTAGCAAAATTAATAGGTAATTATTTTCGTGTACAGTGTTTCTGATTGATTTTGTTGTACAGTGATTGTGTGATAAAGTGTTTTCAACCTTCTGGTATCCTTTGTGCTGATTCCAATTGGATTCTTTTTGGAAATTAAGGCGCGCGCCGGCCGGTTCTTATCGGGTGCAATGCAGTTGCAGTCTCAACTTATTGCAGTTTTGCACTCACCAAAGTTTCATGCGCGGAAAGTTTCTAGTGCGTATTTATTGCTTCAAGAGGACTCTAAATGTGTTTTAAAGTGATTATTCGTTAAAAGTGATATGTGTAGCAGTTTCTAAAAAGCCGTCACAGTTTACACTACTCTGTTATTTCGGTCATTGACCGCCGGAATTCGCATCTCCTTTATATTAGTGCTGTTGTTATATTTTTTGACATAATTCAGAATTTCGTTTTTAGGCTCAAAATAGTGTCACTTCACTAGAAGAATGCATTGACCCGCGCATTCGCTTTTTGAAATTTACCTTCACCCGGATGGAATGAGGAGTGCACAATCCCATTGTTTCACAGTTTCATATGTTTGAACATCATTTGTTTTTTTGTTTTTCGGACGATTAGAGCGTTATCATTTTCTTCCAAAATTACAAAAATTACAAAATAAAGGTAAATATTATTTCTTTAACCAGTAGTTTATATAAACATACTATAAAATACATAAAATATAATCGTTGCCATTGCTCACACGCGTGGCTCCCTTGAATCGCTTATAAATGACATCTGTAGGCAACTCAAGATAGGTCCCAAACCCAAGTCCTAAGTTTGATAAAAGTTTACTCCCAAACTCTTGTACTCAACCAAAAGCCACAGTATTTAAGTGTAGTGTGTGTAAAATGATGCAGAATGGCGGAGGGCAATGGAGAGATACCCATTGAAGAAATATCTGGGAAGGACTCCGATGTTGGCCGAACACCGGATTACCGCAAACTCATTGAATATGGCTTGGATCCTAAGGTGAGTATTTAGAATTTAAAGTAACTATTATACTTGTGCATGTCATTGGAATACACCAGCTTAACAGACAAGAAAAGTATTTTGTTCTGTAAACTTTTCCTCGATACAAAATTTATTCCCAATTTATTTTCATTATTTGAGTTATATATTCTTTTTTCTTGAGACTATGAAGCGGATATACTTGCAATTAGTCAATTTATTCAATAGCAAAAGTAGTATGAGTAATATTCAAGTTCTGTAGTTTGTATTAATGATTTAGCTCGGAGAGGTCCCGCAGTCATTTCAAATATACTGGTATAGCAATTCTAATGGCTTAAATCAAAGGCTCTCTGCTATAAGAGTCTTTTACTATTCAGTATCCACTAATATTTTTCACATGCATTACATTTGAATTAGTAACATGTGTGAAAAATACAGTACAAATTAAATTTTAAAATTTTCTTATAAGAATCTTATTGGATGGTGTTTGGCCTATCATTCTTATTGGAAACCTTTGGGGGAAACCTTTCCTGTACCAAGGTCTTCATCTATGGTTAAATGATTGTGTACCTACATATAAAAATGTACACATATTGGGTATATATATATATATATAAATGTATACATTGTTATGAAATAATGTCAATAAATCAAATTATGAACTTTTTCATGATAGTGTCTTACAAATTAACTATTTTGTGTCTGAATTTAGTATTTCAGTACAATATTTGTCTAAATTATCAAAGAAATTTTCAATACATGACTTTAAAACAAATAATATATCTAGGCAATAAAAAAGTCCTATTACTTTAACATGATTCACCAGCCTTATCACATTATGGCAATTTTCTCAGAAATTCATATGGGATGTTTTTCTTATGTTGCCACACCTAAACCTTTGAATCACAAATACTATTATGTTGGTAGCAGTATTTGCACTTTCTCTCTGATAATATTGACTTTTGCCATTTATTATCTGCTCACTTACAATGCATGCATATGTACACTTGCTTGTTAAAAAGAACATCTTACCTATATTAT
This sequence comes from Cybosia mesomella, assembly GCA_946251805.1. NCBI lineage: Eukaryota > Metazoa > Arthropoda > Insecta > Lepidoptera > Erebidae > Cybosia > Cybosia mesomella. The sequence continues at coordinate 27,845,616 of OX276400.1, read as the reverse complement.
ATAGTAAATAGGCTTTATAACTTGGCTACCTTTGCTCCTAAAACAATAAATCTTATATCACAATGCACTATTTCAACCATAGACTTTATAACCTTTATCTAAAATTAAATGCTGATCTGATTAAAATAGCATTAGTTGTATCCACACAAAGCATTTTCCAATTTTCATTCTTATTGGAATCCAATTAGATTGCCAATTGCACTTTTGTGAAAAGAATATTATTTGGAAATCCATATACGCATGAGGTCAATGCACACTGTTATGCGTCGCGAGGGACGAGGGAGGGAAGGATATGGTAGCAGGCACTGAGTAATTTTCCTCGTGACTGTCCTTACGAGTTTCTGTAGGTATAACATATTTATTCGCGAAGAATAAATGTTATACAAGTACATATACTTCTCCACTAACTAATCTACATTAACTTCGAAACTGACCCAACTTCTTATCTTTTGTATAAAATAGTTCATTTTCATGAGTTGCGATGGTCAGTATGTAGTTATATTATCGCATGATATGTAAATATGTACCTATAGTCACGCGATTCGATAACTGATACAATTCTAAAGGTATCACCAATTATTATACCTATTCACTAAACTTATTTACTTACATATTTTGCGTATTTAAATAAGTGACCCTTACTATGTACCGTGGAATAAGTTTGCGCTCAATTTGCGTACAATCTTAAGATCTCGGGTTCGATTCTCGGGTGAGTTGGGATTTTCAGTAGCCAGCGACAAAAGCTAATATATTATAATTATACACAACATACAATACACAAATATAATATAAATATAATAATAGTAAAATATATCTCTGTCTACCCCTTCAAATACAGACGTGTATTAAAAAGTAATGGTTACCAACTGTTACTAATTATTAATTGATGCCATTTACGCTCAATAGCAGTATTTAAGCTGGCGTCATTCGACCGACTGCAGCACTAAATTCAGATGTATTCGTTGATTCTACAGACCATTTTTTTTTACCTTTATTTATTACTCTAAATTGCATACGCAGATTATGTAAAACCGCAAAGAAACATACGGCCTGACAGATGGTTATACCGCGACCGTAGCATAAGGACGCATTGCGTATCACTTGGTGCATTTCCCGAACCTGTAATTTAAAAAAATACTGATGGCTTCTCGCCTCAACGTATTATATATACGTACGGTTTAAACTAAAGCCCCATGCGTAAAACATAGCATGGGTATGCTAAGGTAGTGTTTAGATTACACTGATTTATTGCCGACATGAAGTCGCCTGCTTTAATCTGTTCACGAAACTTTTAATGATCAGCAGGCTTTGGTTAATGCTAACTATTGTGTCGTTTCCAGGTAGCAGCCAAGCTCGATGACATTTATAAGACTGGAAAGCTAGCGCACGCTGAACTGGATGAACGTGCGTTAGATGCCTTAAAAGAATTTCCATCCGACGGTGCTTTAAGTGTTCTTGGACAATTTTTAGATTCAAATCTCGAGCATGTATCTAATAAAAGTGCTTATTTATGTGGAGTCATGAAGACCTATAGGTGAGTAGTATCCATATTCCATTATTTCGCTTAGCAACACTTTCAAAATATTGGATGATTGCCAAACTACTTGGTATATCTAGGTCGGAATCTTGAAAAAATGATTTGACAAATCGACTGTATTGCAGAGTCCGTTGAATTTAAATCATTCGGCCCTCTGCTTAAGTTGCACTAGGAAACGTTTACTGCACGACCTTGTAGTTAAATGGCAACGCGAAAATCGGACGCAGAATTTAACAATATCTTGTTGCACTACGCCAAGCCTTCACAAAGCCGTACACCGGTTAAGAAGTCTCCGACCAATCAAAAGGTTGTTCCTACATTGTCTGCCGAATTTAATATCTTGTATCGACCTTTGGCAGAAGAGGTCACTCCGATACAGTTCATTAAAATGCAATATAAATGATTGCCGCGTTAAGGCCCACACGACACTAGCCAGACTATAATGGAAAATTTTATAATTTCGTCGTACGTTTCATAGTAGGTATCTAATCGCCGCTAAAACGTACCTAACAGAAGTGAATACGGTGCCGAACTAGCTAACTGCTTAGAAACTGCAGTTGCAAGCTGTACCGTTAATAGGTATAATTGCTTGGCATCTTGACGACTAAACGAGATGTGTTGTCTTAAATAACTTGTGAAAAATGTCTTATGAAAACTTAGTCTTCGAGTATGAACAAATTTATCTCCCAACTAGTACAAAAATATAACGCATTCTTTGTGAAACGTATCACATCTTCGCAGATGTCGTATGCACTTCGTCCCTTTGTCGTACGTTTAGTTATATTCTTCATATTTTAAATAACATATGCGTTGAGCTTTGCGAGCAATGTTAAGACGAGAAAGTTACTGGCCGCCAATTGACACATGCTACAAAACTCTGTACTGGAATGTCGTATATGACAGACTAACTGACGGATCATTTCGCTTGTCCTCATGTTTATTTGCGGCGCAAGATTAGATTACGAATGGTCATTAGCCCCTGTGCAGTCGTGATGCAGAACCTGTATTGCGAGATTTAATAAAATGGTAATTGGAATTAGTCTTTGTAGTGTACGATTTTTGTTGCACTTTATGATTATCTGCGACTGGTTTACCCATATTTGGTTATAACTTGAAATATTACCTGATGCCGTATGGCCGTGTTGTACTTGGGCATATGTCCAGGGTTACTTTCAAGTTGGTAATAAAAGTCTTTTGTTATGCATATGGCACTTTGTAAGATAGTTTTGTTTATGAATCATTAACATACTGTCGATCTGCGGGCAACTGTTGAAACTAACTGCATAGTAACAAAAACCAGGCTTCCACCCACCTTCTATTCTCCTCGTACGTCAGGTTCGAATGCGAGTAATACAGAAGTCTCGAGTACAATGAATTCAGTAAGATGTCAATTAAGTAGTATAATTATATAAAAGTTAATAAAATGAACAATTTAAGAACCCAAGCTTAGGTTTCTATAGTAGAAAGGATTATTCCTATGCTTTCTTATTACAAAACGTGGAAAAAGAACATCTAGGACGGGACTTGAACCCGCGCTCCGATCTCTAAATCTATAGGAAAAAGTTAGCAATACAAATTGTTTAAAAATTTATTTGAATCCTATAAGTATTTTATAATTACAAAAAAAAAAACCGAGTAATTTTAAAATCGTCTGAGGATTTTTGAAATTTGTACATTTAGCGCAAGTCATTATAGTTTTAATATCCCTGTGATCCTAGCGCAATAATGAGATCTGACGACATAGTTCGTCTACATCGGTTCATCTTCCGTTCTTCTTCGGGTCAATGGCTAGAAATTCTTTTAATCTTGTCAGCCCAAAACTTACCACATCCAAAGCGTTGTCTGTTTCCTTACACAGGTCCTCAGTGGTAAAAGTGGAGGGCTTAGTCATTTAGCAGTCAGGAGGGAACATAGGGTTAAATTTATATCTACTGCTTTATGTTGCATGGATGGAAATCTCGGTGCCTATTCGATAGTTTCCTCAATCATATTGCTAGTTTTCGCACTCTGTTGTTGATTGCATGAGAATGTAATATTGGTTGAATTTTTAGTTAGCTTACGAAAGGGTTACCCTTTCACGACATTTTTTTTTATTGGTAATAGGCTCGAGTTACCAATATCTCACCTGTTGGTAAGTGATGATGTGGTCGAAGGTGGAGCATACCTGCCAAGAAGTAACCTGTTCACTCTAGACTTGATGACTCCCAGGTTATAGCTTTCCAGAAACACAGGCTCAAGCAGGGCATTCCACTCTTTTTTGCGCACATTTTATGCGTATGAGTGGAATATTCACCAAGTATCAGTGGCGTGTCGCCGTACGTCTGGTCGTTGCGTGATGGAAGGAAGGGTTTTAGAGGGGATTAGGTTTGCGACTCCAGTCCACGCTCCCCGATGTACATGTGATAAAAAACCGGAAGGCTAACTCTTCGTCGACGATCCAAGCTCTGGGCCTGTAGACAAAGTCACATTCTACTAGTGGAATCGCTTCGAAGCGAACCTTCAAATGTTCAATATGTATGGGAGTGACATTGGTACACGTGACATGTCGACAAATGTTGTCTCTCCCATACATTTCGGTCTTTTGAAGGTTCGCTTCGTTGCGATTCCACTAGTAGAATGTGACTTTGTCTACAGGCCCTGAAGCTTAGTCTGAACTAGCGCATCGCTGTTGATAAGCTTCTTGGCGCGTTTATCAATTGACGCAAACGCTTCAAGTCGTATGTAAGGCCTTCTAATTGACTAAACAGAATACATCCCCAGCGCACAGTATCTATATTCTTCTTCTTCTTCTTCTTATATATAAAAATGAATTGCTGTTCGTTAGTCTCGCTAAAACTCGAGAACGGCTGGACCGATTTGGCTAATTTTGGTCTTGAATTATTTGTGGAGGTCCAGAGTAGGTTTAAAAGGTGAATAAATATGGAAGTTGTTATCGATTGAGGCAGGAGGCAGTACGAAGACTGCCGGGTCAGCTAGTATATAATAAAATCTTAAGGTGAAAACGAATATTTTTCCACAAAATAATTGATGTGTGTTTTAGGAGTGATACCGATGCCGAAAATGTGATTTTTAGAATTTTTGTCTGTCTGCTTTTTATTATCGATGTCCGAGCATCACTTGAAAACCGCTGAACGGATTTGGCTCAAATTTTGCATTAACATTCTTCCAGGGCATGGTCATAAACGGCTTTATATATCATTACGCTATTATAGGTGATAGGAGCAGTAGAATAAAATCGGTCTAAACTATTATTGATGAAATCTTTATTATTGCCAAGCAGATCTTCTTGAAATTTTGTAGTTTAGCAGAACTCAGACATGATCAAAATCCGGACTATAACTCATCAGGCTATATCTGAAAGGTAATGAGCAGTAAAATGTAAAATCGCGATACTCCATGAGTTACCCACGTATAAAACAGTTGTTTAAGACGCATAAACATTTCTTAATATCGAGCTGAATTGATTTTGATGTTACATATTTCTCTATCTAATTCGAACGAATTGTCAATGTGAGTTGTCTAACGAGTGCACTACATCACCAAATCCGTTAACTAAAATAACATAATACTTACGTGTAGTATCTGTTTATGCAGAAATAAAAATACCTTGAACTATTCTGGACTTACCGCGTACGAAGTTGCGGGCAAATGCTGGTTCTGTAACACAGTAATACCCCGACTTATGCTATCCCGTTTTTCGCGAATTCGGTCATACGCGGTTTTTATCACGCGGTATTCATTAGACCCAATTGAATCAGAAATTTATAATTTAACAGTACAATTAAACAGCGAATGGTTTCAACAGGGAATGAAAAAATCCTTAAGGTTGACAATAAATACTTTCCTGAAATGAGTACTTTCTTGAAATTACTACTTTCTTGAAATGACTACTTTCCGGATAAGACCACTTTCCTAAAATGACTACTTCCTGAAATGGATTCGGCGCACAATGCCATATTTGCAAATATGTAGTTATATTCTGAAAGAGTGCAGACTCGTAGTCACGGGTGCTTCATTTTTGCCTCACTAAGCGTTCCAATTAGTGGGCCAAAGCGTAAACTTTAACAGATGTCAACTTTGCTCCACTTTGGTGCACTGATCCCCACTAGAGTTGGTAAATTTGAATTTGGTGAGCGTGTTTTTAAAATAAACTAACTAATAAAAAATATAAATTGAATTAATTAAAATAAAAATTTACGATGAAATACCAAATCCTATATAATATAAAAATCAGTAGCACTCCGCGAGTGCCGACAGAAGTGTATTTTTGAATCGTCATCCATCCCTCCCTCCCCAAGTCCTTATCTCTCTAAGTCTTTTCCCTCCCTCTCTCTCGTAAGTCCTTAATATCTTTCCTTATAGCTTTCTTTTCTTTAATATATCCTTCCTTATAAACTCGTCAGGCGTACATCAAAATAACTTCGGTTTATGTTTTTTTTATTCATAACTATGTAAATTGTTGTTTATCTAACATTGTTAGGAAATATTTTGGTCCTAATTAACATAGTTACATAATTTATAAGTTGTATTGTAAAAATTGAACCCCGAGTTGCGCGAATTCGACTTACGACTCGGTCTCCCACCTGTCGCGTAAGTTCGGTGTATTAGATACTGTACTTATTTTACTACCTCATTGGTTACGAGACACAAGTTTCGATCGTGAGAACCAGAGTTCGATTCGCGGGCAAGGTGATATTGGTTTTTTTTATATTTGAGAAAAAAATTAACAGCACGGAATCCGGAAAAGTGCCCAGAAGACGGCACCTAGTGCTTTACGCGACCATATTATGTGCGACCAAAAAATAGTTACTGTAAATGTAGATGTAAAACCTAAGTTCTACCTACACAAAGAAATAGTGATTGATAAAAAATATTCTATATATACAAAAAAAATAGTCAATCAATCTATTAGCCTATTGCAGTACCTTTTTCAGGTCGTCCGTCCATCTTGTTGGGGGACGTCCTACCTTCAGTTTTCTTTCTAATCAAGCGCGGCGTAGGGATACGTAGGTGACGTGTAGTATGGTAACTACATCTGACTATCTTTGCTGTGCAGTTGGTCAAATGCAGATACTATACATAGTGTCGAATGGCTTGTCAGTAGCGTATCAAGAGATATGCAATTTTAGTTTTTCTAGTCTTAAGCTCACGTCATAGTAGTCACGGTAGCACCGCCAATTGTTCTGTATGCTACTAAGTTCGGATTTCGCCAGTAAATATACTTGCAATCAAGTTTAACCTTACTGCGTTCTCAGATTACGCAAAACATGATAATGCTGTTTACTTTGATTGATCTCGGTTACTATCATTGGCTACATCTTAGAAACCTACGAATAAATCTTCTTTCAAATCCGTTTTAAGCTGTGGGGTACTCGTGCCACCTGTAGGGGTGAACGGACAGGGATAGTAGGATAGAGGGTAAAGACAGAAGAGGTAAAATGCCTCCAGCACTCTCACGAAGTGAACAAAATGTAGCATGCAGCTACTTAAAGGTTTTAAGTGAGTACCTACTCTTATTACGTGGGTCTGTCGCAACGTGCGAGCTAACTTTGCTGGACAACACTTTGCTGGACTTCGCGCTGTTGCTAACATCTATACTATTGTTAAATTTTTAAATTTGTTGTCTGTAAATTAGAAATATTTAAAAAAAATTTTACAATTCTCACCTGGTTGTCTGTTTGTTAGCGACGTACGAAAAAACTACTGAACAGATTTTGATGCGGTTTTTTTGGATTAGAAAGGTCCTAGTCAGACTTAAAATCTGCCGTACGTTTGTTTGATTGCAATTGGTTAAGTAAAACAGGAGATATGATCAAAAAACGATAACCGACCTCCGCGCGGGCCTAGCCGTCAGCATCACTTTTCATCACCAAATTCACGCACATATCATTCGTATGTATAGAGTACTTTGCCCAAACTGGAAATCGAATCCAGTCTTATTCCGCTACTGTTGCGCCACTAAGGCGTGTTGCGAACGTATAAAAGTTATAAGTTGTTTTAACCATCCTTTGTGTTATATTTCAGACAGAAAAGCAGAGCAGGCGTGCAGGGCGCGCCTGCGCTGGCTTCCACTGTCCAGGTGAAGGGACCCGACGAAGAAAAGATCAAACAAATATTAGCCCGGACCGGGTATACGTTAGATGTCACCACAGGTTAGTACTTTAGTGTGGCAAGTCAAAAAAAATAAGTTGGCAATTTGGTTGGAGTTGTCCTAGACCAAATTAGTGATGCCCTAAATATAGGACGCAATTTAGAAGCACTCGAAAGTTGCGTCAATGTATTGAAATTGCGTGAATATGCGTGGGTGTATGAGGCCCCACAAATATCTTCAGGGCCCTAGCCAACCCCAGATGCTAGCCTGTACAGCTGCTGATTGACGAATGAGGCCTTGGCGCAGGCTTCTCTCGGAGTTGGGGGTTCGGACGGCAGTTGCATCCCGCAAAAACCAAAATATTAACTTTATTTTCAAAATGACGCACTAAGAGGTTCAAGTCTAAGAGGTACTCAGTGACTGCATGGTAGTTTTGTTATATAATCGTTTGATAAAGTGGTCATTTTCAAATCAAAAGTGGTATATTCGAAAAAGAGCCATTTTAGAAAACTAATAATTTTGAAAAAGTTGTCATTGTGAACCTAATCTGTATACCTTGAAACGTACATCCGCAAATACGGGCCCGCACGAATCACGAAAGAAGTGTCATTTAGGTACCATGAAGTTACTTCGGTTTTCGTTCTCTCGGTCGGGACTATAAAGCGTGTTCAATATAGTACTATAGTAAGTGGATCAAACATATCAAAGAGGTTTTCGTTTACAATATAAATATTTCTATACAAAAAATGAACTATTATAAACCGACATATTAAAAAATACATTCCTTTGTATTGGATTATGATAACCGATGAAATAATTCATAAAGTATCGTGTTTCAATTTTAATTTCTTTTTGGCGGGCTGTCAAAATTCTGAACTTTGCGGTCACGCGTTGGCCCGATTGTGGGATAAGTGCGTTCCAAAATTACAGTCCGCAATTGCGGTTGTACGTTTTTTTTTTCATTTATTTGGATAAACAAAGTGATAAATTACAGCAGGATTACTTAGATACAGGTAGAATTAAATTTACCACCAACACCGTTACCACAGATTAATTATTTAGCAGTCGTTGTGAGTTCATTGAACAAAAATAACAATAGGTAGGTTTCATGGTAGGCCTACTGTTCTTGACACGAGTATATAGCAGGTACGAATACTTATTTGGTTCACACGTTTTTGGTTTACGATTTTAACAGTAATGGGTCTACGATGGTGATACGCAATCGCAATTTGCTTTATTCATTAAAATTAGTTCATGGTTGGTAATTAGATTGTTCACATTTGTCGCTAAAAACGTTGTCTGCTGAGTGAATTCGTTTTCCGATTATCAAGTCGAGATTTTAGATTGCACGAAATCGAAATGGATACGCTGGCGTACACGAACACAAGATTATATTAGACTAGCTGTTGCCTGCGGCTCCGCCCGCGTGGATGTCGTTTATTGCGCGTGGACAACCATACGAACAATCATAGCCTATTTCATCCCCGCACAGGTCAAAATTTAAAAAACGATCTGTAGCATATTTATTCATTATCAAGTGCCTATAGTAACACAAAGTTTCATGGCAGTATCTTCGAAAATGACGAACTTTCATACCCTATTTGAATCCCTTCAAGCCTTTTTTTCTCTCTAGTCCATCTCTGTATCGAATGTGATCAAAATCGGTTCAGTGGTTTAAGGATAACAGACAGACAGAGTTTCGCATTTACAGAGATGCTTATAGTTTTAATTTAGTAGCAACAAATTTTCCTTCTCGAAGTTTTTTCCCCGTCTAGACGCATATTTCGAGATATTCCACTTACATAATCTGTGTAGTATCTCAACAAGCTGCTCCATCAATTATGACAATATCTTCGGCAAACCAAAGATCGTTTACGTGTATAACCCTATCCAGTACAGCTCCCTAAAGGCGTTCTCTAGCGTATTAGTGACTAATGTAGGGGATATAATTCCTATTTCTTCGTGCAGTATCTAAAGTAACCTAACACGAAGGGTATGTTGCACACATAACGCACCCTTCTAACCTAATCCTTTAAACCTAATCCGTGTCGGGGTGCGCGTTGTAGTATCAGTGATATAGAAGTTTGTACATGTGACTATTTAATGAAATGGCCCATCGATCAAATAAACTATCACATCGGTTAAAATAGCTTTTCGATGATTTGGCATTGTAGAAATGGGTTTCGCAAAAATGTCTTTGGACAATGAGTCCGAAACATCATACGAATATATTCTGCCGAATAAGAACATTCATTTTTAAAGTCGGTTAGCGTAAGGTGATTCTGTAAGTGAACTCTTGTGTTACTAATGATGTCAATAACGCATAAAAGCAAATGTTTATGTTATTCTTCCGCTGCTAATTGTCCATTCAACTACCGCTCTTTCATACTATTCTTTCCTTTGGCGTACTACATCTATTATTCTAGATGTGACATAATAGTACAAAATTTTGATAAATTGGAACAATTTTTTATGATTTTGGCATTGAGAACAAAATTTTGCCGTGACTCCTAAATCCTGTGACTCGTACCGGGATCTGCGACCGTGACACTGGAGTCTACAATTTTAATAAATTGGAACAATTTTTTATGATTTTGGCATTAAGAACAGAATTTTGCCGTGACTCCTAAATCCGGTGACTCGTACCGGGATCTGCGACCGTGACACTCGGGAGTCTACAATTATGATAAATTGGAACAATTTTTTTATGATTTTGGCATTAAGTATAAAATTTTACCGTGACTCCTAAATCCTGTGACTCGTACCGGGATCTGCGAGCGTGTCACTCGGGAGTCTACAATTTTGATAAATTGGAACAAGGTTTTATGATTTTGACATTAAGAACAAAATTTTGCCGTGACTGCTAAATCCTGTGACTCGTACTGGGATCTGCGAGCGTGACACTCGGGAATCTACTGATAAGCGGGAAGGCACTAGAACACAAACACCATGGAGTCCTAAGTGAGCTATATCTGATATTAATATAAACGTAAGCCAAAAACGCCTAGACGAAATTTAATCTACTAGATGCCAAGTTCCGCATAGTACACCATAGTTGCACATCTTGTTATAGACTTTGCGCAAGTTTATGCGTCTTTTCCTTACAAAGCGTTATATTGTATGGATCGTTTCATCTTCATATATACCTAAGTGTCCATTTCAATATGGCGCAGGTCAACGCAAATATGGCGGGCCGCCCCCCGGGTGGGAGGGCGGTACGCCGGGCTCCGGCTGCGAGGTGTTTTGTGGGAAGATCCCTAAGGATATGTATGAAGACGAACTCATCCCGCTGTTCGAGCGATGTGGTATCATCTGGGACCTGCGTCTTATGATGGACCCCATGACGGGCACCAACCGCGGCTACGCTTTCGTGACGTTCACGACGCGCGAGGCCACGCAACGTGCCGTCCAGGAGGTGAGACCACAACCGACTCCAACCTTCACTACTCTCCCATTTTCTCGTCTCTCATGCTCGGGTTGGACCACAGGTATTAGAGCATCTGAGACAGCGTTTGTTTGAGGGGGAGACCATAATATATGTGTATGTTCGCTTCGATAGTTCAATATCTGCTTCGTTATTATTTTGGCTGATTTAAAAAAACCCTGTGTCTCTTCCTGCATCGATTATTTTGGATAAAATGTTCGCTCCCTCGAACTAGTGTACAATAAGCCATAGAGTTGTTGAACAAACATTAGGTACAAAGATTGGTGCCATCTGTACGAACAGTAGGCTGCGGTCCCCGCAGCCTTGAAGAGTTTGCGAATATTTTGATAAATAGCCGGCGAACGATTGCGGCACCTATCTTTGTGCGGTTCGTGGATGTTATCGAGCACATCTGTACCAATAGGCAACATTACAGCACAGTGTTATCGCAACACTAAAACAATGGTGCAATTGTTCATTATCAGCATATCACGATTGGTAACACAAAATTGTGTCAAAACTCTAAAGCTTTACTGAGGATGATTTTTATATTGATTAAAATTGGTGTTATTAATTTGATACAAAATTTATTCTAATTTGACGTCTACTTTCCAGGTGACTCGCCGAATGTTTAAGTATATTTGCTTGAAAGATTAACAGATCACAGCACTTAGTTGCCGCGCGTTTGGGGACTTGATCCTGTGTTGCTCCCCCTCCAGGCGAAGCCATCACGTTCTCTTGCGTCTTGCTCACTCTCACTCACTTGACTCACTTGACTCACTCAATGCTCAAACGATAGAAATGAAAAGCGCTCAAGCTCATGATGGTTTCTCCTTTCACAGTCCAAGTCTCCAAACTGCGGCCTCACTTGCAAGACTACTAGATGCATCAGACAGTACTTTTGCAAGGTCCCAATCATTTGCCTGTCGAATATATTCACAGTCACACTTGGGAGATTTAGAATTAAGCTTCTTCTATCATTTAAACAGCATGTCATTAATATCCCACTCACGGCGGCCATTTGCACACCCATTCACAGCAAATTTAATCCCTTTACTAATATAATGTACAGAAATTTTAAGCTATAATGAATGTCTCGTGGCAAGCAGCCGCCGTCCATTAATTTGTAATCACTGAATTTGTGTAAATGTGCAATGTAACACCTGTATACTGATCTCGCCTCGCTTGTCCTGAGATATCATCCCGTTCTATACTTTGCACCTCGTTCAATTTTAAGTTGCTTTAATTTTATTTTTTGTTACCATCACACTCGTACTCGCTTCTTTTTATTTTCACTTCCATCAAACGGTCCACTTACAGGGTTAACTTTGAATTGGCTTCGAATAGTTCTCCAACTGAGAATATAATATATCTCAGGCTCTCCTCTTTGCTCCGTACAACACTGTCGGCTTATCATCCAAATTCAGTTAACTCATCACGATTGGCTCTAACCGTCATCAACTCAGCCGCGTCGAGGGCCCGCCTGGCCGCCGGCGGTCAAGTCCGGCCGAACGGATCCGTATCGACGCCCTTTTCAAAATTTTTCCCTTGTTATTTTTCCCACAGCTCGATAACCATGAAATTAAAGCAGGGAAGACTCTGAGAATTAAGATTAGCGTACCGAATCTGCGACTTTTCGTCGGCAACATTCCCAAGTCTAAAGGCAAAGAGGAGATACTGGAAGAGTTTGGTAAATTAACAGGTAAAGTGTCACTCGAATGAATTAAGGAGTTTATAGAGTTGTCGGGTTGAGTGCGTGGGGCTTGGTGTGGACCGCTGAGGGTGCCCCGCTTGCTCCCGCTTGCTCCCTGCGTCCCCTCCCGCGCGATCTCCAGTCATAGTCCCGGCGGCCGCGCTGCGGCCCGGCCCCGGCCGTTGGCTATTCTCCCTCGAATTGTTCTTGCAGCTGAATGATTATGAAATTCGAAAGGGGAAAAAGATTGGCGTAACAGTTTCCTTTAACAATCACCGGTTATTCGTGGGGAATATCCCTAAGAATCGAGATCGGGACGATTTGTTTGAGGAGTTTACTAGGCACGCACGTAAGTCCTTGTCGAATTCATAATAAGTGCTACTCGGTTGTTTTAAACGACGCGCCGTGGGGCACCGTGACAGGCGCGGGCCGCGACTCCGGCCAGTCCCGGGCAGCACCGGCCCGGCCCGGAGCGCCGGCCCGGGCCGGCCGGCCGGCCGCCGGACGCCGGTCACCGTGGCCCGCGGCGCTGAACCGATTTTACCTATTGGCCTCCGCCTCGAGAATGCTCACTGGTCATGACTGGAGAACCTTGCTGTTGTTCTCTAGAATAGACTTCTTCAGTACCGTATATGTTCTCCTGGAATATCGTTTGATTTGCTTCATATTCTGTAGAATTGTTGAATGACTGAAAGCGCGTCGGGCTCGAGGGAAGCTTTGTTCATACCGTTAGCGAGCGTGCGCCCCGCCGCCCGGCCCTTATCCGTTTTGTATGATTGCAGCTGGGCTCGTCGAAGTTATAATATATAGTTCGCCCGATGATAAGAAGAAAAATAGAGGATTTTGTTTTTTGGAATACGAGTCTCACAAAGCGGCGTCACTAGCTAAACGTAGACTGGGCACTGGTAGAATAAAGGTAAGGACACACTTCATTGAACGCGACAAACAAATTCAATTACTGTATTGCCAGTTTTGCTATGAGCATTGCTAAAATATAGCCCACGAAGAATACCTACATGTATTTTAGGCAAATTGTATATATAAATTTTACCTAGATTATATTGGAAGACAACTTATTATACTGCATATAATTTTGTTTAGGTATGGGGCTGTGATATAATAGTGGACTGGGCAGATCCTCAAGAGGAACCAGACGAGCAAACAATGAGCAAAGTGAGTTCTCTTTTTTCATCACCCCCCCTCCCCATAACAACCCTTCTCCCCATATTTACCCTGCTCCCCTTCTCCCCATATCAACCCTTTCCCCCCCAAATCGACTCTTTCTCCCCCATCAACTAATTCACTCCCAATAAATTCTATTACTAGTAAACAAAAAAACCAATCCTTTCCCCCATCTGCCTATTTTCCCCATCAATGCTTCTTCGCTATCAACCCTTTCCCCTGTGTACCCTTTCTTCCATGAACCCTTTTACCTCACTAGCATATCACCCCACCAACCCTTCCCCCACAAGTACTTCATCCTCTACTGGCACTATATTTATAACTGTGATGAATGTGTCTGCGGTCCAGGTGAAAGTGTTGTACGCACGTAACCTGACACAGGAGATAACAGAAGACGCACTAAAGGAAGAATTCGAGCGCTTCGGCACCGTCGAGCGAGTTAAGAAGATTAAAGACTACGCGTTCGTTCACTTTGAGGACCGGGATTGTGCAGTTAAAGTTAGTAATTGTTCCAAATAAACTTCATTCAATCCCTATTTACACAGTAACATAATCTTACCGTTGTTCGCGGTTGCATCGGAGGCTTTCATCTAGAGCTTGGTGGGAGCTTTTATTTTGGCGTATATATTTTACTAGCTGCGTGCCCTGGCTTCGCCCCGCTGCAATAATAGCACCTTACCCCAGGACTTTCCTAATTTTTTCCTTCATACAAACCTTGCAGTCGTTTGGAAGTAGGGTGAACTGTATGTATTGATCAAAATTGGCAAAATATACAATATTTAATAAATAATAATAATAAATTATCTTTATTGACACAAGAAGAGATACAAGGTACACAAATTAAGGCTAGATTAAAGTGGATTTTACAAGTGTTAAACCCTGTCTCTTATACAAGGATGACATCCTGTATCATAAGAGACAGTATACGCGAAAAAAGTATGCTTCGTCTTATCTGTACAGTTTTTTTTTAAATTGCTATTTAACAGTTTCACAACCAATTCAAGTATCTGCTTTTAGTGTCATCGAGTGTGTGGGTGTGTGTGTGTGTGTGTGTGTGTGTGTGTGTGTGTGTGTGTGTGTGTGTGTGTGTGTGTGTGTGTGTGTGTGAGAGAAGGGGTGTGTGGAGGGGGGAGGGTGGCGTGCGAGCGTATGTCATACGTACGCAAGTGATTATGCTATGTATGTTAGAAGAGTTTCAGTTTGTGAGTAGTCCTGTTTGAGAAGCCAAGTTGTAATTTGGGATTGTAATTGTTTTTTATTCAGATCAATTATATGTAGTTTTTTGTGAATATGTTATATATATGTGTACTAAGTATATAGTACTGATGTTATATGCGTTCATATATTTCGGCGATTTATTTTTATGAATATACTAGCTGACCCGGCAGGCTTCGTACTGCCTCAATCGATAACAACTTCCATATTTATTCACCTTTTAAACCTTCTCTGGACCTCCATAAATAATTCAAGACCAAAATTAACCAAATCGGTCCAGCCGTTCTCGAGTTTTAGCGAGACTAACGAACAGAAATTCATTTTTATATATAAACATAGATGTGAGCGACCCGTTTCATCGCACTTCTTCCATTCCACATTTGGTCCACTTCGTCCATATCGCGGAACGTCATATTCGTGAATATTCCAATTCCAGTTCTCGGCCATTACAACTGACCATCTGCGAGTAATAAGTTGTAAGTTTCAAAAATGTTCATCAGACTCCCACATGTACATTAATACGCCAATCAAAACACCAATAAAAGTACTAATCAACCAATGACCTTTGAACGCCCTTTGAACGATTTTGTAACTAGAAACATGCGATATTAGATAGCAGGTTTTAGCGTTTGTTTTGTGATAATATCACTCGGCTAAATGCAAAAAAAAAAAAAAAAATTTAGGACATTCTACACAGCGCTATATAGACCCAAAATAAGCATAGCTTAACTAGCTTGTATTATGTGTTCTGGAATACCAATAAACACACTTAGATACTTTTACATACATATGTATATACATCAGAACACCCAGATCGATGTAAATGTATATTGTATATAGTGGGAATCGAACCTCTGACTTAGCAGTCCAACGCTCTACCGCTACGCCACAGAGGTCGTCTAGAGGCTAAATGAGAATCGATGCTTCTGACTGTGACTTCACCTTGATCCTTGACCTTGACCATATCTACTTTCGAACTGAGCAAAGTAACAAATTCGGCTCTTGTTGTTTAAAATATCGGGCTCGTATGCATTTTTGTCATATTAATCTGTGATAGTTTTTTCGCTTTTTGTATATTAGGTGTCACAAAATTAAGTCTCTGAATTTGGTGAGATGACTTGGTATCGACAAAATATGTATTTGAAACAAAAAAATATATCGGGTAAAATAAAAAATATAAAAAAAAAAAAAAAATGAAAAAAAAAACCACCAGCGACCAGCGTCACGTGACGAGACGAGCACACGTGACGCTGGTCGCCATTTCTTTCTTCTTTCTTTCTACTTACTAATATTATAAATGTGAAAGTTTGTGAAGATGTTTGGATGTTTGTTACGCAATCACTCTAACGGCTGAACGGATTTGGCTGAAACTTGGACCAAAATTTAGACGTTTTATACCGTGAATAGGTTCCCATGGGTTTGCGGAACGGGATTCGAGTTCCACGCGGGCGAAGTCGCGGGCAACAGGTAGTTAAATGTTATAATTATTGATTGATGTGTAAAGATTTTGCCACGATTCAGTTTAATGATTAAGTTGTTTTTGTTAACTGTCCAGTTCTGGAATGCACAATTGTTTACTTTGCTACAAGTAACTTAGAAATTCTGAACATATTTTTTTCGTGATAGGCAATGCAAGAGTTAGACGGAAAAGAGATGGGTGGCGCCCGCCTGGAGGTGTCGCTAGCCAAGCCGCCCTCCGACAAGAAAAAGAAGGAAGAAATTTTACGCGCTCGGGAGCGACGCATGATGCAGATGATTCATGGACGTGGCGGGTAAGCACATTCCATATTATTGTTTTTTTAAACTTACTTTACGATCTTGGAGCAGGTTGCCGCGACCGTTAGGACTACCGCTCATTAGAGACAAAAGTATCACTTTGCTGGCAGGAAATAGTCGGAAAAAAATGAAAATTTAAAAGAATAAGCCGAGGCACTGGCGATCAAAACCGAACAAAAACGGATTTGTGATGTTTCTGTTGATGGCAGAGTATTGTTCTAGAATTTTATATTTGTACTAGCTGATGCCCGCGGCTCCGCCCGTGCGGATGTCGGTTATCTTTTTTTGATCATATTTCTGTGAGTTCTGAAAAGTTTATATAACATAATCCAAGTATTTTTTTAATGCCTCTAATCTGCAGAGATGACTAATTTACAATATTATAAATTATAATAGTATATATTACATACTTCTCTATCTTCTAATAGCAAAGTAGTTCAGATAACACGATGGTGCTACGGTGCGCCTACAGATAAAGCTACGACCTACACACTGCAACCTGTACATTTTGTTACACAGTTGTAAATATCTCACTCAGCAGCTTAAACATTTCATTGTAGGGATAAGTTCGGAAACAAGTTTTAGCGCTATATTGACGAATCACGAATTTATTTTAAGTTTATTTATTATTAAGTATACACATTCAATGGAGAGTGTCACTCTCAGTTCTAGTATGTTCGTAGAGCTCGTTTTTTTTATTGTGCTCTCAGCTGCTATTGCCTAACTATGGACGTTATCGGTCTTAGCCGGCTGTAGTGCGCTAATAGCAAGCTCCCCGAACATACCCGAGGTGAGTTTTCTAATCTGAGTGAGACTCGACATCGATTTTTTCTATTACAGAAAAGCACTACTGGTAGTGCTCAAAGCTTGCTTCCCGAACTCTAACCCTTAAACTTATCCTAAGTTTAATGTGTAAAACACATTAGGTCGGATCGACACATTGGATTGTTTAGATGCTGGATGTGTACTGGTATGGAGGCTGCAGTGTTTCATTTAAAATATACAATTTTGTCTAATTTAGGTGTCGGACAGTGCCATGCGCCATCTTATATCAACAAAATTACTTCAACTGGATTTCACCAGTAAAAATCAGTTCCACTATTTCGTGGACGTACTTTTTTCGCCCAAAGTATATGAATGCAGCTAGCCAAGATCTGTTCAATGTGTCGCTCCAACATGGTCTTATATTATGGTTTATAAAATCAAGAGAATGTGTCCTTAACCATCGAAATCAATGTCGCCAACTACAACATATGACTAATCACGTCATGTAAAGGACTCTACACACCAAACCCGCCGACATGAGTCATCGACTTTCTTGTCGGCTACTTCACATCTCGTTCAAATTGAAAAACTTTCTCAGCGGCACGACAGCAGCAACATTTAGTATATATATACATCAATGAACACGTCACTCGCCCGCTGACACTCGAGCTATTCGAGTGTCAGCGGGCAAATGAGCGCGAACGCAAGTCGCAGATATGCCGTCGACTTGTTGCCACAAGCCGCCGATGACACGCGCCAGGTACAAGTCGCCGACATGATTCTTTTGAAATAAAGCCGCCGTGTGTAGACTCCTTAAAACAGTAAAGTGATTGGTAATAATTTTCAACAGAAAATAAATCTACAAATCAGTAGCCAATCGCATTGTGAATAATGCTGAACATACTCCCTTCTTTAAGATATATTCTGTGCATTAAATAATAATATATTTGTTAGATATAAGATGTACGGTTAAGATACGATACTAAATTGTTTACGTGTACCTACTAAATATTTAACTTTTCAACTTGCAAATAATCAGTTTAAATTCTTGTTTTATGCCCCAGTAAACCAGCAAACTTGAATGTTGATTTGGAATGGATGTTGTGATTGGTATTGAAAGTGATTTCATACAGGTTCAAACCTGTGTAAAGGTTCATTTACACTAGATCGACAGATATCGTGGGCCAAAGAACTCCGAGAGCTCAGTGCGAGTTCTAAAAAATATTCTTTATCATCGCGTTCAAAAGGTTCACAAGTTTACCGCCAGACGGCGCTGATCCAATATTCTACAAACCAGTTTACTAACTCGCGATTGAATAGGTGAAAAAAATCGCACTCTAGGCTCTCTGGTGTAAAGGCGTACTTAGTAATTTTGACGACTATATTCTTTACTGAAGTCGATCAAGTTTAATCGAGATCTAAGTCCACCTAGTGTAAATGAACGTTAAGGGGATCTGAAATGTATAGATAGTGCAGTTCATTCTTGGAAATTAAGTACTGTCTACACATTTCTCTCCTAATAAACCATATATTGGTTTAAACCTTGGTTGTCTGCGTAGTTTGTGAGTTTACTAGGGGTTAGCTAGACACGTTCACAATGTCTGTAACGTGGTGTTAACTGTCAGATTCGATTGGTGCAGCTGCTCGCCGGTACTGCGCGGCCGCACCCCTCAGCCCCAGCCGCGCCCCCCGCAGGCGCGCGGTGACTACGGTCAGTATACCCCACACCACATACACACAAATATACATACAGATCATACAGTGAACACGGCGGGGTAGGTGGACGCTCGGTGGTGGGCATAAGGTTCATTTTATATCAAGGTTAAGTAGTATGTTTTTATTGTTATAGCACTAGAGCCATCTAGCGCATACAGGTGAAACTTCTTCAGAACTACGGATTCTGCATCGCGCTATGAAAGTGTTAAGCTATTACTTAGTGTGTCAAATATAAGTTACTCATTAGAGAAATTTACAGCCATAGATTTGACCTGAGTCAACCAACGGTTTCAAGGCAGTAAACAGGTCTAAGAAATACATGGTCGTTGATTGTGTCTACCGAGCGTTCACCCACATCTCTACAACAAAACAGTACAACTTGACAGCACAGAGACAGGTGAAGGGAACTCGTTAATGGATGGACGCTTGATACATTAATCATTACATTATGCCATGTAAAGCATATTTGTAACTGACGACTCTCTCCCTCCGCCTTTCTCCCCGTCTCCCTCAAACACAGATGATGTGAACACGGTGTGGTCTCCACGCGCACACTCGCACATTCCGCTACTGTTCCTTACTAACAAGATGGCCGCTACTATACACATCTCCACATGGGATTTTCCCCGCCAGTGTTGCCAATCGTTTTCAATGTTGCCAGTGTATAATAATCGTAGAGGTTTGGGAGTTTTTAGTAGTGTATCGTCACGGCCTCAGTACATGTTTCATTAACGCTACTATTTAGGTTAGTTATTACTGACAGGTAGGAATAGGTTCGATGCATGATTTCGGAACAGTTTGATCTATCGAAGACTTGTCTACACATCGTCCATTGAAATTGTAATAACACGTTAACAGACTGCATGATACCGAAATGTTGAAATCATTTGAATTGCTCGGATATGAAAAATAAATACGAACATGATTTACGCTTAGGTAGGTTCCGGTGATGGGTCGTTTTCGAAAATAATATACTTAATAATTTTCTTTTTTAATCACTTTAATTATCAGAAAAATGGATTTGCGCAATTAGAAAATTGAGGATGCATGTTTCTGTGTGTCGATCTGCGAAGAGCTTCAGTCGGTCCGTACCAAGGTGTGTGGCCGCTGGAGGAGCAGAGGTGTTGGACCTAACCCGTGTGCTGTACCAAACCTTACCTGTGTTTATACCCCCGTGTAAAGTGACAAAAGCATGTGTTCACTTGTAATCTTTTCCCGGTACGAGTGTCGTGGAGGCTCGCATTCCGACAGCCGACATCGGTAGCTTGTAAGTTAGCGTTAGTTTAGCTTAGCCTCTAAAAGGCCTGTGTTGTGTGTTTATAGATTATGATTACGACTATTACGGGTACGGTGATTACCGAGGTGGCTACAATGAGCCATTTTACCGGTACGATGAGTTCTATTTTGATTACGCGGGGCCACCGCAACCGTCCGCCGTCCGCCAGCCTACCAACAGACCGCAACCGGTGGGTCCCGACACACACTCACTAATGTATCACTCTTATTTACTAGTCACTAGTCACTAGTCGCTGTACTCATTGTTCTATCGATTTTGATTTGCCAAATTTTTATCATCTACTGTTTTTTTTATTTTTTATTTTGTTGTTTAATCCCATCCTCGAACGGAGTTAGTGACTCGGTAAAGACGGTAGTGTGTAGGCCTGACGGTGGTGATCGCACTGCGGCGGGCGTGCCTCGGACTTGTCACTGATTGCCGGGAAAAGTATTAGTGGGCGCGCGGGGTGGCTGGTCGGCCGATCTCACCATCAGGTCTATATGACTGACGCCACTCCGACTAACATGCCCGTCTATCATCTGTACCTGTTTTCATTTGCCATTTGACACTTGCACCGCTTGAGTCATTCCGCCGCGCTTGTCACCCCATGTAGTGCTTTGCTTTGCTTCATCACTAACTGATAACACGCTATCGCTTTGCCACCCCGCACACATCCCGTAGGCGAGGAAAGTAGCGACCCCCCGATGCTTGGAACGCCCGAGTAATGTTGTATTTGTCGTTGTTGTAACGAGGTAGAGAATATGTTGAGAAGACTTACTGACCCGCTTGGTAAATGCCTCACTCAGGACGACGAGCTCGGGCTAGGGCCCAACTCGCTTTACTACGATCTAACCGGAGGCATTCAGGTACCGCCGACAGGCGCCCATTTTATTCCAAATTATTGATGTTGTCATGTCGGTTTTAGATTTGATTAGAATATTCTCGATTATTATATTTGCCGTAGAACTCGTAAACATTTTAAAAGTAATTTATTCGAAGTACTCGAATGTCGTGTAGGGTACATATGTAGCAAAATAGCGGTCCCCAGTCCTAGAATGTTGGATGAGGTAGAATGCTTTCGTACCTTACTGTTTCATTATTACTGTAATGGACGTGTAACAAACAGTATTCTGTGGCGTTCCACGGTAAAAGTGTTTTCCCTTAACAATGCTTGTGATGTTGGTTTTAACCGTTATGTGTGAGTTCACATACTTTTATCCCGATCGCCACAAATTTGTATTGATATATCATTTAAATCTTGAGGACGCTGTTCAAATGTTTGCTCATACGTTGGTAGATGTAAAATGTACATTGGACATCGCCATCAAGTGCTGTATTCATAATGTAACTTTAATATGGTATGTTGACAAAAATTTGAAATAGTGATAGTGATTTTTTTTTGCAGCATGCATAGTTATATAAATTCAACAATGATATATTTTTTTATGAATGTATTGTTGTTGAACTAGCAATAAATTTTTGACCGAATTCTGAAATTATTGACCCGAGCGCATTATTGAAGTGGATTATATATTTATATGTATTGCATGACAGTTGTAACGACTTGTAGTTCCTATACCTACTAATTCACCAAGACAATGCGCTTGGGCGCTAAGTGGACTAATATTTAATACGATACAAACTTTACAAAACCAGAAATCGGTCAGCACCATGACAACCATAACACTGTCTCGGTCATTATGCCTATATAGCGTCGTTTTCTTTATTAAGTAGTAAGATAGGGCTTTTGTGAACGGGACAGTGTTAGGGTTACTATATCTTGACCTGCTCTGTTGCACGAACGTAGCTGCAACGAGTCAGACCTGTTCTTTTTAATAAATATTGCCAAAGGATTATTTCTCCGAACTATTACTGTAGATTTGTTTTCATCATTACTTGAACTTTCAATGTGATGTCTTTAATTTCTATAAACTATTTATCCACTTAAAATGTTCTGAAGTTCTATTATTTAAGACTTAGTCATTTGAAAATTCTGGTTATGTTTGATGATCTAGTCGACACGCTATCCATTTATTTGATGCTTCATTTTAACTAATGTATGTCGTCCCGTATTGGCTTATAATTGAGATACAATAAAAACGATGCCAAGTCACTTTGCTAGCACTGCTAATAGATGTATTGCCATAGGATAGAGAGAAATAAAGATGCCCAAAATGACAACGTGCCCTAAGGGTCACTTCACAGAATTACCACATACGCGTTGATTAACCGGTTCTTAAAATAACCAATACCACGAAATTTCATTTTTTTGCGTTTGTTCGGTAAAGCATTTTCATAATACATTTCTCAATTTCCAATTACCATCAATCTCCCCCCCTTCTTTTCATTCATCTGGCAAGTGGCAAGTTTAGGAACCGTTCTTGAATAAGTATTAGTAAGTAAAGTAGGGAAGCGGCCTACGGCATGTGGTCATTTTAAGAAAGGACATTATGCTCTACAACGGCTTTGTCGTTATGATTGATATTCTAGAATATTGTTATGCTCTGCAACGGCTTTGTGGTTATGATTGATATTCTAGAATGTTGTTATGCTCTACAACGGCTTTGTCGTTATGATTGATATTTTAGAATATTGTTATGCTCTACAACGGCTTTGTCGTTATGATTGATATTCCAGAATATTGTTATGCTGTACAAGGGCTTTGTCGTTATGATTGATATTCTAGAATATTGTTTTATATATATAAACGGACTTGATCGTTGTTGAAATGAGCGTTCTGCCAATAAGTGTTCAAAATTGGTTACATAACTGGCCTGGTCTTGTGTGGCAATAGATTTTGGTTGGCACAGTACGCAACTAGTTTAGTGGCATCGAGCACCTTAACAACATATTCTAAACTGGGCTAGCTCTTGTCACAACTGTCTTGTTGAATAGAACGGCTTTTTCCTATGGCAAGCCATTTCTGAAATATTTAGCATTACATTATGAATGGCGTTAAGCATGGCATAAAAATGAACTTCAACCTTATAGAATCTTTCAGCATTTTATAGAAGCAGGTATCTTAGTGTATATATCAAAGACTTGCTTCGGAAAATAATCCTTGAGGCTTTGTTAGTGGGTTGTAATGACGTATGTACGTGGTGGTTCGGTTAGGCTGGGTCATGTGGGACGGGCGGTCGATGGGCGCGTCGCGCGGCGGCGGCGCCGGCGTCCGCGGCTGGAGCCCGTGGTGGTGCCCGCCGCGTCGCGCGTGGCCGCCGCACGCCCAGCGCCATGCGTGGCAATCCCCGCGCCAAGCCAAGTTTACCAGGTCAGTGGATAACACACACATACTCAGCGGAATGTCCGTGGGTCCGTCGTGAGGACGGCTTTAAATATGCAAGGTCTTTGTATACTTAAAGCCGTAAGCTAATTCGCCCTACGTCTGTTAGATATCTCCGCTTTTTTGAAATCTTGTGGTGTCCATCAGACGACACCATGAGGTTCCGACATCAAATTTTGTCTTCACTCGATAATAGACATTCTATTAGCACGACCAGTTACTGTAAAAGTTCTATAGAATTTTGACACAGCTTATATTAAAACATTTCAATCCATTCCTCAAATTCCTACCTGTACAATGTAGTAAGAGGAAACATTCAGCTTCCTGGATATGGTAAGATACTATAGTTGCAGCTGTAAACTACAGCAACACATTACACCAATCCTGGATTATGGATCCAGTAGATTAAGCAGAGACTCATCCCTTTTCTTTATTGTCCCAAATTCCTTGAACTCGTTAACTTTTCATCGATATGTAGTCGTACAACAAAATTCAAAATTATGAATGTATGATAACATTGGACTCTCTCTCGGTCGATTCTATTAATGACACCATCCTGAAACCTTTTCCTTTTATTTCAGCGTGTTTGATGGTTTGCGTGTAATCTGGATTAATGCATTGTATATCGGTAACTATCCTACTCCTATGTCCTTAGTCATAGGGCTACCACAAACTTAACTAAATTATAGTGCTCGATCGAGTGACGAGTCCATTGTTTCCTATTTGAAGTTTGTGCTAGACCCTTAGGTTCCTACTTATCTTAGTACCTATTACTGAGCAGTTTTTATTTCTGTATATAGGGAATCTTAACGCTGTCATAACTGTCTTTATTAAAAAATATACTTTCATACCTGTGGTGCCATCTTACGATTCCCTATTCAGATGTGGGTTTCTTGTTGATCGTTTATATTGAAGTTCAGAAGGGCAACTTTCTCAAATTACCGACATCCCAAAATGACCAATTTATCGAAATATCACATTAATTGCCCATTGGATCTAACATAATTAAACTAGTTTAATCGCAGTTCGCAGTATAGATATCGGTAATCGCGACAAAGGCAGACTGCGATTTGTGCAAGTGGTTATTCTTGGGAGTGGTCATTTTGGGAAAAGTACGTAGTCATGATAAGAATAAGAGCGACGCAGGAGGGTAAGTATGTATTACGGAAAGAGTCTTTCTGAACTTGAATTTACCTAGGTATTATTGAATGTCACTAGCATTGTTTGTTGAGTGTGAGTTCACAATTAGTGGTTGGTTGCGCAGGTAAACGTAAACACGACGGGGGCCACCAGAACGTCGGGGGGGAGTGCAAGCGGCGGGTGGGCGCGGGCGGGGCGGGCGCGGGGTGGGGCGGCGGCGCGCTGGCGCAGCAGCCGCTGGGCAGCTAGCCGGGGGGCCGCGGGCGCGCCGCGACCGGCCCCCGCGCCGGAGACACTACAAGCTGCGCGGGGGACTAGCCGGCCGCAAGCGCGCGCCCTGAGGGTACCTTCACGTCCGGTCTTCGCTGCGTGCCGAGAGGATCGCTCTACTTTTTTCTATATATGTGTTTTTTTATTTGATTTTCGAGTTTTCGATTTTGTATCGCATCGATCCGTAAAAATCTTAAAGTAGGACGTTATGAAATGTTTCGATTGTAAGTTTCCCGTTATGCTTATGTTTTTCACTTAGCCGTATATATTTAATATATACTTTATTTGAGGGAGCGCGCGGCCGCGGTTGCCTGTTTGCGACCGTGCGCTCGGGTCGCGGACCCGTCGACTGTCTGTTTTTTTTTAATACATGTTATTCGATATATTTTATTCCTGTGAACGCATTTTGCGATGTGATGTGTATTTTAGCAGTAATTATTATATTGTAAGGAGTTTGACTGTTGTTTTTTGACATACTTACAACTTAGGATACTTGAATGAATTTAATCGGATGAATTGAACTCGACTAGCGATTACGGCTAAAATAAAACCACCCCCTGTACTCGAACATTTCCCGACAGTGTTCCTGCTTTAGTTTTTTTGCTTTATTTTTATTACATATATTTCCCTTAAAATACATTAGTGTGAGGCAGTAGTATTGTAAAGTTCTGGATTTCTGTAATGTTTATTATTGCTGTACTAAACGTTTTTTTGTATTCGACCACATAGCATGTCCATACTGTTAGAACTCTGACTTGTATCAATCTTGTATCAGTTTAATGTGGAATAAATTTGCAAAACTGTGTTTGCCTTATTATACATTTTGTTTCTTTTATTATATATCCTCCTCAGCGCACAAAATGTCTCTGTATTTAAGAAAATTATGTTGATGGCTTGTCACGTGTTCTTTATAGTTGTGAAATGGTGATAATGGAACTATGGTTGCCACTGTCAAATTTCATACAAATTTCGTACAATTTCCACCTTTAAGGTCGACAATGAATACTTCCCTAAGATGACCACTTCCCTAAGATGACCATTATCCTGAAATGACTACTTTCCGGTTAAGACTACTGTCCTACAATTACTAGGTTCGAAAAGTGACTACTATCTGGAAATGACCACTTTCCTAAATTGACTACCTACTGAAATGGATTCGGAGCACATGCCATATTCGTAAATAGTCATATTGTAAAAACTCCTGGGAAAAAGTCACTGCAAAATGGGTTGATGAATGACTATCCACATCCGTCATCTCCGTTCTCAATGAACGCGGGCCTGGGGGTGCTATCGCCCTATCGGAAGCAGGAAAGTGGTTATTTCAAGAATAGTCAAAAATGTGGTCATTTGATGAAAGTGGTAATTTTAGGGAAGCGGTGATTTTTGGAAAGTAGTAAGTCTGTCGACCTAAAGGAATTTCCACATTGGTGTTATTTCATTTCGTGTAGGTACGAAATTAAATAGCGGTTCCCGTTCTTATAATTTTCAAATTAGTGCAATTTTTTATTGGAGGGATATAGCTATAACCGTCATCAAATCATGTTAAAAAGAGTATTAAATAGAATCGCAGCTTTTCGAACTCAATAATGCATGTTATTGCCAGAGCTTACAGAGAGAATATTAAAAATTTATAAAAAAATGTTTTTATTAAAAAACATAACATAACATAAACTCACGCCTATATCCCCGAAGGGGTAGGCAGAGGTGCTAGCACCCACATTTCGCCAGTTTATATTTAGGTCCCAATGTAATAGGTGGCGAGCCTATTGCCATTAACCGGCCACTTATAAACCTGCGATAAATACACGCATAACTTTGAAAAGCATCGAAAAGTCATTGGTGTGTGCCGTGGTAAAACCTGGGATCGAACCCGAGACTTCGTCTCAGCAGTCCATTACCCATACCACTAGGCTACCGCGGCTTTTTTAAAAAAAAAGCATTGTTATTAGTGCCGCGGCGGTGGTGCAGCCAGCGGAGTGCGGTGTTGTAGGCCACCGCTAAATATTACTAGATATCTATTTAGTGGTGTTGTCACATTATGAGATTTTGGGGAGATATTGGGTAATTATGATCTCGGAAATGGCATTTAAAATTAGAATAGTACATTTATTTTCAGTATTACGGCTGTACAATTTCAAAACCTAGTATCGGACACGAAGCTAATTTGATCATTACCTAAGTTTTATCGTTTTTTACACTCACGGTCATGCTGTTCCTCCATCGGTCCATCAGAGTCAGTCCAGCTATATACTTCTCAGGCTTCTCATTTCAACAGCATACAGTTTACTTTCATGTTCCTTATCACAGTCAAACTTTCCATCTCGTAAACTTTGAACCCAAGTATACAAACTCTTTCACTTATTCTACTGTTTCACCTTCAATCAGAAATCTACAGTTTGTCATGTTTTCTTATCTTGCAAAAATCATCACTTTCGTCGTACTTACATTTACTTTCATTCCTTTGTTTGTTATGGCACCATGCATAATATTAACCATCGCCTGTAACTCCTGTTCCGATGATGCCAATATTACTTGATCATCAGCGTACAGAAGGCAGTTGACGGTCAAGTCATTCATTTTCGTTCCATACGCACTCTCTTTCAGTTCTTTCAAGCAATCTTCTATAAATTAGATAAACAGTCTCGGCGACGCCACACATCCCTGTCTAACACCTTTTTCAATGTTAAACCAGTCTTTGTAAGCTACGTTTATCCTGATACAAGCACTGGAAACCTCATAGAGAGATCTCACTGCTCTTATCAAGCTGCCACTCACCCCATTCATAGACAATGTTGACCACAATTCATTCCTCACCACTCTATCATAGGCCTTTTCCAAATCTACGAAAGCGCAATAGACTTTTTGATTATGAGCCAAAAGTTTCACGGTTAGGTACACTTCGTAGAGAAAAAACCTGATCCATGCATTCCCTTCCTTTCCTAAATTCCGCTTGTACATCCCACAACTTTTCATCAGTTTCATTCATCACTCTTTTCATCAAGGTTTTTGCATACAGTTTGCCGACGATCCTGAGTAAGCTAATGCTTCGGTAATGCTTACAGTCTTGCTGTGACCCTTTTCCCTTACTAGGTCTTGAAATTGCACAGCTGAATACTACTTTGTCAAGAAAGTACCGGGAATTAGTCAATAAAACTTGAATCATGTATTATTCATCTAATTTTTATGTATAACCTTCAAAATAGGCCCCTTGAAATGATTCTCATGCGCCAATAAACAACTCAATCATAAAAAGCATTTATATATCTACTTATTTTTTTGGAATCGTCTGCCAAAACTCGCCACGAATATTTTTGATTACATCTATCGATTGAAAACGGGTGCCTCAATGTAATAATTTAAGTTTCAGAATCTTATTTTGAGTTAAAGGAATAAGAAAAAAAGCCAGCCGGAGCCATATCAGAGAAATATGGTGACTGTTTGAAAAGATTGGTAGAGCTTTTGACAAAAACTTCGTTCACAATGATAGCCTTGCGAGATGGTGCGTTATCGTGGTGCAAATTTCATGCATTTTGTTTTCACAAATCCGGGCTTTTTCAACGAATTTTTGCTCTCAAACGCCGTGTAAAGCTCAGGTAATCTTTTTATTTACGGTCGTACAGACATTCCGATTTCAAGACATCGCATCCGCATCGCGGTACTCGAATCTACTTCAGTTGAAGATGAAGGTAGAATTAAAAAAAACTTGCGCAATACAAGCTTTTGAAATCAGTGCAACCCTTGCATAAAATTATTATTTTCGTTTTAGTACCTACAATTGTTTTTTTAATACATAAATTAAATAAATTTAAAAAGCTTGTTACAAAAAAAAAGTTTCTTCTTTCTGCGAGGAAAGTATATCTACGGGAAATAAAACACCAGAACAGTCGTTCCCAGCCTCATTGAGTCACCTTGTATGTTGTACCGTCATCGTTATACCTTACTACTCGTGAAAATCTACATAACAATGTTCTTCAATGTTCAAATAAAATAACATCAAATATATCGCGATAGAATCCGTTAAAAATAGTTTATTTCAATGTTCTTATGTTATAAATATAATAAAAAAAGAATACTATAGTTGTTTTTTTTATTGTTTTTTTTGTGCGAATGGGAATTGCACGAATTTGTGCAAATAAGGAAAACAGTATAACAGATTGTACGAATATGTATCATCAACCTATTCTAGTCCACTGCTGGACATAGGTCTCCCCTAATGAACGCCATAGCGCCCTGTCTTCTAAATTACGTAAGTAGGTATATATTATCAATTCCATATTTGAATATTTTATTTACGTGCAATTTCAAATAAAAGGTACATTTCGAACTTATGAAAAGAGAAGTTGCCAATACGCATGGTGTTGTAGGTATTAGTTGTACCTGCCTTTGTAGTTGGCCATGCATGGACTGGTCAATCCTTTTAAAATTCCAAGCGATAACTGTTTATGAGCAATAGATATTGAAGTGAAGTACCTATTCACTTTCTCGCAAATCGATGAAGAAAAATATCATGACCTGCCTACATAACCGCCTATGAATACCTACTTAATTGTCTAGAATATTTGTGAAATCTGCCAATCCACCCTAGTCCAGCAATGTCAACTATACCAGGTGGTGATTTACATTTGCACATTATTCACAGGGGGGTTTGAGTTACATATAGTCATTTAAATAAAACTTTTTTAACGGATTCTATCGCGGTTTATTTGATGTTAGATTTTTATACTGAACCCGACGTTTCGGTATCTTTTTAGCAGCCATGGTTTCGGGTCTTATAGTTTGAAGTGTAAATTGTCTCAAAGGACCCGAACTATGTTGAATTGTTGGTGTTACTATTTACGCAGAATGAGCACACAGTATCATGAAGTCTTGTTGTATTTTGATTGTTCTTGGGAATACTTAATTGAATGACTGGGTTCCAAGCTGGTAGGCAATTCCAATCGTTTTCTCTCTTAAAATTAGGATGTTTTTAATTACAATAGCCTCACGGAGCATCCTAGGCAGGAAGCAATTTTCTTTAACGAGTAGGTATCCAGGTTTATCTAATATTAAGTAATTCTTGGTCCCCTGTTGCACACATATAGCAGATTTTGTAGAGCGTTGGTGTTTTATATCAGTTATACCTATGTTCTTTGACGCAAGGGCCAGTGCTTCGCTTGGTTTGATACCTACTTATAGTCGTCAAAAATTACCTATTATTAAAAAAATGGATAAAAAAATAGAATCGCACATTTTTGAACTGCATTTGCATGTTCTGTACCAGGCCACTCAGAAAGTATTGCGAAAAAAAGTTTTTATATATGAGAGACTGGTCAGTTATAATCTATTTCTAAAATATGATTATTTATGAGTAAAAATAAGTACGTTCCAATTTCAAAATTTCTCTCTGCATTTTTTGCAAGATAATTTCAATTATTGTGTCTCATTGAAAAATGGATCTGCACCGGGAACATTTTCGCGCTATGATTTTCTACGATTTCAAGTGTCGCCTGAAACCAGACGAATCGTACGATAGACTTCAAATGGCATTCATGCAGGAAGCCCTTCCAAGGCAACCGTGTATCGTTGGTATAACGAATTCAAGCGCGGTCGACTGACTTTGGAGGATGAAGAAAGAAGTGGTCGCCCTTTGACGGCTGTTACGGAAGAAAACGTGCTAGCAGTGAAAAATTTAATCCAAGATAATAGACGAGTCACATATCAAGAGATTCAGCACATTCTTCAGATTGGATCGGGAAGCCTTCACGAGATTCTATACGTGCATCTTCATGTGAGAAGGATAGTTTCACGCTGGGTGCCGCACAATCTCACCGATGCTCAGAAGCAGGCCCGGGTGGAATGGTGTCGTGATATGATAAACAAGTTTGAAGCAGGCGCGTCTCGGCGTGTTTATGACATCATTACAGGTGATGAGTCGTGGATTTATCAGTATGATCCAGAAACAAAACGCCAGTCGACGGTTTGGGTGTTTCAAAACGAATCAACACCTACCAAAGTGAAGCGATCTAGAAGCGGAGGGAAGATTTTGATCGCGAGTTTTTTCAATTTGTCTGGCTAATTGTTATCAATCCCTTTACGAAATCAAAGAAGCATCAACGCTGAATGGTACACTACCAAATGCTTGGCAGAAGTTTTCTCTGTAGTGAGCTACAAGCGACCAAACACAGGGCTCCGCGGGATACTACTCCACCCCACCATGACAACGCGCCCGCACACACCGCGTTTAAATGAGGGACTTCCTGGACAGCACTCCGGTTAAACTCCTAGGTCACCCTCCTTACAGCCCTGACCTTGCACCGTGCGACTTCTTTTTATTCCCGAAAATAAAAAATCAGCTCAAAGGGATACAATTTTCGTCGCCGTTCGCTGTCAACGTTTGAGCAGGCTGTAAACGAGGTATCTGCGGCGGATTGGAAAAAGTATTTTGAAAACTGGTTCAAACGCATGAAACTTTGTATATAGAGGCTGGTGGAGAGTACTTTGAAAAGATTTAATAAAAAAATATTTACCTATGGGTAGAACACTTTTTTTATTTTCGCAAAACTTTCTGAGTTTCCCACGTATAGAGCTTATTTTATCGAATTTAAACACTTGAATAAGTATTAGAAAATTATGATTAGGTAAAATAACGATGCTTTATAATTCTTATTATTAATTTTTCATGCGAGGGGATTACAATCGGTAGATTAAGCTCCGTAAATAACATGCAAATGAAATAAAAAATATTTTTTTTAACATGAATTTTTTTTCGTGCGGAATAATAATAATTCGAATAATACCTTTATTTTTCGTGCGGAAATCCCTTCGGATACTCCCCCGCCGCCGGCCAGCGGGGGCGGTTATGTCGGGCATGAATCGACTAAAACCTACCTATAGTCCAGTAAAAATAGACTTCACCCTTACATTAATTCCAAAGAAGCTTTCAACATTTACGTTGGGGATACCATTATAATGAAATTGAGAAAAATCCGAGTAGATTGTGCACAAA
Source organism: Cybosia mesomella (assembly GCA_946251805.1). NCBI lineage: Eukaryota > Metazoa > Arthropoda > Insecta > Lepidoptera > Erebidae > Cybosia > Cybosia mesomella. Next base: position 27,813,263 of record OX276400.1, on the reverse strand, counting down.
TAGTTGTTTGGGGTCAAAGGTCACAATTTTTAATTTTTTACGTTTATATCTGAAACGGTGACACCTACTGGAAAAATATTTTAGGTTTTGAAGATTGGTATTGTAAAAGTCTCTAAAAAAAAGTTTGTTCCTTTTTTCCGTAGGAAAGTTGTATTCAACGAAAAATGCGCATACGTTCGCACTACCATTTGACGCATTTCTTAACATAGTTTCATGTGGTGTCGTGGGTTTTGACATTCTGTATCTCAAAAAGAAAATATGGAACCCATATAGGATCACTTCGTTGTCTGTTTGTTCGTTTACCCGTATCCATTTGTCGGTATAAGTAGACTTTTTCTCAGGAACACGTCGAAGTATCAAGTTAACATTTATATCAAACACTAAAAGTCTGCCATTTCTTAAAGGATCTGAAAAAACCAGTGTTTGCAATATTTTTAGGTATACACTTGTTAGAGAATCTAAGATTGTACTGTTAGGGTTGGTTTTCGAGATATCGACGCTCGTTGTAATAATATAGGTATAGGGTACCTACTGCCGGTTCCCGAGGGGGCCATCTCGAAACCGGAGATGGTCCAGGGTCAGTCGGTGTGCGAGGGGTATGCTTTATGGGTAACCTTACACCCCGGCGTCTGAAAAACAGAGACGGCGTGCGGTTTTAGTCGGTTCAAGCCCGACATAACCGCCCCCGCTGGCCAGTGGGGGGGGGGGCTGCATAAAATGGATATTTATGACTTTTGACCTTGAATAAAACATTTTGCTTGATTTTTGACAGTTTTATTAATATAGTATCCCTCAAATTCATGCATATTTTCAGCTTCTTACCCTAATTTCCCCTGTGAATGATGCGCAAATACAAATCAACACATTGTAAAATATACAGGGTGAATCTTTCAGCTGATCGTGGATGGCCAAATCCGAAAGTATGAGGAATAGCGAAAAATGCTCAAAGGAGTCTTGCGCCCGATTTAGAGGAAAACTAAAACTGCATTAAAAAAAACCATTCTCCTAGCCAGGAATTGAACCGACTGATTTTGAAAAAAGAACACATACTGTATTATTCCACCATTCGATAGTGCCGTTAATAAGGAACGAATACCTACTACACATACGGCAAACTTAAGGAAAAATCAAATACAATACTTTTTATTTTTCTAACGTTGGTTGAGAACTGTTAGTGACTAGTGGAACATGGATATTCCGTCGAACTGAACTATTGAGAGCAGAGTCGTGACCTTGTCAGCCACCGGAGTGGTATAAAAAAAAAACGCCCCTGCTACGTTTCCGAGTCGACCACAATTTCCAGTCACTATTATTTTACTGAGTCATGACCCTAAAAACAGAAGTAAGAAGGGAAGTAACAGAGGTAAAAATAAAACAAGCTGTTACGTTAAAGTGGTGTAATCAAGTGTTTGGTGGTGCTGGCTGGCCGGTGCTGACACGGCGCGGGGCGCGTCGTCATACGGTGTCGGGGAGCGGCAGGGGGGGCGCAGCCAGGCGGGCGGCGGGCGCGCGACCCGCCCGTGGAGGGGGCCGGGGAGGAGGAGGGGGGCGGCGGGCGCGACGCGTGCCGCGCGACCTGCGCGCGCGCCGCGCCCACCACGCGCCCAGTGCCGCCGCACCGCCACCCCCGCCGCACACGGCCCACCACCACGCCGTGCTCTCAGACCCACCGCCCACGGCCACCGACCCGCCTACGAATACGTCACGCCTATAACCTGCTCGTTTCACAACCGAGCTTGGAAGGACCGGCTGTTTCAGCGAAATACGGTTTGGATTAAGGTTACCGTTGATTTAAATAAACAATTCAGCAGAAGTACATATATAGGTATATATATATATATATATATATATTTTTAGAAGAATATTAGTACTAATACCCCCCTAACCCCTCCAGCTAAGCTAAATTGCTTGTGTTAGGAGTGGGTTCACGTCGGTAGTGTAATGGCCAGGATTCGAACCCAGGACCTCTCGATCGTAAGGTTGACTCCTTAACCACTAAGCTGCCGACGCTTCAATATATATATACCTATCTATAGTGAATGGTTCATCTAATTTCTAGGCTGTCCACTTCAGCTATACACATTAATGAGATGCCTGGACTTGATAAGTTTCTGTTGATAAGAATAACTGAATTAGAATACATAAGTTAAAAAACAATAAGCGAAATGTTTTAATGATTGATTAATTTTTCTCTATGGTACCTTATCTCAAAAAGTCGATAGAAAAAAATTATATCACAAAGATCATAAAGGGTAGGTAGTACAGTGCAACCTTGATATACCTACCGTACCTATAACGAATCCTCGATTTAATTAATTCTTCGTAGGTAATCCCCTTGAATTGTCCATAAGAGTCAATTTAAAATATTACTGCTACGTTGCGAACATTTTTTGCGAATAACCTCTTTGTAACGAATTGTCAACTATCAAAGAAAAGTGTAAATACCTGTAATTAACGTACTTTGTCAACCCAAAACCTTCATATAACGTTCCCACCAATAAATGACTCTTAATTCCATAGTATGTGATTCATGTCGCGACAGGTTTCAACACGATGATGTGTTGTTTGATGGGAAATAAAGGTGCGGTTAAACGGCGCGGGGTAACTCGATTCCACGCAAGCAGCGCCATCCGCGTAGATGCGGCTGAGTTTAGCTGTGCGAATCTTTGAAATTACCATTCAATTACCGAGTTTAGCTGTGCGAATCTTTGAAATTACCATTCAATTACCTACATAATACTTATTTTTATTTGTACCCACCTAAATACCTACTTTAACGGATTATACTGCATTTAATTTTGATTATTAATCTAAGGGAAAAAATTTATTACTTAAATGTTGAGGCGAATGAAACTACATATTTTTTTACCCTTTTATAACAAATTTTAGACCAACCTAACCTCAATATAACAAACCTCAGTTTAACGAATTACTCGATAGAACGAATATTTACTTGTTCCCTTCCGATTTGTTATATCGAGGTTGCACTGTATTACAATACTTGGCGTTTGATTTGACTCCGCTACTGAATGTCGAAGTTTAAAATGTCGACGTATGTTAGTTCTAAAGTACAGGATCTCGATGTACGCCAGTTCGAAAGTTCACTGCAGCGAAGTATGCAAGGCCGACGTATGAAAATTTGATAAAACAATATCACGAGACACACAACAATTAATTTTCTAGGTAGTTAAAAAAAAAATAACCACGAAGGCTAAGGCGGGAGCTCCGCTCCGCTTCGCTCCCGCCTTAGCCTTCTAACCTAACCTATCCGAGTCAGGGTACTCTGAGTCGGGGTGTTAACAATAATGACGTTGGTATGCTTTCGAAATAACGATACGTCGGCCTTGCATACTTCGCTGCAGTGAACTTTCGAACTGGCGTACATCGAGATCCTGTACTTTAGAACTAACATACGTCGACATTTTAAACTTCGACATTCAGTAGCGAAGTGGTTTGATTTGGCTTGTCGGGAAGAATAGAAGGGTGATTGTCCGGCTAAAGATCGGCTTATTTTTGTTTTGTAGAGGGTTCTACACACGACATTTTTTACTTTTTGTTTAAAAAGTTGAAGTGATAACTAATATTATTAATAACTGGTAACCTTTATGCAAACTTGGATTTCGAAGATAAAACACAGAATGGTATGTTGTTGAACTCCTTGAATCTTCTTAAGATCGCTTTACAATATTAAGAGACAATATGTAACAAAACTTTTACCCTTATTCATTAACATTTAAAAGTGGATCTTTACTATTAAATTACATTTCCTTTTAGTAAGTACATGTAAAATAATATATGAATATGTTAGTACATCTATGAAATTCGCGTGACAGGTAGGTATCCCTACTTGCATGGTTAACTTGGTTTGATAACAGATACTGTTCATATGTTTTTTTATAAACCCTGAGTCTTATGGCAATAATTGGCTGCACCTTGTCGTTTATTTTTTTGGTTACAACCTTCTCCGAGAAGCAACACAGTGATGTGCCATCTTTCAAGATGATTGGTCAGATGGTCTTGGACTTTATCAATCTCATAAAGGTACACCAAAATCCATTTTATTTTACGAGTAGTATCAGGATAAGTTACTATTAAGATGGTTGTATTTATATTATCCGTGAATATTGTAAAGCTGGATTATTTAAATTGTTTAAGTTTCTTTTTAGGCATATATATTTTATATTTTATGTTTAGCTTGACATTTTTACAACATGCAACATTTAAAATTTAGAAAAGATTTTTAGATATAGGAAGCAGAGAATGATGAAGTGAAGCGAATAGTTGATTAATTGCCTCAAAGCTACTCCCGAAAAATGCTTCATCGAGTACCAAAGTTTGTGGGGAGATTAGTTTTCTTAGAAGCATTTTTCGTAGATTAAGGCAACTAATCACTAGGTATGTTATTTCGGACAGAGACACAGCACATAATAAATAATTGCAAGGCAGAAGAAACCAATGACCTAATATATTTTCTTGAAACAAAACTGTTGATAAGCTACGCAACTCAAACGCAACCGTACATTTTCACTTTAACAAAGTATCTAAAAGCTAAATAACCGTTAATAGAAATGATTACAAAATCCTTTTATATCCAACTGCAGCTTCTAATCAATGAAAATTTCCTGCGACTTCTATCAAAAGCACCATAGCAGACACATAGCGAGACAGTCAATCAAAACATTTTCATGTAGGTACACAAAATATTAAATTTTGTTCAACTGTCTACTTTTCCAAATGACCGAAGCAATGGTAATGGTAAGAACAGGAGACAGGATGACAAGGAACCGTGCAGGGACGCTGTGGGTCAAGGGTGGGTGGTCTGGCTGGTGGTAATATAGACTCACGTGCAGCGCCCGGTCAGTGCGGGGCGGCGAGCACAAACGACAGGGCGACCAGGGCGGCGCGCGCCGCGGCCCGCGCAGACGCCGCGCCGCCTGCGCACACCGCCGCGTCAGACCCGCGGGGCCCCGGGCGGGCTTCATAGGGACCCACTACGCTAACTGATGGAGCACTTTCGTTACTGATCACACTACATAACAATAAACATCAAATCTTTCACGACATAAAAAAAATCTAGAGGAATCTTTCTAAAGTACGATAATTTTTATTTACTTAACGATTTAATCTGATTACAGCAATCGTGGTTAAAGATAGGTGATTAAATTCCGGTTTATATGATAGGTAGAATGATTGGTGACCTTCTCGTGTATTAAGTTACAGTATTCCATCAGTTGACAAGGTACCCCGGGCCCCATAGTGCGATGACTCAATGCAAGCTTTGTCCCATCGAAGTAACAACGTCATTCAATTTTATAGAAACAGTTAACAAATGCAAACGATTCAAAATACGCAACCAAACTTTAGACTTAGGACAGAACAGAGATGCAACTCTCCTGAGTCATCACAGTATTAAAAATAAAATAAATAAATAATAAAATATTTAAATGGAGTATGCAAGAATGAATTAACACGAAGAATATTTAGATTGAAATTACGCTAGGGGTAGACTCGGTACGTAAATGAAAAAGTCTGTAATCTTTGCAACATATTCAATATATTCTGCTAATTCACCAACAATAATATGATTTATATTTTGAAACGTTTGTCTAAATATCTAGGATCCTATACACGTTACAATATTTTCAGAGACAAAGATTGCATTGAACCACCAGTGGTTTATACTGAGAAAGTACAGTGAACATAACATTATTCTTATATATTTTTAGAGTTATTAGTTAACAGTTCTACAGTGTTTAGAATATAATATTTTACAACGAGTTAGAAGATAAAAGCAAGAGTAAGCAGGTAATGGACGACAAGCTCACATCGCGGAATTGTCATTTCTTACAGGTGTGGAAAGTGTGCCAATGAGAGCTGATATGGTAGAGTATCCACCTACCGTAAAGGCTTTCTAGGTTGAAACACCGTTCATGTGTTAGTATACTTCAATAGAAGTTTAATTTGTGTAAAATATAATGAAAGAAAATAAAACCTTTTTTAGAAATGTAGACCCATCACTATAGCACCGTACTGTTGGATCACACACATGCAAGATGGATTCCGTCCAGTTGTGCAGCATCTGGCAAATAAGGTCGGTTTTTCTTTTCACCCTTACTTCCATGTCTCAACTATGGAATTGCATCTATTATATTCCCAACTTGATGCACTGCATGACGTAATCTCGAATTTTAAATATTATATATAATAAATATTAACCACGTATTTAACGTGGTTAATATTTTACTATCTGATACATTTGTATTAACTCACCGTTAAAACACCGGTACACACATCTGATTTAAATTTAAAGTGAAAGATTCACCTAATACCTATAGAGTGATTCAAAGCAGCGTCTTGTCATCTTATGGGGGTAAAACTTTATAAATCCTTCGTGAAGCGAGCAAAAGTTCTATTTTCCCAGATTTAACAATATTGTGGTCATACAACACAATTATCAAGACAAGGTTTTTAAATTTAAATTTTGCATTTTACCATATTCTATTTTCGATATTCTACCAAAAATTTTGGACAACAACCTGTAGGTATGCATATAAAGCAGTGTAGGTAAGCACAATAAATAAGATCACACAGCTAGTAAGTCCACGTACTGCTTACTCCTTAAAAATTCTCCACAAGCTATTATGTTATAGTTATAATTTATATAGACTTAATTAATTTAGCCCCTAGTATGCAACGACAAAATGCAATGGTGTAGATACATTTATATTCAAGTAGAAATGTAAAGTGCGGTAAAGTGCCAATCTCAAATAATATACAGTGTCTTCAAAATCAATTAAAAATTTGGTAAAGAATTAACTTATTGTTTAATTTAGACTTAACAGTATTCTAAATTTAAAGAAGAGATAAAATGGGTCGTTTATCACCATTCGTAAGACACCTATGAGAAAAAGTCGTTAACGTTGCGATATGTAGATTGTAGATAATGTAGAACCACTACTTTAAAAATCGAATACTTTTGTAATATGTCCATTAGTCCTCGTGTGGCTAAAGTTGGGTAACTTTGGTCGATGAGCGCGGAGTCTTTGGATATTTTTAGCGACTAAAACACTCCACCAGATAAGATACAGACGCCCTGCTAGCATTTCTTTTTACCATAGCATATAGAGGCATAGCCTCCCAGGCTATGTCGTAGTTGGGCAGTAATTCTAAATGAGTTTTGTATGAATGTAAACCAATTTTATATATTAAATATCTTTTTTAGAAGGCATCTTATCTAGAAGGAGTCAACTTTTCGCTTATAAGCCGCTACTTCATCGTATCGTACCTGTTAGGTTAAAAAGAAATGTCGCGATACTTATTCACGGTATATAATAAACTGATCCTGATCGCGCCCGTGGCTGTCAGTTGCATAAAACAGTTTAATCCAACATTCACTATAATACATTGATACGGTTATCTGTTCATGTAACATTAGTGTCGTTCAAGAATCGTTTATCACACATTATACCCATTCATCATTTTCTGCAACTCTGACGCTGAAGAAATCAAACTAACTGAGACTACTTTTTAATACAAATGTCATCTCAATTAGTTTGGTTTTTTCGCAAGTTTATTTAAACGTACCTACTGTGCCGTGCTAACTACAGCCGTTACGTTACCAGATACGTTTCTATAGTAGTGGATTAAGTAGTAAGCTTCACACGCGATACGAGCGTACTTGTAGTTAGTTCTTGGTTTATTTATCTTGTGCGAAATGTAAGGCTAAGCGTATGTTAGAATGCAGACGACGCAGATCGGTACTGGGTGCAAGAGATTTGTAATGAATAGGCGGAGTCAGGGCTATGTAATTGTCTATTCATAGTAGGTGCAAGTATTTTTTTTGGGGTCGAATTCCACCTAGGGTTCCACCATGAGGGTGCTCATAACACGAACCCACTCTCATTGCAAGCGATTCAAGTTACGAGCTGTTTTTTGTTATTGGGACTAATCTTGATCACCTACTGTTGTAACCTTTGTACCTATATGAAAACGAAACTCCAGTTAAATAGTCTTGATAACGGCATCAAATTGAAATAGGTTTGTATTCTTCATTACTGCGTCTGTTATATTTTAACATGCGCTTAACCGTAAAAGTTGTCGTTCTAATACTAAGCGATTAAGCAAAGTTAACGCAAACGTTCGACCTCGTGACTAAAATGTTTGTATAATATCTTGACTATATATATATACTATTATAGTCACGTGGTCGGATCGCATTCTCGCGATAATTAAGCGCAGATACAGTATATAGTTCTGGAGGGATTTATAGCAAATTTTGCTGATGTTCTTATAAGAATTCATAAAGAAATATAATTATTAAATTTTATTTTTTAAAACAAGGGTTTATTCAGTTGTCATCCAAACTGAACGTGTATGCAAAATTTCAACTCAATCGGATGACAACAAATGGTCGAAAAATGATTTGCAAATTTTGACGAAAAACTTGGTACATACGAAGTAAAACAGAACAGTGTAAGTTAAATAAAAGCTTGTGATGAGTCAAAATCAAGTAGCTGCAGGGAGGGTGGAATGACACTCATTGCGATAACTCTGTATCTATGCCTAGCGATGATGACGTAACCGCTTAGTGTTAGGACGACGTCGTTGGCGCTAGAAGCTCGTGCATACTAACAGTGGTCGGGCTTGCGAGCCGGCATGAGCGCGCAGTGCTGCAGGCCGGAGCAGGCGGCGGCGGGCGGCAGGCATGCGCCCGCGCACTCCGCCTCGCACGCGCCGTCCGCGCCCCCTCCTGCCGCCACCGCCACCTCCGTCCACACGGCGCGCCAGCCGCCCGCGCCCACGGACTTGTCCGCTATTATAAACCTGTTGATTATACTTGTTTTTTTAAATAAAAGGATATGATAATATACGAAAAGGGTCAGACAGTAGTCGGATAAAAGTCAAGATTAAATAAGCAGACCCTGGAGTCCAAAGTTCAAGATTTGGATGCAACCGGGATTAGCGCTCTGATAATGATGAGTGATCTTCAATCTCGTTACTAGTTAACATTTGGAGTTTCAGTACGTGAGTTACACAAGAAGCGTGCTATGTGTTATAGTGTATATACAAGGCAGCCTTTCAAAAGCATTTGACACTGTCTCTGTCTAACACTTGCTCAAAAACCTGGACTACTAGGCGTTAGACGCTTGACACTAAATATTGTAGAAAATTATCTGAAAGATCGCTCTTAGGTTATTAATACCAAAATTTTTTCCAGTAGTGAATGCCTTCTTGATTATGGTGTGCCTCAGGGTAGCGTGCTTGGACCTACTCTATTCTTACCCAATATTCATTAAAAAACTTTTTATAATTCAAAAATAATTTTATACATTCAGTCAAAAAAGTATCGGGAATGGATGATTTATTTATAGTTCCAAATTCAAATTTTTGTATTTTTTTGTTGTTATCAGATTGGCAGAACTGTTTTCCATTTTGGCGCGGAGTTTGAGTTGCATCTGTCATTTATATTAAATAAAGTGCTGTTTTTAGTTATATCATATCTAGTGTGTATAGCGAATTTCATTATGGACAAAAATATCGAACAAAGAGTTTGTCTTAAATTTTGCATGGCCAATGAAATTTCGTGTTTGGAGTCACTGAAAATGTTACAGAAGGCTTACGGTGAATCACCTTTATCAAAAACACGTGCTTATGAGTGGTACAAAGTGTTCAAAAGTGGTCGAGATGAGATGGAAGATTTGTCTCGCTTTGGTAGGCCATCAACGTCTTCAACTGAAGTTAACATCGCAAAAGGAAAGGAAATAGTGAGTGAAAATCCTCATTCAACTTTGAGAGAGATAGCCGCCGAATTTTCTGTATCTCACGAGTCGATTGGTACCATTTTAACTTATCATTTAGGTATGAAACATGTTACCGCTCGGCTAGTCCCAAAAGACCTTAGTTTTGCCCAAAAACTCAATCGCATGGTCGCTGAGAACATGCTAGAACGAGTTAATTCCGACCCAACATTCATGAAATGCATTTTTACTCGTCACCAGTAAAACGTGGGTTTACGAGTTAGACATGCAAACTAGTCAACAAGCTTCGGAGTGGTGCCTTCCAACTGAACCGAAAACGAAAAAACCACGCCAAGGTTGATCAAAAGTCAAAGTCATGTTGACTGTTTGACTTCTTTGACTATCGCGGTGTTGTGCACTCGGAATTCTTGCCGGAAGGTCAAACGGGAAATAAAGAATATTATTTGAGCGTTATGCGGCATTTAAGAGAGCATATTCGACGAAAAAGGCCAGATTTGTGGAAATTCTTGGATTTTGCACCACGATAATGCGCCTTCGCACAAGGCCATCATTGTGAACGAATTTTTGACCAAACACTCAACAAATGCCATCGAGCAACCGCCATATTCACCAGATATGGCTCCAGCCAACTTCTTTCTTTTTCCTAAACTCAAATTACCACTTCATGGCATCCGTTTTCAATCGGTAGAAGACATATCTAGGAGAATTCGCGGCGAGAGCTGAACTCAATTCCGGAAACAGCGTTTAAAAAATGTTTCGATGATTGGATTATTCGTTGGCGTAAGTGTATCGTTTCTGAAGGAGCATACTTTGAAGGTGATAAAATAAATTTGGATGATTATCAAACATTTTGTGTTTTATTGATCTTTTCCCGTTACTTTCTTGACAGAGTAGTAAGCTATCGATACTGTAATATCGGTGCATTGCATAGATTGGGATAAGGCACACTATGATTAACAGTCTAACTTACAGAATACTGTGCAGTGGTTAGCACAAAACCACATCAAACCACATTTATTGCGTTTGGAATGAGAAGTTATGTCTACTAAGGGCTCGTATAAGTATTCACAAGAATGAAATTCTCACGATAGTCTTATCGAGTTAGATGACGAGAGGTACTGCCAGCGGTCGGTGGGTGCCTTCTCGCCGCACAGCTCCAGCGGCGGGCCCGGGCTCTCGTACCATAACCGTAGCACTGCCGCTGGACATCCACGCTCTGCGAACAATTATTTCACTATTTTATATGTATAAGGTTAATCGTAAATAAATTGAATTAGTCGTAACATAGCGGCAATGTATTGTAGAATAATAATTTTAGACCCTACACACACTCTCAGTTTATCGCTCGCTACGATAGCACTATCTAAGGAAACAACTAGACCCTGTCTTGGTGAATGAAAGAGTAAGTAAATCTATATACCTACAGATTACTTCCATACCCACTGCAGCGGCAACCATACATTCTTTTTAATTATCCTTTAAAGTAGTATTGAAGAGTAGTGGAATCCACTACTCATTCTTTGCTTGTCACCATTTTTCCGGAAGCCTTACCCCTTTTTCTTTTACCATTTCTCTTGAGTCTCTTACCTTAATCCTAGATCACTGGCATTACAAGCTTTAATAGGCCTCGATAACCACTTATTGGGTCCTGTGCTTGTTTGCTAAGCTTAACAAACAAACTAACTAAGCTTAACAAAGTGAAGAGATCTCAGGTTATACTCTAATAATATTTACCAGTAAGATGTCCTTCAACAGCAAAATATTCGAAATTGAGCAAGATTCTCTTCCCAGGGCGCGCCGTCACGAACCAGTTGCAGACGCGCGACGCGGCGCCGCGCACGGGCGCCTCGTACGTGAGCGGGTAGCGCGGCGACGTGATCACGCCCCACTCCGCGCCCGACATGTTGCCGCCGCAATCGCCGAATATCGACTTCGCTGGCTGAAATAGCAGGTGGTAGAGTCAAGCAACAGTTATTTTGGCCGTTGCATGAATGGGCCGACTCGACCGGGGAAGCACCACCCTCTCACAGAATATCGACGCCAAGTAAAACAGTATTTGAACTGTTGCGTTCCGTTTGGTGAGTGAAAGTGCCGGAGCCCAAACTCCTTTCCCATCCCCTTTCCTTTACAGGGTCGGCAGCGCGAGTGTGACGCCACTGGTGTTGCACACGTCTATAGGGCGCGGTAACCGCTTTCCATCAGGTGGACCGTGTGCTTGTCTGCCACCTTAGTGGTATAAAAAAAAGAAAAAGAAATAGGTACAAAAGCATTGTGTATAACTCATATTGGGGTTCTCTTCGGGGTTATATACGAAGGGGATTCCCGGGGTCGAGCCTTTTAGTTTCAACTCTGACCCTTTTATAGACTTCATGTTTCTGTCGGATGTAGAAGGTGGTAATTTCCCATCCAAGCCATTTGGCAAATTGGCTGACAAATGCTTTGCCAGTTCTCTGGTATCGCAAGAGTTCATAGGCTAAGAAAACAGCTACCATCATGGTGTAGTAGGTGATTGTAACATTACATATACAGTTTATTTCAAGCTATTCGTGCGATCTTGCAATTTCTTTTGAGTTTTGTCAATGACGAAAGATTCACCTACAGGTCTATGACTGATCATCTCAACTGCAGAGCTAAAAATAATACACTAAAACGTTTCATACTTCAAAGACATATCTAGCTTTGAACCCAGAAGCGACAGCCTCTAGGTCGGTGTGCAAAGCCAGCACGAGGCCGCTGGCGCCGCGCGGGGAGTGCAGCGGGCCCGGCGTGGCGAGCCCGCACCAGCGGCCCAGCGGCACGCGGGTTCCTTCCCGTCCCACCCACCAAGCTTCCACCCAGTCTTCGCTACATGTAGTGCCACTGCAAAATAAAGTTAAATAAGTATGCATATGAAGTTGGAAGATAAATTATGGAGAAAAATAGAATAGGAATATTACGTGACCAAATTGTAGATTAAATTGAAGGAATACATTTAATAAACTAATAAGGCCCTGATGTTAAGTGCGTCCAGTCATCACACATTGTAGCCCTTCATAAGTATGACGATCCTGATTATATCAAAAGAAGACACACTTATGGAAATAAAATAATGCAACTAGAAGACTCATAGCCCCATAGTACGATTCAGAGATGTTTGAGATTCAGAAAAGTATGATTGATACAGTTTTTTCCAAAAGATTCAATGACCCAGAGAAAATGCGTTCAATTAAACTGGGTTCTCACGTTATGCTCAATGAAATTCAATTAGCAATATGTGATAAAGAAGCTTAGTTGGTTTTCGAATTCATAGTATGAGAAACTTTTGTTTAGTTTTGGTTAGATAGCGATCTTAACTATGTCTAAAAATATTTTTGGTCTACTTACCCATAAAGCCCAGCAGTAGCATTCCACGCATCAGCCCGAACCTTGAAGTGATCGAAAACAACAGTGACCTGTTCGTTCGGCGTGGCTGCTAGCGTATACGTGCAGTTTATCTGCGACGGGTAGTTGGATGGGTAGCGAGGAGAATTGAGCTCTCCTCGCTTTTTCGCTTCTGAGCGATATGTAAAAGCGCATTCGCCGCCCGGTGCGGCTGTCCCTGGCACTCGATATTCTGAAAAAAAAAGAAATTACTGTTCTGAATTTAATCGTATTAAAACAAAAAACCTAAATAAAGAAAAGTTTATTTGTTCGTATTTTTTTGCACTGAGAGAGCCTCGTGACAAGTCTAAGAGGTGAGGTAGGCTTGGGCCCATAATAAGGATTTTCTATATATTCTTCTTACAAACGTTTCATCTGAGCCACCACAGTTGTTAAAATATTTTTTTATGTTTTGCATTTTTTTCCAATTTTGAGCTTTTTTTCTTTTTTTTTTACGTGCGGAAATCCCTTCGGATACCCCCCCGCTGACCAGCGGGGGTGATTATGTCGTGTCTCGACTAAAACCGCAGGGTGTCCTCCCCAAGTGTCCGTTGCCGGGACCCCCGGGTAAGCCCTCGAAAGGATAACCCCAGGGCCAGTTTTGAGCCTATCATATAATACAATCCTTATCGTATTGTATGATGTACCTTAAAACAAAAAAAAAACATACGTAACATAACGTTCAAATCACTATAGTTCGTTCGCGTTAAGAATGCAGTGAGTCATCATTGTGATTGCAGGCCGGGGTGCCTAGCCCCGCCCCCTAACCAATCAAATCCTTTCAAATTACAAAGTCAAGTTCACAGTGAACAGTTGAAGGCATTGCTTCGAACGCAACGGTTGTGTCCTGTCATTTGTGTAAACTGATTTAAATTTTAAAAAATGAGTACCTCTCCAATTCGTAAAAATAAAAGTGGTTCGGTAATTCATAGTGGGAAAAGAAAAGTAATTTACAATGTTTTTAAGTATTTTAAACAGTGTGATTTAAATGTGACTGTGGACAACATAGTTCAAAAAACGGCAGCTGCATGCGGTGTGTCCGAGAGAACAGTTTATAGCATTCTTAGTGAAAATAAGTAAATAATACATTGAAATCACCAGTGAAAAAAAGGGCCCGGAGGTCTATGATTGATAAATTCAATGAATTAGACAAATGTGCTATAAGGAGAAAAGTACACTCAATATATTTAAATAACGACTCCCCGACATTAAATAAAATTATGAATTGTCATAATTTTATTTAATGTCGGGGAGTCGTGTGAAGCTGATGAAGATGTTCCAACGTTTAAACGTACTACACTTCATAAGATTATGCATGAGCTGGGGTTTGACTTTAATAAACGGGATAATAGAACATTATTAATGGAAAGAGAAGACATTGTTTTGTGGCGGCGTAAATATCTCAGACAAATCAAAGAACACAGAAAAGCAAATAAAACCATATACTTCCTTGAAGAAACGTGGGTAAACGCCGAACATATAAATCAAAGGCGTGGTTGGATACAACTATAAAAAACAAGAGACATGTTTTTCAAGACGGCTTATCTACCGGTCCAAGAGTTCCTACTGGAAGGGGAAAAAGGTTAATTGTTTTACACATTGGTAGTGACAAATTCTCCGTTTACCTCCGTACCACTGCTAACTGAACCCCATTGAGTTGGTGTGGGCCCAAATGAAAAATTATATTGCTGCCAACAAAACTACTTTTAAGATGTCTGACGTGAAAAAAATATTTTATGACGCAATCCGCTTAGTGGACACTGATCGATGGAAGAAATGCTGCGACCACGTCTCACAAGAAGAAAATACCATGTGGGATTTAGATGACGTCATGGAACTCGCTGCAGAAAATACTTTTGTTATAAATACTAACGAGGATACTAGTGATAGTGATTAAAATATGATATTAATGATTTTCTTGTGATTTTAAACTTTTAAGTTAATTTTTTATAAATTCATTAAACTTAATCTTTTAAAATATAATTTGTTTGTATTTTAACACCACTGTGAATACACCTTTACCCTAATGACTCACTGTATTCTTAACGCGAACGAACTATAAACAGCTATTAAAAAACTCACCAGTCTCGAAAGTATATTTGGCCTTAAAACCTTTTCCTTGCAACTCTCCAGAGCTGAAGACCATAACCAGCCTCGGTCCATCAGACAGCAATGGTGGTGGAAATTGCGGAGTCGCATTTGCCACTCTTTCGCCGCAAAGTTCTGCATCATGCTTGTCATAGGAGTCTGTCGTTTCCTGGCCACGGAGGTACACCTTCAGGTACCCTTCTGGACACGAGCTGGGGATTACGGAAAGCGTCAGTGGCGAATTACGAGACTAAGATCCCTTTCCTATAATTATAAATCGGTAAAAGTCAACATCCAGGTCAAATCTTGAACCCGTGATAGTTCCTTGGTAGGAGGAATACTATGACCAACTGAGTTACCTGGGTCCGTTATCGATTGCTGAAATATTAGTGACATTGTGGGGTCATTCTACCGACAGTTCTTACGATTACTTACGATAAGATAGTTATTGTACCATCATTAATTGTTTCCATTAGTTCGGTGTACCAGTAACAGTAGGATATATCAGAAAATCGGTAAAACAAATAAATATACTAAATATCCCGTGAATAGTGATTCTAGCTTCTACTTCATGTGAAAAGACTTACTCTGGTTTTGGATTTTCGCCTTTCGGTATAGAAAAGTTTTGGAATTCTAAACGAACCCTTTCCAAGTTTTGGGAATCTTGCATACCGTATATAAAATATCTGAAACGGAAAACAAGATTATAGTGGCGTGCTAAGAAAAGTAGTTGATAATAGAGATTACGCGGAGGAAGCAATCCTTTAACCAGACTAAGTAGGCGCTGGTTAGCCCAACGCAACGCGGCCACTGTTGATGTTTGGGATATCGGATATAGTTAAAGAAATATTGATGCTATCACGATTAAATAAGGCCAATACGATGCAAATTCGTAATGACTAAATATTTCGGTAATTTTTCGTAAAGGCCGCTTTCCATGGTGCGTAATACTATGGACTGATGAGCCAGCACCGACTCATGGTGGACATAGCGGTGCGCCGGACCCGCGGTTTACAAACAGCCCGACTCGCACCGGAGGATGTAAATGATGTACGGTCCTCTTGGATGTCCGTGGTCGTCTGTCTTGCGTGATAAAATCTACAGAATCACGCACCATGGAAAACCGTCTTTCCTATTCCTCCTTCATACTTTCCTGTGAAAGTTTGTGAAGCTATTTGGATGGTCGTCACTCAATCACGCTCAAACGGCTGAACGGATCAAACTGAAATTTGATACAGGGATAGATTGTAGCCTGCATTAAAACATTTTTATCCCATGCTGCGGCTGCGGGAGCGGGTTTAGCTAGTTTGCTATAAATTGATCCAAACTCACCTACAAACGACTTTTTGTATATAGGGGAATGGATAATTTGGATGGTACACGAAACCCGTCGATTCCTTTTTACTTAGAATCTTCTGGTCGCACTCGGAGCCCCTAATGTGCTCGGCGTCGTGTTTACTTATAAAATCTGAAAATGAAAAAGTCTTTCGTATACTGGCAAATTATTTTCTTATTAATACTAGTATTTTTAGAACTTAGTGGTACTAAAAATACTAGTATTAATAAGACATAGTGAGACTACAACCAAGAGAGAAGTCGACAATCTAAAATCTAAAAAATGCAGTAAGTAATTAATACCATACAACTAACATAATATTGTAAATATTTTGTTCGTATTGCATGTATGTGCAATTGTGTATGGTGTGTGTGTTTGTGTAGGGGTATATTTGTGTGTGTGTGTATTGAGAAGAAGTGGGCGATATGGGATTGAGGATAACATTATGGAGTTATTTTATGCAAGGAATGTGAGTAAATCCTCAGTTTTCGTATGATATTGACACAATAGCTAGTATTTGAAGCGTACACCTTGATTAGCAGTAACATACCAACTCACCTAACTTAACAAAACTCTCAGAGAACTCGAAGATACCCTTGAAACCACGATTCTGCGTGTTAGCCGCGCGAGGGAGCGTGTAGAATGTTACTAGAAGACGCTCGTCGCTGGAGTACAGTACGAGGTTGCGCTGTTGGCCGCAGTACGTGCCGATTACCGCTGATGTGTTGTCGGGCCCGTCGTATACGCGCACCCAGTCGAAAGGACAGCTAAAAGAAGATAGGAAGTTTAGAGGAGTAATGGTAGAGTATCGTTTTCCAGGCACCAATTGTCTTGTAAGGGTTCCTGGAAAATTCGTTTCTATTCGTTCTCCGAAAGGGTAGACGTCGACAAAGGTGTGTATACCTATATTTCGCTGTTGTTTCCGGTTCCTTATAATAGTGAGGTTCTTATACTTCTATCAAAATTGCGTCTAGTATGAGTCGGTACTTTATGGGATTTCCCCATACTGAATGAAAATGAAGACGTAACATACTCGAACTCAGAAATACTGCTAAGTGCTAGTTTTGTATCTCTTCTGACGGCTGTAATGAACCAAAGAAAAAAAGGTCGTATTGTTAGCCTACAATGAAATATGTTTGAACTTTACTTACTGAGAACCGCCGAAAAACAGATCGAAATCTCGGAACTCGAGCCGTATCCTCTGTCCTGGTTTCCCGCTGAACAGGTAGTTGCACGTCATGTCCTTGGGGTAGATGCCTGGGTAGGTCGGCGACAGCAGCAATCCTGTCTTGCGCTTGCTCGCCTCTATTTCGAATGAGCACAATGTGTTCGGTACCGGGGTGCCCACTTCGTACTCCGCTGAAGGAAATAAAAAGAAAAAATAATAATCATTGAATGCAATTTCTTTATGTATTTTTCTAACGGGAAATTTTATCAAATAGAAATGGGCAAAGAATTTTATATCTCACAGACTTCACATACATGTACAAAATAAAGTATACTGTCCACGGAGGCGTAGCTTCATAGACGCGTATTCGTCATTGTACGCTTGGTGTACCCCTGCTTACAGCTTACATATAAAATGATGATCCATGCAGGCTTCATGACGTATGCCGTACCGCATGTTATACGCCCAAGCGTACATTGAGTTTTGTATGTAAGCTGCAAGCAGGCACACACCAAGGCGTACAATTGTCAATATGCGTCTATAAAGCTACGCCTCCGTGGACAGTAGGCCTTGGACTCATGAACACCGATCAATTGCGTCCCAATGTATAATTCAGTATGATAGGCTGCAGGACAGCTACCCTAAACACAAGTTTAATCTTATCTTTGTTACCAGACATCGTCAAATGAAACTGTCAACCTGTTTCACATAGTAATACATTATAATACTGCATTACATTGTATTGTGTTCTTTAGATTGTAATTTTCAAAATAAATAGAAAAGAAAGAAAGAAAGAAAATATTTTTATTCAACCCAGCTTACATAAACAAAAAATATACACAGCTTAGCAACCAGAATAATATTACAACAATTGTGCATACATGACATTGTTATGTGCATCTATATGGCTAGGTAGAATAAAGGCCGCCTCTCAGCTTAAATGCTGTCCGCGTTGTAGTGCAAGCGGACAGCGCTGGTTTTCAGAGACGGCCGGACAGTGGGTTTGACTACTATACATATATATTTTTTTCCATTACGATACAGTTGCAGATACATTAAACACAAAAAATGGCAAACAAAAAGTCGGGTTCTCTGATTTAGACTCAGGTATATTTGTGATCATGAGATCATTCGCCAACAGTTCCTGGTCTCTATCGTTCAACTATTGTTTGAGCTGCTCGACGATTAGATCCGACGCAGACGCAGACGGAGGACGCTCCTTTGCCTGGGTCTCAAGATCCTCCAGCCTTGACTCCAGAGTGTTCATGCGAGTCTGGCATGCCGTGATGGACGACTTCAGACCCGACAGTTCACACTTGATCTCGCCTATATCAGCCCGTAAACTGCGCACCTCCTGGACTAATAGGGCTAGAGTGGCCTGCACATCTTGGGTGCCCCGATCCACCGCCTCCCCCCGCCCAGGCCCTGTCGCGCTCTCCTGACGTACACCAGCATCATCCTGGCCACAGTTGCGCCTCACAGGTGTTTCGGATCTGTTGTCCCTGATTATTTCCTTTTTGCAATCCGGACACTGCCATTGAGAGTGCACAGATCCACCTGCGGAAAGACCCACACAAGCACGATGATACGGGGCGCGACACTTAGTACACCTGGCAGCTTCCGCCGGTGAGATGAATTTTCCACATCCTCCACAGGAAATGGGCATTTTTGTTGTAATTATTATATGTTGTGATTGTATTAAGTAATATTGACTATTGCAAAATTAATGTACGAAAATTATAGGCCGATTGATTTATGCTGTATCTTATGAAATTCCAAACTGTAAATATTAGGTATAAGGTTTTAAAGTATATTAGATATAAGGTAATTATTGTATTAATTAATTGATTTGTTGTTTTGTTTTTTTTTTTAATGTGGGTACTCGTGTTAACTTTTGTCACAGTTCCCTTAGTCATATGCACCAAAATAGCTTTATATGCTCACTGTACTGTATCTGAAGTTATTTTGCCGTTATGGGCTTAAATGTAAATTATTTATAATTAAAAGTTTGTATTATATCCACTTTAAATATTTCTGTTTTATTGTAAACACTCAGACACGACCGTACCGACGAAACGTCAACTGCCATTATTAAATAACTTTATTATTATTAGACTCAACAACAGGGGGCGTACGTACACCATAGATCTGGTCAGACAGTAATTCGAAATTGGCGTGAACATAAGTGTCTGTGTTGCCATTTTTTTTAAAAGAGCACGTACTGCTCTTTTAAAAAAATGGCAACATCCTAACTTAAAGTCACACCATTTGAAACAGCAGCTTCTGTTGAAGTACCCTGCAAAACTACCATTCCAACACACCTATATGATAGAAAGTAGATTTCAGAGTCTACAAATATTTTTGGAATATATCAAAACCAGAAGTTCTGACAGTTCTGAGCGATTAGGTAACCGGCTGAATTTACTAGACGTCAGAAGTTTGAGGGAAACTTCAGTTCGGTAGTATCCAGAGCATGTACAAATACGTTCAGATTGTTTTAACAGACATGCATTTATTGCAATACATTTTAAAACTTAGAGGGCGCCACCAACAGTCAGTTCGAGTTACAGCGACCCTGTATTAAGAATTCGACTCAAATTGCTATTTCAAGTGATCATAAATCTTAAAGTTTTAGTTACAAATATTTTTTTTGAATGCATTTGGTATATTTTTCTTCACGTGTGGAAGCTCCCAATGTGTTAACTTTACGGGAGATAACTGAGAAGTTATGTCGTAATCGAAACGACCAAAACCACACGATGTTTCGTCCCAAGGGTACATACTTTTGCTGGAGCCTTGCATATAACCTAAAAAGGGACGCCCCGGTAACCACAAGCCCAATTTCGCTAATATTTGCTCGGTTGTTTTACTAATTTTATCGAATAAAAGTAGAGTTCAGTCAACCGCGCCTATATCCCTGAGAGACACCTATAACATTTTGCCAACTTATTAATTATATTTTATTTCATACGTGATGGGGGTAAGCCTATCGCCATCAATTAGGCACTTTGTTTGGCTCGAAATCTATTTATATATGCAAATCTGACTGATCACGCAAAACGGCTGTGTTTAGTTGCTCAAATTTTACCCTACTAGAGCTCTAACTACTACCTAATAGAGCTTAGGCTACTTTTTTTCCAGCGAACAGATTTCTGTGGGTCATAAGAATGGGATCAATATTCCATGCAGATGGAGCCGCGAGCACAGGCTAGTTTAATAATAAACTTACACGCGTTGATGAAGCGGTAGGTTCCCGTGAAGAGATTCGGCGCGGTGTACGGCTTGTCTGTAAAGAAGGAGAGTGCGACTGCGCGGTGTAGCGAGACGCGGCGGCGTGGTGGGATCGGTCCACAGTATCGGCCGCCGAACGCCGAGTTGACGAGCTCGCCGGCCTCCAGCGACGCCACCTCTGAGTATATGTCCATATGCTCGTGCATGCATCTGCAGGTTGGGGAAGAGATCATTATTTATTTGTTGCAAACCATACATTGCTCTTACCGATAAATCCAGTTTAACAATGTAGTACCTTTTTTTTTTTTTTATCGTGCGGAAATCCCTTCGGATACCCCCCCGCCGGGCAGCGGGGGCGGTTATGTCGGGCTTGCACCGACTAAAACCGCACGCCGTCTCGGGTCTTCAGACGCCGGGGTGTAAGGTTACCCATAGAGCATATCCCTCGCACCTCGACTGACCCTGGGCCATCTCACCACTAACAGCATCGCTCATCCTGTCTCCTCTGAAAGCAGAGGAGTACGGAGAGCGATGTGTTCCCGCCACGTTGGGTATTGGCCGACGATCAATGCCAACCCTATGAAGGGGTGAAGGGGAACAATGTAGTACCTAAATATAATAGTTATTTATTACCGTTACCGTTCAATTTCTAGACAGTGGAGTGTCATCTAATCGAATTTTGCCAATGTACCTACAGCAAAATAGAAACATTGTTTGTGATATATTGTTTAAATATTTAGGGCTCGTATGTGAGGGACAAACTTTAATGAATTTGTTCCCGGGTAATATAATCGTGGCGTATCATATTTGTGGAGGAACGTGGTGTGTTATTCTGCAGAGACAAAAGGAAGAAGCTCTGATCAGGCTGAGTGATCACGCTCAGCAGGCCGCGGCCTTACAGTTGATATTGTATTATAAACTTGGGGTAGAGTTCAGGAGCTCGCTGGTAGGATTTGCCCAATCACGAACGGCCGGCTGCCGACCGTCCGAGGCTAATGTCGTGACTGTGCAAAAGCGTTAGCTGATAGCGAACTATTGCAACTTGAAATACCTAGTTGAACCTCTCAAAACAACGTAAGAACTTTAATTGCGCGATGCAGAATTAGTAGTGCCTAAGTAGTTCGGCTTGGTTTCACTAGATGGCACTAAGTATAGATATATAGTATGCCACCATGTAGAAAACGAATGAACATAGATATAGGCCTGCGCATTTCTGATAAGGTTATGGTCACCGTAAATAATTATGTTTACAAAGGACTAAAACTGTGTCGGATCTCAGCTGATCGAGTGGTCCGGGGAGCCGGCGATCCGGATCAGACTTATTGCCTTTATTTGAAGTGGACATCATGGCCAACATAATTATCAAGTCTATACAAAAAGTTCTAAATATTACCTATTATTTATTTAATCTTTTCTTGTTGAACCTTTCTACGATGTAAATCTTGTAATATAGTAACACACTCGTAATATAATATGCCTAGAGAGTTGGTTATTACAGAAACTCAACTAAACTAGTTCGTTTTGCTAGACTTATCTATATATAATGTATCCCCATCTCATTTGTGATCGAAGGGAAGATAGAGATGGGAATACATTTCAGTCCTGCGAATAACGATGTGTTATCGACGATCTATGAAACACCATACATATTTGATGGATATAGTTGAGATTTTTATATTCAGACAGAACTCATGGTAGTAGTTGTTTCCTAACAATACAATAAAACAAAGTTATGCGGTCTACTTCTCCCCAGTAACACAATTACGAGTACTAAAATAGCTATTTCCTATTCCATCATATCTAATCTGGAACAATCATATTTTCGTTTATATTAGATCAAAAAGTCGTATAGAAAACAAATTTTTCGCCTCGACTCGGGCAGAATACGCCTAGCTAAGTTTATTCCAGTCAAGGTTGCCCTTCGCGGTAAAGTTTGACCTAATTCCTATGTGTGTTCATGTTCTGACATGCACATAAATAATAGCATCGGGGGAAAACATATTTGTGTCTCTTATTAAAAGGAAAAGAGTGAAAGAGATGAATACTTACGCTGGAAGCTCCCCCACGGCGGCGCCACTAGAAAGCAAATAAATGAATATTAATGTCAAATACTTTTGTCATCAAAGGACGGGAATTCTTTATTGGAGGGTAGAAAAACAAAACACGGAAAGTAGGTATGTCGATTCCTGTAGGTCACAGTATAAAACTTGTAAATTTCAGAATAAGTGCTTCTACAAGTTGCTGCCAGATTTTCAACACAGTAGATGATACCAGTATGAGCAGGATGCTGGATATTGTTCAGGGGGACCGGGGAACATATGTATAGAATAATGCTGAACGTCATTCTGTACATATGCTTCCCTCTCCCTCTGACATGGTGATTGCTTGCGTGATTCCTTTGAGCTTGCCTTCAGTGGCAAATTTTAAAGATCCTTTAGCGATTTGGTTTTTGAGTTTGGTAGGGGGGGGGGGGGCCTTTATATGGACCTTAGTGACATGGCATTGCACTCCGCTCGGTAAGTATCCGCACCCGAGTGAGATTCTTAGCAATATAAACATGTTGTCACTCATTTTGTGACCCTGAACTGGGTTTTGAACATGTTTGTAACAATTTCGTTTCATAAAGTTGGTTCGCGTCCTCCAGTTGCAATGCATTTTGAGCCTTACACTATGTGGCTATACGACTTAGAACGACATGGTGACAATTTTTGGCGCATTAACTGTTGGATCAAACCTTAAGCTGCTATGCTGAAAGTTCACTCCAGTGAAGTCGAGCATAACTTTGCAGATTGCAAAACGTTTTCGAGTAAAGTACCTGTGAAGTTAGAACGCTTCTCGTATGACTGACTCTTTTACTTTCAATATTTTCCAGATACATACAAATTTGTAAACTTATTCTTTTTGATACGTGTTTATTTCTCACCGGATATTTATAATATTTTGTGTAATTATATTATCTTTTCATCGTCCTTTGCGTTCTGCAGGTGGTGTCACCAGTTTGTTAGCTTTCAGTGGCCACGGTAAACGCTTACCAATACATAGATTACTTGTACGGAAATACTGAACGATCATTGGTTCCTTTTGGTAGTCGATCATCTTCAAATAAGTATGATCTTAAGGCTTTCACGGCCGGCTTTGCATGTTGAATATATTGCTTCCGGGCTGTTTGGCCGTGGTCCATAGGAAACTTGTGTTCCAAACGTTTCATCGATCGCTGCGGTCGACATCTTCAGTAGTTAGGTCCGGGCGCCGACGAGTGCCGCCGAGGAGGGTAATCCGAAGCAGTATATTCAACAAGTATGTTTTGTTCACATGAGCTTGACAAACGTACACTCGGTTTCAAAAGTCGATGATGAATGCACTGATTTCAAATTAAAAATCAAAATTAATATTACAGATTCTATGCACAGGTATAGAGAGGGGCAAAAATCTTGACAATGTACTTCGGATGCGCAGTTACGAGTTAAGCCAATCAACCGATTATAGATATATAAAACTAAGCTCTTTTTTGATTAGTCAGTTAGTGCACATGCGTGACCTTTTTAACGTTGAGTCAATATTTTGGCTTTGAGGTATACTACTGGACGAGCTACTGCCCAAAAAATTGGTATCGATTTAAGATGATCATTTGATTATTGTCTAGTAGTAGATGTCATTGGAATAGTACATTGTTCATCGACGGCAGAAAGGGGCCTATTACTAACAAGAGTGTAGTTTGAGGCCCGACGCGCTCCAGAGGGTCTCAATACACACGAGTTGGGAAGCGCACATTCTTCCGAGTGAAACAGTGCTTTATATTACACTTATACGGAAAACAAAAACAAAATAACAGTGGGTTTTCATACACTTTTGTTTTCCACATTATTTCTACGGAAGAAGACAAGGAATCCTGCCTTATTTTTGCAAAAGTATATTATAAATAGATTGCCCGCGGCTGCTATTTTATTCGTAGTAGTATACATAAAAAAATAGTTCCTCACTCCGGTGGCTTTCCCCGTAGGTCGAAAGTACGCAACTCGACGAGGACCCTCTGGCCGGGCGCCGCGAGGAAAGTGTACAGGCACTGACGGCTCCGGTTGTTGGGGTTCACCAACTCCGGCGCATGGAAGGTGCCATTGCTGGCCCCGCCTCGGCTCACGAATGTGCGGTCGCACTCTGGAAGACAAGATATTGCGATATGAGTTTGGGTAGACAAGGATACTTAGATAAATGGACGACTTCAGAATTAAAACAAATTTTAATGCACACAGATGATTATGGTGATGAGTAAGGCTTGGGACTAAGAGGTAGCCGAGTAGGTTAACACATTACAAAGTTAAGCAACCCTAGCCAAGGAAATCTTTGGACGGGTTACCATTCTTCTGATACATTGAGACTTTGAGAGATAGCCGCGGTAGCCTAGTGGTATGGGTAATGGACTGCTGAGACGAGGTCTCGGGTTCGATCCCAGGTTTTACCATGGCACACACCAATGACTTTTCGATGCTTTTCGAAGTTATGTGTGTGTTTATCGCAGGTTTATAAGTGCCCGGTTAATGGCAATAGGCTCGCCTTGGGACCTAAACATAAACTGGCGAAATGTGGGTGCTAGCACCTCTGCCTACCCCTTCGGGGATATAGGCGTGAGTTTATGTTATGTTATTGAGACTTACGGCCGACCCCTCCGTGTCTGCTTACAGCTTACAGCCAATCGGGCTTACGGGTCGGCCGTAAGCCCGATTGCCTTACAAACATTTATGGCAGTCGTTACGGGTAGTTGGAGCCCTAAAAGTCAGACAACTGGTCTAACTACAGAATTTCGATATCGCCAATGGGTTGTGGAGGTCAGATGGTAATCGCGTCACTGAAAATATTTGCTGCATCGTAGTTACACTGAAAAGCCGACCTCAACTAAGTTGGCAAAAGGCTCGGAGAATAGATGGATAGTTACGGTGATGGAACACCATGTAGTTTGAGTCTGTTCGATTGTGACACAGCCTTTAACCTAAAGCCCTAATGAGGACAACCTTTTACGAAAGAAAAGATGTATGCCAAACATAATAGCGTCATCCATACCTAGACAACGTTCGAGGATCTCAGATCAAGACAGATTCAATGCTATCGTAAGTATCTGACATATAGACGATGTAGTATATACCTAAATAAATGACTTCTAATATACTACCAGACTGGGAGTAAGTAATAAAACTGAAGGTTCGAAGGCAATCTTCTAATCTTAATTTTTCCGTGCCTATGTTCAGTAGTGGATTCATTTAAGTTGATTGATTAATCGGTCGTCTGAAAGGAAGCTAATTTTATGAAAAAATATTTATTTAGTAAAGATTTGTATGATTTGTACTAAAGTGACAAGGGTCCCAACACCTATTA
This sequence comes from Cybosia mesomella, assembly GCA_946251805.1. Lineage (NCBI taxonomy): Eukaryota > Metazoa > Arthropoda > Insecta > Lepidoptera > Erebidae > Cybosia > Cybosia mesomella. Next base: position 27,786,916 of record OX276400.1, on the reverse strand, counting down.
ATATTAGAAAGGCAATTTTTTTGTAGTAAGTGTTTATTTTATGAGTTCATTTTATTAGTACTCAGTTTTAGTAGTCACTCAAATTTGTTAAGTCACACTATTTATATAAGAAGTGGTAGAGTCAAGAAACAGTCATTTTGGCCGTTGCATGAATGGGCCGACTCGACCGGGGAAGCACCACCCTCTCACAGAATATCGAGGCCAAGTAACAGTATTTGAACTGTTGCGTTCCGTTTGGTGAGTGAGAGTGCCGGAGCCCAAACTCCTTTCCCATCCCCTCCCAAACTCCTTTCCCATCCCCTCCCAAACTTTTTTCAGATCCCCTTTCCTTTACAGGGTCGGCAGCGCGAGTGTGACGCTACTGGTGTTGCACACGTCCATAGGCTGCGGTAACCGCTTCCCATCAGGTGGGCCGTGTGCTTGTCTGCCACCTTAGTGGTATAAAAAAAAAAACTAAACAAATCTGAGTGATATTCAGAATGTCGGTAGATGAAAATCAGTCTTTATTTAAAAAGTTGAGAAAAAATTTGGAACTAATTGTATAAATCTAGTCCTATGAGAGCACAAGAAGGAAAAAAAATCTTTTTAATTTTCTACTTTCTGGTGAAACTTAACGGATCTTTTTTAAATCAAACTTCTTATTTTTAGACAAAAATGACGACTCGAAGCGCGCCGCTAATCGAGTAGATTGGAAAACACTATTCAAGTTGCAAGCAAAGCTTATTTCGTGTTTTTTCAATTTCAATAACAGATTGACTTTTAACAAAATAATCAATTCCAAGGTGAGCAAATGCCACCTAATATGTCAAATTCTTTCAACTGGGAGATAAAGCGTAAGGGAAATGATGCCGAGGTGAAATTGTAGCATGCTCACTACAGTTTCCACTTTGTTCACGAGGGTGATATCACATGGGTGAACATGTGCCATAACATTCATTATGAATTTAATATAAAATGAATATTCAAAACCGTATCCACAATACGTCAGAATTTAAAATCAGAACGACGGTGACGGTAACGTACAAATTCTATTTGTAAACGGACGGCCCTGTCCTCAAAATGTCTCTTTTGTTTAATCTCAACATTGCTATAAATCGCGATAAGCTGATGACGTCACGAGCTTTGTCATTTATATGAGTTTTAAAAATAAAACCAGCCAGTTGCAAATAATTATCGAACAGATCATTTTCATTGAGAATGCTGTCAACATAAAATATGGCGGCCTACCTGTTTATAGTGCCCATGCACTAAAATTTTCAGACTACAATAATATTTTCAGTGAAATTAAGTAGGCTAGATTTCACGTGTGCATTAAATAGTATGAAAACCGAACGTGAAATTTCACGCCTCTTTTTTATGTCACAGTGATGATGCTCACCGTAAACAAAATTGTTTCACTTTCTTTAATTTGGCAATTCCATTAGTTTGGGGATACGCTGGGACCGTTTTTAGTATTTAGCCTACTAAATCTGAGCTTTACAAGTAGTTTTGTTTGGCTAGGATGAAGGATTTTTGTCATTTGGGTCCAAATATAAAATACTTCAGATTGTAAAATAACCTCGTTCTCATAAATTTTGAAGCCATCATGAGTCGTTTTCGAGAAAACATTCCAAAAATGTAACTTTACCCTTTTCATCTTTAAAGGTGACAAGATTTCGCAACAAGGTTAAAACCTTCAGGCATGTAAGCACAAAATAGCTGTGTTTAACGCTAACGCTCCGAGCACTCGCTAGAATTGCTTTGACTCGAAATAGGGGAGATTTCAAAAGCTCACAGTTGAGTAGGTAAAGTAAATGGATATGAAACAACTCCTATGCAATGAACATGCAGCTTAGTAACTATTTTTTTAGCATCTAGTTTAGGTTGTTATTACTCGTTGAAACTTTAACGCTTAATACTTTAGGAATGGTATGGTAGAAGATGGAGTAACATGTAAATGTGTAACGATCGCGTAAACTTCCAATAATATAATCTTAAACAATTAACTAGGAATTCAGTGCAGGGTGCGACTGAAATATATGGAGCTGAGCGAGCAGGACTCTTACTTGAAAAATAAGGCATCTTACTACGGTCGCGCGCATAGCTAAGGCAGCGCGCTCGTGAAACAGTTTTTCGATGTTCTCTAAACACTCAGCGGTGTCTACACTATCACCATGGCAAATTTGGTCAAGATCGGTATTGTGGTTCCGGAGGAGTACAGTCTCGACCAAACGGCTTAGCCACGTATTAGAGCTTCGCTTCGCTCAGCTCAACTAATATTGTATACAAAACATTGCCTTCACGTTGACCACTTTGTGGTAAAAGTGAAATCACTTTTGCAACAAACGCCATTAAAAGTTTTCACATCCGTACTGCTTTGCACTAGAAACTCGAGTAGGTACGAACTGTTTCTTAGGTTACACATTTCATAATATCCATCTATATCTCAGGTTTAGTATAATGGTAATGCCACCGTTGAGATTGCGATATTATGTTGCGTATTTGCCCATTGCCCATACTTCAAGGCATATAATCATCTCAGTGTTATTTCCTGTTGCATCCAACGGCTTATAAGAAGCGACTGCCGTCTGGTTTCTCAACCCAGAGAGTAATGCCTCCGCCAGAACCTCTTTCGTCAGTCAACATGTGTACGGGCTTGCAGGTGAGGTTGGCCCCACCCGGAGGTCCGGGTGGGGCCCTAAACACCCTTGGTAGGTATATAATATCACTCTTATTACCTTAAAACTAAATTTAAAAAACATGTTTAATACTTTTATGAAAGGTTAGGAATAGTTTAGGAATAGGTTTATGTCGGCCGATCTATCAAAATAAAGTAGTACTTTTACTAGTTTTTTTTGATAGATCGCCCGACATAAACCTATTCATCTTAATAATTATCCTGTCTAAGAATAGCAGTTTAAAATATTATCACATTGAGTAATCACAAACTAATAAAACAACACACGACATGCTGATGCTGGATGGTAAAAAAATAAGGAAAACAATGGCAACATGGAAACACATTCTATTTTCAAATCTCGTCCGATTGGTATTGACAGCAAAATGGGATAAACAAATGCGAAACGAATTTTATTGAAAATGGGATGACTGCGATAGGATCTACATTGTGCCAGGTGTTACGCCTACTGAAAATACGCCAGTTATAATGTTTTTCCATTTACCGACCGTTCACACTTTCAATTTCCTCACTAACTGTTCATAATCTTTAACCTTTTTAATGGATTTCGAGAGTAACGGTATTGTGTAAAGGTTTGTGCTGAACATCAAATTTACGTGCAGTGTTGCCAACATTGAAAAACTATTTGCCGCTAGAATAAGATCTCTTTATAAATCGTCCCATGGATTCTAGTTGAATAATTTGTTTCCATTGACGAATATTTAATATTTGTATTATTGTTTACTATTGAGATCTTATTGTAGCCATTTAATTAATTTATTATCTATTAGAAGACGTACTTGGAAGTTTAGTAGGCGAGGGCTCTGCGTGAGTAGCGCGGCTTGAGAGCTCCGTGGTCTCTGCCGCGAGCACTGCACAAAAATAACATCAAGTTATTTGTAAGGACCTACTGGCTCAACAAAAACTTTCGGTACATGGAACACTCAGAAAAGAACTTTCTAGATAAAATGTTTATTCGAAGATTCCAAGCAATATCCTTTGAAGACTATATTTTCGAAATAAAAATTCAAGTCGATTATATTTCTGAAAAAGGAACGAGGGGTTATTGTTGACGCTAACTTAAAATACATCCATCTAGAACTTCAGCTCCATACAATGCATGTTTGTTCAACGCATACATAGACATTGCTCACCGACTCGAATTTCGTCAACCGGGGACGAGTGCCATCCTTTATGGGACATTTAAATTACACTTTAAGTAGTTAAGTACTTGATGCATAAGTTTGTAACGAGGTGAATATTCTTTTTTTATTCGTACCTATTAGCGGCCTTCATAAACCTTCTATAATGAAAATGTAGAAAGTGTTTCAATTAAATTTTTAAGCATTTTGTATGCTTACTTTTTTCTAAAGATTTAGATCGGAAAAAGAGAACATCTAGGACGGGACTTGAACCCGCGACCAGTCCCTTACAGGGGGAATGCTCTGACCAACTGAGCCACCTAGACACGTCCCAGATATTCGAAATTCTCCGATATATCATATACGTCTTTAAGGCGACGTTGGAGCCATCTACCACCGTAATTCTTGCGAACTACGGAAACAATGAATAACTTTACAGTCATTTTTAAACATTGTTTTTTTTTTTAGAAAGTGTTAATAAGTAGATATTTGATATGTCCCCAGCAGAAGCAGGCCGGGACGGCGGGGTGACTAGCGCCCCTCCCCCAAACAGGGGCAAGACGGGTACACCGTGGTTCCCAAACCCGAGAGGGGCCATCTCGAAACCGGAGATGGCCCAGGGTCAGTCGGGGTGCGAGGGATACGCTCTATGGGCAACCTTACACCCTATATATAATGGTATCCCCAACGTGAATGTTGAAAGCTTCTTTGGAATTAATGTATAAGGGTCAAGTCTATTTTTACTGGAGGCGTCGAAGACCCGAGACGGCGTCCGGTTTTAGTCGGTTCAAGCGCGACATAGCCGCCCCCGCTGAACGGCGGGGGGGTATCCGAAGGGATTTCCGCACGAAAAAAAAAAGGTATTTGATACGTAATGGCTTCTTTATTTAGGTAGGTTGTAGGTTATTTACCAAAATAGCCTGTAAAGTCCAGTTTCATGTAATAAACGCTCTATTAAAGGAGGTATAAAAAAAAGTTTAATTAAAATGTGCAAAAATGTATAAAGAAAATACAACAGGTAGGCATACCTCAAAAACTTGGCCGGACTATTTCCTAGAAATATTAAGCTATGGTAACGATATACTTTTGCACCTTTTTCATGAGATCAAAACCGGTTTTTCGGAAACCAATCAAAAATTGATTCGAAGCAATTTTACGTTTAAAATGTATTTCTGTGAAAGGCCATGTTCTTTTAGCGTTCATTTCTGTAGCAGTATGTCGCATTTCGTATATAAGATAGCCACGTCGGAATGACTTGAGTGGTGTTGCATGCGTGTTTTGGGATAAATCTATTATCGGGATAATATACCAATCGATCATGCCTTGGTGCAAAATTCAACCAAAACCATTCAGCCATTTTGGTCTCATTGAGTAACTAATAAACAAAGAAAGAAACTCACCCTTGTATTAATATTAGGTGGAATGAGATGTTAAACGGCGCTTCAAAGTTTAAAACTATCTTCACAGTTTCCCGGCTCGCATATAATTAATTCACACCGGAGGAGATAAAAAACGACTCTTAGCGAACTGGAAGCAAGTTGGTGAAGAATTTCGAGAAGCGAGGTATTAAGAATCTATTTATACTATAATAAAATTGTAGATTAGTTGTGTATGTACAGTCAGCCTCTTAAATAGCTTGTACATTGAAATGTACAGAATAACTTGACATCCGAACTGCCATATGTCAGTGTTGTAACATGATACAAAAATAAACTTAACATTACTATCGTCCATAAAACGATGATAGAAGTATTTCATTTATCACTAGATATCTTATAAATCATAAGTCGCTGATAGTAATTTGTTACAAAATTAGATTAACAAGTTAATATTTGCAATGTTCTTACGTGTGAACCTACTTTAAGTGATAGAATGTTACCTACATGATTTTGTATATCGAAATTGGAAATAAAAGCACTCAAGTATACTTATTATTTGTTCAAAATAAATCAATTGTTAGTAAAATTATATAATATTTATTAATGAACTTTTATGAAGTTTCCAAATAAGAATAATATAGTAAGCATAATTAATATAAAATATAATATGAAGGTGAATAATTCAAGATACAGTAAAAAAATAATAATCAATTATTGTGATATTAAATTATTTACTCAATAAATGATTATGAAATTAAATAATTAAATAATTGTGTTTGAAATTAAATTAATTAATTAATTATTAAATAATTCAGTTATTAAGCTAATTAAATTTATATTAAAAACGAGTGAATATGGGTTCTAGAATAGAAAACATACTAAGATTTTTTTTAATATTATACATATTTTACTTATCTTTCGTTTCTGGCCGTACGCTTTGAATGCCACCTCCATACCATTACCGAACATTTGTTTCACGTGAATATGCAAATTCTTCTACCCTGAATGCATTAACGAAATATGGCCGTGATTGTAGCCAGTGCAAGTGTGAACACTTATTAATAAACTAGCTGATGCCCGCGACTCCGCCCGCGAGTTATTGATTTTTGGTCATATCTCCTGTTCTACTCAACCAATTGCAGAACCAAGTCTGATCAAGATCTTTCTAATAGAAAAACCGGCCAAGAGCGAGTCGGACTCGCCCATGAAGGTTTCCGTAGCAGCAAGTAAAATTTTCATATTTGAGTTGATTGAATGAAAGGTAAATTGCGGTTTACGATTTATGACGTATTAAAAAAAACTACTTACTAGATCTCGTTCAAACCAATTTTCGGTGGAAGTTTACATGGTAATATTAAATTAGGTATATATTTTTTTTAGTTTTATCATTCTCTTATTTTAGAAGTTACAGGTGGGGGGGACACACATTTTACCACTTTGGAAGTGTCTCTCGTTCAAACTATGCAGTTTAGCAAAAAGTGATATTAGAAATATCATTTTTGAAGACCTATCCATAGATAACCACACGTAAGGGCATGATGAAAAAAAAATTTTTGAGTTTCAGTTCTAAGTATGGGGACCTCCAAAATTTATTGTTTTTTTTTCTGTTTTTGTCTGAAAATCTTAATGCGTTTCACAGAATACATCTACTTACCAAGTTTCAACAGCATAGTTCTTATAGTTTCGAAAAAAAGTGGCTGTGAAATACGGACGGACAGACAGACAGACATGACGAATCTACAAGGGTTCCGTTTTTTGCCATTTGGCAACGGAACCCTAAACAATTGATAGCGCCGTTTTCCATTTTGGATGAACTTTTCTATTAGTCATTGTAGAGTCTTCATCATTATCAGAGTTGCATCCAAAGTTCGCACTTTAGAGACCGGGGTTCACTCTCCTATTCCTCCGGATTGGTTTATATTGGCTTTTACGGGAGCGTCTGCTGTCCAACCTCCCGAGTCCGAGAGGAAAGCCTGCGTCAGAGCTTCGTCCGTCAATCAGCACCACCGTGTACTGACTTGCTACTGACCTCGAAGATCTTGTAATCAAATACGCTCAGGTTAAATTACCCACCAAATTATCATTGTCACCTGTCCATTAGTTTGTACGTTTGAGTTTAGAGTGAAAAACAAGAATGTTATAGACTTTTGAGATTGTTTAAATAACATTTAAATGCCAACAATTCAACCAATGATACTATGGTTTATTTATTTATTATTTTTATTTAAAACTTTATGCACATGGGGATGTACAAAGGCGGACTTAATGCCAAAGGCATTTTCTACCAGTCTACCTTGGGGTGATGCAGAGATAAATTGAAGTAGGTGCTCGTATGGTTTTAATGAACATTATTATTATGAGCTGGTATAATAAATAACTATATTATGCATAATATACAACAACACACACATATAAATATATATACATTGAATATAATATAATTGTAAATATAATATTGTGGTCTCGGGTTCGATCCCAGGTTTTACCATGGCACACACCAATGACTTTTCGATGCTTTTCGAAGTTATGTGTGTATTTATCGCAGGTTAATAAGTGCCGGTTAATGGCAATAGGCTCGCCACCTATTACATTGGGACCTAAACATAAACTGGCGAAATGTGGGTGCTAGCACCTCTGCCTACCCCTTCGGGGATATAGGCGTGAGTTTATGTTTATGTATGTTTATGTAATATTGTAGTTATAATGTTTTATCTACCCTGTGTTATTATAAAGCTGGCGTACTTTATATTTGAACGTAGTACGGTTAGTGGCCATCTTGACTTCGAGAGTCACTATGGAGATATAGCGCTACCCCACCACCATCCTTACCCGTCCTGTCATTCCTTATCAAGATAAATTCAGGCAGTGGGTAAGAAGTAGAAGGCAGATTGGGTTTGAGAAAGCTCTCAGAAATCAAGATGGCATGAACGTGGGATTATCCTACTTTTTATGAGCGTCTGAAGACCCGAGACGACGTGCGGTTTTTCGTCGGTTCAAGTCCGACATAACCACCTCCGCTGGCTGGCGGGGGAGGTCCGAAGGGATGTCCGCACGAAAAAAAAGGTACGACAAGTCAATATAACATTACCCCGCCTGATGTTAAGAAGCTGTAAGTGGTGTCCAAATAATGAACGTCAATTTATAATTCAACCAAATACTGTTGTATAAAATCAATGAGTAATGCAAAGCATTAACGTAACCCTTATAATTATAAAAAAAATCATCCAAAAGGCTTGCAAGTGTGAGTTTTTCTTTATTTATTCGTTTTTACTCTGTGGCACCAGTGTGCTTCAGTATTAGTTTCATATATAGTCTGTGAAACGGAAATAACCAACGCCGCTGCTCTAGATTTTCTCCCGAGGCCTTTATTCATTCGTACTATATTTTCTAACATACTTATTTCTTTCACATTTGATGACGAACATGAAACACAGAAAATGTTTGCAATTATGATATATGTACTGTATAAAAATGAAACTTCGAAAGTAGGTATGGGATATCATCATGCCCCTAGAGATTTCTCGGATGCGTCCATATTATATTATACTTTAGAATCCGGGTACCGCTCGTAAGTATCTGATATCTGGATGACCATACATTATTTGACTCAACGGAGCTGGAACCGAACCGAACCGAATCATCGCTTTGTCAGTGTTCAACACCTTATTCTAAATTTGACCAAACTTGCCATCATATACTATGAGAATATTAGTATTTGGCAAAATGAATATACTGTTATGTTGAATCTTGTTGTTGTTAACGGACTACTGACTCTGCTGAGACGAGGTCTCGAGTTCGAACCTCTGTCGCCACGGGCACACACCTCTGACTTTTCGTAGTTATGTGTGCATTATTAAATGTTAATTTTCGCTCGCTTAATAATGTGCCCGGTAGATGGCAATAGGCTCGTCCCCTATTACATTGGGACCGTAACATAACTGGCGAATTGTGGGTGTGTAGTACACCTCTGCCTACTCCTTCGGGGATACAGGCGTGAAGTTTTTTTTAATGTGAATGTTGAATAGTTTACGGATGATAAAGTGGAGCGATATACCACGCGTATCAACTGGGGTAAATTTCGTGCATATAGGCGTTTCTGCCATACATATTATTGGAATCATATGTAGCTTACTTAGGACCCATAATTTCTGTGTTGGTGTGCTTATCTCTTTCACAGGTAGTTTGCCTATTTGTGTCTATTGTCTCCCGTTTGCTGAATAGGGAAGTAGATTAATTATATTTCTAACTCCTCCAATTTACTTCTGATTAATTTCGATGCGGGTTCCAAGACAGTTTAACTTTCCCTGGGACTTCTCGACTATCATTACTCGGTGTGTTCCAGTAGTAGGAATGAGGGAGAGATTAGTCCCAATAAAAAAGAACCGAGCTGGACTGAAGTTGGAGTTAAGATGTAGAACTCTTCAACAGGTACTAGTAAACCTCTTGAATTGAAGTTATTTGGTCCCATTAACGAGTCCCATATATTTATTACATATACAGAAGTTGGTTAATTTCGACTTCAAAAGATTTGTTTATGAAAGGTAAATTGCGGTTTACGATTTATGTCTGAATTTTCGAATGAATTTGAAGAGAATGAATTTACGGTGGAAGTTTACATGGTAATGTATATCATATATTTATTTTAGTTTTATCATTCTCTAATTTTAGAAGTTAAAGGGGACACACACACACACATTTTACCACTTTGGAAGTGTCTCTCGCGCAAACTATTCAGTTTAGAAAAAAATGATATTTGAAACCTCAATATCATTTTTGAAGACCTATCCATAGATGGGATTGATGAAAAAAATTTTTTTGAGTTTCAGAACTCAATTTTTTTTTTCTATTTCTCTATGAAAATCTTAATGCGGTTCACAGAATACATCTACTTACCAAGTTTAAACAGCATAGTCCGTATAGTTTCGGAAAAAGTGGCTGTGACATACGGACGGACAGACAGACAGACATGACGAATCTATAAGGGTTCCGTTTATTGCCATTTGGCAACGGAACCCTAAAAAAACGTATTAATATAATTGCAACGCCTCGGTGACTTTCAGAGCTATTATTTTTAACATAATTCATCTGCATTATGAATATAACTAGCTGTTGTTCACGGCTCTACCTGAGTGAAATACTATTCCTGTTGCAGAAACCTACAGGAACCTATTCCCGGGATGAAAAGTATTCTGTGTTATAAACATAACTCCACGCCTGTATCCCCGAAGGGGTAGGCAGAGGTGTATTACACACCCACGATTCGCCAGTTATGTTTAGGTCCCAATGTAATAGGGGGCGAGCCTAATTGCCCTATGGCACATTTTTTTTTACCTGTGAAATACTAAGCAAGCGATAATTAACATTTTTAATACACACATAACTACGAAAAGTCAGATGTGTGTGCCCGGGGCGACTGGGGATCGAATTCGAGACCTCGTCTTGGCAGTCCGTTACGTACGCCACTGGGCTATCACTGCTTTTTCGGTGTTATACTAGACTATAATCTTTCACTGTGCCAAATTCAACCAGGTCAGGACAGCGGTTTGTATAGCCCCCCAAACTATAAAATAGTAAGTAAGATCCCACTAATATCATAAATGTGAAAGTTTGAATGGATGGATGGATGTTTGTAACTCAATAACGCCAGAACGGCTGAACGGATCTGACTGAAATTTGGTACAGGGATAGATTATAGTCTAGAATAGGACATATGCTCCTTTTTATACTTGGAATAGGTTCCCATGGAAGCGGGAACGGAATCAACATTTCTTGTAGGCGGAGCCGCGGGCAACAGCTAGTATATTATATAACTAACCTGAATCTCATGTTCTCTTATCTAGAAATCTTAGTTAGAACTCAGTTTGAGGGGTAAGTTCGATCGGTGTATAACGTCGAAGTGCCGAATGTTACCCTGTGACATTTTTTTTTATAAAGAATATTAGCAACCGAAATTACTAATATTCCCCCTAATCCCTCCAGCTAAGCTTAATTGCTTGTGTTAGGAGTGGGTTCACGTCGGTAGTGTAATGGCCAGGATTGTAACCCGGGACGTCTTGATCATAGGGTCGACTCCTTAACGACTAAGCTACCGACGCTTCAATTAATAGGACGTGAGAACATTACGCCAATAAGACGTCGTCTGACGTCCTACATTTATCAACTTGCTCACCTCGTAAACTGTTAATTTTGTTCATCTGGTTAGGAAAATAATTAGCAGCAATATATCTACAGTCTTGCCATGACTTTATTACCACGTCATACGAAATAGCAATGCAGGCAGTAGTAACTCCCGCAAAACCAAGATAAGTCAAACCAGGCTAGAAAGAAAAAGCTTTGGACTAACGCTGTGGTAATAAATCCAAAGATGTACATGGTTTTATATAAACCTCTTAATAAAATCAAGTAACTAAATACCCAAAGAGCCTATAGCTGTCCACTACCTATCTATAACCTGCATGGCCACGGAAACGTCGATGCACGTCCGAGAACAAAGGTACCCGAGTTCCAAGCAGGAAGTGACGTACGTCAAACCGTATACGTATGGTATAGACAACGATAAGTTCTTTTATTACGCCTTGACAGCTCAAAGAGGCTGAGTTGTGTTGTTATTATTTATAAATAGATTTGGAGTTTAGTTCAGAATTTTGTTTTTTAATACTTTCAGGCAGAGATGTACGAAATGTAGGCATCTTAAGTGTAGTCTACTGAGAAAGCTAACAGGAGATAATCAAAATTTACCTTAAAAATAACAAGAGACAATGTATAAACAAGGGTTATCATAACGGTAACTGTTATTTTATTTTTACAATAACAACAACACAGTGAACAGGCAGAAATGCATTTACACTCCCGTTTCACCAATAATTCACTTCAGGATTACTTAGAAGGGCGAGGCCATTGCCGTCAATCTGACTCGGAGCTGTTATTAAGAATTTTCTAACTGAAAACACAATAATACGTTAACCTAATCATTAAACTGAGGACCCCAAGCATAACTTGAAAATCACCTAAACAGCCCAAAAACCAAGCGGTATAATGGGTAACATATCAGCCCGTTATAAGTAGCTGCATGCTTGTAATACAATAAATGATTACAGAAGGCCAAACACCCTACGAAAACTCACGCACACTTTGACACATTTATATCTACTTATGAAAATTGAATTCGAACCGGATTAAGTTCATAAGATTTGGCGTGAATTGGTCGCGGGTTCGATTCCCGCTTATTGCAAATATTAGTATGCATGAATGTCTTTGTTTGCATTGCATATACATAGAAATACCCATTTCTATATCTATGCATAATATATATGCAATTATGAATGAAAAACGGCATTCTAGAACCCACAACCTAGTGAAGCTATGCTTGCTTTGGGCCTAGATAGCCCTGAAACATTGGTGCATATTAGTGAATTAATATATGCCTGTTTGCGTGTGAGCGTGCATTTTCAACAGTTGTATGAAGTTGGCCTTCTCTTCTTATATATTTTGTAGTTGTGTATGCGACTCGCTTCTCGAGATGCGAGAAGGGTTTTTAAACCAGTATCAGCGCCACAATATATCACGTCACGTACGTGGTTAAGATATATAGCAGATAGATGAGGAATTGCTCAGTATTTAGGTATAAATACGCCGCTTATGAGTAACTATAAGCACTATTTATTTAAGTACATAATGTAGGGGAACCTATGCGAGTCTCTGGAGCAGAACCCATGGGGGCGCCCTTACCTTGCGGTCAGGGGCAAAATCCGCCCAAGGGCGCCCCTACTGACCCAGAGCCTCCAGCCAGAGCGGCTGGAGGGGATCCTGGGCTCCCTGTTCCCAGCGAGAGCGGAGGAGCATGTTCCTCCGCGTATGGCTCCGCCTCAGGCGCCTGACGCTGATAATAGCGAGAGCGATGTGCCCGAAGTCAGGGAGAGCGAACTAGGGGTAGCAGTGCTCCGGCTTAAAGCTCGGAAAAGCACTGCCCCCGGACCCGACGGCATTCCAGGCCGAGCATGGGTCCTGGCCCTTGAGGAGCTAGGGCCTCGACTGGTGGCGCTCTTTAGCGCATGCCTCGAAAGGGGCCAGTTTCCAAAGGCGTGGAAGACGGGGAAACTGGTCCTTATCCGGAAGGCGGGGCGGCCGGCGGATCAACCATCCGGTTACCGGCCGATCGTGTTGCTCGACGAGGTGTGCAAGCTCTTTGAGCGGATTATTGCAGAGCCAACGCCTTCAACACCCTACCCTGGAGCTGTGTTAGGGAGGCGCTCGCGTATCACGGAGTGCCTCCTTACCTCCGCCGCATTGTCGAGGCATACCTATCCGAGAGGGCCATAGTTTACCCGAGCTGGCTAGGGCCAGGGCGGCGAGAAGTGTCGTGTGGTGTTCCGCAGGGGTCGGTCCTAGGGCCACTCCTGTGGAACATCGGATACGACTGGGTGCTGCGCGGTACGTTGCTCGAGGGTGTCAGCATAGTCTGCTATGCTGACGACACCCTCGTTATGGCGCGGGGAGCAACGTACCGAAGCGCGGCACTGAAGGCCACGGCAGGGATTGCTCAAGTCGTGGGTCGAATACGGCGGCTGGGACTCGAGGTGGCTCTCCACAAATCCGAGGCTATGTGTTTTCACGGGCCCCGGAGGGGGCCACCTACGGGAACCAGCATAACCGTAGGGGGCGTGAGCATCGGCATCGAGCCCACGATGAAGTACCTTGGGCTCGTACTCGATAGCCGATGGGACTTCGGACCTCATCTCCGGAGTCTGGTCCCGAAACTGAGGGGGGCTGCGGCCGCGCTATCGCGGCTGATGCCCAACGTTAAGGGACCCAACGCCCCCACTAGGAGACTGTACCTGGGGATCGTGCGAAGCATGGCCCTATACGGGGCCCCCGTATGGGCGGAGACTCTGGCGGCCCGCAACGTGGCTGTATTAAACAGCCCGTTAAAAGTGATGGCCGTCAGAGTCATCAGGGGGTATCGCACGATCTCCGTCGAGGCGGCATGTCTCCTAGCCGGGACCCCTCCATGGGACCTGGAAGCGAGAGCCCTTGCGCTGCTGTACCAGTGGCGCAAGGAGGCGCTGGAACGGGGCCATAGGCCGGAGCCCCGAGAAATCAGGGCTCAACAGTTCCAGCTCCACCGGGAACTCATGGAGACATGGAGGGTGCGACTTGAGCACCCAAGGTGGGGGGAATCCACCATTGCGGCGGTGAGACCGATCATGAAGGAGTGGTTGGAGAGGGACCATGGGGACCTCTCCTACCGGATGTGCCAGATGGTTACCGGACACGGGTGTTTCGGTAAGTATCTGTGGCGCATCCACCGGGAGACAACGCCGCAGTGCCAGCACTGCGAGGATCCTGGCGAAGACACGGCGCTCCACACGTTGGTGGAGTGCCCTGCGTGGGCGAGTCAACGCCGGGATCTCGTTGCGGTCCTGGGCGTGGACGTTCTCTCGTTGGAGACCATGGTGAGGGCCGTGGTCTCCGACGGGAGCAAGTGGCACGCCGCCGCCTCTTTCTGCGAGCAGGTAATGCGCGCGAAAGAGACGGCGGAGAGGGAGCGGGAGAGAACCCTGCCCCCCGAGTTTCGCAGTCTGCGGCGAGGACGCCGCAGACTCATCTACGCCCGGGACTACCGACCTCCATGATCGGGGCCTGAGGACGGCAGTTGGCCGACTCGCCGTCCTTACAGAAGCAGGCCGTGGCGGAGGCGTGTCGTGTGTGCCACACACGCCTGCCAACTCACCGAAGCGGGATAAAACCCGACCCCACCAGGCGAGGCCGCGGTGGCGGCCAAAGTCCGCCGGCAACCCTGGGGTTGTCCTTTCGAGGGCTTACCCGGGGTGCCCGGCAACGGACACTTGGGGAGGACACCGTGCGGTTTTAGTCGAGACACGACATAACCACCCCCGCTGGCCGGCGGGGGGGTATCCGAAGGGATTTCCGCACGTAAAAAAAAAAAAAAAAAAAAGGGGAACCTATGTTACATTGGACAGTGTTGTACCTTTTTTTTTTTTCGTGCGGAAATCCCTTCGGATACCCCCCCCGCCGGCCAGCGGGGGCGGTTATGTCGGGCTTGCACCGACTAAAACCGCACGCCGTCTCGGGTCTTAAGACGCCGGGGTGTAAGGTTACCCATAGAGCATATCCCTCGCACCCCGACTGACCCTGGGCCATCTCCGGTTTCGAGATGGCCCCCTTACTTGCTCTCCACTGTGCCATCTGCTAATCAGAGGGACACGTAGAAAGCTTCCGAACAGCCCTCAACAGGGCCGTCCTCGCCTCGGTCGGAGCTGGCCGTAGACGGCAGCGTCTCTCCCACCCTAGGAGAGAGGCGCTGCCGTCTCCGTTGCCCAGGGTGCACCGCGTGGAGGTCCCCAACCAAACACCCCAGGTCCCCAACCAAGCACCCCGGACAGTGTTGTACCTTTTTGTTTTTTTTTTTTTATCGTGCGGAAATCCCTTCGGATACCCCCCCGCCGGCCAGCGGGGCGGTTATGTCGGGCTTGCACCGACTAAAACCGCACGCCGTCTCGGGTCTTCAGACGCCGGGGTGTAAGGTTACCCATAGAGCATATCCCTCGTACCCCGGCTGACCCTGGGCCATCTCACCACTAACAGCATCGCTCATCCTGTCTCCTCTGAAAGCAGAGGAGTACGGAGAGCGATGTGTTCCCGCCACGTTGGGTATTGGCCGACGATCAATGCCAACCCTATGAAGGGGTGAAGGGGAAGCCATTGACCGCCGCCCAGGGTGTACCGGCCGCTCCGATTCCGTTCCCCCCGGACTGCAGCGGGATCGGAATCGGAGCGACACTCGAGGAGGTTACCCAACACACACCCCGGACAGTGTTGTACCTAGAAAATCCTGATTTTAAAAAAGACTTCTGGTTTTTTAAATCTATCTATGGCAGACGAAGGATCTTTTGTCAACTCTATCGTAAAGTTAGTTGTGATTCACCGGCTCCACGCGAGTGCCTAGAAAAACGGTAATTCGTTATTTCTTGCTCAAAAAGTACGTTTACGGCTTCCTCATTGCTTATTCGCTTAACGCGATAAACACTTATAATAAATATTTTACTCCCAATCTAATCTCAGTATATGTAGGTAGCAAATAGTATTGGAGTTCGTAACTAACCTCAACTTTAAGTGTGTTTTTAAAAGTTGTCCAAAGAAATGGTCACTATGTTGTACTTTGGCCCCCAACTAACACTGGCAACATACATCATATTCGGTAAATTTAATTGAAAACGTTATCGTATAACATTAGTATAATGAAAAGATGAACTTCCTACAGCAGATGAACGGATCTGGCTACAATTTGATACAGAGATAAATTATAGTCTGGAATAACACGTAGGAATGAAATTTCCAAGCGGGTGAAGCTAAATGGCTCTGGTCGTCACGCCACACAAACAAATTTTGGTGGTGAAAAAATTACACGCTCGGTTTACGAGAACTGCCTATTTAATGCACTAATTAATGTACTAAGCACCTACATTTAGTTGTCTCATGGGAAAAAATAAACAATGAGGGTGTCTCGGCCGGAGGGCGTAGCGGGATAACAACTTTTTCACCGTGGGTGTGTTCCGGCTGGGGGCGTAGCGGAATGGGACCCTAACGGTCGGACCCTATTCTAACTCTGTGGATAAGTACAGCTTGCATATGAAGTGAGTAAACATAATTATTATTTAAAAATAGAATACCCTTTCACGTTCAATGTAAACAAACACCTCTCAAAATGTGAGAAAAAGGTTCACTATTAAATAAAATTAATATCAACTTTCCTTCGCATATTTTTTTTCATCGCTGGGACATTCTCTACAAATATTTGCTTTCGTACCCGAGTAAGTATGAATCGGCAACTTACAAGGGTTCTTATCAGCTTTATTTGAGTAGTAGTATGGGCCGGAGCAAATAGACGTCACATCCTGCGAGTGTGCATTTAACTCTACTAGATAAGTGCGTGAAACGATCTTCCACAGATTATTATTAAATTTAACAGAATTTTCGTTCATTCACTAAGAAGAAATGGCGTGAAAATTCACAACATCTTTTTTTTATTGCTATTACAGGATACAAAATAGGTCCTATAATTAAGATTCATTGATATGTTAACATTATATTAATATCATCATCAACCTATACTAGTCCAATGCTGGACATAGGTGTCCCCTAATGAGCGTCATAGCGCCCTGTCTTCAGCTTGCCGCATCCAGCATCTGCCTGCAGTCTTTCGCAGATAATCATTCCACCTAGCCGGAGGGCGTCCTACACTACGTTTGCCGAGTCGCGGTCTCCACTATTTTAGCTTTTACGGGAGTGACTGCCGAAGCCTGCCGTAGAGCTTCGTCCTTTAATGAACAGGTGCATTTGCAGGTGAGGTTAACTCGGGCCCTTCGGGCCTGATCGGGTCTCATGCACCCAAATAACTCTACTACTACTATTAGATAGGTACTTCTGTAGAGGGGTGCGACTGGTTGGATCACCTCCTAGTTTGGTGCACCCTGGGCAACGTGGGCGATGACGCATCATTGATTGCTCCTCTGGAGTAGCTGGCGTCAACGTCAACGGCCAAGAGTCTGACCAACCGGCCCTTTTCAGGGCCAGCTGACCCCATTGCACGAGGGGGTCGGGGTATGGCGGGCCTGCAAGGCCCGCGGGGGGACGTGGTCGCTCTGCTGCTATCAGAGGGGACACTGCGAATGGCCCAGGGTCAGTCGGAGTGTGAGGGATATGCTCTATGGGTAACCTTACACCCCGGCGTCTGTAGACCCGAGACGGCGTGCGGTTTTAGTCGGTTCAAGTCCGACATTACCGCCCCCGCTGGCCTGCGGGGGGGTATCCGAAGGGATTTCTAGCACGAAAAAAGAAAAAAAATTAAAAGGTTTAAGGTTTATAAGGTTTAAAAGGTTTAAGATTTATAATATATATTAAGGTTTAAAAGGTTTAATTAAAAGGAATTATAAATCCCAAATGTGACCATAACCATGCTTCGATAAACAGATAGGTCTCAGAATTGAACAATAAGCTTCACAAAAAACAACTCGCAAATAATATCATATTAGAAATCTCTTTTCCTTAGAGAAAACTGACACTCAAATTATAGCCAGAGAGAATTATACATCGCGACATCGTGAACTTAGTGACAGAATCCAGCGCAAAGTTAGATAAATTGGATGGTATAAGGGCCTCTTCAAAGATGATTCTTCGAGTAAAAAATATGAAACGTTCGCTGACGTACAACGTACAAGACTCTTCTCTCAACGATAATAGGAAACCTTGTTATAAACTATCCTTTTTACTTATAAAAACCGGTTAAGTGCGAGACGGACCCGTAAATAGGAAGAGTTCCAAACCATCTTTATCTATCTCATCATTAAATCTCTTTGACAGAGAGCCCATTTATTTTTCCTTTTTAGGATTCCGTTGCCAATGGCAAAAAACGGAACCCTTATAGATTCGTCATGTCTGTCTGTTCGTCCATATGTCACAGCCACTTTTTTCCGAAACTATAAGAACTATGCTGTTGAAACTTGGCAAGTAGATGTATTCTGTGAACCGCATTAAGGTTTTCACACAAAATTAGAAAAAAAACAAAAAAAATTGGGGGTCCCCATACTTAGAACTGAAACTCAAAAATTTTTTTTTGTGTGTTTATATTCATCAGCAGAATCTAGCCTTAGTAATAAGGTTCCATCAGTTACCCTAAAAAGTATGGAACCCTAAAAATTATACTTATTATAGACTGTTTTGTATATTTCTGATGACATGGCATCAGAAATGACATGGGTCTTTGGTATTATCTAATTTATTATAAGACCACAGCAAAAGACACCAAACCAAAACACACCAAAAGGTGCACATTCTTATAAATATCGTACGTTCGTCAGTAGTCATACATCATACATAAAGTCACGTCTCTTTACCAATGGGGCAGACAGAGATAACATCTTTCTCTCACTACAATCTTGGCATGCACCTTTCGCAAGAAAATAACGAAAATACGTTTTCTTATTATTATTAGTAGGTATATCAGAGGGCCTAGACAAAGTGATATCCTACTAGTGAAATCGCTTCGATACAAACCTTCAGAAGTCCAAAATGTATGGGAGTGACATTATTTGTTACACATGACATGTCGACAAATAATGTCACTCCCAGACCACCTTCAAAAGTTTGAAATTTACCTGGGTCTATCCTTGAGACATTGCGTACAAGAACCACTAAACAAATACTCCGTAATTAGTTTCCGACGACAATGAGACGCAATAAGACCTTCCTGTAAAGCCGGCGGCTGCTCAATTACTTATTTTTTACGTCGGCGAATATAACAAAGACTAAATAAAAGTTTCAATGTACTGTGTTCAAGGCAGCTTCCCACGGTGCGGGATGCTGCGGACAGACGCGGATCAGCCATCACTGATGTACCGTGAAGAAACTGCCATCTGTCAAAGTTCATAGCGATGCGCTGGATCGGAACTGTGAAACCATTGTATATGTATACTACTGGACAAGCTGTTCAGAACAAAAATTGGGTCACGGTTCTTAGATGAGGCGTGAATTAATTTTGAATGTAGAACTGGATGTAGAAAATATAGCTTGGCAAATTCAACAACAACAATCCCATGGTTCGCGCGGGATGATGAGTGTAACCAGGAGAGGGTGGTGAAAGGTTACCACTGAATCATTGTGCGGAATAGACCGACAAGCACTATGGAAAGTAATTGAAACGCGGTGTGTGACTTTCCTTGATAGAATGCCGTGCTTGATGAACTCTGGAGAATCACTCACCGTAGAGTGCCGCCTTAAAGAGTAAAGTTTCTATAAGATTATAACGCTCATTTGCGCAGAAACGTTATAAGATTTGTTATTAGAAGTAACGAAACTCGATATTCCTTATTATAACAGAATGCTATCTATTGATATGTAAACGTATATCTTTTTTTTTTTTATATATTTAGGACACGTCAATTTGACTTCACCTCGCCTTTTTTTTTTTTTTTTTTTTTTTTTTTTTTTTTACGTGCGGAAATCCCTTCGGATACCCCCCCGCTGGCCAGCGGGGGTGGTTATGTCGTGTCTCGACTAAAACCGCACGGTGTCCTCCCCAAGTGTCCGTTGCCGGGCACCCCGGGTAAGCCCTCGAAAGGATTGATGTAAAGCTGAAGGTAAAGTCTCAGGAAAGAGGGTCACCATTACATACACGTACCATGTTAACAATGGTGGCACTCAGCTTGACGGCCTCATCAGAAGAGGATTGTCGTCGCAGCACAAATTCCGATTCCTCTCGCAGTCTGCCTCAGAGCCTAGCCCGTCAGTCTTCCTCTCGTAGCTGGGAGACAGGTGCCAGTTGCTCACGTAAAAGCCAATATAAACTATATTTACCGTTGGATGGAGAACACCACTATCGATTATTCCCGTCATTTTTAAGATTGAAATAGGTAGACTACTTTTTCCTCCAAATAAATGTATAGTTCCTGTGGGACGTCAGAACCGAATTCCGCATATGCAGAGTCATATCCAATGCTAGTAATGCCATAAAACCTTTGAGAACTTTGCGCCTGATACACTCGAGGAGTGAAACAGTATTCCGCACTTTGGAATAAAGGCTATTACGCTAAGAGGCTTTCGCTATGATGGTGTAGGCTGTACTGCAACCACAGATTTAGTGTAGAATAGACAACACGATTTGAATATTATGAAAACCGAGCTGATAATCCTACATATAAACGTGAAAGTTTGTGATTATGTATGTTTATTATTACTCTTTCACGCAGCAACGGCTGAACAAATCTGATTGAAATTTGATACAGGGATAAATTATAGACTGAAATAACACATAGGCTACTTATTTTCCGTGAAATCGGTTCCCATGGGAAACGGGAACGGGATCAGAATTCCATGCGGGTGCAGCCGCGGGTAACAGCTAGTTCAATAATATTCTAGGACATACTTCCCTTCCTCCGAGCGTTGGTCCCGGATACATCCAAAGCTTGCACTGTGAAGCCGGGTGTCCATTCTCACACGTTTTCTTCTGGCTTTTACGGGAGCAACTGCCACCTGACCCCCAAAACCGATAGGAAAGCCTGCGCCAGACTTTATCCATTAATCAGCAGGCATTTGGTACAATGTGAATTTCTTATATTGAGCGGCAAGGTTGAACGTATATTAAAGAAGGAGCGCAAAAAACTGCAGAATGCGTGGTCACTGCACCAATTTAGTGACACATTTGGACGTACGGCTTTCGACATCTATCATACTCTAATCTGTGACAACGACCTATGTCTATATTCTAGGACATATAGGCCAGTTGGAGTATAAGTGATGTCGAGGTTTTAAAAGCAACATATTGTCTTCGAAATTCGATATAAGCTATGATGTTTTTTTTTAAACTCTGGCCTATAAGTATATTCCCGAAGGAATAGACAGAGGTTACCCCGCACGTTAAAAAAAAGAAAGACCTTGAAGTAGTACTCTGTAACTTAATATTGATTGAAAAGCACCATTTAATTCTTATTTTTAACTTGGATTATTTTAACTGTGGTTTTTCCTAAATTTTTCTTCTATACAAACTTTGTCCTCACAATAATATATTAATAACACTTTCTACCCCTATCCTCACACGAGCGGAGTCGCGGGCATCAGCTAGTAATTAAAACTATACATTTGAAACTCTAACGGTTTTGAGTTCGAAACCTAGATAAGGCAAAGTATAATTTACTTTTTCTGTATGGTATTATGCCTACATTTCGTCCAATACAGTACCTCTATCTACTCCTTTAGTGATAAAAAGTTTGCTTAGCTATATATAAAAAGAAGAATTAAAACCCAACCTACAAAGACGTTAATCCGTAACCACAAATTTCCCAGTTTCATTAAAAATAAATCCCTTACAAATCCGTATAATCTAACAGTTAATTACTTGAGTGTAAACAATTTGGTGTATCGCTGCGACGTGGGCAACATGGCTGCCGGAAGCGGCCATCTTGATTGTGCTCACCGGATATTGGAGATCGACGTCCCCTGTAATTACGTAGATATTGCATCCACTTCTTTATTTGTGTTCGTCTCTTGACTACGATTTATGTATGACTTAGTTGGACTTAATCGCAGACTTATAAATTATAAGTAAGTATGTGGACTTAGTTTAAACACTACAGTTTAATGAAATAAAATAGTTTTTTATGACTTATATCGCGATTTATTAGGTGTTATTTTGTTATTCCAGCAGCTATGGTCACAGGGAGACTAAAGATGGCGGTTGTCTCATAGTTTGAAGTATTAGTTATCTCAAAATAGTATTATTTAAATTTTTAACGTTCGCGTCAACTTCCAATAATATTATTCCTAAATAGCTAAAATAGCTCTTATAAATCTTTAATTAGGAACAAGTTTCGCTAATTGAATTACAATGTGGGAAGGTATTGTGATATCAAAGTATAAGCTTTATCCGTCACAGATCGTATTCAGTAATAATATCAAGTTTCGCTGAACCACAACATTCGCACGTGACTCTAATACAATTGAGGTAATGACGCATTGTCGTATAAACTGAGTTTATCAATTACTATCATGAAGAGTAGAGTAATGTAGAGTTAGAATTCTTACTCTGCCTTCATGATAAGCTAAGATTAATAAATATTGATATATAGTACCCTTTTCGTGCGTAAATACCCCCTAATATCCCTCGTCATCCAGCGGAGGTGGATATGTCGGATTCGAACCGACTAAAAACGCACACCGTCTCGGGTGTTCAGGAGCCGGGGTGTACGGTGGCCCATAAGACATTTCTCTCGTACCCCGGCTGATCCAGGGCCATCACCGGTTTCGAGACGGCCCCCTCGGGTTTGAGAATCACGGTGTCCCCGTCTTGCCCCCGGAAAAAGGGGCCGCCGCCACCCCGGCCTGCGGATCGGGAGAGACCTTAGTTTCTCCCGGACCCGTTCCGCCGCCGCCTTCTTGAGCATTGCTTCCTCGCAGAAGAAGGCGGCGGCAGCTCACACGCTCGCGCTCCACGTGATATACGGTACCCGACTTTTAAATTGGCACGTCGGGAAGACGTAATCCGGGTAAGATTAGCTTGCTTCGGTATTGTAGAGCATTCTCTCTACAGCACAGAGTATGTCTACACCTTGATATATTTTTAAAGATTTTTTTTTTTTTTTAGCATTTCTATGCTTACTATTCCTATAGATTTAGATCAGAAAAAGAGAACATCTAGGACAGGACTTGAACCCGTGACCAGTCCCTTACAGGGGGATCGCTCTGACCAACTGAGCCACCTAGACACGTCCCAGATATTCGAAATTCTCCGATATGGATATTTCCGGACTGGTCGCGAGTCAAGTCCCGTCCTAAATATTCTTTTTTTCCAATCTAAATCTATATGTTTAAAGAAGTTAAAATAGAAGCTCTACAAAACTCTTTCTGTAATAGATTGCCTTCATGAAAAGTAAGTTTTACTTACAATTAAAAGCGAGATAAGTTTGTCAGACTTTGTCAAAAGGTGTGAGAGTAATTCTTAATCGCTGAAGGGCCATTGTTATCTCTTTACCACGGTGTTAGCCATCCCGCTCGACATTACGAAAATAAAACAAAAGAACTCCCAAATAACTTTCGTTAAAATATGGGAAGCGAGCCTTTTGTCGGGGTAATCGAGGGGCGTGATGGGCCGATCTCTGCTCCTAATCCTAAATTATCTCGCCTCAGTGGTCACAGATAAAGATTTAACTATTAGACAAATCTTTTCTTAATGTTTTTTAACTTTTATTTCCACGTTTTTTCCCGTCTTCTTTCATTTACACTCAGTGTTTTTGAAACGCTGAGGTTTTTATGTCTTGATCTTTTCTTGTCAGTAATTGTAAAAAGGTTTGAAAGACAGATTGATTAGCTTTTTTTTACGTGTAGAAACCCCCACGAGCTCCCCATCGGTGCCAACGATACGAGATTGATAAATTATCGTGATAACAGCCATTTATAGTAATACTGAAACACAATCTTTAGATTATAATTTTTTTTTCTCTTAAATTAACATCGCTCAATTTTTTGCTACATTTAAATCTTGGGAACAGCTTCACCGATATAAATGATTTCTTTTTTGTTGTGTATATTGGTATATAGGGCTTCACTAAGATCTGCACGAGATTTTGCCTCTCTTGGCGTGTTTTACCGCCTGTATAATGGAATGTGTTCAGAAGAATTGTTCGATGATGCCCACGGCCACATTCTATCATCGTACCGCCCGCCAAAGACAGGGAATTTATCCTCACACGTTGTAACTGGCAACGGTGCGCACAGTAAAATATGAAAGAAACTTCATTCCACGCACGCTCAAACTGTGGAATCATCTGGTGTTCTAAGAAGAGCATTAGAAGGTTTCTACAGGGTTGGTAGCGCGAGTGTAACGCTCGGTGTTGCATACGCTCATAGGCCACGGTAACCGCTTCCCATCAGGTGGGTAGTGTGCTTTTCCGCCACCTAAGTGGTATAAAAATAAAACGAACCTCACTTGAAAGCTGGTATACTGACTGATTGACGTACGAGGCTCTGACCCAGGCTTTCTATTCAAGGTTGGGTTATCGGAACTGTTAGCAACAAGCGAAATTGTTATTCAGATGGAGAAGAAGGCTGAAGTGAAGAAAAAAGGAATCTACAGGAATATTTGAAACCCAGGTGACACGACACAAAACCGAAAAAATAGATTTAGTTCGGAAAAATTCAACAGCCAGGACTGGACTTGAACCCACGACCAGTCTCTTATAGGGAGAATACTCTTATGGTGGTAGAAATTGGATGACACAAATTTGTCACAAAATTCGGCCGAGTAGGTACCACCGTGCAAGGGCACGCCGCAATAGCGGCGGTAAGGCCCATCATGGAGGATTGGCTGGAGAGGCGACACGGAAGCCTCTCGTACCGACTGACGCAGGTGATCTCCGGGAAGGGGTGCTTCGGGGCCAAAGGAGCCAACGCCTGAGCGTCATCACTGCGACGCGAGCGAGGACTCAGGGCTGCACACGCTGGCGGACTGCCCGGCGTGGGAGGCGCCGAGGCGTGACCTCGTGGCAGCCATCGGGGTGGGAGTCCTCTCGCTCGGCAGCATGATTGCGGCAATGGTGCGGAGTGCGAGCGCGTGGGCCCGCCGAGCCCGCAACTTGCTCGCCGCGCGTCGCAGGCGACTCAGGCGCCGGAGGTCGCTTAACGACCTCCGTCCTCCATGAGCGCAGGCCTGGGGGTGGCGGGTGTGGCCACCTGTCACCCCAGCAGAAGCAGGCCGGGACGGTGGGGCGACTAGCGCCCCTCCCCCAAACCGGGGCAAGACGGGGACACCGTGGTTCCCAAACCCTAGGGGGCCATCTCGAAACCGGAGATGGCCCAGGGTCAGTCGGGGTGCGAGGGATATGCTCTATGGGCAACCTTACACCCCGGCGTCTGCAGACCCAAGACGGCGTGCGGTTTTAGTCAGTTCGAGCCCGACATAACCGCCCCCGCTGGCCGGCGGGGGGGTATCCGAGGGGATTTCCGCACGAAAAAAAAAAAAAAAAAAAAAAAAAAGGTACCACCGTGCACGATTGCGACAAACCCTCCATAGTAATCCAATTTCGGTTTGATTGCGTTCAGGGGTCAGCAAGTGCATAGCCGGGCAGAGGATTGTGGTCGCAGCACTAGTGGGACCTGTGGGTGTCACGCGGTGCTGCGACGACAATCCTCTTCTGATGAGGCCGTCAAGCTGAGTGCCACCATTGTTAACATGATACGTGTATGTAATGGTGGCCCTCTTTCCTGAGACTTTACCTTCAGCTTACCATCAGGCGAGGTGAAGTCAAATTGACGTGTCATAAATATAAAAAAAAAAGAAAATCTGAGCTACCTTTACATGTCCTAGATATTCGAAATTCTTCGACATATTGTACGTAGCAGTGTGACGTACGTTGGAGCTATCTACTATAATTCTTGTGAAACAATTAATGATGTTACAATCATTTTTTAATATTGTTCTTAGATTACTCCGCCATATTAACTCAATGAAATTTAGAAGCAATTAGTATGGTAACTTTCCCAAAAAAAAAAAAACAAAAGACAGGTACTTACTGTCCGGGGTGTGTGTTGGGTAACCTCCTCGAGTGTCGCTCCGATTCCGATCCCGCTGCAGTCCGGGGGGAACGGAATCGGAGCGGCCGGTACACCCTGGGCGGCGGTCAATGGCTTCCCCTTCACCCCTTCATAGGGTTGGCATTGATCGTCGGCCAATACCCAACGTGGCGGGAACACATCGCTCTCCGTACTCCTCTGCTTTCAGAGGAGACAGGATGAGCGATGCTGTTAGTGGTGAGATGGCCCAGGGTCAGCCGGGGTGCGAGGGATATGCTCTATGGGTAACCTTACACCCCGGCGTCTGAAGACCCGAGACGGCGTGCGGTTTTAGTCGGTGCAAGCCCGACATAACCGCCCCCGCTGGCCGGCGGGGGGGTATCCGAAGGGATTTCCGCACGATAAAAAAAAAAAAAAAAAAAAAAAAAGGTACTTACTGTCCCAATCAGTAAATCTATAATTGATAGGGACTCCAAATTGATAATTTAATTGTGCCAATGTCAGTCCTTTACTAAACAGCTTTACTAAACAGCTTCCATTACTGAAAAGGGATCCGGCCAGGTGGCACCCGACCTTTTTCTTATAATGAGCAATGTAACCCTGTCAATACACTACGGGATTTCAGTTTGCTGTTTTCCCGAAACTGATGTCCATAATAATAGAACATTTCTACAGAAATTCTGAACTAATTATGCATGCCACTGCCTCGGTGCAGAATGAGTTGCAAAATCCAATGTTAGAGATTTGAATTGTTCTTTCATTAGGTTTTTTTTAAAGAATATTAGTAACCGAAATTATTAAAATTCCCACTAACCCCTCCATCTAAGCTTAATTGCTTGTGATAGGAGTGAGTTCACGTCAGTAGTGTCATCCATGTGTCAGTCATTTGAACCCGCGACCTCTCGACTTCTTAACCACTAAGCTACCGACGCTTTTGTAGGTACTTCATCAGTGGTTACTACAGAAACGATAAGGCATGTCCAGAAGCTTTTAAAAATAGAATCCATTAGTATACAAAGCGATTTGTGTACTTATCTCCGTGAAACACCTGAGCTGTGGGGGACTAAGTTGACCCGAATAATTTATGTGTAATATTAATTATCTACTGTAATTTGTTACTGCAGCTTACCTTGGATCATACTTTGTGAGTGTATTCAGTAATTATTCCGACGTGGGCCATACTTGGTAAGTAATATTCTGATATTATAAGATAAATTTTCGTTGACAGTGGCGCAGGGCGTTTATTTTACCATTCCTCGGGATTAGGGATAATGTTACAGTGGCACCCAACGTGGGGTCTAATATGATACGTGATACTTCGTTAGGCCTAAACCTTACCAAAAGACATCCTAAGTTATTTCATAGTCCTGCTAAGTAGTTAAACAGCATTTTCATTAAGAAATTACATTACTTTGCACAAAAAACGATTAATTCAAACGATCATTTACTTTTGATTCTGACTTTACGTTTCATGGTGACCCCGCAGATGATAAGTAAAATATATAACCTGTGAAAAATAATTAAAAAAAACGAGATGGGTTTATACTTAAGTGACGCTGTTCTGCGGTAACAAAAATTAAAAAGAAATACAGCGCACATATAAGGGCGAAAAAAATGAGGAGTCCATGGTGAGGCGTCCCGCACCACCGCCTCACCCCCGAAGTGTGACACACTTTTTGTTCTGAAATACTTGTCTAGTATACATAGAAGTCATTGTGTTAAACTGGCAGTAGCCAGTCTAACACAATGACTACGAAACAAAAAATGTAGTATCGCGGAAGACCACAACCCAACCATGTGCCTATATATAAGGTGTCACCAAATTAGGTCTCTGAATTTGGTGAGATGACTTGGCACCGACAAAATATGTATTTGAAACAAAAAAAATATCGGGTAAAATAAAAAATAAAAATATAAAAATAAAATTAAAAAATTAAAAAAAAAACACCACCAGTGTGCATTGTGAATACTAAACAAGCCCACTCTTGTAAAAGTGGACTCGTCTGTCCACAAATTTTTTCTGGTAGGATCTTCCACAAACCACCTACAAAATCTTAACTACGGATCAAAATCTGTGGTAAGGAGCTCTTGCACCCGCAGAAAGTGGTAGGCGTGCAGTCCTCCTCGCAGTATTCTCCAAGCGGATGTGTGGAAAATACCTAAATCGCGACCAGCGTCACGTGACGCTGGTCGCTGGTGGTTCTTTTGTCATATTTTTTTTTTTTTTTTCATATTTGTTATTTTTTTATTTTACCCGACATTTTTTTTTGTTTCAAATACATATTTTGTCGATACCAAGTCATCTTACCAAATTCAGAGACCTAATTTGGTGACACCTTATAGATAGGTGTAAAAATTAATTCATTTCCGCCTCACCCAGGAACAGTGACACAATTTTTGTAATAAAAAACTTGTAAATAGAATTAATTGCTTATTAATTGACATTCTCATAAGCGTAACGTTCAGATAATGTGCTTTTCGACATATTTATTTCTTTTCGTAACATGTGCGTTGTAACCTTAATAAATTGGGTAAAAGTGTCATAAGAGTGGTCGTGAAAGATGATATAGTGATAAGGGTTGAGATAGATATGCTCAGATGGTTTGGACACTTAGATAGGATGTATGACTAAAGGATTTTTAGCAAATTTTAGTGAAAAAGACAGTAGAGGTTGTTCTAGAGGAACATACTCCAAACAAAGAAACTGTATCGCCACAATGAGTAACTGCTAAGTGTCCCCCCCCCCCCCCCGAGAGGAAAGCCTGTGGCCTCCCTCGACCATAATCCGCAGATGTACCGGTTGCAGGAGAAGTTGTCTTGGGCCCCAAAAGTTTTTTATAGGGCCCCATACACCCAATTTAACTTATATTCTCTATAACATATATTTATATTCAATAGATACATTATGTAAACTTGGTCTTAAGCTGATGGAACTGTTCCCAACCACTATTACGCTCCAAAGCAATCAACACATTTCTTCCCATTTTTCACAATTACAGAATCAATAAACAACAATTAAAGTAGCGCGTTTTATTGCATTCAATAAAGAAACCTCATTCCCGTTTCAAAATGAAGAAATAATGGTCAATTAATTGTAAATCGGATCCGAGGAGAATGTATAATTAACAGCTGTTGTTCGCGGAATACTGATCCAGTCCTCGAGTCCCACAGGATTCCCGGGATTAAAACCTCTGTGGGGTACAGGTAGAGCGATTGGCTGTGAAGACAGAGGTCGTGGGTTCAATTCTCGCTAAGTAGAAATATCATGAATTTGTAAATTTGCATTAGTTTGAGTGTTTCTATATAAAATATGCACGGATTTACAAAAAAATACATTCACGAATTCATACTACAAGCCAGTTAGGCTATGCTAACTTTGGGTTTAGATAATTTTTTAGAACGTTCTAGAACATAATATATATGAACCACGCGTAACACCTGTACAATGAAGCGTCGGTAGCTTAGTGGTTAAGGAGTCGAGTCGACCCTACGATCGAGAGGTCCCGGGTACGAATCCTGGCCATTACACTACCGACCTCAACCCACTCCTAACACAAGCAATTAAGCTTAGCTGTAGTGGTTAGGGGTAATATTAGTAATTTCGGTTACTAATATTCTTTATAAATAAAAACGATTTAGCTTAGTCGGAGGTTAATCAGAATACCAGATGTATGTTGGCCAAATTAATACTCTTATCAGTTTAAAAAAACAAAGATATAGAAAAAAAATAGACACTCTTTGAACACAATTAAATTGGGCTGTTGCGTTGTACAACTAATGCTGATTACCTATTAAAGACCTCCCTCTATAGACAATGACTTTTGTTCCTATATAAATATTCATGAATCTGTGGACAAAGTACCAGTCAGCATCAAAAGTAAATTAACTAAACTGTCGTGTAGTTTCGAATCCTCAGAATTCAAAACAATTGTATTTTGCATTCAATCTCGTATTTAATAGGAGGTTTTAAGTGATTTTAGATAGTGATCCCACTCATATATTTCCTCAACATTCGCTATTGGATACATAATGATGATGTGGGAGCAGGCAGCCATTTTGTAATGTGAGGTGAGAATTAAGATGGTGCCGAGGTTCTCATTAGCACGGCCGCTCACTAATTGCAACCCTATTCGACATAACTTGGAGCTCAAAAATGATTCTATTTATTTTATTCATAATTTATTCACATTCTTTACATCAAATAATGTGATATATTTTTTTACTAACGTAAATAATGTTTTTTAATGTTCAAAGACGTTTCAGAGCGGTACAAGTTACTTCACTTAATTTACTTTTGAGTCTTTTGAAGGAATGATAAATGAAAGTCTAAATCTTTTTACCAAAGAAAAGTAGTTTTTGTATTTCATATTGTTTTCTAACTTATTGAGCAGTTGTCAGTATTTCAAACAAACCATTAACAGAGGAATATATCCCGACTCTGAATAATTTATTTGTGGAACACACGAATATTAGGATACTTACGTCCAGTTTTTATGTTTATTGATTTCAAACGACTTCCCTGAGTCCCTGTGACCAGGGCCTGTATAATCCGCGTTGAAGGTATAATCCATAATCACGTATACTTTCTAAACCCATACTCGTGTATATGTTATCCGGGGACATTTTTCGTCACTCTCTCTAAATGAGTCCCACACCTGTTCCACGTGCCTCTGTGCCCTCTTCTGTTCGTGGCGTATCTGGCTCATAATCTTAGACTATGAGAACACATAAATTTTTTATTGGATTGAAATTTGGACTTTTAGCCAGAAACGCAATTTCAATGGTTTAATTTTGGTCGTTCTGGAACCAAGCTTGGTATCTTCGGAATTTGAGAACAGGGTTGTTGTTATGGATGACTTTTATAGGTCCCGGAAAGTGTATTTGTGCCGTTGGAAGTAGTGTATCTTGTAGTATTTCTACTGTTTAACCGGCGAGATATTTTGACTAACTACCTGACACCTACAGCACTCATCCACCCCCAAAACTCCAAAGTTACACGACCGCTGGTGCTATTTGGTATATTTTGCTGTCTGTATACCTAAGTCACCATTTAATGGCCATAGAGAGAGACGTCCATCTTCTGATGATTTAAATGCTTTTTCATCAAAAAATCACGTGAGAAAAATCGATGTTTAAAAAGCTTTCCGCAAAGTGCAGGCGAGACATTTTGTGCTGAGCCGTTAAAGGCAACCTCCTAGCAGGCACTCGGGCCAACCTATTTTCGTAATTTTGGATTAGCTGTCAATCCTTTTCACGTGTAGTTTTTCTTAGCCTACCAGAGCTTTTAACTTTTTGAACAGAACCTTCAGTCTCAGCGTCCATAAGTAAACGGTAGTTCGCTGTGAAGAAAAAAGAAAGACAAAGCACAATTCTTCGTACATAAAATATGAATATGTTTTCTTAACAATAGAATAATAAATACAAAAGCAGTAACGCCTAGTTATATAACTTCTGGCATATTAAATAGTAAGTAATGCAAAGAATTTTGGAGTTCTGTGTGCATTACCATAATATTACTGAATTATTAATATATTATGTAATTTTAATATATAATTCACCCAAAAAAGAATATATCGCTTTAAAAACAAAAGCTTATAATTAACTGTTATCCATGGTCATATGAAGCCATTCGAAGCCTGTTAACATGCATTTAACGGCAGACTATGTCGCCGTACTGTTATGCACACCTATGATGGTCGATATTATAAGTATTTACTCTTTAATAGGAATTCTGACATCATCTAACCCATAGAATATCGACAGACTGAAGGAGACTATACTTGCAATTAATAAGGATAGACAATATAGTTAGTTATACACTTACAGAAACTTCCATAAGTAGCGCAATTTCGGTAATCGAGATTCCACTTTTACGAATCGAAATTATCAGATGAATAACAAAATTATGTAAGATGCTTAAATAATTCATAAAAACATTCTGGAAATGGTTACCACTTGACAACACCAGATAACAATAAATTACAATTTAACTTGCATTAATTTCAAAACGTATTTATAGCAAAACTGATTGGAAATATTTTATTTAAAATATTCTCATAATTTGACATAATTGTATGATTAATTATCCTAATATCTGGTGTTTCCAATTAGTCTAACTGATTTACTCATTCTAAAACGTATTTTTTATATAATAAATAAAACGTATAACTAATAAGTACAACAGAATAACCTGAACAATGTATCTGTTATAAGAAAGTTCATCAACTTTTGTAACATATATGTAATAGATTTAGATCGGAAAAAGAGAACATCTAGGACGGGACTTGAACCCGCGACCAGTCCCTTACAGGGGGAACGCTCTGACCAGCTGAGCCACCTAGACACGTGCCAGATATTCGAAATTCTCCGATATATTATATACGTCTAAATCTATAGGAAAAGTAAGCATACAAATTGCTAAAAAAATTAATTGGACATATATCTAAGTAGTGCAATATCATTTTACCTGAACACGTAAACTCAACTAAAGTCTGTGTACGTTATGCCAATATGTAAATGATTGACTATTGTTATTTATTATACTTAAGTGGTGCAACAAAACTACCTGAACACTTAAACACGACTAAAGTCCGTGCACGTATTGTACGTCCGTTAAGTTAACCGAATTTTGTAATAGTACCATACCATACCATACCAATAGTAGTAATCGGCGAATAAAATCAAAAACACTGAACACAGTGTTTTTGATTTTATTCGCCGATTCTGTAAACTTACGATGGTCACCCTGTTATGTGGCCGGTGGCGAATAACGACTTTTGGCGAATAAGGTGTATATGAGATTTGGAGTGTTGTACACGTTCATTTACTTTGGGCGGTGACTGTACCAACACAACAAACTAAAAAAATCGAGAATTAACTGTACGTATCCCGCGAAATATGAAAAGTCACCTTACTTATTGAGGACATATCATATATAAAAAATCTAGGACATTCTACACAGCGCTATCTAGACCCAAAGTAAGCATAGCTTAACT
Source organism: Cybosia mesomella (assembly GCA_946251805.1). Taxonomy (NCBI): domain Eukaryota; kingdom Metazoa; phylum Arthropoda; class Insecta; order Lepidoptera; family Erebidae; genus Cybosia; species Cybosia mesomella. The sequence continues at coordinate 27,753,666 of OX276400.1, read as the reverse complement.
GGCTTGTATCATGGGTTCTAGAATGCGGACACTTGTACTATACTTAAATACATATATTATAATGCATAAAACCTCAGAACCCTTTATATAGCATAGGAAAGTGCCTCAGGTGTCTGCTGGGTTTTAATATTCAGCTCCAATTAATGTTATTAACCTCAATAACTCCGCATCGCGGCTATTGTGTTCTGTTACCAAAATAATAATAGCGCTGGCAGCCTCTTGTATTATTCATATCGTGGACTGTTTTTCGATCGACGCCAATCTGTTGACACAGCTATTAAAATTCTACGTACTTTGATTCTGGAATCGATTTCGTGCTTACCTGTGAAAAAATAGACAATACGTTAATACACATACCCTCTTTTGGTATTATCGGACTTCGGACGGATAATTTACACAAATGTTACACATTAAAATAAAATTATATTCGCAATCTAAATTTTTTTATTTTTTTTATTGTATAAAATAAAACCAAATTACTCACGAATAGAATTCGTTAAAAATTGTTTTATTTCAATATCCTCTTTTACTTACAAAAAATATGAGTCACACTTTTTATGAGTACGCTGATCCAATTGAAGATGTATTGAAAAAAGGCCAAGTTAAAAGCACTTGAAACCGATGGGCTTGCTTGAAAGGTTTAGAGACAGTAGCGGAAGCTCGTGAAGTGTATAAGGACAGAAGCAGATGGCAAACTGTTGTCTCGACTATTTTATTTTTTTACTATTTTATTAATTTAAATATTTGTATCTTTCCTTTCCACGTATTCGGCCTCACTTCGATATTGGGAGCCCAAGCCAATCTAATCAAATGGCAGTCGCTGCCGTAAAAGTCAAAATAAACCAAGTTTTGTAAAGGACCTACAAGTAAACCGTAGATGCGTACGGCGTAGACATTCGTAGACTATGGGAAAGAGGCGTGACTGTATCTTTGAGTGTGTCATTCATGAGTCATAGGTAACATTCTAACAATAACTGTGAAGGCTTGAGTCTTAAATGAAATTATAAAGATTTTTACGATTGGTGCAGCTGCGCTGCGGGAAAAAATGGCGCGTAAATGTAGTGCCAGCATTCGCTCGAGTCTCGAGTATAACAGTAAACTGCCGGCGAGTGGCATTCGAGTGAACAGTAATCACTTGCTGATCGGAGCGCCATTCACAATATGTCGAGTGCCGTCATTCCGATATTTCCTATGTTCGAAATTTGTGTTCTGATTCGAAGCTGCCTCTTTTCTTCTTCTTTTTTTCTTGGATGGCAATGTATCAACCCAATTTAGGGGACATTCTTGCCAGTATCAAGTTGGAAATTACTCGATTGTCAATCGGCCTATTTAAAAAAAAATGCAATTTAAAAATAGAATGTAGAACTAGAGATGCGATGCAGTTAGCCGATCGCAAGAAAATTGAGCTGAGTGAGCATTTATTTTTTTATTTCAAAATCTGAAAAATTCAATTTTTGCGCGCGCGAATTTTTCCATTAGTTTCAATGGTAAATTTGTTTTTCGGTGATAATTCCTCAATGGTATGTCCGATTTTTAATTTTATGGTCTCAAAACATGCCCCTAGATTGTCGTTATGACCATGCCAAATTTGGTTGAAATCAGATTTGTGGTTGCAAAGGAGTATCGGAGTTTGTAAGCGGCTATCCCAAGTATAAGAAAAAAAGAATGTAATAACATGGATTGAAAATCACTTAAATTGTGTAGCAGTGCAAATATTTGTATATACATGGATATATCTATTTGCATAAGTTTGGATAGGGGTGTTTCTGTGTTTAATTTTTTTTTAAGGGATATTAGTCTTGGTAACCGAAAGTAAAATAAAAATGTATGTATTGACAAAAAAAAGTGTAAAGCATTTAAGGGACTTGTAACTAAGTTATAACCGAGTAGGTTAGCACATTGAAACGCTAAGCTAATATTAGCCATGTTAATCTGAGGATGGCTGATCAAGGTTCAGGTTTGGGCAAAGTGTGTTCTTAGTATTCAGTAATATTCTTCCTGTTAGAAAATTTTCTGTATAATTCTTAAGCCACGGTAACCGCTTATCCTTAGGTAGACCTTGTGCTTGTATGCTACCTTACTAGTACACAAAAATATTTCGGAGAAAATGATGCTATTCGCCGTCGCGGTGTATAAGTCAGTTTTACTTACAAGGCTCTCCAATAGATGTTTTACACCAAAAATAATTTTACGATATAAAACTACATAAATACCTACATGTGTACCTCTGCGGGTTGCACTGTAAACAGCCCGTATAATCGCCCGTGTACTGAACAAAAGGCGAGTAACAAAAGCTAGCCTTGGGTCAACAGGGTTGAGCGTCGAGCTACGCCCGGATGTCGAGCTTGTATCGGGCAAACCTCCACTTGCGCTGAATGAAAGCGGGCAGTCGGATTATATGGATATTGTTGGAGTTTGTAACTTTATGTTGTGCGTGTAAAGTACCCTGTAAGCTGTATAAATCCTTATAGATCAAAGTGTACTTCCTGTCTGTACCCAGGCTAAATTAAAAGTTGCATTCGCTATCACTACATATTATAAAACAAAGTCCTCCATCGAGTCTGTCTATTTGTTCGCGATAAACTCGAAAACTATAACACTGATTTACATGTTGTTTTCACCAATGGATAGAGTGGTTCTTCAGGAAGGTTTATGTACATAATTTGTCAAGATTTTTAGCTACAATAAATGATATTTGTTAGAGGTGTTGGAAAAAAATAAGCCGTCTGGGAGCTAACTCATGGAGACATGGAAGGTGCAACTTGATCAAACAAGGTGGGAAAAAGCCACCATCGCGGTGGTGAGGACGGTCATGGAGGAGTGGTTATAGAGGTACCACAGTGACCTCTCCTACCGGATGTCCCAGATAATTACCGGACACGGGTGCTTCGGTAAGTGTCTGTGGCGCATCCACCGGTAGACAACGCCGCAGTGCCAGCACTGTGAGGATCCCGCCGAAGACAGCGGTCCGCACATTGGTGGAGTGCCCAGCATGGGCGAGTCAACGCCGGGATCTCATTGCGGTCCTTGGCGTGGACGGTTCCTCGCTGGAGACCATGTTGGGACTGGGACCACTTATTTGAATTTCAAAACTTAATTCTATTAAACTTAATTCTATTTGGCATAAAAATGTTAACTTTAAAGATATATCAGTAAGTGTGATGTGCGGAATAGGCATTATAATATTTATTGTCAGTCCGTAAAAATATGGCTATCGCCACACAAGTATAAATGAAATCAGCTTATTTGAATTTCGTATTATCTAACAACACGAGAGCACCAGTATGTAGACTTTGTCGAAGTTTTAACTGCCATAAGGCTTAAAAGTTATGTATGATTTAAATATATAATGCTTGCACCGTCGCAAAAAAAAAACCTCCGTCGAAACTCTGTAAAGCTCTCTCTGAAAGTTATAAATACCCTCGCCTAACAAGTGCGTGTTTGGTATGAGAAGAAATAATACATACAAGCACTTTTGTGTTAAGGGGTACGTCACACAACTCTGTGGTGTAAATGCGACAAAGGAGATTCAATTTGTGTCTCTCAATGTTATTTAAAAATGAAAACTAATTTTTATTTTTCAAAAAGCAACAACTAAAAACTGACAACGATAAAGTTGTTTTACATTTTATAGCATAATTAAAGCGGTAGCCTAGTGGTATGGGTAATGGACTGCTGAGACGAGGTCTCGGGTTCGATCCCAGGTTTTACCATGGCACACACTAATGACTTTTCGATGCTTTTCGAAGTTATGTGTGTATTTATCGCAGGTTTATAAGTGCCCGGTTAATGGCAATAGGCTCGCCACCTATTACATTGGGACCTAAACATAAACTGGCGAAATGTGGGTGCTAGCACCTCTGCCTACCCCTTCGGGGATATAGGCGTGAGTTTATGTTATGATGTTATGTTATGTAGCATAAATTAGCTTTCCGTAGATATCCGTTATCGCCAACAAGACTCTATTTTAAACTGCCGGACTTCCCGTATAAACTTCCAACGCCTATTTCACCCTCCTAGAGCTAAGTTTTTCAAAATATCAAATGTAACTGTAGTGTTACTACAGTTAAATTTGACCCTGACATACCATAAAGAGGTAAGTTCCCATTTTAAAAGTTGTGTCTTACATTTGACTACCACCATAGCTTAAGATCCCACTGTCACCAGAACTCACTTATTTTTACAAGGATAAAATGTATGGGATAAAGTAGTGTAGGTTTGTAACTTGAGTGTACGCGTATTTGCTAGCTTGTCCCGTCGGCTATTTGTCAGTAATCAGGAGCTAAAAGTAGGTGAAAATAGTACGCAGCTCACATAAATTTGCAGTGCTGAATTTTACGTAGCTGTTAGCAAATGTTGTTACAAATTCATTGTGAACATTTCCTACATCGTTCCGTCGTAACTTTTACCAGAACCCTGGAAGCTCCGAAAAAAGTATTTTCTTGAAAATTTGATCTTTCCTGAAGTTTGCCGTGTGTTATTGCTTCCCAAAATACGTTCCCTTAATATCGGCACTATCGAATGGTGTAATAATACAGAGTGTTGATTTTATATCAAAATCAATGGGTTTGATTCCTGGCTAGGAATATTGATTTTTCAAAACTCCAATGATGCATAGATTTCATCAAACTCGGGCCCGAGACTCCTTTGAGTACTTTTCGCTCATATATGGCCCAAAATCTCAGGACCGTCAGACATTACTAATTTTCTCAGAAATAAAATGTATGGGATAATGTAGTGTAGGTATACCTTGAGTGTATGCATATTTGCTGGCTTATCCCGGTGGCCATCAATCAATCAATTAGCCTATTGCAGTCCACTACTGGACATAGGCCTCTCCCATTGCCAACAATATTTTCTAAGGCCAACCTGCCTTAGAAAAAATTGTTAAAAATTAATTATGAACATTCCATTCTTTAGTTTTCATCAAACTTGGCAAACTTAAGGCAAGATCTAATTTTCAACAAAATTCTTTTTGGGAACTTCCAGGATTCTGGTAAAAGTTACCGCCGACGGAACAATGTTGTAAATGTTCATAATGAATTTTTAACAATATTTTTAACAAATACGCACTGTAAATTTAAGTGAGCCGCGTCCTATTTTTACCTACCTTTAGCACCTGATTACTGACAAATGGCCGCTGGGACAAGCTAGCAAATATGTATACACTCAAGATACATACCTGTACTACTTTACCCCATACATTTTATCCTTGCAAAAATAAGTGAGTTCTGGCGACAGTGGGTCTTGGACCACCACTACTATATTTTTCATTGAGCTGTAGAAAATAGCGAAACGTTTCAAAAGTTTCTCAACTATCACCGTTTTAGATAGTACTTCTTATGAAATGTACGTAAACACAACACTACATCTGCACTTCTGAGGCGTATGTACATGACAAACGTTGTATATCCTATTATGTCTGTGGTCATGACAGCCATTAAACAACCGAAGCTTGCGGTGGCACCATAGAGATACGAGACTCTTGGGTGGCCCCGACAACGCCGACCAACGCCGACAGCGGTGCGGAGGTGGTGGGTGGGGTGTCACTGCCCCATCCCTCGACCTTACAGCTTACTATGTAACTATTAGGAAGATTTTAACAAGAGCGACAAAGTGGAGAGCATTCATATTTAGGTCAATCTTAAACTATTATAAACTAGCGGATGCCTGCGGCTCCACCCGCGCTGAGGTCGGTTATTATTAGGTAGATTTCGATGAAATCGATCTACCTATTGGTTTCTTGACTACTGTCGAATTTTAAATAAATTTCTTCATAGGAGGTCTAGTTATGACCCCCTGAGTACGAAATGACCACTGGTCAAAAAGTTTATCTTTATATATAAAAATTAGTTGCTGTTCGTTAGTCCCGCTAAAACTCGAGAACGGCTGAACCGATTTGGCTAATTTTGGTCTTGAATTATTTGTGGAGGTCCAGAGAAGGTTTAAAAGGTGAATAAATATGGAAGTTGTTATCGATTGAGGCAGTACGAAGTCTGCTGGGTCAGCTAGTATATATATATATGTATGTATGTATGGTTCCACTTCCCAAAATTTGCGGCACTCTCACGGTCGCATTTTTGCCCCGATCGCTTTCAAACTGCGGTCAAAAATTGCTTGGGTGTAAACTTAGTTTAAGTTCGTGAACGGGTGGAATCCGGCCTAAGGGGACGGTAGGGCCTCACTTTTTGTGAAATCAGTTTTTCCTCAAAATTTCACGTTCCATGAAAGATATTCGAACCGTTCTAATTTTATCCCATAGTATACATGAATACCAACAACTAAACCTATAAGATTAAAACTTTAACTACTTTTACAACTTGTCACTGAGCTCGACCAGGTCCTGACCCGCATTTCCCAATGGGGGTCTGAGAACTTGGTCGAGTTCAATGCCAAGAAAACTCAAGCGTCCGCGTTCACAGCCAAAGTATCCTCCTTCCTTCCTCTCCCAACTCTTCAGAACACACCGCTACCACTGCAAGACCACCTTAACATGCTCGGAATGGACGTTCGCTGCAAACTGAACAATAAAAACTACATCGAGAGCGTCATCAAAACAGCTTCACGAAAACTCGGAGTTCTGAACAGGGTGAGACGGTTTTTCACGCCTGAGCAGCGGTGTCTTTTGTACAAGACACAAATTCGCCCCTGCGTGGAATACTGCTCTCATCTCTGGGACGGCTCCGCAAAGTACTTATTAGACGCTCTCGATAGATTGCAGCGGCGTGCCATCCGTATCATTGGGAGTCCAGCGATTACCAACAGCCTGGAACCTCTGCAGCTGCGTAGAGACATTGCCTCTCTGGCTGTATTTTACCGCCTCTACCACGGCGAGTGTTCTGACGAGCTCTTTCAACTGATCCCACCTTCTCCATTTCGATCCAGAACAACACGTGCTGGACTGCGATGCCATCCGCACACGGTGGAAACCATTCAGTCCCGAACTCAGCGGTTCGGTGCTTCCTTTCTTTGTCGCACGATAAAGAGCTGGAATGCTCTGCCCGCGCACGTGTTTCCTTCTTCTTACAATCCCGGGTTCTTCAAGCGGGGCGTGAAAAAGCATCTTTTGAGGCCGTCAAGGTAGGGGCTACCATTTTGGGATCGTCAGCATCTGGGATGGTGGCCCATATCTTCTGGACTTCACCCTAGCTTCTCACCATCCAGCGGGGTGCAGTCAATTGACGGAACAAATATATAAAAAAAAAAAAAAAAAAGTGGACGGGGGAAAAACCAAAATTTTTCGGGAATACAATCATAACTTCTAACTGGTGAATATTCTTGTTGTCGGAAACATTTTTAATCGATAGGCCATTTTTAAGTCTAAAATAAATGTCTGAAAAGTTTTTCGCTAAAAGTTACCGTTTTCGAGACAAAAAAAAATAACTGTTTAAAGTCCGTAGTTCTCTATATAAAATAATATTAATTGCTTCACGAAATCTACCTGTGCGTTCCCCCTGCGGGAACGGATTTTTTTATTCATACCTCTGGATTTTAAGTCTGACCAAGCCTTTTCTAATCGCATCCATGGCGAACAAACAGTCAAAAAGACAAGAATTCCAAACAAAATATTTTTGTGTTCAGAATCGTTCATTTCACATAATCAAAGTGTTTTATATGATTATCTGGCATGTACAGACACAACTGCAATTTTAAAAACTAGTGGGGCGGAAATTACACAGTGATTGTCAAACTTCGGGCCAAACTTAGATATTTTTGTTGCAGTATTTTTATTCAACCTTAGGCTTTATGCATATTATTCGACGCGTCTTTATATATTGAGCAATAAATATAAGAAAATGAAATCAAATCAAACCACTTCGACGTCAAAAAAAAAAAAAAAAAATTTTTTAGGGACAATTTGTATGGTAAGTACCCGAAACCTTGAACGTACAAACCCCAAAATCAAATCAGTTCTTCCCATTAACCAAACAAGATGATTGACGAAAGAAATTTTTAAATCGGATAAGTGGTTCCTGAGTTATTGCGTAAACCAGACAGACCAACAGACAGACCGACACAAAAATTTTTTTTCCTTAATTAGACTTAGAATCATGTGAAACGTCGAGAAAGTGATAAAAAGTGGGTGTAAGATTTTGATTTTTTTTGCGTGATTTTAAGACTTCGGTGTCCACCTGGTTGGTGGCCCGAAGTAATAGTATAGATAGATAGCTGTTGTATTTTTGTTTATTAGTTAATTATCGGACCCATCCCAATTCTGCAAGGGAAAATATCGTAAAAAAAATTCTAAAACCCGATGGTAGTGACACGTACCGGGTCCAATAATTAAGAATAAACTAACTCTCAAATTTAAAATGATTAATATTGCCCCTTCCCGTGAACCCATCGAAATACAAAGTAATTATAAACACTCTTGGGTCGAACAGTCAAAACACAAAGTAAGTGTAAACACTCTTGGGTCGAACTGTCATAATTTCAAGTCTACCTTTTTCAGTTTTTTCATCGACTACTTTTGCGGTTTTGCATACATGCGTCATCTGTATTGCGATTTCCTGAAGTTTGTACTTTATAGATCGAGGTTTTATTAGTAGGTATGTTGGTTTTTCCGGGGGCGACTGCCGTCTAACCTCCCAACCCTAAGAGGAAAGCCTGCGCCAGAACTTCGTTCGTTGTTGAGCAGGTTTACCGACTTACAGGTGAGGTTTGCTTTGGGCCTCAAGGATGTTGCTAGGACCCTTTAAACACACTCTTGCGTAAAGATGCAACGTCCTGTCAAAATGTCAAGTCAATTCATGGACTACTACGTACATGGTGTTGCATACATTAAAAATTAAGAAATTGCAACCAATATAGGTCATCTAACTAAAAACAAGAACAAAAAATTATAAACTGTAAACTACAAGATGTTAGATTTTAGCTTCAGATGAGATAAAAAAATCACCGCGAAACTGGGTCACTGAAAAAATATCGCGGTCACAGCATCTTGAGAGAAGCAGCGGTATCGAAGACAGCGCATTGTGTACGGGCATCCCTCGTTTTGTTTAGCACTTCAGGCTGAAGAGCTCTTACTAACTGTCAAAGGAACGACCTACCTTCTAGGGGCAGAAAATTAGGAATTATAAAAGTATAAGAAAGTCACGTGACTATAAATATGATTTTTTTACATGAATAAATTATTTTTTTAATAAGTAGCGCTTTCGCTTGACAGATGGCGTTGACTGCAGTTTTTACGGATATTATCCGACGTTATTGTAAAGACTAAAAGCTCTAAATGTCAATGTGTAGCGTTTCAGTTTAAACTGTGTTAAACACTTCAACGAACATTATATTATTTATATATTATATCATTTATGTAATTAAACTATTAAGGTGTGAACTGAATTAATTAGCTATTCTTATTAGAAGCGTCAGTAGCTTAGTAATTTATAACTTGGCCTTACGATCGAGAGGTTCCGGGATTCAATCCTGACCATTAAACTACCGACAAAAACCTACTCCTGACACAAGCAATTTAGCTTAGCTGAAAGGGTTAAGGGTAATACTAGTAAATGCCCAATAGAGCATCATTTCAATTTATTTTCTTTAATATTTAAATAAATGATATAAACCACAGCCTAGTCACCCAGAATAAACTTGTTAGAAAACGATTTATTGCCCAAAAACCAATTTATTTATTTGCTTGAGGCGCCCTCTTAAATACAGAATGTTCAGCATGGTCGCTGATAGAGAAATCATTCTGACATTACTCATACCGCCCTATTTCTAGGTCGTTTAGTCAAGTTTCTGTAATGGAACGTAATTTAATATGAATAATGTGCGTAAAATGGAACGCATCCTTCAGTGTCCACAGATTAAGTTAAGACCACAGTTAAGTAAGATTATAACTGGTTTTATAAATTAAACAATATCAGTTTCCTCAAACTATTATTTTATTTTAAACAAGCCTCTAATACAGTTTCTAGGTCCAAAACTAAACAAGTATGCTTTAGTAGTCTCTAGTGGTCAAGTTATGGTATAAAGTGACCTCCGAACTAAATGGTAACTGACAGTTTGACAGCGGTTTGGCGGGCGAAAGTGACGGTTTGTCTAGTTGAATGCAGAGAGTTTAAACTGACACTTGACACTGTTTCGGTGAGCAGGCGTATCAAGCACAGAATATATAGTATGTGTATCAAGGTTTAAACAAAAGTTGATGGCAGAGAGTGTAATATAAAATAGTTATGCTAAAATGGCGATCACATAGATAAATAATAATAAATAAATAAATATTCTACAACATTCTACACAGCGCTTTCTAGACACAAAATAAGCATAGTTTAACTAGCTTGTGTTATGGGTTTCAGAATGCGGATAAACATAATTAGATACTCTTTTTTTGTGAATACATACATATTATATATGTATAAACACCTAAACCAATGCAAATAGACATATTCATGCAAACAAATATTTGCACTGAGCGGGAATTGAACCCGCGCCCCCTGTCGTAGCAGTGGACTGCACCACCGCTACGCCACAGAGGCCGTCAATTATAATCCCATAATAATCATAAATGTGAAGATTTGGATGCATGGATGGATGTATGGATAGATATTTGTTACTCAATAAGCCAGAACGGCTGAAACAATCTGGCTGAAACTTGGTACAGGGATAGATGATAGTCTGGAATGAGAAATATGCTACTTTTTATCCCTGCAATATGTTCCTATGGGAAGCGGGAACGGAAGCGAAATACCACGCGGGTGGAGCTGCGGGCAACAGCTAGTTAATCTTTATAAATAAAAATGAATCGCTAAATTTGTTGCTAAGTGCAAAACTTGAGAACAGCTCGACCGATTTGGATGTTTTTTTTTGTGTTGGTTATTGTCAGGGCAAGGTTTATATGAAAGTAAATTTTGCAAAATAATTGTTTTATTTGACATTGATGAAATTGTAGCAGAAACCGTCATTAAAAAGACGTCGAAGAGTTCAAATAAAAACTTGTGTTAAAACGTTTCGTCGAACACTGCGGTCGACATCTTCAGTGGTACAGGTTCAGTCGCCGACGAGTGCGTACAACTCTCCTCGGCGGCGCCTTCTCAGCGACTTTAATTCAAATTATATTGGGAAATATTACAAAGCCCATGAAGAAATAATTTCCCGTGATCCACTCAGGCGGACTACGCAGGTAGACCACGGGTAATCTTTCAGATGTAGTGAAATATAGTGATTAAAGGAAAATCTGTGTTCTCTAAAATAAAAAAATATGTCTATAATAGGCATCCACATCTACTCCCTGAGTGTAACTGATAATTTTATCTGTTTTGTCTCGACTCCGCTATAAAATTTTATGTTGGCCCTCGCCTTAAAATGGTTATGTGTTTGGATGGATCATAAAATATTTTATGAAATTATAAAAGTAAATTGAATATCTTAGGTGTGTACCCATAAATTTCAATTGGTTCAAAGTTGAAAGGTAACTTACTAAGCGAACTCAGAGTATATTATATTTAGATGGTAAATTTTGTACTGTCGATTTTGCCAGTAGCATATTAAAAAAAGCGGCCAAGTGCGAGTCGGACTCGTCCATGAAGGGTTCCGTAGCAGCAAGTAACATAATAATGATTTTTTTAAATGTTTATATTTATGTTGATTGAATGAAAGGTAAATTGCGGTTTACGATTTATGATTTATTAAAAAAAAACTACTTACTAGATCTCGTTCAAACCAATTATCGGTGGAAGTTTACATAGTAATGTACATACATCATATATTTTTTTTAGTCTTATCATTCTCATTCATAGAAGTTACAGGGGGGGGGACACACATTTTCCCACTTTGGAAGTGTCTCTCTTGCAAACTGTTCAGTTTAGAAAAAAATGATATTATAAACCTTTTTGAAGACCTACCCATAGATACTACACACGTATGGATTTAATGAAAAAAATATTTTTGAGTTTCAGTTCTAAGTATGGGGAGCCCGAAAATTTAATGTATTTTTCTATTTTTGTGTGAAAATCTTAATGTGGTTCACAGAATACATCTACTTACCAAGTTTCAACAGCATAGTTCTTATAGTTTCGGAAAAAAGTGGCTGTGACATACGGACGGACAGACAGACAGACATGACGAATCTATAAGGGTTCCGTTTTTTGCCATTTGGCAACGGAACCCTAATAAACTGTTTATTTGATTTCTTGATGTTTTTATTACAATGGCTTTTCATACGGTATTTCTGTATGTATTTATGGCCTCTATTGAAATATCTTTATGATGATTAAAACCTTGATGAATGGTACGAATTATTCAACTGTTCAATGTCCACAATGATTGATGAGTGCGCTGGTAGTCTACCCTTCACATTTGACTTAACTGCAACTCTGTAAGTCACATTAATCATTTGTTTGACTCTGAGGACCAAAACGCACATACTACTTCTCCCAAACAACGATTTATTTGCTTCGGAGCCCAGACCTAGTTGCGTCAACAAATCGCTTTTTAGTCGTTCATTGTAGCGACTGAATATTCCAATGCTAGTCGCACTTGCCTCTCCACTTATTTATCGCTCGTTAACACCGTTACTAAATCACACAATTTAGATACAACCACTGAAGGTGGAAAACCGATAAAACGCGATGCAGTCGCAAAAGTAAATGTACTGTGAGCGTGAAAATTTTTACTCGTAACCCCGACGCTGCTATGATCAAGCTATGAACGTATCATCTGACTTTCACTCATGAAACACATTTCGTTTCTAAAAGTAGAGATTTGTAAGAATACGTTTAGGCAACTGCCATCGGTACTAGCTTAACACATTGCAAGCTAGCTTGGCTCTAAAACTTCAGATAAAATAATATAATAAAATTTTTAAGTTGATTAATTTGTCCCTTGAAGATAACAAAAATAATAAATAAGGATACATCAATAATTATGACTTATTAATTTATTTTAATTTTAACTTCAAAACGCAGTCTACCGAAGAGCGTTTTCACTTAAGCGTTTTAGCCACACAACTCTAGCATTTCTGAGTCGCGCTGGGTATACATAGATATTTAAATAGCACGAAAGCAGCGCTGCGTCCAAGTGGTAGCTGATTGCTACACACAGAAATGAGTCAAACGCGCGACTGTGTAGTGCGACCGGGCCGCTCTAATGTGAAGGGTTTCAGCAGGCTTGCAGCGCTGCAGTGACGCAACTAAAACTAACTATATTATCTGAAACTGCTCAGGTGCTCTAAACCCGTATAATCCCATATGGCTCATGTCTAACCTAGATATCCTTAGTAAACCCTTTTTCTAACCCTGCTCCAATTTCATTTATTAAAATAATGATCTCTAATTATGATGTACGCCCAGGTACGGTCATTATTCTTATGGATATGCGTTACGGTATGGTAATGACAAAACAGGGAGAATTAATGTCAAGTTTTAAACGAGCCATTAGAACGCAACCCTGGGGTTATCCTTTCGAGGGCTTACCCGGGGTGCCCGGCAACGGACACTTGGGGAGGACACCGTGCGGTTTTAGTCGATACACGACATAGCCACCCCCGCTGGCCGGCGGAGGGGTATCCGAAGGGACTTCCGCACGTAAAAAAAAAGCCATTAGAACGCAGTCTTTCTTAAGGAGTAAAAACAACTATCTCATATTAAAAAGAGGTGGTTACAGCACTGGCGCTTAGAAATGATCACTCAAAGCGAGGTTAACCGCCTCCCTACGAGGAAAACTCTCTTGGCTCTGGTGCAGGTTTTCCTCTCATGGATAGGAAGTCAGACGGCAGTCTCTCCCATAAAAACCGTAGAAGCCAAAGGAAAAGGAGACGAAGGAGTAAGCGGACTCCGGGCTCCATGGAGGAAGCCTCGGTTGCAACGCTAAAATGATGATAAAATAAGCAATAATTAATGAAGCATTTGTAGGTGGTAGAGTCAAGCAACAGTCATTTTGGCCGTTGCATGAATGGGCCGACTCGACCGGGGAGCACCACCCTCTCACAGAATATCGACGCCAAGTAACAGTATTTGAACTGTTGCGTTCCGTTTGGTGAGTGAGAGTGCCGGAGCCCAAACTCCTTTCCCATCCTCTCCCAAACTCCTTTCCCATCCCCTCCCAAACTCCTTTCCCATCCCCTTTCCTTTACAGGGTCAGCAGCGCGAGTGTGACGCCACTGGTATTGCACACGTCCATAGGCCGCGGTAACCGCTTCCCATCAGGTGGGCCGTGTGCTTGTCTGCCACCTTAGTGGTATAAAAAATAAAATGAGTAGTACTTTCCCGGTTGACCTATAAACTTTTATTGATTACGAGTTAGCGGGGCGAGCGTACCAAAATGAAATATTGCTTAGGAATAAGTTTACTTTATTTATAAACTTCCCAACTTTCGGAGTCGCTTCTAAAGCCTTTTACGGACTAAGCGTTCCAATGTAGGCGTTAGCGTTGAGCAAGCGTGTCGACACCCGTCTGTACACGTATTAACATCTTAGATTACGCCTACATTGGAACGCTTAGTTCGTACAAGATTTAAGACTTCTGCACGAGCAAGGAAAAAAAAGGTAACTTCGTATCAAAATTATAAAGTTGCTGCTTTGAGGCTCAATGTTTTGTGTTATGGGAGATTTCATTCCATAAAAAACATCATATCTTTAAAAAAAATATTTACCTATTGTTCATTGAAATTGTATCTAAGAACCTAATGTACATTTTATAATAATACTAGCTGCCCTGCTGCTATAATAGCAGCTTACCCGTGGACTTTCCAAAATTTTTATTTCATGTCCTGACAATAATGAACACAAGAATAGTATTTATCCACTTTGGTGCAATCGTTCGGAAGTTATGCGCGTACATACATTTCGGCAAATAAAAATGAATGTTTTATTTATATAGATAATGAACTGTGAAGTATTCTTATAAGAAATAGTTTTAAAATAATCTGATTTTGAAAATTCAATTTCTCGAGTCGCACAAAACGCTCTACATTAAAAATCTTGCGTAGAAATTACAACTATGTAGTGTGTAGTGGAAATGTATGTAGTGCAAAATAATATCACATTTATGTTGACTTAATTTGATTGTTTATATTTTGACCTATTTTGGGAACTATATATAATGAAAAATCATAGTTTCAGTTCAGTAAGGCAATTTTACAATGCATACTTTTTCAGAAAAAAACTAAAAAATTAAGCAGTATGGGTAAGAATCTGACGCCATGTCAACATCCCTATTCATAAAAGTATAAGGTTAGTCTGAATTGCAGAGACCATAGGTAATTAACTAACTAAAAATGAACAAAAAAAAAACAAAAAAAAAACAAAAGAAAAACTAAAATTAATTAACTATGAGCACTAGCTCAGATTACATAAAATGTCTGAGAGTTGCCGCTAGTGAACATATTTTTTCGGTCAAAATATACAGTTCTCGCAGATTATTAATTAACGCGTAGGAATTCGTAAAGGTTTCGCATAATATATAACAAGGGTTATTAGGGTCAAATAGCCCCCAACTGTAAACAGCAGCTCACAAACTTCAATAGTGAAAAGAAAGTAGGGATCTTCAAATTTTAATAGGTTGCCGTGTATCCCAGATTTTAAAATTTAGAACATAGTGGCCTCGTTGACTTCATTACTCCCATGTATTTGAAATCTATCAACTTATGAGTGCACTGAACTTGAGTCCATGTCTAGTCCACCATTGGCAGTTAGTGTAATGGTATTGTGGATAAGTGAAGAAGCAGTGCAACTTTGTCGGACTGTGATTATAATAATGATTCGATTTCGACATCTCGACAAACTCTTCTAATATTCACAATTTCCCTTACGCTTATCCACTTTAGTCTAGATCCATTATGGCAATAAGCATGTCATTCCAGTCTTACTCAAAATCGGAAACATAAAAGGGTTAATACGATCACAATTATAAATTATTTTTCCTATTCTTTATTAAATTTTTAATTTTGGAATACGGCAAGAAGGACACAGAAAAATAAACTTCATAATATCACGCCCCTTATTTTTAGTCGGAACAAGTTTCGTCACACCTCGGCCCAATATAGCTTTCGAATGATTAAACTTTTATCTATACGCCTGTCAGATGCTCTGATGGTGCAATAAAATTCGTATATGAGCCTCCCTTACCTCCTCCTCCTTCCTTCGACCCCTCTTTCGGTATTCCATCCCATATACACCGAGTAACCCTCATTTGTGTTCCGGAAATAAACCGAGACGCCATCCCGGATTGCTACATCGTGAGCTTCCTTTTACCGACCGTTTTCTTGTCTTTTATACATGTTTATGTTACTAGAAACCTTTTTTATGAGTACATAATACATATATTTTAGTCACACCTGTAATCCTAGAAACGGTGGACAGATGTATATTATATACCCATATAAATTTGAATTACCGTTGTGATGATTTGTGATTTCGGTCTGTACACATGAATGATATATTTGTTTATAAAATTATCATTCATTCATTCATAACATGAACGCTAAAAAAGGGTTGTATCTAAAGAATCCTCTAAATAATATTTTATATGATTATAAAAACTAGTGAGTTCAAGTTATCCCAGAGTAAGTTGCAGCGATTTACAAAATAAACTATAAAGATGAAATGAATTAATAGTAATACTACGGTAGTTATATCTATAGATATCATTACCGTGGTAATACTGTTGTTTGTTTTAGTATTTAAAAAGCGGCCAAGTGCGAGCAGCAAAATAATAATGCTTTTTTTATTTGAGTTGATTGAATGAAAGGTAAATTGCGGTTTACGACATACAACATCCGTTTTTTGCCATTTGGCAACGGAACCCTACAAACCAGTCAAGTGCGAGTCTGGCTCGCGCACGAAGGGTTCCGTACAAAACTGAATTGACGGTCGAATTTAATGTTGTCGAAATGTGCTGCATAGATGACCTTATATTATTAGGATATATATAGGATTATTAGGATTTATATGTGTATGAATTAATAAATAAAATAAGTACATAATACCAACACCAAATTTATACAAATTTAACTTATAATCATTTAATGATATGATTACTGCTTATTTACAACATAAGCCCGTTCATTACTGGGGATTGATGACATAATAAACAAGCATTATACATACGAACATATTTAAGCCTACAGCTTTCAAAAGCCTCATTTGGTACAACATATTAACAACACGGCCAAGATGAAAAGCCTTACTAATTAGCTAAATATTACATTAATCTTGTCAAAGCAAAAGATTAGAAGGTTTCTGAATTCGGTGGGTTTATCAAAGATCTTTTTAGACGTCTTTAGGAGCGGCCAACCGGTTATCATTTTCATACAAGCGCTCGTATAAATTATGGCATTCTAACACGTTTATCTTTGATTTTTTTGAAGTAATAGGTACTTTGTGTACTATCTAAATATATAAAACAAAGTCGTGTTAGTGATGACCGGGATAAACTCAAGAACGGGTGGAACGATTTTCATGATCTTTGATTTTTTAAATTAGTCTCCCCCTAAACTGTGGCATTTTTGTCAGACTCGAACCGACCAAAACTTCACGCCGTCTCGGGTCTTTAATACCGGGGTGCAAGGAGACATTCACGAAATATATTCAGCTGATAAGGTAACCAACATAACTTGATTCTAAGGCGGAACGAAGTTTGCCCGATCAGCTAGTATTTATATATATCAAAATTTGGAAAAACAAATTCATAGATATTCATAAACTATAAAAATAAAAATAAACTTGACTATGAAAACCGTGTACATGTTATGGCGATTCTAAGTAACAAACATTTATCTCACAAACTTGTAATAAGATATTTCCAAAAACACGTATTTCTTTTATAAAATTTCTTGACGAGTGACCGACCGGCAAAGGCCTTATTAAAGAAGTCTGTACCTTATCGCCCTTTGGGCCAGAATCGTAACTTTTTTACGACAGACACCTAGATTAAAGGAGTTAGTATGCAAGATAGTATTATGTGTTGACAAAAGAAAGTTTTATTGATGTAGTTTCGTGGGATACTCTTCGTATGCTTTCTTTAAGCTAGGCTTGTAAAAGCACCTATCGGGTCTGTTAAACTGAGGACCTTTTAGAATTGATGGCATCTGGAATGGTGGTATTTACCTACTACGTAAGCATACATTGGTATATGCTCTGCGCGTTGGCCCTATGCATCATCATCGTCATAGAGTTGAGACCTCGGAGCCTGGGGTCCGTTTTCCGGCTTTTTCTCCTTCACCTCTCATGGTCTTGGCAGTCCTTTTTATTCGTGCGGAAATTCCCTCGGATACAAGCCCGCCGACCAGTGGGTGAGGTTATTTCGGACTCGATACGACTAAAACCGCACGCCGTCTCGGGTCTTCAGACGCCGAGAGTCTTGGGCATCTCCAGCCTTGAGAATTTACCCTATGCATATCAATACTATTCCCTCCAAGATCTTCAGAAACCAAGCCAACCTAACCCGCGAGACGGTACGCCTGCTGCTTAACTAGGCTATGACGCAGACTTTCTTCTCTATGAGAAGGAGGGTGTAAGAGGAGAAACCGTATTAGAGCGGATAAGCGCAAGCTTTGGATGTAGCCGGGATAGCCGATAGAATCATGGTGATTATTTCTTTGTTTTACAAGCTCAAAGCACAGCTCTTAAGTATCTTGTCTCTCATTAATGCATCATCTTTCTGTGACTTGAATAGTCGTCGTTTATTCACAAATGTATGAGTATTCTTCAGTGAGTCATATACGTTTATGAAAGTCAGTGGTGACACATTCCAAGAAATAATTGAAGCGTCACTGCTATTTGATTACTGGCACTATAGGGCAAGGAATATTGCGCGTCTGGTTTCGTTTCGTGCTCAGTGACCGGTACTAACTAAAAGTGAACGAATAGTTTTAATGCGTTCGTTTTACTTTGCACGATGAATATGGACGAAAGTTACTACGCTTACTGAATAATGGATAGAACTCTGGCCCAGGTTTTCCTCTAGACGTTGGAAGTTCAGACATCCATAAAAGTCGTATAGGCGAAAACACAAGGAGGATTAAGCGGACTCTGGACTCCGAAGTCTCAGATACAACCAGGCACAATTCGTCTGTTATGTTCGTAGAATATTTTGATCACTTTCTATAAAAACAATATTTGATCACATTCTAAGCAGTGAAATGCACACACAACCAGTACTTATAATATATTTCCCATTAGTCTACCACAACCTGTGATCCGTGTTCTCTCATATGACTGGTCTTGCTCAAGTGAAAGTCGGTATAAAATCAAATCATAACGCTTGGCCGACTGAGCAGGCATCAACGTGCCTTCCCTAGCCACATGGCGCCAACGTTCTGAAATAAAACAATCATTTACGTTTCGAAAGTGCATAAACTCACTCAACTTGAAAGTTAAGAGGTTCACCCTCTTTACTGGGAGGTTACAGGCCAGCTGCCTATACAATAGAATTAAGCAAGACTTCAGATTAAGTTTGTATAACTTATGCTATATATAACATGTCCACATTATTTAACATTCATGTTCTTATAACATTTGTTATATAACTTGATTCACTCACGCATATCGTTTACATCATCTAACGGATTCTCGCCAGAGCTTAATTTTCTTTTTTAATATATTTTTATTACAACGTTGAATCTTTACAAAGAAAATCTACTTAAGTTCTCTGTTATTTCTGCTGCAAATGTATAAGACGATCGTGTTAAATAACTATTTTATACTATAAATAACCTTTGTTACTGTCATGGTATGTAAGCTTTATTTTCAATGATATGGTCTGAAGTTTACGCGAATGTCACATATTAAAATGAAACTATTTTTAACGGATTCTATCGTGATTTTTTTGATGTTCTTTTCCAATGTTGTGTACTTGTTACCTATTTATATTGCTATGTATACTGGTATCAATGTGATCAGTTGTTGGTGGACCTAAATACATAAATATCTTCAACAATTCGAAAAACCTGTTAAATAACTTTTTTTATAAAATGTTTTGTTAAATAGTCTGGCTTTTACGCGAGCGACTGCCATCTGACCCCGAGAAACCTGCGTCAGAACCTCGTCGGTGTACCGGCTTGCAGTTGAGATTGGCTTGACCCCGAAGGTCTTGGGCCTCACAGACCGTTATATACACACATTATGCGGTCGTTATTAGGGTTCCCTACCACAAAAGGTACCAAAGGAAGAAATAAGATCACTCTCTTGTCCGTCTGTCTGTCCGTGTGTAACCACCGATTTTCTAAGGAACGGGTAGACCTAGCAAGTTCAAATTTATACCAGATACTGGGGTTCTTAGTCCCTATTAGGTGTATAAAAATCAAGGTCCTGAGTCAACGTTATAAAAAGATATGTGCAAATTTAGATTTTCGCGAAGACTTGTCAGCACCAAAAAATACATTAATTTTCAATATTTATTTTCCTTTTATTTGTACTGAAATACTTTGCTTTTAACCAAAATTGACAATTCTAGGTCATAAAAACCTATATGTTGTTCCCGTTGACTTAGAATCACGAAATTTGCCAAAAAGCAAAGTCTTACAGCACAAAAATAATACATATTACAGCAGAATAAAGGAAAATGTCCAAAAAATAAAAATAGTGAAAAAGTAATGTAAATTTTGGTACTTACAATTTTTTATAGAAGATGGTACGGAACCCTTCATAACGAGCCCGACTCGCATTTGGCCGATTTTTTATATTATATTACCATCATTATCATATCTCCAGACTTGTACCGTTAAAGTTTTCTATAAAACTTAACCGGTTTAATATTCTAACCTCTTTATGCAATGTAACATTTGTATTTCTCTCGACGACGGAAAAGTTAAACGAAGCCAATCACCGGTCTGATTCAGTTTCACACGGAGCAAGATTTCGTAAGTGTTACTAGGGAGCTGTATAATATGAATGAAATTAGATTTATGCGATAGTAAACCAGTACAAGTTGGAATATTTTTAGGGTTCCGTACCTTTTTTTTTTTTTTTTTTCGTGCGGAAATCCCTTCGGATACTCCCCAGCCGGTCAGCGGGGCCGGTTATGTCGGGCTTGAACCGACTAAAACCGCACG
This sequence comes from Cybosia mesomella, assembly GCA_946251805.1. NCBI lineage: Eukaryota > Metazoa > Arthropoda > Insecta > Lepidoptera > Erebidae > Cybosia > Cybosia mesomella. The sequence continues at coordinate 27,732,675 of OX276400.1, read as the reverse complement.
CCGTCTCGGGTCTACAGACGCCGCGGTGTAAGGTTGCCCATAGAGCATATCCCTCGCACCCCGACTGACTCTGGGCCATCTCCAGTTGCGAGATGACCCCCTCGGATTTGGGAACCACGGTGGCAGGTGGCCTCACCTCTCACCCCCAGGTCTGCGCTCATGGAGGACGGAGGTCGTTAAGCGACGCCTGCAAAAAGAAAAAACGGAACCCTTATAGGATCACTTCGTTGGACGGACAATGTCCGTCTGTCAAAATCCTTTTTCTCAGGAACGCGTGGAGGATCAAACTGAAATTTATATCTAATACTCAAGTCTACTGTCCCTTGGAGCTGTGAAAATATCAAACTTCTAAGAAAAAGCAATCAAAAGATACAGCCGTTTATGCCGCAAATTTCCGCAAATTTTCGAAACTCGCACGGGAATCAAATCCAGGGTACTTCCCGTGAACTTAGAATCTTGAAATTTGGTACGCAGTAACGTCTTATAGTACAGATAAAGGAAAAATTGCGAAAACCGGAAATTTTTAGTTACATCATATAATACAAAATATTTTTGGATATTTTAAAATTACTACTTCTTTTCTCATGAACGCGTAGAGGTAATAAATTGAAATTCATATCAAATACTCAGGTTTCAAATACAGGTTTGTATGGAACCCTCGGTGTGCGAGTCCGACCCGCACTTGGCCGGTTTTTTTTTTCATCACTATGGGACCTTATCAATTGTCTTACCAATCTGGCCGTAAAGTAAATGTAAAAGGATTATAATCATAGGTGTGAATTTGTAACCTAAATGCACAAAGCTATTTATTTTTATTTGTAAAACATGATGACAGAGCGTTCCAATGCACAAATTTTATATTTGTGCATTGGAACGCTGCCATCTATAATATTATAAAATTGTAAGTTAGGTTTGTCTTTACATTGGAGATAATTAGTAAAAAAACACTTGGGTTATGTTAAATGAACGACTCTGAACACAATTTTTTTTTTTGAGTTCGTCTTGGTTTTTTTTTCTATTAGAAAGGTCTTGGTTAGACTTAAAATCAGTCGTATGATTGAGCAGCGGGCAGTTTTTTTTTTGATACGTGTGGTATCTCCCACGAGCTTCACCCCATCGGTGACGACGATGGGGTGGGCGTGTCGGAATTGGACCAATTCAACCAACCTATTCTAGTCCACTGCTGGACATAGGTCTGCCCTTTTTTTTGTTTTTACGTGCGGAAATCCCTTCGGATACTCCTCCGCCGGCCAGCGGGGGTGGTTATGTCGTGTCTCGACTAAAACCGCACGGTGTCCTCCCCAAGTGTCCATTGCCGGGCACCCCGGGTAAGCCCTCGAAAGGGTTACCGGCGGACCTTAGCCGCCACCACGGCCTCGCCTGGTGAGGTCGGGTTTTATCCCGCGTCGGTGAGTTGGCAGGCGTGTGTAAGACACACACGACACGCATCAGCTAGTATATAATATAGACGAGCCAATACGTTTCCGGACGTAGTAACGTATCTTTAGACGTTCTCTTGGGAGCCTATTAGGCTCAGTTTACACTACCTTGAAAAGCAGGCGAAGTAACTTTAAACTGAAATTGTGTATTACATTTTGAACTTTAATGACATGCGCAGTACCTTGGCATTACCGTGTTATACGCGATTTCATCGTGCTAATAGAACATTTCCGTGGTGTTTAAATGTTTTGAACACCTCAGGAGTTCCCTTTCCGGTTGTCAAAAATTCTATAATCATGCATAACTTTTACGCGCAGGCGATACACGATACTATCTTTATGAAATTTCGTGCCTCTTACTAACGTCTTTCTCCCTGTGGGGTAGGCAGAGATCGCAGTCCGCCATTACTTCCGTTCTTACACACTTTACGAGCTTCCTCTACTGACATTAAACCTTTCATGCATGCCTGCATATTCTCGTTATCTTAATTGAAAATCATGAAACGCGTTAGTTTAAAAGATATATAGTATCTTATAAAACTTATTGGTATGACTCGTTCTGACAGACACTCAAGCACTTGAATATTTCTTACGACCCACTATTGGAAATACAATACAATGAATCAGCAGAGGTGAGAATTGATTACAAAATCTGGTGTTGTTACGCTACCCGTACTTGTCTCATATCTAATTTGAACGTTACTGACCGGTGATAAAGTACAATATCACACAAACTCGTTTTAAAACATCCCTTCGCTTTCCTTCCTTGACAATGTAAATTAAACCTTACAGTTTCGTAATTTATAAAAGTAATGGGCTGAAATCGCCATAGGATCCCTTAAGAGCGAGCTTACTCGAGAGCCCCTCAGACAGAGAAATAAGGAATCTTTTGTTGAATAAAGCTCATAATATATTAAATATTTGGTTGTGATATTAACGATCAAGAAATGGTGGCTATAAAATTTGAATAGAATATTACAATTGTTAGCGCGAAAAGATATATTTTTAAGATTGACGATAAAACGAAAATAGTTCTTTGATATGTTGTCCTTGTTCACTGCTTCTAGTACAATCAGAAGTGTTAAATTTTTTAATGACATTCAAATATCTTCATGCATTTTGGTAATAAAGTAACGCTTATGATTTATTGTTAACTGCTTCAATATATAATCGATATGGTATATGATTAACTGCGTCTATATAAGAAGCAGTTAATCATATACTGAAACCAATTTCGGTCCGTCCCGGCTTCGCACCGGAATATTACGTATTTTAGCCCATTAGGGAAAAATTTCCAAAAATTCTTACCTTTTGAATTATTACAACATAAAAGAATTTCAAGATTGTAGCCGCTTTAGACTCTGTACTGATGAATTAAGCAGGACTTTTAATCAATTCTGATTAATAAATCACTTTATTACTGTACAATCTGTGCATGTTATATCTAGATGTAAATGATGTCAGCAACGTTCTGTCACTGGAGACCATGCCGAGAGCCGTGGTCTCCGACGGGAGCAAGTGGCATGCTGCTACCTCTTTCTACGAGGTATAAATGCGCGCGTAAGAGACGGCGTAGAGCGAGCGGCGCTTAGGACTACAAACCTCCATGATCGGGGCCTAAAGATGGCAGTCGGTCGACTCGCCTTCCTTACAGAAGCAGGCCGTGGCGGAGGCGTGTCCTGTGTGCCCTACACACGCCTGCCAACTCAACGAAGCGGGATAAAACCCGACCCCACCAGGCGAGGCCGCTGTGGCGGCCAAAGTCCGCCGGCAACCCTGGGGTTATCCTTTCGAGGGCTTACCCGGGGTGCCCGGCAACGGACATTTGGGGAGGACACCGTGCGGTTTTAGTCGAGACACGACATAACCACCCCCGCTGGCCAGTGGGGGGGTATCCGAAGGGATTTCCGCACGTAAAAAAAAAAAAAAAGGGTGTAATGCTTACGCGCGGGTAATCCTGCATACACATTTGCATGTAATCAGTATTCAGTAATCTGTTTATTACGTAAACATAGATAATTTAAGGTGTTACATTAAAAAATATATGCTCTTGTATGCTCCGTCTGCAGGCATACGAAAAATACATTTAATTGGTCATATTATTTGAACGAAATTATAGACTAAAAAATAAAAAAAGCGGCCAAGTGCGAGTCGGACTCGCCCATTACGGGTTCCGTAGCAGAAACTAACATAATAGTGTTTCTTTTTAAATTTTTATATTTGAGTTGATTGAATGAAAGGTAAATTGCGGTTTACGATACTACTTACTAGATCTCGTTCAAACCAATTTTCGGTGGAAGTTTACATGGTAATGTACATCATATATATTTTTTAGTTTTATCATTCTCTTATTTTAGAAGTTACAGGGGGGGGGGACACACATTTTACCACTTTGGAAGTGTCTCTCGCGCAAACTATTCAGTTTAGAAAAAAATGATATTAGGAACCTCAACATCATTTTTGAAAACCTATCCACACAAGTATGGGTTTGATGAAAAAAAAATTTTGAGTTTCAGTTCTAAGTATGGGGAGCCCCCAAAATTTTTGTTTTTTTCTCTATTTTTGTGTGAAAATCTTAATGCGGTTCACAGAATACATCTACTTAACAAGTTTCAATAGCATAGTTCTTATAGTTTCGGAAAAAAGTGGCTGTGACATACGGACGGACAGACAGACAGACATGACGAATCTATAAGGGTTCCGTTTTTTGCCATTTGGCAACGGAACCCTAAAAATAAAATCAAATAAAATAAAAATACATTTAGGCTTTTACAAGGATGTTTTCTCATACGTGCCAATTCATGTTGAAGTATTTCTCGTGAGAAATTGTAAACATCTACGTCGAGATGTGTACAGTTTCCTACCTAGTATAATAAATGCGAAAGTGATTATGTTCGTTTGTTACTGAAACACATGAAAACTAACTGAATTTTTTGCATATAGGTAAAGTATGAATAGGTTCTTGTGGCCCAGGGAAACGTTAAATAGCCAGTTCAAACATTTCGCTTCTCTTTCAATAAATACAACATGTAATGAAATGACATTTCATTAAATTGAATTTGCCGCTACGCACGTGTATTAGGTTTACTGTGGAAGTGAGTAGAGGGCGCATCGGAGTGACGCGTATTTCATTGGCGGATAATGTTCAGATTATATTGCTATTTTATCGGTATAAAAAACTTGTAGAAAGATAAATGAGAGGATATAATTGAGGAGGCGATATTAGTGAACTTTAAATGTCGTTTTTAAAGTGTAATTCTCATAATTTGTTGTAATATTGTAAAAGTAAAAGTGTGTTAAATAAAAATTTGTATTTTCAGAGAAACAATTTGTGTTTAATAGCGAAAATCCTCAATAATATATATTATATACATATATATAGTCATGTGTGTTACTGCAGGGGTAGGCAGAGATGAATTGATACCCCCATCATGATCTTTACGTTAGTCCCAGTCACATTCAAGGCTCATTATCACCAACTTTGTTTTTCTGTAGGTACGTGGTAGTCTTCTATGGGCAACCTTACACCCGGCGTTTTAAGACCCGAGACGGCGTGCGGTTTTAGTCGGTTCAAGCCCGACATAACCGCCCCCGCTGGCTGGCGGGGGGGTATCCGAAGGGATCTCGGACGGAAAAAAAGGTACGTAGTAGTCGACGGTTTGATTGAGACTTATTATTTGCTGACTAACAAGGCGCAATGTTATTAGTCTAAAAGGTAGATCGAAAATCTAATCCTTGGTTAATAACGAAAACCAACCTTTAAGCTTTTTGTAAATAAGCTGACTCATACAGTGAAAGCTTTCTTTGTAAAAGACTAGCTTTGAAATGTAATTATTTTCATCGGATTATGTCGCGATTTATTACCTACTAGCAATTTTTATATTTACACTTACCCTTTCGGAGAGTGTGCACTGTAATTGCACAACTTGATACCTCCAAGCCCTTTCCACCAACGAACGACCAGACGCACAGCGACACGCCACCGCTACATGATGGATATATAAACTTGTCGGTGACACATTATGCGTACAGCTAAGGAGTGGAATTGCCTGCCTGAGTCTGTGTTTCCGGAAAGCTATAACCTTGGAATCTTCAAGTCTCGAGTGAATAGGTTCCTTCTAGGCAAACGTGATCCATCGTAGACCACATCGTCACTTACGACCGGGTGAGATAGAGGTCAAACGTGAGCCTCATCATCATCCTCCTGCCCCTATCCCAAAATATATTTGGGGTCGGCGCAACATGTGTGCTTTTTCCATTCATCTCTGCTTGCGGTCATCTCGACATTCACTCCCTTCCTAACCATATCCTCTTTAACACAGTCCATCCATCTCTTCTTAGGTCTTCCTCTCCCCTTGTAAGCGTCCACTTCCATACTTAATGCCTTACTTACGATATTACTTTCATCCCTACGCATTACATGTCCGAACGATTTCCTCGCAACTTTTCGGTTATTACTATTACTTTTAAACTTCCTCGAATGTACTTATTCCTAATCTTATCCATTCTTGTCACACCACACATCCATCTCCGCATTCGCATCTCGGCTGCATGCAGCCGTCTTTCATCCGTCGCCTTTACGAGCCATCTCTCTGATCCATGCAGGACAGCAGGTCGGCTCATAGTCTTGTAGATTTTCCCCTAAGGCTACGTGAGACTATCATTCATAAAAAAAAAACCTAAATGCTTATAAGTAGTAACCGACACGTAAAAGTTGGCTAGCGGTCCTCGGCCTCCGTGGCGAGAGCCTCAGATGCGACCAGGATTAATGCGAATCTTCGTCTGTATGTATGTCTTAAGTATCTTTAAAAGACTTAAACATCCATAGACAGTTTTGAGGTGTTTACTTTATATCTCAAAGGTTCCACGGAAACGGGTAACATTAATAAAGCTACAGCGAAACCTGACCGCGTTTAGTTGTTACAACATATCTCACCTAGTTACAATAATCTTTTGGGTACCATCTCATTAACAATTCCAACGTGCTCGACCTCCTTTCTGCTACCGGAATGATAAAAAACAACCAGATTTCAAAAGTGGTAAACATTTCTGACCGCGATTGTACATTCAGGGATGAGTACATAAAATATTCATAAAGGTACATATGTATATGTATAAGCCGCTCGGGGCACAAAGCCTACAGTCAGTCGGGAGTTCAATAAGAGAGGTTTTATAGCTTTAAAACGGGTGTGTGCTGCCACATCGTTAATCAGTCAACCCTGTTTATGTGTACTTTAATGTGTCCATATAAGTACATATGTAAGATACCTCCATTATAACTTCAATGAGTAGGTACTATACATATAAATAAAATTGGAGTGTCTGTTTGTAATATTGAAATAACCGTTTTTTACTACATGTATATGAATATATATACGGTACATACACCAAAATAACATTTTTTACAATTTTTGTCTGTCTGCTTGTTCTGGCTAATCTCTGAAATGGCTGGACCGATTTTGACGGGACTTTTATTAGCGGGTAGCTGATGTAATAAGGAGTAACTTAGGCTACGTTTATTTTAGATTGGTTAAGTAGAACTGGATATATGACCACAAAACGATAACCGACCTCCGCGCGGGCGGAGCCGCTGGCATCAGCTAGTTACTTAATAAAACTCGTATGAGATCCATGTATACTCATTCAGATCATACATCATAGATTCATGTTATTTAAAACTTATTACATACATAAACTCAAAACTCACGCCTATATCCCCGAAGGGGTAGGCAGAGGTGCTAGCACCCACGTTTCGCCAGTTTATGTTTTAGGTCCCAATGTAATAGGTGGCGAGCCTATTGCCATTGACCAGGCACTTATAAACCTGCGATAAATACACACATAACTTCGAAAAGCATCGAAAAGCCATTGGTGTGTGCCATGGTAATACCTGGGATCGAACCCGAGACCTCGTCTCAGCAGTCCTTTACCCATACCACTAGGCTACCGCGGTTTTTTTACCGCGGATATAGATATATGTAATAAGTTTAAGTGAGTGAACGGCGATAGGCTCACCCCTTTTTTTTTCGTGCGGAAATCCCTTCGGATACCACCCCACCGGCCAGCGGGGGTGGTTATGTTGGACTTGAACCGACTAAAACTGCATGCCGTCTTTAGTCTTCAAACACCACGGTGTTTAAAGACCTATAGACTCACCCCCAAACACTTGTGAGCGAATACAGTAATGGGTGAATATTAAATTTTAATTTTTAATAATTAATTAAATTTATTCAACTCTGCTTAATCTTTCTGGGATAACAAAAGTTGACTCTATACAGGTATAATAAGTTTTAGCAAACGAAAATGTAATATAACTAGCCGATGCCCGCGGCTTCGTCTGCGCGGAGGTCGAATTTCGTTTTTTCGTAATACCTTTTTTTTTTTTTTTTTCGTGCGGAAATCCCTTCGGATATCCCCCGCCGGCCAGCGGGGGTGGTTATGCTGACCAAAACCGCACGCCGTCTCGGGTCTTAAGACGCCGGGGTGTAAGGTTACCCATAGAGCATATCCCTCTCACCCCGACTGACCCTGGGCCATCTCCGGTTTGGAGATGGCCCCCTTACTTGCTCTCCACTGTGCCATCTGCTAGTCAGAGGGACACGTGGAAAGCTTCCGAACAGCCCTCAACAGGACCGTCCTCGCCTCGGTCGGAGTTTGCCGTAGGCGGCAGCGTCTCTCCCACCCTAGGAGAGAGGCGCTGCCGTCTCCGTTGCCCAGGGTGCACCGCGTGGAGGTACCCAACCAAGCACCCTTCTGTAATAGAATAAGCTAGTTTAAGATAATTGTAAAAATATTACTATGAAATAAATGTAAATAAAGAAATAAAGAAAAGAAAAATAGCTGGGTAGACAAGCCTAGGTACACAAATTCCCGTATGCCCTCACTCCCCTCAGAGAATGGAAGGTAGTATGAAAGTGCGAGAGGAATAAAAGATAGAACTGGAGTGACAAAGAGAACTGGAATGAAAGATGATAGCATAGGATATAGATTAGTTGTTTAATTACTGAGCGAAAACTGGCTCCGCATTATGCCGAGGTGTAGGTAAAAAAAAAAAAAAAAAAAACCAAGCACCCTTCGTAATACCTTTTTTTTTTTTTTTTTTTTTTTTCGTGCGGAAATCCCCTCGGATACCCCCCCGCCGGCCAGCGGGGGCGGTTATGTCGGGCTCGAACCGACTAAAACCGCACGCCGTCTTGGGTCTGCAGACGCCGGGGATCTCCGGTTCTACTTAACCAATTGCAATCAAACATACGGCGGATTTTAAGTCTGACCAAACCTTTCTAATAGAAACATGCGTAAACACCGCATCAAAATCCGTTCAGTAGTTTTTGCACCCATCGCGAACAAAAAGAGAATTCCAAAGAAAAAGTCATGAGTTCAGAATCATTAATTTAACATAACCCAAGTACCTTTTTTTTTTTTTTATCGTGCGGAAATCCCATCGGATACCCCCCCGCTCGCCAGCGGGGGCGGTTATGTCGGGCTTGAACCGACTAAAACCGCACGCCGTCACGGGTCTACAGACGCCGGGGTGTAAGGTTGCCCATAGAGCATATCCCTCGCACCCCGACTGACCCTGGGCCATCTCCGGTTTCGAGATGGCCCCCTCGGGTTTTCTTGCCCCGATTTGGGGGAGGGGCGCTAGTCGCCCCACCGTCCCGGCCTGCTTCTGCTGGGGTGACAGGTGGCCTCACCCGCCACCCCCAGGCCTGCGCTCATTGAGGACGGAGGTCGTTAAGCGACTTTCGGCGCCTGAGTCGCCTGCGACGCGCGGCGAGCAAGTTGCGGGCTCGGCGGACCGGGAGAGTTCTAAGTCTCTCCCGGGCGCGCTCCGCCACCTCCTTCGCGAGAATTACATGCTCGCAGAAGGAGGTGGCGGCGGCCCACGCGCTCGCGCTCCGCAAACATAACCCAAGTACCTATATTTTTTTATCTCCAATATACAGACACAACTAATGTACAATTTTATAATAGTATAAATAGATCTGTATATTTATTCACGCTTGCATTATGCCCGAAGAAGTATGCAGAGTTGTATTAACACTAACATTTTGGGAATCATGTTTTCATCATCATCAGAGGCCCAAGTTCCGGTCCTTAGAGGCTAAATAGATATGCTCATTTTTGTAAACCAACCGAAATAGTACAAAATACAATCTTTTAACTAACATAAAACCTGAAACTGTTGGCGGCCTTACCGCAACAATATTAACACAGACAAAATTGCGAGGCGCAACTAGTCGTGCATAGCCTGCTAATTGTAGGTACCTGTATATGCACATCTGACACACGCCAAACAATGTCAATCCCGCCAGCATTTGTTCAACGATAATTGTCACACGTGAGTAGTGCACATTGGCTGTTCCCAACCAAGTGCTAATAACAAGGCGTATGGGGCAGGGGGCACGAACAAATTGGAAGGCAAACAGAAATACGTTGCAGTCATTGCTCTGAAATCGGTGACGTAATCAACGATAAAAGTTGATATACACTAAAATATTTACTAGGTCTGCAATACATTCTGCTGTTGCAGAAATTAAGTGAAGCTCCCCGACTGATAACCCATCATCAGTGTAATTTGACCTGAACTGTCAATATTGCGGAATCAGATTCTGAAAATTTTGTTTGGTGATTTTACCTCCGTGGTACGTTGGTTTTCAAAATTTCTTTTTTGATCGACTCCATTAAAATTTTGGCGCCAAAACTGTGTGTCTAACCTTGACCATCATTGAGGAATCAGATTTTGAAAATTTTGTTCGGTGATTATTCCTCCGTGGTACACATGAATTTTTTATTACATAGCCTATGTCGTTCCCATTAGTAACATCTTTGCTTTTGTGGAATTTCATTAGAATCGGTTCAGCCGTTTGGGAGGAGAAGATGGTCTAACGAAATACATGAGTCGTCTAAAAGAGAGCAAAGCTCTGACGAACTTCGATCAACATATCTTTTTTTCTTTTAGAATACCTCCTCCTCGCGTCGTGCTCCTCATTACTGAGGGTCGTGATTCCCCCATTTAGAACTAAGTTTTTCTTTTACGATGCTTCTCCAGCTGGTCCTATCTTTGGCGTCGTGGAGTGCATCATGCAGCTTGGTGTTCAGCGCTGAGCGGATTTGGTCAGACCATCTAGTTGGGCTGCGGCCTCTCGGCCGTTTGCCATCGACCTTGCCAGTAACCATGAGCTGTTCCAGGTTATGTCCATCTTTTCGGACGATGTGACCAAAGAACTCCAGGATCCTTCGCAAACATACAGTGGAAAGCCTAACTTTAACGTTGAGTTCTTTTAAAATAGATGCATTTGTACGGAAAGCAGTCCACGGGATTTGAAGCATCTTCCTCCAGCACCACATCTCGAAAGCATCAATGCGATTACGATCGGCCGTTTTTCAACGTCCATGTTTCTGAACCGTAGCTGAAGATGGAGAACACGAGAGAGTTAACTAACTTCATCTTCGTCTTCCGAGATATATTACGGTCTTTCCAGATTCTCTGCAATTGAGACATTGCGCTTTTGGCCATACCGATACGCCTCCTGACTTCCTTTTCACAAGAGCCTGTGTTGCTGATGGAAGCTCCCAGGTAAATGAAATCATCCACTTTTTCCAGAGTTAGGGCGTCGGACATCTGAAGCGAATTATTTCGATCCACCACCATAAGCTTCGTTTTGGAATGGTTGATTTTGAGACCAAGCTCCATGCTTATCCTTTCCATTCTGTCGAGGAGGCTAACCATTTCAGCTTCGTTCGCAGCCAGAAGCGTTGTGTCGTCTGCGTAACGGAGATTTGTTATTTTGGTACCACCTATGGTGACACCTCCTTCCCAGTTTTCGAAGGTTCGCCTTATTATGTATTCCCCGTAGACGTTAAACAGAATGGGGGATAAAATGCAACCCTGTCTTACACCTTTTCCAAAATTGAATGGCTCCGATATCGTCCTTTCGACCTTCACAACGCCTTGATTTTTCCGGTAGAGTGATTGTATTAATGCAACTAGATGTTTAGGTACTCCGAGCTCTTCTAATACCTTCCAGAGGGCTGACCAGATGACACAGTCAAAGGCTTTGCTGTAGTCGATGAAACATAGTATGACAGGAGTGTTGAACTCGTAGGACTTTTCGATCAGTTGGCGAATATTAAGTATTTGCTCGCGAGTCCCCTTGCCTTTAACAAAGCCGGCCTGCTCGTGAGGTATTTGCCAGTCCAGGAAATAACGTATTTTGTTGTTAATTATATGTAATAAAACTTTGCTGGCATGCGATGTTAAGGCTAGTGTTCTATAATTATCGCATTTTGATGTTGAGCCTTTTTTGTGTAAAGGCAGAATGACTGATTTTGCCCAGTCGTCGGGCCATTCACCAGTGCGCCAGATTGTGACACATATTTTATGAATTGCGTTTGCTCCCGACGTGCCCATTGCCTTTATGATTTCAGCTGTTAATTGATCCGGCCCTGGTGCTTTCCTGTCTTTTAGTGCAGCAATCGCAGCTGTGACCTCAGAGAGTAGTATAGAAGGCTCTAGGGTTATATTGTCCCACGTCGTTAGAAAATGTGGTGGCAGCGCATTTCCCTCTGTATTTATGTTACAATACCATTAACAAGAAAAATACATTTTGAACATTGTGTGGTATCTTACAGTAACTATGGATAACATAGGGAGAATTAGGACACAGCATAAAACAAAAACAAAATATGTGAATGTGTGAGTGTTGTGTGTGTGTTGTGAAAGTGGAGACGTGTGTGAGGGTGTGTGTGTGAGTATATGTCTGTGTGGGAGGGAGTCAGAGTGTGGGTGTCTGTGCAAGGGTTTGGCAGGGTGTGTGTGTCTATGTGTGCCAATGTAATGTGTATCTGAACACCTTTCAGTATGTTTGTGTATTAATTACATATACATTTACGGTGAAATGCAAAATAACTAACATTTATATCCGTGAACCCTGTAAACAATATACTCCTATTCTGAGCAGTTGTGTAACTTACCTGAATATACTGGTTATACAAGAAAAATCCCCGAAAAGATTTTATTTTATGACCTAACTGCTTTCAAAATATATTTGGAACACTTGAGGACATTATTTTTTTTATTTAATAGTTTATTTCTATAATAAAGCCTTAGTAATGACCTTTAAGGCGGGCATTTCAGTGCGACACCGCCTCCTGTTACTGCGTATAATTTTTGATCGTTCTCTTTTTTAAGTAACCGACTTCAAAATGGAGGTAATTTCCTTTGGATGTTTATATTTTTTAACTAGCTGTTGCCCACGGCTTCGCCCACGTGAAATTCTGACCCGTTCCCGTAACCCATGGGAACTAATTAGTGGGATAAAATTACGTATTACGTAATAATCTTTTGTATGGGAATATAGAAAAGCTTTTTTTTTCAGGCAATTTTTTAATTTTTTTTCTTCATAATAACCATCCTCGTACTTCAAGGAAAATTATAAAAAAAGAATTAGCGAAATCGGTTCAGCTGCTCTCGAGATTTGCGCTTAGCAACACATTCAGCGATTCATTTTTATATTATAGATAGATACAAAAACCAGCTATTGATTCACAAGTAAATGCTATTTGGCAAAATGTTGCATATTACGAGTTTTTTAAATTACTCCACCACCAATTACTACACCACTAAATCAAATTTGAAAAATTATATTAGTATTACAAACAAACCAGCTGCACCGAGGTCGACTAGGGACTATCTCCATTTCAAATTCCATCAAATCTGTTCAGCCTTCGTCACAATGTGAAGAATTAGTTACAAACTCTCTCTCTTCTCTTTGCAGTAGCAGGACTTACAACAGAAACAAACGGTATACCTCGTAGCATGCCCGTAGCACAAACATAGCCACTAAACCGTAGCACTCATAGCAGTTCAATTTTGTTGCAATCGCTGAAAACCCACTTGTTTCCAAAAATTTCATTTAGAGACATCACATATTATGACCGGCTTATACACGTAAGGCTGAGGGTACTTTGGTAAACAATGAGAATAGCCCCTTGCTTTAAAAGTATATAAAATTGCACTCTTTCATTAAAAATAGATAAAATTGACCCCTAGCTTTACACGTAGAGAAAATTTACCCCTCACAAACACTTTCGGCCAAAATAACCATACTCAATACTCTGACATAACCAATACTCTGATTTATCCATTTAAAATGACGGTAAAGCCTGTTAAATATTGTTATTAATCGTTGGTTGAATTTAATTCACTTAGTTGATGCCTCCCAGTGTGCACCAAGCTTTACATTAGCCGTAGTTTATAGAGAATAACAGTTAAGTCGAGTTTCCCTCATAAAGACAGTACATCTGGCTTTTATTTTGTTTGTTTCTACAGGTCACTTTCCGCGGTGCGTGACTTTATGCACGGACGCGGATCAGCCGCGCCAATGCAGGGACGACGAAGAAGAAAGAGTCGTTTGTGGAAGCGCAACAAGTCTGTAGCGTTGCGTCGGATCCACGTCTTCGAATCAGACCAATACACTACGTAGAAAGCAATTTATGCGCGGTACGTGGAAATTGGAGACGTGGGCGATTAGAAAAGAGAGACTTTTTGAATAAATGAAATACGGAATACTTAGTCACTCTGAACCGAAGATTTAAATGGGTATCCAAAAACTGGAACCTAATTTGAATGATGTTGTCGTTTTAAAGGAGAACAATGTATAACCAGCCAGATGGGTTTTAGGTATAATTGTTGATAAACACCTAGATGTTTATCAACAATTAAACCTAAAACTTCTTCTATCTATTTATCTTTTCCGTGTTTCAGTTAAATGCAGAAATGATATTGTCAAACGTTCACTTAATAAACTACCAAGGAGAACACACATTTGTTTAATTCTGAAATTCCTGATGATCAAAAATATACCTTTTCACACGAACAGTGGCCGTGACTTTTTATTGCCAGGTTTTTTACTCATGGGCTTTACCTTATTGCCTTGCGAATCTGGCAGTATACGTAGAAGCAATAATCTTGATGTATTACTTTATGACCTACAAGATTAATATTTTTATACCATACCTACTCTAAAAAGCTTATTTTATTCACGCAAAACAGTGAATAAAAAGGCCTTTTATTCACTGTTTTGTTTTTATTCACTATTTTGGTGTTTGAATTTGGAACACAAAAATATATCCGGTCTCTATTTCAATGCTTACACAAACTCCTTGCGCTAAGATTCGAAATTCAAAACTCTTTGGTGCAAATAAATTCTCGAGATTTGATTGGTCGATATTTGCGACAAGGAGTTTGGCATTAGATTAAAAACTGTTTTGTGTTTGCTGCCTTTATAGAAAAAAAATAGTGAATTAGCGCCATTTATAATACTTACTGTGAATTGTATGATGTCTTTTCTCGTAGTCATGGTATAAAGTATAGTATGCAACTCCTGAATAAAGTACGAATTTATATCGAGGGCCATGAATCACTCGCGTCGTTCAGGATTCTAACAGTTGAATCACTCGCTGCGCTCGTGATTCAATCATTATAATCCTTCACTTGCTCGTGACTCATCTACGGCCCTCGCTTTAAATCCGTCCTTTATTCACTAGTTGTATAATATACTATTATTTATCCGTTGTCTGCCATGCGTGATAAAATCTGCAGAATTACGCACCGTATGTAGCCACCTTACGATATCGAACGAGTGTTTACTCATTTCAATTAATTTCTATGTTCTCAACAGTAATAAAAGGCATTTGTTTAATTACTTTTATGAACTCAGGCGTCGACTTGTACACCTAAATTATGTCTATTTCATGATTTTCGCTACTTAGTAAAGAATAATGGACCTACTAGGTTTTATCCTCATCTTCATTATCGTTTATGTATATTGGTGTATATTTATAATTCTGCACCCTAATTCTGTATTTCATAATGATTATAAATAAATAAATAAATATTCTACGACATTTTACACAATGCTTTCTAGACCCATAGTTTAACTAGCTTGTTTTATGGGTTCCAGATTGCGGATAAATATAACTATTTTTTGTAAATACATACATATGATACATAGGAACACCCAGACCAATGCAAATAGCAATGCATATTCATGCATAAAACTATTTGCACCGAGCGGGAATCGAACCCGCGCCCCCTGTCGTAGCAGTCGAATGCACTACCGCTACGCCACAGAGGTCGTTAGATTGGTTGAATAGTCGTTCAACAGCCTATTCTAAAATGCCGTTAGAAGGTTATAAGCGTAATCCATAGGGTGTAGAGATAAGATAAGAGCCCTACCGTAGAGATAAGATAAGAACTTTCTTGAGGCCCAATCCGTACTAGTCGGTACGTACTAGTCGGTACGTACTAGTCGGTACATACTAGTCGGTACACCTACTAAACCACGGACGAGCCTCTGGCGGAAGCTCTCCTCTCGGGATTGGGAGGTCAAACGACAGTCACTCTCGTAAAAGTCAACAAACCAATCAAAAAATAATCGATACACCTCTACGTCTTCGGATATAATGCAGGCGTAGGTATTTATGTGAGAATGAGAATTATGCGTGAACTACACAGCAAGGCTTCATAAAGAGGGGTCAGATAATAATGGTACGTGTATGTAATGGTGACCCTCTTTCCTGAGACTTTACCTTCAGCTTACCATCAGACGAGGTGAAGTCAAATTGACATCTAAATATATAAAAAAAATAAAAAAATACTCTCATCATTAGTATTTTGTCAGAGTATTATACCGATACTCCATTCTAAAGAGATTTGCAGTTAAATAGAATTTCAATACTTTGAGTTTCTGTTGGTAACTAGGGTTGCCTACGACAATTCTTAATAATATAATATCGAAATAATCGGTGCATAATAAATTTTATTATTAACCGGTAATCGCTTGCCATAAGGTAACTATGTACTTGTTTGCCACTCCCGTGTGATAGATAATAGGTCTTTACCTATGAAATTGCCGAAATTTTCTTAAAAATTCATGAGTTCGTTATTCCTGTAATTTAATAGCTATTTCCATTATTTATATTTTGTTTGAAAGTTGATTTCAAGATTTTACAACTCTGTATTAAATTTTGTTTTTATTGGCCGCTTGATAAATTAATTCGTACTTCAAAAACAGTACTTCCTAAATGCTAAATTGATGATAAATTTCGTATTACTTAACAGCTGTCACTTTTCAATTATGTAATAAAAGTTGCTGTTTGTTAGCTTAGTGTTGTCTCATTCATACACAAAAAACAAACATAACATTTGGATATGTCATTCCTTAAAAAATACTAAAATGCTAGTACTGAAATTTGGGTTTCCTCTAATTTCTTTAAGAAAAACGGCAATTTCATATGTAACGACCTAATATTATTAGCATCATCTTCTCTCTCCTTTCTTGATACCAGTCATACCAGTCCGTTGTTATGTCTACTTTTGAATACAAAAAAGTTCTTCAAAAAAGATTTAGTGGTTTTTGTTATTTGGATAAACCTTGCTAACCACTTGCTATCGAGTCTGTGGTTATTTACTACCTTAGTACTATTTAAAATGTCTTTACACGACCTGGATATCGAACCAGAGACCTCATGCACAGCAACTGCATTCGCTACCGCCACCAAAGCATTTAACTTTATGCCCAAAGGTGGTAGAGCCTATAGACGTCAGACGTAGTGCAAATATTCCGGCCCGCTCCGTGCAAATATTTGAATACATGAACATGTGTATTTGCATTGGTCTGGTTGTTTTTTTGTTTATTATGCATATATATATTTACAAAAAAAAACTATGCTACAAGCTATGCTGAGTTTGGGTCTAATTAGCTCTGTGTAATCCCAGAATATTTATTTATTGTTTATATTAGCAATATGCATAGCAATAATTATATTTTATACTCTTTATTAGTAAGTGTAAGCCCTTGTTGGACAGATTAGGGATTGGACAGATTCGTGATTCGGCAGATACATAGATTGGGCAGATTCTTGAACTCGACGGATTCGCTATACTGCAGAAGCACAGTTGTAAATAAGTATTTAATGGGTGTCAACCCTACGTAGAAGTATCTAAAACGGCGGAGACGATCACAAGCGCCAGCCGAATTCTCTTTGTGCAATGCTTGTTATATCCGCTCAAACGACGACTGCAGGCGACAGATACGTTCGTCTGTAGCGTCCAAACGATACCAGAAGACTCCTCTAATGATAGATTTTCTAGTTCTCATGTAATTTAGATTTAGGTATATAATCTGCATCTGCATAAGCATCTGTCAAGGCCTTAAAAGTAGGGACCGCCATTATGGGGATAGCATCTGGAATAGATGCTACTACTCTTTGGTCTTCACCTCAGCTTACCATCAGGCGGGGTGTAGTCAATTGACGGACCAAATATAAAAAACCTTTTATAGCTAAGATACGCCTAAATATAAAGACAATTATAGTACAAACGGTAATTAACGCAATCATGGTATATAGAAAGTATGGAATTTGGCTGTGGTCACTGGCTGACGAGCGATTTTTTTCTGCTTTGAATAACCTAGTTCTTCGGATAGGTTATAGGTTAACATCACACTATGACTCTTAGAAGTCGAGCAGTAAGAAAAAAGACACGGGTGAGCGTTTCAACGCAGGCAATAAAACCGAGTACTGCGTGTGATACACTGCTAGTATCCACACCTTCCTAAAAGTATCGAATCATAGCGAATACATGATGTTTCATAATTGTACAGTCACTTCTCTTAATAGTGCTTAAAATCGCCCACACTCAATAGGACTCTAGGATATTTAGTAACCACTACTTAGAAAAGAACAGATTAAATTACCTCTCTTCCGCTAGGAGCCACCCTTCACCTCCATATTTTGTCCGACGACTATGATGAGTATGATGAACACCAGTAGAAGGACCAAGATGCAGCAGATGGCGACCGCGAGCATGGCCGCGTGTTCGCCCAGCTTGGCGGAGCCCTGAGTAGCGCAGGCCTGCGCCGCGGTTTGTGTTGCCGCAACCACCCGTGCACTAATCCTGAATGCTTCTCTCACACCAAACCAATACAGTCAACGTGACGTCACAAGTCTATAGATATCTTCTAATTTTGAATTTTTTTTTGAATTATAACGTTTTTTTAAGATCACTGTGGGTAGTTGCGATTTTAGATGATTGAATGGTGTTTATGTCACTTTTTTTAGCAGTTTTAAACACACTTTTCTTTAGCCTTCACTCTCTAATAATTTGGACTTTTATTGTTATTACGTCGTATACCATTCACCAATAAATTTTGAGCACGCCAATATATTGTACAAGTCTCCGAAAGTACATAACGTAAAATAAAATTATTGTCAATTCTACTAAAGCATCATTTGAAGTTTGAAGGTACGCCCCGCCTAATTTGTGTAACTTCCGAAGTTGTTTATAAGTTGATTGCTGACACGATATAAATCAGAATTCGTGGAGCACCTTCCAATTTCACCTGCCATTACCCTGGGGCGACAGTGTTTTGTAGGTACTCGAAATTCCAATTAGAGCGGAAGTTGAAATTATGTATATAGGTACAGTCAACATCAATAGTAGCGTAGTATCTGAATTGTCCAAAAGAAATGCATTGCAAGATATATCACAATAGTCTGACAAAATCGCGTCGCAAAAGTGTTTGGTACATTAATATTTTCATAATGCAAAAAAAACTATCCATCAAAAGTAAAGCAGTATCAGAAATTTTCAAAAGTTTTTCACACAATGGTTCTATAAAAAGTTTCAAAAGTACCTGAATTAAGAATAAAACTTCCGTCGAACATAAACCTTTTTAGAATGCTGCTTTAGAATGCATATTTTGATTTAAATATTGTGTTCTGCCTTTTGTTTTATGGCATTGTCAAGAATTGTCACTTGAAGTGGCTATATAAACCAAGAACTGAACTGAATATAATCTATTACTGATTATTCCTAAGTAGGTTAGGCACCTATATATTTCTAGGAAGTCATAATTTGATTAAATAGCACTACAAATTAGTAAATTTCCTTAATTCCTTTATCATCGATATGTCGCATTATCTATCAGATCATGAAAGACATCGTACGCTTCATGAAGATGGCTTACCAATTGGTGACATCGCAAGACGTGTTGGTGTTGCTCGAAATACCGTTACTCTTTGGATCAATAGATGGGACAGCGAAGGACATGTTAATCAAATTCGAAAAACAGGACGACCGACTGTTACATCTGCTTCTACACGTAACGAAATTGTTAGAAGGACAAGATACAATGGGTTCACTCCAGTCGCAAACTTGGCTACTGACTTTAATATATCACGGTCAACAGTCCGACGTGTATTGCATAAAGCAGGAGTACATCACCGCAAACCGGCCAGGAAGCTTGCTCTGACTGCAATACACAAGGAAGAACGATTGAGATTTGCACGAGACTATCTAGACTTCAATTTCGAGAATGTCATATTCAGTGATGAAAAAACTTTTACATCAGATGAAAGTGGAAGGGTCACCTTGTGGCGAATTAATAACACAAGGTATTTTGAAAGAAATATTGTCAATGTTCATGCAAGCGGCAGAATAAACCTTGGATTTTGGGGCTGGATGTCGTCTGCTGGGCCTGGAGAATTAATAGAAATTGGTGGACGATTGAATGCTCAAGGTTACGATGATATTATGGCAGACGTTTTGATACCAACTGTTAGAAATTGTTATCCAGGCATCGATCCGTTTAATTTTGTTCACGGCAATTCACCCGTACACACTGCAAGATTGGCCAGAGCATGGTTTAGAGAGCACAACGACGAAATTATTGCTTTGCCATTTCCACCTAAATCTCCGGACATAAATCCAATTGAAAACATGTGGGGATTGATGGTGCAAAACTGGGAACCGTCAACTCCTCGCACTGCAACCGCTATTTGTAATCATGTATTCGAGTTATGGGAACACTATAGAGGAATGTATACATGTCAGAACATGGTCATGTCCATACGGGAACGTCTTCAGTGTATTATAGATAATGCAGGAGGCCATACCCGATTCTAAAAACGCCATTGAAAACATTAACTTTAATTATGCAAGTATGCAAGTGTAAATTTTTTTTTTTTTAGCTACAATGTAAACGTTTTTAGTAGATAAGTGGTATGTTAATTTTAAAGTTTATGTTTTTTTTACAATAAAGCATCGGTTGCGAACATTAACTACTTTTTTTAAATTCTCAAATATGTGATTAAACCATTAAGGGCCCGTGGTCCCACTACATCGAACAGCAGTGCTATTCTCTAACTTTCACTCGTCGACGGACACAGCGCTGCTGGCTCGTCGTAGAGCAATCGACCAATCCCATCATAGAATCGTCGGCGAGCACAACCTTGTTCTATGATGTGATTGGTCGATTGCTGCGGGCTCGTAAAAAGTTAGAGAATAGCACTTTTTTATACCACTTAGATGGCAGTCAAGCGCACGGCTTACCTGATGGAAAGTGGTTACCGTGGCCTATAGACATGTACAACACCAGGGGCATCACACTCGAGCTGCCGACACTGCTGCTAATAATTGAATAATACCACTTCCCCTTTTGTCTGACTATTTTGATTCAATTAAATATCAGTCACTTTAAAAACACAATATAGTTATGAGTATTGAAAAAAAATTGAATCAGCTTATTTTGAAAATAGTTTTTTTGATTATTTTGAAACCTTAACGCGAGTGATTAATATTAAAAAGAAGTAAGTCAGATTATTAAAAAAAATTATAGAGTCAATACTTTTGGAACTCAGTTTTTGATCAGCTACTATTGACGCTGACTGTACATCTTCCTATTTCCGGGGCTGTAATTGTACGAATAAAAAAGAACACGAGATTTTGTCTAAATACGTATCATTGTAGGCACAGTCAATGATAAAGTTGCTTAACACTATAATGTTACAAACATTTTTACTTTGGTACGTATTCATGTACATTGATCGATAAGTAGTTTTATAATCCACATGCTACAGAGGAAAAAGTATAATTCATGTTTTGATTATTACTTCATGAATAGTTCAAGAGCTAAGATGATTAAGAAATTAAAAAGAATTATCGCTGCACATAAAAATATTGCAAGGAATTTAGAAACTTTTAAAATCAGTTAAAACATAAATAATAATCATAGGTGTAAATTAAATATTGAAAGTAGAATTTAATGAAGGCACTAAGGCACTGTGCGGCCCACAGCGCAGGGCGGGTAAAATGACCGCGGTGCACTCTTTTTTTTATGGATGATAGGCTCACGTTTGACCACTATCTCACCTGGTCGTAAAAGACGATGTGGTCTACGATGGATCACGTTTGCCTAGAAGGAACCTATTCACCCGAGACTTGTAGATTCCGAGTATATAGCTTTCCGGAAACAGGACTCAGTCAGGCAATTTCACTCCTTAGCTGTACGCATAATAAATGTGTCGCCGCAACGTTTCGCGCGTATGAGTGGAATATCCACCATGTAGCGGTGGCATGTCGCTGTGCGTCTGGCCGTTCATTGGTGGAAAGGGCTTCAAGTTGTGACTCTTAATATTACTGTCATTAGGTTGCATTTCACACGTGTATTATGCACATATTGCGTGGACAAAGTACCCCCTTATTGCAGTACCAATTAGAGCGCGTCGCTCTTAATCGCTATCAAAGTCGTATCGATAGGAAACTTTGCAAATATGTGATACACCGACAATAATATGTTAACTTGACACCATCGAGGTTATCTGTTGATGGTGTAAGAATGTGGATAGCGGAATTCTCTGACATCTACTTGTACACTAGTATTTATAGTGAACTAGCTGTTGACCGCGGCTCCGCCCGCTTGGATGTCGTTTATCGTGACCAAACATAGCCATGTCCTTTCCCAATCGACCGATTTTGTGCAAACTTCACATAAACCATCTACTAAATAGTCCAAACAAAGCCTAAACATTTGGTTTGGATAGGTGAGCCCGTTCTTGGGTTATAAAATTACAACGAAAAGTGGCATTGATTTTTATATATATAGATGAATTTTAGTGGGTTTTTTCATTTGTGGAGGAACGGGGTGAGCTGTTTCTCCGACATAGGATCCTCTGATACAGGATCGTCCGACCAGGCACGGTGATCACGCCTGGCTTGGCGCGGCCCGAGGGTTGTTTTTGGGTTTTTGCCTTGAGTATATGTGCTATCCAACGTTTAAAATTCATATATATTTATATCGGAAAAAGAGAACATCCAGAACAGGACTTGAACCTGGGACCAATCCCTTAAATGGGGAATACTCTAACTAACTGAGCTACCTAGACACGTCCTAGATATTCGAAATTCTCTAATGAATATTATACGTCTCGGGGCGTGAACTCCAATTGTGCGATGTAGTATTGGTAGTTTTGTAGTAGTTTAGCTTCATTGGGCTAGATGGCGCTGGGTAGATGTATAGCACATCTACCCAGCGCCATCTACCACACATTCATTATTACATTTTGCAACATACTTTTTTCTCTTTATAAACATTTTAATTATGTTTGTTCTCATCAAGTTATTAATGAGCATTATACTTACATAAAAATCACTAGTCCATAACGTAATAGAGAAAACACAAGCCCACACAGCCTTGTAAAAGCCACAACTCAAATATTCATTTCTGCGGTCGAGATTACATCGCAATCACAAACCTGACAATAACAATATTGTAGAAAACCTTTTTCTTCACAAGGTCGCGACTTGCGTCCTTACATTTATTGTGAGGGTTTTGTGGATTTGTAAAATGAAAAACAGAGGTAGCAATCATCACCATCCGCCATCTTGCGGCATACGGTTGGCAGGATTTAATCATGAGTCGGACGCGGCCATTTTTATTAACGTCTGGTTTATTATGATTAATTGTAAGGATTTTATAAGAGTACCGTTTTTCTCATTTACCTACAGAATTTGTAAAATGAAAACTCTGATTGCTTATTATGAATGTAATGTAACGACATCTTTTGAGAGGTGGGACGTAACATAACATAAACAGTATTTTTTTGTAGCTGTTGCCCGAGGCTATTTCACGAGGGTAAGCGTAAAATACTGTTCCCGTTTTCGTAACTTGCAGGAACCTATTCCCAGGATAAAGGACTATAAACAGACTGTAATTTATCTCTGTATTGTATCGGTTGCTTTTCAGCCGGCATGGTCAGTCTCCTCGTGACTATTGCTGCTGAAAAGCAACCAAAATGTCTGGATCAGTGTAAATAAAGTAACACCATATAAATCGCGAAAGAATTCGTAAAATTAGTTTTATTTCAATGTGTTCGTAAACTTTCGACTACATCATGCAGGTATATGAAATGGTTTGCTTCTTACTTTGAAAATGACGGACTTCCTTACACTCTTCATCCTTTATTTTACGCCCTTAGGAGTGATATTTTCAAAAATCCTTCCTTTCGAGATGTTTACGAAATAAAAGGCATCAACCGTTTAAATTTTAAGTTTGTTGGCCCAGTGGTTTAGGCTCCGAGTTGATGAATATATCGGGGCAAATAATTAGTAATTATGTATGTATAGATTACCTTACGTTACAAGTACGATATTACAAGTATTTATACCAGGGTAGAAACACCGTTGTGTGAGGGCACCTAGCTTCGGCTTGCCACAACTGGATATCATGGTCAATGACTGCTGATTCAGTATTACTGTGAAAATTTAACCTTAAAAATTTCTAAATGAAAATATTGTTAGCACGGAACACGCTGCCAAAGCATAATTTATTAACCTTCTTTATGTTCCAACCCATCTCTGAAAAAACACTAACATTATAACGTGACGTGGGAGGCTGGGGATAGATGACTTGGTTATCAACAGAGGGTGAATAATGGATAATTTATGAGTTATGACACAAAAACGTGTTCGTTCAACAGCGGTCGTTTTTCTAACAAGTTTGAGACCTCATCGTTTGCTGTTTTAGAGGGTACGTTGCATGACGCAGATGCTGAGGCATGTTTGCTTCGGCAAATACCTGTTCTCGTTTATCAGGAGGGAATTGGGGATCGCCGGTCACTATTCTGCTTCTTACTAATATTATAAATGTGAAAGTTTGTGAAGATGTTCAATCAAGGTCCAAGGGCTAAACGGATCTGGGTGAAATTTGGTACAGGGATAGATGATGGCCTGGAATAACACTTTTAGCCCCTGGAATAAGTTCCCACGGGTCGCGGGAACGGGATGAGTATTCGAAGCGGGTGAAGCCGTGGGCAACAGCTAGTTGCAAATAAGATGAAGATTCGCTGCGGAATACACACGAGGCTTGTCATCGTAAAGCTTTCAAATGCTCGGAAGGATAGGCAGAGGCATATTAACTTAACACCCACTTATCATTTACTGTTTTCGGGCCCACGTATTCGGAGGTGGTTAACCATTGCC
Organism: Cybosia mesomella; assembly: GCA_946251805.1. Taxonomy (NCBI): domain Eukaryota; kingdom Metazoa; phylum Arthropoda; class Insecta; order Lepidoptera; family Erebidae; genus Cybosia; species Cybosia mesomella. The sequence continues at coordinate 27,707,910 of OX276400.1, read as the reverse complement.
GGAAACGAAACGCTTTGTATCCGACAGCGGCGAATTTCCAAAAATAGGGTGTTTGACCTGTATAATATGTGTGTCCTTCCCTATGTATCCTGGTAATTAATAAACGGCTGAACTGTCTCTGCCTACCCCAGAGGGAGGAAGGCGTGACTTTATATAATTAATACTGTATAGAGATAGCTCCTACCTCAAACGCTTAGAATTTGAAACTCAAATTAGTCTATTACAATTGTTTGCAAGTTTTGTTGACCTTTCAAGTTTCATCCCAACCGTCGACTCTCACGAACAGTTTGAAATCCTGCCTCCTGTTAGTAAATTGTAAGCAGATAGCTACGTATATATCCTCGAAAATTAAGTTGTACAAATCGTTAAATTTAACTACTTTCATAACTAGAATGGCGTGGTGGCCAAAATCCGAAACTATAAGGTAAGGTAAAAATACTAGCGGGTTGCGGAAACGGGATCAGAATTCCATGCGGGCAGAGCCGCATGCAACAGCTAATATTTTGTAACATCTTTTATAAGGTCCATATAAAAAATGTTTATTTTGAAATTGAAGTATAACCGATTGATCATCCCCTACTCGTGCTTAGTCAGGGACATCATAAAAGGGAACTGTTATAAAATTAGCAATGAAGGCACATATACATCATGGCTGGTCTTTCAAACTTCGACAGCATGAAAGAGATATACATTCTGCCTCTTAATATTCAAGATAAATGAAAACTGCGTATTTTATCGTCTCTACGTGATTCAGAAAAACCATTTACCAAAACGTTATAAGCAATTCTGTGGGTAAGGTTTGAGTATATTTTTTTTATAACGGTGAACCTTTGCAGAATGTAAAAGTTCAAAAGTTTTAAAGGTCGTAGAACCACGGTTTTCCTGGCATAGTAGTTTATAAAAAAAATGTGTTACAACTGTATTGTGTACTTTAAATAATTATGGTTATTGTTGAAACAATACGAAAAATACGTGTGTTACCAAATGTAGTGTGTGAGACTCGTTAAAACAAATAAAACGTCTCAATTCGAGGAGTGTAGTACTAACTAAATATAAATATTCTACGACATTCTACACAGCGCTTTCTAGACTAAAAGTAAGCATAGTTTAACTAGCTTGTGTTATGGGTTCCAGAATGCGGATAAACATACTTATTTACTTTTTTATTATAAACACCCAGACTAATGCAAATAGACATATTCATGCATACAAATATCTGCACTGAGCGGGAACCGGACCCACGCTACCTGTCGTAGCAGTCGAATGCACTACCTCTACGCCACAGAGGCCGCCAAATAACTGTTGAAGAGGTACATTGGCTTACCCGGGGTGCCCGGCAATGGACACTTGGGCAGGACACCGTTCGGTTTTAGCCGATGCATGACATAACCGCCCCCGCTGGCCGGCGGGGGGACATCCGAAGGGATTTCCGCAGGTAAAAAAAATATCCATGTTATGTTATAGACTTGTGAAGTTTCAGGTTGCAGTGCGGGTTTATGGGGCGGGTTTCTCAACATATTTGAAGTCCAAGTCTACCTTACCCGCAAATCGGTGCTGGGAAACAACAGACGAGACCTGGTGCAGGCTTTGCTCTCGGGGTTGGAAGGTCAGACGGTAGTCGCGCTCGTAAAAGTCAATATACCAATCATAAATAAGAAGCGAACTCCCAGGCTCCAAAGTGCATGGGAAATCACAATGCAGAAGATAAATTGTGAAATTCCAAATCGGTAAGTACCACAATTAGAAGTCGTTTAAATTCGAACTCATACATTTGTTTACACGCTATGTAAAAGTGAGGTCAATAAAAATGCTTAATATATACGTAATGTAATTATTATGATATTAACGTGATGTCAAGAGTGGAAATTGGGTCAATTATCGCTTCATAATCTAGTTCGGATACGAGCCCGCAGCTCATGTAACTACGCTCTCTACATATAAAGTGGATAGATCAATAATACCATTTTTATTTCGGCAGAGGGGTGAATTATTTATCGGTTAGGTGCGCTAGTGAATGAATGAGGAAGTGCGATTGGGGAAAGCGATAACGCGTTTATTGAGCTGAGCGTGCGAAGCTCTTATACGCGGCATATCCGTTTGTTGGTGGCTGAACTCCTCCGTAACCACTCGCGCGATTATGACCAAATTTACCACGGTGATAGTGTGGACACTGAGGAGTGTCTTGAGATGGTTCATGTCCGATGTACCATTAAGAAATAATCACCGAAAAACAGTTTCACAAGCGCGCGGCCTTAGCTAAGCGCGCGACCGTAGTAAGATGTCTTATTCGCAAGTAGGTAAGAGCACAGATTACATAGTAAGAGTCCGGCTCGCTCAGCTCAATTTATTTCAGTCGCACCCTGCACTGAGTTCCTAGTAAATACTTGTATAACAAGTAAATATATGTATTTTTTCCATTCCGCAGAAAATATAAACGTTTTGAAACCAATTTACAAAAATAACACGTCTTTCTACTACCCTAGGGTAAGGATGTGTCGCACATATTACGCACTGAATCGGGTTGAAGACGTGGATTTATTTAATGTTAAATTCTTCCAGTACAAGAGGATCATTAGTTTTACCGTAACAACTTTTAGTCGCGATTACAATAAACTGTATAATTATCATAGAGGAGATATTATATAGATAGAGGAATGTAAATTAGTTGTGTCTGTACATTGTAGATATTTGAAAAAAATATTGAGTTTTACATTGTAAACGATTCTGAACAAAAAAAAATGTTTTTTTATGGAATTCTTGTCTGGTTGTCTGTTTATCTGTTTGGTCACTTTTCTTAGAAAGGTCTTGGTCAGAATTGAAATCTGCCCTATGTTTGATTGTAATTGTCGAGAAGAACCGAAGATATGACCAAAAGTCGCGATAACCGACATCCACGCGGGCGGAACCGCGGGTAGCAGCTAGTAGTAATATATAGTGTAATGCTTCGGTAGCCGCAGGTTGACGTACAGGATGTTCATAAACAATTCAATAACGTAATTGAATTCCCGAGTTACTTAATAATAATAAAAGTTTGGGTGCTTTTATCACATTAGTAGCTAGTAGAGCAATTTCATTCTATGAGATACTTTTTATTACTTAAGAAATAAGACTATATTCACACAAGTATTTTTGTAAAATTCTGCTAGTATTGGACCTTACACAGGGGAACAGGGGTCCTTTATCAATAAATATCAAATAAATGTGTTATGTGCATGAATATCTAGATGACAAATTTATAGAATGACACTAAAAGTTAATTGATAATATTTATAATATAAAAAAAAATATGATTATTAAACATGTATAAGAATTGACATTTATATTTGCACGCCATCATATGGCAGACTATGACTGAACTATTATTATGAATAGCACCACTATAGCAAATGGATAATTTGAACATTTGAATTTGAAAATAAAAACTAGTTGAATTCCTGAGACGAGCTCAGCCGAATACAAGGGATTTCGATTTTGCGTGTTTTTTTTTTTTGCGATTTTTTGCGATTTTTTTTTTATCTTGCAATGGTTCACCCCAGCACGAATCTATTACCGAAAACAGCAACTCGATAGCTCATCTCCTTCATACCCAAAACCGTGACAGAAAATTGGCAACGACGACGTCGACGAAGACAACTCGATAGCAATAGGGCTTTTCTGAAGAAAATCCCTAAAAAGGCATCCTGACACATTTGTGTTTTTATACCATATTTCGTTTGCATTTTTATAGTCCAAAGTGATGAACGGTGAGACTATTGCCATCAATAGCCATGAAATGGGCACTTTTGTCAGATTTCATGTTTCAGCTTAGAATTTAATACCCGAAAAACCAAATCACTCTTTTCCCGGGTCAAATGCTCATTCACATTCATTACCGTTATGTCACCCGAGTAAAAGAAAAAAAAAGACAAGTTTTTTTTTCTGTGATTCCATCATCATTCTAGCCGTGATCTCGGTTGCATCTCAGGGTTTCACCTTAGAGCCCAGGGTCCACTTTCCACCTCTATCTATTTCTGTTTGACTTAGCGACAGCCGTCTGACCTACCTTCTCCCCCCCTCCCCATCTCTAGAAGAAAAGCCTGCGCCAGAGCCTCGTCCATTAATGGTGGTATGGTCTAGTAATGGCAGATGAAGTTGGCTTCAGCACCTGAGATCATGGTATTGGTATTGTATATATATATATATATATATTGGTATTGGTAGTGGTGCCCATACACCCAATAGTTGTTAAACTGTGAGGTTTAGTTCAGAATTAGTTAAGCTGAATATCAAATCTCAAGCTGCATGTTCCGATTTTAAAATAGTCACCCTTTTCCAGAGCTGATTATCACAAACCAATCACCCTATATACGGCAGGTAATCAACTCCGAATGTAGATTCAGAAGAGGCCCCCTTCAAAACTGAACCTATGCATGCAAATGCGGTTTAAAGTCGTCCAATTTGATTTTGAGGTTTGATACGCTCCTGTGTTTGAGGTTGGATAATTTGCTACGTGCCAACATTAATGCATGCGGATGCATGATTTTAGGGTAACGATAGAATTCTGCAAATCCTACTAATTGCATACGTTGTTTGTTTGTTGACGTGCAAAAATAGCTTTGGTCTATACCATGACCAGGAGAAGTACATAACCTATAGGTTTTTGTAGGTCAAAAAACCGGGCTTAGTATTCCAAGCGGCCAATTATCCCAAAACGGCTGGACGTTTTTAGTTACAAATAGGTACACGGATAGTAATCGTGGATATGTTCAAACAAATCTGACAAGTCATTTTAAGATCACCGAGACAACAACATCGGATACTTTATGTCCGGACAATAGGTATGTAGTATTTTTGATGCGGATCAAAATATTTTAAAGACTTGAACTACAATAACAATCTGATTATTAGTAGTAGTAGTAGCAGCTGTTACGGACAAAATAACAAAACTACGGGCAACAGAAACAACGTCATTAAAATGTAATTCGTGACATATTTTTTAAAGACAACGCGTACCAAAAACATTACGGAAGAAAGGCGCGCCAGTATTTCATGGTTTTCACTATTATGTATGCTCATTGGTCGAAGATCATCGATGAATAACAGGTAACCAATAAGCGTTGAGTATTTGGTGTGTTAAGTTGTAAGGAAGAGATTGTAGAAGACCCTTATTCGGATTGACCAAGCGAACTGTAACCACACGCGTTCGTATTAGCCGACATATTTACGTTGGTTCAGTTTTATGCCAGTTCTTTCTTCAATGTTAACCGATTGAACTCCGCTGACTTCTCACAACTGTGATTACAACAACAGTATATTGCTCTTATTATACTATGTTACAACTTACTGTTAAACAGAATACTGCCGGTACAACAGGTTATATTTTACCAATGAATGCTACGTACACCTACTACTAGGCTGGCTGTACGGAATAAAGAATTTGGTATCTTCTTCTTCTTCTTTTAACTAATGGCTTCTGCAGTAGAATCATCGCAATTTCGCCAATGTCAAGTAAAATATAATAAATGTTTTTAAAATTATTAATGGTGAAGACGCCAATGTCAAGTCTGCCACTTTTCTAGGCCTTTTTCTACCTTCCAGAATTTGATATCACAAAAGAACACAACTCGATCACAAATTTTTTATAGCTGTCATACAGCATTCATTTGTGTAATTCATTTGTGTAATTTCTACGTACCGTTTTAAATTCGATATTCAAAATTCATTTTCGCGTCACAAAAAGACCATGCCAGTTTTTGTTCAAACAGCTTGTCTTGTAGTATCGGACACTTGGGGAGGACACCGTGCGGTTTTAGTCGAGACACGACATAACCACCCCCGCTGGCCAGCGGGGATCCGAAGGGATTTCCGCACGTAAAAAAAAAAAGTTGTATCTAAACACAGAAGTCATTAATTTAAACGCTATAACATTTAACTAGCTAGCATAAATAATTGTAAAGCGACAGTAAATTAATTAAGGCCACACTTTCAAATAATTAATTCGAAAAAGATACATTCCAGTGTTATGATAATATCATTAAAGTCGATTTAATTACCGCTAGTAAGTTTTAAGAGCTTTCTGAAAGCCTATTATTATGCTAAGCAAGAGCCGGCAACAGTTGAGAACATCCACCTTTTGTGAGCGGACCTTTTGAGCGTTTTGTAATAAAACTTTGCTACTTTCCGCTGCGTGCGAGACAAACGAACTTCTTAAAAAAAACATATTTTATCTACATCTGCTATACTTATAGTGAAATTGTAGAGAGCTCAATTCTGTACATTGATTATAATGAATGTAATGTACAGAATGCTTCCTCGAGAAGTTGTTCTTCAAAATAATTACATGTAATATTACATGTTATTATTCTTCTTAATCGATGGCAACTCTGCAATAAAAATGCCCGAGGGTTGTCTATTTCAATTGTATTAATATACTGTATGATGCCAACCTATCACTACATATTATAAAACAAAGTCCTCCGCCGCTTCTGTCTGTCTGTTTACGATAAGCTCAAAAACTACTGCACCGATTTTCACGCTATTTAAACTAATGGATAGAGTGGTTCGCGAGGAAGGGTTGAGTATATATTTTATCAAGTTTTTGTACACATTGGCTAAAATATAATGATATTTGTTGGAAGAAAATAAGGGAGGGAGCTGGAAGCTTTCAGCAAAAACGCTGAGTAAACCCTTTGAGATATCACAAAATGATATACGGTGAAATTGTTTATCTTATATAGGTTGTGGTGGTGAAATAGGGTCCCATGGGTAGGCGGAACGAGATCAGAATTCCACGCGGGTGAAGCAGCGGGCATCAGTTAGTTTCTAATAAAGTTTTCAAAGACGCATAGTACCCGGTTTTTGATATTCTCCCTATCGCAAAGTGCATGTCTACAACTTGATATATTTTTGGAGTAGTTACAACCGAATTTATAGTATTGATATTTTATAAACACAAACGGTTTTAACTGCTCTAAAACGCTGTCATTGTCAATCCGATGTACGATAGAGAATGCTTTACAAAATCGAAGTAGGCCAGTCTTCTTGCAGACGCTCAAGCCTGACTTTCAAATGTCGACTTTCAAGAAGAGTGGAAGTACTGTACAATCTATACGTATTTTTTTTTTCGTGCGGAAATCCCCTCGGATACCCCCCCGCCGGCCAGCGGGGGCGGTTATGTCGGGCTTGAACCGACTAAAACCGCACGCCGTCTCGGGTCTGCAGACGCCGGACCCTATACATTTTGGTTCATTTTTCGTTACTAACTGGCCAGTTTAAATGAAATTAGTATGACTTCGGTAAAAATGTCGCTCTGAGCTGCGACGGAAGAGCCTTATAGACCTTACACCCCTGAAGACCCGAGACGGTGTGCGGTTTTCTTCGGTCCCAATCTGGTATAACCACCCACGCTGGCCGGCGGGGGGGGGGGGTATCCGGGGGATTTTCGCACGAAAAAAGGTATAAATGCAGCACGAGATTCACTCCACTATCATTCCATAACTTATAAGAAAGTTGTAAGTAAAAAGTAAAGTCATTAGCATATCTTCATCACGCGAGCGCTAGTCGCGATTGAATTGAAAGATTGAAAGACCGGGATCCACTTTAATACTTCTCCCCATAAATGAGTTGGTTCATTTTGCACTAGCTGTTGCATGTGGCTTCACCCGCGTGAACTTCTGTTCCCGTTCCTACTTTACATGGGAACCTATTCCAGGGATAAAAAGCTTATGTATTATGTAAGCCTATGTAGTCTTTCAGACTATAATCTACCCTGTACCAAATTTCAGCCAAATCCGTTCAGTTTAGAGCATGATTGAGTAACAAATATCCAAACATCTTCACAAACTTTCACATTTGTAATATTAGTAGGATAAGTACTAGTAGGAAGTAGGGTAGTAGGAATATTAGGATTAATTTCATTTAACGAGGTATGGAAACCCATTATTGCCCAATGCGTGTCAAAACACCTGTACCTTTTTTTTTTCGTGCGGAAATCCCTTCGGATACCCCCCCACTGGCCAGCGGGGGCGGTTATGTCGGGCTTGACGCACCCCACCGTCCCGGCCTGCTTCTGCTGGGGTGACAGGTGGCCTCACCTGACACCACCAGGCCTGCGCTCATGAAGGACGGAGGTCTTTAAGCGAACTCCGGCGCCTGAGTCACCTATGATGCGCGGCGAGCATGCTCGGCGGGCCGGGAGAGTTCTAAATCTCTCCCGGGCGTGCTCCGCCATCTCCTTCGCGAGCATTACATGCTCGTAGAAGGAGGTGGCGGCGGCCCACTAGCTCGCACTCCGCACTCCGCTCCACTCCACTCCACTCCGCTGCCGAGCGAGAGGACTCCCACCCCTTTGGCTGAAAACACCTGTACCTACCCTTTCTAGGATATACGGGCGTGATTACACAACCTAATCCACAATTACACACAGCGTTTATGATTAAATTTGGTAGTGCTATTCGTCACTTATTATACTCTAATGGCTGATATTCCCGACGTTTACGTCATGTTGTATCAGTACCAAGGTTCATCATAATTGAATGTCTTTTATGACAGCCACCCACCGCGTATGTTATGACATACTGTTTAGGTTTTACAACCTTAATAAACCCATAACATCGCTAATGTTTATACTAAAGTAATTATTAATGCGAACCAGGCTCAGGAAAAGGGAGGGTGCATAGGGCCCAATCAACAGCCTTGGGACGCAAGCCAACTTCACGTGCTAGTCGATGCAACTGCTAAACAATGAACGAGACTCTGGCGCAGACTTTCGGCTATGAATTTGAATTTAGATATTTTGGAAAGGTTAGGGAATAATTTTGCACGAATTACTTTAATTAGCAGTATAAAAGTACTATCATTTATGTGGTACCAATATTAATTTATTGCGCTATCGTACACAAACATGACAATTTATATTACATTAAAAATTTAACACTTCAGAACTATTACAATTATTTTACATTAAAAAGTTTATCTCTCAAAAAAATCAATTGCCATCCATAATTTCAACTACTTTTTCACCATCATTATTAAAAGACCCTTCATCGCCAATATTTTTATAAAGTACTCACTCATTTTCTTTCGCTATTTCTTCGTCACTTTTTTCATTAATAGATGCATTGTTTAATTTCCATTTTATATCAATAGATTTATGGCACAAAATAAAATAAATATTGCAAAAAGTTATTTGATGACAAAAAGTGTTTCTTGGGCCTCGGTCGGAATCGATCTCAGTCTTGACGAAGTCACGAACACTCATTAGACGAACGCGCCACCAAGGTTGTAAAGTACAGTGTGAAATTAGCGCTTCTATATTTGTTGTCTTACGATCAGGTCACGTGTTTACTGACGCGAGTTTAACCTTTTTTACCCATTACAAAAAAAGTGCACAACGCCGCTAAAGAAGTTTTCACTTCAAAAATTCTTGCACTGTATGTAATATAAGTGCTATCACAACCGTCAATCTTATCTTAGCCCAGTGGTGTACGTAACGGACTGCTGAGACGAGGTCTCGAGTTCGATCCCCAGTCGCCCCGGGCACACACCTTTGACTTTTCGTAGTTATGTTTATGTGTGCATTAATAAATGTTAATTATCGCTCGCTTAATATTGTACCCGATAGATGGCAATAGGCTCGCCCCCTATTACATTGGGACCTTAACATAACTGGCGAAACGTGGGTGTGTAATATACCTCTGCCTACCCCTTCGGGGATGCAGGCGTGAAGTTATGTAATGTTATGCGGTTTTAATTGAAGTGAGCCGTCTGAACTCCCAACTCCATAAAAAGGCCTGAGTCTTAATCGCGCCTGTCAATCATCAGGTAGGCTGGTTTACTGCTGAGTTTGACTTGGGCCCCAAAGATCTTCGTATCTTCATCGTAATTTCCTGACAGCGGGAGCCTATATTACTTAACCCAACCTAGGATCGAAACCAAGTAATGCAGTGAATAGTAGGGCAGCGACTACAGTCTAAATAATTTAAAGGGTGCCTTTTGACAGCTGTCGTTTGGTGTTGGGTGTCTACAAATTGATTGTGAGAATAATCGATTTCAGATAACAAATGAAATTATGAAAGATCGATTTATAATCTCTGGTTTAGCAACTCCTTTGCTAACTTACGATTTACTCGAGCGTCGTCGTGGGGATGTATTGGACTGTGAAGATTAGATACAAAAAAGGAAAAAAGGTTAATGATGTATGCCCTTTCACTGATTGATAAATAAATCGAGTTATTTAAGATCTTAGACTCTCCTACTATAAGGTGTACCGTGGAAATTTATCATGTCCCACGGTACACCCAGGTGGACAGAGGTGTACAATAGGTAAAAAAGGTGGTTTGCGGAGGTGGACGGTGGGAAAGAACCGGAACGATTAATCATTACCACTGTAACGATTAAAATGTAACAACAATAAATTCCAAAATAAAAATGGTAGATCGTAACCTTTACGGGACGTCTCACAGAAATAAAGAATCCCGCCATATTTTAAATTTATTATAGAAATGTTAACTGAGATATGTCGCATTACATTCCTTCAACTCAATATTATACATTATTACTTATTTTAAAAACTGTTTAAGTAACAACTGTTCATTTATTCATTGTTTTATTTTTCATTTAAATCGTGCAAGACCTCCGTTCTGTCAATCCCATGTGTCAAAAGGTACCTTTTTCTTTTTTTGCGTGCGGAAATCCTCTCGGATTTCAGCCAGCGGAGGCGGTTATGTCGGGCGTGACTTAGATTATTTTGAAAACTAATTTTACTCTGTTCGAAAATTATATACTTAATTATTACTTCGCTACAAGCCGGAGCCGGAGAGTTCTATATGGGTGTAGTCTGATGTAATCCGGGACAAACGCTAATGCTTCACAATTTATTGGAGCCATAAACAGAGAGGTAAAATAAAATTTCGTATAATCATAAACATATTAATGGGCAGGTTCATCTTACAATCATCATGTATACTAACGCACGTGAACTACTTCAGACACACTACTGCGTTCACGCGCTATCATCACTATCGCAACATATTATAAAACAATTCCTCCGTCACGTCTGTCTATCTATTGACGATAAACTCAAAAACTATTGCAACTATTTTCAGGCTGTTTTCGCCAATGGATAGAGTGGTTTTAGAAGGTTGTAGTATATAATTTGTCAATTTTGTATACATTGGCCAAATTATTATGATATTTGTTAAAGGTGTCAGAAAAAATTAAGCCGTCTGGGAGCTTTCAATGGAAACGCTGCCTAAACCCTTTAAAATATAACAAAATGATGTATAGTGGTGTATGTAATGGTGACCCTCTTTCCTGAGACTTTACCTTTAGCTTACCATCAGGCGAGGTGAAGTCAAATTGACGTGTCCTAAATATATAAAAAACAAGTCTACAGAAAAGTCCGCTGTGGCATATGTCTATCTCTTAAGGATAACTTGCTATATTCATTTTAACACTTAAAAAATGGGCAACTATAAAGCGATAATTGGAAAGCTATTTAAACAAATACGGCATTAATCCTTATCATCATTACATATTATAAAATATTTTTGTAATTCGATCAGGCTCTAACGGATGAACGGATATAGCTGAAATTTGGTACAGGCATTATAGCCTGGAGTAAGACATAGGCTACTTGTTATCCCTGGATATAATAAAAATATCAACAAATACATTAAAATCATTATTCTCCCGTTCTCAGAAATGTCCCTCTTTCATGTAAAGTTAAATTTACTTTTTTCTTAATGGTAATTACGCGGGAAAGAAATGACACTGAAGTAAAAGTTCTCTTCATTGTTTATGGGTTTGTGAAGAATAGGAAGTCACTAACTTTGAAATATATCTTTTCTTTTTTGAGAACAAGAAGACACTTATTATAATATTAACTATATAATAATAGTGGTTCAACGCATAATTTTAGGAAAACTATTAGGTATGTACCGACAGGGGTGCTTGGTTGGGGACCTCCACGCGGTGCACCCTGGGCAACGGAGACGGCAGCGCCTCTCTCCTAGGGTGGGAGAGACGCTGCCGCCTACGGCCAACTCCGACCGAGGCGAGGACGGCCCTGTTGCGGGCTGTTCGGAAGCTTTCCACGTGTCCCTCTGATTAGCAGATGGCACAGTGGAGAGCAAGTAAGGGGGCCATCTCGAAACCGGAGATGGCCCGAGGTCAGTCGGGGTGCGAGGGATATGCTCTATGGGTAAACTTACACCCCGGCGTCTTAAGACCCGAGACGGCGTGCGGTTTTAGTCGGTGCAAGCCTGCCTGACATAACCGCCCTCGCTGGGCGGCGGGGGGGGTATCCGAAGGGATTTCCGCACGAAAAAAATAAAAAAAAAGGTATGTGCCGACAAATGACGACCTCAGTGGCGTAGCAGTAGTGCATTCGACTGCTAAGCCAAAGGTCGCGGGTTCGATTCCCGCTCAGTGCAAATATGTATATTTGCATTGGTCTGGATGTTTCTATGTATAATATGTATTTATTTACAAAAAAAAAGTATTTAAGTATGTTTATCCGCATTCTAGAACCCATATGACAAGCTCTGCTTAGTTTGGGTCTAGATGGCGTTGTGTACTTTGTCGTATAATATTTATTATATTTATTTATTTATTAAATTATGTCTACGTCAAAACGATACGTGTTTTAGCGCCGCGAATAAAGGGCGGGAAATACACAAAAAAATAGTCAATCAGACTAAAACTATGGCATAAAGATTAAATAAAACTTCATTTTGAAACGATATAATTGAGATATATAGATGCGTATATTAATTTATCAGAAGCTAAGAAGAATCTTTTGGACATGTACGTAATGAAATGACTAAGGGGTGGGGTGAGATGACATAAGTTTCCCATGAGATTTAATATATACGACTATAAAACTCGGCTAGTTTCTAAGTTTCATCATTCACTTCTAGCAATACAATCTTGGTATCAGAACCAGATTACCTAATAGTCGGTATCTGAATTTGCAGTATTGCATTCGAGATATTTATTCACTAACTCAACGCGACACGACCATACGACTGTAATAAAATATGGTAAATGCAATAAATTATTTGATATTTCTTGGTGTTATTTGGAGCACAAATTTTATAAGCAGCAAATACTGTATATTTAAGGTGATAGACAGATACTACAAGTTAGTCAAAAGTTTCCGTTTAAACATCATTACAGTAGGTTCCATGGATACTTGTATGAAATGAAGAATTATGACGTCACACTTCATTTGACCATAATGAAGTAATAATTTATTATTAACTATAATATAAAACAATATAAATAAAACAACCGCGGTAGCCTAGTGGTATGGGTAATGGACTGCTGAGACGAGGTCTCGGGTTCGATCCCAGGTTTTACCATGGCACACACCAATGACTTTTCGATGCTTTTCGAAGTTATGTGTGTATTTATCGCAGGTTTATAAGTGCCCGGTTAATGGCAATAGGCTCGCCACCTATTACATTGGGACCTAATCATAAACTGGCGAAATGTGGGTGCTAGCACCTCTGCCTACCCCTTCGGGGATATAGGCGTGAGTTTATGTTATGTTTTTATGTCTATAATTGGATGTTTAAGTTGGGTTGATAATTAAAGATTAATAAAAACGCTAAAATATAAACAAACGGCATTTTTAATACACTTTTACTGTTCTTCATTTAAAAAGTCTTTTTTTACATTTACACGTTCGTAATTGTCAACAATAAATTATATGAAATCACATGAATGTAGAAAAATTATCTCCTACCCGTGTAAAAACACTTATCATTTACGAACCCCAATGTTGCTTGTATAAGGTACGTTTATTATGAGAACCACCAGATGTTTACAAGTAATTAAATATTCATCTCTTGAGAAAAGCCTATTTTAGTACAAAATGTTTTATAAATTGATAGTAATTACAGTCTGAGAACTCTCGACCTATTATTATATTTATCAAGAGTAAATAATACGGTTCAATTAGTGAATAAGTAACTCGAAATAACAAATCAAGATTTTTTTTTTTAAAAGAATGCGAATTTTTGATAGTTTGATGTGTACTTTTCCAAATCTTAATCAACCGACTTAAACATTTTTATTAATATAATACCTATAGATTTGTTTATTTAGAATTTATGTCTACATATGATTTATGTAACAATGGTAACATGCTAATTTATAAAAACAGACTGGCGAGGGAAATCAGTATACGGTTTTTTAAAAGTTCAAAGTTGTCCCCTTACCGTGTCCCCTTATGACCCAATGAAACGTTATTTACCCAATTTCTGAACGACCTGAATCGAATCAGTAACATTTTGAAATAAATTAGTTTCCGCTCTTTACACTTTGTACCATTCACAAGACGACCACTCTTTTATGTTAATTGTCTCTTTTGGGGAAAGAAGTGGTTTTAGTTAATATTCCAGCATCACTCATACACTGGTTTCGGTGAACCTTGAGAAGGGTTGACACTGTGATTTAAGATGTGCTCGAAGTTCGACGATGAAGAAAATTAGAGTATCTAGGCCTTAGGAAATGAACCGTCCTTTAATTTTAACTGATGGATCTTACCTGAGGTACATCTATATATATATATGTATATATATAAAATAAAGTCGTGTTTCCTGCTAGTGATGACCGCAGACAACTCGAGAACGGAGGGCCCGATTTTCATGATTTTTGATTTTTAGATTTGTCTCCGCCTGTAGTGTGCCTTTTTTTCTGCGGAACTCCCCATGTTTCCCCCACCACCGGCCAGAGGGGGTAGTTATATCAGATTCGAACCGATCAAATACGCACGCCGCACCGTCTCGGGTCTCTAATGGCGGGGTGTAAGGTAATTCCCTCGCACCACGGCTGACCCTGGCCCATCTATGGCTTTGAGATGCCCTCCTCGGTATAAATATATGAGACATTCAGCTCAATAAATTCGGCTGATATGGTAACCAACATAACTTCACTAAGAAGAAACGAAGTTTTACGGATCAACTAGTAAATATATAAAACCACTCACGTTTAATTATCTCCGAAATAATAGACAGAGGTACGCCACGATCTGGTGTGAGATAAAAACCTTTAGTTGTTAGTATGGGGCCCACATCAAGACTTTTGTGTCCAAGCTAACCTCACCTATAAGCCGGTACACCTGCTGATTGATCTGATTGATTGATCTCCAGCGCAGGCTTTCCTCTCAGGATCAGGAGGTCCGACAGCGGTCGGACGGTAAAGCTGTATAAGTTTAACCAAGATGAAAAGAACGAGCCAGCGGACCGTGAGCTCCGAAGAAAAACCCTCCGATGTAAACGGAAACAACCCATAGAAGATGATGAAGCTAGCAAAGCTATAGTCAACTCGAACTGACTATTGTCGGAAACTCAGAATTCTGTAAGTTTTAAATAAATCTATAGATAGAAATCTATAAGCCTGTATAAGATACAGTTCAAAGACGGGCCTTGAGGATTATCGAGGAACTCACAAACAGTATTGTGCCTCTTAGCCTTAAGAGAGATTTCGCATCCCTATGTGTTGTGTGATCTAAAGAGTTTTTGATGATATCCACAGCTACTTAGTACTGTCACACCACTCACCGTACACCAGGGATTCACCCTCACACTTTAAAATTATAATGCTCACGTATTACGCGGGAATACGGAAATTCCCTCTCACAAACGATACGGTTGTAAAATAATCACATTTTATATTAATTTTTATACCTTTCTTTATACACCCGTCAAGGTGAAGCATCGTTCGTACAATACGGTTGTAAAAAATCTACTAAAATATTACAACTCAAGACTTACTCATGTCAGTGTCATTTCTATGATCTATTCCAATCTAATACCACTCAAGAAATACCATTTGTATTTCTTTGTTTTGTGTTCCAAACGAATACCACCATTTCAATTTATTTCAAACGAATACCAACTGACTTCCCCCCCCCCCTTTCCCGGGCAAGATGGGGACACCGTGGTTCCCAAACCCGAGGGGGCATCTCGAAACCGGAGATAGCCCAGGGTCAGTCGGGATGCGAGGGATATACCTTATGGGCCACCTTACACCCCGGCGTCTGGAGACCTGAGACAGCGTGCGGTTTTAGTCGGTTCAAGCCCGACATAACCACCCCCGCTGGCCGGCGGAGGGGTATCCGAGGGGATTTCCGCACGAAAAAAAAAAGGTACTGTCAGCAGAAAGGAGAGGCTAGGGGCTAAGTGCTGACCGAGAAGGTTATCAAATTACCAGGTTAAGCAAGGCTGGCAAGGTCAAGACTAGAATAGATCATGACTACGTGGTATCGGTCTTCATGCGGAAAAAAAATATTGTGCTGAATTTTACTGTGGTATTGCGTCGCAATTCTGCAGGGATAATGTTAATAATAAAATGATTTTATCGATAAACTTTTAGGTTTTAGTCGGTCCGATTCCAACACACCCATCTGATCGTTGGCATCGATGGGGTGGAGCCCGTGGTGGTTTCCAAACGTAAAAAAAAACATTATTTTTGAAGAATTCACGATGCATTTAGTATGCTAACTGCTCGGAAAAAGTCAACATCCAGTATCTGAAACTGTCTGAGTCAGTCCGATTCCGACACGCCCATCCCTTCGTTGGCACCGATGATGGGGTGAAGCCTCGTGGGGATTTCCCCGTGTAAAAAAAAGGACCAATTCATGATAGTGTCTATCATGATTTGGTCCTGGTTTTGGCATTGTCAATTGTTTGATAGAAGTAAAAATTTTAAAAACTCCCGAATAATTTCAAACAAAAAAAACTATCAAAATCGGTTCATCCGTCCGGGACCTGCAATGCTACAGACAGACACACACACAGACATGTAAAACTTATAACACCCCGTTGTTTTTTTGCCGGGGGTAAAAAGGTAGGGAAATAGATTTAAAAGCTGATATAGAGATGAATGAATGAATGAAAATGAAAGCTGATAAATATAATATACCATGATACGTACACCTTGACAGTTTGAACAGAATATGTACAGCAGCAAACTCATACATAACGCTAAATTTGTCCATCTTTTGCGCGGTGTTTATTAGCCACTCTCCATCTGGACAAGAATATAATCTAAGCTTTATACTTCAATCCGCCTGTCACTCTTTTATCCCCACTAAGTCACCTCTGTTCATAGAAATATCACCAACTGTCAGTTACCGTTTGTTTTTGTGGGTTATTTTATGTATACCTGTAACTTGGTCTATTGTTTTGTTATAATAAGTAAATCTACTTTACCAAATACAAACAGAAGTCTACATAAATCACTGTCAGAGAACTGAGCGAAGAATTAAATTTTATCTAAATTTGATATTAATCGTTCTGAATTTACCACTTCAGATAAACCAAACTGATAATTTTAATAATCCGTCAAATGTGTCCTATTTTCTCAATTGCCGTAAATGGCCTGTCACGTGCCATGACATAAACACGTTCCATTATTGAATTTCGAGTCTTTCAAAGTTCACATACAGTGAGTACCTTTTTTTTAGGGTTCCGTATCCAAATGGCAAAAAACGGAACCTTTGTAGATTTGTCATGTCTGTCTGTCTGTCCGTCCATATGTCACAGCCACTTTTTACTGAAACTATAAGAACTATGCAGTGGAAACTTGGTAAGTAGATTTATTCTGTGAACCGCATTAATTTCCCCATACTTAAAACTGAAACAGATTTTTTTTTTTCATCAAACCCATACGTGTGTAGTATCTATGTAGGTCTTCAAAAATTATATTGAGGTTTCTAGTATGTTTTTTTTAAACTGAATAGTTTGCGCGAGAAACACTTCCAGAGTGGTAAAATTTGTGTAACTTCTAAAATAGGAGAATGATAAAACTAAAAAAAATATATGAAGACATTACCATGTAAACTTCCACCGAAAATTAGTTTGAACGAGATCTATTAAGTAGTTTTCTTTTAATGCGTCATAAATCGGAAACCGCAATTTACCTTCTCTCAACCTCAATACCTTCAATCATCTCAAATATAAAAATTAAAAAAGAAACATTATTATGTGACTTGCTGCTACGGCACCCTTCATGGGCGACTCCGACTCTCATATGGCCGCTTTTTTTTTCGTGCGGAAATCCCCTCAGATACCCCCCGCTGGCTAGCGGGGGCGGTTATGTCGGGCTTGAACTGACTAAAACCGCACGCCCTCTCGGGTCTTCAGACACGGGGGTGTAGGGTTGCCCATAAAGCATTATTTTGTGCGTAAAACCCCTCGGATACCCCCCCGCCAGACAGCGGGGGCGGTTATGTCGGGCTTGTACTGACTAAAACCGCACGCCGTCTGGGGTCTTCAGACAGCGGGGTGTAAGGTTGCCCATAAAGCATATTCCTCGCACCCCGACTGACTTTGGGCTATCTCCGGTTTCGAGATGGCCCCCTCGGGTTTGGGAACCACGGTGTCCCCGTCTTACCCTAGTCGCCCCACCGTCCCGGCCTGCTTCTGCTGGGGTGACAGCCTCATCTGCCACCCGCAGGCCTGCGCTCATGGAGGACGGAGGTCGTTAAGCGTACCTATAGCATAGATTCTAATTACCACGGGTCTTTTCTTATTAATTCATCATCTACAGCATAGCGTTAGTCCCGGTAGCACTTTAAACTTGCACTGTGGAGCACGAGGCCCGCTCTCCTACTTTTTCGCTTCGGTTTATCTTGGTTTTTACGTGAGCGACTACTGTTTTCAACTCTAGGATAACCTGCTAACTATACTGTCAACAAATATACATTTATAGAAGACCTAAATAAAAGAAATACACATTGGTTAGGTAGTAAATTAATATAGATTTTAAAAAAATATTCTCCTTTTTCTTCTTATTTAATCAAAGTGGCAAAAAAGGGACAATGACACATACTTTCTTTTTAAATTAAGGTAATGTTTTTTTATAAACGTGTCACCAAAGAGTATCTGTAGTCGTTCTGTATTTCGAAAAAGGAATTAAATCAGGCGATAAATACCTTCAAAAATTCAAACACTTTACTAAAAATATATTCGAATAAATATTAATATAATATTAATTAAAATAATTTTCTTCAACAGCTATGTAAACACTATATAGCACTACAATTTTTTATTAAACTCTTAAAATATTCTATGACTAATGTAACAGCACTATGATCACTGGGACTTATTATTTAATTTACTAAATATGTTTTTGGAATGCGCGTTTTTTTTTGAATTCGCGTATTTATGGCCCGTGTAGCGGGGTGTTTAGTCCACGAAGTACAGACGCGCACTGACGCGACGTGGAGGCGACACCCGGAGGGCGGGAGGAGCGAACCAATTCAATCACATGCAAGCATCTGCCTCCGATCGCCCCAGACCACCTCAGATAAGGAAAAGCACCTTCCACAACACACTTTTAATGGATCCCGGATTAACACTCGCGGATTTTGTGATGAGAAAGTTATAATAGGCACTTTGGAGGGTTTAAGCCAAAATGTTTTTTGGCGTTCCCCATGACCTAAATGAACATTAAGTACTTGTGATATTTTGTATATATCTGTTAAACAAGCATGAAGTCTTAAAATTAGGTAAATACATAATGTTTTAGTTTCTTAAACAAATTTATATTATGTTAGGTTATTATAACCTATTTTGGTGGATAATAATTATCTGCAATAAGTAACCAACTAATTCACGGCTGTCCAAAATGGGACGGAATGGGATGGGGTGTAATATTTTTTAGATACACCTTCTTTCCCGAGGGGGCCATCTCGAAACCGGAGATGGCCCAGGGTCAGTCGGGGTGCGAGGGATATGCTCTATGGGCAACCTTACACCCCGGCGTCTGTAGACCTGAGACGGCGTGCGGTTTTAGTAGGTTCAAGCCCGACACAACCGCCCCCGCTGGCTGGCGGGAGGGTATCCGAAGGGATTTCCGCACGAAAAAAAAAAAGATACACCTTCTTTATTGTACTATAATTTTTAAATGCCTGAAAAGATTTGGACGTATAGGGTATCATTAGAATCCTTGCAACATCCCGGTTGACACTGGCTATAATTTTAGTAGAAAAAAAAATTGTCACGCCCACCCCATCGTTCGCACCGATGGGGTGAAGCCCGTGGGGGTAGGGTTTCCACACGTAAAAAAAAGCCCGGCGTGTTTTGTAATTTCCCAATTATTTTTAACTTTTTTCATACACCCAACGATATTGAAACTGCTGTAGGTTCGATTCCAATGCTAGCATGTTAATTATTTTTTTAGTTTACGAAAACGAGCGCAGTTTTTTATAATTTCACTTACAAGATCGCAGCGCATTAAAACGAAAAACGAATAAAAAATATAAACAGATACAAATGAGATTCAACGGTCCGCCAGTGTTTCCTGTTTGTTTGTCGAATTATTGATTTTCTCATAAACGATACACCAATTTCCAGACGTGGAATAACAACTCTGAATCGATTCCCGGCTCAAGTTTTTATATTGGATGAATTCTGGAGAACCCCTGCTTAAAGTGCTAAGAGAGAGGGGTTACAATTTAGTGCTTGTCTCAATAGATTAAGCATCATAACAGCGGTCTGGCAGACATAACTTTAGACCTCTTTAAAAATATTTTCAGCAAAAGAAGAGTTCAATTTCCTAAATTATAATATTTTCTTATAAATACCGGTGCGTATGGGTGATAGCTCTGACCTATGTTCCCTGTCCATCTTGGGTCAGTCCCCTGTATATTTATACCAGAGAATTCTATTCTGTTATCTGGGTGCTAAGGTTGTTCTGGTGCCTGGCGCCCAGACTTCTCCAGGTTGAAGGACAATCTTCGCGTCAGGTGGCAACCAGCCGTAAATTGCATAACCAAATTTTCAGTCCCTGTACAGTACATAGTATGGGCAATAGCTACATCTTGATAATTCCCAAACGTTACGTTATAGTACTAGGTACTCAAAGTTATATAAACAGGTGTATAATATTAAGTTTTGAAATTGTATACGCGGGTTGATATGGGACGGGGATAGTGACACATTGACCCAGATGTCTTTGCTTGTCATAACGAGGGTGTAATAATAATATCGAGACTAATACCTTGAAACGAGCAATTCTTGTATATACATATGTATGTATATATAATCTGAATCTCGGAAACGGGTTTCCAACGATTTTCATGAAATTTAGTGCACAGGGGGCTTCGATCTACCTAGGTTTCATTTTCAGAAAACGTTGTAAAAAAAAACCAATCATGGATCCATTTTTAATGATTTCAAAAAGGCGGAGGTTCTATGTTTGTCTGTATCTATTCTTTTTTTAATTTATATACTACGTTATAGACATTTAGTATACAATATTAAGATAGAATTAAAAACAAAACTCATCATCATCTAAGCGGTGTTCCCCGTCCGCTTACGCCTTCCCCTCCTTCGTCTGACCTACCAACCCCGAGAGGTAAGCCTGCGCCAGAGTAGGTGCACCGACTTGCAGGTGATATTAGCTTGGGTCCCGATAATTTTGATGAGGGTACAAATTATAAACAAAACTAAATGTATTAAAAAAGTTTAAAGAACTGAGTTTCGTTTGTAGAGTGCCTAAGATGCAGGTAGCATTCCCACGTCGATTTTTTTATATAAAGTCTTTGCCTGAAAAAATTGCCTGCAAGACGACCGCCAGCTCCTTCCCTCATACGCTTATTGAGTTACGACACAGTCCGTGCTCGCTACGACCCCACGGACTGAGAGCCGAGACTCTCTATCTTGACTCCAAACGCGACGAATTCGCATTACGGTTACATATGTACGGTCATTGTTTATTGGTCATACGTGAAGTTAGAGAATTCATTTTTAAAGGTTTTATTTAACTTGTCTTGAAGCAGCGGCGTAGCCCAGTAGCTTACGTAACGTACTGCCGAGACGAGGTCTCGAGTTTGATCCCTAGTCGCCCCGGGCACACACCTCTAACTTTTCGTAGTTATGTGTGTATTAAAAATGATAATTAGCGCTCGCTTAGTAAGATGGCAATAGGGTCGCCCCCTATTACACTGGGACCTAAAACATAACTAGCGAATCGTGGGTGTGTAATATACCTCTGCGTACCCCTTCGGGGATACAAGCGTGAAGCTATGTTATGTTTATGTTTTGCAAGCTGAATTAGAACCACTTCATCATCTGATACTAACTTTTAAACTAACCCGATCATGATACAGGTATATACATAACTTTGAATTGCCTGATGTTTTGACCAGTCAGCCTATGACCATAGCCAGTGTCACCTGGTCGAAATTTCAGGCAATTCAAAGGTATACGTTGAACCGCGTTAATTTCCATTAGCATTATTGTTCATCATCAGATGTTAGGATTAACATAAAAAAAACTATTTATACTGTTGATTGATGGCACTTGGTGGAACTTGCTACACATATTGAAATAAATGTCTCACTTGTACTTTTCCACTATTATATATAATAAATACATTTGTTATTCTAATTTAATTAATTTTGTATTTCTGAATTGGTATTTTTTAAATTTAAAATTTATTCTCCCATAATTTTAGGGTAAAATTTAGAGCTGGTATTACGCATTCTTTCCATCTACCGACATTATAAATATTGTTTTGAAAGTTCTTACATCTGAGTTTCACTATACTGGGTGACTGTAATGTATAAATAAATATAAAAAACCTTTGAAAATGCCGTGAGGCGAAAACGGTCAGGTGTCATTTATTAAATATAATAGTGGAAAAGTACAAGTGAGAGATTTATTTCAATATAACAGAAAAAAGTTAGCATAACCATCAATAGCTTAAATAAACTTTTCTTAGCTGTAATTTAGAAATGTGTACGACATGTATTGTAATCGTCCAGAGCGTGGAGCGGTAGAGTTTTATTAATTGCAAGCTCTGTTTGGGCTTTTAACCGGGATTAGTGGAGCTATCCGAAGTGCAAACCTCCTTAGCGAGGCAGCAGACGGCAACAACAGATTAGGAACGCCGAGTGGGGTTGAAAAGTTGCTAAGGTTTTCATATAGGATATGTTCGATTTGAAGCCTTTTTCAATTTGTATCGTTTGCGGATTAATTTTACTCGCACTGACAATTTAAGAGTGGATTTCACAAGAGAAAATCCATTCAAAAATATTGCGTTCTCGCGTTTTACTTAATGAAATTTTAATTTTACTTTGTTCATAGCGTCTCAATAGAGAGTTAACTTATATTTTTGATAATAAGTAGTATAAAAATATCTTATAAAAAAATAATTAATAAATATAAATAACACATACATAAATAACTTCACGCCTGTATCCCGAAGGGGTAGGTAGAGGTGTATTATACACCCACGATTCGCCAGTTATGTTAGGGTCCCAATGTAATAGGAGGCGAGCCTATTGCCATCTACCGGGTACATTATTAAGCGAGTGATAATCATCATTTATTAACGCACACATAACTACGAAATATCAGAGGTGTGTGCCCGGAGCGAGTGGGGATCGAACTCGAGACCTCATCTCAGCAGTCCGTTACGTACGTCCCTGGGCTATCACCGCTTAATAAATATAATTAATATTAAAAAAATATTATGTGATTAATCTCAAAATGAAAAAAAATAATGGGAAAAAGCAAAATTAAGATGAATAGCTTGTGCTGTACATAGGGAAGGCGTCAGCTTTTGGTATATATTTATACTAGCTGTAACCCGCGGCTCCGCCCACGTGGAATGTCCCTAATCCCGTTCCCTTGACGCACTGGAATCAATTTCCAGGATAAAAATTAGCCTATATCTCATACCAGACTATATGACATGACTATATGACTCAATGACACTTTGAAGCAATTAGTGTGCTAACTTTTCCTACGTCCTATGTTCCTATGTAACTAGTCGCGGGTTCAAATCCCGTCCTGGATGTTCTCTTTTTGCAATCTAAGTCCATATTATTTTCTTCTGTGCCAAATTTCATCCAAATCCGTCGATTTGCATGAAAGATTAACAAACAGCCACATAAGTTACGAGTATGAGGTTGTAAGTAGTGCCAGCAAACAAATATATAAGTTCCCTATGAATATATTGCTGACACAGGGGCAACGAGTACGTTTCCTTCACTAAGCGAAGATTCGAACTCATAGCGAAATATTGTTGACATAACTTAAACTCTTACCCTTTTTTTCTTGACAAAACGCGGAAAGGTTGGCTTGTGAGGTAAGATAAATTATTTTTGGGTGTGTACGTGAAACAGCGTGAGGGTGAAGGATACAGTTGCCCGGGGTAGGGTGATGTTGGCGGTGTGCCTGGACATTGCAAACGCGTTCAACACCTTGCCCTGGAGTTGAATTAGAGAGGCGCTCGTGGATCACGAAGTGCCTCTCAACCTTCGCTGCATAGTTGGGGCGTATTTATCAGAGAGAGCCGTCATCTACCCAACCGTGATCGGTCTCTGTCAGCGTGAGATGTCGTGCGGTGTTCTGCAGGGATCGATCCTGGGGCCTCCATGAGGCCTCCACGAACTCCGTCCTCCATGAGCGCAGGCTCAGGCCTAGGGTGACAGGTGGAGCCGCCTGTCACCCTAGCAGAAGCGGGCCAGGGCCGGGGCGCATTGCGCGCCCCCTTCTTTCTAGGGGTAAGACAGGGTCACCGTGGTTCCCAAACCCGAGGAGGGCATCTCGAAACCGGAGATGGCCCTGGATGAGCCGGGTGCGAGGGAAATCCCTTATGGGCCACCTTACACCCATTTAAAGACCCAAGATGGCGCGCGGTTTTAGTCGGTTCGAATCCGACATAACAAAAAAAAGGTGCATACGTGAAACACATGAATTTAATGTCCTATGTGGCATAGCGGCAAAACAGTCAAATGCCGCTAATCAGAGGTTTGATTCCCGTTCAGTGCAAATATTTGGGTGTTCTATGTACAATAAGTATACATTTAAAAAATGTAAGCGGCGGTAGCCCAGTGGCGTACTTAACGGACTGCTGAGACGAGGTCTCGAGTTCAATCCCCAGTCGCCCCGGGTACACACCTCTGACTTTTCGTAGTTATGTGCGCATTAATAAATGGTAATTATCCCTCGCTTAATATTGTTGCCCGGTAGATGGCAATAGGCTCGCCCCCTATTACATTGGGACCTTAACATAACTGGCGAATCGTGGGTATGTAATACACCTCTGCCTACCCCTTCGGGGATACAGGCGTGAAGGTATGTTATGTTATGTTAAAAAATGTATCTAAGGATGTTTTTCCGTATTCGAGAACCCTAGCTAGTTGATTGTGCTTACTTTGGGTCTAGATAGAACTGAGTAGAATATACCTATTTCTATTCGAGAATATGTATTTATGTATATAACCTCGGCATTAGAATTATAGTCTATAAGCCAACATATTATCGGTGCAGTATGAGAGCATCCACTTAGGAATAGTGACATCATGTGAATAAAACCGGTCAAGTGCAAGTTCGACTCGCACACGAAGAGTTCCGTATAAGTTGTAGCAGCTTTCCTGTGAAACGGTGAAAATCGGAACTACACTTGTCACTGTCGTTTAATTACACTACAGATTACCGTTGTCGGATTTTATTACATTAATTACCCTAATTTCTGCGCAGACGGATTCCGTCTCAATTTTCCAAGTATAAAATTATTTATATTTTTACACTTACTAGGCACTTCACTTCGTTAAATGTGGCATGTATGGTATGGTATGGGTTACAGTCTAAAATAAATGGTAGCCTTTAGCCTGAAAAATCAATTAGGAGTGGCATAGAATAATGTTTTAGGTGCTTTTTAGGGTTCCGTTGCCAAATAGCAAAAAACGGAACCCTTATAGATTCGTCATGTCTATCTGTCTGTCCGTCCGTATGTCACAATCACTTTTTTCCGAAACTATAAGATCTATGCTGTTGAAACTTGGTAAGTAGACGTATTCTGTGACCCGCATTAAGATTTTCATACAAAAATAGAAAAAAAAACAATAAATTTTGGGGGTTCCCATACTTAAAACTGAAACTCAAAAAAAAATTTTCATCATGCCCATACGGTCACGTCTATGGATAGGTCTAGTAAGTAGTTTTTTTTAATACGTCATAAATCGTAAACCGCAATTAACCTTTCATTCAATCAACTCAAATATATATTTTTTTTTAAATACATTATTATGTTACTTGCTGCTACGGAACCCTTAATGGGCGAGTCCGACTCGCGCTTGGCCGCTTTTTAAAGACTGGTGAGATAACTAGGTAAGAAAACAAACTTTGTGTAATGCGAAAAATGGACTTCTACTGATGATATTATTATCTAACTTTCCCAATTTTATTGCTTATCAAAGTCAATTAGCAACACTGATGCGACGGTGACCCTTCAGTTAACAGATTGGTTGGTCGAACCAACGTACAATATACAATAATATGTAGTTTTTAAATACTTTTGCAAAATTAACAAGAGAGATGTATAACGATGTCTTTTTTTTATTAAAAAGACATCGTTATAATTTACAGAACACTCGGTCAAAATGTCAGCTGTCTAACTCTTGCGGCTTATGAGATACGGCCCGCTGACTGTGAACCTACACTGGGGTCTTAGTAACAGGGTTCCGTTCCCTTTGAGCATGGAACCCTAAAAAACCATTAAAGGATTCTCAAACAACAACAAGGATATAAGTAACAACGGCAGTCGACAGGAAAATCAATGTATCATAAATTGTTCGTGAGCAAAAAGGTTAAACCACAGTTAAAGACCTTTTTGGTCTGGAAAGTCGATCTCATATACACCCTTTTCCTTTCAAACGATAATACTAGTTTTACGTGCATAAACGTTTAAAAAATTGAATGGAGGACAACAAGGTTCACAATAGTAAGATTGATGGATCGTCACAAATAGCACCTACGTCGGGTATTGAGAGGCCGTTCATAAAAATGTATGTTTTTTTTTCATACAATAGATTAGGGATCAAATTTTGTGGGTATACATTTTTATTTGCGTTATATCTATGGCGTTATGACTGGAATATTCCATGAACTTGCTTATTATTTCACACAGCGTTAGTTTCACTTGTATCCAATACTTGCACGAATGTCACAAGGTCTGGTCTCCTACTCTTACTTTTAATTTGGTTTACACGGAAGCGACCGTATCATTTAATCATTCAGTAACCCTCGGTTCATCCAATAGTAAACATACAACCCATGAATAATTTGCTAGACGGCAATTAGGTTGCTTGGTCAAATATGGATGTTAGTATACCTCTGCATACCCCCTCAGGGATATACAAGTGTGAATATAAGCCTTTGTGTTTCATTTTATAAACTTTTACATGAATTTCTAGGTATGCGTTTGTGAGTTTATACTGTGTTACGTGTCGCATAATATAAATGGGTCCTTTGAAAAAGCCGAGATGTAGAGAAGTATTCAGAGGATTTTTGCGGCGTGCCCCGGATTAATTCACGTCAGCTTAGCGAGATTGTCGATAGGTTTATTTGAAACCTTACCTGCGCATTTTCTTTTGTTATCATATCGGGTTGGAAAGACCTTCGGGGCCCAAGACAACCTCACCTGCTAGGCGGTGACCCTGCTATCGGGATTGGGGGTCAGACGGCAGTTCGCTACCGCAAAAATCCAGATTATTCGAATTAAGAAGAATATGAAAGTGGACTCCGCGCTTCAAAGTAGGTAGTCGTCAACGATAAAAGTTGATATACACTAAAATAATTACAAATCTTTTTTTTTCAATGACTTCGGTGCTAAGTTTTTCGTGGTGGCGTGCATTCGGTGCTACGTTTTTCGTGGTGGCGTGCATTCGTTGTTAAGTGATTCGTATTAGCAAACTTACGGGTTCGTGGTATTCGGTGTTACACTTTTCGAAGTCAGGTATTACACCCCATTGGAATACATGTACCAACAATTGAGGTATGACTAGCTTAAAGCGGTACTTTAGGAGGGCTTGCAAAGTTTTCTACCTAGTAATAATTTTGAAATAGTTTTTTAAAGAGAAAGTTATGAATGAATGAATGAATTATTTTTTTTAATTTATTTCTATGAATATGGTAAGTACATCGAGATCTTATATTATGTTATATGTTCATACATATTCTGCCGTAGGCGTTGAAATATTAAAGTTTGACAATAATAACAATAAATGTCAATATAGCTAAAGTCACACATGCAGTCAATTTATTATTTAATTAGTCATATCATTGTAATAAATTATTATTAAACATCAATCATTACATCTTTAATATTAAAATTGCTGTCCAAAAATTCCCTCACCGAATAAAAAACTTATTTATTAGGAATCTAAATATATTGCATTTAAATTTATTCAATGGTAACGCTCTCATAACAACTGGTAGTTTATTGTAGATTTTAATGGCCATACAGTATGCATTTGTGGAATATAGATGTACCTTTTTTTTTTTTTTTTTTTTTTTTTTTTATCGTGCGGAAATCCCTTCGGATACCCCCCCGCCGGACTGCAGCGGGATCGGAATCGGAGCGACACTCGAGGAGGTTACCCAACACACACCCCAATATAGATGTACCTAATCTTTGCCGCGGTACTAAAATCTTATAAGGATCTCTACTGTTTGTCTATTTTAACATTTCGTCATGCAGCGGATACATCTGTGGATATTTTTTTACAAACAGGCAGATCTCATGAATATAAAGGCAAGGAACTGGTAGAATTTTCAGTTCCTTAAAAAGTGGTTTACAGTATTCTAGGTATTCAGCTCCAGGGGTGTGTGTTGGGTAACCTCCTCGAGTGTCGCTCCGATTCCGATCCTGCTGCAGTCCGGGGGGAACGGAATCGGAGCGGCCGGTACACCCTGGGCGGCAGTCAATGGCTTCCCCTTCACCCCTTCATAGGGTTGGCATTGATCGTCGGCCAATACCCAACGTGGCGGGAACACATCGCTCTCCGTACTCCTCTGCTTTCAGAGGAGACAGGATGAGCGATGCTGTTAGTGGTGAGATGGCCCAGGGTCACCCGGGGTGCGAGGGATATGCTCTATGGGTAACCTTACACCCCGGCGTCTGAAGACCCGAGACGGCGTGCGGTTTTAGTCGGTGCAAGCCCGACATAACCGCCCCCGCTGGCCGGCGGGGGGGTATCCGAAGGGATTTCCGCACGATAAAAAAAAAAAAAGGTATTCAGCTCCATACAGTGCTCGAACACATTTTTTTTGTGCTATCAGTACTCTCTGCACTTCTACCGAGTTACTCCACACAACGATTCCGTATCGTAGTACTGATGAAATGTATCCGTGATACGCAGACAGAGCCGTCTCTCTGGAAGCTATTTGTCGCAGTTGTCTTAAAGCGAATACAAACCTGTGCAATTTTGCACATACGTTTTTTACGTCTTATATTTCTAATGCATGGATTATCTTATGATTTATAACATCTAGACATGACTGGAAATTATGTCAAAGCCCAAATCCGAAATTCCAGTCGTTTTAGGCTGCGGGATGATGAATCAGGCGGTCATTATTATTAAAGCTATTAACTGGATATTTAAAATGTTTATTCGTTGTTTCGAGTATCCTATATTTCTGCACTTTTATAAGTGCCATGATCACGGATGTACTGGAGGTCATTCGAGCTGGTTGTTACTAGCTACGAGCTAGTTGTTACTGTGTAAAACGCATCGGTCTACCCTCTTCCTCACTCGTTTCTTACGGGTGTCACCACTGTCCACGTTCTCACTTCGCACTAGTAACAGTGCCTAAATATTGGATACTCGAAAAAAATAATAAACATGGTAAATATCCCGTTAATAGTTTTAATAATAATGTAAATGTCAATTTAGACTCAAAAATCAGTCGGTCAGTCAAGATAATAATTTCAATCAAATCAAAAATTTCAAAAATTTCAAAGTTCAAATTAACTTTCTATAATTTTTCTATAATATAATCTTCATATACTTACTTATAAAAATCTTCTGTACGTGTTTTGAACTCTTTTTAAACTTTAAATTAGATTTTGATGAAATTAAAGGTTTTCTGGTGGCTGGTTTAAGGGAAAAGCCTACTTTAATCCCTATACGAAGCATACCTTGTCTAAAATATATCACTTAACTTGCAAAACTCAAGAACTTACTCGAAACACGACATCCTTGCGATATATGTATTTACAAACATAAAGCCAGGATGGAACGATTGAAGGGAAATTGCTTCAAACTCCGCTGCGTTCACTATTCTGAGAAATCACAACCTCGCTTATATCGCATAGGTATTGAAGGGATACGTACATTATAGTTCTATAGGCGCAAAGATATCCAACAAGAACTTTGTCGCTCAAATCAACCTCATATGCAAGCTAATACACCTTCTGATTGACGCATTAGGCTCTGGCGCAGGTTTTCTTCTCGAGTTTGGGCTAGATGTCAGTCGTTAACATAAAAACCAATATGAACCAACTTTATTTTAACTAGGACCAGGTTTATGAAATTTCATGGTTCTCACTGTGAAAATGACGGATATTCCTTACTTTCCCCCTTAGGGGTAGCATTCCCAAATCATTCTTTAGTAGATGCTTACAGCATAAAAGGTATCAACTGCCAAAGTTTGAAGTTTGTAGCCTCAGCGGTTACGGCAATACTTTGATGAATCAATCAGTGGGTGATCGGAACAAGTATTCACTGGTGGTAGAAATTTGATGACACAAATTTGTCACAAAATTCGGCCGGGTAGGTACCACCGTGCCCGATTGCGAAAAACCCTCCATAGTAATCCAATTTCGGTTTGATTGCGTTCAGGGGTCAGCAAGTGCATAGCCGGGCAGGGGGATTGTGGTCGCAGCACTAGTGGCACCGGTGGGTGTCACGCGTTGCTGCGACGACAATCCTCTTCTGATGAGGCCTTCAAGCTGAGTGCTACCATTGTTAACATGGTACGTGTAAGTAATGGTGACCCTCTTTCCTGAGACTTTACCTTCAGCTTACCATCAGGCGAGGTAAGTCAAATTGACGTGTCCTAAATATAAAAAAATATATATATATTTATAGATAATTTTATAGCCTATATTCATCGATAATGCAATAATATACCTTTTAAACACGAACATATACTTACAAACCACAGAAATTAGATGCTTATTATATAAGATACAAACTCATTATATTGTAGCATAAATTTGTATAGTATAATTAACATCATCACGAATATTTTCATGTATTACAACATAAAAGCAACAAGATATCTGGTGTAGACGCTCTGGCATGTCTGCCTCCCACGCACAAAGCTGCAGGCGAAGTATTAATTATATATAATGTTGCTTGTATATGTTTTGTTATGTTTTCTGTGTGGCTCGGAGCAATAACCACAGTATTGAAAAACATTAGACACTAGGTTACCGACATTCATACACGTCCTTGGAAAATTCAAGAATGTACGTCAAAAAACTTGTAATTAATTTTAAAAGCTCAGATATTTTATGGTGCGTGCTTCACAGTGAAGTCTTACTTTAGTCTTACGAATAGAGGTCCCCAAATTAGGGGTCCAACTTTACTACACCTGCTTGTCAGTACACCTGCTTATTGACATACAACGCCTTTCTCTCGGGGTTGGGGGGCTGACGGTAGTTGCTCGCGTAAAAGTCCAAATAAACTAGAAACTAGGACTTAGAAGCGTCGGTAGCTTAGTGGTTAAGGAGTCGACCTTACGATCGAGAGGTCCCGGGTTCGAATCCTGGCCATTACACTACCGACGTGAACCCACTCCTAACACAAGCAATTTAGCTTAGCTGGAGGGGTTAAGGGGAATATTAGTAATTTCGGTTACTAATATTCTTCGGTTACTAATATTCTTTAAAAAAAAAAGGAGTTGTAGAAGAGCGGAACCCGACCTGTCTGTCTATCCCTTCTGTTATAAACAGATGAGAGTATCTCTTCATCTGAATACCAATCCCGGTTGCATACAAAGCTTGCAGTTTTCAGTACATAGACCGCTCTAGGCTTTTTAGGGAACGATTGCCGTCTGACAACCGCGAGATATTAATTAGCTGGTGCACCTGCTTCCAGGTGAGGTTGGGTTGGGCCTCATACACCCTTTAAATAGATAAAATTATATCGCTACCAAAACAAACAAAGCCCCGTCGTCTTAAGACCCGAGACGGCGTGCGGTTTTGGTCGGTGCAAGCCCGACATAACCGCCCCCGCTGGCCGGCGGGGGGGTATCCGAAGGGATTTCCGCACGAAAAAAAAAAGGCTGCACCCTAGCTTCTTAACATCCAGCGGGTTGCAGTCAATTGATGGACTGACTATAAAATAAATATATTTAGAGTTTTTAAAAGCAAGAAGAGCTAAATTTAATCGATATTTGAAGGTAAAGTTATGTACTTTCACAACTTTATAATTACAAATTCAGAGAGTTCAAAGTTGGCTTCAAACGGAACGATCAATTGAACTTGAAATATTTCATTTTGAATTTAAAACATTTTAATTTCAACAACATCACAACACACAAAGTTTCTGCGTTACCTTAATTTATTTCATGTTAAAAATACATAGTATAAAGTATATGAATTTTGTTTTCAATATTAAAAACAGTATTATTAGCTGTGGAGCCCATCAAGCTGAGGGCTACCTTTGTGGTATTATTGGTATCGAAAATGGTGACCCTCGTTCCTGAGACCACACCTTTAGGTGACTATGAGCCGAAACACATAACCGCGCTATGGTACCGTACCGCCAAAATCGGCAGTGCCACCCGCCGCCACGCAGAATTTTGCGGTTTGCATCGCGCAACACATTCCAGCGTTATGAAACTACACTTGGTGACAAGATGCTTGCAGTTTGCACTTTTCTGTATATATGGGGATAATTTGCTCCATAGGTCTTCAAATGACATGGGGTGTGTGTTGGGTAACCTCCTCGAGTGTCGCTCCGATTCCGATCCCGCTGCAGTCCGGGGGGAACGGAATCGGAGCGGCCGGTACACCCTGGGCTCAATGGCTTCCCCTTCACCCCTTCATAGGGTTGGCATTGATCGTCGGCCAATACCCAACGTGGCGGGAACACATCGCTCTCCGTACTCCTCTGCTTTCAGAGGAGACAGGATGAGCGATGCTGTTAGTGGTGAGATGGCCCAGGGTCAGCCGGGGTGCGAGGGATATGCTCTATGGGTAACCTTACACCCCGGCGTCTGAAGACCCGAGACGGCGTGCGGTTTTAGTCGGTACAAGCCCGACATAACCGCCCCCGCTGGCCGGCGGGGGGGTATCCGAAGGGATTTCCGCACGATAAAAAAAAAAAAAAAAAGGTCTTCAAATGACAATATACTCATTCTAATGAAATCAAAAAAATAAATCTATTTTTAGTGCTTCGTATTTTCGAGATAATTGCTCCCCATCAGGAGTCATTGCCTCAGTAAATGGATGTATCCAGTATCTTCTCTGTCATCTATTTAGATTTGTGTAATGTCTTCTAAACAACAAAACAGCAACACGTTTATTGCAGCCCATGGCCGAGATACGTCCACCAACATTAAAAAATTACGAAAAAATTGTTGCCCTACAGGACGGCATTCCAACGCTTCAACGGTGCCGCAACGCGGTTGTTTGTTTCGGCAAGTCATATTGACGTCATCATCATCACAGCTTTAGTTCCAGTTACATTCGAAGCCTGCACTTTGGAACCGGTCCACTCTTATCTTAGGTATCAAAGGAGCGACTACCGTCTGATCCCCCCCCCCCTCCCCCAAATCTCAAAAGGAAAGCCTGCGTTCTGACGCGCCTCGCGCGTCAATCAACAGCTTTACTGACCTGCATGTGAGGTTGGTATGGGCCCCAAATAACTTGATGGGACTTACATCACTCATATTGACCTAACCAAAATAAAAAAGTGCCAAGGTTAAGTCAGTCTACTCCAAGTTTACGAAACTTCCACTATGGCTACATTACTGGTTTCAATCACCAGTACATCACCTACGTGAACTCATTCCTAATACAAGCAATTTAACTTAGCTGGAGGGGTTACTCGCATGCCAGTAATTTTATAGTAGTGATTTTATGTGCTGAACACACTCGTAGTATGTGCTACGTGCTACGGCGTAGCAAACGGCTACAAGAGGCTACTTTGATGTGTGTCAAACAACAAGTGGACGTATACGCGTATTATACGTACAAATAGAGCAAATATATACGAGTGAGACCTCCATACTACGTCGTATGCGGCCGAATAATTTATAAATTTTGTGTGATATTGTCATATTTGAACAAATATTTATAAATAATAGTATATTCACTCTTCAGAGCTAGTGGCTCGACTTCGGGCTAGCCTGGGTCTGTGAGGCCCCACCAAGATCCTCAGAGCGCAAGCCAACCTCATCTGCAAGTCGGTGTATCTATTCATTGATGGATGAGGCTCTGACACAGGCTTTCCTCTCCGGGTTAGGGGTCACACAGCAGCCGTTCTAATAAATGGTAAGATAAACCCTACATAATGTTATCAGTAGATGGCAATAGGCTCGCCCCCTGTTACATTGTGACCTTAACATAACTGGCGAATCGTGGGTGTAATACACCTCTGCCTGCCCCTTCAGGGATACAAGCGTGAAGTTATGTTATGTTATGTGGAAAAGAACAGTACGAGCAAGCTTTTAATGCTATCGGAATTGGCACTCGAATAATAATAAACTCTTGACTGCTTATATATTCCCGATGATATTACTCTGAGCGCCACAGTATAGGAGAATTTAGAAGATTTCGTCAGCGATAAGGCTCCGGTCCGGTCCAGTCGGTCCGATTCCGACACGCCCACCCCATCGTCGGCACCCATGGGGTGAAGCCCGTGGGGGTTTCCACAAGTATAAAAAAAGCAATAAGGCAAAGTATTTGACAATAAATAAAAATATCCCAACAACGAGCTTCATCAGTTGGCGATAAAAGTCATTAATTAATCGAAAGCCGTACGGGAAGAAGATTTATCTCAGAGAACGCCACAATCAATCACAGTTAGTAACAGACATCTTAGTGTGAAACACAACAATAGTAACACATTTACAATAACTTCGCAGGAGATTGAAAAGTGCGTAACAAACAAACTTTCTGAAATGCGACAGCAAAAAGGCACGTCGTAACTTATCTTAACTTCTTGATTTACATGCAAATTCGATATATATTTTTTCTTTTATTTGTCACTAGAGCTGCTGCTTGTCTCTCTCGTAACTGGGATCTTTGCGGACTAAATCAACTTCACCAACAATCCAGTACACCTGCTAATTGACGAACGAGGCTCTGGTACAAGCTAACTTGTTCATTTTATAAATTGTAAATCGAATTTTTACTTTTTTTATTTAAAACTTTATGCCCTAAAATATGTACAAAGGCGGAATTAATTCCAAGGGTATTATCTGACAATCTACCTAAGCATGATGCAGAAATAAATTGAAATAGATTCTCGAAGGAAAAAAAATAGATTCCTTCTAAAAATGGAGCCTGGACTCCGTTCCCCCTCCTCTATTCAATTATTTGGTTTATTTTACTTTTATGGGAACGACGGTCATCTGACCTATCAACCCCGAGACGAAAGCCTGTGCTATTACCTCGTCCGTCAATCAAAAAAAGCCGGTACGGCTTGCTGTGACTATTAAACCAGATTATACGATTCACAAATAATATCCTAACATTACAACAACTTATCAACAAACCGATCGAAAGCTATCGACATCTTCATAATATTCTACCGAACATCAAACATATATTTGCACTCAAACCACACACTAACTTATATCTAGTCCCGTGTGATATAAAACTCAAAATCCTATGAGACGTTTTACTAGAGCAGGAATGACTGATCGACGTGTGATTTATCTTATTCGAACTCAGATGAATTCCTAATATTTGTAGCTGCGATGTTAGAAATGTTTGCTTAGTTTAATGTTAATAAAGTTAGTATACCTAGTAAAATATAATCATAACTCCAATACTAGATCTATATGACCCTTCAGTTTCCAAACATACAAATACTTCTTATACGGTACCACTGACGAAAAAAAAACAGTTGTGTCGTACAAGTTTGCAGTGAAACAATTATTTTTGTAAATACATATTATACATAGAAATATTCAGACCAATGAAAATAAACATATTCATGCATACAAATATTTGCAACGAGACAAAATCGAACTTGCGACTCTGACTTACCAGTAAAACGCTCAACCGCTACTCCGACGCAGAGTTTTTATACTGTTGCCCTTATATTTCCCAGAAGAAGTAAGCAGAGAATAAGATGTACTACCCACATTCCACACAAGACCCTGAAACACAGGGTTTAAGACGCCACTAGCTACGTATCTCTTAACTGAGGTATAAGTCTACCAGCAATTATGTCAAAACTAATAGTAGTCAGTCGGGTTTACTCAAGTAGAACATCTTCTGAGTTCGTGATTTAAAATCTATTTTAAGCACATACAAAATATAATAGTGACTTTCCTGGCTTGTGTTTAATTATTAAAAATATTGTTTCTATGCACGTTTTTGCAAAAAAATTATTGAAAAGGTTCCCATGGGAAGTGTGAACGGGAACAGAATTCCACGCGGACTAAGCCGCGGGCAACTGCTTGTATACCATTATAGTATCGTAAGTAGTATGCACCCCGTAGTGTTAACTGCGGTTCCCTTTTCCTGGACAAAAATAATATTACAGATAAATTTCTATGTTAATCCAGAATATTCATTCCAAATATGATCCAAATCGGTCTAATTATTTCAGCGTGAAGGATGAATAAACAAACCATTTATGAATTTATAAATAAGAAGATGCTAAAGACATCCACACCGTCCCTAAATCGTGATGAAAACAGAAAAATATACCTATTCTAAGCCAAATAACTTCGAAAGAGATAAATATTCCCTCCAAGATCGTTGACGGCCAGCAGAAATATTCAAGATTAAAAAATGTTCCACCTCAATCAAAGGGATTCGCAGAATACCATTTTCATTTTCCTTAGCCGTTAAAAATCATTCATTCAAAGAACCTATACAGAATGTTTTAGAGTCAGAGGCGTGTTTATTAGTGCCAACGTAATTACGTTAATGGCTTGCCCGTCAAAATGAAAGCGCGTGAAAAAAATGCAAAATGGTAAAGGAAAACAATAGACTCAAAGAATTGCATTCATACTCTTTAGAGAATATGAATTGTATTGCGCTGAAACTTTTTAAATGGTATAATGTTCGTATTTCAAAGGAAATGCAATAGAATTAAAATTTGAAACGCTACCCATAAATACTTTTCGATTGATATTTTTGAAGTGAAAACTTCTTAAGGCGTTGGGCATTTTTAAGATGTGAAAACCAATTGAACTCGCAACATTATTACTGTTACCGATACCTCCGTAAAAAATTCCTAACGATTTAAAAAATATACACGTAATTGTTCAAATTTTCACTTCCGTCGGCACTACCGGAGTGCCACTGTTTTCTTTTTAATTATCATCATCCGAGAGGTCCCCAGCAGAACCTAGAACTTGTCTTGGCTTTTTTTTTAGGAGTGACTGCCGTCAAACGCCCTTGATGTATAATAATAAATGGCTAAATTGCTTTAATTAACATTGGATTGACGTCATCAATATTGTAATGATCAGGGATCCAACTCGCAACCTTTCGACCGCAATTCCGCCCAGGTATATGAGATTTAGGGCACGCCGCAATAGCGGCGGTAAGGCCCATCATGGAGGATTGGCTAGAGAGGCGACACGGAAGCCTCTCGTACCGACTGACGCAGGTGATCTCCGGGAAGGGGTGCTTCGGGGACCACCTGCATCGGATCAGGAAGGAGCCAACGCCTGAGTGTCTTCACTGCGACGCGAGCGAGGACTCAGGGCTGCACACGCTGGCGGACTGCCCGGCGTGGGAGGCGCCGAGGCGTGACCTCGTGGCAGCCATCGGGGTGGGAGTCCTCTCGCTCGGCAGCATGATTGCGGTAATGGTGCGGAGCGCGAGCGCGTGGGCCGCCGCCACCTCTTTCTGCGAGCATGAATTGCTCGCGAAGGAGATGGCGGAGCGCGCCCGGGAGAGATTTAGAACTCTCCCGAACCGCCGAGCCCGCAACTTGCTCGCCGCGCATCGCAGGCGACTCAGGCGCCGGAGGTCACTTAACGACCTCCGTCCTCCATGAGCGCAGGCCTGGGGGTGGCGGGTGAGGCCACCTGTCACCCCAGCAGAAGCAGGCCGGGACGGTGGGGCGACTAGCGCCCCTCCCCCAAACCCGAGGGGGCCATCTCGAAACCGGAGATGGCCCAGGGTCAGTCGGGGTAGGGCACGCCGCAATAGCGGCGGTAAGGCCCATCATGGAGGATTGGCTGGAGAGGCGACACGGAAGCCTCTCCTACCGACTGACGCAGGTGATCTCAGGGAAGGGGTGCTTCGGGGACCACCTGCATCGGATCAGGAAGGAGCCAACGCCTGAGTGTCATCACTGCGACGCGAGCGAGGACTCAGGGCTGCACACGCTGGCGGACTGCCCGGCGTGGGAGGCGCCGAGGCGTGACCTCGTGGCAGCCATCGGGGTGGGAGTCCTCTCGCTCGGCAGCATGATTGCGGCAATGGTGCGGAGCGCGAGCGCGTGGGCCGCCGCCGCCTCCTTCTGCGAGCATGTAATGCTCGCGAAGGAGGTGGCGGAGCGCGCCCGGGAGAGACTTAGAACTCTCCCGGTCCGCCGAGCCCGCAACTTGCTCGCCGCGCGTCGCAGGCAACTCAGGCGCCGGAGGTCGCTTAACGACCTCCGTCCTCCATGAGCGCAGGCCTGGGGGTGGCGGGTGAGGCCACCTGTCACCCCAGCAGAAGCAGGCCGGGACGGTGGGGCGACTAGCGCCCCTCCCCCAAACCGGGGCAAGACGGGGACACCGTGGTTCCCAAACCCGAGGGGGCCATCTCGAAACCGGAGATGGCCCAGGGTCAGTCGGGGTGCGAGGGATATGCTCTATGGGCAACCTTACACCCCGGCGTCTGTAGACCCGAGACGGCGTGCGGTTTTAGTCGGTTCAAGTCCGACATAACCGCCCCCGCTGGCACGCGGGGGGGTATCCGAAGGGATTTCCGCACGAAAAAAAAAAAAAAAAAAAAAAAAGGGTCAGTCGGGGTGCGAGGGATATGCTCTATGGGCAACCTTACACCCCGGCGTCTGTAGACCCGAGACGGCGTGCGGTTTTAGTCGGTTCAAGCCCGACATAACCGCCCCCGCTGGCACGCGGGGGGGTATCCGAAGGGATTTCCGCACGATTAAAAAAAAAAAAAAGGTATATGAGATTTCACCCTACTCGTAATCTTTTCTAAAAACACCTTGAGACCTTATTCAAAGTCT
Organism: Cybosia mesomella; assembly: GCA_946251805.1. Lineage (NCBI taxonomy): Eukaryota > Metazoa > Arthropoda > Insecta > Lepidoptera > Erebidae > Cybosia > Cybosia mesomella. Next base: position 27,668,735 of record OX276400.1, on the reverse strand, counting down.
GCTTATACCTACATAAAAAAATATGTAACTTATGAAGGCACGTAAGTAGACTATGAATAGGTTTATGATAAATATGATAATTTAAAGGGGTTCCAGGATAATGTACTTAAAAATGACATGCCTTTCGAATGAAAATAAGTCTCCCATGAAGATCATTGAGATTAAGATGAAATTTAATTAAAATGAAACTTTGCCATAAAGACTATTATAAAATAAAAGAATATTTAGACGACAAACAAAAAGGCTTAGAAATTAGCTGTTTGGTCTACTTGGAGACTCAAGCAAAACATTGTAATTAAATTGAGTAAACATGTTTGTAAATAGACAATCAAAAAGCCCGCTGAGATTTTTGACAGCGTCATCTAAGGAAGAGGCCGCGTTGTAATGCGGTGGTCAGTTTAGTAAACATAAATAAGTCTAATTCATTTTTTTACATTTTCTTTGACGTCTTATAAGTGCCGTTTATAGGGTCTAAACAGAATGAACTTTTTGTTACTTTGACTTTGAAAAACCAGACCATATAGTAGGTAGTCCAAAAGATCCAACATTGTTGAACGTGTGCTAAATAAAGTTTAAGTTCACCAGATATGGTAAACTAAAAGATATGACAACGACTTCTTAGAAAAGCACTCACGTATGTACGTATTTTAATAGTAGAATGTAGTGGAATGTATGCGACGCCGATATGTCGGCTAGTAGACTCGCCTCTCATTGTCACAAATGCTAATTCGTGAAATGCATTTAATCATCTACAGCCAAAGACTTTTATGCATAAAAGCTTTTGCGTGAAACAATTTTTGTAATAAACAGCTTGTGCTGTTTATAACAAAAATTGTGTCCGATCCTCGATGAGGCGGTAATGAATTTTGAATTTCGAATTTGGAACGCATAAACTAGATTTTTATATTATTATACTTTTGTTAAAAATATTTAGTCCGTCAAATTCGCATTACAACTATCATAACAGGGTTTACCTCATTTAAATATGTAACAGTCGACATAGATGGGGAGGAATTCTTTCACACCTAAACTTTTTTCTCTGTACATACTTTTTTTAGGACGTAAATGTTTAAGGTTAGATAATTTTGTTCTTACTGTACAAACAGTTAATATTTTAGTTTCTGCTTCGTTAGATTAATATTTAATGAAACAGCGGGATAGCAGCTAGTAGTACCTCTTTTTTTTTTTATCGTGCGGAAATCCCTTCGGATACCCCCCCGCGTGCCAGCGGGGGCGGTTATGTCGGGCTTGAACCGACTACGCACGCCGTCTCGGGTCTACAGACGCCGGGGTGTAAGGTTGCCCATAGAGCATATCCCTCGCACCCCGACTGACCCTGGGCCATCTCCGGTTTTGAATTGGCCCCCTCGTTCGAGATGGCCCCCTCGGGAGCAGCTAGTAGTACCTAAATAATAAACCTCAAAAGTACTTTATTTCTTTAATACTACTAAACTAAATACGAATAGAATTACCAACTCTTAACCAGTTAGGCATAATTACATAAAAAAAGTTTCTCCCAGCGGTATCTCATTCGAATTTAGAATCTGAATCCTTATTGATCGCCTCTCGTCCTATAGAAAAGGACAGTGGGTCCATCTGTACGTGTTAGAAAGGGATGAACATATTTCTGTCAGTACAGCCTATCCCCATTGAGGGTGTCTATATCTTTGGATAGCTGTTACGGGATTTTCGATCCTTGAAACGACAGAATATAGAATTTTATTAGCTCTATGGTATACTTATGTAGTTGGTGAGTTCAGCGGTTATCTGTGGACTCTTAGATCCATATATTGGAACTTTTACCTTAGATATAAAACTGCTTTTTAACATGTTTGAATTTTTATTATCAGTGTGACGTGGCGGTTGAGCGTTTAACTGACACATTATCACGAGATCAATTCTCGTTCTGTACAAATATTTGTACGTTGTACATTAATGGCTGAAACACAAAAATCCCACGACCAGAAGCTCGTATCCAATAACATGGGAATAAAACCAGTTGTTAAAATGTAAGTAATAAACACACCTCTCCGAACCACTTCGGGGGTTCTGTCTACAGTTGTAGGTAAATGAGGGATTTTCCTTCCTTCTACACGTAATTATATTGCATTTAATTATAACTATATCCCATATCATCAATTACTCCAACACGCTTTTAAGGACCGCGTGTTTCTTTGTTCATGTTAACGAAAACAAATGTATTCTATTTATTCATTTGTCAAGACTCGTATACACTACTTACACAATCACCTTCATCTTGGGAGGGGAAGGGGTAAGGGCTACCATGGAATGAACATCTGAATATTCGAGCCCGCACGAAACATGAACAATAGACGTAGGCATTTATTTAGGTACTATGCAGTTACTTCGGATTTCTTTCGATATGGTTTAGCGCTTGAGCTGCATCTTGCAAATCTTAGGAATTATTATGCATGATTTTGTACAAATTATGTGCCCGACATTAGCCCAGTATTATTTGCACGAAATAGGCGCACATATTCGTGCACCACGCAGTCCAGGCGCCTAAACCAAACGACGTGTCACGTGCCGTCTTCGGGCGGGATTCACGCGTTTCATGGTACCAATTGCCTGAAACTTTGGACCCAGGACTGATAGTTTTAACTTTAGAATTATAACGCCATCTACCAAAATTGTTACGAATCACGGAAACAATGAATAAGAAGCTTTTAAGGGTTCCGTACCCAAAGGATAAAACGGATCCCTATTACTAAGACTCCGCTGTCAGTCCGTCTACTTGTCTGTGCGTCTATCACCAGGCTGTATCTAAAGAACCGTGATAGTTAGACAGTTGATTATTTCACAGATGATGTATTTCTGTTGCCGCTATAACAACAAATACTAAAAACAGAATCAAATACATATTTAAGTGGGGTTCCCGTACGAAAAACGTGATTTTTTTGCCAGTTTATGGTACGGCACCCTTCGCGAGGGAGTCCACTTAGACTTGGCCGGTTTTTTATAACTCCTTCTCATTAAATACATTAAAATTTAAACCAATTAGAAGTTAACCTTTCCTTTAAATTGAAATTTCGAATTTAGACATTTTCCGATTTAAATTTATAGTAAAAGTATTAGAATAATATTATGTAATCTGTGGTAAAAGTTAGCATACTTATTACTTGAGTAATTTTCAATCAGATTTAAAGCCACCTATTACATTGGCACCTAAACATAAACTGGCGAAATGTGGGTGCTAGCACCTCTGCCTACCCCTTCGGGGATATAGGCGTGAGTTTATGTATGTATGTATGTATGTATTTAAAATAAAATTAATATCTCCTCATGCTGTAATAAAGGCATATACATACATAATTTATATTTGAATAAGTAAAACAGTCAAATTCCGACATTTCAAAAAGAAATCCAGCAATTACCTTTATACAATTTTTGTTTTTTATACACTCCTAGCCATCCAAAAGTTGCAGCAGCCTCAGTACGGCGTATATCTCGACTCGCTTCCATCAATGAACTAGCAGAAAAATCGTTCACGTGACCAAAACGACCCTTTTAAATGGTCAAAGATAAGTGCTGTAAATCGATGAGCGCCCGCGAACTGTGTACCTTACTGGGAACCACTAGAGATAACTCGTAACTTCGTTTATCACTTTACTCTCAGTACGCCGATAAATCACTCATGTGATAAGGTTTTTCAATGCTCGTGAGGTTTCGCCACCTAGAAAGCCTTCCCAGGTTTTAATCACCCTCTTGAAACCAAGCTGTTCACTGCGACCTACGTTTATTTTGTAGGAGGCCTGGTAATCTGACAGGTTTCCTAATTCAAATATCTACCAGTGTCTACCTACCAAGACGTAAACTGTAGAAATTTATAAAAAAATTAAAAAACCCGACTACCGTAAAAAGACCAAAACAAGTTTGATAGCAGGCGGGACCCATTAATTTTCTTTCGGTTTATGATTTGCAAATTGGTCCCGTCTGCTATCAAACTTGTTTTGGTATTTTTAGGGCAGTCGGGTTTATTATTTTTTTATTAATAATTTAATTGTATACTATTTAGTTATGATATATATATATATATATATATATATATATATATATATATATATATATGTACTCACCCTTTAAAGCTCTTAATTTTGATAAGTTGATAAGTTTGAGTAAAAATATTTTTTTAACAACATACATTTTAGCGACAAAAATTTACCATTTTCTTTTCTTTATTTTGATATACCCAGTAGCACTCTCACAGTAAATACGAATCTAACGACACCACTCAAGTTAAAATCCATCGAGCCTTCAGGCTGCAGAGCGTGCCAAACCACTTTATACATACATACTCTCTAAAATCATAACCCTCCTTCGGGCGCAGTCGGGTAAAAAATAGATCTTAAATATTTTTGTGGAAGAGAATAAGTAATTATTTTACTATCCCTAAATACCACTATGTCTTTACCTACCTAACCAGCCATACTAAACGTATGAAAGAAACAAATACAAATTGGGAACATATGAGTCCAACTAGTAAATCCATAACCATGGTAACACAATACAAATCACATTAAAAATAAGCCAGAAGTTGTTGATCGAATTACAAAGACAGGTCTGCGTAGGTCACTTATTTTTGTAGTTAGACATGAAAGTGTACTTACCGCTTGTGACTTGAAGTGTAGTTGCGAAGAGGCATAGCACCGACAGCGACAGGCATCCGAGCGAGTTGAGCCAATATGCCGCGGCCATACTGTATCCTACAAAAATTAAAATTATAAATAAATATCCTACGAAATTCTACACAGCGCTTTCTAGACCCAAATTAAGCATAGTTTAACTAGCTTGTGTTATGGGTTCTAGAATACGGATAGACATAGGTACTAGTATACTTTTTTTGTAAATACATACATATTATTATACATAGAAACACCAAGACCAATGCAAATAGACATATTCATGCATACATATATTTGCACTGAGCGGGAATCGAACCCGCGCCCCCTGTCTTAGCAGTCGAATGCACTACCGCTACGGCACAGAGGCCGTCAAAATTAAAAATAAATGAATAATTAAAATAACCCGTCCCTCACCGTACCCGGTGCCAGTTTTCCACGGCACCAGAGTCATACCGTCCGACTTTTTGCCGTCGGATCTGCTAAGGCCAGGCGGCTCCAATAGGTACGGGACATCTGCCGATATAAAGGCTCTCTGGAGTAAATCATGTAGAGCATGGTGGCGCGGAAACCTACCTGCACTTCTACGACAACTCAGTGCTTGATGGCCGTCACACCCCGCCATGGAACCGCAGGTGCATCTATGGGGTTCACACACCCTGCAGCCCAGGTGGAAGGCAACCGCCACCCGCAAAGAATTGTCGTCCAACAAAGTGCCCTGGTTAGGCGAAGGCAGGGCGTTCAACCGGTTGTGATACCGCCCGAAGCCTAGCCAGATCGGCTCCCGAAGCACCCTCCACCAACTGCTTCCCAACCCTCCCAGCGATGCCCTCATCCCAGGCGCGCTGAACATGAGGTACGTCTGGACTCGCCGCCGCAGAACTGTGGGCAAACCAAGCTGTCTCGGCATTGGCTGCAAAGGGCACAGTCACCCCGCCACCATTGTTATGAAGTATAACAGTGACGAGATCCGCTACCCCATACGCCGATGCCAGGAAAGCCGGCACACCCACATCCCACGCGCGACGTATCCCGATACCCCCGTGACGGATGGGGAGAGTCGTTGAGTGAAACATTTAGAATCAACTCAACTGTGCATTTCAAACTCTCATCAAATGCAGCGACCTCCGCAGGACAGACCCAGGTAGGCACCGTTCGCAAAATATATGTCAACTTAGGGAGGGTGAAGCACATGCGCAATAATACAATCGCCACATGAGCTGAAATATCTTTGAGACGCACTCGAGCGGTCAAGAGAAGCTTCCTATGAGAAGAGATTGCATCCGGCACTCCATCAGTGAAAATAGGAGACCCTAAAAGGGTGAAAGAGTGAGGAGTAAGTTCTTTGAGGCCAGGCAACAGGGCAGTGAAGTGTGGAAGACAAGCACGAGCTTCAGTGCCGCAGGGGAATAATTCGCATTTAGAGGAATTCACCTCCAGGCCCAGTTCCTTCAGACGAGGAATCAGAAGAAGAACGTCCTGGTAGACGTCTTCCGATGAACCCCCAAGGGTCCCATCGTCTATATACCATAAATTCAGACCAGACTTAAGCTCTTTGATGATTTTATGGATCGCCAGGCTGAAATCGAGGGGCCCTAGCGGATCCCCCTGCTGCGCTCCTACTTGTGAAGAAATTAAGCTGTTATTGAAGAAGAGATTAGAGGGGTGAAAGTATACCTGAAACAGGAAGGGGAAGAGCCCTCTCTCTGTCTGATCTGATCTGAATCTGATCCGTGACTACACTCAGAAGAACGTCTCTCCCCAACGTGTTAAAAGCGTTTCGTATGTCGAGCTTCAGCGCCACGCAGTCGGAATGGTTAGGGTCCATGACGAACGCGCGCGTCGCATGGATAGCGGCCTCGCATCCCCGACGCGCACCGAAACCCAGCTGATGCGACAGTAAATATTCCACCATCGCTTCCCTCACGGATCGGCACGCCTGCTTGGCAGTCAATCACTCCCGATCGCTATTGGCCTAAGCCCGCCATTCCATATCCATAAATAATTTAATAAATAATCTAAGACATATTACACAGGCCCGCTAGCCCCAAACTAAGAATCATCCTCATAGCGATTTCCCTATTGCGACCAGTGCGTCCTACCTGTCATGACTTACGCTGCCGAAACGTGGACATTGACAGTGAGGCTAGTCCACGACCTAAAAGTCGCGCAGCGGGCTATGGAGCGAGCTATGCTTGGGGTTTCTTTGTAGGATAAAATTCGAAATGGGGATATCCGACAAAGAACTGAAGTCACCGACATAGCTCGCAATAAGCAAGCAGAAGTGGCAATGGGCTGGCCACGTCTACCGAAGGACTGATAGCTGATGGAGCAAACGAGTTCTAGACTGGAGACCACAAACCGGTAAACGGAAGATAGGACGTCCCCAGCAAGATGGACGAACGACCTGAAAATGGTAGCTTGGATAGACTGGATGCGCAAGGCGGATGATCGGGTGCTATGGCGTACAATGGGAGAGGCCTATGTCCAGCAGTGGACTGCAATAGGCTAATTGATTGATTGATTGATACAAAGTTTGCACTTTGGAGCCCGAAATCCGCTTAATGTGTTTGATTAGTATGTGGGTTTTTCCAGGAGCGACATCCTGAGAGGTGGGCCTGCGCCAGCACTTCGGCCGTTGCTTAGTAGGTGCACCGACTTGCAGGTGAGGTAGGCTTGGGTCTCAAGGATGTTGCTAGGACTGGGTAGGACGCTCTACACCCACGTGGCCCTAAACTAAGCACAGCTTGTATGCATATGTATTGCATGAATATGTATATTTGCATTGGTCTGGGTGTTTATATGTATAATATGTATGTATTTACAAAAAAAAAGTATATAAGTATGTTTATCCGCCACAAGCTAAACTATGCTTACTTTGGGTCTAGAAAGCGCTGTGTAGAATGTCGTAGAATATTTATTAAGCGTAGCGAGCCGAAGGCGATCAAAGCGTCTTTGGTTTCAAAGTTGCATTTCAAACAAATGATACTCCTCCGAGACCGTTTGACCGATCTCGACCAAATTTGCTACGGTGATCAAGTAGACATTACTGAGTGTCGTAAGGGGTCGAATGTCCAGATCGGTCTTACCATCGAGGAATAGTCACCGAAAAACCAAATCAATGGAAAAAGTCGACCGGTCACGTTGACCTATTGTTGGATAGGCAAATCTCGCTACGCTTAAGTTTGGGTTGATTGCGAAGCTGGTAACCGTCCTAGTTTATTTATATAGCTACTAGAATGCAGTATTTTGCAACAGACAAATGTTTCACTGTTCTTTTTGTTTGCTTTTAATTTTATATAAATGTAATTGAATTCATAATGTGTAACCTGTAATGTGGGAAGGCACGGTCTCCTGAGATACAGGTTACCAACCTAGTTCAGGAGACACAGGCTGTATGTACCAGTGTAACCAATTGATTCAATAAATTATTATAATTTTTTTTCATCTGCATTCATGTCATTTTTGGTTAACTAATACAGCCTACTAATATTAGAAATGCTTTAATATTCTTTGTAATTTTGTTCAAATACTTAGATATGTTATGTTATAATAATTATTATAAAATCATTAAGAGCTGGCTGTCCTCTGTATTTTTGGCCGTATAAATGAATTCATGCCATGTCATGCTATTTTACTATTATTACATGTGTGTACTTATCAGCAACCTTTGTAGTAAAGAGGAAAGGAATAGAGATGGGTATATTATGCCAAATCGAATACAGCCTCCGGTACTTTCATAAATCGCATAAAAAGCAGCATACTGCTACTTAATGTCATTATAAAATTAGAGCGTGGTACTTCTACAGTTGAATCGGTTCATTCGTGTTAAGAGAAACCTACATACACCTGTACAAATCGTGGAATTATAAAATCATTAACACGTATTTTCTCTCTATCCAACGCCATCTAGTGAGTTTTACTGGAACGATCTAGAAGGGTAGCTTTTATAGTATAGCGCCAATTCAAAAACAATTGCGATTTGAACAGGCACTAGGTAACTTTGTAGTCACAACTCCAACCGACTAGATGGCGTTAGTATTAGTATTTAATGTGACGATTTTTTCTTTATATAAGGGGTGTGTGTTGGGTAACCTCCTCGAGTGTCGCTCCGATTCCGATCCCGCTGCAGTCCGGGGGGAACGGAATCGGAGCGGCCGGTACACCCTGGGCGGCGGTCAATGGCTTCCCCTTCACCCCTTCATAGGGTTGGCATTGATCGTCGGCCAATACCCAACGTGGCGGGAACACATCGCTCTCCGTACTCCTCTGCTTTCAGAGGAGACAGGATGAGCGATGCTGTTAGTGGTGAGATGGCCCAGGGTCAGCCGGGGTGCGAGGGATATGCTCTATGGGTAACCTTACACCCCGGCGTCTGAAGACCCGAGACGGCGTGCGGTTTTAGTCGGTGCAAGCCCGACATAACCACCCCCGCTGGCTGGCGGGGGGGTATCCGAAGGGATTTCCGCACGATAAAAAAAAAAAAAAAAAAAGGTATAACATATAAGTTCAATTACACTGATATATAGGATGCCAATTTAATACCATTCATTATCAGCCTACTAATAATATAATTGTGAAAGTTTGGCTGTATGGATGTTTGTTACTCTTTCACGCTGAACGGATCTGGCTGGAATTTGGTACAGGGACAGATTATAGTCTGGTATAACACACAGGGCTACTTAGTATCCCTTTTTTTTATTTACGTATGGAAACCCCCACGGGTTACAACCCATCGGTGCCAACGATGAGGTGTGTGTGTCGGAATCGGAATGACTAAAACCACACGGTGTCCTCCCCAAGTGTCCATTGCCATAACCCCAGGGTAACCAGCCGAATCATTGTATCCCTGGAATAGGTTCCCATGGGAAGCGGGAACGGGAACCGAATTACACGTGGGCGAAGCCGCGGGAAAAAACTAGTTTTTTATCATACTAATTTGAATATAAACAATATTATAGTATGGCCGCTGAGTTATTACCGATTTGACACATGACGAATTGACAATACTAGTGAAGTGACTGAACCAGTAACCCTAATATCATTTGGGAACAGTTTGTTTTTAAATATTCTAGTATAGTGTGTAATTAAATAAAATCAAAACAAATAATAGTTAAAGACACAGGTTCTATTAGGTGGAGTATCCTTGATGGGCGTAGATAATTGGTCGAGGACATATCAAAATAAAACAAATTTGTAAACACTGTTACACATTTTAATGAATAGAGTAGGTACAAGATGTTTTTAATAAATGACTACCTATCATTTATTAAAACAATTATTCAGACTCTGAACCAGATTCGCCAGAGCTGTCATCGCTATCAGTCAGTTGTATGACAATTTCATTGTCTATAATGGTGTCCACTCTTATACCGCGTTCATAATCTTCTGTTATTAGTTTTCGAGTCTTTTCGACGACCTTGACCCAATCTTCTTTCGTTATTTTGCTGCAAGCATCTTTTAATAGACCCATCATTTTATTAGTACTGAATGGCGGAGTTGTATTATTACGAGCTGCGTAACCTGTAATGTAAACATTAAATAACGTTAATTTATTACATTAAATAAATGAAATGTTACACAATTACCTACATGTAAGGGACATGAGATATTTATTTCTTAGTTATGTATCTTTTTACTTATATGCTGAATATTGGATGTTATAATAGTACAAATTATTCATATTCATAACTTATGCGATAAAAAACAATACCTTTGATTTGTGCCCATATTAGCTCAATGGCATTGTACTGGCAGTGATAAGGAGGAATTCGAAGTACCCGATGTCCATGTGCCAGAGCTATCTCATCTACTTCATAACGGACTCTTGATGATTTATTTTCGCGTACCAACTTTACTAAGTCAGACATTAGCAATTCGGCAGTAGTTTCAATTCCATTTTGGTGTAGCCATGCTAGGAGATCAGCTTTCTTGTAGGCCTGAGTAGGCGCTTTATTCACTTGTTTCGAGTGATATGAAGCGTTGTCCATTATTATGATAGAAGGCTCTGGCAGGCTGGGTAATAATTGATTTTCGAACCAATTCGTAAAAGTGTCTGTATCCATCTCCTCGTGGTAATCGGAAGTACTTTTTGACGCGAAAGCCAGCAGTCCATTTTCAAAGAAACCACTTCCAGCAGAACCGGCGTGACAAATTATCAGTCGCGATCCTTTTCCAATTGGAACCTTTGAGGTTGATGCTTTTGTTTAGTCAGTCCAAGAGCGTGACACAGTGTGGTTCGCATTTAACCATGTTTCGTCAACAATAACGACGTTGTCCCAAGACTCGATTTTTCTGGCTTCTCTTAAAAAGTCACTCCTTTTAATTATTAAATCAAATCTTTCCATTAATATTTTCCTTTTATTCGTTTTTTTATATTCAAACCCAATTTCGTGCAATAGTTTTGACAACGCCGTTTTACCGCCTTTAAACAAGCCTGCTTCTTTTAAAGAGACCAAAAGCAAACGTCTAGTTGGAAACTCGTTCCTAGTATAATAACCATATATGTGGTTTCTTATTGCATCTGCATCAAAAACATCAACACCTGTCACGGGCTTTTGTCTAAGTTTTTTCTTAGGAGTGCGTAAAATATTATCTTCACTTCCAGAAGCACCAAATTTTTCTTTATTTATATTATATAGTGTTTTTGCACCAATTCCAAGAGCTTGGGAAACCCGATCTTTCACTTGAGTGACAGGAATCAAAGGGCCGCCATTTTGTGACTCACGCTCAAAGTAATCCTGTAGCTTTAGTACAAGCTCACGACATTGACTATTCAATGTTTTCCTCGTTTCGGCATTTTCAACAAAATTACCAAACACAAACAAAATTAGTCCAATAAAGCGCAACGATAAACAGGAGAAAGCCGAGTTAAAAAACAACGGTTACACAAGAGAACGTAGTCTGTGCGCACGAGAGTACGGAAGACGACTAAACAGATTAAAATAGCGGTGGTAAGGATGTTGCCAGAATAGTATCGCCAATTACTTAAAAAAATACACCTATAACATTGCTTAATTGAGGGAGAAAATTATATTTATTAAATGTTGTTTTATATATTATAAATGTTAAAAATTATACATAATCATTTTAATTGTATTTATTTTTAAATCATAGAAAACAGTATTTCTGTCTTTGGATCACACATAAATCTTAAAAATCATAAGATACTGGCAACACAGTGCAATTAAGAGACGCAAAAAAATGGTAGCATTATATTTAGTCTAGTTGCTCGAAGGAATAAGTAAAATAAAAATATCCAAATAAAATAAATATCATATCTATTCCAATGAATTCGGACCGAATACTATCAAGCACATCACTATGAAAACTAGACGCACGATGTAACTTTGAACAAGCGCGCTAAAGAACAAAAAATAAATGTTTTCATATTATTTACAAACTATTTTAAGTTTTGAAACAGAGTTTATTGGAAAATTACTTGATTCTGACATTTTGACATAAAGTTTTATATTAAAGAGGTATTCTAAATCATTCGGCAAATGTGTCGCTCGTGCAAGGTTATATCGATTAATTTAAGAATAATCTGTCAAATCGGTAATAACTCAGCGGCCGTACTTTAAGAGCATTTTGATTTGACCTTTTTTTTTCGTGCGGAAATAATCCCTTCGGATACCCCCCCCCCCCCGCCGGACAGCGGCGGCGGTTATTTCGGGTTTGAATCGACTAAAACCGCACTCGTCTCGGGTCTACAGACGTCGGGGTGTAATGTTACCCGTAGCATTGTGATACCTACAAAATTTAAGCAAATTAACAATTTGACTTCATTTATTCGTAATATTTATGGTAAAAATATATGTGTGTTTGTTCGCGATGGATGCGAAAACTACTGAACGGATAATGATGAGGTTATTCTATTAGGAAGTTCTTGGTCAGGCTTAAAATCTGCCGTATGTTTGATTGCAATTGATTGAATAGAACCGTAGATATGACTAAAAAACGATACCCGACCTCTGCTCGGGCGGAGCCGAGGGCATCAGCTAGTTTTGATATAAGATCATTGCTTTTTATTGCAGCCACAATGTGGCACGTGGCATGTTTTCATTTCAATATTCAGCTATAAAATATTTCGAGGCAATGAACGTAAGATATTACCATATCGTCAGCATGTGTGTTCGCGACGCGGCGTCCGCCCACCACAGCTCACCTGAAACAAGCCACATCATCAGTTCGAGTTCAAAAATATACACTTTTTTTACAATTTAATAAAAGCATATTCCCAATTAACATTTTTTCCCTTTTCCGTAACCAGTGGCGCTTTTTTGAAACGTGTGTACATCTGAAATGTGTGTACATGTGAAACTTCGGAATTGGAAAGACGTAGCATTTACGTAGGTGACTTATTGTCTTGTTCTCAACTCATCATCATCATCTTATCGTCGTTTCCGGTTGCATTAAAGATTGCATTTCGGAACCTGGAGGTGGTTCTATAACTTCTATACCTTTTCCTCTACTCTGATTTGGCTGATTTACGACCTCTGTGGCGTAGCGGTAGTGCATTCGACTGCTAAGCCAAAGGTCGCGGGTTCGATTCCCGCTCATTGCAAATATGTATATTTGCATTGGTCTGGGTGTTTCTATATATAATATGTATTTATTTACAAAAAAAAAGTATTTAAGTATGTTTATCCGTATTCTAGAACCCATATGACAAGCTCTGCTTAGTTTGGGTCTAGATGGCGTTGTGTACTTTGTCGTACAATATTTATTTATTTATTTATGATGCTGCTTTTATGGTAGCGACTACCGTCTGCCCTCCCAACCAACGCCGAGAGGAAAGTCTGCACCAGAACCTTGTCTGCCACCCAGCAGGTGTCGGTACGCTGGTGCCTGGTCCTATAGGTTTTTGTTTTGCAACCTTTTGTTCTTCACTGAAGATTATATACCAGGCCACTCAGAAAGTATTGCGAAAAAAAGATTTTATATATGAGAGACTGGTCAGTTATAATCTATTTCTAAAATATGATTATATATGAGTAAAAATAAGTACGTTCCAATTTCAAAATTTCTCTCTGCATTTTTTGCAAGATAATTTCAATTATTGTGTCTCATTGAAAATGGATCTGCGTCGGGAACATTTTCGCGCTATGATTTTCTACGATTTCAAGTGTCGCCTGAAACCAGACGAATCGTACGATAGACTTCAAATGGCATTTATGGATGAAGGCCCTTCCAAGGCGACCGTGTATCGTTGGTATAACGAATTCAAGCGCGGTCGACTGACTTTGGAGGATGAAGAAAGAAGTGGTCGCCCTTTGACGGCTGTTACGGAAGAAAACGTGCTAGCAGTGAAAAATTTAATCCAAGATAATAGACGAGTCACATATCAAGAGATTCAGCACATTCTTCAGATTGGATCGGGAAGCCTTCACGAGATTCTACACGTGCATCTTCGTCTGAGAAGGATAGTTTCACGCTGGGTGCCGCACAATCTCACCGATGCTCAGAAGCAGGCCCGGGTGGAATGGTGTCGTGATATAATAAACAAGTTTGAAGCAGGCGCGTCTCGGCGTGTTTATGACATCATTACAGGTGATGAGTCGTGGATTTAGTCAGTATGATCCAGAAACAAAACGCCAGTCGACGGTTTGGGTGTTTCAAAACGAATCAACACCTACCAAAGTGAAGCGATCTAGAAGCGGAGGGCAGATTTTGATCGCGAATTTGTCAATTTGTCTGGCTACTTGTTATCAATCCCTTTACGAAATCAAAGAAGCATCAACGCTGAATGGTACACTACCAAATGCTTGGCAGAAGTTTTCTCTGTAGTGAGCTACAAGCGACCAAACACAGGGCTCCGCGGGATACTACTCCACCATGACAACGCGCCCGCACACACCGCGCTTAAAACGAGGGACTTCCTGGACAGCACTCCGGTTAAACTCCTAGGTCACCCTCCTTACAGCCCTGACCTTGCACCGTGCGACTTCTTTTTATTCCCGAAAATAAAAAATCAGCTCAAAGGGATACAATTTTCGTCGCCGGAAGATGCGCTGTCAACGTTTGAGCAGGCTGTAAACGAGGTATCTGCGGCGGATTGGAAAAAGTGTTTTGAAAACTGGTTCAAACGCATGAAACTTTGTATAGAGGCTGGTGGAGAGTACTTTGAAAAGATTTAATAAAAAAATATTTACCTATAGAACACTTTTTTTTATTTTCGCAAAACTTTCTGAGTGTCCCACGTACACCAATTAAAATAAAACTATTTTTTAACGGATTCTATCGCAATTTATTATTTATTTGATGTTATTTTATATTTTACATTGATCCCGACGTTTCGGTTGCTTTTCAGCAGCCATGGTCCCGGGAATCCGTAAAAAATAGTTTTATTTCAATGTGTGACATTCGCGTAAACTTCCGACAGTATCATTATATACACCAATTCAAAAATATACCCTTCATTTCCGAAGAACTATTCACCAAAGCGCTACGGCTGTGACGTTTATTTATTGCACAGCCGTAGCGTCGTAGCTGCGGCTACGAGTTAACGTAGCGCTACCAATACGTGGTGTGATTCCTTGGAGGCATCAAATGAATAAATAGTTTCAATTCCTAGTTTTATTGAGTTGTTTTCTTAAACTTTTTAGCCATAGATTTAAATGATAAAAAGTGAATATCCAGTACGTCTAATCTATACAAAAATTTGGCACGCAATTTGCTTCAAAATTTACACCAAATATCCATCTATCCGTCCATATAATCATCCATCCATACATCCACCCATGCATCAATCCATCCACACATACATTTATCCCTCCTCACAAAATTTCAAATTCATAATATAAGTTGAATTAATAAAAATGTATATCTATCTATCTATCTATACTATAATAAAATTGTAAATTATTTGTGTCTGTACATTGCAAATATAAAAATATACTTGGGTTATGTTAAATGAAAGATCTTGAACACAAAAAAAAATTGAATTCTTGTCTGTTTATCTGTTTGTTCGCGGTGGACGCAAGAACCACTGAATGGTTTTTGATGCGATTTTTTATTAGAAAGGTCTTGGTCAGACTTAAAATCTGCCGTATGTTCGATTGCAATTGGTTAAGTAGAACCTGCGATGTGACGAAAAACGATAAACGATGTCCAAGCGGGTGGAGCTGCGGGCATCAGCTAGTTGTGTTGTGTACATTGGAGATATTTAAAAAGAATTTTTAGGTTATGTTCAGTGAACGATTCTAAACATAAAAATATTTTTTGGAGTTCTTGTCTGTTTGTTCGCGATGGACACAAAAACTACTGAACGAATTTTGCTGCGATTTTTTCTATTAGAAAGGTCTTGGTCAAACTCAAAATCTGCCGTATTTTTCATTTCGGAGATATGACCAAATAACGATAACGAACCTTCGTGCAGGCGGAGCCGCGGGCATCAGCTAGCATTTAAATAAATAAGTACATATTTTATTATTTCAATGCCAGTGTTGTGAAAAACGTAATTGACTATTGTAAATCATTGAAACAATACGAAAACATCGAAATTGTTCGATAAATTGGAACAACGCCCGGAATATAGCATTATAAGCCTGTTGTTTAAATAAATGTTTGATTGCCGACAATTCGGCTGTTTTCTGTTCCGTTTTGTGTCAATACAGGAAAATTTGTCGGAATGAACAAGGCTTCGACAGAATCAATATGATTTTTATTTTATAATATTACTACCTGTGCCCCACGATTTTACCTGAAGCCAAGTATTTGTCGGTACGATTCGGCATTTTTTAGTTCACTATCGACGAGCAAGGTTTAATGTAGGACAAAGTAGGGGTCTTTGGTAACTTGCTAAGACATCTATCTGAGACATCTGGTTATTTTAGTACCATAGATGTTCAGCAGGACTTCGCTAGATGGCGCTGGATATAGATGATATTAGTTTGCTCTAATATTTATGAGGTCCTGAACTCAACCTCTGTGTCGGGTAAACTGTAATCAATTTTTTCCGCCTGAGATATACGAACGTTATATAAAAAGTTCTGTTAATTTCTATCGCACTCTCTCCCTTTTACAGAACATCATTTTTACTGTGTCATAACACCGGAACAGTCCTAAAATGATTTTAGTACCATTTTTTTTATTTTATTTTTTTTATCGTGCGGAAATCCCTTCGGATACCCCCCCGCCGGCCAGCGGGGGTGGTTATGTCGGGCTTGCACCGACTAAAACCGCACGCCGTCTCGGGTCTTCAGACGCCGGGGTGTAAGGTTACCCATAGAGCATATCCCTCGCACCCCGGCTGACCCTGGGCCATCTCACCACTAACAGCATCGCTCATCCTGTCTCCTCTGAAAGCAGAGGAGTACGGAGAGCGATGTGTTCCCGCCACGTTGGGTATTGGCCGACGATCAATGCCAACCCTATGAAGGGGTGAAGGGGAAGACATTGACCGCCGCCCAGGGTGTACCGGCCGCTCCGATTCCGTTCCCCCCGGACTGCAGCGGGATCGGAATCGGAGCGACACTCGAGGAGGTTACCCAACACACACCCCAATGATTTTAGTACCTATAAAAATTACTCATTACTAACCAAATGATGGCCATCAGGCAGGCCAGATGTTTGAGTATAAGATCAGCATCTTTATTTTGACGAGTAGTGTTATTTCACTCTCAAATAATGTGATCCTATGATTAAACAATACATTCCACAATTAAACAACTGAAATGTCAAACTTTTATTTCTAAAATCTATAGAATGCATTGAAAGGTGAAATACGATTTCCATACAAATATGGACTTAACGATGATACATAATCTAAAATTAGACAATAAATTAGAGCAATTAGAAAGTTCCAGAGCCATTTTCATAATTATCAGCAATAGCCAAATCTGTTGAATCGAGGTTAATTTGTGATAGGGATAGATACATTTCTACATCAGGCAGATTTCGACAAAATACATTTAGGCTTATCTTTAAGGCTTAATATGATTTAGGGTAATCAGGTAAAAATAAAGGACTTTGCCGGCCCGAAACTAAGTATTCAGTTTCAAATTGTGTTCTGAACAACTCGATGACCGTAGTAATTAAAAAATGGTGATCTTCTGAATATCTCACATATTCCACAATCCGACAGTTAGAATCTTAAATTATTTATTTTAAATATCTATGGAATGCATTGACATTTTAAGTTTCAAATGTTTGCAACAACTCAAAATAAATAGGTTCAACACAAGAGTTATATATAATTATAGCTACTCGTATACGAAGAGGATAACACGAATGCTATTAAAATTAAAGTGTTTTCTTTGAGCAGCGCCATTTTTAATTACATTTGGCTTTGATGTGGCGAAGACCAGCAGCGTTTTAGACAAGGGACATGAAATAATAATTTACTTAATATAGGTTTCAGGGGTTGTCATATCAACTGAAGTTTGCTGTAGACATCGAACAAGTGGTTTACTATTCAATGACGCAGATAACACAAATGAAAGAAAAAGAAAATTTGAGAAGATACGCCAAGAAACATTTTTAAGCAATAAATGCTTTAAAATGTTTCTTGTATTAAATAAAACAATACTTTTTCTTATTCAATTATGTCACCCCAGCAGAAGCAGGCCGGGACGGTGGGGCGACTAGCGCCCCTCCCCCAAACCGCGGCAAGACGGGGACACCGTGGTTCCCAAACCCGAGGGGGCCATCTCGAAACCGGAGATGGCCCAGGGTCAGTCGGGGTGCGAGGGATATGCTCTATGGGCAACCTTACACCCCGGCGTCTGTAGACCCAAGACGGCGTGCGGTTTTAGTCGGTTCAAGCCCGACATAACCGCCCCCGCTGGCACGCGGGGGGGTATAAAAAAAAAAGGTTCACTAACATACACTACATATCTACATTTATATGTATTCGCAAAAAAATCTGTTATTTTAGTGTTACGGACAGACACTTCAATTTGATTTATCTGTTAGAATTATTATTATCATTGTGTAAAGCCAATAACAATTTCATATATTTTTATTTTTGTTCAATGAACTCACAACGACTGCTTAATAAATAATCTGTGGTAAACGGTGTTCGTGGAAAATTTAATTATACCTTTAATTATACTTTTTGTATATCGAAATAAACAAAAAAAAGTATAGTTATGTACGAACATAAGAAGTTGACTTCTTTGACGTAACAAGATAAAAATCTTTCTAAAAGATTAATCCTTGTAGAAAAAATAAAAAATACATACCATCAACTAACCTCAAATTCTACAAACGTACTGGAAGTAAAATTTTGACAAGCATACTTCAGGCTGTCGGTTTTCTAGCTAACTTCATGGTGTCGGTATTCCCTGACGGTGCGCGCATCGTAAAATTTACTTTTATAAATTTTCCCTAACGCACAAAAAGAAGTATAACCTCGGAATCTTCAAGTCTCGAGTGAATAGGTTCCTTCTAGGCAAACGTGTTCCATCGTAGACCACATCGTCACTTACGACCCTGGTGAGATAGAGGTCATAAAAAAAAAACACTAAAATTGATGATTACGCGGATCAGCAAAATTGCAGATGATTGCAATACTATAATTTGCTGTTGTCCGTACGTTCATACGTGTGGCCAAATGGCTAGACCGATCTAAATAACTTTTGTACTCATTGGTAAACTCACATCTGTTTATTCTTAAATGAGTATTACATCCAGCCTTTACATTGTAGCTATTACAGTGGTGTAGCGCAAGTAGGCGTAAATGATAACGAGCTGTGCATGAGATCCGGAATTACTTTCCGACTGGACTAAAAACTTTAATAGGTAAAAAATTGGTCAGCAACAGCACAGGGTCTGAAAGCGGGTCTATTCGCAGTATGTGGTTCGATTTTGAACCATATTAGTGACCAATAAGATAGGGTTTCACTTGTGTTTGCTTACATGACAATATACGAAAGATTCGTGGTTCGTGCGATGAATATTCTCCAGCTATGCTAAATTGTTTGTGTTAGGAATGGGCATTTTGGTAGTAAAATGGCCAGGATTCGAACCTAAGATCTCTTGGTCGTGAAATAGTTTAATGTAATAGAAATATACGATATTGTACACCAATTTAAATATGCATACATGGAATACACAGTCAACATATTACAAGCAATTTCTTACAAGTAACCTATTAGAGGAAATAATATTATTATGAAAAAAGGGCAGGTCAAAAGCACTCGAAACCGGCGGACTTGCATGAAAGGTTTAATGACAGTGAAGGAAGCTCGTGAAGTATGTAAGGACAGAAGCAGATGGTGGGCTATTGTCTCTGCCTACCCCGGAGGGAAAAAGGCGTGAGTTTATGTATGTATGTAAACTATTAGACATTAAAAAAATTGTGTCACCTACCACTAAAGCAAGTGTAATAAAGTAAATTATATAGGTCGAACAAACCTAATATGATTTCTGTACAAGAATCGGTAAAAACAAAAACTCCCATTATTGACAGATCTTCAACAGTTCATTCATAAAGTTTCGAGCATACAGATCATAGGTACCAATTGGTTTCAAGTTAAACCCAATGCGAACTGTTATTAAGAATAAAGGTTTCTGGTAAAACTCCGAAATTAAAAGTCACGAACTCCGACCGGGGAGTAAATGAAAAACCAACCTTCCGAATTGGATCAACCAATGGACCGTGACGGTTGCCTTGCCGGGTTTTAGTCTTGTTTTTTAGGGTTCCGTATCTCAAAATGAAAAAACGGAGCCCTTATAGGTTCACTTTGTTGTCAGACCGTCTGTCAAGACCTTTTTATATAACCTACAACGGAGTGATCCTATTAGGGTTCTGTTTTTTCCTCTTGAGGTACGGCCGGCGGGGCAGTATCCGAGGGGATTTCCGCTAGGGAAATGCCTTATGGGCCACCTTACACCCTGAAGGCTCTGAAGATCCGAGACGGCGTGCGGTTTTAGTGGGTTCAAGCCCGACATAAACACCCCCGCTGGCCGGCGAGAGGGTATTCGAGGGGATTTTCGTACAAAAAAAAGGTACGGAACTCTACAAATGTCTAAATGTCTGTCTGTCAAGACCTTTTCTCAGAACCGCGTGAAGGTATTAAGTTGAAATTAATTTCAAATACGCAGGCCTATATTCCCACCTTGTAGCTGTGAGAAAATCAAACTCCTACCTCAACACAATTACAACCTATAGGGCATTAAATATATCCGAGCTAACTTTATCAAGTCGTCAGTTCATATGATGGGATTTGTCCCGTCTCACCTTTTGTTTAGGTATCGATTCGAGGTCTCCACTCTAAGGCTGTCTATACACCAAAGCCGCCGGCCCGCGGGCTTAACCCGCAATCACACATCACACATCAAAGCCGCCGGCTTGTAACGCCGGGCTTGTATTGCGTTTTGTTCCGGTACGATTAAACGCAAAAGAAGCCCGGTGGCAGAATGCCGCAATGCCGGCTTGTGAGACTCGCTTGGGGCCACCGGTCCATCGGCAGATGTTGTCAGATTAGTTTATGGACCAGCCCCTTCATCAGTGTCTACAGCAACGTAATGTTCACCCCTCAATCCAGTTTTGTTCAGAACCCTCCGTGCGCGAGTGCGACTCACACTTGACCGGTTTTTAGGGATTTTCTTTAGAAAAGCCCTATTGCTATCGAGTTGTCGTCGACGTCGTCGTTGCCAATTTTCTGTCACGGTTTTGGGTATGAAGGAGATGAGCTATCGAGTTGCTGTTTTCGGTAATAGATTCGTGCTGGGGTGAACCATTGCAAGATAAAGAAAAAAAAACCCTTGTATTCGGCTGAGCTCGTCTCAGGAATTCAACTTGTTTTGAATAGTGGTAGTATCCGATATAACCCTCCAACTAAGCTTATTTGCTTGTGTTAGGACTAGTTTCACGTCGGTAGTGTAATGGCCAGGATTCGAACCCGGGACCCGATCGGACCCGATAGGAATACCGACTCGTTAATCACTAAGCTACCGACGCTTTGATTTCAAAGTACCAATGCCTTATCTCTGAAAAACTCTGAAGGATGCAGAGGTGCTAGAGCTGCGGAGATCACCGACTATATTTTGCTTTCACATAACATACGTTTTTTTTTTTTTTTATCGTGCGGAAATCCCTTTAACATACTGTTACAACGATCGTCGATATCTCGGAAACTACTGATCGAATCTTCTAGAAATTAAAACGCATTGTTAATGTCGAAGTACTCTATCGATCCGTTTAGAAAAATCCAGAAAAGTCAATACAAAATCACACGCCCTTTTGTCTACCTATACCAACTTTACCTACAAATCGCGATAAAAAGGGCATTCACCTCTATCGTCGGCACGACTGTGTAGGTACTTATTTTCTCGAACGCCCCAGTAAATACCTACTATTCTCGAACGCCCTAGTACCTTCCGGAATATTCTACCCCGCTTATTAAGAGCTATAAAAGGACGCCCGGCTATCGACACGAGGCAGTTAATTTTCGAAAGTGAAAGCGAACACATCTTACCGAAGTGAATCAAGAGAGTTATACCTGCGACTTAAGGAACTACTGTGGACTACTGTGAACTGCTGAGCGACTGGAACTGTTGAAGAGTACTGTGTGTGCTAGTTATTTAGTTGTCTAGTTTGTGGTGAGCGAATAAACCTCTTTGTTGTGTAAACGGCATTTAATTTGTACCCCGCGCACGTAACAACTGGTGTCAGAAGTGCGATGCCGTTATTACCACGTGAAGACGAAGGGCGTACTCCACGGACCAGACGTCAAGTAGAAATGGATGCTGCACGTCAACGGAGCCTTAAAGAGGAAGGGCGTCAGGCCGATCCTGCTATCTCATCGGTAACTACGGGAGCACCAGATGGAACCTCGTCAGATACCAACATGATGACGCTGTTGGCTTCTATGCAGCAGATGATGCAGGCCTCTATGCAAGAAATGCAGGCCAATCAAGAGGCTAGTCGACAGACGATGCAGGCCTCCATGCAAGAGATGATACAGGTCAACCAAGAGGCTAGTCGGCAGATGTTACAGGCCTCCATGCAAGAGATGCAGGTCAACCAAGAGGCTAGTCGAAAGACGATGCAGGCCTCCATACAAGAGATGCAGGCCAAACAAGAGGCTAGTCAACAGATGATGCAGGCCAACCAGGAAGCTGTCATGGGTAAAATCGATGCAGGCATCCATGCACTGGGAGATAAAGTGAAGAACCTTGAAGACAGCCTGCAAATGCTGAGTAAGGAAGTGGCTTTGAAGACAGGAACCATCGACGACCGCTTTCAAGAGCTTGAAAAAGAGATCGTCAGGCTAAAAACCTGTGGACCTGTTGCCGTGACCATTGACGACCGCTTGCAAGAACTGGAAAAAGAGATCGTCAGACTAAAAACCTGCGGACCTGTTGCCGCGACCTCACCCTCATCAGCGAAGTTCGACCTACCACACTTCGATGGAACCTCCTCGTGGACAGCCTTCAAGTACCAATTTGAGATATTGGTAAAAACTAAAGCCTGGAGCAACGAGGAGTCTTTTATGGCCTTGACACTTGCATTACGAGGAGATGCCTTAGTAATACTGGAAAACCTGCCACCTGAAGGAAGGACACTGGAGTCTCTGATGGAAGCGTTAGACACACGCTACGGTGACAAGCACCTGGAAAATGTCTACCGAGCGCAGCTACGCGAGAGAAAACAAAAAGCTGGTGAAAGCCTCCAGGAATGGGCTGTAGAGGTTGAAAGGCTCGTTCGTCGGGCCTACTCATCGACACCCGTGATGATCGAGACCACCCTACTGGAGGCCTTCCTAAACGGTATACGGGACGCAGAAGTGAAAACTAGTGTACAGTTGCGTCACCACCAGACCTTAAAAGAAGCACTGGCTTATGCCCTTGAGGTGGAAACCGTACGGCAGAATGCCGGGATAAGTAAGGTCAGGGAGACAAAGAGGTAGTTGAGGAGGAGAGGAAGCCACGGTATGTCCCAACGTGTTATTCCTGTAGAGGAAGGGGCCATATCCAGTCAGAGTGTCCTTCGAGGAAACGGAGGAGGGTCACGGACTCCGGGACCCAGGTCGATCAAGATGTTCCGTTAAACTAAATGTCGCCAGGGCCGCGGGGCGGGCGCTGGCTGGTCGACATGAGGCCCCAACCATCACAATAACTCAAGTTGTCAATGGAAATAGTCTGATCATCGAGGCCATCTTAGACAATCAACCTTGCAGTTTAACAGTGGATACTGGAGCTTCACGTACAGTTGTAAGGCCGGAATTGCTGAAACGCACCATAAGGTGGGAAAAACGATCTCCGAGGTGCCAGCTTCAGACAGCTACTGGCCAGCCAGTGACCGTCCTCGGTGAAACAGATGTGGAGGTAAGAATTGGCGACCAAATATACCACCAGTCAGTATTAATTGCTAATATTACTGATGATTGCATTTTGGGACTGGATTTCTTGACGAATCACCGATGTGTCTTGGATATACCTAGAGGAGTGCTGAGATTTCCTGATCAGGAAGTTTGTTTACAAGGATCGCACCCGTGTACTCTTTACTGTTTAACGGATACGACGTTAGCTCCTAAATCGGAAACATTAGTCAGAGTGAGGTTTCCTGCGAAGACTGAACAAAGAAGATGTCTTATTGTGGAAGATACCGGCAGTCATGAAAACTTAATAACAGCGAGAACCTTACTGATGCCGAACGGAATCGCTAGGGTGAGAATCCTCAACCTCAGTGACGAAATAGTTCTCCTGAAGAAGAATAGTGTGGTTGGAAAATGTGAAGAAGTAAAGTACCTGAGACGGCTGAACAGCACTACGACTAAACAAGGCGGTACACAAATCTCCGAAGATCGCATCCAGCAACTTCTCGAGAATTCAAAGGAAAACTTATCGGCATCAGAATTGCATCAAGCCAGAGACCTCTTGCTACGATTTAGAGACATCTTTGCAACCGGAAATGACTGTGGAAGGACTGGGCTCGTGAAACACCGGATTGACACAGGTGACTCCAGGCCTATAAAACAAAGACCTCGACGTTTACCATGGGCAAGAGAAGAGGAGGTAGCAGTTATGATTAAAGACATGACCGATAACAAGGTGATTGAACCTTCAACGAGTCCATGGTCATCACCTGTGGTACTAGTGAAAAAGAAGGATGGCAGTACAAGGTTTTGTGTGGATTACAGAATGTTGAATAATGTCACGAAGAAAGACAGTTATCCTTTGCCTAGGATCGACGATACCCTGGACATGCTTAGTGGTATGAAATGGTTTTCAACCATCGATTTAAAAAGTGGCTATTGGCAGGTGGAGATCAGTCCAGACGATAAAGAGAAGACAGCCTTTAGTACAGGAATTGGAAACGGTTTATGGCATTTTAATGTCATGCCATTTGGTTTATGTAATGCACCAGCCACGTTTGAACGCCTCATGGAAAGAGTAATGGTGGGTCTACTTGGAGACGTCTGTCTGGTTTACCTGGACGATGTTATAGTTATGGGACGCAGCTTCAAAGAAAACCTGAAGAACCTGGAAAAAGTTTTTACTCGGATTCGTGAGGCTAACCTTAAACTGAGTCCAAAGAAGTGCGCTCTATTTAAAAAGGAGGTCAGCTATCTTGGACATGTGATCTCAACGGAAGGAGTTGAAACCGACCCCGAGAAGATTAAAGCTGTTCAAGAATGGCCTGTTCCAAAGCACAAAACGGAGGTTCGTGCGTTTCTGGGACTATGCGCGTATTACAGACGCTTCATTAAGCATTTCTCGGATATTGCAAAACCACTACACCGACTGACGGAAGATAAACGAGACTTCGTTTGGGACCTGGATTGCGAGCAAGCTTTTAGTCCCCATATTGCCCCTATATTGGGTTATCCTACTAGGGAAGGTAGATTCATTGTGGACACGGACGCTAGTAACAGCGGAATAGGTGGAGTGTTGTCACAAGTGCAGGGAGATCGCCATGTTGTAATAGCATACTTCAGTAAATCGCTATCTAAACCGGAAAGGAATTACTGTGTTACTCGTCGTGAACTTCTCGCTGTGGTGAAGTCTTTACAGCATTTTAACAAGTATCTTATAGGACGAGAGTTTACACTAAGGACAGATCATGCTGCGCTACAGTGGTTGCTGCAATTCAAGAACCCAGAAGGCCAAGTAGCAAGATGGATCGAGCAACTACAGGAATTTCCCTTTGTGATAGAACACCGAAGTGGAAAAGGGCACGGCAATGCTGATGCTTTGTCACGAAGGCCGTGTGTCGAAGATTGCAAGCATTGTCAAAGAAACGAAGCCCGAGAAGAGATTAAAGTCATAAGGGTGAATGGACTTGACGACGAATGGACTGGAAGCAGTATGAAGAAGGCGCAAGAGGATGATGATGATCTGAAACCTATACTGCACTGGAAACAGCTTGGCAGCAAACCCCAATGGAGTGACGTATCTGCTTACAGTTCGACGACCAAAAGCTATTGGGCCCAGTGGGACAGCTTAGCACTGGTAGACGATGTCCTGTATAGGAAATGGGAGTCTAACGATGGTAACCATGCAAGTAGTGGTACCAAGAAGCAAGGTGGCCCCACTCTTACGGCACATCCACGATGGTGTTTCTGGCGGGCATCTCGGAGTCAAGAAAACCCTGGTTAAAGTGCGACAGCGGTTTTACTGGCTTCGTTGTCGGGAAGATGTCGAGGATTGGTGCCGTAAATGCACTGCATGTGCTTCGGTTAAAGGACCGCAGACAAGAAGCAAAGGAAAATTGAAGCTGTACAACGTTGGGGCACCGTGGGAACGTATCGCCATTGATGTTGCTGGACCTTTTCCAACGACTGATGAGGGTAACAAATACATCATAGTAGTGCAAGACTACTTCAATAAGTGGCCGGAAGTATTTGCGACACCCAACCAGGAAGCAGTCACTGTAGCCAAGAAACTAGTTCAGGAAGTGGTCAGTCGATATGGCGCACCTATGGAGATCCACTCCGACCAAGGACGGAACTTCGAGTCTGCTCTGTTTCAAGAAATGTGCAAACTCCTCGGTATAACAAGACCCGTACGACTCCAGCGCACCCACAGTCAGACGGAATGGTCGAGAGGTTTAACCAGACGTTGGAAAATCACTTGGCTAAAGTTGTCGACGAACACCAAAAAGATTGGGACCAGTACATCCCACTGTTCCTGATGTCCTATCGATCTGCGGTGCATGACAGTACGGGACACACTCCAGCTAAAGTAAATTTTGGTCGAGAGATAAGGCTACCAGTGGATGCAATAACCGGCACGCCACCCGAAAGTCCTAAGCCCGTAACGGACTACGTGAGTGAACTTCAAAACCGGCTGGACGAGGTGCACAGAATGGTACGGGAAAACAATTTGAAGACAGGTATAAGGATGAAAACCCGGTACGATAGAAATGCAAACACCAACGGTTTTGAAGAAGGAACACTGGTATGGTTTCACAACCCGCTACGCAGAAAAGGGAAATCTCCAAAACTTCAAGCTCGCTGGAAAGGACCCTATACGGTTGTCACAAGCATCAATGACATCACCTACCGCATTAAGAAGGGTCTTAGGGGAAAACCAAAGGTAGTCCATGTGGATAGGTTGACGCGATATCATGGAACAAATGATGCTCGGGACGAACATGATTAAGAGGGGGGTAATGTTACAACGATCGTCGATATCTCGGAAACTACTGATCGAGTCTTCTAGAAATTAAAACGCATTGTTAATGTCGAAGTACTCTATCGATCCGTTTAGAAAAATCCAGAAAAGTCAATACAAAATCACACGCCCTTTTGTCTACCTATACCAACTTTACCTACAAATCGCGATAAAAAGGGCATTCACCTCTATCGTCGGCACGACTGTGTAGGTACTTATTTTCTCGAACGCCCCAGTAAATACCTACTATTCTCGAACGCCCTAGTACCTTCCGGAATATTCTACCCCGCTTATTAAGAGCTATAAAAGGACGCCCGGCTATCGACACGAGGCAGTTAATTTTCGAAAGTGAAAGCGAACACATCTTACCGAAGTGAATCAAGAGAGTTATACCTGCGACTTAAGGAACTACTGTGGACTACTGTGAACTGCTGAGCGACTGGAACTGTTGAAGAGTACTGTGTGTGCTAGTTATTTAGTTGTCTAGTTTGTGGTGAGCGAATAAACCTCTTTGTTGTGTAAACGGCATTTAATTTGTACCCCGCGCACGTAACAATACTTAGTCATTTTCAGTTTTAAAAATATTTTTTGAGTGAAGTAATTTGTATCTCTTAATGAAAACACTGTGTAAATACTCATTACTCTACTACTCTAGTACTTACTCCATACCCATTTAATCATTTTTAAATTTTGATTCAAACATATAAATAATAATTTTCAGTCATAGCTTTCATGGGAGCGACTGCCGCCTGACTCCCCAAGCTCGAGAGCCTTCGCCAGAGCCTTGTCTTATAATTAGCAGGTGTACTGGCTAACAGATCAGGTTGACTAGGGCCTCAAAGATCTTTTGGGGGGCCCATACACAAGACACGGTTCGGTTGTCGTATTGTGTATGCTTATGAAAACTATTTTTTATTACCTTTTTCTTATTTATACTATCTCTCCTGTTCGGAAAGTTTAATTTTCAAGTGTAGATTGCCGGGTGGAAAGTAGCTTATTTGATCCTTTTTTTTTTTTTTTTCTTGTGGAAATCCCTTCGGATACCCCCCCGCGTGCCAGCGGGGGCGGTTATGTCGGGCTTGAACCGACTAAAACCGCACGCCGTCTCGGGTCTACAGACGCCGGGGTGCAAGGTTCCATAGAGCATATCCCTCGCACCCCGATTGACCCTGGGCCATCTCCGGTTTCGAGATGGCCCCCTCGGGTTTGGGAACCACGGTGTCCCCGTCTTGCCCCGGTTTGGGGGAGGGGCGCTAGTCACCCCACCGTCCCGGCCTGCTTCTGCTGGGGTGACAGGCGGCCTCACCTGTCACCCCCAGGCCTGCGCTCATGGAGGACGGAGGTCGTTAAGTGACCTCCGGCGCCTGAGTCGCCTGCGACGCGCGGCGAGCAAGTTGGGGGCTCGGCGGGCCGGGAGAGTCCTAAATCTCTCCCGGGCGCGCTCCGCCATCTTCTTCGCGAGCATTACATGCTCGCAGAAGGAGGTGGCGGCGGCTCACGCGCTCGCGCTCCGCACCATTGCCGCAATCATGCTGCCGAGCGAGAGGACTCCCACCCCGATGGCTGCCACGAGGTCACGCCTCGGCGCCTCCCACGCCGGGCAGTCCGCCAGCGTGTGCAGCCTTGAGTCCTCGCTCGCATCGCAGTGATGACACTCAGGCGTTGGCTCCTTCCTTCCGATGCAGAGCTTATTTGATCCCTAAGGTGGAAAGTATTTTTTTTTATTTTCAGTTTTGCCATGAAGTCCATGATAATTAAGTTACGTCATAATGCCTTGATATCATGACGCTTTTTTTACATGGCCGCCTAGATCCTTGAACTTTTCTAATGTTGGCAGTATGTACGTGATCTATAACTTTTTTCAGAATTAAAAAAAAAAATTGGTAGGTGGTAGAGTCAAGCAACAGTAATTTGGCCGTTGCATGAATGGACCGACTCGACCGGGGAAGCACCACCCTCTCACAGAATATCGACGCCAAGTAACAGTATTTGAACTGTTGCGTTCCGTTTGGTGAGTGAGAGTGCCGGAGCCCAAACACCTTTCCCATCCCCTCCCAAACTCCTTTCCCATCCCCTCCTAAACTCCTTTCCCATCCCCTTTCCTTTACAGGGTCGGCAGCGCGACAGGGAGGCCAGAGGTGCCCTCCGAGCAGAGATAAGGCGGGCCCAAAAGGAGGCCCGCTGCGAACTGCTGGAGACGCTGGACCGGGACCCTGGGGGGCGGCCCTACCTAATGGTAAGGTGAAAACTGCGCCCCAAGGCCCCGCCGTTGACCCAGTGTCTTCAGCCGGAGCTGCTCGGAGGAGTTGTTAGCTCCCTGTTCCCAGCGCGGGCGGTGGAACATTTTCCACCGCAGATGACTCCGCCTCGGTTGCCAATGGTGCCCGACGTGGTTGACGACGACGTGCCCGAGGTCACTTGGGTAGAACTAGAGCTGGCGGTGAGAAGGCTGAGAGCCAAACGCACCGCCCCGGGACCCGACGTCATTCCAGGCCGAGCGTGGGTCCTAGCTCTAGTCGACGACGCTCTCGAGCCCCGACTGAGAGGGCTTCTCAGCGCATGTTTGGAGCGTGGAAGACGGGGAAACTGGTCCTCATCCGAAAGGAGGGGCGCCCGGCGGACTCACCGTCCGCCTACCGGCCCATAGTGTTGCTCGACGAGGTGTGCAAGCTCTTTGAAAGAGTAATTTCGAAGCGCCTCGTAGAGCACCTCTCAAGAGTGGGGCCGGACCTGGCGGATGGCCAATATGGCTTCCGCCAGAGGCGCTCCACCGTGGATGCCATCATGCGCGTGAGGGCTCTAGCGGAGGATGCAGTAGCCCGGGGTGAGGTGATGTTGGCGGTGTCTCTGGACATCGCCAACGCGTTCAACACCTTGCCCTGGAGTTGCATTAGGGAGGCGCTCGTGTATCACGAAGTGCCTCTCTACCTCCGCCGCATAGTCGGGGCGTATTTGACGGAGAGAGCCGTCTTCTACCCAACCGGGACCGGTCTCGGCCGGCGTGAGATGTCGTGCGGTGTTCCGCAGGGATCGGTCCTGGGGCCGCTCCTGTGGAACATCGGATACGACTGGGTGCTTCGCGGTGAGCTCTCAGACGGTGCCGCCGTCACGTGTTACGCGGACGACACGCTCGTGACGGCGTGCGGAGCGACATACCGCGAAGCGACCCTGAAGGCCACGACCGCGGTTGCCCAAGTCGTGGAGCGGATCCGGCGGCTGGGTCTCGAGGTGGCTTTGCATAAAACCGAGGCCCTGTTCTTTCATGGGCCTAGGAGCAAGCCACCTGAGGGATCCAGCCTCATCGTGGGAGGTAATCGCATCGGCATCAAGCCCCAAATGAAATATTTGGGGCTCGTGCTCGACGGCCGATGGGATTTCGGAAAGCACATCCGAAGTCTGGCCCCCAAACTGAAGGGCACAGCTCTCGCTCTGGCGCGGCTGCTGCCCAACATGAAGGGGCCCTATGACTCCTGCAGGAGACTCTACGCGGGGATCGTGCGGTCCATGGCCCTGTATGGGTGCCCAATATGGGCGGAGGCCCTGAAGGCCGGAAGTGTGCGGATGCTGCGCGCTCCGCAGCGAGTGATGGCCATCAGGGTCATCCGCGGGTACCGCACGATCTCCTTCGAGGCGGCGAGTCTCCTTGCCGGAACTCCGCCATGGGACCTGGAGGCGAGAGCCCTTTCGCAACTGTACCAGTGGCGAAAGGAGGCGCGGGAGTAGGGACTGAACCCCGAGCATCGAGAAATCGAGGCCATGCAGTCCCAGCTCCGCCAGGCCATCGTGGTGGAGTGGAAGGAACGACTTGGGCGACCAAGCGCAGGGCACGCCGCAATAGCGGCGGTAAGGCCCATCATGGAGGATTGGCTAGAGAGGCGACACGGAAGCCTCTCGTACCGACTGACGCAGGTGATATCCGGGAAGGGGTGCTTCGGGGACCACCTGCATCGGATCAGGAAGGAGCCAACGCCTGAGTGTCATCACTGTGACGCGAGCGAGGACTCAGGGCTGCACACGCTGGCGGACTGCCCGGCGTGGGAGGCGCCGAGGCGTGACCTCGTGGCAGCCATCGGGGTGGGAGTCCTCTCGCTCGGCAGCATGATTGCGGCAATGGTGCGGAGCGCGAGCGCGTGGGCCGCCGCCACCTCCTTCTGCGAGCATGTGATGCTCGCGAAGGAGATGGCGGAGCGCGCCCGGGAGAGGTTCAGAACCCTCCCGGCCCGCCGAGCCCGCAACACGCTCGCCTCGCGTCGCAGGCGACTCAGGCGCCGGAGGTCGCTTAACGACCTCCGTCCTCCATGAGCGCAGGCCTGGGGGTGGCAGGTGAGGCCGCCTGTCACCCCAGCAGAAGCAGGCCGGGACGGTGGGGCGACTAGCGCCCCTCCCCCAAACCGGGGCAAGACGGGGACACCGTGGTTCCCAAACCCGAGGGGGCCATCACGAAACCGGAGATGGCCCAGGGTCAGTCGGGGTGCGAGGGATATGCTCTATGGGCAACCTTACACCCCGGCGTCTGCAGACCCGAGACGGCGTGCGGTTTTAGTCGGTTCGAGCCCGACATAACCGCCCCCGCTGGCCGGCGGGGGGGTATCCGAGGGGATTTCCGCACGTAAAAAAAAAAAAAAAAAAAGGGTCGACAGCGCGAGTGTGACGCCACTGGTGTTTCACACGTCCATAGGCCGCAGTAACCGCTTCCCATCAGGTGGGCCGTGTGCTTGTCTGCCACCTTAGTGGTATAAAAAAAAAATAAGTTTGCTAAAGAATTAGCGGGAAAACGAGATTGAATATAAATAAATACCATGTGTTAATTGTGGTAAAAAATGGTTTCGGAAAGTGATTCCAGTGCCATGGATATTAATTTAACTCCCGATGAGATTAAAGAACAGGCAAATTAAAAGCTGTTGTTGATAATCTATTTACAATTTTTCTAATTTTTCTTTAATTTTATTATCAATATACTTTTTTTTTTATCGTGCGGAAATCCCTTCGGATACCCCCCCGCGTGCCAGCGGGGGCGGTTATGTCGGGCTTGAACCGACTAAAACCGCACGCCATCTCGGGTCTGCAGACGCCGGGGTGTAAGGTTGCCCATAGAGCATATCCCTCGCACCCCGACTGACCCTGGGCCATCTCCGGTTTCGAGATGGCCCCCTCGGGTTTGGGAACCACGGTGTCCCCGTCTTGCCCCGGTTTGGGGGAGGGGCGCTAGTCGCCCCACCGTCCCGGCCTGCTTCTGCTGGGGTGACAGGTGGCCTCACCCGCCACCCCCAGGCCTGCGCTCATGGAGGACGGAGGTCGTTAAGCGACCTCCGGCGCCTGAGTTGCCTGCGACGCGCGGCGAGCAAGTTGCGGGCTCGGCGGACCGGGAGAGTTCTAAGTCTCTCCCGGGCGCGCTCCGCCACCTCCTTCGCGAGCATTACATGCTCGCAGAAGGAGGCGGCGGCGGCCCACGCGCTCGCGCTCCGCACCATTGCCGCAATCATGCTGCCGAGCGAGAGGACTCCCACCCCGATGGCTGCCACGAGGTCACGCCTCGGCGCCTCCCACGCCGGGCAGTCCGCCAGCGTGTGCAGCCCTGAGTCCTCGCTCGCGTCGCAGTGATGACACTCAGGCGTTGGCTCCTTCCTGATCCGATGCAGGTGGTCCCCGAAGCACCCCTTCCCGGAGATCACCTGCGTCAGTCGGTAGGAGAGGCTTCCGTGTCGCCTCTCCAGCCAATCCTCCATGATGGGCCTTACCGCCGCTATTGCGGCGTGCCCTGCGCTTCGTTGCCCAAGTCGTTCCTTCCACTCCACCACGATGGCCTGGCGGAGCTGGGACTGCACGGCCTCGATTTCTCGAGGCTCGGGGTTCCATCCCTGCTCCCGCGCCTCCTTTCGCCACTGGTACAGTTGCGAAAGGGCTCTCGCTTCCAGGTCCCATGGCGGAGTTCCGGCAAGGAGACTCGCCGCCTCGAAGGAGATCGTGCGGTACCCTCGGATGACCCTGATGGCCAGAACTCGCTGCGGAGCGCGCAGCATCTGCACAGTTCTGGTCCTCAGGGCCTCCGCCCATATTGGGCACCCATACACACATGGACCGCACGATCCCCGCGTAGAGTCTCCTGCAGGAGTCATCGGGCCCCCTCATGTTGGGCAACAGCCGAGCCAGAGCAAGAGCTGTGCCCTTCAATTTGGGGGCCAGACTTTGGATGTGCTCTCCGAAGTCCCGTTTCATTAAATGTGTGTGTAGTATTTAAATTTCCTCACATAGTCGAAATGAAAATTTGAGTGTTTAACTCGGGTGAATGTCACCCATTTCACCCTCGAACTATTGAAATATCTAGGGTGAAATGGCTGACTTTGAACCCTTGTGTAGCAATCTACTATTTCATTTGATTTATTTTGAGCGTGATTGAGCTACACACATCTAAACTTCACAAATACTTCCATTCATCTAAAAACCCACATAAAGTATACATTTTATGGAAAGGGATATCGACGAGTGAGTAAATATTTTAAGAGCGGTGTTGCCATAAATATTTTTATGCGTTTTTTAAGGATCGTGGGGTGACAAGCGTAAGGTTATGGTCATATTCGATCTATTGTGTGGAGTACCTTTTTATACTTACATCTTCCAGGGTGCCTTCGAGGAGATTATATTGAAACATTTTTATGTGCTCACGTCATTTTTGTTGATCGAGTGGTATATTATTGATATCTTTGAATATATTTTTCTGTGTTAAGTCGAACTCTTTTAGTATACAAGTCAGACTTGTAATATATGTCTTTTTTTTTGTTTTCCTTTTAAAGCAAAGATATACTGACTAAAATGATCTCCGAAGGAGAAACCCAACTTTGCGCCTGAAAAATCTGATGTTACAGACCTAATCCACCAATTAGGTTTGGGTTCTTATTCGATTGTTATTTTGTTGTTTGAGAAGTCGCTAAGAGTGTCCCTATTATAATCGTGTATATGTAATTACGTTGACGCTCGAAAAGTGAAGTTGGCTTTTGTGTTTGTGCCCAGATTTGATCTGGGTCGTTAGATCTTGGAAAGAACCTGTAAAAACAAGTCAGACGGCAGTGACTCTGAGAGTGTTATATTGGGACCGAAGATCTCAAGTGAAGCTCCGGGACCAGTTCTGCCGGTGCACAACCACTGGGGGCCCCGCGGAGACTCGAGATCCACAAGGTCAAGTTATCTCTTGTTGTAATTGTGATTTCATTGCATTACTACTGACCGGCACTAGGCTGGTGTATAATATTATTGAGCTGTGCCACTCCTGACTGGCATCGGATGAGAATCACCCCTGTGTACTGAAGTGATTGCATATCTACATATGAGTGTACCTGTACCTGTGTTCTGTTGTATCTTGCTGTGTAACTTATTCTGTGTATCTGTCTGTGTGCTGTGACCTATCACTGCTTTGAACCTAACTTATATATATTATTCCTATATTCTGTGTAACTCTCTACTGTATATCTATCTGTAACTTTTCTATTTCTCTGTTTATAGATATATGTATGTACAGCTGATTCTTGAGTTTCATTGGAGATCAGCTGACCTATGCACCACCTAAGAACCTCTGTGGAAAGGCGCCCTGGGATTAGGAACTCATTCTTTTGCTCACCTGTTCTAGCCGGTGAGTAACCTATCAAGAAAAAAGGTTACAAAGTGGCAGAACAGGTCTCGGAGCTTCACTTGAGATCTGCGTTCAAAATATCTACTTATCCAGGCCTCAGCTACTGACAATCTCAGAGTCACTGCCGTCTGACTTGTTTTTACATGTTCTTTCCAAGACCTAACGACCCTGTGATGAAGATATACAACTTTTATCAATAACACATCCCCATTATGCGAATACACTGACAGCAATGGAATAAAATAACTTACCAGATTCAAATTCTGGGAACCACACACTATAACCACCAAATCGGGTAATATAGTTTTCTCACTAATAACAATTCACAATAATGACTTGTATGGACACGACTAATGACCTCTCAAACAAAAATGAATCATAGGGTCATTGCGAACATACTTATATATCAAATTAATTCTGGATCTTGCTAGAATTGTTTCTACGTGGATACTTTTTTTTTTTTTTTTTTTTTATCGTGCGGAAATCCCTTCGGATACCCCCCCGCCGGCCAGCGGGGGCGGTTATGTCGGGCTTGCACTGACTAAAACCGCACGCCGTCTCGGGTCTTCAGACGCCGGGGTGTAAGGTTACCCATAGAGCATATCCCTCGCACCCCGGCTGACCCTGGGCCATCTCACCACTAACAGCATCGCTCATCCTGTCTCCTCTGAAAGCAGAGGAGTACGGAGAGCGATGTGTTCCCGCCACGTTGGGTATTGGCCGACGATCAATGCCAACCCTATGGAGGGGTGAAGGGGAAGCCATTGACCGCCGCCCAGGGTGTACCGGCCGCTCCGATTCCGTTCCCCCCGGACTGCAGCGGGATCGGAATCGGAGCGACACTCGAGGAGGTTACCCAACACACACCCCTCTACGTGGATACCTAACTCGAAACTTCTTTTAGAATGAATTGACAAAACTTAAAGAGCCGAACGCATAACTCACGCCCTCTGACGGGGAATTGCCGAAACAAGACTAAAGTCAGCCACATCGATGCATAAGTGTTGCAAAGCACAGTATTTGCGACTGTGCGACCGTGTCCTACGGATGGCGCTAACCACAATTACACCTCCAACCGTATTCCACTGTTACAACCTGCGTAGTCTACCAGGGTGAACAACGGGAAATTATTTCTTCCCACGGTTCACTTGACTGTCCATATGTAGACCACGTTTACGTAGGAAAGTATAGCATGGATTATAGAAAGGCATTGTGCGGAAACGATTTATTGACAAAAAATAACGTAAAACTTAAATTATACCTACACACGACGCAGGATTTAACTGATTTGGCCATTGCTGATAGTTGAGAAAATGGTATTTCAGAAATCTTTCTAAGTTTTTACAGTTATGAATTACCACAATCGCCATATTTGTAACGGAAATAGGGTTTCTTCTTTCAACAAAATCGGATCAGCTGTCTAGGCTTGAAAAGTCTGTCATAAAAATATGCGGTGTTACATTGGCATTTATAATATTAGTATGAATTATTTGGAAGCCTGGCAGATAATAAAAGTCAAACATGAGACGTCACATGATTCCACACACATACACAATAAAAATTATAAACACTATGGTATTTCATATTGGTATGTATTGAATTACCATATTTTAATAAGCCTTTTGAAACTTTACCATTCTATAATTTGAAAACAGTAATTAAAAGTTCTACTTTACTGCGAACTGAGAAGGGGATAATACATTTACTCTTGCTTACGTACCTTTTCTTTTTCTTTTTTTCGTGCGTAAATCTCCTCGGATACCTCTCCCACCGGCCAGCGGGGGCGGTTATGTGGGGCTTGAACCGACTAAAACCGCACGACGTCTCGTGTCTTAAGACCCGAGGGTGTAAGGTGCCTACAGAGCATATCCCTCGCACCCCGACTGAACCTGGGCCATCTCCGGTTTCGATATGGTCCTTCGGGTTTGGGAACCACGGTGTCCCCGTCTTGCCCCGGTTTAGGGGAGGGGCGGTAGTCGCCCCACCGTCCCGGCCTGCTTCTGCTGGGGTGACAGGCGGCCTCGCCTGCCACCCCCACCCTAAAAAATACCTATAAAAAATTAATAACTTTACTATATGGTCCTTGCTGTATCGAAAAAGGAGGCCAGTGCGGCATTATGGTAGGTACGAGTACCCGGAGCACATCCGAAGTCTGGCCCCCAAATTGAAGGGCACAGCTCTTGCTCTGGCTCGGCTGTTGCCCAACATGAGGGGGCCCGATGATCTCCTGCAGGAGACTCTACGCGGGGATCGTGCGGTCCATGGCCCTGTATGGGTGCCCAATATGGGCGGAGGCCCTGAGGACCAGAACTGTGCGGATGCTGCGCGCTCCGCAGCGGGTTCTGGCCATCAGGGTCATCCGAGGGTACCGCACGATCTCCTTCGAGGCGGCGAGTCTCCTTGCCGGAACTCCGCCATGGGACCTGGAAGCGAGAGCCCTTTCGCAACTGTACCAGTGGCGAAAGGAGGCGCGGGAGCAGGGATGGAACCCCGAGCCTCGAGAAATCGAGGCCGTGCAGTCCCAGCTCCGCCAGGCCATCGTGGTGGAGTGGAAGGAACGACTTGGGCAACCAAGCGCAGGGCACGCCGCAATAGCGGCGGTAAGGCCCATCATGGAGGATTGGCTGGAGAGGCGACACGGAAGCCTCTCCTACCGACTGACGCAGGTGATCTCAGGGAAGGGGTGCTTCGGGGACCACCTGCATCGGATCAGGAAGGAGCCAACGCCTGAGTGTCATCACTGCGACGCGAGCGAGGACTCAGGGCTGCACACGCTGGCGGACTGCCCGGCGTGGGAGGCGCCGAGGCGTGACCTCGTGGCAGCCATCGGGGTGGGAGTCCTCTCGCTCGGCAGCATGATTGCGGCAATGGTGCGGAGCGCGAGCGCGTGGGCCGCCGCCGCCTCCTTCTGCGAGCATGTAATGCTCGCGAAGGAGGTGGCGGAGCGCGCCCCGGAGAGACTTAGAACTCTCCCGGTCCGCCGAGCCCGCAACTTGCTCGCCGCGCGTCGCAGGCAACTCAGGCGCCGGAGGTCGCTTAACGACCTCCGTCCTCCATGAGCGCAGGCCTGGGGGTGTCGGGTGAGGCCACCTGTCACCCCAGCAGAAGCAGGCCGGAACGGTGGGGCGACTAGCACCCCTCCCCCAAACCGGGGCAAGACGGGGACACCGTGGTTCCCAAACCCGAGGGGGCCATCTCGAAACCGGAGATGGCCCAGGGTCAGTCGGGGTGCGAGGGATATGCTCTATGGGCAA
Organism: Cybosia mesomella; assembly: GCA_946251805.1. Taxonomy (NCBI): domain Eukaryota; kingdom Metazoa; phylum Arthropoda; class Insecta; order Lepidoptera; family Erebidae; genus Cybosia; species Cybosia mesomella. The sequence continues at coordinate 27,630,648 of OX276400.1, read as the reverse complement.
CCTTACACCTCGGCGTCTGTAGACCCGAGACGGCGTGCGGTTTTAGTCGGTTCAAGCCCGACATAACCGCCCCCGCTGGCACGCGGGGGGTATACGAAGGGATTTCCGCACGATAAAAAAAAAAAAAAAAAAAAAGGTACGAGTACCCGACGCTGGTTTTCAACTGACTCCTTCTGATACTTATGAATTATTATCTATCGCGTAACTTCCGAACGACTGCATCAATTTAGATTAAAAAAAACTTTCGGTATTGTTAGCACAAGTTTGATATTATGAATGAAAATTATGAAAATATCAGAAATATAAAATATTTTAATGATTGTAAAAAAATAACCTTTATGGTCAGTAGAGTTACAAACATACTAGTTGTTATATTTATAACAATAGTGGGATTATACTTCATTGTGTAAATGTGTGTGTGTGTGTGTGTGTGTCCTTCAAATATTTGAAACAAAGAAATACCAATTTATAGCTGCATATTCTAAAATACCGCAAGACACAATGACACGCAAGATAAATAACTTTACCATATCTTTACCATATTCTTACTGCTACTACTACCGCTTTATATGGTAAGGTTACCATAATTTTACAAATTTAACGTTCTATTACAACGTTTCCGATTAACCATTAATAATCTTTTATCACCCAAGTATGACATGAAAACTATCGCTCCCTGCTTGACTAAGTCAATCCCGGGGTCATTAGTGTATCAACTGAACTTTTCGGTGTAACTCGGGTTTTTTGTGTCGAAACTTGAGTTCAGATGAAAGATCAACTTAACTAAAGTAATTGGAAAGAAGGCATAAGGTGAAGAACTCAGTCCATTCTAATTAGTGTTGTCAGTTCGCATCTTGCATACCTAATTTTGGTTTGAAGTGAGAATCCTACTAATATTATAAACGCGAAAGTTTGTGAGTATGTATGTATGTTTTGCTCTTGCTCTTTCACGCATAAACGGCTGAACGGATCTGGCTGAAATTTGGTACAGGGCTATCCCTGTACCAAATCTATACTATATACTACTATAGTCCTATATCTATACTATAGACCGGAATAACACATAGGCTTTTCACTTTTCATCCCGGGAATAGGTTCCCATGGGAAGCGGGAACGGAATCAGAATTCCACGCGGGCGGAGCCGCGGGCAACAACTAGTCTTGAATATACCTACTCTATGGATGCTTGCCTAAATATCAAAATAGGACCACGTCATTGGTGTATTAACGTTAACAACATTCGTTTGTGCGTTGCTAAATAATTTAGTATGTGTGCCAACTAGTTATATATAATATAATTATAATATTCTTATAATTCTTTTGTCTATACTGTTATGAAATTGTAAATTAGTCGTATCGGTATATTAGAGATATTTAAAACTAGGAATTCAGTGCAGGGTGCGACTGAAATAAATTGAGCTGAGCGAGTAGGACACTTACTTGAAAAATAAGGCATCTTACTACGGTCGCGCGCTTAGCTAGCCACCCCCGCTGGCCGGCGGGGGGGTATCCGAAGGGATTTCCGCACGTTAAAAAAAAAAAAAAAAAGTCCGTGCGCTCGTGAAACTGTTTTTCGATGATTATTGCTCAATGGTACATTGTATTTGAACAGTTGAACCCTCTAAACACTCAGCGGTGTCTACACTATCACCAGGGCAAATTTGGTCAAGATCGGTATTGTGGTTCCGGTGGAGAGTACAGTCTCGACCAAACGGCTTAGCCACGTATAAGAGCTTCGCTACGCTCAGCTCAAAAATATATGGTATATATATATATATATAGTATATGGGTTATGTTAAAGAAACGATTCTGAACACAAAAATATTTTGTTTTGTAATTCTTGTCATGTTTGTTCGCGATGGACGCTAAAATTACTGAACAGATTTTGATGCGGTTTTTCCATTAGAAAGGTCTTGATCAGACTAAGAATCTGCTGCATATTTGATTCTAATTGGTTAAGTAGAACCGGATATATCACTAAAAAACGATAACCGACGAAAAAAGTTACCCTTCCTAGGTTCGCACGGGGTTTTTTTTTCAATACTAAACTGCCGAGTCCAATTTTATTGTGAGTCCAAACCCTATCGGTCTTATTACAAAAAACGGAATAAAGTCTGAAATCCCTAACTATAAAGTCTAAACTTAATCTCAAGACCATGGTTTAAACTTCTTCTTATTACAAAAACTGAATAAACCGTAGACTACTTAGTACCATGATTTAAACCTTGACTTCAATAAAAACCACAGATAACTACAAGTATTGTTCGTTCATTATGACACCATTCGATCGCAACGTTCTATATCCTCCAAAAGCAAAAGTTTTCTGAAGTCATTGAAAAATAATATTTACTAAGATTGGTGAAAAACATATTTACAACATATATTTTCATTAAATTCAACTTTATGGATAATAGTTATTCTTTATTTAGTAATAAAATACCACTATCATGCCTTTATTTAGCAATCATTGTTTTAAAATATTGGAAGATCTATGGATGTTAAACGGAACGAAGTTTTCCCGCGTTGTTCGAAACGAATTACGAAACTTTATACTTACTGTATGTTGTATGTTGCAAAGTAAAATTAATTATAAAATGGAACAACATAAGAAAAGGAGATACCAGGTATCCCCGAGGATCCTGAGCCAATTCATCCCTAATTAAATCAACAACTCTCATAGTAAAACGTTTGGAAAATCTATACTGCCTAAAAGCTGCCTCAGATAGTTCCACAAAGGGGTTCACTCTAATACAATAAAATGTCTGTTAAGTAAGAGTGGTATGTCCAATATTATTATTATTTTTAACAGGCAGGCAGTCGAAACAACTGATAATGCCCGTATCCTGCTTGTGCCCACTAGTGTTTATTTTTTATTTTTTTTGTTTAAGGTGTTGGTCTAATCTATTCTTAAATTGGTTAATGTTCTGGGCTGTCATAACATCATGTGGTAGCTTATTCCACTCTCTCACTACCCTATTACTTAAAAAGTTTTTGTGTGGATTGTTATTCGAGAAGCTGGTGGATAGTCTTAGGTGGTGGCCTCTGAGGTGGTTATTATTGTTGCGTGTGAACAATTTGTCAAAGTCTTAAATGGTGTTGTCCACTTAAGATCTTGAAAGTCTCTATCATGTCACCTCTGTCTCTGCGTTCTTTTAGAGTTGTAATTTTTAAAACTTCCAAGCGCTCCCCATAGGGTCTCTCTTTCAATGAACGTGGCATTTTGGTGAAGCTACGTTGTACCTTCTCCAGGAGTTCAATATCTTTATTAAAGTAAGCATTCCAGATTTGAAATGCATATTCTAGAATTGGTCTGACAAAAGTTTTGTGGATCTTAAGCATCATATCTGGCGTGAGAACTTTAAAGGCTTTTCTAATTAAATAAATTAAACTTCTTGCTTTCTTGACGATTGATGTAATGTGTTCATCCCACTTTAAGTTTTCTGCAATTTTGACTGCCAGGTCCGTTTGTACCTTGACATCTGTTAGAGTCATGTCATTCAATCTATAGGTTAGGCAAGAATTTCGATTACCTATGTGTAGTACTGTACATTTTGAGGTGTTGAGGTTTATGAGCCACTGTTTGGACCAGTTGGCTATAAGGTTTAGATCGTTTTGGAGCTCGTCATAGTCAGTTAATGGGTTGGCGAATATTTTAGTATCATCAGCCAACATACTGACATCGCAATCTAGACAGTTTTGGAGGTCAAAGGTATATATGATGTACAGAACTGGGCTCAAAACTGATCCCTGTGGCACGCCACTATGCACTTCCATATGATCTGACTTTTCATCACCGATTCTCACTTGTAGTGTTCTTCCACGCAGAAAGGATTCTATCCATGTGAGAAGTTTTCCACGTATGCCTATATGTTCTAATTTGTAGAGAAGTCTTTTTATAGGCACTTTATCAAATGCCTTTTCATAATCGAGGTAGATGACGTCAACAGGTACTCGTTCATTAAATTTCTCAATCCAGGATGATAAGCATGATAATAAGTTAGAGACCGTGGAACGATGAGGGCAAAAACCGTGTTGTTGGGGAATAACTTTATGCTGAGAAAGAAATTCCCTGACGTGCTTGACTATAATTTTTTCCATTGCCTTGCAAATGACGCTAGTTAAGCTGATGGGTCTATAGTTTGCTGGTTCTAGCTTACTTCCCTTTTTAAATATTGGTGTCACCAATGCTGTTTCCCATATATCTGGTAGGTTGCCAGTTTCATAAGAAGTTTGCATTATCGTTGATAAGTAACTAGTTATATTGCATCTTTTTAATATTGCAACTGGAATATCATCAGGTCCTGGGGATGAGTCAATTTTCTTTTCAGAGATAACATTGTTAATTTTTTCAGGAGTAAATGTAATTTCTTCAATGGAGTCCATTATTCTCAGTGATGGGTCAAGGGCAGGTAGATGGTCATTCGGTTCCTTCTGGAAAACACTTGCAAATTGGTTAGCAAATGCCATTACAATGTCACGAGGCTCTGTCACAGTTACTCCGTGCTCATTATGTAAAATGGTAGGTATACTGACTTTGGATGTGACTTGCTGCCTGATATACGAGTAAAATCTCTTATGTCCTGCGTTTATTATGTCTTGCTCATAGGCTATGCGGTTTTTTCTGTTGTGATTTATTAATTGGTTGTTTGCTTTTCTATAGTCCTTATAATGTTCATTGAGGCCCGTTAGCTGATATCGATTCCACAATGCTATTTTTCGATTTATAAATATTTTGCTTTCGTTTGAGATCCATGGCTTGTTCATAATATCTTTACGTATTTTTCGGGGTACATGTACACTAATAGCTTCTTTAAGTGCTTCATGTAAGACGTTGAATTGATAGTTCACACAATGTTTGTCTGTAATATTGCCCGGCAATGATCATCGGAAATGGTCGTTTATTTTATCGTAATTCGCTTTGTTGTAATTTAGTTTAGTTTTATGTTGTGTTTGTTGTATTGGTGCTTGCAGTTCTATGGTGGCTAATAAGCACGTATGATCACTTTTGCCGATTGCGGCCTGGTAATCAATGGTGGCTATGAGCGAATCATCGTTTGTTAATATAAGATCCAAATATGAAGGTTGGTTTCCTTGCCGAAATCTGGTGTGTCTGTCGACCAGTTGCCTAAGGTTACTGTTATTATACCATTGTACAAAGTTGCTGTCTTTTGGTGTCAGGTATCCACTATTTTGCAGTAACCACTGCACTCCCCTGTAGTTGAAATCACCCATTATTATCACAGTATTAGTCTCAGAGACATGGTGCAGTTGATCCAGTAAACAATTGTCTTGGTCTATTGAAGATCCATGTCCTCTATACACCCCACAGAGAGAAAACTTGGTTGTTCCCATATTAATATCCAGCCATAAACATTCAGAAGCTTCATATTTTTTGTTATAGATGGTATTTTGTTTTATTGTCAAGGCGTCATTTTTCTTTGAAGCATATACTGCAACTCCTCCGCTGCGTTTACCAATCCTGTCATCTCGATGCAGGTCGTAGCCTGGTATTGACACAACTGAGTCTGGTATGTTTGGCTTGAGCCATGTCTCTGTGACAATGATTAGAGTAGGTTTTAGTAAACAGACTCTGGCTATTAGTAAGTCCAATTTGGAAGTCACAGATTGTATATTGGTGTATAGGATTGATATTGTATGTAGTATTGGTCGAGATAGTCCATAGTGGTAAGTTGTTAAGTTATGCTTTGGTACTGTGTGGCGATGTGTAGTTAGTTTTCTTGTGTGGTAGTTTTCACAATAGTTGGGTTCCCTCGAATGTACTTAATTGTTATATCCGTTTCACCTTCACTGGCACGTTTATTAAGTTCTTCGCGTAAGTACTTTATGTATTCTTTTTGCATGGGAGTTTGATCCGATACAATGTTCGAGGGTTCTGTTAGCTTGTTGCTATTACGAAGAACTTCTAAAGCTTCCGTCTTACTGTTGAGGACGACTTTCAATGGCCTCGGCCTGGAGGCGGTATCTTTTTTAAGTGCACCTTAATTCCTTTGCAGTTGACTTTGTTTATGACGGTGTTTATTATAGCTCCAGATTCCTTTATATCGTGTTCCTTCCTCTCATCGGGTATACTACTTGATGATTCGGGTACATCGTACATAATAATATTGTTCGCTCTGTTTGCCCTTTCTGTCATCTCTTGTATTGCTGATTCAGTTGCAAGCATACTTTGGCGCATTCTCAATTGCTTAACCTCTTCAGAGAGGTCATTCAATTTTTTCATAATCATTGGTAGCTGAGCCATAGCAGATTTGCAATCACTGCACAGGAAAGTCATTACGCGTGCAACAGTCTTCAACTCCAGCACTCTTACTTCAGTGGGTGACAAACCATGGCAGTCCCCACATAAAATAATTTTACAAGAGTCACATGACACGGATGGTTTTTTATCATTTGGCGGTTTATTGCATTTAGCGCATGCCACCAATATTGCTCCAGTATTTTTTTTATTTGAACTCGTCTTTGATACCAAAATAAGGTTCCTTTCCTGGCAACACTGGTTGTCTATGGCTAATGTCAAATGTCAGTCGCCGTCAGGTTTGGCAGAAATTATTAAATAAAATAGTGGTGGCTGCGCCATTATTGTTAATATATTTACACAACTCATTTTTCACTATAATTCAAAACATAAAACTCACACGCATTCTCCGTAACTAAACGCACCATATACATATGGCAACACTGTTCCCTTTTTCCGTTTCCCTACCACCCCACACGCGGCACGCCAGTCTCCCATCGAAGCCGCCATCGTACGCAGCGAAAATTCGCTATATATCGGTACAAGCGATTACCAAAAATACTTTACGTGATACAAGACATTAATACAATCCCTGAAGTGCATGTGATCCATTTAGTGCGATAAGTGCTGTACTTTCGCTACGCAAAACTGGAGGTGACCGGCTTCTCATACGAGGTACGTACTGGCGTCTCCAAGTGTGGTTCCTTCGTCCCCGGATTCCCAAGTAATCCTCGCAATCCTCATTTATTTATCTCTCCTCTCATTACATTTTACTCACTCATATTATTTACTCACGCATTATCGTATTATTTACGCAAATTATTTATTACCACGCAAACGCACCGCATTACATTCGCACTTTATTTATTCTCATCGCATATATAGTTTGTTATTTCAAAGTAAATTATCATAATACACTAATACTATGCTTATATTTTACTATTAGGGCATATAATCTGGTTGACATTAATATTTCGCCATTTAACGCAAAATATCTACCTACATTTTTATTCTCATCGCGCGCCATCTTTTTTATGCACTCGTTCAGGTTCCGCTCGTTCGTCGCTTGAATATTATACCTACCTAATATTCGAAGTTATTTACTTACGTATCAACTAACTAAACTAAACTAACTAAATTTCTCACATTCTACATAACTGTTTACATACATATATACCACTATGGGAGGTAATGATGATAAAATCAGCGCAAGTGCTGCAAGCGACAACGATGTCATGATAAGTTTTCTTGAATATAAACAACAGAACTTGTTTCACATCATTCAAGAAGTGTATAACCTCGGGTTAAAGGTATCCGACGATGTGATGCGTATGCAGTTCCTCGCTAGGGTTCAATCCATTGACAAAACTCGATCGGATTACATTGAAACCGTCGATAGACTGTGTATCGAGAAATTAAAACAAAAACCACTGGTACAACCAAGTTTTAGTACTCTCAATACCTTCGATGAATTATATTGTTACATAAAGCAGACGGAAGCATCTCTGCGACAAGAGCTTGAGCAAAATAAGAAAAATGACAATATTAATGTTCAGTTGCCCCCTCTCAAACTCACAGGTTTCGATGGTACTCCCAGTAAATGGCCATTATTTTATGAAAATTATTGTAGTGTTATACACACAAATACTCGCCTCACTAAAGCCGAAAAAGTACAGTATTTAGTCGGCTGCCTCTCAGGCACAGCACTCAATGTTTGTTCTGGAATTTCTGCCATCGCACAAAATTATGATATCATATGGCAAGCTCTTCTCGATAAATACCATGATATCAGGGTACAAGCATCTGGTTATCTAGAACAGATGTTAAAGCAGAAACCAGGACAATCACCTGAGAACCTCATTGAAAATTTTTGTTCTGCCGAGGCTGCGTTACAACGCTTGAAGTTAGATAACTTGTCAGATTTCATTATAACTTATATTGCTTTAAATAAGCTGGATAAGTCTATGCTAGATCTCTTCGAACAGTCTCATAGACACATAAGCATTCCAACATTTAAAGATCTCAAACAATTCCTCTCTGAACAAAGTAAACTTCAACTTGTACACGCACCTTCCCGCTCACAAGCTAATAATAATACTCGTACTCCAAGTAAACCTACATCGCAAGTAAATAAACCTAAAACATTTTACACTCAGACGAACGGTTCTGACATTAGTTCTCAAACTTGCAAAGTTTGTAATGGTCACGCTCATCCGTTGTTCAAGTGCGACATTTTTTTAAAGCAAAATGTTAAGGCCCGTAATGACACTGTTCGTCAACATGCCTACTGCGTAAATTGCCTAGGGTTTCATCATGTAAACATGTGTAAATCATCAAAAAGGTGTTCTACATGCAATCGTAAACATCACTCATTATTGCATTACGAAAGTAACAATAATACAAATACAAATATATCTCGTTGGCCGCGCTCATCTGAGTGCAGTAAATGCAACAACATCGAGCCGCCCGCGCCCGGTGCCAGCTGTTCGTCTCACTCGCGCTCGCTCGCAGACTCAACGTTATCACACTCGCCGCCGGCGCCGCCTTCCGCTGCGCGCGTAAATTCAAATAATGATAATAGTAACTTTGCGTTGTCTGTCACCGTTCCCGCGCGTATTTCGACTAATAATACTACAGTATTGTTACCGACTGCGTCTGTTATTGTGTATAATAAACATAATAAACCGAATCGAATGCGTTTATTTTTGGACACAGGTTCAATGAGTAACTTCGTTACTAAGGCTTGTTGTGAACGCTTAAATTTAAAAATAACTCACGCGCCTTCTGTTATCACAGGTATAGGCCAACTTAAAAATCATTCCCTCGGAATTACGCAATTCAAAATGTATTCTCGGTTCGATTCTCGTTGTGGCTATTCAGTCAGTGCTCGCGTTATAGATACAATAACAGACTTTTTACCTAATGTTGAAATTGATAATACACATTTAACTCATTTGCAAAGTTTACCTATGGCTGATGACCATTACTACGCGCCTGGTGAAATTGATTGTTTGATAGGCAGCGAGTTATTCCCGCTTTTACTCAGATCACACAAAGTGAATTCGCCACACTCTTCGGTAGTAGGTATACAAACTACTCTCGGATATGTCGCTATGGGCAAGGCCCAATGTATGTTACCCTCGCGAACCACTAAGGCTCTTCCTCACAGCCAGGAAGAGACCGCGTCATTCACACACGCTACTCGCTCACTCAACTCTAATAATAAGACTTTTTTTTGTCAAACTCACACTCTCTCACTTGATCAATTAACGCAACGCTTTTGGGAAATAGAAAACGTCCCAGATAAAACACACTCTAGTCCAGATGATGAAATATGTGAAAAAATATTTCAATCTACTTACTCACGCGATGACACCGGTAGATACACGGTTGCTCTTCCTTTCAAGCACTCACCCACCGAATTGGGACACTCTTACTCAGTAGCTAAGCGCCGCTTCTTAAGCTTAGAAAACAAACTCAATTCATCTGACTTACGCACCGACTATAACGCAATTATTCAAACATACATTGATCAAGGATTTCTTTCTAAAGTTTCAAACAACTTTCAAGATACGCAAGTTTATTACATGCCGCATCGCGCCGTCTATCGTCCTGAAAAAGAAACGACGAAGACGCGCGTAGTTCTGGATGCTGGAAGTAAAACCACATCAGGCAAATCACTTAATGACCTACTTTACGTAGGCCCAGTTCTACAAAATAATATTTTTCACTTACTCCTTAATCTCCGTATGTTCTCAATCGCGATAACAGCAGACATTGAAAAAATGTATTTTCAAGTAAAACTTACTCAAGGTCACCACTCATATCAACGCATTTTGTTTAGGTTCGATTCCCAGTCGCCTATTGATACCTATCAATTTAATACAGTATGTTTTGGCGTGTCTAGCTCACCTTACCTCGCTATGCGTGTCGTGCGTCAACTCGCCGCCGACAGTCGCGAGTCATACCCACTCGCCGCTTATGAAGCTGAACATCATATGTATGTCGATGACTATGTTAGTTCCGTAGATGAGATAACTACAGCTGAAAATACCTACAAAGAAATGGTCGCTATGTTTCAGTCTGGAGGTTTTAATTTAGTTAAATGGATTTCAAATGATAGACAACTATTGTCGCGCATTCCATCCGCCTATAAAAGTTCTCTCGCGGTTAAATTCGATGATGACCCTAACGCAGATACAAAAATCGTAGGTATGCAATGGCAGCCTACCGATGATAATTTTCAGTTCAATTTAAATATTGATTGTCCAACAAATTGTACCAAACGCTCGCTTCTTTCTGTAACGGCCCGATTATTCGACCCGTTAGGTCTCATTAGTCCAGTCATCGCTTATATGAAGCTACTCAATCAAGACTGCTGGAAATTACAGCTCGATTGGGACTGACTGTATTCTTTCCAAATGGAATCAATTCCATAAGGAGTTGCAGCGTTTGTCAGAAATAAAAATTCCACGTCACATCGGAATAACCTCTTCTAATAGAATAACATTGATAGGATTCGCGGATGCCAGCCAACAATGTTATGGAGCTGCCATCTATGTTCGAATTGAAACAGCTGAAAACGCAACAGCTCACTCTGTAAAATTACTCACTGCAAAATCTAAGGTTTCGAATCCTAATAAAACTCTCGCTCGCTTAGAACTATGCGCTGCTGTTCTACTCGCAAAGTTAATTGACTCAGTACGCTCTGTTTTTATTAAACGCTGTAATATAAATCAAACATACGCATTCTCTGATTCCACGGTAACTCTTACCTGGATTCACTCTCCCGCACATAAATTTCATACCTTCGTAGCTAATCGCATCGCGCAGATAAATGAATATTTATCTGCTTCTCATTGGTATCACGTTCGTGGTGTAGAAAACCCCGCTGATATCGTATCACGCCCTGTAACTCCAAAAGGATTAATTAATAACTCTCTTTGGTTTCATGGTCCGCAGTGGTTGTCCACTCCTATAAATACCTGGCCTGTAAAAAACTTTAAAATTAATCACAACGAGAATTCGAAGTTACAGGAAGCGAAAACCACTTCTCTCCATGTACGTTCTATAGCTACGATGGACTCGCCCCATCCCATACATGATCTCGCAGAACGCTGCTCCACATGGACTAAATTTATTCGTTCTCTGGTGTATGTACTCCGCTTCTCAAAAATACTCAAAACGCATAACTCTTTAACTACAGAGGATTTAGAATACGCAGAATATTACGCACTTCGCTATGTACAATCTAAGTACTTTTCCCAGGAAATAAACGCACTTAAGAATAATAAATTATGTCCGACTCAAGCCATTTTAAAACTCAACCCTTTTCTTGATAGACTAGGTCTACTCAGGGTAGGCGGGAGGCTTACACATTCTCAATTAGATTTCAATAAAAAACATCCAATATTGTTATCATCTAAAGGTCGTATAGTTTCACTTTTAGTTGACCATTATCATACTTCCAATTTACACACCGGCCCCGGTTTGGTGTTGTCACTAACGCGTCAAAAATATTGGATTCTCTCTGCTAGAAATCTAATTCGTCAGAGAGTACATAAGTGTAACTCATGTTTTAAACTTAAGCCTCGCGCTACGAGTCCGCCTATGGGCGATCTCCCCGCCATCAGAGTTTCTCAAGTAAAATCTTTCGTACACACTGCTGTAGATTACGCAGGTCCCTTTTATATAACTCATATACGCCATCGCGGAGTGAAAAGCCATAAGGCTTACATTTGCTTATTTGTTTGTCTCACAACTAAAGCGCTTCACTTAGAATTAGTCTCTGATCTAAGTACGGATTTATTTCTCGCTGCCTTCAAACGGTTTATTTCACGCAGGGGTCCTGTCTCAATCCTCTACAGCGATGGAGGTACTAACTTCATAGGTGCTAAACGCAAATTAAATGAAATTTACTCTCTTATACAGTCCGCTAATTATAAAAACGATCTGATTCATTACCTCATTCAATATAAAATTCAATTTCTTCATACTCCACCTTATGGTCCTCATTTCAATGGTTTGAGTGAGACTAATGTCAGGTCTGTTAAAAATCATTTATTCAAAGCTATCGGAACTCAAATACTCACTTATGAAGAATTTAATACTGTTTTAGTACAAATTGAAGGCCTGTTGAACAGCCGTCCCATTTGTGTTCTTTCGTCGGATCCTTCTGATCCGTCCGCATTGACGCCTAGTCATTTTTTAAATGTAACTCCCTTAAAATATTTACCCGCTGAAACTATTGATCCGACTCTTTCAGACAATAGTCTCACCCGATATCAACTCTTGAATAAAATAATTCAAAGTTATTGGAAACGCTGGAGTATGGAGTATCTTACTTCACTCCAGCAACGAGAGAAATGGAACTCACCTTCTAAACCTGTGAGGGTGGGAACCGTAGTCATAATCAAAGATGATAATTCGCATCCCTTGTTTTGGACTCTTGCTGTTGTCACAGAGGTGTTTCCGGGCAAGGATAACATAATCCGCGTAGTCAAAGTTAAGACCCCGTCCGGGGATTATGTACGCCCCGTAACTCGGCTCTGCCGGTTACCAACACAATAATTGCATCCCATTTAAAGTAATTTATACTCTTTTCTTAGGTCATAATTTACTGCTTAAATTTAAGATCAATTAATTACCGCAATATAGAGGAAACCTCTAAGCCCCCCGAAGTTGGCTGCGCCATTATTGTTAATATATTTACACAACTCATTTTTCACTATAATTCAAAACATAAAACTCACACGCATTCTCCGTAACTAAACGCACCATATACATATGGCAACACTGTTCCCTTTTTCCGTTTCCCTACCACCCCACACGCGGCACGCCAGTCTCCCATCGAAGCCGCCATCGTACGCAGCGAAAATTCGCTATATATCGGTACAAGCGATTACCAAAAATACTTTACGTGATACAAGACATTAATACAATCCCTGAAGTGCATGTGATCCATTTAGTGCGATAAGTGCTGTACTTTCGCTACGCAAAACTGGAGGTGACCGGCTTCTCATACGAGGTACGTACTGGCGTCTCCAAGTGGGTAGTTTCAAAAACTTTTTGCAAGCTACTTGTCAAATGTTAATTGATTTTTCACTATTTCTGCTACATAACACAATATTTAGAAGAGATAACACTCGCACATAACCGACGAATATAGTTCCACACTTTCAAAACATCTCCAATCAGTTCCATACACTTTTACGCACAAAAACAATATTAACTGAGACCGTGGTTGTTCGTTTGACAATGAATTTTAGTATATCCTCTTCGATATCCATTTCATCAACTGAGCTAATATCCATTACGAGCAAAAATATGTACGAATAATAACAACCTAAATAATAGAATTCTTAAATGACAACTTTGACGTATGTGACTATTGTCATTACACTTTAAACCAACGTTAAACTAGGGGTCGCGCAGGTTTATCTTTAGACCAAAGATAATCTATGGTTTACTCCTAAAACGCTTTTTGTAATATGACTTTATTTAGACCATAGTCTAAAGACGATTTAAACCTGGTTTTACAATTAGACCGTGTTTTGTAATAAGACCGTATAAATCTTCATACACACGAAAAATCATCAAGTGTGAAGGCTTTTTCTTTAAACGTGACGAACTTCTCATATATAGTCAACTTTTAATCCGCCCCCTTTTGGTTAAAATTTTGAATATACGTAAGACCTCTTTGGCGTAGCGGTAGAGTGTCCGACTGCAAATCCAGAGGTCGCGAGTTCGATTTCCGTTCATTACAAACATTTGTATGCATGAATATGTATATTTGCATTGACCAGGGTGTTTTATATATTACTTCGGGCCACCAACCAGGTGGACACCGAAGAATCACGCAAAAAAAAATCCTAATCTTACACCCACTTTTTATCACTTTTCTCGACGTTTCACATGATTCTAAGTCTAATTAAGCAAAAAAAATTTTTGTGTCGGTCTGTCTGTTGGTCTGGATGTCTGGATGTCTGGATGTCTGTTTACGCAATAACTCAAAAACCACTTATCCGATTTCAAAAATTCTTTCACCAATCATCTTGTTTGGTTAATTGGAAGAACTGATTAGATTTTGGGGTTTGTACGTTCAAGGTTTTCTGGTACCTACCATACAAATTGTCCCTAAAAAATCATTTTTTTTGTGTTTTTGACGTCGAAGACGTTTGATTTGATTTCATTTTCTTCATATTTATTGCTCAATATATAAAGACGCGTCGAATAATATGCATAAAGCCTAAGGTCTGTAATTTTGAATAAAAATACTGCAACAAAAATATCTAAGTTTGGCCCGAAGTTTGACAATCACTGTGTGAAAATTAAAAAAAAAAACATTATAATGTTACTTGCTGCTACGGAACCCTTAATGGGCAAGTCCGACTCGCACTTGTCCCGCTTTTTTTACTTACCAATAAGTGATTGAATAATTTCAATCAGAACGCACAAGACTCATTGAGCAGAAACTACAAACTCCAAAACATCATTAGTTAACATTGAGAATCATTCAGCACATTCTCCACCCTCTTCCAGTTGACCGATCGGTTCTCAACTACCATTAATTCCAATGCTATTGACTGTACCGCTGGGCCTCCCATATCACTCAAGCGTCAAAGTAATCCCTTTTCAAGGGATTTTATGTTGATAATGTACAACCCGTATGGACCCGACTGTGGAAAAACAATATCTGTATGGACTTTACTTCACAATACGATCGCTACTCGTGGAATCAATTTTGATTGGAAGGAAAATATAATTTATTTTGATGAAACGGCTATCTTCCATTAAATTCTGTGTATATACATCTAGACAACCTATTTAGGCTGAGCACTGATTAGAGACAAATCAGTCTTTCGCCGCGCCGGAGCCGTGCAGATCTTGTAAGCATTTGACAGCTTTATTTATTATGCAAAAATATTTTTAAAAATCCGTTCCCGCAGGGGGAACGCACAGGTAGATTTCGTGAAGCAATTAATATTATTTTATATAGAGAACTACGGACTTTAAACAGTTTTTTTTTTCTCGAAAACGGTATCTTTTAGCGAAAAACTTTTCAGACATTTATTTTAGACTTAAAAATGGCCTATCGATTAAAAATGTTTCCGACTGCAAGAATGTTCACCGGTTAGAAGTTATGATTTTTTTCCCGAAAATTTTTGGTTTTTCCCCCCTCCTCTTTTAGTTAAAGTTTTAATCTTATAGGTTTATTATTAAAAGTTGTTGGTATTCATGTATACTATGGGATAAAATATGAACGGTTCGAATATCTTTCATAGAACATGAAATTTTGAGGAAAAACTGATTTCACAAAAAGTGAGGCCCTACTGTCCCCTTACGCCGGATTCCACCCGTTCACGAACTTAAACTAAGTTTACACCCAAGCAATTTTTGACCGCAGTTTGAAAGCGATCGGGGCAAAAATGCGACCGTGAGAGTGCCGCAAATTTTGGGAAGTGGAACCATACATACATATATATATATATATATATATAAACTTTTTGACCAGTGGTCATTTCGGACTCAGGGGGTCATAACTAGACCTCCTATGAAGAATTTTTTTTTAAATTCGACAGTAGTCAAGAAACCAATAGGTAGATCGATTTCATCGAACTAATATTTAATAATATTTTTAATAATTTATTTAATAAAAAGAAATTCGACATAATTAATGGCTGACAATGTTAGAATTAAGTTTTAGAATTTGTGTCTGGTATTGCTACTGAACTAGGCTTTTTACCTGTATTTCAGCTAACGGCGCCTCCACCCGGACTTCTGGGTATATTTAAGATTACAAAATTTAAGTGTATTATGAAAAAGCGATCATTATAAATTTATATGATATTGTCGGAAGTTTATGCGAATATCACACATTGAAATAAAACTATTTTTAACGGATTCTATCGCGATTTATTTGATCTTATTTTGTATTTTACATTGATCCCGACGACGTTTCGGTTGCTTTCAGCAGCCATGGTCACGCGGAGACTAAAGATGGTTTTTGTCTTGTAGTTTGAAGTGTAAGTTATCTCAAAGTACCCGAACTATGTTGAATTGTTGATGTTACTATTTACGCAGAATGAGCTCACAGTGTCATGAAGTCTTGTTGTATTTGAATTTTCTTGAAATTAATTAAGTGAATGACTGGGTCCCAAGCTGGTGGTAGGTACATTCCATCCATCTTCTCTATTAAAATTACACTTCAAACTACAAGACAACAACCATCTTTAGTCTCCCTGTGACCATGGCTGCTGAAAAGCAACCGAAACGTTGGGATCAATGTAAAATATAAAATAAGATCAAATAAATCGCGATAGAATCAGTTAAAAATAGTTTTATATCAATACAAATTTATAATTAAAAGTAACAGTTTTGTTGGAAGTGCGCACTTTCATATGTTTCTATAGAGCAATATAGTCTGTCTTAAGACTTTCTTGTCTCTAATGAGCACTCAACCCTAGATATACATAGATATACATCAATGGTTTAGAAGGGTTAAGAACAAAAATTGTGTCACGGTTCCTGAGTGAGGCGGGAATAAGGTTTGCATTTACAATCAATCAATAAATTAGCCTATTTCAGTCCACTGTAGGACATAGGCCTCTCCCATTGTACGCCATAGCACCCGATCCTCCGCCTTGCGCATCCAGTCTAATAATGGGACGCAAAAACTAGATCAATGTGAAAATGAATTTTGTCACCTTTCCGTATAGGCCTTTTTTTTTTTTTAACGTGTGGAAATCCCTTCGGATACCCCCCCGCCGGCCAGCGGGGGTGGTTATGTCGTGTCTCGACTAAAACCGCACGGTGTCCTCCCCAAGTGTCCGTTGCCGGGCACCCCGGGTAAGCCCTCGAAAGGATAACCCCAGGGTTGCCGGCGGACTTTGGCCGCCACCGCGGCCTCGCCTGGTGGGGTCGGGTTTTCTCCCGCTTCGGTGAGTTGGCAGGCGTGTGTAGGGCACACACGACACGCCTCCGCCACGGCCTGCTTCTGTAAGGACGGCGAGTCGGCCAACTGCCGTCCTCAGGCCCCGATCATGGAGGTCGGTAGTCACGGGCGTAGATGAGTCTGCGGCGTCGTCGCCGCAGACTGCGAAACTCGGGGGGCAGGTTTCTCTCCCGCTCCCTCTCCGCCGTCTCTTTCGCGCGCATTACCTGCTCGCAGAAAGAGGCGGCGGCATGCCACTTGCTCCCGTCGGAGACCACGGCCCTCACCATGGTCTCCAACGAGAGAACGTCCACGTCCAGGACCGCAACGAGATCCCGGCGTTGACTCGCCCACGCAGGGCACTCCACCAACGTGTGGAGCGCCGTGTCTTCGCCAGGATCCTCGCAGTGCTGGCACTGCGGCGTCGTCTCCCGGTGGATGCGACACAGATACTTACCGAAACACCCGTGTCCGGTAACCATCTGGCACATCCGGTAGGAGAGGTCCCCATGGTCCCTCTCCAACCACTCCTTCATGATCGGTCTCACCGCCGCAATGGTGGATTCCCCCCACCTTGGGTGCTCAAGTCGCACCCTCCATGTCTCCATGAGTTCCTGGCGGAGCAGGGACCGCTGAGCCCTGATTTCTCGGGGCTCCGGCCTATGGCCCCGCTCCAGCGCCTCCTTGCGCCACTGGTACAGGAGCGCAAGGGCTCTCGCTTCCAGGTCCCATGGAGGGGTCCCGGCTAGGAGACATGCCGCCTCGACTTCCGTATAGGCCTAGATCGCCTTTTTTAAACGTTATCTGTATGACAGCAACAAGATTTTGTGCATTGTTGGCGGTCCATTAGTCGTTATCACACGGTGACTCCGTAATAAACATAAAGTCATATTCACGCCGCTATTCCGCCGGTATTCGAATCAGTAAACTCTAACGCAGGAATCAAATGCTCTGCCACCACGCAACACAGGTTTTGGAATATACAGATTGGAATATATGTATGTCATAATCATCCCACTAGCCTTTTTCATACTCAGTTGTGGTTTGCTTTTCAGTCTCAGTTGGAGTTTAGGGGCTCCAACTATCCGTTACGATGGCCCTTTTTTTTTTTTTTTTTTTTTTTTTATCGTGCGGAAATCCCTTCGGATACCCCCCCGCCGGCCAGCGGGGGCGGTTATGTCGGGCTTGCACCGACTAAAACCGCACGCCGTCTCGGGTCTTCAGACGCCGGGGTGTAAGGTTACCCATAGAGCATATCCCTCGCACCCCGGCTGACCCTGGGCCATCTCACCACTAACAGCATCGCTCATCCTGTCTCCTCTGAAAGCAGAGGAGTACGGAGAGCGATGTGTTCCCGCCACGTTGGGTATTGGCCGACGATCAATGCCAACCCTGTGAAGGGGTGAAGGGGAAGCCATTGACCGCCGCCCAGGGTGTACCGGCCGCTCCGATTCCGTTCCCCCCGGACTGCAGCGGGATCGGAATCGGAGCGACACTCGAGGAGGTTACCCAACACACACCCCAGGTTACCCAACACACACCCCCGTTACGATGGCCCTAGTTTTTTTTTCCTATAACAATTGTTGCCAACGGCTTAACGTGCTCTCAAAGGCACGGAGGGATCTTAATGTGTTAAGAACAGTCGCCCATCTAAAGACTGACCCGGCATATGCTTAACTTTGCAGTTTGTTAACCTGTTCGATTGCTATTTATCCACAAGCCCCTCAATATATGTACATTCTACGAGAAAAGTAGCTTAACAACTAATATATTGATCACCTTAGCTCTTAAACCTTCCATAAAATAATAAACAAAACATGAAATATATCTGGGGATTATAGAACTAATTATACGTCTGTTATTTATCCATGTATACTAATGTAAAAAAGGTTTGTAAACATTCATATTAATAATTATTCATAATATCAAATTATTTCGTAGACTACGCATTTAATAAAAAAAAAAAAACAAACCTGCCGCTACGAACACCTCAGCCTTCTGAATTATATCATTTGATGGAACGCCGCCATAAATCAAAAGTTGTTCAAGCTTTCTCGTTCCGTCCACACATCCATATCCGTCTTTGTTTGTTATCGAGGCAGCAGAAGTATAATCTAAACCCTTAACATAAAGATAAATAGCATATTCGGAACGTGAATCGCAGTGTGAACTAAATCACTCGCCGAATGATGTTTTGTATTTCAAAAGCTAGTTTTATAAACTAACTGTCTCCCTCTTTCCTGAGCATAAATTTCTTACAATTCATACATTTTTTCTTAGATTTCCTCTCTTGTAGGATGGCCACAAGGGAAAACATGGAATTTTTCCTCTTCTCTTGTGATATTGTGCCCTCGTTACGACATCATTTTCATCCTTACGCATCACAGTACATCGCATCGGTATCGGTATTAGCGTTATTAGTATCGGTATAACACATTCCAAGTTCACCCAAGATAATGAAAAAAAAATTTTGAATTATAATTTTATCCTCTGCAGATTACGAAAATAATTATACATCGATTATTTATAGATTTCTTTCAATGTGAAGATCATTTATAAATTTGTTAGTGTTCAGCAACTTCTGATGGTGACTGTACCTACACTACTATAATCTACAATTGAAATATTTCATTTTGCATATATTTATTGATCGTAAATCAGAGTCCCACTCACACAAAATGCGTATAAGAGAATTACCTGTAGTCTCCTGTACGATACGCAAGAGAATCTATGGGTTGGCTTTATTAGAACACGCAGCTTAACGAATGTGATAGTGGTTTCTAAGTTACAAGCCCATCGTAATATATATGGCCGCGTCCCTCCCCTGCCTTCCCCTGTTCGTTTCCCGGAAATATTTTCCTCTATTGCGTAAGCTTTGAGTATAACCGGCCAGGATTATATCCGAATTGGGAAAAACTTGGAATTCGAATGTAAGAAGTGAGAATAGATAATGAATTTTAATCTTAAACACAATATATTTTTGGTCAAGAATGGAATTTTGAAACAACAATTTTTTTACACGTCAATATATGTTCACCTTGCCTGATGGGAAAGAGGCGTACTTTTATGTATGTATCAAAATTGATATAAATATTTAATATTCATAAATATCTCAAAAAGGAATATGAATGTATTCATGAAAAAATTAAAAATCAAACATAGTCTGGGCCTTTGTGGCCTCGGGTCTTACGGCGCGGCTGTTCACTATTATTATACGTATATTAATATTATAAATCTTTCCTTCAACTCCATCATGTAAAATATGTCTAGCATCTGCCTAACTCCAACGTCTAGAAACTTTATAATTTGTTTAAATAATATGCCGTCAATCAATCATTTAATGTTTGCCTCTTATGTTCAGAAGATAAAACGTAATTCAAGTGGGAGGAATCACGTCCATATTTAAAGTAACATTATATTATAAATAAATATATCATTATATTAGGTACCTATCTTTTGGGGTGTGTGTTGGGTAAGGGGTGTGTGTTGGGTAAGGGGTGTGTGTTGGGTAACCTCCTCGAGTGTCGCTCCGATTCCGATCCCGCTGCAGTCCGGGGGGAACGGAATCGGAGCGGCCGGTACACCCTGGGCGGCGGTCAATGGCTTCCCCTTCACCCCTTCATAGGGTTGGCATTGATCGTCGGCCAATACCCAACGTGGCGGGAACACATCGCTCTCCGTACTCCTCTGCTTTCGGAGGGGACAGGATGAGCGATGCTGTTAGTGGTGGGATGGCCCAGGGTCAGCCGGGGTGCGAGGGATATGCTCTATGGGTAACCTTACACCCCGGCGTCTGAAGACCCGAGACGGCGTGCGGTTTTAGTCGGTGCGAGCCCGACATAACCGCCCCCGCTGGCCGGCGGGGGGGTATCCGAAGGGATTTCCGCACGATAAAAAAAAAAAAAAAAAAAAAGGTACCTATCTTTTCGTTTTATTTATCACCAGGAAAACTAGATACTGATAGATAAAATCTGTAACGTATTTCCAAATTTCTTAAAATGCTTTGCGAAATTATAATTTTTGCTTTTTAGATAAATATTATTTATTTCCGGAGAGATTTTAAAGGTAAATTGCACTTTGTTAGAAACTAAAGTCTCAGGAATGGGGTTCAACATTACAGACACCAATAATGTTACAATGGTGGCTTCAGCTTAACGGCTTCATTAGGAGATTTTTCACGCCCCGCTTCAATACCCGGGACTTTAGGAAGAAGCAAACACGTGTGCTGGTGAAGAATTCCAAGTCTTGATGGTGCAGCATAGAAAAGAGGCGTGAAATCACTTGGTTCTTGATTGAATTGTTTGCACCATATGAGTGTGATACCGCAGACTTGCACGTGTTGTTCTGTATAGGAAAGGAGAAGGTGGAACTAATTGGAACCGCTCATCGGAACACTTGCCATGGTGGAGGCGGTTAAATACTGCTAAAGAGGCAATATCGCTAAGCAACTGTGTACAGTTGCTTAGCGATATTGCCTGTAGGCTCAAGGGTGTTGGTGACTTCAGGACTTCAAGCAGTATTCCACGCCAGAACGAATTAGTGTCATGTAGAGAAGAAACCACTGTTCCGGAGTAAAAAACCGTCTCACCTTGTTCAGGACTCCGAGTCTACGCGAGGCCTTCGGTAGATAGCTCCAACGTCGGGGAATTTAAGCTATCCAGAACTTGTCCAGGTAGCTTGTCCTGGGTATTGACTTTTTCGATTCAAGTTGTTTGTTTATGTTACTAAGCTAGTAGTTCTACCCGTTCCTATATAGGATTGTAACATCTCAGGTATCACCCATGTGTTACTGACGTAAGGATATTTGGTAATCCTACTCTTCACTACAGAAATACAACACATTCTTCAAAAATACAAAAATGGCGCCGTTGATACGTGCACCGGCTTGTAGGTGAGATTGTGAAACAGCAGAACGGCATTAGAATAGAGTAGCCGGCGAGCGTGTTTGAAATGAAGCAAAATGTATGATCATTTACATATTTAAGTATAACACAAACGTTCTTAGGCAATAATCAGGTTGCAAATGACTGGATACTGCCATTGCGACCTTTTTTATAGTTTTCAAAACGGTCGTAACACAACACAAATATGTTAAGCTAGGTACTACACAATTGGCCCCCATAAGGGGGCCATCTCGAAACCGGAGATGGCCCAGGGTCAGTCGGGGTGCGAGGGATATGCTCTATGGGCAACCTTACACCCCGGCGTCTGTAGACCCGAGACGGCGTGCGGTTTTAGTCGGTTCAAGCCCGACATAACCGCCCCCGCTGGCACGCGGGGGGGTATCCGAAGGGATTTAAGCACGAAAAAAAAAAAGGTACTACACAATTAAAATATGATATTCGTTAAGTATTTACCTATAATATTCACAAACCTAGTTTGTGAATATTATTCGACATATATTCGACAGCCTCTGTGGCGTAGCGGTAGTGTATTCGACTGCTACACAGGGGGCGCGGGTTCGATTCCCGCTCAGTGTAAATATTTGTATGCATGAATATGTCTAATTGCATTGGTCTGGGTGTTTCTATGTATAATATGTATGTATTTACAAAAAAAAAAAAAGTATATAAGTATGTTTATCCGCATTCTGGAACCCATAACACAAGCTAGTTAAACTATGCTTACTTTGGGTCTAGAAAGCGCTGTGTAGAATGTCGTAGAATATTTATTATTTATTATTATTATTATAGAAGCAATTTACGAATAATATCTAAATAAATACAATTATAAGTATAATTCAATTAATTTTTTAAGCAATTAGTATGCTTACTTTTCCTATGGATTTAGATCGGAAAAAGAGAACATCTAGGACGGGACTTGAACATGCGACCAGTCCCTTTCAGGAGGCATGCTCTGACCAACTGAGCTACCTAGACACGTCCCAGATATTCGAAATTCTCCGTATCTATATCTATAAGTATAAGGTTTTAAATGTTACAATCACCAGTTAAGTTGTTGTTTAAAATTAAATATTGGTGGTACGTAGAATTTTTGGCGGTATTCATAGGCTAGCTTGAGCCCCGAAGACCTTGGATTGGCCCCTTACTGCCTGCACTCGCATTGTTCGTACAAGAATGTACTTCCTGCGTATTAAAATTACATACAATTGTGTGCAATATATGCGAGTAAACAAACCCGTTTGCATATAAATGAATGTGTCGTGAATATTACAGTGTATCTCTTTACAATGTAGCCTATCTCGACATTCTCAGCGCTCAATAACAATAAAAATAACTGAATTTTATTGAATATTTGGGCTGTATAGGTCCCTACCAAAATCTTCGGGGCCGAAGTCAACCTCACCTGCTAACACCTGCTGATTGAAGGAGGGATCGGGAGGCCTTCCTCTCGGGGTCGGGCCTCAGACGGCAGTCACTCCCGTAAAAGTCAAAATGAGCCAAGTAAACAGAAAAAGTAGGAGATCCGATCCCGGGCCCCAAAAAGTAAGCTTTGGGTGCAAACGGGATTGACGCTGGTATGGAGATGATGTAAAATTGTTTGCTTCATCAACGCAGAGCCTTAACCGCTGGGACTAAAAACCTGGGGCTGAAATTTTGGCAGCGTTACCTTTTATTTAAGCAAGGACTTTCGAAATTTTATCCCTAAGCGGGTAAAATACGAAAATTTCTTGTGCGCAGCTGAAACGGGCTGCTAGTCTATTTCTTAGTTCTAGTCCCAAACAATTCTAAGTGAAACTTAAAACCCGACATACATTTTCAAACGAACACTTCTAGCGATAGTAATAATCTATGTGCTGAACATACATGTCTACGGCGTAGCACTGCCTCACCTTAACTCGTAGCGTGTTCGTAGCTCATTGCTACGATATGTGTCTTATCTCTTGTTCTCAGGGCATTACACACGTTATAAACTATTTGGTAAGCGTTCCCTCGTAACGTTTGTCTTTGCCGTATTTGTACTTTTTTAGATACTCACGATTGGTATTGCCCAAGTGGTGTAGGTGTATTAGACCTGTGTGGCGTACTGGTAGAGCGTTCGACCGCTAAGTCAAAGGTTCGATACCAGCTTAGTGTAAATATTTATATGTATATATATATTTACATTAGCCTAGGTGTTTCTATGTATAAAATGTATCGTCATCATCATCTTGGCGTTAAGCTTTAGAGGGAGCGTAGCCTAACACGAATGGTATTGGTATGTATACCCATATCCTTCTAAACTAAATATATCCATGTCGCGGCGTACGGTAAGATCCGCTTAGGCCTTGAAGAGCTTAGTGGGCCCCAATGACAATAAATTGCTGTATGGTGGGGCCCCATCGACGCATTTGTGTCTATCCATAACGGGGCTTACGGTAAGACACGCCTAGGCCTTGAAGATCTTAGTGGGGCCTAATGACAATAATGACTGCATGGTGGACCCCCGGGAAAGACGCATTTGTGTCTATCCATGTCGTGGCGTACGGTAAGATACGCTTAGACCTTAAAGATCTTAGTGGGGAGAAATGACAATAAATTACTGCATGGTGGGGCCCTATAGACGCATTTGTATCTATCCATGTCGGGGCGTACGGTAAGATACGCTTAGACCTTGAAGATCTTAGTGGGGAGCAATGACGATAAATTACAGTATGGTGGGGCCCTATAGACGCATTTGTGTCTATTCATATCGGGGCGTACGGTAAAATACGCTTAGACCTTGAAGATCTTTGTGGGGAGAAATGACAATAAATTACTGCATGGTGGGGCCCTATCGACTTATTTGTGTCTATCTATGTCGGGGCGTACGGTAAGACCCGCTTAGGCCTTGAAGAGCTTAGTAGGCCCCAATGACAATAAATTGCTGTATGGTGGGGCCCCATCGACGCATTTGTGTCTATCCATAACGGGGTGTACGGTAAGACTCGCCTAGGCCTTGAAGATCTTAGTGGGGCCTAATGACAATAAATGACTGCATGGTGGACCCCCGGGAAAGTCGCATTTGTGTCTATCCATGTCGTGGCGTACGGTAAGATACGCTTAGACCTTGAAGATCTTAGTGGGGAGAAATGACAATAAATTACTGCATGGTGGGGCCCTATAGACGCATTTGTGTCTATTCATGTCGGGGCGTACGGTAAGATACGCTTAGACCTTGAAGATCTTAGTGGGGAGCAATGACAATAGATTATTGCATGGTGGGGCCCTATAGACGCATTTGTGTCTATCCATGTCGGGGCGTACGGTAAGATACGCTTAGGCCTTGAAGATCTTAGTGGGGAGCAATGACAATAAATTACTGCATGGTGGCGCCACATAGACGCATTTGTGTCTATCCATGTCGGGGCGTACGGTAAGATACGCTTAGACCTTGAAGATCTTAGACAGAGATACATACACATACAGTTATTAATATCGAGTAAAAACCGACAAGAAATCACATTTCGTATATGGGAGCCACCCTTAAATATTTATTTTATTTTATTTCTTGTATTTCTGTTTGACTTATTTATAGAGGATTGCTTGAAAGAACTGAAAGAGAGTGCGTATGGATTAAGAATGAATGACTTGACCGTCAAATGCCTCCTGTACGCTGATGATCAAGTAATATTGGCATCATCGGAACAGGGTTTGCAGGCGATGGTTAATATTATGCATGGGGCCTTAACAAACAAAAGAATGAAAGTAAATGTAAGTAAGATGAAAGAGATGATTTTTGAAAGAGTTGAAAGAGAAGAAAACATGACAAATTGTAGACAGTAGAAGAAGTGAAAGAGTTTGTATACTTGGGTTCAAAGTTTACGAGGGATGGAAAGTATGACTGTGATATTGAGCCAAGAGTTTTGGCTGGTAATCAAGTGAATGGGGCCCTGCATAATCTTATGAGCAACCAGAAAGTATCTGAAGAGGCACGACTGGCTGTGCATAGAGGAGTATTCGTCCCCACACGTATGTATGGTAGTGAATGTTGGGTGTGGCAGAAGGAACATGAAAGTAAGCCGAATGCGGTTGTAATGAGAAGTCTGAGAAGTATAGCTGGAGTGACCCTGATGGACCGAGTGAGGAACAGAGTGATAAGGGAACGTTGTGGTATGGCAGAAGATATAGTGACCAAGGGACCATCTAAGGGATGCTTGGATGAAAGGAGATTAACGAAACAGATTTATAAGGTGAGGGCTACTGGGCAACCCGGTAACGGACCTAGGCGTACGTATACCAATCAGATCGAGGACGTTATGAAGAAGGGCCAAGTCAGAATTATCCGTAACCAGCGTGCATGTATGAAAACAATTATGAAAGTGGAAGAAGCGAAAGACGTATGCCAAGTTCATAGCAAGTGGAAATATGTTGTCTCTGTCTACCCCAATGGGAAAGAGGCGTGACTATATGTATGTATGTATGTTTTATAGCGGTAACAGAAATACATCGTCTGTGAAAATTTCAACTGTGTAGCTATTACGGTTAATGAGATACAGCCTGGTGACAGACGGTTAAATAAGACCCTAAATAGAAATTAATTCACAAAATAAAAAAATACACTTAATGTAATAATAATAATAATAATAATATATCTCTTTATTGTATGTACACAAGAACAAGATTACAGAAACATAAAGTTGGTATACATAGTTATGCGGCATATACAATTGGCGGCCTTATCGCACAGGGCAATCTCTTACAGGCAACCATTGGATGGAGAGAATCAGTGAATAGAACTAGGGCAGTTTGCGGTGTACATATCAAATTAATTTACATTTTCCATTTATACTCTGATACATTATCTACATAAAATAAATACATATTATGCTTACTACACATATAATTTAATACATATTATACTTACTACACATATAATTTACAATGATACAATACCTACTATTAGGTACATAATATATACATAACATAATAGAAACACAGCACAGACATGAATAAAGGAGACAGGAAGACTAAGAGACATAAATAATCACTATTCCCGTAAATAGTAGGCGGTCACTAATTTTTTGAAGACGGGCAGAGATTGCGCGCTTCTTATCGTTACGGGTAAGGCATTCCACAACCGGACAGCTTGGACAGTAAAAGACTTATCCATGAATCTCGTGGAATGCCCAGGCATTTTCAGTCTCAGATTCTCTGACGATCTCAGGACCCTAGAATGAGAGTCATGAAGGTATTGAAAGCGTTCTTTTAAGTATACTGGAGTTAGAGGATTAAATAAAATATTATATAATAGATAAAGAATGTGAGCATTCCGGCGAAGGCGTATAGGTAACCACTTGAGTTTTGCGTGAAATTCGGATATGTGATCATATTTGCGTAGTCCAAATATAATTCGTATGCAAAGATTTTGGAGTCTCTCAAGTTTATTAAGTTGGTCTTCAGTGAGATCTGGATAACTGGCATCGGCATAATCAAGGATGGGAAAGAAAAGAGATTGTGCAAGCGCAGTTTTCGTGGCAATGGGTAGAAAATTTTGAAGCCTACGCAAGGACCCCACTGTGGCAAACATTCTGCGGCTAATCTCTTGGAGCTGAGGGCCCCAAGTCAAACTTCTGTCAATATGTATCCCCAGATTTTTTACTTTTTCACTGTATGGTATGTTTGTCCCATCACAGGAGACTTGAGGAAGTAGTGACCAGTCAATTCTAGAAATAGCATATGCGCTACCAATAATAATGACCTGGGTCTTACATGGGTTGACTTTCAGACCATACGATTTACTCCAGTTGCGTATTTGGACCATGTCCCTATTAATGATGCTGATGGCATCCGTCAGTTTATCTGGAGTAGCTCTCGAGTATATCTGAAGATCATCTGCGTATAGGT
This sequence comes from Cybosia mesomella, assembly GCA_946251805.1. Taxonomy (NCBI): domain Eukaryota; kingdom Metazoa; phylum Arthropoda; class Insecta; order Lepidoptera; family Erebidae; genus Cybosia; species Cybosia mesomella. The sequence goes on along the minus strand of OX276400.1, from coordinate 27,602,694 downwards.
GGTAGGAAGAAGTGAGATGATCAGAGATGGAGTTTATGAAAATAGCGAAGAGTAGAGGAGATAAAACGCCACCCTGAGGTACGCCAGCAGAAGTTAGGCACCAAGAAGAAACGGTGTCTTCTATACGGATACGTTGCCGGCGACCATACAGGTAAGTCTGAAACCAGTCAATCACTGCTGGAGATATGTTAAGAGAGCACAATATCTTGAGTAATACGTCGAAGTCAACGTTATTGAAGGCGTTGGTAAAGTCTAACAACGCTAGCACTGTTTGCTCGCGGTTCTCCAAACCAGATCTAATATCCTCCGCAATATGAACAAGAGTAGTCGTGGTACTATGTTCTTGACGAAATCCACATTGAAGAGGGTTTAAAAGAGAATTTTTAGAGAGAAAACTAATTAACTGAGAATGGATCAAGCGCTCAAGGACTTTGGAAAGGAAGGAAAGTATAGAAATACTTTCCTTCCTTTCCAAAGTCCTTGAGCGCTTGATCCATTCTTAGTTAATTAGTTTTCTCTATGCTCTCTTACGCAAAGGAAAGTATAGAAATATCAAGCCGCGGTAGCCTAGTGGTATGGGTAATGGACTGCTGAGACGAGGTCTCGGGTTCGATCCCAGGTATTACCATGGCACACACCAATGACTTTTCGATGCTTTTCGAAGTTATGTGTGTATTTATCGCAGGCTTATAAGTGCCCGGTTAATGGCAATAGGCTCGCCACCTATTACATTGGGACCTAAACATAAACTGGCGAAATGTGGGTGCTAGCACCTCTGCCTACCCCTTCGGGGATATAGGCGTGAGTTTATGTTATGTTATGTTATGTTTTTTAAGTATAGAAATAGGCCGATATTCGGAGAAGGATGAAGGATTACTCTTCTTAGGCACAGGAATTATTTGAGCATCTTTCCATGCTGCTGGAAACGTGCTACTAGCTGCCGAGTAGTTGAAGATATGGCAGATAATAGGGAGGATTTCGTCAATGATAGGAACGATCATATTGCGACTGATACAGTCGATTCCCACCGCATTCGAAGTGATCGACATTATGCTCTTCTTAACATCACAGCCAGTGAATTGAGTGAAAACAAACGGAGAACAGTCGGGAGTGGCAATTGATGAAAGATGGTTAAGAGTACTAAGTTTAGTTGCCGCGTCAAAAGTTGACGGAGCAGAGAAGTGTAGGTTAAGGGAATTTAAATCAATAGTATTAGAAATCGCACTTTGCCGAGATTTACCGACTCCCAGTGACCTTAGAAACTTCCAGACGTGAGCTGGATCACCGTTTACAACTGAATTATGGATATGTTGGCGTTGAGCATTCCTACACACCTTACTACAGTGATTTCGAATTACTACGTATTTCTCTCGATTCAATTCCGTGGGACGACTTTGGTACTTTGACTTGGCTGCAGCTTTTTTTGATATGAGCACTTTTATTTCATCAGTTAGCCAAGGTGATGGTGGATGTTTCACTTTGATGTTACGTATAGGTGCATGCAGATCGTACAATTTAGTCAAATTAGTTGTAAACAGTTCAACTTTTTCGTTTATACAACTTGAATTAATAAGTGAACCCCAATCAATGGCACTGGCGTCCCTGCGTAGGGAGCCGAGATCCATATCACGAAAATTGCGTTGCGAAAGTATTTTAGGTTTAGATTTAGGTGGGCGAAGTCGGTAAGATAGATACAACAAGTGGTGGTAGGAAAACTGAGTAGCAGAGCGTTGACCATACTTCACAACACAATTTGGAGAGGAGACAATCATGAGGTCAAGCAAAGAAGGCACACGATTTGGAAGGTGATGAGTAGCATTAGTAGGAATAATAGACAAATTATTAGATCCAATAATAGAGTGTAAGGTAGAAGAACGTGAGTCGTTTTTTAGCAGACAGGTGTTAAAGTCACCCATGATTATGCTTTGACTGTACGAAGGTACCAAGTTTTCTAAGATGAGTTCGAAGGAGGAGAAGTAGTTTATAGTAGATGAAGGACAGTAAAAGACACCTAGCAGAGTTTTAGAGTGAAGGAGCTCAATTTCAAGGAAGAGATGTTCCCCACAGACAGGCGGCTGTGGAGACATACTAATAACAGTAAATGGGATTTGCGTCCGTAAATATATGGCAACACCTCCGCCTTGACCAACCGCTCGATCGTTTCTGATAAGATTAAAGCCAGGTATAGAATATGGAGCAGTGGGTAGGCATGGGTGCAGCCATGACTCCGAGATAAGAATAGCGTGTATATGTGTACAGTCAAAAGTTGCCAGTATATCTGGGAAGTGAGCCGGAATGCTTTGTGCATTTATGTGAACTGCGTTAAAATTCCTGGGAACGTCAGAAAATTGAGACGCAAGAAATTCAGCAAGTGATGGACTCCTCTCAAAGCTTGCATCACTACTTATAGAATAATACTCGCTATCACTATCATTACTACAGTCGGAAAATGCCATTAAATTGATAAATGTTTACGCAGTGTTTCTATATAAAACCAAGATATAAATATTATAATACTAATTTGAATAATACAGCTACGTTAAGCTCCATCTGCCGGTGGCGAATAATACATTAAAATTGCAATTTAACACAAAAAATAACAATAGTAATAAACTTTAGTGAACAGAGAAAGAAGTACAGGAATAAACAGAAAAGATTCACGAGAAAGGGAAAATTATGCCATTAGTCCAGGTACATTTTTTCATCAATCATTAATTATAATAACAATTAATAAATCATTAATAATATTTATAATGCGTAACAACAGATTGACTATTGTAGCTGCAGATATGTCACATGTTGACACATGCAAATAGAACGCAACCATAGAAATCTATATCTATGAACGCAACTTATTCGACGCTGCCATTCTTCCGTCACTGTCATGTCAACGTCATGTCATGTCATATTATTTGTTGTTTACGGCTAAAACAAGTTACCAATGGACGTGTATTTTGTTAATTTTGATTGTATCGGATAATAAACTTGAAGGGCCATCTTATTGCATGGAAAAAATTTAGTTGAGAAAAAACGGTTTTTTTCCAATGTGGGTAGCCTGATAGTTACTTCGTCTGGGAGGGATTTTATCCAAATTTTATTGGTTTCTTATACTTTTATAAGAATATCGTTGTGTTCTATGCAGATTGTGTGTGTTATTAATCCTACGTGTTAGTAAGTAGTGGTAAGTTTTAGTTAGTTTTGTGTTCGTTTGGGAGGGGCCAACATGGTCCCTCCACCCCCTCCCGTGCCTCCTGTCCCTCCAGACGCCATGGACGACTTCACAGAGGCCCTCGATCTGCACTCCATATCTAATGAGTCTATTGTGGCAACAAAGCGCCGTCTTCCGGAGGTCGAGGCCGGTATCGCTGCCAAAAGACGAGATGTTGGAGAACCTATTGCCTCCAATCAAAATTTGTACCTTCATCCAATACTTGTCATTGGCATCAAGGCATATTCTAGCACAGATAAAGGTCCCTTCATTATTCATATTTCACGCTCAGTATCAGATCACTCTACAGAGACTATAATCCGCCCTATCAAGTTTGGTCAATTTCTCGCCCAAAATAATATTTCTAATATTCTTCGTGATGGAGTTAAAAAAGTAGGTAGAAACAAGATTTCTATCCAGTTCCGGTCTGCCATTGATGCCAACAAGTTCTTGGACAATCCCATCTTAGATCGTAACTCGTACCAAGCCACAATCCCTACATATAACATCACCAAAATGGGACTAGTTCGTGGTGTACCGACGGACTTCTCTATGGATGAGTTCGTAGAGTCGCTGGTTCTTCCCGAAGGGTGTGGTGAAGTTATTAAAGCTCGACGATTAAGTAGGAAAGTCGTTAGCGATGGCGTAGCTTCCTGGATTCCCACGCAAACTGTGGTTCTAACCTTTCAGGGCCAATTTCTTCCTGACCGTGTTTTCTCATTTTACACTTCCCTTACTGTAGAATTGTATCAATTCCCCACCATCCAATGTAACAACTGTTGCAGATTTGGTCATATTAAGTCCCAATGTCGCTCCAAGCCGCGTTGCTTCCGGTGCAAGGATGCCCATACGGGTGCTGAGTGCAGTGTCCCTGAATCGCAGGCGTCCTGCATTCACTGCTCGGGTGGTCACTTTGCTACTAGTAAAGATTGCCCTGAACAAAATAGACAAAAATCTATCAAAATGTTAATGGCCAAAGAGAATATATCTTATGCTGAAGCTTCCATTCATTTTCCCCCATCCTCTAAACCATTTTCTGAAATTGTCCAATCGTCCGCTCCCTCACAGCGATCTCCTCTTTCTTCTTTCTCTCAAAATCGAACGCCCTCTTCCCTTCATTCCCGGTCGTATAAAAAAACTTCATTTTCAGTCCCTCGTCCAAGACCTGCTCTAAGCCCTTCTTATGATAGAGTGGCCCATCAGGTGTTAGTTGCTGATGAACCCTCCTCCCTCCCTAATGGCTGTGCATTCCTGTCTCAGACTCCCTCTCCTTCTGTATCTCAGGATAACTCTATTCTTCAACATTTAGAATCTTTAATAAATATTATCTCCGTTTCAAATCCTAATTTACCGTCCAACATTGCCTCAAAACTGTCTCAATTACTTTCCTTACTTAGTTCTTATGGTCCAAGTGTCCGCCCTCCAGTGGAATACTAAGAGCATCTCACGTAGAAAACCTGACCTCGTTCATCTCATAAATAAATTTCATCCATCTGTCATTGCCATCTCGGAGACATGGCTGGTGCCTGGATCCCGTTTTAGGATACCCGGTTACTCCTGTCTGCGGGATGATAGGGTAGATGGATATGCTGGTAGCGCTTTACTTGTAAAGCGTTCTCTTCCATTTTCCCAAGTCCTTCTCCCCTCTTTCCCCCCTGAAATTAATGTTGTTGCTGTTAGAGCTTTCAACATTACTTTCCTCTCTATATATATTCCCCACCCACACTCCAACTTGATTCCCGACATTCTGTGTGTCATCTCTTCCGTTCCTCCGCCGATCATCCTCATGGGTGACTTTAATGCTCACCATTGTTCGTGGGGTTCTTATAAAAATGACACTTTTGCTCTCTCCCTTCTCGAAATATTCGATGACGCAAATCTTTGTGTCATTAACAATAACTGTCCGACTCGCAGAGTTCTTCCTTCCCAAAACCCTTATGATGCCGTAGACCTTACTATTTGCTCAGCTTCCCTATCCTCTATTCTTTCCTGGAACATTTTGTCCAATTCTCATGGTAGTGACCATTTTCCTATTGTAATTTCCATTGCTGTGAGTGCAGTCCCTCCTTGTAACTTTTCCCCATCCCTGAAATATCACCTTTCAAATGTTGACTGGTCCTCCTATGCATCATCTCTGGATATCAAACTTCAGTCCTTGCTTGCTTTAGGTGAAATGGTATTATTTATATCACCACGATGGCGAAACAACGCTGAGAATTTTTACCTCACATCTGTTAACAATACAAATACCATTCATACAACATAAAAAATGATTCGCCTTCACGACGTATTTTAAATAAAGAAATATTGACACGTGTTAATTATTGCAAAATGAACTCTATGGACGTCTAAATTATCTCATTGGTTAATGCGTATTAAAATAATTTATAAAGGGTTTTAAGAACCAAATAAGATGTAATTTGATTTCTTTGTCAAGCTTTGATACGAGACTGTTGGTTAGTAAACGGACGCGTTTACCAAATTTTGCACGATTGAATGTCGCTATGCTTTGCCTGACAATGAGTTTGTATTACGTAGATTGAGAGTTAAGTGTTAAGCGTGGCATGTTGCATGGAAGGATGGTAATTTAAGGTTAATGGTGTGTATATAATTAAAATATGCTTAATTTGAACTAGTTAAGATGTTTGGTTTAAAATAATATTGGCATGCTATTTTAAGTACAAGAAAGGTCTAATGCGTAGGTCATTTCTCAAAAAAATACTACCTGATACCCAAGCGACGAGGAGGCGTGTGACGCCACAAGGAAGCATCGGGCGGGGAGTCAGTGGAATATAAAAACTGATTTCGAACGGGGACATGAGACAGTTTTCATTGTAGCTGGTTGAAGTGCACACGCTCTGTTAAAATAGTTGGTAATTTTGTTGGCTGTGTTATGCTAATATAATTGGTGATTCTTTTGACGAGTTGTGCATACTAGACAGTGACAAATGATAACGCTCTTTGGATTGAATATCTAAAGATTCCTATATTTTATAAATACCTTTCTCAATAAAACCCAAATTCCTGAAACGTGGCAAAAAAAGAACTTTTAGGTAACAAGCCTTAAATTCTGGGATTGAGTCTGATTTCGGAAGCGTTTCAAACACCTATTTCCTATAATCTAGGATCCGTGGAATAGTTTTAGGGGTTTTCGCAAGCTATTCCATTCCTTTTCCTTAGTTTAGTTCGCATTGTTACTCCCCTACACACAATTCGCACACAAACACACATGTCAAATCAAACACACCTGCTATCTTTGGTACGGGATAGTAGACCGGAGGTAAACACTAGCCATTTGAGTCTAGAATTATTTAGGTTAATCTGTCGAGGCGGATTAATAGGACTCGTAGGTAACATCATACCAAATACGTTTATTAAAGTGATAACTAACCGAAGTGAAGTGTTACGTAAATTATATCGCGTTAAGTCTTTGTTTACAAGATAATTATCATAAATAACTTAATCAATCCAACAGCAAATCCATTGTGTTTTAATTAAAGTAACCGTGAATTTTATAGTAAAGTTGTGGATAAATACGTTATTCAATAATTAAGAATAGATATATCGAAAATAGTTCCAGAACATTGTCTGAATAAATCGTGATAGTTTGTTATATAACTTTAAATATATTACTAAATAATATAATTGAAGGTTTCTGGTAAATTTCTACTATTTTATAGTATATTGGTTTGAATAGCAACATAAAGAACTGTGGTCTGAATTTATATAAAATTACGTTTGGAAGTGATTTAAATGATTACGTGAAATATCATTATCATTATAACATTTTATCTAGGCACTGTAATCATACAATTAAGTGCATTATAACATGGCTGAATACATCATTCGAGAATTAGAGCAAGTATAAATAATTATTCCGTTATCAGTTATAGAACATTGATTTGAGTGGGCAGAAGTTGACGAGTAATATATTAGAGTAAATTATCTAAGTGGCTGATTATTCATCTAACATTTGCAATATATCGAGTAACACATGGAAATAGTATCAGTAATACAAAGAGATGGTCGTTGGTGACCTCAATTAATATTCGACTTGTAAAGTGCAAAGAACACATAAGAGACGGCGTGTGGTTTTAGTAGGTTCATTCAGAGACATCTGAAATATCATTATTTGCACACAGCTTTCTAACGAGAGGGAGTATTTTAGTCGAATACAGCAATAAATAAATATATGTGTTACAATCAGCTCACTTAATAGATAATTTAAATACAATTTTAGCTCCTGGAACCATTTGGGTTTTCAGTTTGAGCAAGTTATCAGTGTGTAGCATTTCTGGGGTCTGCCTGAAATCCATAAATTATATTTACAAGCTAAAACAGATGAACTCATGTTAAATCAGTCTTTATACCAGTCTCAAACGAAACCTACATTGGAATGCAGGCAAACCTAGATATGTGAGGCGATTTACGACGGGTCGGTTAAACTTGTAATGGTATTAATTAGTGAATACTAATATAAAAAAAGAGAAGAATACTATTATACGTTTAGCGTTAGTGGAGGTACTGATAACAGAATTAAATTACTCTTGAAGGAGAGGAGGAGAAAATATGTTGATTTAATATCAACCAAAAAAAAATATATATATGAGCTCACGACAAAACATATGAAATATAAAAAAATACAGGCCATTATCATATAATCTGGATCCAGAAAACCTCAGTTACCTGGTAGATACAATCTACGACCGTAAATGATAACTTGACATTTAAATCAATATCGTATAAGTATAGAAACTAGATTTTATGCAGATAGAGTTCATTTTATTTCAACAAAACTCAAAAGATTAGAACATTAGTTAATATATAATATAAACCGAAGGTTAAATTAATTCAGTGAAGAGAATAATCACGGCGTACATTATTTAAAATAAATCGGTTAGGAATTCAATTTCACAGTTTAGTTTTATGTTTAGTTAGGTTTAGACGATTACAGCCAAGCTAGTGACGAAGATAGCTTTAAGGGCCATTTCCCGTTACATAGGCAGTGATAATGTTCTGGTTACCTACAAAGACTTTGTAAGTATAGTCACTGAGACTGCTGATGAGCAGTTCCCACATAAGAAACCTGCTAAATTTAGAGTTTCCACTCCTTGGTGGGACTCAGAATGCTCTGTCGCTGTGAGAGACAGGAAAGAGGCAGAAAAGAATTATAACAACTCCATGACACTCGAAAACTTTTTGCTTTACAAAAAGAGAGCTGCCATTGCAACAAAGACTTTTTCCAAAAAGAAGAAGGAAGGGTGGCTTCGCTTTTGCGAAAATTTAGCCCCAAGAACTCCTTCTTCCTTAGTTTGGAAGCAAATAAAAAGGTATAGGGGATCACTCAACGTTATGAATATTCCATGTAATGATCCTTCATCTTGGGTCGAATCATTTTCTAGTAATTTGGCCCCCCCTTTTGTTCCATATGTGGATTGCTTTCCATCCCCCCCTAAACCTCTCCCTAGCTCCAATTCACTAGACATTTCATTTAATCTTTCAGAACTGCACCTGGCGTTAGATGGGTTAGTGGATTCTTCTCCTGGTCCTGATGGCATCCCTTACTCCTTCATCCAACATTCCTCTGATAATTGTAAACAATTGTTTTTAAATTTTATAAATGCCTTTTTTGAGGATGGGTTTGTTCCCGAATCTTGGAAACTTCAAACCATCATTCCGATCTTAAAGCCCGCCAAGGATCCTTCTGACTCAAAAAGCTACAGACCTATTGCTTTATCGTCAGTCTTATGTAAAATCACCGAGCATATGATAAAGCACCGTCTTGAGTGGTTTGTTGAAAGTAAGAACTTGTTGGCTAAATCTCAGTTCGGATTTAGAAAAGGTGTGAGCACAATGGACAGTTTAAGCCAAATAACAACGGACATTCGGTTATCTTTTTTGAAAAAGGAGTATTTAGTTGGAGTTTTCCTTGACATTTCCTCGGCATATGACAACGTGTTACTTCCGGTGCTCAGAAACAAACTTATTCACCAGCTGGGCCTACCTGAGAAGCTGGTTCGTTTCATTTGTAACTTTTTTTCTGAACGCACTATTTCCATCAAAGTTCAAAATTCCCTTCTCCCTCCCCGTACAGTTTGGAAAGGCCTTCCTCAGGGCTCAGTATTAAGCCCTCTACTATACAGTCTATATACTTATGACCTTGAACAAACGGTTGAACCATTTTGCCAAATTCTGCAGTATGCAGATGATTTGGCTCTTTATGTTCCCGAGAAGTCTATAAGTGAGGCGGAATCGCGATTGAATTCGGCTCTTGGCTACCTTTCTGACTGGCTCCTCCAGCATGGCCTATCCTTATCTGCCTCCAAAAGTTCTGCTGTTGTATTTACAAAGAAAAAGTCTGTACCATCCCTTCTTATTAAAATTAATTCTGATTGTATCCCTCAAAATAATAAAGTGAAATTCCTTGGTGTTTGGCTGGATACTAGGCTATCAGGTGTTCATCACACAGACTATGTGGTACAAAAATGTGAGAGAAACATTAATGTGCTGCGCTCCTTGTCTGGTGTTTGGTGGGGAGCGCACCCCGTTACTCAAAAGCTTCTCTACAATGCCATCATCCGTTGCCACTTGGACTATGGCATGTTTCTTTTGGACCCCATAAATATTTCTGGTCTCCAAAAACTCGACAAAATCCAAGCCAAATGTCTCCGAATAATTCTAGGAGCTATGAAATCGTCACCAATTAACGCCATGCAGGTCGAGTGTGGCGATCCTCCTCTCTCTCTTCGCAGACAGTTTTTAGCTAATCGTTTCTTTCTTAAATTGATACAAAATTCTAACCATCCTCTGCTTCGAAAATTAGAAGCTCTATCCACCTTGTACAGTCCCCACAGGACTGTTCAAGGTTCACGCAATACTCTGCCATGCCTCCTCCGTGCTTACCTCCAGTTCACCCACCTTCCCAACCCATTTTATCAAAGTCCTCTACTTCCTCTTTATTCTGTCTCCTTCAATTCCCTACTATTCCAGCCCAATGTCGTACTGAATTTTGGTATTGGTAAAGGTTCCCTGGAGTCAAATAGTGAATTTGCCCACCGGTTTCAATCGAAATTCAAAGACTGGACTGCCTTTTTCACGGATGCGTCAAAAGTTTCTAATGACAGTCCAGTAGGCTCAGCGGTGTGGATTCCTTCTACCCGTATTATTTTAAATTTTAAGTTACCATCGGCTACCTCTGTATTTACAGGGGAAGCCTTTGCTATTTTAGAAGCCATCCGTTTCATTAAATCTCATAATTTAAATAACTCTGTAATTTTTTCTGACTCACAGAGTTGCCTTCAGGCTATCTTATCTAACCCCTTTAGATCTAAATCTAGATTTCCCATTATCCTTCAGATAAGGGAAGAACTCTGGCTATGTCACAGTCTTGGAATTAACACCGTTCTATCTTGGATTCCTGGCCATTCGGGAATCACTGGGAATGAATATGTGGATACTTGTGCTAGACAAGCTATTCAAATTGGGTCTGAGCATCGTCAAATTTACGTCCATGACCTCATTGTCACTCTTAATCCAGCTTTATATAGTTCGTGGTCTAAAGCTTGGTGTATTTCCAAGACGGTGAAAGGCAAATACTATGGTGATATTCAACCCGACATCCCCTCCAAGCCCTGGTTCTCCAAATTCCAGACAGACAAGGAGACGACCTCCATTATTTGTCGCCTGCGTTTGAACCACTGTTGCACCCCAGTATTTTTGTCCAAACTTAGGATAAGGAATTCTTCTCTCTGTGAGTGTGGTCTGGATGAAGGTACGGCGGATCATTTGTTCTTCAGTTGTCCTAGAATGCTCTATTCTCTATATGATGTGCTCCCTCCTCACGTCCCTCGTCCTAGCTCCATCAAACTTCTACTATCCCTTGTGTACACTCCCCTAGTTTATATTTTATGTAAATTTATTAAAACTAACAAGTTAAAATTGTAAATATGTATTTTTTATTTCTAAGTGTAGTCTTATAATATGTTTGTGTTATTTGTTTGTGTATGTATTATGTGTATAAATATGTTTGTATTTGTAGCTGTAGATCACACTTCAACTCTGCTTGAGAACCAAGTTTATTGATTCTTTTTTTTGACCGTACAATTTCATTCAACATTACAATCTCTCAGTTCCGAATGACTTTTCACAACACTCTGACATTGGCAAGTTGTGGCATCACACAGAAGCCATCAATCAAGAATTGAATTGAATTGAAGTTACCAATGTGTGTATTATAAAGAAAAGTTTAAGTTAAATACCTTCGGGTGGAGAAAGTCAAGTTATTTATGATCCTTAGATAATTGGAGGTATAAAATGTAAACAGTGAGTTGTACCTGGACTGCATACTTGTATGAAAATATTGTAACTTCACTTTTTCACAGTCGCTGCTCGTTTGGATTTTGTTGCCTTCGGAGCGACAGTGTTAGACTTCGACTTGATTTCAGCAAGACTATTTAATTCAGCCAAGGACGCCACTCGATGCCTCACTTCGTCAGGACCGATAATATAAACGTTGCCGTCCTTGGTCCAGCTCTTAGTGATGCCGAAACGTTCTCGAGCGGCCATGAATACGTCGTGTCTGGATTTCGTCAAGAACTCCGACATAGTGATTCCCGAACCCTTGAGCTTGGTCTTATTCAGCCACAGTTTGTCCCGACTGCCCAAATCCTGCAGTTTAAATAATAGGGGTCTGGGTTTTTTGGAAGAAGTCGCGCGTCCCATCCTTTGGCAACGCCTTATACTGCAAGCTGAAAAATCTGCTAGGCCGAGCTGTTGGTTGATGATGTTTAACACTGTGTGCGTGGGATTTTCCTCGTTCACTTCGTCTACACCATGAAGCAAAAGGATTTTGCGGCGTCTCTGCATCTCCATCCCATCCACGGTAACTGCTAAGGCCTCAACTTGCCGCTGCAAGTTTTTTAGAACTTGAGTGACGAACACTCTAAAATCATTGAATTCAGCTGCTAAACTGGGAAGACTAGTAGATGCATTTGGAGTCTTTTGCAGTTTTGCCTCAAATTCCTCCATCCTCTTATTGATTGCACTGCTCATGACATCAATAGTGGCTTGCATAGTGTCCATGTTGTGGTTGAAAATAATTTTGTGAAGTTGAGTGAAAAGAGAGAAGATATTAAGAAAGGATATTATTGCTCCCGGCAGGTAGACACCTTAACTATTATTTGGTAGCATAAAATTTACTTAAAATATATTATTATTTATTTTAATTAATGATATTTGTGGAGTATAAAATTTTCTGACTTCACTTTACAACTACCCACACGTATGTATTTGTAGTGTCATATGTGTTATAATACTCCATATAAAATCTAGTAATAGTTAAAGATTTAGATCGGAAAAAGTGAACGTCTAGGACGGGACTTGAACCCGCGACCAGTCCCTTGCAGGGGGAATGCTCTGACCAACTGAGCCACCTAGACACGTCCCAGATATTCGAAATTCTCCGATATATCATATACGTCTTAAGGCGACGTTGGAGCCATCTACCGTGATTCTTGCGAACTACGGAAACAATGAATAACTTTACAGTCATTTTTAAACATTCTTTTTTGATGACTCCGCCTAATTAATTCAATTAAATTTTTAAGCATTTTGTATGCTTACTTTTTTCTAAAGATTTAGATCGGAAAAAGAGAACATCTAGGACGGGACTTGAACCCGCGACCAGTCCCTTACAGGGGGAATGCTCTGACCAACTGAGCCACCTAGACACGTCCCAGATATTCGAAATTCTCCGATATATCATATACGTCTTAATCTAAATCTAAATCTTTAGAAAAAAGTAAGCATACAAAATGCTTAAAAATTTAATTGAACTAGTAATAGTTAGTCAAGTATTAGTAATTGGGTACCCAAAGTATGGTGTGTGTGTAGTATGTCTGTGTAAATTTTCAATAGCGAACGCTGAAATTAATAAAAGATTTCAATCTTTTATTAATTTCACCGTTCGCGTATTTGAAGTTCCGCTATCAGGTGACGGGATGCTAACTGGGAAACCATTTCTGGAACATTTTTAGAGTTTTATTAAGAAAAAGCGGCTCATCTCACTTTGCTAGTTTAAAATTCTTCATGGTTCGTGTAACAAATTTGAAAGATATTGACAATGTAGCTGACCATAAACATTTAACTATGCATTTTTAGGGATTTTCTTTAGAAGGGATTTTCTTTAGAAAAGCCCTATTGCTATCGAGTTGTCGTCGACGTCGTCGTTGCCAATTTTCTGTCACGGTTTTGGGTATGAAGGAGATGAGCTATCGAGTTGTTGTTTCGGTAATAGATTCGTGCTGGGGTTAACCATTGCAAGATAAAGAAAAAAAAAAGAAAAAAAAACCCTTGTATTCGGCTGAGCTCGTCTCAGGAATTCAACTTGTTTTAGAAGCATTAGATTAGAAAGAAAAATGAAATTGGGCTGCTGTATCCGCGTCCCTATGACATAGGTGAAAACCTAATAAGACCAAGTACTGTGGACTGTACTGACTGTTTAAAAGAGGAATGTAATGTTTTCAGCACTAGGGAGCACCTGGCTCCCCACCTACACAGGAAAATGTGACGAAACACCGCTGCGGTATTAATTTTGATATACCACCGCATCATTAGCTCCGGTTACGTGAAGTTTTTTTACTTGCAATTTGTAAGTGAAAAAAAGTTAGTTGAAACCTACAAATGTCTATGCACACTCCAAAGTTAGTGCAATTTACTTCAAAAACATTACATATAAACACAATCTCCCACAACTCCATTCCAAAATCAATTCTCATAAAGAAGAATGAAGTCCACGTACATTCCCGAAGTATCGCAACTAATAGCGTTTGCCCGCAGTCCACAAGCCATTTAATATCCGGCAGACAAGTTGTGCTCCCCGGTGCTCCCCGCGAATTATCATATAAATGGAAAAGGAATCGGTGCCTAGTGTCCTTTTGGGAGTGCCCTTGATATTGAAGCGCATTACGGTCACAGATATCTGTTCTGTGATTAACTTTTTTGTCCTGTATTGAACAACTGGCTAGTTTATTTTTCGAACTTTATTTCTCGAGGGGATTTTTGGAAATTGAAGTTATCTGCACTGCACGGTTTTAATAGTCTTTATGTATAAAAATACCGTTTCTGTATGTTTTTGGTCTCAAATATTGGAAAGTAGTTGATGGACAGACTGGAAATTTTGACAGGTCATATTTCTACCTTATAAACTGAAGTTCCCACATACACACACACACACGTTCACCCTAACACACACACACACATGCCTAGCCATTTACATAAATAACCCATTTATGATTTTCTATTTAAGTAGGTACACATTCTTTAACATATAATTTATTTTTGAGTCAACACACTAAAATAATCATATAATAGACTTCAATTAAATTTTTTAAGCATTTTGTATGCTTACTTTTTTCTAAAGATTTTAGATCGGAAAAAGAGAACATCTAGGACGGGACTTGAACCCGCGACCAGTCCCTTACAGGGGGAATGCTCTGACCAACTGAGCCACCTAGACACGTCCCAGATATTCGAAATTCTCCGATACATTATACGTCTTAAGGCGACGTTGGAGCCATCTACCGTAATTCTTGCGAACTACGGAAACAATGAATAACTTTAGTCATTTTTAAACATTGTTTTTTTTTTTTTTTTTCGAGCATTCCCCCTGTAAGGGACTGGTCGCGGGTTCAAGTCCCGTCCTAGATGTTCTCTTTTTCCGATCTAAAATCTTTAGAAAAAATATAATAGACTTATTATATTATATAAAATCAGTAAACGAGTGAGAAACTGCTTTTTCACTTCGTTTTGCACAATACATAAATGTTTATCTAATTGTAGCCTAATAACATAAACATGAATACTGAACCATGATCCTAGGGCAGTACAGAAATCGTAGCATTGCAGTTGGTTAACCCGGGAATGGTGCCAAAACTATAAGTTTACAAAGCATGGGGCATGATCTTGATGAATTTTATAAAATGTATCAGAAATGTAGTATTGTGTACAGTATCCAGTATCATAAAATTGACCTTACGCAATCTCGAAGTTCTAAATAAGGTGAAACGGTTTTTCACTCTGGAGTATTTATTTGTTTGTAAAATCAGTTACATGTTGAAATAACAATTAAATATAATACGTTGGCATAATGTTGTGTGCGGGTTAACAATACAAAAGTACGAAAATGGACAGATCGATGTTTGTAATATAAAGTTCATAATGAATCTCCATCTGCGGTGTCTTTTGCACTTATAAGACACAGGCTCGCTCCTACGTCGAGTACTCAGCGTACGTTTTCAGCTCTATCATGACCCTGCACACTCTGCACAGTGCTTATTAGGCACTGTCGATAGATTGCAGCGACGTGCAGTCCGCTTTATTGCGAATCTTGAGATTATATTTACTGTAGTACTCACGATGACTTCTGCTTGGAATTTAATTGGGTGGAAATCTAATGAAAATATTCAATGTATGCATACGAACGCCAAAATTTATTTATTTTATTTATTTATTTACTTCAGTAGTAAACATAGGTAATGGATCTAGGCTAAAATTATCAAGTTAACAAGCAAGATAGCATCTGTAGCCGAACTAGGACAAGCCTGTATCTCGGCTAACAGCGCACATGGGTGGTATGTAATTCCAAGTTGG
Organism: Cybosia mesomella; assembly: GCA_946251805.1. Taxonomy (NCBI): domain Eukaryota; kingdom Metazoa; phylum Arthropoda; class Insecta; order Lepidoptera; family Erebidae; genus Cybosia; species Cybosia mesomella. The sequence goes on along the minus strand of OX276400.1, from coordinate 27,586,838 downwards.
TCATCAATATGTGAATTATCACGAATGGAGAAAGTCATTACCTACTTTAGTTTTTTCACCATTTAAAGTTAAGATGTTACTATTTAGCCAACTTTGGACCAAGTCAAGTCCAGTTTGGGCAGCATTAAATACCTCATCCCATTTATTGGCAGAGAAATGGAGAGCTGTGTCATCAGCGTAAGAAATAATCTTTCCAAGGGGTAGTTTTAGGTGAGTTAAGTCATTGCTGTAAACTAGAATATTTGCACTGTGTGGTAATAGAATCCGTGAACTCTGACTAGCAGTCAAACGCTCTAACGCCACACCACAATCTCCATATCTAACTTAATTATATTATTAACTGTTCTCGTCGTATATAGGAAGGAATACAAACGTCGTCTACCTTTGTGCACAATGTTGACATTGCACCGAACTAGATATTCCAAATTCCTAAGTTCTTCAACCAAAGCGTGATATACCCGTACATAGCTAAAGAGCTAAGAGTGTCTAACTTCGTAGCTTCATAGAGTTTCGTAGACGTCTCGTAGCACCACGAATATCAAGCATAACTTTTAGCAAACAATCCCAAGAATTTCTTTATGTAAGAAAAACATTCTCAAATTGGATTTTTAATAAATGTAGCTTTAACGCTTACTTTTGAAAGTTTTATGTATTTCTATAAATTTAAAACGGAAAATGTCACCATTCAAAATGGGACTTGACAGGTAGCTCAATTGGTCCGAGTTTTGCGCCTAGAAAGAGACTGGTCGTGGGTTTAAGTCCCATCATAGATATTAACTTTTTCTGTTTTAAATTTATAGGAAAAGATAGCATACTAATTTTTTCAGACTATCATTCATTTTATGTTTTTTATGACGTGACTCATCATCATTCGAGCATCAATCCCGGTTGGATTAGAGCTTGCATTTTGGGGCCCAAGATCTCTCTTTCTCCTCTTTTCCATATTAGGTGGGCCGTTTGGTGAACCGTTACGTTTACCACCTTAGCAGAACAACTTGTAAAGTGACTATGTCGGCATCAGACCCACTAAAAACACACGGTGTTTTATTACCAAAGGTCGCGGGAACAACCGATAGGCATATACCAGGATCGTAGCAAGTGGAAAGATGTGTTTTCTGCGTACCATACTCCAATGGGAGAGAGACGTGACTTTATGTATGTATGTCCCGGATTTACCCTAAGAAGGAAGGCTCCTTCGAATGTTGTCTCAAGTAATTCGTTTCACGTGTTAAGACGGAGGTAGCAAATATTGCCGTCACGTATAAAAGATTGATGCTGGTAATTACGGCGGAATTCATCTCGAAGAGCGAGATAAATCTTCACGTGATATAATATCATATTACGGATCAAACGTACAAATTAATCGTTGGAGGTATCTTTTTTTTTTAAATTGGGAAATTGCCGCAAAGAGCTAAATAGGTGTGTGTTTTTGTGTGTGCGGGTGCGTGTGAGAGATGATGTGTGTGTGTGTATCTCAGTGGCACAGTGAGGCAATATAATAAAATAATTAATGGAAATTCAAGGGTACCCCATCAATTTCCATGGGTAGGTCTCGTATAAAGATAAAACTGGAAAACGGACCACGGAATCAGAGGTGAAAGCCTCAGATGCAATTGGGATACAACGCTAAATAGTTGTAAAAAGATCATTACAAATTCTTAAAACGATTCATATTGTATGACTGTACATAATCAACATAATTTGAGCACTATTTACATCATACTTTAGGCCCACACTCGCATCCTATCACTTCACTCCTTACACACGACAGGCTGGTCACTGTCAAAGTTGGTTTGGTGCTATAAATAAATAATTTATAATAGCTGGTATGGTTGATGCTTTCGTCCCATTTTCGCCCACACATCCCTAGGCTAGTGCACGTAAAACATCGCTTACATATTTAGCAACACTCCAGCATAAAATATCTGAAACTTGGATGAAATAGTGTAGACGGCTGTTTTATTCCTTAACTTGCGACAATGTTTAATCTACGTTTACGTTGACAGTCGGAACTGAAAATATTTCCTTAACTTGTTAATACTTTTGCAACTTACATATATATATACATAAATATTTGATCTAAATGTTTATATGATAACTTTTTGAGTATAATTTTGATCGAATATCACCGATCTTGGCTATGAGTTTATTTAAAATGCTTTTATAAAGAATAAAATACGATTTGCTCACGATAAAAACATGGTTAAACTAACCGCAAATATCAGACAGCACATCAGGCATTACCAAATTAAAATGCTACGAATACACACTACTTTAAATATCTATAAAATGGGCTGGTTTTACTTTGAGAACATCAAGTTCCGCAGCTGAATGCTAAAGAGGCTGCGACAATATATCTAATTGTGTCTCAAGTTAGTAGCGAGAACACCCGGAACGCGAAGCAAAAATCAATAGATACACGTCTTCGAGATGCCTTCTTACTAGTAATAGTTGTATTATCCCTTATATTTATCTAATATCTTATTTATTATAATGTAAAAGTTTGTTGACAATAGCCTGCAATCTTATCAGACGGCGCGCTATCGCCTACACGCCGACTCCGCGCCCCATCCCCCGACTATGCCTTACCACGCCCTCGAGGATTCTCTCAGAAGCTCGATGATAGACAGCTATCTAGAAAAGTTATATTAACGTATTGTTGTAATGGGTTACGTAATAGACTTACCCGCGTGATTGAAGTCCCGCGTTGGGCGCCATTTGACGCGTGGTGAGAGCGCGGAAAGGAAAAGTCACGCGGAGGTGAGAGCGCGGGCTCGAGCGGCGCGCGACTGCCGCACATCGCAGAGGCGCGTGCGTATTTGCTACTGGCGCATGTGCACAACCTTCGGTCGGTTTGTTTTGCTCGGCGACTCGGTATCGGGCTTTCGTTAAAAGCCGCAGAAAACGAGATTATTCTCTCGTATAGATACGGTACGCGTTGCCGAGCATACCAATGAACGCTGGCTAAAGTCCTCTGTGATATTGTCAGCTTTTATTCACGTGCTTGACATAAATTGCGATGGACATCGTGCGGATTTCAAAGCCGGGGTGATGTAAACAAGCTTTTTGCTGACAATTGAGAAATGTATTTGTGTGTTTGTTTAAAGTTAAAGGGATAAGTTAAATGTGAATTACTTTTTTCTCTTATAACTCTCAGAGTTAGATTGTAGGTCATGTGATGTAGCCGCAGTCATTATTTATTTATTAAGAATACTGACGTTATAAATATGTTAGGGCTTTTCCATCACAACTAAACTTAGTTTATAAGAGGCAACATAGCCATATTATTATAAACTAGCTAACCCGGCGAACTTAGTTCCGTCATAGAATCTAGTTATGTTGGTTAAAAAAATGCCTTATTTGGCCACTTGCGGTTTTGGTCGGTTCGAGTTTGAGTAACTAACCTCACTGGCCGACGATGGGGCAACCGTGGGGATTACAGTTTAAAAAAAATTACAAAAGGCACAGTATAGGCGGATACAAATCTAAAAACTCAAAGTCCTGAAAATCCGTCCACCCGTTCTCGAATTTATCGCGAACAAGACTTTGTTTATATGTATAGATTTATGTATTTATTTATTAAACTTTACTCACAAGTACATAGTCGGACTTAATGCCTTGGGCATTCTCTACCAGTCACCCAAAGGTGGTGCTGAGAAAGAATCAGTAGGCACATTATTGAGAGCAACATAATAATCACATCACTGTTTTGTGTCACGTGATTGTTCATATGTGCGAGCTAGACGACACTAGTTTTTTTTTTACACTAGTAATTACTCGTAATACCCTAACCCCTCCCACAGCTAAGCTAAATTGCTTCTGTTTGGAGTGGATTCACGTCGGTGTGCAATATCCAGGATTCGAACCCGTGACCTCTCAATCGTAAGAGTGACTCTTTAACCACTAAGTTAGGTTCCCGACGCTTCCATACTTACGAGGTTAAGCTTCCTCTGGATTTCATATCCCGTGCCTACAAGTGATACCGGGGAATTATTTTAAGCCCGGCCAAACTATCGTCACGTAGAGCTACGAGTGCTTTTCCCAATTCTCGGGGAGGTCGTCCGGCGACCGTCCGTTCGCGACCTGGTCACGTAGGCTAAAGCATGTACCTACTCTTTTACTAAACCGTACGTGATGTATGTGTGAAATGCCAGTTTGTATAGCTAACAATTTATATATTGCGACCTAAGGTCATGTTGCTAGTAAAAGTGATAGTTGCACTTTAGGTGAATTTATTGGTAAAATCTATACAAATAAATACAATTGAATTGTGTGTTAGTGAATTTAAAATGTCAGTTTTAATTGGCGTATGTATTATAATTACAACAATAAAATACTTTTTTAATTTTTTGTCTGTGTCTGTCCGTCTGTCTCACTGTTTGTTTGTTACGAGTAATCTTCGAAGTGGTTAGGCTGATTTGGACGGGATTTTTATTAATTTCATGTCATGATATTTTGCAAAAAGTAAAGTCTTGCTATAAGACTTAGTAGTAGACGAGTAAAGGAAAAATCCGAAAACCGTAAGTATGTAGTTACCCACATCACAAACAAAATATCTGTATGTCTGTCTGTCAAGACTAGAAGCTACAGAAACGTTAAGTTCGCCTCTCAATCCAGTTTTGAACGGAACCCTAAGTGCGCGCGTCCGAATCGCTCTTGACCAGTTTTGTCAATTTGGATTGATTTAGTTTCATGTACTTATCAATTCATTATATAAGAAGTAAATACCGGAACAGCAGAAGTTAGTCATATATAATTTGATAATAAATGATTATTTTACCATGCCTACAGGCCAAAACCATAGATAAAACGAAATTGTCTTTGGAAACATTAGCAATTTTTTTAGTAAAAACCATTTTAGCATTCTAAATTTCTCAAGCGTGAGTTTTTTATGACAATAAGTCATTTTAATAAAAAAAAATAATGCGGATCGACTCAGCTTCAAAGTCAGGATCATTTCATTGCACCTGAACAATAGAAATTAGCAAGCCATAGCAATAAAAATAGCAATTAGAAGCCTAATCCATAAATAATATAATAAAACTATCTTAGAAACCATTAGGTGTAAACCTATAATATGTAGATAATAATAATATACTTAAAAGACTATAGCTACTGCCAGCTACTCCGTATTGAAACCTTTTATCGCAGGATATTACCAATTTCTGAAATAAAAACCGTATGTTCTTCTTCAGACATAAGCTATCTGTATACCCAATTTTAACAAAACTGCTCCAGAGTGGTCTAAGCGTACAAGGATAACAGACAGACAGAGTAACTTTCGCATTTTATAAAAGTTATTGTTGCTCACGGCTCCACCCACGTAAAATACTGATTGTTGTTTCCGTGTTTCCGTGGCGCGGATCATCACGGACACAATTCACAAACAGTATTCAGCCAACAAATATTCATCTATCCGTCCATCTTAACTACATTTTCATAATCCTGGATTGGGTATCACACGGCAGCGTGTCCAGCCAAGTTCAAGGACAAAGGAACTTTCGACGCAGCAGCCGTATGTATATTTAAAACCTTCGTTTTTTCTATTAAAATTATTGGGATGCTTGAATATTTCGATGGCTTCTCGAAGTAGCCGTGGGTAGAAATGTGAAGTGGAGGCTAGAAACTTCGAGTTCTGAAATTTGATGGTATGATTACCATCCTCCTGGGTGTGTTCTGCAACCGCTGACTTGTCGAAGTGGCTGAGGCGACAATTTCGTTCATGTTCCGAATGGCGGGCCTTGATGCTTCTTTGAGTAGTGCCCACGTATACAGAGCCACATGAGCAGGGGATTCGGTAAACTCCAGCTGAAGATAGTGGGTCACGACGGTCCCTGACCGAACGGTGAAGATTACGTATCTGCATCTTGGGCTTGAAGATAGACTTGATGTTGTAAGCTTCTAGCAGTCTCCCGATACGATCCGTTGTGCCACGAATGTATGGCAAAAAGGCTTTCCCTAAAGGGGCAGGTATTTCTGTTGAACTATTTTACATCTGTGACACTTTTAGCTGTCAAGTTGGCAACTGTACTTCTTCCTCTTCCGTGCCTGCCTGCGCTTGTAAGATGGCTACCGATAAGCTTAGGAGTTATAATAATAAATACCATCGCTAGATATTCAGTCTTTTATTATACTAGGCAAGTTTTCATAGTTTCCTCATCCTGGTTCGTTAGAGAAGATTTCCCCGGATGAAGAGCTCTCCGTATCTCTAGGAAGAGAATCCATTGGCTTTTAAGGCCGAGTCCAGGTGGCGTAACTCGTTTTGAAGGTGTTGAGGTTCACAGATGCTCTTAGCTCGGTGGACCACGGTCTTGATGACTGACATGTTCTGTCTGGGATGATGGTCTTTTTTGAATACCAGTACATCGAGGAATGGCAGCTCCCGATTCTTCTCTACTTCCATGGTAAGCTGGATGATAGGATGGATTCTGTTTAGGTGATTCAGAAACTTAGTCAGCTCCGTGTCTCCATGACTCCAAATCACAAAAGTATCGTCTACGTAGCGGAACCAGATCTTAGGTTTCTTGGGAGATCTTTCAAGAGCAGCCTCTTCAAAGAATCCCTTGTAAAAGTTCGCGACTACAGGACTGATAGGGTTTCTATGACTAAACCCTCCACTTGTTCATAGAAAGTGTTGTTCCACTGGAAGTAGGAAGTCGTCAACACGAACTCGAACAATTCTGCGATGTCCTTGGAGAACAGCGGTCGGATACGTGACATAGCTTCCCTGACTGGGACTTTCGTGAACAGAGAGGCGACATCGAAGCTGACTAGACGATCATCCGGGTGTAGCTTGAGTTTCTCGAGTTTCTCCACGAGGTGGCGAGAATACTTGATGTAAGACGAGGACGATCCGACATGTTGGTGAAGCAGTCCGGTGAGATACTTAGAGACTGAATGAGTGGGTGAGCCGATAGCGGTCACGATGGGCCGGAGCGGTACTGTGGTGTCTGAACCTCATTTCACACCACGATGCGGTTACCTGGCCATTATGTGTCAGAGTTTAAATAAAACTATTGTATCAATTTAACATTTGAATGAGGAACGAAAAAAAAACAATCGCTGCCTGGACATTCGGGATCTGAACGGGCCTAGTGGAGCCGTTCCGATTGAAGCTGAGAAAAGTATCCTGGGAAGAACCCCGCTTTAAGCCCTATCCTTGGGCCGAGTCCGCGATATACGTCCCAGTTCGCTAATAAAAGTTAAAAGAACCGCGTAAAGTCCCTAATAATATAAGTAGGAAGTGCAAGTGGTATAAAAATAAATAACATATTATCCTATTTGATCGTTGTAATTTCATCACTTCATACACGCGTGGTACTCAACCCCCTGAGTACCACAGCTTTGGTGGAGGCGCCGGGTGATGTGGTGTCTGAACCTCATTTCACACCACGATGCGGTTACCTGGCCATTATGTGTCAGAGTTTAAATAAAACTATTGTATCAATTTAACATTTGAATGAGGAACGAAAAAAAAACAATCGCTGCCTGGACATTCGGGATCTGAACGGGCCTAGTGGAGCCGTTCCGATTGAAGCTGAGAAAAGTATCCTGGGAAGAACCCCGCTTTAAGCCCTATCCTTGGGCCGAGTCCGCGATATACGTCCCAGTTCGCTAATAAAAGTTAAAAGAACCGCGTAAAGTCCCTAATAATATAAGTAGGAAGTGCAAGTGGTATAAAAATAAATAACATATTATCCTATTTGATCGTTGTAATTTCATCACTTCATACACGCGTGGTACTCAACCCCCTGAGTACCACAGTACTGAAGGCTTATGGGTCTTTAGTAACCCATAGCCCGGAAACAGTATATTCTACATGCAACGCCGGCCGTGAAAGCCTTAAGATTTATAGAAGATCAGTTCATTAGACACATATAAATTACTTATTACGTTTTCACCAACAAACCAAATTTCAGAAAAGTACCATAATATCAACCCAACAGTATACAAGTACAGTATAAACAAGAAGGATACAAAGTTGCGTATGACCACAGATTAATAAATAGTTAGTACGTAACAGATACATCACTGCCATACAAAAGCGAAAACCTACCTACTCTATTTTAACCTACATAATTTTAATAAAAATACCTGCTGCACAAAACGAGAAGAATTGTACCTTAAATACGCGTTCATAGAGTCGAGACTGTGTTGCCCGCCGTGCGAGTGACGCCATCGTAAGAATGTGCTAGGGTTGTACCTTTTTTTTTTTTTTTTTATCGTGCGGAAATCCCTTCGGATACCCCCCCGCCTGCCAGCGGGGGCGGTTATGTCGGGCTTGCACCGACTAAAACCGCACGCCGTCTCGGGTCTTCAGACGCCGGGGTGTAAGGTTACCCATAGAGCATATCCCTCGCACCCCGGCTGACCCTGGGCCATCTCACCACTAACAGCATCGCTCATCCTGTCTCCTCTGAAAGCAGAGGAGTACGGAGAGCGATGTGTTCCCGCCACGTTGGGTATTGGCCGACGATCAATGCCAACCCTATGAAGGGGTGAAGGGGAAGCCATTGACCGCCGCCCAGGGTGTACCAGGGTGTACCGGCCGCTCTAGGGTTGTACCTATGATGATTATTGTAATAAAACGAATGTTACGAATCAACCATCTTTTTATTAGTCAGTATACTATATATACTATATATATATATACCTATATATAGACGCTTATTCCTACCCATAGCTAAAATATCAAAGAAATCTAAAATTAACGGATATTACCTTTTTTTTTTTTTTTTTTTTTTTTCGTGCGGAAATCCCTTCGGATACCCCCCCGCGTGCCAGCGGGGGCGGTTATGTCGGGCTTGAACCGACTAAAACCGCACGCCGTCTCGGGTCTACAGACGCCGGGGTGTAAGGTTGCCCATAGAGCATATCCCTCGCACCCCGACTGACCCTGGGCCATCTCCGGTTTCGAGATGGCCCCCTCGGGTTTGGGAACCACGGTGTCCCCGTCTTGCCCCGGTTTGGGGGAGGGGCGCTAGTCGCCCCACCGTCCCGGCCTGCTTCTGCTGGGGTGACAGGTGGCCTCACCCGCCACCCCCAGGCCTGCGCTCATGGAGGACGGAGGTCGTTAAGCGACCTCCGGCGCCTGAGTTGCCTGCGACGCGCGGCGAGCAAGTTGCGGGCTCGGCGGACCGGGAGAGTTCTAAGTCTCTCCCGGGCGCGCTCCGCCACCTCCTTCGCGAGCATTACATGCTCGCAGAAGGAGGCGGCGGCGGCCCACGCGCTCGCGCTCCGCACCATTGCCGCAATCATGCTGCCGAGCGAGAGGACTCCCACCCCGATGGCTGCCACGAGGTCACGCCTCGGCGCCTCCCACGCCGGGCAGTCCGCCAGCGTGTGCAGCCCTGAGTCCTCGCTCGCGTCGCAGTGATGACACTCAGGCGTTGGCTCCTTCCTGATCCGATGCAGGTGGTCCCCGAAGCACCCCTTCCCTGAGATCACCTGCGTCAGTCGGTAGGAGAGGCTTCCGTGTCGCCTCTCCAGCCAATCCTCCATGATGGGCCTTACCGCCGCTATTGCGGCGTGAACGGATATTACCTATTGCGTAAGTACTAGGTAACTACAGTATTAGAATCACTACATAGTATAAAACAAAATCGCTTTCTCTGTTCCTATATCCATATGTATGCTTAAATCTTTAAAACTACGCAACGGATTTTGATGCGGTTTTTTTAATAGATAGAGTGATTGAAGAGGAAGGTTTATATGTATAATAACATCCATTGCACCCGTGCGAAGCCGGGGCGGGTCGCTAGTTACCTATAAAACAACACTATAATACCCTGACTCAAACCAATGGTGACAACATTTATATAGATAAGATTTAAAATACTACTCACCTTTCTTCGTCTCTCGGCAATGAAAAATACGACCAATTTTCCGGTTTTCATTCATTTAAATTTTCGTTTGACTTTTACACCCATCCAATGCACAATAATTACGTGGATTCTGCATTTCGAAGCGTAAGTGCTGGAAACGTGCAGTGCGGTGCGATGCGAGTGCTCAGGCGGGCAGTACTCTGTGGCAGCCCTCTGCCAGTTTGTATCGTCGACGATACGCCGAGCGTTAGGTATTTAGCGCGCGGCCTTGAGCGAGTGACGGAGGCCTGGTATGACACAATAGACAAATATAATTTGGTCTGTACCTTTATTTTTTTTTGTGCGGAAATCCCTTCGGATAACCCGCCGGCCAGCGGGGGCGGTTATGTCGGGCTTGAACCGACTAAAACCGGACGCCGTCTCGTGTCTACAGACGCCGGGGTGTAAGGTTACCCATAGAGCATATCCCTCGCACTCCGACTGACCCTGGGCCATTCGCAGTGTCCCCTCTGATAAGAGCAGAGGGGCATCTGGAGCGACCAACCCCCCCGCGGGCCTTGCAGGCCCGCCATACCCCGACCCCCTCGTGCAATGGGGTCAGCTGGCCCTGAAAAGGGCCGGTTGGTCAGACTCTTGGCCTTTGACGTTGACGCCAGCTACTCCAGAGGAGCAATCAATGATGCGTCGTCGCCCACGTTGCCCAGGGTGCACCAAACTTGGAGGTGATCCAACCAGTCGCACCCCAATTTGGTCTGTACCTACGTGAAAACTAGCCAAGTCAAATCTAGAGCTTGAATTACATCCCAAGTGCAATGATTGCATTTTGTAAATCTTCGTCTGTTAAAATGTAAGAATTTTTATTACCATATAAGTAGAAAATATTGTGGTAGCAGCAAGAAAAAAAGGAAATTGTTATATCAATTTATTTTAAAATGTTTTAGGTTCTTGTAACTAACATTTTAGGATTTTCTACACATAACTTGGCACGCATATAGATCTCTATTCTTTTGTCGGTGAAGTCGACAACAACGCATATTATTATATTGAACTGGGCTCTTATTTCACGTTTATGTTTTTGGTGGGTTACATTATACATAAACCAAACTTTTTAGCATTGACCGCTCGTAAATATTCGAATTTCGAATGTTATTTAAAAAATATATAGGTTCGAATCTATCGAATAAAATATTATGTGGCGGGAGACTAGCCAACCTCTTGAATTATTTAAACCACGCTTTTCTTGTACATGTATTTCAAATAATTAAGAGCGGATTTCACCAATGTTGATGTTGATGGAATCACAATCAATTCAAACTAAAATCACGTTTTGCTCAAAGATAAACGTCTGTAATGAAAATGAATAAATGAAGGCTTCGTCGGTAGCTTAGTGGTTAAGGAGTTGGCTTTACGAGCGCGAGGTCCCGGGTTTGAATCCTGGTCATTAAACGACCGATGTGAACCCACTCCTACCTAATACAAGCAATATAGATTAGCTGGAGGAGTTAACGGAATTCCTAGTAATTTCTGTTACTAGTAACCTACATAAAATAAAGTTTGTTGGAACGTGAGAACCCAGTTTAGTTTAACGTAAATGCAAATTATTTTCACCGATGAAATCCGATCTAAAACACGACTAAATTATAAAAGAATGACTTCTACACCGAGTACTGTACGAGGCTGTACGAAACAAAATATTTCGTTTACCGTTGCCATCAATTAACACGCAACTTTTTGTAGCTGCCATACCTACAGGTGACACTACAATAAGGCGTGCTCTGGTTAATCAAATAAGCTTCAAAATTCATTACCTCATTATTCAGTTTCAGCGTACCCGGAGGATGAGACGGGAATCGGAAGGGGTCATGCCCCTTCCGATTCCCGTATCATCCTCCGAAACGTGCAACATTTTTTGCTGTAACAGATTATCAAGTTATAGTGGTTTAGAAGTACCTAACTGTCCAAAACACGACTATATTTTAAAATGATAACTATAAACGATTTCTCAGTGAGTAGGTACTTATTATATCTATCACGCTCGTCTTCAAAATGCTTTTAGCAGCATATTTAATCACTGTCAGGCGTTGATGCGCAAAATTTAATCGTAGTCACGTTTCTTATGATGAACTTAGTGAGTATGCCCTTCAACTGCGGTCACTGGAGAGAATAGCGTTAATTATCAAGCATCTAATAAAGTAAATAAAATCTCATAGGCAATATATAAGAAATAAGAATAGAGTACAATATCTTGTCGCGATTAATAACTTTATAATCATTTAAATAGGTAGATATATTTTACTTTACATTGGTGGAACTGTGGCGATTCTGCTGCAGAAGCCATTTAATAAAAAAAAGGACAGAGAGAACTGGAAAAAAAAATGTCACTTATATTTTTAAACCCGGATGAAGAACAACATTTTAACAAAGTCCATTTCTACAAATGCGTTATCGATGGGCCATTTCATCGAATAGCCACATGTACTAACTTCCCCTGCCTATAGGTATTATATCACCGATAGTAGGTCTTCTTCTCAGTCGATGCAGTCTTTAAAGAGACCGCTCTTACCGTAGTCAACTGCTAGTACTATCCGGTACAGATGTCGCTCGCCGTATGATATCTTGCCACTTCTCCCGTTTCGCAGACATTCTGGTACACTCATGCAAGGGTCCGCCCACTGCAGATTTGATTTGGTCGGTCCATCGCATGGGTGACCTCCCACGTGGCCTTGTTCCTTCTACTTTGCCCTAGACGACAAGACGTTCAACTGAGTCATTGCTACGCCTCGATACATGGCCGAAGAATTTTAGTAATAGTAGTAGATAGACGCTGCTTGATGCCGAGCTCTTCAAGGATGGACACGTTGGTTCGGAATTCAGTCCATGATATTCCGAGCATTCTTCTCCAGCACCACATCTTCATTCAACCGCGGTAGCCTAGTGGTATGGGTAATGGACTGCTGAGACGAGGTCTCGGGTTCGATCCCAGGTTTTACCATGGCACACACCACTGACTTTTCGATCCTTTTCGAAGTTATGTGTGTATTTATCGCAGGTGTATAAGTGCCCGGTTAATGGCAATAGGCTCGCCACCTATTACATTGGGACCTAAACATAAACGTGCGAAATGTGGGTGCTAGCACCTCTGCCTACGCCTTCGGGGATATAGGCGTGAGTTTATGTTATGTTACCACATCTCTAGAGCGTCTATCTTTTTCTTCTCAATTTCTCGAAGCGTCCACGTCGCGGCAGCGTATAAAAATATGGGGAATATGAGCGTTCGGACGAGCCGGATCTTAGTATTTTTAGTAATATTCCTATTCTTCCATATCTTTTTCATTTTGTCCATTGCAGTTCTCGTCATACCCATACGCCGCTTCACTTCATCCACGCAACCGCCAGAGTTTGATATTAAAACCCCCAGATAAATGTAGGAGTGGACCACGTCACAGTTCGCAATCTTAGTCACTTCGGGCGAGTTGTCATTGACGCGGTCAACTACCATTATTTTGGTCTTTTGACGGTTGATCTTTAAACCAAACTCCAGACTCACGCGTTCCATTTTCAGAAGCAACTCTGCGATACTGTGACCACCAACTGTTATTCCATCAGCCCAGTCTTCCAGGGTGATCCTCAGTATCAGCTCCGTGTATACATTAAACAGGAGCGGCGATACTATACACCCTTGTCTGACACCCGCACTCGGGTGAAAATCACTAGACAACATTTCATCTGTCGGCACCGAAGCTGTTCCTTTTTCGTATAGCTGCCTGAGAAGATGGACAAGATGTTTGGGAGTGCCCATTTCGACAAGTGCGTTCCATAGCTTAGGCCATTTAACCGAGTCGAACGCTTTGGAGAAATCGACAAAGGAAATATAAGTCGGTTTGTTAAATTCTCATGGTTTTCGTGATAGTAGGTACCTGTCTTTTTATTAAACTGAGGATTAAATTGTGATTCGAGAATATCGACCACAAAGGCATTAAACGGGTAGTGGGGGTGGGGGTAGTAAGGGGAATATACCTACCTATTAAGGTAGGTATACTCTAATTAGGCTAGGATCGGGCCTAAATAGTACATATCTTGGTAGTTTGTAACGTTACAAAATTGTTTACGGTACATAAACACTGTATTGTTTAATTTGCATGTTACCTTCGCTTCGTTAATAGTAGGTACTTCTTTTCTCTCCTGTGGTGACTTCGATGCTTCCGTCAATAACGCAGAGGGTTTTAAAGTAACCGTAGGGGGCGTGAGCATCGGCATCGAGCCCACGATGAAGTACCTTGGGCTCGTACTCGATAGCCGATGGGACTTCGGACCTCATCTCCGAAGTCTGATCCCGAAACTGAGGGGGGCTGCGGCTGCACTATCGCGGCTGATGCCCAACGTTAAGGGACCCAACACCCCCACTAGGAGACTGTACCTGGGGATCGTGCGAAGCATGGCCCTATACGGGGCCCCCGTATAGGCGGAGACTCTTGCGGCCCGCAACGTGGCTGTATTAAACAGCCCGTTAAAAGCGATGGCCGTCAGAGTCATCAGGGGGTATCGCACGATCTCCATCAAGGCGGCATGTCCCCTAGCCGGGACCCCTCCATGGGACCTGGAAGCGAGAGCCCTTGCGCTGCTGTACCAGTGGCGCAAGGAGGCGCTGGAGCGGGGCCATAGGCCGGAGCCCCGAGAAATCAGGGCTCAGCGGTCCCAGCTCCACCGGGAACTCATGGAGACATGGAGGGTGCGACTTGAGCACCCATGGTGGGGGGAATCCATCATTGCGGCGGTGAGACCGATCATGAAGGAGTGGTTAGAGAGGGACCATGGGGACCTCTCCTACCGGATGTGCCAGATGGTTACCGGACACGGGTGTTTCGGTAAGTATCTGTGGCGCATCCACCGGGAGACAACGCCGCAGTGCCAGCACTGCGAGGATCCTGGCGAAGACACGGCGCTCCACACGTTGGTGGAATGCCCTGCGTGGGCGAGTCAACGCCGGGATCTCGTTGCGGTCCTGGGCGTGGACGTTCTCTCGTTGGAGACCATGGTGAGGGCTGTGGTCTCCGACGGGAGCAAGTGGCACGCCGCAGCCTCTTTCTGCGAGCAGGTAATGCGCGTGAAAGAGACGGCGGAGAGGGAGCGGGAGAGAACCCTGCCCCCGAGTTTCGCAGTCATCTACGCCCGGGACTACCGACCTCCATGATCGGGGCCTGAGGACGGCAGTTGGCCGACTCGCCGTCCTTACAGAAGCAGGCCGTGGCGGAGGCGTGTCGTGTGTTCCCTACACACGCCTGCTAACTCACCGAAGCGGGATAAAACCCGACCCCCCCAGGCGAGGCCGCGGTGGCGGCCAAAGTCCGCCGGCAACCCTGGGGTTATCCTTTCGAGGGCTTACCCGGGGTGCCCGGCAACGGACACTTGGGGAGGACACCGTGCGGTTTTAGTCGAGACACGACATAACCACCCCCGCTGGCCAGCGGGGGGGTATCCGAAGGGATTTCCGCACGTAAAAAAAAAAAAAAGAGGGTTTTAAAGTTTCGGCTTGAGGAGATGTAAACTAAGAATCAAAGCTTTGTGAATGTACAAGAGAAGAAGAATGTTATAAAGAATAAAGGCCGAATGTCATGTAGCATGTTGGAGTACCTGAAGAAAATAGACATCATTAAAGCACACAGATTAGAGGAGTAGTAGGTACTTAATAAAAATGCTGCAAAGGTATGTATGATAAATAAATAAAATAGTGTATACTTCATTTAGCTTCTGGCAATAAATTTCGGAATGTCATTTGTCATTAGTTTGTAACCTGGCAACATTGTTAGGTTCTTCCAGAATTAAATAGTGTGACGGGCGTTTATTTTATGAATTTTGTCTTTTAATTCTATTAAAAATGTCGACACTTGCTGCACCTTTATCCGTCGCAGGGACTAGATCATCCGGGGCATCTGTCCGATCGCAAAATGGTAATGTTTATATGATCATTCACATGAGGTTTTTATGCTCCGGTAGATCACATGCATCGCGACTTATGGTTACATTTTTGTAAATATCTCTGGAATGGTGAAAAAGTGAGATAAAAAGTTTATATAAAGTGTTTTTAAATGCAATAAACCATCATTTGGACGTCCACCGTATATTATGTTATTCATTTTTATTTTACAAATATAACCTATGCCATAATGAATGAGAGACAAAAGGTTTTTCTTGATATAACAATTATTCGCAGTTATGGCGGCAGCAGCTATCGCCAACATAGTGAAAAGTTCACTAGGACCTGTAGGTCTAGACAAAATGTTGGTGGACGATATTGGAGATGTGACAGTCACAAATGATGGAGCCACCATTCTGAAGTAAGTATCTCTTTATTTTATGTATATTGGAATGTTAAGTTTTCCATATTTACGATTTTGAAAGAAAACATAATCTGTAGGATATAATTAACTCAGAAATATTCACTAAAATCAAGTCAGGCTGCTATAGTATACTGGTCAGTCTGATCAAATAGGCAAGCTATTTAGGCAACCTTTAACCTGATATTTTTCATGAACTGTATATTTACTGTGGAGTAGAGAAGAACCCTATCTCTGTGTTGTAAAGTATGGGTATATTTTACAAGCAACTTTTTTTATTTTAACTAGCTAAATAGATTATGACCTCTGGGAACATACTGGCTGTACATAAAAAATTTGAACACTATCGAATTGTCAGGAACTTTTTGTAACTGTCCTACAGAAGAAGGCACTATGAGAAGCAGTGTAATGTCTTTACAGAATCTCCCAATATGTTAAATGAACAATTCCGAATAGATATTTTTTTTGGATTCTGTTAATAAAATACTATTTAGAGTTATTTTCTTTTATTTGATAGCACAACCAACAGTTTGTGTCGGCTCAGTACAGACAATAATTGACCGTGAATCGTTAGAGTGCTTTTATGAACCACAGACTATATAAGCAATTACAACACAGAACAGATTCCTTGTCTGTTTGTTCGCGAAGAAACTACTGAATGGATTTTGATGCAGTTTTTCTGTCAGGTCATGGTCAGACTTTCCGTTTTCACTTTGTTTTTCTCAGAATGCTGGAGGTGGAGCACCCTGCAGCTAAAGTATTAGTGGAATTGGCACAACTACAAGATGAGGAGGTTGGTGATGGCACCACCTCTGTTGTCATTATTGCTGCTGAGCTTCTAAAGGTAAAATTACGGACAAGTTATTTATAGCTACTGTTAGCATTAGGGGCCATTAAATAATAATAAATATTCTACAACATTCTAGGCATACAGCGCTATCTAGACCCAAAGTAAGCATAGCTTAACTAGCTTGTACTATGGGTATAGAATGTGTCTAAACATACTCTAATTCATATTTTTTTGTAAGTACATACATATTATACAGAGAAGCACCCAGACTAATGCCAATACAGGTATACCCAGTATTATTATTATTTATTTAGCAGTTGAACACTACCGCTATGCTACAGAGGTTATTAATTAATTATATAAGGTTTCCAGCGGGCTTAAAAATCTCCTCTATGTTTTGTTGGTTACCTTATCAGTTGAATTATTTTCGTTAATGTCTCCTAGCACCCCAACATTAAAAACCCGAGACGGCGTGAGGTTTTGGTCGCTTCTAGACCGACATAACCAAACCCGCTGGCTGGGGGTGTAACCGTGGCGATTTCCGCATTAAAAGCCACAGTATAGGCGAAGACGACCACCCATTCTTAAGTTTATTCCAGTCATCACTAACTCGACTTTGTTTTATATTAGATTTTACAAGTCAGAATGTGCATAGTAAACTCTTCATTGGGACAAAATGTTGGTATAGCAGTGTCTCAGGAAACAAAAAATCACACAGAAAACAGATTAAATAATAGTTTCAAAACTATAAAACAATTTTATTCTATTTTTAATTCATAATATAAAATTCATTAATAATAACAAGATTTAAAATTTAAACATTGAAGAAAACCAAACATAATAATCATTCAAAGTGAGGCCCCTTATACTATATACTGCCAGTGGGGACGCCGTTTGACCAGACGGGTGATCAGCCCTTCTATGTGGGGCCTTTTCACCCATTTCTCTTATAACAACTGTCATACATATTCATATGGCAACCGGGACCGACATCTTAACGTGCTCTCCGAGGCACGATCAGACCAATGCAAATACTCATATTCATGCATACAAATATTTGCACTGAGCGGGGATCGAACCCGCGCCTCCTGGGTAGCGGCCGCTTTCAATACCGCCTTGCCACGGAGGCTGACTGAATGGCCCCTTACTACATTTAAAGACTCCAATGAAGCAGTTCAACATATGATTTAACTTGTTCCTTTTCAGAATGCAGATGAGCTAGTAAAAAACAAGATTCACCCAACAAGTATTATCTCTGGTTACCGACTGGCATGCAAGGAAGCCGTCAAGTACATACAGGACAACCTAACAGTCACTGTGGAGTCTATCGGCAGATCATCCATCATCAATGCTGCCAAGACGACCATGTCTTCCAAGTTGATCGGAGCGTATCCTTTTAAAGATGCTTAACAAATTGGTGTTTATTCTATTTTTGCTATTACATCATTTTTTAACCCTTTTTACTGCTACAGATACTTGTTATATACCAATCAATACCTATTTAAAAGGTAATCAGCTGATTTTAAGACCCATTAAAATTGGTAATCATTGTCAATAATGAACAATTACCAAAAAGTGTTTATGTTAAACTAGCTGTTGTCCGCGGCTTCGCCTGCGTGGTTTTCCGATCCTGTTCCCGTACCCTATGGGAATCTTTTCCAGGGATATATGCTTTGACAGACCTAGCTCTGTACCAAATTCCAGCCAGATCCATTCAGCGGTTAGAGTGTGATCAAGTGATTGATTAGTAGGATTTAACAAATTGAGCTGGATATAGCCAAACAAAATCTATTTCACTAAATTGTTATTCATTGGATTTATTAAGTAAAAAAATCTGCTAACACAGTTTACATTGATTTAAACGCGTTTATATTCATTGGTGAAATATATGCTTAGTATTTATTAATTTCCATTTAGTTTTGAGTTCTTTAAAATGTAAACACTACAATATTTCCTTGAATCCTAAATCAGTGATGCTGATTTCTTCTCCGAAATGATAGTGGATGCTGCACAAGCTATCAAGATCACCGACTACAGAGGCAATCCATCCTACCCTATCAAGGCAGTGAACATCCTCAAGGCTCACGGTCGCAGCGCTCGCGAGAGTGTACTTGTTAAAGGTTATGCCCTGAACTGCACCATTGCTTCGCAAGCCATGCCGAAGAAAATCCTGAATGCAAAGATTGCATGTCTCGATTTTTCTCTGCAGAAGACTAAAATGAAAATGGGTGTTCAGGTAACATTCACACTACATAGAATAGCTTTTGTCATCTGAAACAGTTAATTTTTAATGTTTACTGACGGCTTTAACAGTACATATCTGTACAGTTGAACTGGATTCTCATATTTACAATATACGTATGCATACGCTTTACTCAATGTAAGTCTTTGAGTCAAATCTAATAATGCACTCTTTCTTAATTGCCAAGTTTAAAAATCACAAGAAAACCCTTATTTTGTCTGATTGGTTAAAATCAAACACCGGGTACTAAATAAATATATCTGTCTTTAAGGTACTCGTGTCAGACCCTGAGAAGCTGGAAGCCATTCGCGCTAGGGAACTAGACATCACTAAAGAACGCCTTCAAAAAATCTTGTCAACTGGTGTGAATGTGATTCTTTGCTCCGGTGGAATAGATGATCTCTGTCTGAAGTACTTCGTTGAAGCTGGTGCCATGGGCGTCAGACGATGCAAGAAGGCGGATCTGAAGAGAATTGCTAAGGCAACCGGAGCCACCTTCCTCACATCCCTCACTAATATGGATGGTGAAGAAGTCTTTGAAGCAAGCATGATTGGTGAGGCGGCTGAAGTTGTACAGGAACAGATCTGTGATGACCAATTGATTCTCATCAAGGGGTGAGTAACACATTCTCTTTTTTTTTCAGAAATCTTTATTAAGTTTTAGAAATAAATGGACTGAAGATTAGGTTGCTGAGATCTAAAACTATGGCACAAATATAACTTTGAGCAGTGATTCTCTAGGTGTACGGGGCCGCACCTAATTTGGAGCCTAAGCCCACAAGCAAGCCGACAGATACACTTACTAATTAACAGACGAGGTTTTCCTCTGGCGCAGGTTTTCCTTTCGGTGTGCAGATGCAGATATATAGAACTTGAGTTGCTTAATTTACTCGAATTTTATGGCTTTGTAATTATTTCGTTCACTCTTCAAAATGAGCGTGCGGTTCGCGTGGAGGTCGCCTATATCATATTATTTCACTTATTCATTAAAAACTTATAATTCGTGTGTGTCAGGCCTTGCGCCCGTACAGCGGCATCCATAATCCTGCGCGGGCCGACGGATGCATACTGTGACGAGATGGAGCGCTCGGCTCACGACGCGCTGTGTGCGGTGCGTCGCGTGCTGGAGTCGGGCCGCCTCGTACCCGGGGGCGGCGCCGTGGAGGCCGCGCTCTCTATCTACCTCGAGAACTTCGCCACCACGCTTGTGAGTACACACACATACAAATGACTTCACATATTGCTGGAGTCAGACCGACTGATGAGTACTGCAATGAGATATACATATTTGTCTATATATATAATAGCTCTTTAAACTTACTTTCATTGTGGAAAGCAATTCAGAATCCAGTGTGTATGGGGCCCCATCAAGATCCTCATGACCAAACACACCTCACCACTCCCATAATAGCCGCATAAGCCAAATCTAGAGACAAGGGGAAGTAAGTGGACCCCAGGCCCCAAGGTGAGTGAACCCCAGGCCCCAAGGTGAGTGGACCCCAGGTCCCAAGGTGACTGGACCCCAGGCCCCAAGGTGAAAGCCTTGAATGCAACTAGGAACCACGCTATAAAAATATTAAAAGTCATGAAATAAAACAATTTTTACCAGATTCTATCGCGGTTTATTTGCTGTTAGTTTGTTATTTAAATTGAACCCGTCGTTTCGATTGCTTTGCAGCAGCCATGATCAGGGAGACAATAATATCTAAATTATTCGTATTACCTATCTTTTGAAATATTTTTAATGTTCGTGGCACAGAGTTCCCGCGAGCAACTGGCCATCGCCGCCTTCGCGCAGTCCCTGCTGGTGATCCCCAAGACGCTGGCCGTCAACGCGGCGCGCGACGCCACGGACCTGGTGGCCAAGCTGCGCGCCTACCACAACTCATCACAGACTAAGGTGAGACCGCACGAATGTAACTTTTTTTTTACAAATGAAAGCTTTTGTTATGTATTGTGTTTCCAGTGTAGTACAGCAAATATTATCAAAACAAAAAAAATATGTGCTAAGCACGGTTTTCCAAAGGGGTACGTTTTAGAGCATTCTCTCACATAAATAGGCGTTTTAGTCGCGCTACTGCACCGCTTTTGAATCGCGCTACATTACCATATGAATTATACAGAGCACGGTGTTGTATGACGGTGCGCAGAGAGCGGGAGCACAGAGCCTCCACAGATTGTATAGGTTGATAATAGACAATCTCTATCAAGATTATGGTTTAATACTTTGGTGATGTATTATTGTATTTTATTTTTTTCTTTTCCTTTATGTATTATGTATGTATACCTTCTTGGTTGTAATTTTTATTATATTTATGTGTGCGTACGTGACGTCATGAGTGGCGACATCTGAAAACCAGCGCTGCGCATATCTAACGGTATGCGTAGCATTTATGCTGAGATGGGGTTTTATCCGGGAACGCAAAGTATATGTACTATTAGATTTTAAGATATTTATTTACTAATATGCTACTTTATGTTCATTATGCGTATCCAGAATTATGTTTTTTTTTCTTACTTTCTTCTTTCTTTAGCGATAGCGACTCGCCGCGCACTTGCGTGCGATTAGTCGGCGTTAGACCAGTGTTGCGAGCTCGTGTGTAGTATTTCGCAAATGAATTAAGCTATACGTATGTTCAATCGATATTGCAAATGAAACTAACCACCTGACGTCAAACATTGTCACTGTGCAGCGTGACTAAAACACCTATTTGTGAAAACGCCCTTAATAACAGGCTCGATTTGTTATGATCGAGCCGTTCATGCTACAGTGTATGCATTCAAAGTATAGCTTTACCAGAAAATATTAAATAAGCATATTTTAAGTTCCGTTAATATATCTTGATATCATGTGGAATATACTGCTTCCGGGCGGTTTGGCGTGGTCCATAGGAAACTTGACCTGTACCACTGAAAATGTCGACCGCAGTGATCGACGAAACGTCTGGAACACAAGTTTCCTATGGACCACGGCCAAACAGCCCGGAAGCAGTATATTGTAAATGCAACGCCGGCCGTGAAAGCCTTAAGATTTATATCTTGATATAATTTTGTATTCTCCACAGGTTGAACAGGCTAATCTAAAATGGGTAGGGCTTGATCTAGTTGAAGGCGTACTTCGCGACAACCTAACAGCCGGTGTTCTCGAACCTGCCATTTCCAAGATCAAATCGCTTAAATTCGCTACCGAAGCAGCTATCACGATCTTGCGTATAGACGACATGATCAGACTAGACCCAGAACAGAAAGGCAAGACTTACGAAGATGCGTGTAATGCTGGGGAACTAGACTAACAAGACGGTTTACTAGCCTAACATTTAACTTAAAAATTCCTGTATTGAAGTGTCTTGTTAGTGAAGCAGTGTAAGAAGATCTCAGTAATCCTCTGGAATTAAATATCTTAAATATTCCTGTAACGTATTAACACTCAAACTCCTACCAGTCTCGTATTGCTATAAGCATCTTAGGCACAGTAATGATATCTAACAGTATTCTATCTTCATACAAACGGTCGAAACGCGAGACTTGCCTACGCGCCTCGAGTTTGGTACACAACCAGTCGCGAATGCGCTGCAGTGCCGAACGGACGGTGTGACGGTTTTGTAAATAGTAGGCGCGTGATTTGTGAATATTTGATTAACAAAAGTACAAGTACTTACATAATAATTATGGCAAATGTATACTATATTGTACTGTAATGGTTGCTTGAATTCTTCAATAACGCACCCTGAGATAGTATTTTTAAATTACCTGGAAACTCCGAAAGTTGAGACCACTAATAATTTTTAATAATTTTTTGTTAAGTGTGTGTCCGGTAGATGGCAATAGGCTCGCCCCCTATTACATCGGGACCTAAACATAACTGGCGAATCGTGGGTGTGTAATACACCTCTGCCTACCCCTTCGGGGATACAGGCGTCAAGTTTTGTTTATGTATGTTTTACTAGTATGTAATTTTTTTTTTTAATAGGTAGGTATTTCGCATTTTCCACCTAGTACGATACCTGGATTAAAAATGTATAGAGTGAGCAGCCGTGTCGCGTGTATACGTACGGCGCTAATACTAATAGATATCATTACCGTGACTTAGGATAATGTCAAGTATAGAGATAGTTTTAACCAAACACAGATTCAAAATAACCTAGATGCCACTTGTGCACTTACAAGCTTGCTGCGTTTCAATATTCTACGACATACTGCACAGCGCTATCTAGAACCAAAGTAAGTATAGAATAAGTGCTATGTGTTCTAGAATTCGGATAAACATACTAAGAAACATCTTCTTTTGTAAACACGTATATATTAAACGTCAGTCGATAGCGATCATAAAAATGATTTATCTTTTTCTCTTATTACTTAACAGGCCGCCACCTGTTAAGTAATAAGAAAGTAAAAAGAAAACACTTTTTCTTTTTTTCTGCAGAAGTGGTATCTAGCTTACTCCAAAACTGTGATGTTAACCGTTTGATTATACGCTTGTCCAGGAGTTCGGAGTGCAGTATTTCGAATGTTTAAAAGTCCTCCAGTGAAAACAAGATGGCGAAACACTTGCATTTCCTATTCAAATTAAGATAAATGTGGTGTAAAATATTGTAATTTTGAACTCCTTTATAAACTCACCTAGCGTTCTGCCTAATAAGTGTGGTGCTAATAATATATCGTAATACAAAAAATCACAAATAAAACTTAAAAACGTATAGGTACTAAAACATAATTTGTACTGAGATCTACTGAGTTACACAATCTTTGAGATGCCTGTTTGTCGATGCCTATTTTATTTACGCATCAACAAGGTTTAACTTTTGTTCAAGATTTGTAAGCTATAAAGTATTATAGTTAATTTAATTTTCACTGCAGATAACTGAGTCAACAGTAAAGTGATGTTTTGGTTCGATATTATACCGTAATTTAGCGTAAAATGGTCAGTTTTAACCAACCGGAGCTTGGTGATATTATAAATATACTTTAGTTGCAAGACTGGTGAGAAAATATCATCATTTATTCACAGGGTTCGCGCCGTCACAATATGATATTTATTTTAAGACCATCATTGCTTTTAACATTTAACGCTAGTTTATTTGCAAGGGCGTGTTGTACGTCACACATAATAAATTTTAATACTATTTGAGTCGTTTGATTTGGGTACCCTGGTTACAAATGCAGGTCCATGAAACCATCACTAGACCTGTCCTTTCAGACGGCTGTGAAGGGAATATTCCCGGTTGTCCCCACCATGTCGTTCGCACTGGGTACGAGTTTCGTTCGACCCCAGTAACTTTTATTTCCCACTCGTCCGCTATAGACCGAGAGTCAAAATGTAATAATCGCAACATAGTAAAATATTAGTTACCTGTAGATATTTTTCTTCTTTTATATATTAGTTAATGATTACGAGGTAGCCCCGCCTCACGGGGATCCTATTTCTCGGTTCTTTCCCACCGTCCACCTTCCCAGACCACCTGGGTGAACGGTGGTAATTTTTTTTTTAACTGCGGTTCACCTTGCCTGTATATCATTAATAGATATTGGTGACGGTCCACCTCATTTAAACGGTTGATAAATTAATGATTAAGTTTTACGCACGTTTCCCCTACGCGATTTTTTTGACTTAAGTTAATATCGTTGACTTACGACGATATCGGTGGCTCGTAACGCGGTTTCCGAGCGCGAAAGTGACTAATGGTAGCAGTGGGGCTACGGTTTGAAAACTACCTACTCGTAGTCGCATTTTTCGCATTTGCTTCCTCCTTAGTGAGGGAGCTGGTAGCAGAGCTGCTTCGGAATCATTGGTCTGGCTACGTTCGCGTACAGCTAGATCAAGAAAATAAAGTAGATAAATTGTCAGTGTCATTACTATAAATAAATAAACAATAATAAATATTCTACGACATTCTACACAGCGCTTTCTAGACCCAAAGTAAGCATATTTTAACTAGCTTGTGTTATGGGTTCCAGAATGCGGATAAACATACTTATATACTTTTTTTTTTGTAAATAAATAGGTACATATTATACATAGAAACACCCAGACCAATGCAAATAGACATATTCATGCATACAAATATTTGCACTGAGCGGGAATCGAACCCGCGCCCTCTGTCATAGCAGTCGAATGCACTACCACTACGCCACAGAGGCCGCCGTCTATCTTTTTATATATCATGTATTACCTATGAAAATAGTTTCTGTAACAAGGTGTACCGTGGAAATTTAATATGTTCAATGGTATACCTAGGGCTAGGTGGACAAAGGTGAACCGTAGTTAAAAAAAATTACCACCGTACACCCAGGTGGACGGTGGGAAAGAACCGCTATTTGTAAGTGCATTGTCACAAGTGACCTAAAACTAAGGGTTATTGCGGAAGTCTCTGCGAGACCGCAATTATCCCTTCCAACCTATATCTATCCGTACTAATTACCTGTCTTTAAAAAGGATTTTTAATCAAAAACATTGTTCAGTCTTGCTCAGAAAGTCGTAATTAAAACATTTTAACAAGCCGTGAAATCTCTTATTGAAATCCCCATGTATTTTGACTCTCGGTCTATAGCGGAACGAGTGGGAAATAAAAAGTTCCAATCATCACCACTGGGGACGAACGAAACTTTTACCACTCGTACTCAGTGCGGACGACCGGGAATAAAGTCATAGTACGATTTTAATGAACAACAGACAAACACCGTATACTAGTTACAATGGAATATGTACGTGCATTTATTTCCAAGAAAATGAGTATTTGCTAGGGCGCTGCTAAAGAGTATACTCTGCAACAACGCCACGTCCACTCTCGCAGTCTCGCTACATCGTCAATTAAATGTGTGTCCAAAAAATGGGGTATTGTGTTAAGCAGCACAATCAAAATAGGTAGACACGTATGTTGCGAGGGATATGCTCTATGGGCAATCTTACACCCCGGGCGGCGTCTGTAGACCCGAGACGGCGGCGTGCGGTTTAAGTCGGTTCAAGCCCGACATAACCGCCCCCGCTGGCCGGCGGCGGGGTATCCGAGGGGATTTCAAAAAAAAGAAATTTCCAAAAAATAAAGGTAGACGCGTCTGTATTGACAGTAGTATCGTATTGACGTCATTACCATACTACTATCGAATTCGGATGAATCTACTAAACGCGCTGCTCGTACGAGACAGCGACATTTAACGCTAGAGAGATAATCATATTTTAATATACGTAGAAGATAAAAATGCGTAAAATTGACACATAGAGACCGTAATCTTAGCAATCCATGGATTCTCCGTGCGGGTGCCGGGTCCATCGCGTTGCTGAGTTGGGAACTCGGGACAGTGCCTGGGACTTGCGACCCAAGTGTAGGTTTAGAAGGGGCCCCTTTTGTTGATGTACATCAACACTCACCTTCACTACCCAAGTTCCCCTCCCTGCCTAACCAAATTTGATACGAACCTACTAGTGCCGCTTTAGACATTCGTCCTAGTAATGAGCTTATTGTAGCTCTCGATAGGCCTAGATCTTTAAGTAGGTTATAGAGAGATTTTGCTGGTATACCTCTCGCTTCCACTGCATACAAATTAACCACGTAACCGTTTTTGATTAATTCGTTTGTGAGATCATAGTATTTATTTTTCTTTATTGTGTGGTCCTTCGGTATATTTGTTTCCCACGGTACAGTAAGTTCCACAAGAACCACATGTTTTAACCTCTTAGAATATAGGAATATGTCAGGTCTAGATGACGAAACCCCAACATCCTCCGGAATTTTATAGTGCTTTTCATACGTGTCGATTAGGAGAGTCCAATCTGGGGCAGTATCTAAGATTGAATAAGGTTTGTTCCTGGGTGTTATGGATGAACCTTCAGACACAAAGTTGATATGACGTCAGTTAGTAGTCAATCCTTTTTGGGCTCTAGCTACTGCCAGACTCATTGCTTCACGTATGATGATAAGCACCTTATCGTGGCGGCGTGAGTAATGGCCTCTATCGAGAAGCACCCTACATCCTACTAATATGTGTCTAGCCGTCCCTATTGCCTCACCACAAGTATAACATTGTTTTTCTGTGGCCTTCCCCCACCTTACCAGATTACTCTGGTCTGGGAGGGTCATCTGAAAGGCGTTAAGATAAAATTTTAACAGGGCCGGCGACCAGTCATAGATCAAGGTGCGCCACTTTAAGGCCATCGGTATGCAGAACTCTCCCATTGTCAACCATTCATTTTGGATTTCCAAATTCATCGCGTGCACTCGATATTTATCATTTTCGTCTTGTTTTAGAAAGGACTTAAGTATATCCTGGTCCCTTTCTGGCTCTCGTACTCCCAACCCCACTCTGTTTGACTGGGCCCCTATCATAAATCGTTTATGGAATAGAAGTCTAGATTCAAGCTCGGACGCGTTATTATCTTTCGGGAGTGCCCTGATTGTGACATCTTGGGATTTTCCTAAGATGTGGTCTTTGGTAACTCTAAGATGTTTATAGAGCTCCGATGGTTTCTTAAGTTTCATCCCAAAATTATTTTGATCCCTAAATAGAGCAGAGGAATCAGCAGAGTGCGCTAGTCCAAGCCACGATTTTAGCGATTTTATGACAGTTGCATCTATTTTCGCCAGTAAGGTTTTACCGAATTCATACACCAGAAAAGGCCAAGTCAGACGTGATGTTAAGTAGTTGTCATATATCCAAGCTTTTTTGATATTGTTTAGTGGTATCTGATCTATCTTATTTAGGTCATTTATAAACGTATCGACAACTTCATCTAAGGATGGTGTGCGTCCTTTATAGTCTATCTTTCTCCCAAGAAATTTAAATGGCACCGATTCAGCGACTATGGAAACTGGTTTACCCCCAATGAAGAGTCCCGGGTCGTAAGAGGTAAATTTGGTGTCCCGTCTACCCAGACATAGACAGTGACACTTACGGGGCTTCGTCCTCAGTCCATTTGTCCACGAACAGAACTCATCGACTTCCTTTAATAGTTCCTGACATTGTTTTGGATTGCGCGTCAGTATTGCGAGATCGTCAGCAAAAGCTAAGATGGACTCTGAGTATATGTTATTTACTTTAAACCGATAACCCCATTTCTTTTCGTGACGTATTAACTTGGTAATTAAGATATTAATTACTATGTTAAATGCTATTGGTGACAAGCAGCATCCCTGAAACAGTCCCACATTATACCGTAATGGTCCTGTGTGTACTTCTTGGAAGCTTATAGCAAATTTTAGCTGGGAGTAATACGACTCGATTATCTCTATGACCACGGGCGGAAAGTTATACCATTGCAACGCGTATACCATAAGGTAATGTGGAATTGAGCCAAATGCATTTTCTAGGTCTATCCAACATACCGTTATCTGTCTTTCGTATTTTCTGGCATCTTTTAAGCTTTCCGCTAACAGACTATTGTGTTGTGTTCCAGACAACCAGAAATGCCGGGTAAAATATGTATATTTTATTTCATGATTTGGATTAAACTATTATTTATTCTTTATTGTACACTTACATGGCATTTAAACAAATCAGAGAGACAATATGTACAAAGGCGAGCTTAACTCAAGGTTGAGTTCTCTTCCAGCAAACCCGGGAGTGCACAGAGGAATTGCAGTCCAATGAGAGGTTAAGTCTTGTGTACATTCATTAATATGAGGAGATATACCAAATGTATACTCCTGACAAAAGGCATTACTAATATATTACCATCATAAACCTACATACACATACATAAAATACACATAAGAATATATAAACGTATATATAAACACATAAGCATACATACAAATACATAGATACATATAGCTACATATTATGTCTGTTATTGTTCAGAGAGAAAGTAGTCTCTCGTTTGTTTTTTAAAAATATTTAGAGAAGGGCTGGCGCGTATGGAATGAGGAAGAGAATTCCATAGCCTCACAGCAGAAACTGTAAAGGAATTGTGATAGTAAGAAGAACTGTGAGGGGGAGTTCGAAGCAGTAGAGAAGATAAAGTGCGACAGGGTTTTCCCCTGGGGACAAGAAATTCAAAACGCTCACGAAGATATATAGGAGAGTGAGGATTATGAAGAATGGAAAAGAGTAGGGAAAGAATGTGAACATCCCGACGCCGCCGAATTGGTAACCATTTCAGTTGCTTTCGGAACTCCGAAACGTGATCGTACTTTCGTAGACCAAATATGAACCGGATACATAAGTTTTGCAACCGCTCCAGCTTGTTCCAGAGTTCTTCGGTTGCGTCGAGAAAGGTGACATCAGCATAGTCTAAAAGAGGAAGGAGAAGAGATTGAGCAAGACAGATTCTGGTCTTAAGAGGAAGAAAATTCTGAAGACGCTTAAGAGAGTGGTGCGTACCAAAAACCTTTCTGCTGACCTCGGTGACATGACTAGTCCACGACAGATTGCAATCAATATAAATCCCTAGATTTTTGACGACCGTAGTATAAGGTATCACAATATTGTTATAGTAGATCGGAGGAAGAGGGGCATGGTCAAGATTATTGTAGAAGTATCTGCCACCTACAATGAGTGCCTGGGATTTTGCGGGATTAACTAGTAATCCAAACAATTTTGCCCAAGCACTAATGCTGTTAAGGTCATTATTGATGGCAGTAATGGCCCCATTCCTCTCGTCAGTCTCAAAGTGGCGATATAGCTGCAAATCATCTGCGTAGAGATGAAAATTGGAGGATATAACTTTGTTGATAATATTGATGAAAATTGAGAAAAGAAGAGGAGAGAGGACGGCACCTTGCGGAACGCCCGCAACAAGGTCACACCAGTCAGAGGATGCCTCGTCAGAGCGAACCCGCTACGAGCGACCACGAAGATAGGAGTTAAACCAAGCGATTACAGAGGACGACATATTTAATGAAGATAGGATGCCCAGGAGGATGTCGAAATCAACAGAGTTGAAGGCGCTACTGAAGTCCAGTAAAACCATTACTGTCAGGAGTTTGTTCTCCATGGCCAGTCTTATGTCATCTGATATTTTAACTAGTGCAGTGACTGTGCTATGGCCCGACCGAAAGCCAGATTGGTATGGACTCAGTAGCCCGTGAGAGGAAAGGTAAGATGCTAATTGATTTCGCACCGTGTTCTCGAGGACTTTGGAAAGGATTGGCAGGATTGAAATAGGACGATACTGGGATACTGAGGTGGGATTGCTGGTTTTGGGCATAGGAATGACGAGTGCTTTCTTCCAAGCCAATGGAAAAGAGCTATTCTCAAGTGAAAAATTAATGATATGTGTGATGGCTGGAAGGAGTTCACTTAGGATAGGTAGCAGCATTTGTAGTTGAATGCCATCGTTACCCATCGCTTTTGTTGATATTGAAACAATTTGTTTCCTTATGTCGTCCTCCGCAACCGGGTTGAATATAAAGGAGGCACAATCAGGCAGGGGAAGGCTGGAAATATAACTAAGAGTCGTAGCTTTATCTAAGTCATCTACCAGGGTCGGGGGCGTGGAGAAATGTCCGTTCAGTGCATTGAGATCAATATTATCAGTAAAGTCACTAGGAGCTTTGCCAATACCGAGAGACCTCAAAAATTGCCATACCTGAGATGTGTTACTATTATTAATCGAATCGTGAATGTGGCGCCTTTTCGCATCCCTACACAGACGACTGCAGCGATTCCGAATGATCTTATAGGTAGACCAGTTCTCATCAGAGGGATTACGATTGTAACGTCTTTTGGCTTTGTCTCGTTTAGACATAGCCGTTTTGATGTACTCCGAAAGCCAGGGCGCGGGTAAATGCTTAACCCTAATCTTTTTCAGAGGAGCATGTTTGTCATAAATATCCAAGAGTATTTTATTAAAGCTGTCTACTTTTATGTCGATGTTATTGGTGTTGTACACCAGAGAAAAGTCTGTTTCCCTCACATCGGCTTTTAAGATATCCAGGTCAATGTTTTTGAAACTCCGGAGGAAACAAAACTTAGGTTTCGGTTTCGGTGCGCGAATTTTGTAGGAGAGATATATTAGATCATGATATGAGAAAGGAGCCGATAGTTGACCATGAGTGATAACTTTTTCACGGTCGGACACAATTATAAGGTCTAGGAGAGAAGGAGTACAGTGAGGGGCGCGATGTGTCACATTTAATGGAAGAATATGCATATTCACAGAGGAGACCAGAGACTGGAGTCTCCGACTGCGCGCATCGTCCCTGAGTAGACATGTGTTGAAGTCACCCAAGATTATGGAGTGCTGATATAAAGCGGATAGGTTTTCTAACTTAGACTCGAAAGAAGAGAAATAGTCAATGTTAAGAGAAGGACTGTAATAAACTCCTAGAAGAAATTTAACATGATGAAAGTCGAGTTCGAGAAAAATATGCTCAGTAAAACCAGAATAGGCATTGGGGGACCGATCTACCAACTTGAAGACGATATCGTTACGAAGGTAAATCCCGACTCCGCCACATCCCTTACCTACTCTATCATTTCTTATAAGTTTATATCCTGGTAAGGCATATTGTTTTGAAGGAAGTGTAGGTTTTAGGAAAGTTTCGGAAATAAGCACAGCATGGATGTTACGAGAATCGAAAGATGTAAGTAAATCAGGATAGTGGGCGTGAACGCTTTGAGCATTAATATGTACAACATTAAGGAATTTATCTAATGGACCAAATACAGTAAGCAGTTCTCTGTGTAATCGGACTGCATCCCCTTCGTTATCACTACCTGCACTGGCGTAGTCTCCATCAGATGAGTCAGACGAAGAGCAAGAAATATAAAATTCATCGTTATCAGACATAAATTACTTAGGATTACTTAGGATAACTAAGGATAGCAGTATTTAAAGACATTTTTGAAGAGATGTTTTGCCGATATCATGTGTTGAGTGTTCCGTTTATAAATAATAAGGTAGTATGTATAAAGATCGATTTACTGTCAGATTCTCAGATTCATATTTTGTTTTCGTTTTTGTTTTATCAAAATTTCGGTTAGACCAGATAAAAAGAAGTATACCGTTCTTTAAGATAAAATTATGAATACATCAGTATCCATTTCAAGGTTACCCGCCATTGAAGGGGGCCGAATCTGGAAACGAAATACATTAATCCTTTTCAGAAAATTCGAAATGAAAGATGCAAAGGTGTTTTTCAAGTTATATAAAACGATGATTTCTTTATTATTTGATTACGTACATACTAATTAGCGTTCGTACATCAACATATCCCAAATTGAGCACTACACTTTATCTGCAAATAAGGTACCTATTTCAGTGGCGTTGCTGCAGAGTATACTCTCTAGCAGCGCCCCAGAAAATACCTACTCATTTCCTTGGAAATTACTGCACGTACATATTCCAATTGTAACTAATTCACGGTGTTCGTCTGTTGTACATTAAATATAATAGATCCGAGCACTATACAAACAGGAGCGCTGCGGCGGAGTACAACACGTTAAGCGTAGCCGTTGCTGAAGCGACACAATCAGAAAACTGCGTGTCACGAAGATGAATATACTGCGGTGGATGTGCGCAGTCACGGGTAAAGTTCGCTTGAGGGACTCCCGCATCTGTGGCAGCCTTCATGTTGCAGTAAAAATGCAGAAGTGTCATCCGCTGGTGCGGCCTCGTGTTGGGGTAACAAATGACTGGCCATACAACTTCCACCTGAAGGAGGGAAGGCAGACCCAAGAAGTTCTGGTTTGACGTAAGGGATGACATCCGTGCTAGTGGTCTCACTGCCATCGATGCCCAAGATCGTGCATAGTGGATGCAGATATGCAATCGGGATACAGCGCTGAGATGATGATGACGATGTTTCAAGATATCTTTAAGAATGCTAGATACACTGTAGTAACAGTAGGCACAACTACGAAACGGTTGATACCACATTTAATCCCGAGAGTAAAGCATGCTCCAGAGCCCCGCTCATGAATCAGCAGGTCCAACGGCTTGCAACAGAGGTTGGCTTGAGCTCCATAGATCATAAATCTGAATATCGTTGTATCGATCGCCCATCTTTACTGGGCTTTATCCTTTAATTTTTCTGGAATGACTTCTTTATTATTCACCGACTTCAAAAAGGAGGAGGTTCTAGTTCGTCTGTTTTCTCTATATCTTTATGAAATTTGGTACCCAGTTCTCATAGTTATAAATATATAATTAACATGTTTACAACTCATCTTTGAATTTGACTATAATTATCAATAATTCCAAAACCATCTATTCATATTCATTCAATAAAATAGTATCGTAGAATTCGGAAATCCTTTGAGTATTAAAAATCACGCCCCCCCCCCCTGTAACTTCTAAAATAAGAGAATGATAAAACTAAAAAAATATATGATGTACATTACCATGTAACTTCCACCGAAAATTGGTTTGAACGAGATCCAGTAAGTAGTTTTTTTAATACGTCATAAATCGTATGTAGCAATTTACCTTTCATTCAGTCAACTCAAATATAAAAATTTTACTTGCTGCTACGGAACCCTTCATGGGCGAGTCCGACTTGCACTTGGCCGGTTTTTAAATATCTATTTTTGATTGTAATGCTCTTTTTTTTTAAACTTAACAGATTTTTTGATTTTCTTCTTCTGGGCGTCTCGGGCTAAGTGAACCTAAAAAATTATTAAGTGGCTCAATCACGTATCATAATATTATGTTTATATATAAGGTGTCACAAAGTTAGGTCTCTGAATTTGGTGAGATGACTTGGTATCGACAAAATATGTAGGTATTTGAAACAAAAAAAAATATCGGGTAAAATAAAAAATAAAAATATTAAAATAACAACATTTACATTAAACACTGACAAAAACAAACAAAATAGCGGGGAACACTGGCACAAACGAGTAATAGTCTATACACTACACGGTCAGCTGCTGCGAACTATAGGCGCCGCCATATTGGCCTTGGCTGCTATGACGAGCGCCTTTCACTTTATCCCTACTCCGCGGCTGACCGTCACGCGACATGCAACACAGACGAAAAAGTTTGAGACGATGTAATAAAAGTTTCACTTTAAATATTAAAAATATAAAAATGAAAAAAAAACCACCAGCGACCAGCGTCACGTGACGTGACGAGCCCGTGACGCACGTGGTAGGCGTGCAGTCCTCGCAGTATTCTCCAAGCGGATGTGTGGGAAATACCTAAATCGCGACCAGCGTCACCCACATCCACATTCCTTTTTAAAACATATTACTTACTTGAGGTTGTGGCATAGACGGGAATGAGTACCTATAGATGATCAAGTTGTATTCTCCAGTGGTTTTGTTGTTGCAGTACATGGTTTTCTTGTATATTTCTTGGAACAACATTGAAATTATTATTTTCATTCATAAAAAAATTCTGTTGCTGAAAAAATTACAATTTGTAAAATACATGGCCTTCTCAAAATTTTTGGAAAACACAGAAATCAAAGTAATAGGTTTATAATTACTCATTTGACATTATACAGTCTTTAGTGTCATTAAAGTGGTATGGTATTGGTCTAAGGGCTTGTGACTAGCTTGCCACTAGTGCTCTCATTCATCGTACGGTACAATAGTATGGCCAATGCTGGTGACGATTAGTTAGTGCTTGAAGTGTTTGCGGCCCCGCCAAGATCTTCGGGGCAAAACAAAATCTAAACATCTTCACAAACTCTCAAAATAACCTTATATAAAGTAGGATTCACTCGCACGTTGGAGTTGCGGTGTCAAACCCCTGTACCACGAGATTTATTTATCTAACGATAGGTTAAGAGTTATGTAAATGATTATTTAAAATCAATAAGTAATTAATAAAAATACACTTATAAATGAATTGGAATTTTGGTTGGAAAAAGGTGTGATGTTCTTGAACACTTGTTACACGTTATCACTGCACAATCAGCCATTTTCTAATATTCACGGAAGCGATACGCGGACGTGTCGACTGCGGGGATGATCGCACTAACCATAGGCACGAACTAATTTTTATAAAATTGATATGTGCTATGTGTGCAGCTCCTTGGCGAGAGGGGAACTCGCGTGCATGGCATCTCCGTTTCTCAATACTCAAAGCGTAGATTGGCGGTTCTTCCAGGTGGACTAACTATGTTGTCAAACTGATTTGACCACGAGGAAAAAATTCCTGTTGGTCAAACTTCTTGGATTGAGTCCTCGTGATCAAACTATTTTGTCTAACTGATTTGACCGAAATCGGAAGCATATTATCATTATTAGATATAACAATTTAATAAATATTTTACAAACTAAAAAATTAAAAAATTAAAAAAAATACTTTTTATAAAAAGGTAAGCACTCTGGAAGAAAAACCAATGGTTTCTAATTCTATTTACTAATATTATAATCTACTCAAAACGAGATTCAAAATACGAATTAAATTTGCCATGCCCTTTCCTTATTTAAAAAAAGTGAATAATTGTTATTTTCGAAATGAACTTAAATGTACTTTTCTTAAACTTTATATAACACGTTTTACCACGAGGAAGAACTATTCCTCGTTGTCAAATCAGTTAGACAAAATAGTTTGATCACGAGGACTCAATCCAAGAAGTTTGATCAACAGGATTTTTTTTCCTCGTGGTCAAATCTTTGACAAAATATTTAGTCCACCTGGAAGAACCGGATCGCACGGGAATAGCCTAAATATTAAATAAGTAGGTATATATATGAAGAAGGTACTCTGTGATGTCAATTGTTATTAAGATGTCAAATCGACTTCAAAAACTTAATATATTAACCTTGTAGCCATTTTTCAAAATTAACTGTTTGAATTTAACATTTTTTCACTTGTACTTTCACACGTTATTTCGATAAGTATAAAAACTGAGTTGTTGGCGAAATCGTTAGGGTCGCCAAAAAAGAAAAAAAATAATCTTACCTCACCTTATCTCGGTATAAATGATATTGTAAAAACTTATCCCACCAAAAACAAATGTAAAAAAGGAGAGCCAAGTTCAATACAAAACTTGTTGGAAGGTCGTGATGCTGTCCACGTAGTCTATGATGCACTGCATTTGAATTTGTATTATGTTTTTTTTTTACTTTTGATGCAAGCACAGGCGATTCTCATAAGATACGATTTGTGGGAATACGCTAGTGGTGAAAAAACGTTAGCGGCAACTGCGACTGCCGAAGAAAAGAGTGCGTTCCTAAAGGAAGACTTAAAGGCAAGGTCAGAGCTACTTTTACTTATATCTCCACCAGAACTTAAATAAATTAAAGGGTGTAATACATCCAAGGAGGCATGGGACAAACTAAAGTCTGTTTATCAAAGTTCAGGGCCGTCAAGAAAGGCTACGCTATTAAAGCAACTATTATTGAAGAAAATGACTCCACAAAAAGATGTGAGAGACCATCTCAGTAATTTTATGGATGTAGTAGGTAAATTAGAAGACATGGATGTCAAAATTCATCCAGAGTTATTAAGCATAATGATGTTGTACAGTTTACCCACAAATTTCGATAGCTTCCGAACGGCAATTGAGTCGAGAGAAGTTCTGACAAGTCCAGACAATTTAAAAATAAAAATCGTAGAAGAATACGAAGAAAGAAGGCAAACCGAAGCGAGTGAAATCCGAGCTTCAGAAGCATTCTACACAAAGACGAAGAAAAAGGTACAATTTTGCAAGGATTGCAATAAGAAAGTGCATTCCACAAAAGCTTGTTGGTCAAAGAAGAGACCCAATAACGCCAATAAAACTAAAGGTCAAGAAAAGACATAACATTTGTTTGTATTTTAAGTTCTCATTACTTTTGTTTCTTTTTTCTGGAATTTCAATTTCAATTTGTTCTGTTTCAGGTTAAGATCTTCGCGTTTCTCAGCAGGAGTACCACCATAATGCATCTTTTCGATTACTTTTACATCTCTGCTGCTAACAACATCATTCCTTTCGGGTATATAGATTCTAAAACCTTTTGTATATTCCGCATTTCCCAAGAATACTTTTTCTGTGGCTTTGGCTGTGAATTTTCCTCTTCGGTTTTTGTTCATCACAAACGCTCTATTTCCGAATACGTGTAGGTGATTTCCTGATGGTGTTCGCTGTACCCATTTCTCATATGGGGAATTGCCTTTGAGAGCTCTTGCTGGGCTTCTATTTATCAAATAGTTTGCAGTGTTTACTACTTCTGCCCAAAATTTTTCAGGAATATTGGCATCTAGCATCAGACATCTGGCTTTATCCATCAGCGACCGATTTTTTCTTTCACTCATACCATTTTGCTGTCACTAACATAAGGTGCAGCTAGTACTAGGTGTAGGTGTACTAGTAGTAGTAATAGTAGGCTTATACCGTTATCTTTGAGGAATTTGTCAAACACTTTAGACCTGTATTCGCCTCCATTATCAGATTGTAGATTTTGAATTTTCTTCTTAGGAAACAGTTCGACATAGTTTTTATATAACTCGAATTATCGATTACTTCGCTCGTTTCTTTTAAGAAATATACACAGCAGTATATTGTATAATCGTTAATAAATGTTACGAAATACTTTGATCCGTTCATTGATTCATTCTCAAATGGGCCACACACGTCACTGTGAATTATCTGGAGCACTTCGGTAGAGATTATTTGCCCATGGCCTTGGAATGGTAGAGTGGAAAATTTTCCTTTAATACAAGTGTCACAGGTACCCAAAGTTTTTTCTTTAAAGTCGAGTCCTCGCATCATTTTATTTTTAACTATTTCTTTGTCTCTTTCATTTACGTGACCTAATTTCTTGTGCCATTTCATAATTTCGCTTTCATCACCGGCGTGAAGTTTGCTGTCTCTTCCGATTTATCAAATTCAAGATAGTAAAATCCATTTCTTCTGTTAGCTTTTAATACAGTTTTCCCGCCTTTTGTGACACTGGCTTGTTCCTTTTCTGGAACCTAACCCCCTTTATTCCATCTCTAGTCAAGATCCTGTTGATGAACCATCTCCCTCAAGTGGAAGACCACAAAGAGATGTGAGACCACCAGCATGGACCAAAGATTATGAGTTAAGTCGCTGCGTGACCATGTTTACGTCAGAAAATAATGACGACTATGACTGCTCTTTACTCACATACAAGAAGCTGTGACTAGCACAGACAGACGAAATTGGGAGAAGGTGATACAATCTGAAATGGAATCATTACAGAAAAATATCACCTGGGTATTAGTTGACAAGTCAGAAGCCAAAGGACACAAAATACTGTCAAACAAATGGGTATTTCGGATTAAAGATGACGGTACGTACAAGGCTAGATTAGTCGTACGTGGATGCGAGCAGAAAGGAAACCTGGATTTCGAAGACATTTATACCGCAGTAGTAAGTCTATCTGCATTAAAAACTTTATTAGCAATTGCCGCATCTAAATCTTACTACTTCATGACATTTGACGTCAAGACAGCTTTCTTATACGGAGAGTTAACAGATAAAGTCTGTATGAAATTACCTGTTGGCTATGAGACTGACTGCAATACTACTGGAGTAGTTTAGTAGTAAAAAAATCGTCGTACGGATTAAAACAAGCTCCATTTACAAAGAAAAATCTTTTACCCAAGCGATGTTTGATTTGGGATTCAAGACAATCAAAACAGATCGATGCGTTTTCAAATTGTGGATTGGGGGATTGTGGTCGCAGCACTGGTGGGACCGGTGGGTGTTACGCGGTGCTGCGACGACAATCCTCTTTTGATGAGGCCGTCAAGCTGAGTGCCACCATTGTTAACATGGTACGTGTATGTAATGGTGACCCTCTTTCCTGAGACTTTACCTTCAGCTTACCATCAGGCGAGGTGAAGTCAAATTGACGTGTCCCATATATAAAAAAAAATATACAAAGATAAGTCAATAACAATCAGACTATTCGTTGATGACGGACTTGTCATAGAAAAAGATCGAAGTTATTTTGAAGAAACTTGAAATGAAAAAGAATAGAAATCCAAGTACAGATAAGTACTTGGATTTTTATTCTTTTTCATTTCAAGTTTCTTCAAAATAACTTTATGTTACGGTGTGGAAATAAAAAACTCAAAAGAAGGAATAATTCTTACTCAGAGATCCTACATAAATTACGTACTGGAAAAATACAACATGAAAAATGCCAAACCTTGTGACACGCCCGCAAGTAGCGATTCAAAGTCGATACAGGAAACTGCCCAGGAGAAGGAATATCCCTATAGGGAAGCAGTGGGAAGTTTACTGTACCTGTCTACCAGAACCAGACCAGATATCGCACAAGTGGTCAATCTAGTTAGCAGGAAGGTCGAAAACCCCACTAGAGAAGACGTCACAAAAGTCAAGAAAATATTCAAATATTTAGTGGGAACCAAAGAGAAAGGCATTTTGTTCAAACGAAACAAACCGATAGAGAACATCGATGCTTATAGCGACTCGAATTATGTTGGTGACTGACGCGAAGAAGCACTTCTGGCTCCGTGCTAATGATAGCCGATAGACCAATATCATGGGCATCCAAGAGACAGCCGATAGTAGCGCTATCGTCGACTGAAGCCGAGTACATAGCCGCAGCAGACTGTTGCAAAGAGGCATTGTATCTCAAATCTCTATTACAAGAATTAACCGGTTTGGACATAAAAATAAATTTGCATGTTGATAATCAAAGTTTGATTCAACTTGTGAAGTATGGATCTTTCAACAAAAGGTCGAAGCACATAGACGTGCGGTACCATTTTATACATAATAATAATAATAATAGTCCGGCGGTTCCTCTGCCAATCGCCCTAACGCCCCGGCCGACTGTTGCCCACCTCGCCGGGGTTATCTTGCCGCCTCTCCCAAACTAGGGGGGAGGCGTGAATTACTTTGATGGGAATAATAATAATAATAAGAAATATTGTACGACAAAGTACACAACGCCATCTATACCCAAACTAAGCCGAGCTTGTCATATGGGTTCTAGAATGCGGATAAACATACTTAAATACTTTTTTTTATAAATAAATACATATTATACATAGAAACACCCAGATCAATGCAAATATACATATTTGCACTGAGCGGGAATCGAACCCGCGACCTTTGGCTTAGCAGTCGAATGCACTACCGCTACGCCACAGAGGTGCATGGATTAATAAATACACAATACAGGGAAGCCAGAGGAGCCCTCCGAGCGGAGATTAGGCGGGCCAAACAATCCGCCTTCCGCGAGCTGCTGGAGACGCTGGAGCGAGACCCGTGGGGACGGCCCTACCGGATGGTGAGGGGCAAGCTGCGCCCCAAGGCCCCGCCGTTAACCCGGTGTCTCCGGAGCTGCTCGGAGGCGTTGTTGGCTCCCTGTTCCCAGCGCGGGCGGTCGAATATGTTCCACAGCAGATGACTCCGCCTCCGACGACGTGCCCGAGGTCACTTGGGTAGAACTAGAGCTGGCGGTGAGAAGGCTAAGAGTCATCACCGTGCGCCGTGCGCCTACCGGCCCATAGTGTGGCTCGACGAGATGTGCAAACTCTTTGAAAGAGTAATTGCGAAGCGCCTCGTCGAGCACCTCTCAAGAGTGGGGCCGGACCTGGCGGATGGCCAATATGGCTTCCGCCAGAGGCGCTCCACCGTGGATGCCATCATGCGCATGAGGGCTCTGGCAGAGGATGCAGTAGCCCAGGGTGAGCTGATGTTGGCGGTGTCTCTGGACATCGCCAACGCGTTCAACACTTTGCCCTGGAGTTGCATTAGGGAGGCGCTCGTGTATCACGATGTGCCTCTCTACCTTCGCCGCATAGTCGGGGCTTATTTGACGGAGAGAGCCGTCATCTACCCAACAGTGACCACGACCGCGGTTGCCCAAGTCGTGGAGCGGATCCGGCGGCTAGGTCTCGAGGTGGCTCTGCATAAAACCTAGGCCCTATTATTTTATGGGCCTCGAAGCAAGCCGAGGGATCCAGTCTCATTGTAGGAGGAAATCGCTCGATGACCGACGGGACTTCGGAGAGCACATCCAAAGTCTGGCCGAAGAAGTCTGAAGGGCACAGCTCTCGCTCTGGCGCGGCTGCTGCCCAACATGAGGGGGCCCGATGACTCCTGCAGGAGACTCTACGCGGGGATCGTGCGGTCCATGGCCCTGTATGGGTGCCCAATATGGGCGGAGGCCCTGAAGGCCAGAAGTGTGCGGATGCTGCGCGCTCCGCAGCGGGTAATGGCCATCAGGGTCATCCGCGGGTACCGCACGATCTCCTTTGATGCGGCGAGTCTCCTTGCCGGAACTCCGCCATGGGACCTGGAGGCGAGAGCCCTTTCGCCACTGGTACAGTTGCGCCGGAGCAGGGACGTAACCCTGAGCCTCGAGAAATCGAGGCCGTGCAGTCCCAGCTCCGCCAGGCCATCGTGGTGGAGTGGAAGGAACGACTTGAGCGACCAAGCGCAGGGCACGCCGCAATTGCGGCGGTAAAGCCCATCATGGAGGATTGGCTAGAGAGGCGACACGGAAGCCTCTCGTACCGACTGACGCAGGTGATCTCCGGAAAGGGGTGCTTCGGGGACCACCTGCATCGGATCAGGAAGGAGCCAACGCCTGAGTGTTATCACTGCGACGCGAGCGAGGACTCAGGGCTGCACACGCTGGCGGACTGCCCGGCGAGGGAGGCGCCGAGGCGTGACCTCGTGGCAGCCATC
The DNA here is from genome assembly GCA_946251805.1 of Cybosia mesomella. NCBI lineage: Eukaryota > Metazoa > Arthropoda > Insecta > Lepidoptera > Erebidae > Cybosia > Cybosia mesomella. The sequence goes on along the minus strand of OX276400.1, from coordinate 27,545,139 downwards.
GGGGTGGGAGTCCTCTCGCTCGGCAGCATGATTGCGGCAATGGTGCGGAGCGCGAGCGCGTGGGCCGCCGTTACCTCCTTCTGCGAGCATGTAATGCTCGCGAAGGAGATGGCGGAGCGCGCCAGGGAGAGGTTCAGAACTCTCCCGGCTCGCCGAGCCCGCAACATGCTCGCCGCGCGTCGCAGGCGACTCAGGCGCCGGAGGCCTGGGGGTGGCAGGTGAGGCCGCCTGCCAGTCGAGGTGCAAGGGATATGCTCTATGGGCAACCTTACACCCCGGCGTCTGTAGACCCGAGACGGCGTGCGGTTTTAGTCGGTTCAAGTCCGACATAACCGCCCCAGCTGGCCAGCGGGGGGGTATCCGAAGGGATTTCCGCACCGTGTCTCGGCAACATGAGTGAACATCAGGAGAAGGCCAGTTTTCATTACATCAGTCATTTTATAAAGTTATTCAACATTATATGTATATTTTTTTTATTCTGCTAAAAACTGGCCAAGTCAAATCTAACCTACTTTAAGATCTCACATTTTTAAACAACTTGTTATAGGTATCCAATAAAGCAAAGAAATAGAGTATAATACATACATATAATTTCGATTTTGCATAGAACTTGGCACTCATTTAGATCTCCATTCTTTTTACGGCGAAGCCCACAGCCAAGCATAATTTTTGTATTGAACTTGGCTCTCCTTTTCTACATTTATGTTTTTGGTGGGATATCATTACTTTTTGTAAAGAACTTGGCAGGTATTGAGATTTAATGTTTTTTCTTGCGTATCCGCACCAAGTGGTGCCACTTTTGTAAAATAACACTCGGTGCTGGCTAGCAAGTTCCTTTGCTTGAACTTGGCTTGACACGCTGCCGCGTGTCTAGATCATTTATTGCTGTAGAACCGTGTAGAACCCATAATCATTTGTTTATAGTCAAAGCCGTTTGTTTATAATCATAGAAGCTCAAAATAACTAATAAGTAAACTCACTGAACTTTAATTTGTGAAAAAGCAATCGCAGCAGCTTCCTTGGTTTTATAGTTCATAGAGCTGTCTAGAAATCTAGATTACCTATGATTTGTCAGCAAAGATGTTTCGTAGTGAAAAGTCAAAGAAAATATAATTTATTTTATTCTATTGATGTTTACTATGTCTTCAACCCTCACAAATTGGTAGCAGAGCGTGGTTTGTACGTAAATCTGCAAAAGATTTAAGGCCGATCACGGAAGAATAAAATCTCGTTAATCTCAAAATGAGTTCGACCGCAAATTTTCGTAACATCCAAGCCCTTTCGAAAAACAACTACGATACGTGGTGTCTACGAGCACAGGCAGTCCTGATCAAAAATGATTATTGGGACATCGTGAGTGGCACAAAGATTTTGGACCCGAAAGCAGATGCGATGACAAAAGAAGCTTTTAACAGAGAGGATTTAAAGGCAAGAGCTGAAATTTTATTGTTAATATCTCCATCTGAGCTAAAACAAACAAAAAGCTGCACTACATCAAAATGCTTATGGGATAAGCTTAAAGCTGCATATCATGGCACCGGACCAGCACGTAAAGCGACGTTGTTAAAGCAACTAGTGCTAAAACGAATGTCAAAAGATGAGGACATTCAAGACCACATAAATAATTTTATGGATGTAGTTGACAAACTTCGTGATATGGATATAATAATTCCAGAAGAACTTCTAAGTATAATGCTATTGTACAGCCTACCAGAGAACTTTCGTATTGCGATCGAGTCTAGGTACAACTTACCCTGTCCCGAGCATTTGAAAATAAAAATATTAGAAGAGTTCCAAGCTAGAAAAGGTGGTACTGAACAAAATGAAGAACACCAAAATTCCGAAGCATACTATACGAAGAAAAACAAAAAGAAACTATTCTGCAAAGTATGTAGAAGGACAAATCATTCAACTGAACAGTGTTGGAGTAACAAACAGAAAGATGAAAATAAACATCAAAAAGGTTTCATTTCTGCTTATCAACAATAGAAACTTCAGACACAAAAATCTTCTGCTTAGATTCAGGATGTACATCACATTTATGTGGAGAAAAAGCAATGTTCAAAAACATAAAAACTGACAAAGGAGCGCTAAAACTAGCTTCTGAAAACCATAAAGGTGAAATCCAAGGTAAAGGAACTGTAACTGTCGAAACCGAAAAACATTATATCAACTTTTACGATACACTATGTCCCCGATCTAACAACAAACCTTATCTCAGTCGGAAAAATAACAGACAAAGGTAACAAAGTAATCTTTGAAAAAGACAAAGCTTATGTAATCGAAAAGAATGGTGACATCGGTATGACAGCTAGCAAAAAAGATGGTCTTTACTACATGGATTTTAACTCAACTTTTACACCTGAAAATAAAAAATAAGAAAATAAATAAAAATGAAAGCCTGAACATGAAAATGCACCGAAAACTTGGGCATATAAATGAAAAAGATTTAAAAACGATGGCTAAAGATGAACTTATCTATGGAATACAGTTGACCGATGAAGAGACCTGTGAAACCTGTATAAAAGTAAAAATGTCTAGACTACACTTCAAAAGACATGATGATGTACATGCCACAGAGCCACTTCAAATAACCCACAGTGATGTCTGTGGACCATTTGAGACAGAAATTCTAGGAGGATCAAAGTATTATGTGACTTTTATAGACGACTACACAAGATATTGTTTCGTATACTTCCTGGAAAATAAAAGCGAGGTATTAAAATATTTCAAACAATACAAAGATGAAGTCGAATTATTTCACAAAACTAAAATACAAAGTTTGCAATCTGACAATGGTGGTGAATATAGAAATAAAGAATTTGATGAATTCCTAAAACTGCATAGCATTAAAAGTCGCCTAAGTACAGTTTATACACCACAACAAAACGGAATTAGTGAACGCAAAAATAGATCCCTAATAGACAAAGCGAGATGTCTCATGATTGATGGAAATCTACCAAAACAGCTGTGGGCAGAAGCTGTAGACACAGCAAACTATATGATTAACAGAAGTCCTACAAAATTGCTGAAAGTTGAAACCCCCTATGCAGCAAATATTAAACGTACGCCAGATAATTGAGAAAAGCCGTGAATTTAACAACCCTGTAGTGATATGTTCTATAGACTACACAAAAGCCTTCGATTGTGTACAGTGGAGCAAATTATGGGAGGTGCTTAGAGAAATGGGCACGCCTCAACACTTGATCGATCTTATCCGAAATCTTTACACCAATAACCGCTCTTTTATCAAAATAGACTCGGAATACTCAAAGGTATTTAACACCAAAAAAGGCGTAACTCGCCCCTCCTTTTCAATATCTATGGAGAATATATAATCCGAAAGACTCTTGAGGGCTGGGACAAAGGCTTTGCTGTCGGTGGCAAACGTATTTCTAATCTACGGTATGCCGATGACACAGTGCTCCTAGCTACATCTGTGATCGACATGAATGAACTTCTGAATAGACTACAGGTAGAGAGTAACAAATTAGGATTGTCAATCAATAGGCAAAAAACAAAGCTGATGGTGGTAGAGCGGGCTGGCAAACTACAAGATATTCATAATATCCAGAACGTCTCGAAGGTGGAAAGCTTTATCTATTTGGGATCCAACATTAATAGCGAAGGTAGCTGTGTCCCTGAAATTAAACGCAGGATAGCTATGGCCAAAGATGCAATGACACGTCTCCATAACATCTGGAAAAATAGAGGCATAAGCTATAAAACTAAAGCCCGATTAGTCAGAGCCTTGATATTTCCTATTTTTCTTTATGGAGTCGAGACATGGACAATCAAAGCAAGAGAGAGAGAGAGAGAATAGATGCATTCGAAATGTGGTGCTGGAGGCGAATGTTAAGAATTCCATGGACGGCCAAACGCACAAACGTGTCCATTCTCTCCCAACTCAATATAAAAACCCGACTGTCCACTATATGCCTACAACGCGTACTCACGTATTTCGGCCACATAATGCGCAGGGGGGATGACAATCTGGAAAAGCTTGTCATTGTTGGCAATACTGACGGCAAAAGAGCACGGGGTCGATCACCAAAACGATGGTCAGACCAACTGAAAGAAGCCATTCCCTCGAGCAAATTCTATCAAGCGGTGAGAACTACCATGGATAGGAACAAATGGAGACAAATTGTGCGATCGAAGAGCTCCATTGACCACGATCCTCAGTAATGAGGGACCGATTGAAGAAGAAGGAAGGAAACCCCCTATACAAAGTGGACAGGACGTACTCCATCTGCACACCTTCTTGTATTCGGTACAAAAGCTTTCGTGCTGAAAAAGAATAGAAAAGGGAAAATGTCAAACAAAACTAAAGAAGGAGCTTTTGTTGGCTATGCTAAAAACTTAAAGGATACAGAGTATATATTAATGAAGAGAAAAAATGTAACAATTAGTAGAGACGAGAAATTCATTGATTAAATATACTTTGAAGAATTGCGAAAAGATATAAACCCCCTCCAAAATTCACTCAATATCCTCGAAATAGAGTTCAATAGCACTGAAAATAAAGCTAACGATAATGTTGAAGCTGAAGTTAATGCAAATGAAGAGAACGTCGATCAATTAAATGAACCATCAACTTCTAGTGAGTGTGAACAACCTAAGGATACAAATACACACACAACCGAAAATAATGCCAATCCTATCGAAGAGACAATAAGATGATCTCAAAGACGAAGGCAAAAACCTGTGTGGACAAAAGATTACGTTCTAGAAGAAGAAATGGAGGAGACTAACCGATGCATAAGCATGTATGCTGATGAAGCATCTTACCTATCTGATGAAGATGAAAAGGATCCTTACTGGCACGAAGCAATAAAAGCTGAAATAAAAGCACTTGTTAAAAATGGTACTTGGAAAATACAGGACGATGACAGAAAAGCTATTGATTACATAATGGTACTAAAAAACAAAATAGGACCAGATAACACGTAAAGCCAGATTAGTGGCACGTGGATTTAATCAGAGACCAGGCATTGACTACGATGAAACCTATGCACCAGTAGCAAAACTTAGCTCTATCAGAAGTATAGTAGCAATGGCTATTGAAGAAGGTTTAAGTCTAAATCAAATGGATGTGACAATGGCTTACCTAAACAGAGTAATTGAATAAAAAATTGCTATGAAATGCTTGTATGAATTGCTATTTAAAAGATTACCTAACTGAAATTCTGATTGAAGAAAGTGAGAATGATGATGATCTGACTCTGTATATGAAAACTAAAGTGATGCTAGAAGATCTAAAAAAAACTAACGGTGAGAAAATCTGTATGCTCAAACGCGCACTGTATGGATTGAAACAATCTGGAAGGCAGTGGTACAAGAGATTAGGCACAGAACTTCAAAATATTGGATTGAAACCATCACCATCGGATCCATGCGTATATACCTCAACGAAATGAGGAGCCAAAGTAGCGATTACTATTTACGTCGACGATATATTCATGGCATACTCTTGTCCTAAGAAAGCTAAAGAAACTGATGAAGGTTTTTGAGCTAAAAGATATGGGACAACCAAAAAGATTACTTGGAATCTATTTTATATTTAAATTAATGAAATAAAGCTAAACCAAGAAAAATACTTAAATGATACACTAAAAAAGTACAAAATGGAAGACTGCAAAGCAACAGCGACACCTATCGAGACAGGTTTAAAGCTGGAAAATAATAGTTTATTAGTACATTACGATATTAGTGCGTAAAGATGGTTATAACATGCGAGGCGGAATTTCATCCCGAGCCGCAGGCGAGGGCGTAATTGAGCCGAGCATGTTATAACCAATACGCACGTATATCGTACGATGTTTTTAACACATTTGCGAGGAAACAGAAAAAAAAACATTTTATATTTTGTTCATTTTTAATTATTGAAACAGTTAGTGAAATTAAAAGCGCGCTAGCGCTGCCTACTGACTGGCGGACGCCGCGCGGCGATTAGTGTGAAGTTTGAATAGCAACAGCGCGCTGCTCACTAGCTGGAGTCGTGCGGAGGCGATCAGTTCCATATTTGAAATGGCAAATAATACTCTTATGGAATTTGTAAGGACTATAACTTAACTATTTGCTTTGGTAACACACGCGTTTGTTATGACCCGCTTTACATATTTAAAACCGGTGGAATTACATCAGCTTTACGAGCAAGGGTGTTAAAAAAAACTAAAAAACACGCTTTTTATAGAAAACCGAACTAAAAAAATAGAAAATAAGTTTTAATCAATTTAAATTAAGAATAATGTTAAAAACTTCAATAAATATAAATTAATAATAGTGTAAATAAAAAAAATGTATTTCATTTTAAAAAAAGCGTGGGGAAAAGTGCTAAGAGAGTACCTAGGTACTCCGTTACCTAAAAGGAACAAAGACACTCGGATTAGTGTATCGAAAGATTATAGAACCATTATATGGAATGGTAGACGCTGACTGGGGCACATGTACTTTTGCACATGAGTTGCATTCAAGACAAGAAGATTGAACTTGCGAATGTGGGAACAGAGGACAATGAAGCCGACATCGTCACAAAAGGTTTACCAGGACCTCGGCTTACTATATACGCCGTTGTCTTGGGCTATTAGAGTAATGGGCTCACGTCAGATGATGAACACCTGGATGCTCTGCGAGGAGGAGTGTGAGAAAGCAATCGCAGCAGCTTCCTTGATTTTATAGTTCATAGAGCTGCGCATAGATTATTATATATATACTAGAAGCTGCGGTCTAGAAATCTAGATTACCTATGATTTGTCAACAAAGATGTTGCGTAGTGAAAAGTCAAAGTAAATATAATTTATTTTATTCTATTGATGTTACGAGTTTACTATGTCTTCAACCCTCACATAATTATCATTCCCTAAAATAATATTGTAAAGTGTTAACATTACAAAACGAAGATTATTTTAATTGCTAATGAATACACTGGTGGTATTGTGCTAACAAAATGCTTTCTAAGATTAAGAATATAGGATCTCCTTTATATTTAGTTATTAAAAATGTATCTCGTACTCTTTCCATATCAGCTGTTCCAAACACTAAGGTAGGTATTTATGTATACCTTTGTCGGTTTTTAAGCAGAGCCGTCTTTAAACTACCTATTTGTGGCCCTGGGCACATTAGGATAATAGGGCCCCTATGGCCTTGAAAAAGCACTATTTTGTTGGAATCGACAAAGAAAGTAAGTAAACAAGGTTCTACAATTTATTTGTATTTATTTACTGACTGTAAAGGCAATCTATACATATTACTTGTCCCGGCTGACTGACTGATTCATCAACGCAGAGCCTCAGACTAAATGTATATCTTTTAGTATAAGCGCAGAGCTTAGATGCTTTTTATGATGTAAGTAGTGAATACTAAGTAAGGATATTCAGAAATATCGCTCCAGATTTGACAAAATAAGGGTTGAACGTTTGTATTGAGATCCGTCATTTTCAAAGTCAGAAGCACGAAATTTCATACACCTGCTTCTGGTAAGAAATAAATAAATATATAATCAGCATTTTTTCAAATTTTACCCCTGAGTGAAATATGGGTTTGGTATTGGTATTTTTGAAGGTAGAAACTCGAAATTGCAGATAGTTGCTTTAGTGGTTAGAATTAAATGAACCAGTGTACCTGTTTTTTTTTAATTTCACACCTAGGCCTAGGGGGTAAACAAGGGATGAGCGGTTGTATGGTAGTACGTTATATGGAAAGTGCTTAACTTTTGAAGTGAAATTGTATTCATACAGTCATATAACATACCTAGTAGATATTTAAATTAATCTATAAGTACATACCTACCTACTAATATTGGCTAGCCTGATTTTCGAGCGAGAGTAGAGTAACTTCACACAAGTAAAAACTAATAAGCAACTAAGTATTGTTGTCAGTCAATATCATTTGATTTTTTCAAAACCAATATGTTTTTCGGTAATTGATATCGGGTGATCTTGCTGGAACCAAAGGGTCGATCGCGATCGCCGGGCCCTGGGCACGTGCCCAGAGTGCCCAGTGGGAAAGAGGGGCCTGTTCTTATGTAAAAAAAATCGATTTCATATCCCCTCGGATGGCTGCGGGGATTTCCGCACGAAAAAAAAAAACGGTAACATAAATATGAATATAATAATTATTCTCGTGTATGAAATGTTTCATGTAATCGAAATCGCTCAATCACTCACGTCGTTGGGGTCATTCACACCTTGTGGGAGTAATTATAAACAAAACATTCATACCTATATATCGCGGTAGGTACAACAAGTACCTATACTAACTGAACTTGATCTCTAAAAATGTTTCAGGAAAAGAGGATAAAAGTGAAAGACTATGAAATTAACTATATAAAAGTTGGTAATCAAATGGACCTCACAGTGTTCTATTCCTCCCTGGTGCATTAGGCACCTTTTGGACGGAAGGTAAACCACAAATTGAAGGGTTCAATAAAGAGTTTACTTTAGTAGCATGGGACCCTCCAGGGTATGGCAAAAGCAGACCGCCAGAAAAAGAGTTTACAACAGATTTTCATCAAAAAGATGCTGACATTGCTCAAGAATTTATGAAGGTGTGTTTTTCTTATAAACTTGTTATGTAAATATAATGCATTTATTGTCCTCCAGATAAGGTCACTGTTTTGTTTATACTCATTATATTTTGTAACTGGGTGTATGTTAGCTATGTTAGCCTCCAATCTTTGGGTCTTTAGGTTTTGGTCCCAACCCAATCTCATAGCTAATACACCTACTGATCAACAAGGACGAGGCTCTAGCGCAGGCTTTAGTCTCGGGCTAAGTAGCAGTTGCACACATAAAAGCCAAAATAAACCAAATCAAGGGAGTAAGAGACCAAACCCGGCCTCAAAGTGCATGCTTTTGATGCAACCAGGACTGTAATGTTTATCTTATAGCTTGTTTTCACAGACACTAGGGATCCATAAATACTCTTTGATGGGATTTAGTGATGGTGGAGTAACTGCTTTAATTCAAGCGGCTAAATATCCTGATGCCATTAACAAATTGGTGGTATGGGGTGCTAATGCACTTATACTACCCGAAGAAGTGGAAATGTTAAACAGTAAGGGATTTAATTGATTTCATGATTATGATTATATGATTAATAAACTCTTCGTTTTTTTTGTAACAGTTAGATAACTCAGTTAACATTACTACAAGACATTAGAAAATACTCTACTAATGTAGAGACAGAAATATCTTTCATTTTTTAAAAATAATATTAATAACCAAAGTTATTGTACTAGTACCCCAGCAGCTAAGCTAAATTGCTTGTTATGAGTGGTTTCACGTCAATAGTGTAAATGCCAGGATTTGAACCTGGTTCGTAAGGCTGACTCCTAAACCACTAAGCTACTATGTTTCTTTTTTATAGAAATTAAGGATATTAATACGTGGTCGAAGAGATTAAGAGATCCATTAATTGAGGTCTATGGAGAGCAATTATTTGCCAGATTCTGGGCAAGTCGGGTTGAAACAATGGAAGCTATGTACAAAGAAAAAAAGGGAAATTTTTGTTCGGAGTTGCTGAAGGATATTAAATGCCCCACTTTTATTCTATATGGACAGAAAGATCCACTAGTGAACAGTGTGCATGTGTCTCACCTGCACACAAATATTGATGGTTCCAGGTAACAGAAAGCTTAATTTATTTAGTCTAAGGCCTACGCTACAAGTGCTTGATGGTAATACTGTTGCGGATCTTCCGCCTAGGAAAACCAATAGTGTAGTGTAGGCCTCACTTTTTAGGGTTCCGTAGCCAAATGGCAAAAAAACGGAACCCTTATAGATTCGTCATGTCTGTCTGTCTGTCCGTCCGTCACAGCCAGTTTATTCCTAATCTATGAGAACTATGTTGCTGAAACTAGGTCAGTAGATGTATTCTGTAAACCGCATTAAGTTTTTCACACAAAAATAGAAAAAAAAAACAATAAATTTTGGGGGTTCCCCATACTTATAGTCGGAATTATAATTCGATTCCAGATTTGACAATTTCAGTGTTGCAACTATATGACAAATACTAAATAGTGACGTTGCGAAATTATTCGATACGGAAATGGAATATTTCCGGATCGATTCCTCTCGTTTATAGTTAGTACAACAACTACAACTACTACTTTAATAGAAACTAAGTATATCAGGAAATTAAATATTTCTGAACGGATAATTTAGTTATGACGATTAATTTTATTAAGGATCTGAGAGTTTTCTTTAATAATTGTGTGTGAAATAAATAAAAAAATGTGATCATGAAGGAACATGAGGAATAAAACAAATAGATGTATTATGGTAATATTTTATTTTAAAAATCGTCGCCGTCATCGCTATCGCTATCGCTGTCACTTTCTGTAACATTTATTATAAATGTGTCTGTGATATTGTCAATTAACATATCTAGCCTACTCATATTTTCCTCTTCTTCCACAACATGGGATACGCATTTAGACCATTCGGTAGCCTTAATTTTTTGAATGCCTTCCTCAAATAAATATCTCACGTCTGTCAATTTGAAGGTTTTATTATTTTGACCTACATGCCCCTTTACCTGCGCCCATATCAATTCGATAGGGTTCAGCTCGCAATGGTAGTAATAATCGCAGTCTTAAAACCGTGATCCCATGTTGTGCTGCCCTTTCACCTAAAGCGTACTTATCAAAACACTCGTTATGTGGAATAAAGCGTAGCTTTAACCATATCTGGTTCGTAATGAATATTTTTATTTAAAAGCCAGTCTTGAATGGCAGCTTTTTTCCAGCTCATTTACAAGATATTCGTGCAGTCAGACTGGGAGAATGAAGCCGAATAACAAGATAAACAAAATGGCGATAGCTGCACGAGCGCGCACGGGTTGCCAATACAGTAAACTATCTGGGCTCTTTTAGTATAAGTTTTATTTTTAACATAAAAAAAACAAAAATATTACCTTTTAATAAAGTGCAGCAGCGGTTACTAATTAATAAATAATTATTATGAATAATTATGTATTTATTTAAATAAAAATCAATAATTTAGTCTTTAATTGGCACACCAATTGCAATATTATGATTACATAAACATAAATCGCGATTGTTTATCGATTTTTGTGTTCATCACTACACTATTATATGTGGTATCATTATTTTACAAAATGACAGTAGCTAATGTCAAATGTGGAATCGAATTATAATTCCGACTATAGAACTGAAACTAAAAAAAATTTTTCATCAAACCCATGCGTATGGATAGGTCTTCAAAAATGATATTGAAGTTTCTAATATAATTTTTTTCTAAACTGAATAGTTTGTGCAAGAGACACAAGTACAAGTGGTAAAATGTGCCCCCCCCCCCCCCCCAGTAACTTCTAAAATAAGAGAATGATAAAACTAAAAAATATATATGACGTACCATGTAAACTTCCATCGAAAATTGGTTTGAACGAGATCTAGTAAGCAGTTTTTTTTAATACGTCACAAATCGTAAACTGCAATTTACCTTTAATTGAATCAACTCAAATATAAAAAAAATTACTTGCTGCTACGGAACCCTTCATGGGGCAGTCTGTTGTTGTGCGATGTTATTACAAAAAATTTTCATTTTTGTACTTAGTACAAAAATAAAATTTCTGTAATTATTTATGATTTCTATTGAGGGCCTTGGAACCTCTCGCCCAGACCTACTAGACTTTTGCGCTTGCTCCAAGGTACTAACCATCTGTGGATTTGACAGCAAGAAACTTACTGAGCTGATAATATCTGAAAACAGGCCCTGGGGAGTTCCATCCTAGGGTATACCCAGGGTACCGGTAATAGGTACCCGTAATGTAACACCGTATGGTTTTAGTGAGTTCGATGCCGACACAGCCACTTCACCGCCCCAGGTTTATGGGAACTTTATTTTATTTTACAGGATACATTTATACCCAGAAGGTAAACACCACATCCACTTGAGTTACGCTGAAGATTTTAACAAACGTGTAGAAGATTTTTTACTACTGCCCTAGTTGTTACTGGGCTGCAGTGCTATTCTCTAAGGACCACAGCCTTGCGCGCAGCGCTGCGCTCGTCGAAGAGCTCGCAAAATGCTGCTTTGGATTTATATTTTATTTTATTTTAATTTTGATTTTAATTTATGATTTAGATTTAGATTTTTGATTGATGATGAAATCTAAATCTAAATCTAAATCTAAATCTAAATCTAAATCTAAATCTAAATCATAAATTAAAATCAAAATTAAAATAAAATAAAATATAAATCCAAAGCAGCATTTTGCGAGCTCGTCGACGAGCGCAGCGCTGCGCGCAAGGCTGTGGTCCTTAGAGAATAGCACTGCTGATGAGTTAGTGTAATGTGGGTTCGATTCCTAAATTCCCGATTCACAAATAAGTCGTTACTTCCGCATTTGTAGTTCCAAGATAACTTTAAAAAACAACGGTGGCTTTCTTCTGTCACCTGAGAGGTGAAGCCGCCCCAGAACATACGGCTCAACTCACAATGGTGCAAAGTCCAAGCGTCGCGACGCGTCATGTTTTTTGCGTGCAGCATATTCATTTCTATTTTTGCATTGCTAAGGTTCAAATTTGCGACATCCCAAAATTCAATCAGCAACCGAATGGAATCACGAAACCGCTCGACTTTAATCAAGCGGGTTTTGGTTAAAGTCGAGCTGTTTTGCGCGTTGCCGTACATTAATCACGCACAGTGACGCGTCAGACGAAAACCACACCGAACTGCGACGAGACGAATGCGCGACAATGAATGAAGACAAAACTGCGAGCATCATCGAACTTCGCCACGCGTTGTACTTAGTTGAAAAACAGCTGGCGATACGACGACGCTTCTACTCTGCGCCAGTGTGGGTTGAGCATACTTGTAATGAATACATTAAATGGTCATTGTAAATAAGTTAGTTATTTTGTAAGACCGTCTGAGGTAATAACATGTATTTGCAACATTTGAATTTTCTTTATTAGTGGAAAATATCTCTAAGAAGTTATTTACCGTATTTTAATGAACCTTGGTACATTTTTGTAGGCAGTTGCAGCATGTGTTTTCTCAATTTAATTTATGTATCTACTTCATCATGTCAGCCAAACGACGCCCACTGCTGGGCATAGGCCTACCCCAAGGATCTCCACAACGATCGGTCCTGCGCTGCCCACATCCAGCGGCTTCCCGCGACCTTGGCTAGATCGTCGTTCCACCTTGTAGGGGGCCTGCCCACGGAACGTCGTCTGGTACGCGGTCGCCATTCGAGAACCTTTCCGCCCCAGCGGTCATCGGTTCTCCGCGTTATGTGTCCCGCCCACTGCCACTTCAACGATGCAATCCTTCGAGCGATGTCGGTTGTTTTAGTTCTCCTGCGGATCTCATTGTTTCTGATTCGAACGCGCAGGGAAATACCGTGCATCGCTCTCTCCATTGCCCGCTGGGTGACCTTGAGCCTTCTTATGAGACCCATAGTAAAGGACTACGTCTCGCTTCCATATGTCATAACTGGCAACACACACTGGTCAAAGACTTTCGTCTTGAGACATTGAGGTATTTCGGACGCGAATATATGCCGGAGCTTCCCGAATGCTGCCCATCCGAGCTGGATTCGACGAGAGATCTCTTTCTCGAAGTTGGACTTACCTAACTGGATCGTGTGTCCTAGGTAAACATAGTGGTCAACAACTTCGAGTGTAATGTTCCCAACATTAACTGGAGCAGGTGCAACATGGGCATTGGACATGATTTTCGTCTTATCCATGTTCATCCTAAGACCCACTCTTTGAGAAGCATTACTAAGATCTTCGAGGATTGTGTTCAAGTCTCAGCCATAAGAACTACATCATCGGCAAACCGTAGGTGTGTTAGGAACTTGTCATTGATGTTGATGCCACATCCTTTCCAGTCCAGAAGCTTAAAAATATCCTCCAACGCAGCTGTGAATAGTTTCGGAGAGATGACGTCTCCCTGTCTCACACCTCGCTGTAGTTCGATAGGATTAGAGCTCTGGTTCTGTAATCGGACTGACATGGTGGCGTTTTGGTATAAGTACCTCAGCACCTCGATGTACCTGTAGTCTATTTGGCACCTCTGGAGAAACTGCAACACCGCCCAGGTCTCAATCGAATCGAAGGCTTTCTCATAGTCCACGAACGCCAAGCAAAGTGGCAAGTTGTACTCTTCAGTCTTCTGTATAACTTGCCGCAGCGTATGAATGTGGTCTATGGTACTATAGCCTTTCCGTAACCCGGCTTGTTCGGGTGGTTGGAAGTCCTCAAACCTGCGAGCGAGACGATTCGTAATGACTCTTAACTATAAAACAACTTACAGATATGGCTCAGAAGCGAGATGGGTTTGTAGTTTTTCAAGAGAGTCTTATCAGCCTTCTTGAAAAACAGCATCACATCGCTTCTGCCCCATGCCTTTGGCGTTTTGCCCTCGAGGATGACTGAGTTGAAAAGCTTCTGGAGGACCTTAAGTATCGGCTTTCCACCCGCTCTCAGAAGCTCTGTTGTAATTCCGTCATCGCCCGCCGCCTTGTTGTTTTTAAGCTGCTTGAGAGCCATTCTAATCTCGTACAGGCTGACGTCCGGGATATCTTCTGTATAGTGTCGGGTAAGCTTGGCTCTAGGGTCTGTAGTCTTGCTTACAACAGGTGTTTGCGTGGAATGTAGCTGTCCATAGAAACTCTCAATCTCCTTCAGGATTTCAGGTGTTGACGAAATGATGCTACCTTCCTTAGTTTTCAGCCTCGTCAATTGACTTTGCCCGATAGACAGATTTCTCGCGAACACTTTAGAGCATTTATTCCGCTCAATGGCCTCTTTAATACTGCCGATAACGAAGGACATCCGCTGAGTTCTGTAGCTTCGAATAACTGCCACAAGTGCAACATGTATTGATAATATTTTCACGGACATTAAACCTATTAACAAATGTATTGTGGATGCTGTACACTCGGATCATCGTGGCCAATTTATAAAATGCTACAGAAATTATTATGAAGTAAGAAGAAAAGAAATTAAATTTGTACCGATAAACCAATATCGTTTAGATGCTTTCAAGGAAAATATAGTGAATAAACTACCTGATTTGCCCTTGTACACTAGTGTAGATAAGTCTTATGTAGAGTTAATTAACCTGATCAATACTGAGTTTGGGAGAATTTTTACGCCAAAAACATTATCGATTGGCAGCCGTCCTGTTTTCAGTGACTGGGCAACACCAGGGATTTATAATAGCAGGAGGAGATTGTATGAATTATATTCTGAAAAATCATACAATTTCAACCCTGATTTTCAGAATTATGTCAAAAACTATTCTAAAATATTTAAGCGAGCCTGTTCCTTTGCTAAATCAAACTTTATAAAAAACAAAATATCAAATTCTGTTAATAAAATTAAGACTACCTGGAACATTATAAATTCCGAATGTGGTAAATCTCCAGCAGTTGTAAGAGATTACCATTTAAAAATAGACGGTCGCCATGTCACGGAGGATCTGGAAGTTGCGACAGAGTTTGAACACTTTTTTTCAAATATACCTGAAACCACTACCCGAACTCTTCAGTCGTCTTCCACTTCCGCTGAGTCATTGCTTATGGAATCAATTACAAAATGTGAGGACGCTTTCAGATTCTCAGTTGTTGATAGCAAGGACATCACAAAAGCGTTTAAATCCATTGATATTAAAAAGACCGCGGACCTATGGGGATTATCAGTCAAAACTGTTTCATGCATCATTGATGTCATTGCTCCCCATCTAGCAACTGTGTTTAATGACTGCGTCAGTAGCGGTATATTTCCTGATTTAATGAAACATAGTAAAGTCATACCTTTGTTCAAGGCAGGCAGCGCCTCAGATCCCTCGAATTTCAGACCCATCTCTGTTTTGCCAACCTTGAGTAAAGTATTTGAGAAAATAATTCTAGACCAAATGCTAACCCATTTTAATAAATATAAGTTATTTCATGATAAGCAGTTTGGGTTTACTAAAGGACGATCAACGACGGATGCTGGTATAGAGTTATTGAAATGTATTTACGAGGCCTGGGAGGATAAGCAGGATGCATTAGGTGTTTTCTGCGATCTATCCAGAGCCTTCGATTGCGTCCACCATGATACATTGGTCAGGAAATTAGATTATTACGGAATAAGGAACAAGGCTCTCGACCTTTTGACTTCGTATTTAAACAATAGAATTCAGAGGGTCGATGTGAACGGTACACGTTCGGTTGGATCTTTGGTTTCGATGGGCGTTCCACAGGTTCGATACTTGGACCATTTTTATTTTTAATTTATATAAATGACCTCCCTTACTACGTAAGGGATAAAAATAGTATTGTTTTGTTTGCTGATGATACTTCCTTAATATTTAAAATCAAAAGACAATTAGATAATTATGACGAAGTGAACAACGCAATCTCACGAGTAGTTCATTGGTTTAATATAAATAATCTTTGCCTTAATGAAAAAAAAAACCAAATGTATTAAATTCACCTTACCTAATGTTACACAGGTGGAAACCAATGTACAACTTAATGGACAGTTGTTGAGCCTTGTGGAATCAACCGTGTTCTTAGGTTTAAGTATCGGTGCTAAATTACAGTGGGGATCACATATTGAAAAAATAGCTAGTAGGTTAAGTTCTGCTTCCTACGCTGTGAAAAAGATTAGGACTTTAACAGACATGGATACTCTTAGAAAAGTAAATAATTACATATTTGTGGACCAAATATAAAGTCGATCTTTATTCAGCACAAGGGAAAACAAGACAATCAGTATATAAAAGTCACATACCAATTCAAACTTAAAACTAGTTTGTCAACCGGACAGGATTACAGTATGAAGGTTTTTACTTATATCTATACTAAATAATAAAACCTCCAACACGCCCTCTTAATCTTGGACGAGTTCCAGCATGTCCAGAACAAATGACTTATGCTTACAATACAGCAATGCCTTCGTGAGCACGTCAGCTGTCATTTGCTCGGTAGGCATATAAGTCAGCTCAATGACATTATTCACAGCTTCACGAATATAATGAAACCTAATGTCCACATGTTTAGACCGTTTGTGAAACACTGGATTAGTGGCAAGCTTTGCCGCAGACTGGTTATCACTATATAGAGTTACAGTGTTACTACGACCTGTTAACTCAGCAAGAATCGCACGGACGTACACTGCCTCTTTCGCTGCTTCAGATAAAGCTATATACTCCGCCTCGGTGGACGAAAGTGCGATACAAGATTGTTTGTAACAACCCCATGAAATTACGTTTCTATCTAACTTAAAAACGTACCCCGTGTATGATTTACGGTCTGCACCATTAGCCCAATCAGCATCAGTAAAACCATTCACACGAAATTTTTCATACTCATTACTCTTCCTGTACACAAGACCTAAATTTATTGTACCTTTTAAGTAACGCAATACACGCTTGGCCGCAGCAAAATAATCCGCCGTGTAACGTGTATTATACTGACTTAGAAAAGTTACAGAAAATGAAATGTCAGGTCTAGTGGTCACAGCTAAGTACATAAGAGAACCTACCAGTTCTTGATACGGTAACCTACTGTCATGAGTAGCGCTATCAGAAAACTTCAGACTTACTTCTAAGGGCGTTTTAGCAACTTTACAGTCATTCATACCGAAACTTTCGAGCAACTTTTCGATATAATTTTTCTGACTTAGTTTCAATTCACTACGAGTACGATCTACTTTAATTCCCAGCATGTGTCTAACTTCGCCTAAGTCTTTAATAGTAAAGTGAGACTTTAGTAATGTTTTCAGCTTATCAGCAAGCTTGTCACAATTATAGAAAACGAAAACATCGTCAACGTAAAGTGCGATGATAATGGTTTGCTTACCCACTCGATGATTAAAGATGCAGTTCTCATGCTTACTCTGTATGAACTTCTCTGCGAGTAAAACTTCTTTTACCTTTTCGTACCAAGCACGAGACGCCTGCTTTAATCCATACACGGCTTTCTTTAGTCTCTAGACTTTATGTTCATTACCTTCTTTTAAAATCCATCTGGCTGTGACATATAAATCTCCTCACTCAAATTACCATTCAGAAATGCAGTTTTTACGTCAAGGTGATCAATCTTCAGATCTAACTCGACCGCAAGAGACAGAAGCATTCTTAAAGAACTATGTCTCACAACTGGAGAATACGTATCCATATAGTCAATTCCAAACTTTTGGGTAAATCCTTTAGCAACCAATCGCGCTCTATAACACGCTATTTTTCCAATAGCGTCGCGTTTGATTTTAAATATCCACCGATTCTTGACAATATTTTTATTCACTGGCCTATCAACAAGTTCCCAAGCCTCATGCTTATTAAATGAATCAATCTCATCTTGCATGGCTTGCCGCCACAGTTTGCTATCGCTCGATTGTAAAGCCTCCTTGACGGTTGTCGGCTCAGTCAACTCAGTTGTAACGGTTTAAAGTTTTTATGATGGTTTTTTAAAAGAAGTTTAGGTGACTTATGCACTGTGAAAATTAATTAAATAATGAATGTAATTGGTACAACTACCGGCTAGGGCGAGCAGAGATAAATAAAAAAGGTTGATTACAATATATTAAGATTATAATCGGTAAGAGAACGTTACATAAATTTATATAAGGTAATTGAGTAAATGAACCTCAGGGAATGGATTCGTAATAAATATTCTGCCGTGGCGTTGTTCGGTCCGTTGTGCAAAGATGGTAGTATGCACTTAGCTAGTGGACACGTGGCTTGTGGTGTTGCCGGCGTGCCAGGGTCTCCGCTGGTGTGCCTCGCTACCGCTATGATGGTGCGAAGACCCTGGAAATAGAAAAAGTGCGGGTCAGTTTGTCACTAGGTCACAATTACGTCCAAGTGACCCGCTAAAATAGCAGGTGAAGAGAATCTCCCAGCGGCAATGCAGCGTAGCTAGAAGCTATACAAAAAGAATATAATAGGCAGCACAAGCTGGTGCCGCGACCTCTGACCGTAGGGGTCATCGGCCTCGTGGCACTAATTAGGTAGGCTGAAATAGCACACAGAATAAAATAAAATATATTAAGCCATGCATTTTAGCAGGCAATAAGCTGCACCGCTGGAAGGTCTTCACCTGTAGAAAGAAGTAGGAAATGTTGATCTCAAAACTTACCCGGAGCCGACAACAGTTGGCCACGGGGTCAAAGTGACCTTGCTCGACGAAGGTTACCAAGGAAAGGAACGATTTAAGAGCCGTCAGTTGATAACTGGGCTAGTGCTGTCCAATCTCGCTTGCACAACCATAGATAAATAGTGATAAGTTAAAGAACATACTAAAATATCGATTAATTTTATTGCTATAATTTTAATTGATTTATAAAAAATCCACAACGTAACACAGTTTCGAGTGCAGACATTGTCTTCGGTAATCTCGGTCGTAAATTATAGGCTGGCGCATCACCATGTAGCTGCTGCGGTACATCACCTTCATCAGTAGAAGAGCTCGGCATCTGCTCATCTGTTTCGAACCAAATTTCAGGCGCTACCGGCCTCCGCCTCAACCTGAATCACTGAAGTTGATGGCATTGGCACCTCCGCCTCAAGCTCAACCTCAGGCTGATCTCCTGCATGATGCTCATCCGTTATTTCTTCATCACCAGAAGTAGGAAAGAATATTTCCACATCCCGTTTGCTGGTGACACCTGGGAAAATTGTTTCATTAAAAACAACATCTCGACTACGAAAA
Organism: Cybosia mesomella; assembly: GCA_946251805.1. NCBI lineage: Eukaryota > Metazoa > Arthropoda > Insecta > Lepidoptera > Erebidae > Cybosia > Cybosia mesomella. The sequence continues at coordinate 27,525,459 of OX276400.1, read as the reverse complement.
ACTACTTTTTTCGTCAAATCATAAAGCCTATATCCATTACTTTCATATCCAAGAAAGATACAACGCTTGCTTTTTGGTTCAAGCTTATTCCGCTTCACTTTATCAATGTGAGCATAAGCTTCGCAGCCAAACACACGTAAGTGTTTCAGGCTAACCTTCTTACCTGTCCAAGCCTCTTCGGGTGTTTTCCCCGAAAGCCTTTTTGAAGGTGACACGTTCATTAAGTATACTGCTGTACTAGCAGCCTCTGCCCAAAATGTGTGTTTTAGGTTTGACATGTACAACAGGCATCTAACTTTTTCAAGGAGAGTCCTATTAAGTTTTTCAGAAGCGCCATTCTGCTGTGGACTGTAAGGCACGGTTAGTTGATGAACAATCCCCTTACCTTTTAAAAAGTTTTCAAGCTCTCTGTTGACATATTCCGTTCCGTTGTCAGACCTCAGGGCTTTAACTTTATCACCAGTTTGTTTTTCAACTAAATTTACAAAGGTTTTCGTGTATTGACTCACCTCGCTTTTACGCTTCAGGAAATATACAAACACCTTCCTCGTATGATCATCCAAGAACGTCAGGATGTACCTTTTGCCTCCAAGTGAATTCAGCGGCAATGGTCCGCACAAATCGGTGTGAATCAAGTCCAACCGATTCGTAGCCACAGACTTCTCAGGATTACTGACAAAAGGAAAACGCGCCTGCTTCCCTTTCATACAAACTTCACAAGTGACGTCTTTACAAGGGTCGTCCTGAAAACTAATATCATTAGCAAGTCCCTGCCTCAAAAGCTTCATATTGTTGCCATTTAAATGACCAAGCCGCTGATGCCAAGTTACAGTGCTAACAGTTACATTTGCCCTTAGACTGCAAGTCTGAAGTTTGTACGTACCTCCTATATCATTTGCCTTAATAAATACATCACTCAACATAGAAATTGTACAACCATTAGTATCAAAAATTACAGAGCTGCCGTTCTTTACCAACTTAGAAACAGATATGAGATTTACAGACAACTTAGGTACATACAGTACATCAGTTAATATCGTGTTACCCGACAACTTAACTTTCCCTATACCTGTACACTGCAATTTATCTCCACTAGCAATAGTAACGTAACCACCATGCGATTTAAAATCTACCATCAAATCGCGCCTGCTAGTCATGTGGTTTGTTGCTCCCGAGTCTATATACCACGAATATTCCGAGTCCGCTTCAGTACTATACGCCGACAAAACACAATTTCCTGAAGAAGCCATCTCGTTCCGACAGTCCTTCTTCAGATGTCCTTTTTGCCTGCATTTCCAGCACCATGGTTCTCTCTTTCGACCAGAATAATCCTTAAATTTTGACTCAACCTTGTGCTGTTGCCCTTTTCTCGTCCCAGAGTCACTCGAAGTAGAGCCTTTCCTTATCGAAGATAAGCACTCACTCGAATCTCCACGAGTAGTCCAACGTTGATCTTGCAATAGTTTAGATTTCACAATATCGACTGTTATGGTAGCTCCCGAATGCTCTAGGGCCATTATCATCGGCTCATACATGGTCGGCAAACCTTTTAGCATTATTGCTCCCAGAAACTCATCATCTACAGGCTTATTCATGCCGGCCAACTTCTGCGCTAATGATAAGACTTCATTTATATAGCTTTCCATACTGTTGAAGTTTTCAAGTTTGAGAGAGCATAAATTCTGGAGTATTCTCACTCTTGAACCAAGACCTTTGTCATCATAAGCCTTTTCCAGTGCATCCCAGGCTTCTTTTGCCGTTTCCGCCGATATTAAATGAGAAAAACACGACCTCTCAACACTCAAACAAATCTTAGACTTTGCTTTTTCATCACATCGTTTTCTCACTTCAGCCTTTGTCTGGTCATCCTTACCGTAACCGCTTATGCAGATCCATAAATCGTCATGAATCAAAGCGTTTTTCATCACAAATTTCTACTCGACGTAATTTTCACGTCCGCGTAGTTTTTCGTGAGAAAAATTTTGGTAATTACTTTGCGACATGTTTAACTGTTCGTCCTGAGCACATAACCTCTTAGAAAAGTAAATAATTACATATTTGTGGACCAAATATAAATGCTCTATTTAGGGATCAAAATAATTTTGGGATGAAACTTAAGAAACCATCGGAGCTCTATAAACATCTTAGAGTTACCAAAGCCCACATCTTAGGAAAATCCCAAGATGTCACAATCAGGGCACTCCCGAAAGATAATAACGCGTCCGAGCTTGAATCTAGACTTCTATTCCATAAACGATTTATGATAGGGGCCCAGTCAAACAGAGTGGGGTTGGGAGTACGAGAGCCAGAAAGGGACCAGGATATACTTAAGTCCTTTCTAAGACAAGACGAAAATGATAAATATCGAGTGCACGCGATGAATTTGGAAATCCAAAATGAATGGTTGACAATGGGAGAGTTCTGCATACCGATGGCCTTAAAGTGGCGCACCTTGATCTATGACTGGTCGCCGGCCCTGTTAAAATTTTATCTTAACGCCTTTCAGATGACCCTCCCAGACCAGAGTAATCTGGTAAGGTGGGGGAAGGCCACAGAAAAACAATGTTATACTTGTGGTGAGGCAATAGGGACGGCTAGACACATATTAGTAGGATGTAGGGTGCTTCTCGATAGAGGCCATTACTCACGCCGCCACGATAAGGTGCTTATCATCATACGTGAAGCAATGAGTCTGGCAGTAGCTAGAGCCCAAAAAGGATTGACTACTAACAGACGTCATATCAACTTTGTGTCTGAAGGTTCATCCATAACACCCAGGAACAAACCTTATTCAATCTTAGATACTGCCCCAGATTGGACTCTCCTAATCGACACGTATGAAAAGCACTACAAAATTCCGGAGGATGTTGGGGTTTCGTCATCTAGACCTGACATATTCCTATATTCTAAGAGGTTAAAACATGTGGTTCTTGTGGAACTTACTGTACCGTGGGAAACAAATATACCGAAGAACCACACAATAAAGAAAAATAAATACTATGATCTCACAAACGAATTAATCAAAAACGGTTACGTGGTTAATTTGTATGCAGTGGAAGTGGGAGCGAGAGGTATACCAGCAAAATCTCTCTATAACCTACTTAAAGATCTAGGCCTATCGAGAGCTACAATAAGCTCATTACTAGGACGAATGTCTAAAGCGGCACTAGTAGGTTCGTATCAAATTTGGTTAGGCAGGGAGGGGAACTTGGGTAGTGAAGGTGAGTGTTGATGTACATCAACAAAAGGGGCCCCTTCTAAACCTACACTTGGGTCGCAAGTCCCAGGCACTGTCCCGAGTTCCCAACTCAGCAACGCGATGGACCCGGCACCCGCACGGAGAATCCATGGATTGCTAAGATTACGGTCTCGATCTTTATTCAGCACAAGGGAAAACAAGACAATCAGTATATAAAAGTCACATACCAATTCAAACTTAAAACTAGTTTGTCAACCGGCCAGGATTACAGTATGAAGGTTTTTACTTATATCTATACTAAATAATAAAACCTCCAACAGATACCGCTAGAATAGTTTATTTCAGTTATTTCCATAGTATTATGAGCTACGGCATTCTCCTTTGGGGTAATGCCGCAGATTTAAATACAATCTTTGTACTGCAAAAGCGGGCGGTGCGGGCAATTTATAAGTTGGGCCCAAGAGTCTCCCTCCGAGAAAAGTTCAAAGAAATAAACATTCTAACTGTAGTTTCCCAATATATTTTTGAAAATCTTTTGTATGTTAGAAGAAACATTTCCAATTTTTTAAGGCTTTGTGATATAAATAACGTAAATACTAGACATAAAAACAATCTTGTGGTTTGTAATAGTCGACTCCACAAGATTAGTAATTCCTTTCAGGGTAACTGTATACGCTTCTACAACAAGCTTCCTAGTGAAATGAAGAATCTACCTCTTCATAAATTTAAAAGCCAAATTAAAAGTAAACTCTCCCAAAAAGGCTACTATAAAATTCAAGACTATTTAGACGACAAACAAGCTTGGATATGAACTGTTTGCTCTCTCTCTATGCTACTCAAATGAAATATTGTACTTAGGTTAAGTAAATATGTTTGTAAATAGACCAAAAAAAAAACAGCCCGCTGAGTTTCTTGCCGGAGTCTTCTCAGGACAGGGCCGCGTTTCGAACCGGTGGTCCATTTGCCAAACATTAGATTATTTATTTTTTTATGACGTTTTGTAAGTGCCGTATTAATGGTCTATGCAGAATAAATGGTTTTTGACTGTTGACTTTCATTTCGTGTCTCTGATCCATGAGTAGGAGAGTCTGGCTGGAGACTTTCTTTAATTTGGGACGGCGGGTTTTATAGTGCTTAGACCCAACCGTGCGGACAGTATCCACCACCATGTTGTATAGATCGTCCACATCTATGCTGTTCTCAAGGGCTTCGAAGCGGTTTTGGAGCTCGAGCTGAAAGCACTCGGGGTTTTGGATTTGAACCGGTAATGGTCGGAGCGTGGATTTTATCAGTCGCGATCTTTCAAGCTTGACGTTGATATTCAATGTGCCTCTGACCATGCGGTGATCACTTCCTGTCTTAACAGCGTTGATCACACTGACATCATTGAACGTTTTTGACTTTACCGTCCGGACTAATCCAAGTCCATTTGAGGCTTACGGGCTTCTTAAAGAAGGAGTTCATCATGTAGAGGTTCTCCCTCTCCATGAAGTCTGCCAGCATCTGGACCCTTTCGTTCCGTTGCCCAAATCCAAATTGCCCCACTCTCAACTCATCACCGCAACGTTGCCCCAACTTTGCATTGAAATCGCCTATCACAACCGTGTAGTGGGTTTTATGGCTATGCATGGCTTTAGAGATCTCCTCATACATAGCCTCCACTTCGACAATGTTGTGTGTCGAGGTCGGAGCGTAAACCTGGATGACATTCAGCGAATATCGTTTTGATATTCTTAGTATCAGGTACGATGGTAACCACGTTGTTAACGAGGGATTTGTGGACGATGAACCCGACACCACCTAGGGACTGTTGGTCACCCTCCCGGTGGTATAATAAGTTACCGGATTGCAGGATTATCGAGTCCTCACCCTCTCTTCGGACTTCAGATAATCCAATGACATCCCAGTGTAACTTACTAACTGCCTCTTCCAACTCTACGATCTTCGCGTCGAGCTTCAGTGTGCGCGTGTTGTAGGTAGCCAGATCTAGTCGTCGGAGTTGGTAGCCGGATCTTACCCGGGGATTCTTAGCACCCCCTGCCCCGCCGTTACCATAGCCGCTACCGTAGCTAAGAATAGCGGGACTGCCGGGGACTGGGGCCAATTTATTGGGTGTGTAGCCATTTTGGGTTTGCCATAATCGCCACGCTTGGCAGGCGGGTTGGCGATCGCAGTATGGCCTGGTGTTTCAGGAGGCGCTGCTGCCCGTCTCCTGATGGCGATTTCCCTTAGTCGACTTTTACGACACCCACGGGAAGAGAGGGAGTAGTGCTATTCTTTTAATGTGCCGGCACTACACGGCAAATCGCGTATCTACTTATTAAAAGAAAAAGTCGAAATGCGGACCTCGGGTTCCAGCGTGGAAGCCTGGATATGCACTAGGAAGATGAAAATATGACTCAATTTTATATCTCACCACATGTTTTTATTGTTGCTACTATATTTTATTATTATAATAATACTAGCGACCCGCCCCGGCTTCGCACGGGTGCAATGGATGTTATTATACATATAAACCTTCCTCTTCAATCACTCTATCTATTAAAAAACCCGCATCAAAATCCGTTGCGTAGTTTTAAAGATTTAAGCATACATAGAGATATAGGGACAGAGAAAGTGACTTTGTTTTATACTATGTAATAATTTATGAAGCCTATTGAATTAGTAGAATAATAATAATTGAAATGAGGCTTGATCATTGATCGGCGATTTAATGAAAATTGGTTAACATGTCCGTTTTTTAGATTTGAGTAAACCTCAATCAATCCATTAAAGTACATATTCCACTAATTAAAGCGGCTTCAAGTATACAAGGTTGTTGAATAAAAAATATAACAAAATTCCCATATTTTATTTTCATTCACTTATAAGCATGATTCATTTCAGAATAAAACAATTTACATTCAATAACACATAATTTAAGGTTTGAAGTGACTCATATTTGGACGCAGTTAAACGAAAACGTTCCAACCCACAAGTCACATGAATGAAGTTTTTGTGAATTGAAATGTCATGTTCTATCAGGTTAACAACATCTTATACTGACACTATTTTTTTTTATATATCTTACGTTCCAATCCACAACTTTTTTCGATAAAGTACCTACATAAGTTAAAAATAAAACGTATTAATCCGCCTGAAACATTTATGATTAATTACTATTCATCAACCACGTTTTCTCATAATGTTTCAGTTATTCTGAAACGTTATAACAAATTAACATATTTTTATTTTGCATGGATATGATGTTCCAAGGTTTTTGGAATCTTATTGCAAATTTATCTAAACCACTCTGTCCTTAATAATAACGTTCTAATGCTCTTGGAACGTTTTTGCAAAATAAAAGAAGCGCTGTATTTTTAGCAACAATGTTTCAATGTTTTTGAAATGTTTTTGCAAATTAATATATTTGCTTTATTTTCTCGGTAAGAATGTTCCAATCTATTTGAAATATTTTAGAAAATTAATTATTTAGTAGGTAAATAATTCATAAAGTATATATTTTTTTACTATTCAAGAAACTTAAAAATATTCTAAATAAACCTACCTATCTACGAGTTTCTACGTTTAAAAAAAACCTAAAAAGATAAAAGCTTATTAACGTACCGGTCCCGTGTCGCGGTTATTTTCACTTTGCCTTTAATAATATTTAACCAAAAAATATATGTTTAATACATTATAAAAAAAATAGTTTATACAATATTATTACATATGTTTTAATTTCTTAAAGTTATTTATAATTTTATATATTTATAAAAAAATAGAAAAAAAAAACTTTTTAACAACCACGTTTTCCTTCCGAACTAACAAGAAGAAAATAAATTTCTCAATGGACAGTCCTATAAAATTGTATTGGACTTGAATAAATTCCAATACAATTAGGTACAGGTACATCCGTGGTTCCGGCTACCTCCACCCCATTGGAAGGGGGCTGGGAGGTGGCTGGAGCCAGTAAGAAGAGGCGGAAGGCCGCCAAAAAGACCGCCAAAAAGGCCAGGAGGGCCGCGGCCGCCGCGAAGGCAGCACCGGGGAAGCTCCGTGCCCCTCGAACAACGGCCGTCGTCGTCACTTTGACGGCGGAGGCAGCGTCGAGAGGCATGGGGTATGCCGAGGTGTTGGCCAGGGTAAAGGCCAACGTGGACCTCAAGGCCCTCGAGATCCCGGGCGTCCGGTGCAAGAGCACACGGACGGGAGCCCGGCTTCTTGAGGTCCCCGGCGCCGCCAGTGGCCCCAAAGCCGACGCCCTAGCGGCTCGGCTTAGGGAGTCATTGGATGCAGCCGACGTCCGGGTGTCCAGGCCCATTAAATGCGCAGAAGTGCGCATCACGGGCCTGGACGACTCCGTCACGGCTGAGGAACTTAGGCTCGCCGTGGCGGAGGCCGGGGACTGCTCCCCGGACACAGTGAAGGCCGGAGCTATACGCTTCGGCCGCGGTGGACAGGGGGCAGCAGTTGTCGGCTGCCCTATCGCGGCGGCCCAAAAGGTCGCAGACGGACGGAGCCTCCTGGTGGGAGGCTTCCTGAGGGCGCAGGCACGGCTCCTGCAGGCCCGACCGGCCAGGTGCTTCAGGTGCCTGTCGGTGGGCCATGTGGGGGTGCACTGCACGGCGGAGGTAACGGCGGGTGACCGCTGCTTCCGCTGTGGCCAGCCCGGTCATAAGGCCGGCTCGTGTAGCGCCCCGTTGCACTGTTTTAGATGTGCAGCGGGGGGCAAGCCGGCTGACCATAGGGTTGGCAGCAAGGCCTGCGCCGGAGGGGAGCCGAAGCCGGGAGGCCGGCCTTCCGCCTCCAGTTCACAGCGGGATGCGGAGATGGGGGTTCCATAATGGATCCTCAACTCCGCATCCTGCAGGTGAACGTTGGCCACGGTGCCCATGCTCAGGATCTTCTGCGCCAGAGCATGGCACAGTGGGCCATAAATGTCGCCGCTGTCGCCGACCCATACACCCACCGGTTCCTCGGGCCTACCTGGGAAACCGCGCTGGATGGGTCGGCGGCACTGGTGCACAACCCTGCCGCCGGCAGCCCCCCTCTTGCCGTCGTTGCAAGGGGACCCGGCTGCGTGGCGGCAGCGGTTGGCGACATAGCGGTCGTGGCCGCTTATATCACGCCGAACCGAGACCAAGCTGCATATGAGCAGTGGCTCCGTCAGCTGGCCGTCGTCGTAAATGCCTGCCAGCCCCGTCCGGTCCTTGTGCTCGGGGACTTCAACGCCTGGTCGTATGCCTGGGGTTCCCGACACGAAAGGGGCGCGACGGGGCATAGAGGCAGGGCACTGGTGGACTGGGCCGCACGACTCGGCCTAGTCCTCCTAAATCGGGGAGCCGTGGACACGTTCGTGACCTCGAGGGGTAGCTCCATCGTGGACTTATCGTTCGCGAGCCCCTCGTTGGCGCGACGTGTTCAGGGCTGGCGCGTCGTTTTGGGGGAGGACACTAGTTCGGATCACCGATACATTCGGTTTGACGTGTCCCCCCCTGCGAGCGACGCGCCGGCTGCACCGGCTCCACCCGAGCCACGTTGGGCGCTTAAGCGACTTGATCGGGAGCTCCTCCTGGAAGCCGCCATCGTACAGGCCTGGGCCCCTGCGCCGGACAGGCCTGTCTGCATAGACGATGAGGCGGAGTGGTTCCGGGAGGCCATGACCCGTGTCTGTGACGCGGCGATGCCTAGGGCTCCGCCCTATAATCCGAGGGGTCAGGTCTACTGGTGGTCGTCGGAGATCGCGCAGCTCAGACGGGGCTGCGTGATCACGCACCGCCGGTGGGCCCGATTCCGTAGGAGGCGTCGCCGCCCCGCAGATGCGGAGGCCCGAGAGGCGGAGTTGTACGAGGGATACAGGGAGGCCAGACGAGCCCTCCGAGCGGAGATAAGGCGTTCCAAACGGGACGCCTTCCGCGAGCTGCTGGAGACGCTGGAGCGGGACCCTTGGGGGCGGCCCTACCGGATGGTGAGGGGCAAGCTGCGCCCCAAGGCCCCGCCGTTAACCCGGTGTCTCCAGCCGGATCTGCTCGGAGGAGTTGTTGGCTCCCTGTTCCCAGCGCGGGCGGTGGAACATGTTCCACCGCGGATGACTCCGCCTCGGTTGCCAATGGTGCCCGACGTGGATGACGACGACGTGCCCGAGGTCACTTGGGTAGAACTAGAGCTGGCGGTGAGAAGGCTAAGAGCCAAACACACCGCCCCGGGACCCGACGGCATTCCAGGCCGAGCGTGGGTCCTAGCTCTAGTCGACGACGCTCTCGAGCCCCGACTGAGAGGGCTTCTCAGCGCATGTTTGGAGCGGGGCCAGTTTCCGAAATTGTGGAAGACGGGGAAACTGGTCCTCATCCGAAAGGAGGGGCGCCCGGCGGACTCGCCGTCCGCCTACCGGCCCATAGTGTTGCTCGACGAGGTGTGCAAGCTCTTTGAAAGAGTAATTGCGAAGCGCCTCGTCGAGCACCTCTCAAGAGTGGGGCCGGACCTGGCGGATGGCCAATATGGCTTCCGCCAGAGGCGCTCCACCGTGGATGCCATCATGCGCGTGAGGGCTCTGGCGGAGGATGCAGTAGCCCGGGGTGAGGTGATGTTGGCGGTGTCCCTGGACATCGCCAACGCGTTCAACACCTTGCCCTGGAGTTGCATTAGGGAGGCGCTCGTGTATCACGAAGTGCCTCTCTACCTCCGCCGCATAGTCGGGGCGTATTTGACGGAGAGAGCCGTCATCTACCCAACCGTGACCGGTCTCGGTCGGCGTGAAATGTCGTGCGGTGTTCCACAGGGATCGGTCCTGGGGCCGCTCCTGTGGAACATCGGATACGACTGGGTGCTTCGCGGTGAGCTCGTAGGCGGTGCCGCCGTCACGTGCTACGCGGACGACACGCTCGTGACGGCGTGCGGGGCGACGTACCGCGAAGCGACCCGAAAGGCCACGACCGCGGTTGCCCAAGTCGTTAGGCGGATCCGGCGGCTGGGTCTCGAGGTGGCCCTGCATAAAACCGAGGCCCTGTTCTTCCATGGGCCTCGGAGCAAGCCACCCGAGGGATCCAGTCTCATCGTGGGAGGAAATCGCATCGGCATCAAGCCCCAAATGAAATATTTGGGGCTCGTGCTCGACGGCCGATGGGACTTCGGAGAGCACATCCGAAGTCTGGCCCCCAAATTGAAGGGCACAGCTCTTGCTCTGGCTCGGCTGTTGCCCAACATGAGGGGGCCCGATGACTCCTGCAGGAGACTCTACGCGGGGATCGTGCGGTCCATGGCCCTGTATGGGTGCCCAATATGGGCGGAGGCCCTGAGGACCAGAACTGTGCGGATGCTGCGCGCTCCGCAGCGGGTTCTGGCCATCAGGGTCATCCGAGGGTACCGCACGATCTCCTTCGAGGCGGCGAGTCTCCTTGCCGGAACTCCGCCATGGGACCTGGAAGCGAGAGCCCTTTCGCAACTGTACCAGTGGCGAAAGGAGGCGCGGGAGCAGGGATGGAACCCCGAGCCTCGAGAAATCGAGGCCGTGCAGTCCCAGCTCCGCCAGGCCATCGTGGTGGAGTGGAAGGAACGACTTGGGCAACCAAGCGCAGGGCACGCCGCAATAGCGGCGGTAAGGCCCATCATGGAGGATTGGCTGGAGAGGCGACACGGAAGCCTCTCCTACCGACTGACGCAGGTGATCTCAGGGAAGGGGTGCTTCGGGGACCACCTGCATCGGATCAGGAAGGAGCCAACGCCTGAGTGTCATCACTGCGACGCGAGCGAGGACTCAGGGCTGCACACGCTGGCGGACTGCCCGGCGTGGGAGGCGCCGAGGCGTGACCTCGTGGCAGCCATCGGGGTGGGAGTCCTCTCGCTCGGCAGCATGATTGCGGCAATGGTGCGGAGCGCGAGCGCGTGGGCCGCCGCCGCCTCCTTCTGCGAGCATGTAATGCTCGCGAAGGAGGTGGCGGAGCGCGCCCGGGAGAGACTTAGAACTCTCCCGGTCCGCCGAGCCCGCAACTTGCTCGCCGCGCGTCGCAGGCAACTCAGGCGCCGGAGGTCGCTTAACGACCTCCGTCCTCCATGAGCGCAGGCCTGGGGGTGGCGGGTGAGGCCACCTGTCACCCCAGCAGAAGCAGGCCGGGACGGTGGGGCGACTAGCGCCCCTCCCCCAAACCGGGGCAAGACGGGGACACCGTGGTTCCCAAACCCGAGGGGGCCATCTCGAAACCGGAGATGGCCCAGGGTCAGTCGGGGTGCGAGGGATATGCTCTATGGGCAACCTTACACCCCGGCGTCTGTAGACCCGAGACGGCGTGCGGTTTTAGTCGGTTCAAGCCCGACATAACCGCCCCCGCTGGCACGCGGGGGGGTATCCGAAGGGATTTCCGCACGAAAAAAAAAAAAAAAAAAAAAAAAAAAAAAAAGGTACAGGTACATCACAAGCGTAGAAAATATTTATTTTAGAATTTATTCAAGTCCAAGAAAATTTTATACGACTGTCCATTGAGAAATTTATTTTCTTGTAAGTTCGGAAGGAAAACCTGGTTTTTAAACAGTTTTTTTTTATTAACTACTGACTATTTCTGATGATTAAATATGAAAATGTAAGGTGGCATTAGCCTACATAAAACATTTCAGAGCTTTAGGGTGATCAGAAGTGGTCGAAAATTAAGTGTCAATTTTTGGCTTCAGAGGAACACAGACACGAAGTGAAAATAAGAAAAACGTGGTAAAAGTGGAGAAAGTACACGAAAGCGACGCGCCAAGAGCGCCACACGCAGGACGGGTCAACAGAATTCCTTTTATATGATTAGGAGGAAAATAATACCTATTTACGTATTTTGAATTAACAACAGAAACAACAATAATAATAATTAATAATAATGAAGACCAAGACCTGGCCCGGCACGGTCACCTCGCCGGGCTGAACCCCCACGATCATCGCCAGAGATCATAGCGGAGGCTTGGTGTCTGCTGAGCCCTCAAGGGCTCAGCAACAGGCACCCGGTGGAGGGCGGCGCATGAGATGGTCAAAACTTCAAAATGCCAACATCTTGCGCACCCACTTTGGGGCGATTGGGGGAGAAACTGGCGGTGTGGAACGGTGGACAAGACTGCTTCGTAACTTCCAAGCATTGGAGCCGTCATTGACCCACATCACGGACCAAAACCTGGCTGATCGGGTTCGATTTCTGCTGCTCTCTAACATCTTCAGTGCAGACGAACTCGAACAACTAAGACTTGAGGCTGTTCCAGCCCCTTCACTTGCACCAGCTCAGGGACGGGTGTCTATCGCATCTATTCAGAACTATGTTGATACTGAGATAGACACCGCAACTCAACTTTTTAGAGCAGATTGGGAGGATTTTTGAGGAGGCGATCCTGGAAGTGCGTGAGATGCCTCTTGAAGGGAGGCCTTGGATTCCCAGAATAGCTCTGAGTCACCAAAATCGGGATGTCATTGAGGCCGTTAACTCGATGCTGCTTCCATATCTGGAGAACAGCAGCAGTCTTGGCGATACGCATTCAATTCTGTTTGGCGCCGCAATGGCAGTATGCCGGTTTATCTGCGCTAAGCTACAGCCAAATCGGCAGGTGGCAGCTGCTGGTGCTCGGCGTGTGAGAGACGCTGAGCCTGCCTGGAAACGCAGAATTGAGAATCGTATCGCTGAGACTAGGGTCCTCATCGGCAAACTGATTAGTTTCAGGGTGGGTCATATAAGGCCGAGAGTCCTGCGGTTTGTCAGAAAAGCATTTGCGGGCTGTGGCTTAGGTCCTGCAATACCAACTGCTCATCAACTGACGGACCGCATTGACACCCTGAAACAGAAGGTGGCAGCTTGGAGCAAACGAATCCGACGATATAATCAATCGTGGATAGGACGGAATCGTGTGCGGATATACTGCCAATGAGCCCGATAACTATCAGCCAAGACGATGGCAACTGGCCAAAGCTCCGCACTGGAAATCTTCAGGGAGCGATGGACTACAGCATTACTGGCTGAAGAGTTTTCCCATGATACCCTCGCAAGACAGTTCCAGGAGGCCCTAGCCATGAAAGAGCTCCCTAACTTGCTCACTACTGGGGTCACTCATTTGGTTTCTAAGTCGGAGCGTACCACGGACCCATCGCAATACCGGCCAATAACGTGCCTTCCCACCACCTACAAGGCACTGACATCTGTTTTGGAGGCATACATAGCGTGCCATCTAAACAGCTGTTGCATCGTCGCTAATGCCCTGAACGGATCTCGGCGTGGTAGTCGCGGTACCAAGGAACTTCTCCTAATAAACGCGGTAGTTAGCCAGCAGGTCAAACGCAACCGACGTAATGTCTCCGCTGCCTGGATAGACTACAAGAAAGCATTTGACTCAGTCCCCCATACATGGCTGAAGAGGGTCCTCGAGCTGTATAAAATTGATCATACAGTTCGAGACTTCCTCGGTGCCTGTATGGAGTACAATGCGTAGTCTTTCTGGGGTGAGACTGTCGGATGCAGATGACCGGATAAAGGTGAAGCGAGGTATCTTTCAGGGTGACGGTCTGAGTCCACTGTGGTTTTATCTGTCCTTGAATCCTCTAAGCGCATTGCTGGATGAATCAGGGATGGGCTTTCAGCTTCGGAGAGGTGGCCCGAAGGTGTCTCACCTGTTCTACATGGACGTCCTCAAGTTGTTTGCTCCAAACGCTGCAGGTCTGATGTGGTTGCTAGATATCACTTGTGATTTCAGCAGCAGAATCGGCATGGAGCTTTAAGTGAACAAGTGTGCGGTTCTTCATGTGGAGCAGGGAAGAATTGTCTCATCGGATCGTATACCAGTGTCCGGTGGGATGAGCCTTCGTTCACTCTCCGAGGGTGAAACATACCGGTACCTGGGCATGTCGCAGAACGTGGGTGTCGACGCGGCGGTCATCAAACAGGCCGCATGCGACGTGTTTTGGGAACGTCTGGTAAAAGTGTGTAACAGTCTTTTATCGGGCGTGAACAAGACACGGGCGTTTAACGGGTGGGTGATGCCCGTCCTGTTGTACACCTTCGGCGTGGTCAGGTGGTCTCAGACCGAACTGCACGCTCTAGATAGAAGAGTCCGCGCAACTATGACTCTCCATGGAATGCTCCACTCGAAATATCCTCTCTGTCGTGCTGATGGACCGGGCAGAGCCACGGGTATTTCTTGTGGACATCGCTATTCCCTATGACGAGAACCTCGTCCGGGCCGAAGCAGATAAGAAAACCAAATATCTGGACCTGGCGCACGAGGTTACCAACATGGGGGATGCGGTCCACAGAAATAGTCCCGGTTGTTATTTCAGCCAATGGTTTGATCCCAAGGAGCCTCTCAGTCCATCTAGGGAGGCTCGGGATTAGTGGGAAGTCGGTGGCGGCCACGATGCAGAGACGGTCTAGCTTGACAATGCCCGAATAGTCCGGTGGTTCCTCTGCCAATAGTCCTAATGCCCTGGCCGACTGCTGCTTGCCTCGCTAGGGCTATCTCGCCGCCTCTCCCTTACTCTGGGGTTTGGTGTGATATAGCTCGATAAATAATAATTATTATTATTGTATATTATAATTGATATTAATGCCTACATGTCTTAATTTTAGAATCATTTATTATTAATTTATATATTTATAATGGATTGAAACGTTTGTGCAAAATTATTTATAATGCTACTTGATACAAAGTAACAATTTTGCAAAAGTGTTCCAGTACCAATTTTCTTTATTACAATAGTTATACTGAATATGTTAGAAAAAATTATACATAATTACATATTTCTACAATAAATTCGAAAGCATTCATTCTAAACACGTTAAAATATATAACTATAATTACATTAATTAAATGCTATTTAAATATGTTACGGTTGCCATACTAATATTTCAGGCAGTCGTTACCGGGTGGTAGGAGCCCTAAATCACAGTATTGTTTGAAATATAAAGTTTACTTAAGAAGATATCATTTTTTAAAGTTTTTGTCTGTCTGTTTGTTCCAATGAATCTATGAAACGCCAGACCGATTTTGACGGAACTTTTACTGGTAGATAGCTGCTCTGACGGTTTGTTTATGAAAATATGTATTTGAAATGTCCAAAGTCTTAAATTCAAATTGTACATAATATAGTTTGAATTAAAAACTAGACTAGACATTTGGAAGATAGTAGTAGATGTTTAGGTAACTTGTTTATATACGGGAAGTACCTATCTCCGAATTCTGATCTCCAAGCTAAGGGGCAGAAAAATAGGCTTCAAAAGACTCAAGAGTAACATAATAAAGAAATAAGTACCCACATTCTACGATATAATACTATTAAAGCTAATTAAGCCTTTTCATGGTATCAAATGAAATAATAATATTATAATATATTATATTATTTTATTAATATTATTATAATATTATTATTTCATTTGATACCAAACACGGCATATTTATCTCAAATTTATTTTTTAACACAGTACTTTATGGCCACTAGAGGGCACCACATTAGCTTCAATGACACCACATATAGCCTATAACCAGTGGACAATAAAGACGCTTCTAATGGTTACCTCATTTGTCCAATAACATTGAAATAGGTAGTTGAGGAGTTACGAAGGAACAGATGAACAAACATTTGCTTGTCAAAATCATAACCCTCCTTTAGCTTTGCCGTAGTTAGTAAATAATGTTCTAATCTAAATCAATGAAAATTGGGAGATTGGCTCCCCCAACCGATAAACATGAATTTAAAAAACTGGCAACACTCACAAATATGGCGTGTGATGAATGACATTTTTTTATGATGAAAAGAAAAAATAATATAACTTGTATTTTGGTTATTTACCGATGATAGGTAATGTGCGTAGTAAATTTAGTCGTCCTTTATAATACCGACACACTTTAATAGTACAAGTCGCCATTATTTCGAAAGTTTTTGTTAATTGTTTTTCGCGGGAATTACGTAGTGACACCGAGTCGACACGATGGTCACTGAACCAGCGCGTAAGTACTTAGGGGAACTCTTATTTTTTGGGACGCTTGTGCGCATTTGACACTCCATCTAGACATTTATTTAATCAAAGCACGCAGCATAGCGCGGGAGTTATTACGTTTTTTGTAAGTATCTCCCTTTGCATTGAAAACACGCGTATTGCAACAGAAAACGCGTCCACCTGCAGTTTATTAATTCGTAAGGGCACAGGCACTTCTGCGCTACGCTGCTTGACGCGGGGCAGTGTGCGAACCAAAGAACACCTCTTTAAAAAACGTTCTAGTTTATATATAATAATCTATGGAACACCTCTTTATGGAGCGTTTAGAGTTCAATCTATACTATATAAAATTGTAAATTAGTTATTGTTTTTTTTTGCAATTTGTCTCTGTTCTTTTTTTTTTTTTTTATACCACTCAGGTGGCAGACAAGCTCACGGCCCACCTGATGGGAAGTGGTTACCGCGGCCTAGGACGTGTGCAACACCAGGGGCGTCACACTCGCGCTGCCGACGCTGGCGATAAATATACACATACATAACTTCTCGCCTTTATTTCCGAAGGGGTAGGCAGAGGAGTATTACACACCCACGATTCGCCAGTTATGTTTAGGTCCCAATGTAATAGAGGGTGAGCCTATTGCCATCTACCGGGGACATTACTAAGCGAGCGATAATTAACATTTTTTTAATACACACAACTACGAAAATTCAGAGGTGTGTGTCCGGGGCGACTAGGGATCGAACTCGAGACCTCGGCTCGGCAGTCCGTTCCGTACGACACTGGGCTATCGCCGCGATAAATAAACTACTGAAAGTATACTGATGCACTTTTTTTTCCATCAGAAAGGTCTTGATCAGACTTAATTTGCCGTATTCTTTACTCCAATTGGTAAAGTAGAACCGGAAAGTAGAGTGGAACCGCGGAAATCAACTAGTAAATAATAATAATCACATGTGTAGGGAAAAAAAGATCTTATGATTTTATCATTCAATCTATAACCATTACCATTATGCTTGTATAAGCGTCGTCAACCAGGAATCAAAACCGTTTAGCCGATAATAATCTCGTTACAGGGTTCTTTCTGTATAGGAGGGCACTATACATACAGGGTAGCTTTCATCCATGAATATAAACGCGTTTAATTTAAGTTAAACTGCGTAACTTTTATTCAATGAATGTCATTGAGTAAAAGCATGAAGCTCAGTGAAACCCAGTCAATCTGCATCCTATCAACACAGAAGACACCCAGCTAGACGGGCAACTTGGTTAATTATATTATTTTACGAGCTGTTGGCCAGCTCCGCTCACGAGGAATTCTGATCCCGTTCCCGCAAACCATATGAACCTATGAGATAAAAAGTATGTGTTGTTCCAAACAATAATCTATCCCTGTACCAAATTTCAGCTAGATCATCAAGCCGTTTGAGCGTCATTGTGTCATCATCAACCTATTCTAGTCCACTGCTGGACATAGGTCTCCCCTAATGAGCGCCATAGCGCCTTCAGCTTGCCGCATCCAGCATCTGCCCGCAGTCTTTCGCAGATCGTCATCCCACCTGGCCGGAGGGCGTCCTACACTACGTTTTCCGAGTCGCGGTCTCAACTCAAGAACACGTTTACCCCAGCGGTTGTCGGTTCTTCGCGAGATATGGCCGCCCACTGCCACTTCAGCTTGCAAATTCTTTGAGCTATGTCGATAACCTTGGTCCTCTGTCGTATGTATTCGTTACGAATCCTATCCATCAGAGAAACTCCGAGCATAGCTCTATCCATAGCTCGCTGAGCGACTTTGAACTGGTGGACCAGCCCTACCGCGAGTGTCCACGTTTTATATTGTGTCATCATCAACCTATTCTAGTCCACTGCTGGACATAGGTCTCCCCTAATGAGCGCCATAGCGCCTTCAGCTTGCCGCATCCAGCATCTGCCCGCAGTCTTTCGCAGATCGTCATCCCACCTGGCCGGAGGGCGTCCTACACTACGTTTTCCGAGTCGCGGTCTCAACTCAAGAACACGTTTACCCCAGCGATTGTCGGTTCTTCGCGAGATATGGCCGCCCACTGCCACTTCAGCTTGCAAATTCTTTGAGCTATGTCGATAACCTTGGTCCTCTGTCGTATGTATTCGTTACGAATCCTATCAATCAGAGAAACTCCGAGCATAGCTCTATCCATAGCTCGCTGAGCGACTTTGAACTGGTGGACCAGCCCTACCGCGAGTGTCCACGTTTTAGCTCCGTAGGTCATTACGGGTAGGACGCACTGATTGGAAACTTTCGTTTTCAAACACTGCGGTATGGATGACGAGAAACCCGACGTAGTTTCCCAAACGCTGCCCAGCCTAGCTGGATCCTCCTCTTGGCCTCCTTCTCAAAATTGTTTTTACCTAACTGCACAATCTGCCCGAGGTAAGTGTACTCAAAAACAATTTCAAGAAGGTGGCCATCCACTACGACCGGTCCCGGATCAATGTAGAAATTGATTATGACTTTGGTTTTATTCAAATTCATGCCAAGACCGATGTGTCGCGAGGCTGAAGCTAGGCCATCGAGCATCTGGGTTAGCTCCTCTAGCGCCCTCCGCCTTAAAGACTATGTCATCAGTGAATCGCAGGTGTGAGATGTAGTCGCCGTTTATATTTAGGCCCTTACCTTTCCAGTCCAGCGTCTTAAAGATATCTTCCAATGCGCTCGTGAACAGTTTCGGGGATATGACATCCCCCTGTCTCACTCTTCTGCGCAATTGGATGGGTTTAAACTGCTGACTCTGTACTTGGACACTCATAGTGGCGGCTTCGTAAAGGCATCTCAGCACCTCGACATAACGATAGTCTACTTGGCATCGCTGTAAGGATTCCAGAACAGCCCAAGTCTCGACGGAGTCAAAGGCCTTTTAATAGTCCACAAAAGCGAGACACAGGGGCTGATTATACTCTTCGGACTTCTGTATAATCTGCCTCACTGTGTGAATGTGGTCTATGGTGCCATATCCTCCACGGAACCCAGCCTGTTCCGGTGGCTGGAACTCGTCGAGTCTCCTGGCGAGACGATTCGTGACCACTCGTGAAAACAGCTTATAGACGTGGCTCAGGAGTGTGATGGGTCTGTAGTTTTTAAGGAGGGTCTTATCACAGAGAGAACAACCAAACTCCCGCTCCACGCCTTAGGAGTTCTCCCACTGTAAAGGACGGCATTGAAGAGTTTCTGTAGCTCCTGTATGACAGGAGCTCCTCCTGCCTTCAGAAGCTCTGAAGTAATTCCGTCCTCACCGGGGGCTTTTTCCATTTTTAAGCTGCCTCAGAGCTAACACGATCTCGTCTTGACTGATATCAGGCAGTTCGTCGGTATAGTGGCGTGTCAGGGTGGCTCTGGAATCATGGTCGTCTCGTCGAGGACGGGGAGCATGTGCAGTGTACAGACGGCCATAGAAATCCTCTATCTCGGCGGAGATCTCCGGCTTCGCCAATACGGTCCTTCCGTCATGCGTTTTGAGCTTCGTCAGATGGCTCCTGCCAAGCTGCTGAGTGAATACTTTGGACCCTCGGTTTCGCTCTATCGCCTCTTCAATGAGGCGTGTGTTGGAGCTCCGAAGGTCGCGCCGTACCATCTTCGCAATTTCCTTGTTTAGGTGTGACCTGTCTGACGAAGTCGCTTGGGTGGTTTCCCGTCTTCTTGCCATCAGCCCCAGAGTCTCATCCGAGAGTTTGGATGTCCTGCTGATCCTGTAACTTGGTTAATTATATTATTTTACGAGCTGTTGGCCTGTTGGCGGATTGTTTAACACTAGGAACCATGGAAAAACTGCAAGAACTGGAATTAGCATTGGATGATATTAAATGGGACATAATTGGTCTTAGTGAAGTGAGAAGACTTGGAGAAAGAATAGAAGACCACGGGAAATACATTCTACACCACATAGGGGAGACGCCCGGATTATATGGAGTCGGATTCATAGTCAGCAAAAATCTTGCCAAAAACATACAAGAACTAAGAGGAATTTCGGAACGTATTGCAATTCTCAACATTCAATTACGTGTAGATGGTGAGGAAGAACAAGTATGGTCTATAGTCCAGGCATATTCCCCTACTGAATCAAATAAAAAAGAAGATATCACAAAAATAGAAAAATTCTATGAAGACCTCCAATCCACCATTGCAAATGCATCCAAAAATATAATCGTTATGGGCGATTTTAATGGGCAGATTGGCAAACAAAAAAGGGGAGAAGAACTTATCATAGGAAATCATGGATTTGGCAAGAGAAGCAAGAACGGCTCACGACTAATATCCTTTGCTATTGAAAATAAACTGAGCATCATAAACAGTTTTTATAAGAAGAAACCATCAAAGAAATGGACATGGCTTTCTCCTAATGGCCAGTATAAAAATGAGATTGACTTTATTATGTCGAACAATATAAAAGTTTTTAAAGATTTGTCTATTTTAAATAATTTTAATTTTAAAACAGATCATAGGATGGTTAGAGCAAAACTTTCAGGGACGCGTGCTAAAAGAGCACGACAATTTCACAACAGTATGAAAGTCATTGAATGCATTGGAAGCACTGATTTACTTTTAAACAACCTCGAAATATCCCTGCAAGTTGGAGACAAAGAATATATATCCACACAAGAAAAATACACCAGATTGCTTAACCAATTAAAAGTAGAGACCAAAAAAGTAAACAAGACTAGTAAGACCGAGATATCATTGGAAATTAAGCAATTATTACAAGAACGGAAGCAACTTATACAACAAGGAAAAAATTATAATAGCAATGGCCACAAGATAACAGAAATAAGTAAAAAGATTAGCGAACAACTTAGAAAAGAACGAAAATCAAAAAGATTAACAACATTGAGAAAACATATAGAAAAAACAGGAGGAATAAAGAAGGCGTTAAAAGAAATGGATTACAAAAAGGACTGGATTCCTAATATGAAAAATAAAGAGGGTAGAAAGACCAGCAATAGACCAGAAATACTTGGAATCGCTACAGAATACTACAAAAATTTATACCAAAGTCGTAAAGGGGAACAAGTAATAAATGAACATATTTCAACAAATAAAGAGGAAATCAAACCGATACTAAAGGAAGAAACTATAAAATCTATCGAAACACAAAAACTAGGCAAGGCACCTGGATCAGATTTAGTTACAAATGAACTGCTAAAAATTACGTTGCCAGTAATAGCACCGAGACTTACAGATTTGTTCAATGAAATACTCGAAACGGAGATCATCCCGGAAGAGTGGACTAAATCTACAATTATTTTGCTGCACAAAAAGGGAGACAAGGGTGATATAGGGAACTACAGACCGATCAGCTTAATGTCCAACATTTATAAAGTATTTTCAAAAATTATATTAAACAGAATTACCAATACATTAGATGAAAATCAACCTAAGGAACAAGCTGGTTTTCGAAGCCAATTCTCAACTATAGATCACATACACACTCTAAGACAAATTCTACAGAAGTATAAAGAATATAATAAGACATATTACATAGGGTTTGTTGATTTTAACAAAGCTTTCGACACACTGGAGCACGAGTTTATATGGGACGCTCTAAATAGACAAGGGGTACAAGCAAAATACATACGCATAATTAAAAACGTATATACAGCGAGCACAGCCCAAGTTAAACTTGAATCTACGGGTAACGAATTCCCTATTAAAAGAGGTGTACGCCAAGGAGATCCTATATCACCTAAATTATTTTCAGCAGTGCTGGAGATGATCTTCAGAAACTTAAACTGGACCGGAAATGGGCTAAATATAAATGGTGAAACTCTTAACCATCTACGTTTCGCGGACGATTTGATTTTGTTCTCAGAGGACGCAAGAACCCTGGGAATAATGTTACAGCAACTATCTGATGAAAGCATTAAGGCTGGCCTGACAATGAACTTAACTAAAACCAAAATTATGACGAATTCCCAACAAACAGTAAACTATCAACACATAACAGTAAATAACGAACAAATAGAATATGTAAATGAATATATATATTTGGGCCAACTTATATCTACAGAAGATTGCATGAATAAAGAAATAGAACGAAGAATAACTAATACATGGAAACGGTTTTGGTCACTTAAGGAAATAATGAAGGATAAAGGTATGCCAATGAACGGAAAAAAGAAAATATATGAAATGTGCATCATGCCATGCTTATTATACGGATGCCAGACATGGGCGTTAACAGAACTACAAGAATGTAAATTAAAAGTATGCCAAAATGGAATGGAAAGGAGTATTTTAGGTATAAAAAGAAGAGATAAAGTAAAACTACAAGAAATTAAAAACAAAACAAAATTTAAAAATGCACACACTGTCTACAGACAACTTAAATGGCGTTGGACAGGACATATGTTAAGAGAAAGTAAAGAGAAATGGACTAAATTAATAACCGAATGGTATCCAAGGGATAGTAAAAGAAATAGAGGCAGGCAAACCAAAAGATGGGGAGACGACATTAAAAAGATTGCTGGTCCGGTATGGACACGTCTAGCGAGAGACAGGAACGCATGGAAATCTTTAGAGGAGGCCTTTGTCGACAGACAAGCTGTTTCACACAAACATCCAGTTGCCGATCACTCAAATTCAAACTATAATAATTGATAAAATTAAATTAAGTTTTAGTTTTTAGCAAGTAGGCATGTATTAATTTGTAAGAAAAGAAACAGCAATAAAGGCTATTTTATTTTTTATTTTATTTATTTTTATTTATTTATTTATTACGAGCTGTTGGCCAGCTCCGCTCACGAGGAATTCTGATCCCGTTCCCGCAAACCATATGAACCTATGAGATAAAAAGTATGTGTTGTTCCAAACAATAATCTATCCCTGTACCAAATTTCAGCTAGATCATCAAGCCGTTTGAGCGTCATTGTGTCATCATCAACCTATTCTAGTCCACTGCTGGACATAGGTCTCCCCTAATGAGCGCCATAGCGCCTTCAGTTTGCCGCATCCAGCATCTGCCCGCAGTCTTTCGCAGATCGTCATCCCACCTGGCCGGAGGGCGTCCTACACTACGTTTTCCGAGTCGCGGTCTCAACTCAAGAACACGTTTACCCCAGCGGTTGTCGGTTCTTCGCGAGATATGGCCGCCCACTGCCACTTCAGCTTGCAAATTCTTTGAGCTATGTCGATAACCTTGGTCCTCTGTCGTATGTATTCGTTACGAATCCTATCCATCAGAGAAACTCCGAGCATAGCTCTATCCATAGCTCGCTGAGCGACTTTGAACTGGTGGACCAGCCCTACCGCGAGTGTCCACGTTTTATATTGTGTCATCATCAACCTATTCTAGTCCACTGCTGGACATAGGTCTCCCCTAATGAGCGCCATAGCGCCTTCAGCTTGCCGCATCCAGCATCTGCCCGCAGTCTTTCGCAGATCGTCATCCCACCTGGCCGGAGGGCGTCCTACACTACGTTTTCCGAGTCGCGGTCTCAACTCAAGAACACGTTTACCCCAGCGATTGTCGGTTCTTCACGAGATATGGCCGCCCACTGCCACTTCAGCTTGCAAATTCTTTGAGCTATGTCGATAACCTTGGTCCTCTGTCGTATGTATTCGTTACGAATCCTATCCATCAGAGAAACTCCGAGCATAGCTCTATCCATAGCTCGCTGAGCGACTTTGAACTGGTGGACCAGCCCTACCGCGAGTGTCCACGTTTTAGCTCCGTAGGTCATTACGGGTAGGACGCACTGATTGGAAACTTTCGTTTTCACACACTGCGGTGAACACTGCGGTATGGATGACGAGAAACCCGACGTAGTTTCCCAAACGCTGCCCAGCCTAGCTGGATCCTCCTCTTGGCCTCCTTCTCAAAATTGTTTTTACCTAACTGCACAATCTGCCCGAGGTAAGTGTACTCAAAAACAATTTCAAGAAGGTGGCCATCCACTACGACCGGTCCCGGATCAATGTAGAAATTGATTATGACTTTGGTTTTATTCAAATTCATGCCAAGACCGATGTGTCGCGAGGCTGAAGCTAGGCCATCGAGCATCTGGGTTAGCTCCTCTAGCGCCCTCCGCCTTAAAGACTATGTCATCAGTGAATCGCAGGTGTGAGATGTAGTCGCCGTTTATATTTAGGCCCTTACCTTTCCAGTCCAGCGTCTTAAAGATATCTTCCAATGCGCTCGTGAACAGTTTCGGGGATATGACATCCCCCTGTCTCACTCTTCTGCGCAATTGGATGGGTTTAAACTGCTGACTCTGTACTTGGACACTCATAGTGGCGGCTTCGTAAAGGCATCTCAGCACCTCGACATAACGATAGTCTACTTGGCATCGCTGTAAGGATTCCAGAACAGCCCAAGTCTCGACGGAGTCAAAGGCCTTTTAATAGTCCACAAAAGCGAGACACAGGGGCTGATTATACTCTTCGGACTTCTGTATAATCTGCCTCACTGTGTGAATGTGGTCTATGGTGCCATATCCTCCACGGAACCCAGCCTGTTCCGGTGGCTGGAACTCGTCGAGTCTCCTGGCGAGACGATTCGTGACCACTCGTGAAAACAGCTTATAGACGTGGCTCAGGAGTGTGATGGGTCTGTAGTTTTTAAGGAGGGTCTTATCACAGAGAGAACAACCAAACTCCCGCTCCACGCCTTAGGAGTTCTCCCACTGTAAAGGACGGCATTGAAGAGTTTCTGTAGCTCCTGTATGACAGGAGCTCCTCCTGCCTTCAGAAGCTCTGAAGTAATTCCGTCCTCACCGGGGGCTTTTTCCATTTTTAAGCTGCCTCAGAGCTAACACGATCTCGTCTTGACTGATATCAGGCAGTTCGTCGGTATAGTGGCGTGTCAGGGTGGCTCTGGAATCATGGTCGTCTCGTCGAGGACGGGGAGCATGTGCAGTGTACAGACGGCCATAGAAATCCTCTATCTCGGCGGAGATCTCCGGCTTCGCCAATACGGTCCTTCCGTCATGCGTTTTGAGCTTCGTCAGATGGCTCCTGCCAAGCTGCTGAGTGAATACTTTGGACCCTCGGTTTCGCTCTATCGCCTCTTCAATGAGGCGTGTGTTGGAGCTCCGAAGGTCGCGCCGTACCATCTTCGCAATTTCCTTGTTTAGGTGTGACCTGTCTGACGAAGTCGCTTGGGTGGTTTCCCGTCTTCTTGCCATCAGCCCCAGAGTCTCATCCGAGAGTTTGGATGTCCTGCCAGTACGCTGTTTTTTGTAGAACTTGATGCCCTCGTCTCTCAGCGTTTCGACCAGATTGTGTAAGGTCTCGTCAGCATCATCAGTGGGTTCCAAGGCAACAAATCTTTCCCCGAGAAGCTGCTGGATTTGGGTTGGGTTAGGTCGGAGCGTGGACATCATCAGACGGTTTCTTTCAAGCTTTAGGTTGATATTCAGAGAGCCTCGGAGCAGTCTGTGATCAGTGGGCCTATCGCCCAAGTGTCGTCGATATCACAGCAGAACCCACTCGTCGGCAGTCGCACTCATAAAAGCCATAATAGCCCAGTGTTAGGTGCAATCGGCATCGTAATCAACCGTCGGAAAAGAAAATAATATTCAAAACGACAGCTCATGAGGTGCCGTAATGAAATTACACTTCAAAGCGACGTCGTCGATTTGAATATTTTTAGGCGGCAGCTATTTAACTGTCAAAAACAGCGTTTCATTCATTCTTACGCCGCGCCGGCATCGATTATCAATGGGGCGGTACAAAATAGCCGTCGACCTTGACCAACGCAACATTTCGACGGCTGCGATATCGACGACACTTGGGCGGTAGGCCCACAGATCCGGGATTAAACCTGTTGATCACTGAGACATCTCTGAATATGTGCTTGCTATCCGTCATGATGAAGTCGATCTCATTTTTTGTCACAGCGTCGGGGCTTTGCCGTGTCCACTTCCTTTGAGGCTGTTTCTTAAAGAAGGAATTCATTAATAATAGTCCCTCTTTCTCAAGGAAGTTGACAAGCATTTGCCCCCTGTGATTCCTAACTCCATAACCATGTGGGCCTATTCGGGATTCGTACCCAGACTGGGTACCCACCTTACCGTTAAAGTCCCAGCCTTAGTGGTGTTGTGCAAGGCTTTGGATATTTCTTCATACATATCCTTCACTTCATAATCCGAGTGTGCCGAGGTCGGTGCGTAGACCTGAATTACCTTCATGCTATACCGCTTGGATAGCCGAAGGATCAGGTACGCTACCCTGTTCGACACACTGGAGATTTCTTGAACGTTGCTAGAGAGGGCGCTATTGACGAGGTAACCTACGCCACCCTGGGATGTTTTATCACCCTCGCGAAAGTAGAGAAGATGGCCCGAGTCAAGGGTTACGGTGTACTCTCCCTTTCTACGGACTTCGCATAACCCGAGAACATGCCATTTAATGTTCTCTAACTCCACTTCCAACTGCGCTAGATGATGGTCAAGCCTCAGAGTGCGTACGTACGTACGTAGCCAGGGTCAGTTTCTGAAGCGTGTGGTAGCCTAATGTAGCCCGGGGATTCTTAGCACCCCCTGCCCCACCGTTACTATGGCCGCTACCATGACCAGGGATAGCGAGGCGGCCGGGAACTAGGGGCCGCCTATTGGCTGTTTTCTTCATGGGGGGGGGGGGGTAATGCCCATAATCCCCACGCTGGGCAGGCGGGTTGGGCATCGCAGTTTGGTGGAGGGGTTGTTCTGCGGGGCGCTGCTGCCCGCCCCCGGATATGTCCCTTAGTCGCCTCTTACGACACCCACGGGAAGAGTTGGGGTGGTGCTATTCTCTTCTAGGCCGGCACCACACAACCCTGTGATTGTGTAACAAACTTTTTTAACATTTGTAAGATTAGTACGATTGACTATTATTTGACTATTATGGGTTTTAGCCTGTAACCTATTCGAAACGTCACAGTAATTCCAAAGTATGTATCTTTAACGACACCTGCAATAAGCGGCGGTAGCGTAATGGCAAGACCTCGGGTATGGAAACGATTGGTAACGGGTTCTAACCCAATTACTGTTGCTTACATGTTTGTTAGATATGGGTTCACTGCCGTACCGTACAACCTACATGAATACTTGTCTATTAATTATAGGGTATAACACTGGTTTGACGTAAGGCATGACATGCGTGCTAGTGGTCTCACTGCTGCACTGCCATCGATGCCCAAGATCGTGCATAGTGGATGCAGAAATACAATCGGCATACAGCGCTGAGATGATGATGACTTGATGACGTAGTAATGTAAAGTAGATGGTAGTAAAAGTAGGCACAACTACGAAACGGTTGATACCGTTGATACCACATCTAATCCCGCGAGTAAAGCATGCTCCAGAGCCCCGCTCATGAATCAGCAGGTCTTGTCTTGCAACAGAGGTTGGCTTGAGCTCCATAGATCATAAATCTGAATATCGTTGTATTGCATAGCGTTGTATCGATACGTATCGATCGCCCATCTTAACTTGGCAACCTTTAATTTTTCTGGAACGACTTCTATAAACCGACTTCTTCTATTAACCGACTTCAAAAAGGAGGAGGTTGTAGTTCGTCTGTATCTTTTTTTTTCTACATATCTTTATGAAATTTGGTATCCATATCCAGTTCTCATAGTTGAAAATAGTTAAATATTTAACAACACATCAATAATTATACCATCTATTCATATTCATTCGATAAAATAGTATCGTAGATCGCACGGGAAAAGTCTAAATTGAAGTACTCTATAATGTCAATATTGTTATTAGGATGCCAAATTGGACTTTAGAAACTTACTATACTTACCTCAACTTAGCTCGCCATAAATGATATTTTAAAATCTTATCATTGCGGTGATGTATTGCTGTAAAACCGTGTAGAACCCATAATCAAAGAAGCGCAAAATAACTAATTTGTAAACTCAATGAACTTTCAATAACATTCCCTAAAATAATATTGTAAAGTGTTAACATTACAAAACGAAGATTATTTTAATTGCAAATGAATACACTGGTGGTATTGTGCTAACAAAATGCTTTCGATAAAGAATATAGGATCTCCTATATATTTAGTTGTTAAAAATGTATCTCGTACTCTTTCCATATCAGCTGTTTCAAAGACTAAGGTAGGTATTTATGTATACCTTTTTCGGTTTTTATGTTTAAAAAATCGATTTCATTAGGTAACATAAATATGAATGTCATTATTGTCGTGTGTGAAATGTTTCATGTACTTACTTAATCGAAATCGCTCAATCACTCACGTCGTCGTTGGGGTCATTCACACCTTGTGGGGGTAATTAAAAACAAAACATTCTTAATATATATCGCGGTAGGTACAACAAGTACCTATACTAACTGAACTTGATCTCTAAAAATGTTTCAGGAAAAGAGGATAAAAGTGAAAGACTATGAAATTAACTATATAAAAGTTGGTAATGGACCTCACAGTGTTCTATTCCTCCCTGGTGCCTTAGGCACCTTTTGGACGGAAGGTAAACCACAAATTGAAGGGTTCAATAAAGAGAAGTTTACTTTAGTAGCATGGGACCCTCCAGGGTATGGCAAAAGCAGACCTCCAGAAAAACAGTTTACAACAGATTTTTATCATAAAGATGCTGACATTGCTCAGGAATTTATGAAGGTGTGTTTTCTTATAAACTTGTTATGTAAATATAATGCATTTATTGTCCTCCAGATAAGGTTACTGTTTTCTTTATACTCATTATATTTTGTAACTGGGTGTATGTGTCCCAAGCCAATACACCTACTGATCAACAAGGATGAGGCATAAAAGCCAAAATAAACCAAATCAAGAGAGTGGAAAAGCAAACCCGGCCCCAAAGTGTATGCTTTTTATGCAACCAGGACTGTGATGTTCATCTTATAGCTTGTGTTTTCAGACACTAGGGATCCCTAAATACTCTTTGATGGGATTTAGTGATGGTGGAGTAACTGCTTTAATCCAAGCGGCTAAATATCCTGATGCTATTAACAAGTTGGTGGTATGGGGTGCTAATGCACTTATACTGCCCCAAGAAGTGGAAATGTTTAAAAGTAAGGTATTTAATTGATTTCATGATTATTATTATAAACTCCTAGTTTTTTTTGTAACAGTTATTTAACTAAACAGTAAACATTACTACAAGATATTAGAAAATACTCTACTGATAGAGATACAGAAATATTTTTAGTTTCAAAAAGAATAATAATATGTAACCATAGTTATTTTATTAATACCCCAGCAGCTAAGCTAAATTGCTTGTTATGGGTGGTTTAACGTTAATACTGTAATTGCCAGGATTTCAACCTGGATCGTAAGGCGGACTCCTGAACCACTAATATACTAAGTTTTTTTACTTATAGAAATAAAGGATATTAATGCATGGTCGAAGAGATTAAGAGATCCATTAATAGATGTCTATGGAGAGCAATTATTTGCCGGATACTGGGCAAGTTGGGTTGAAACAATGGAAGCTATATTCAAAGAAAAAAATGGGAATATTTGTTCAGAGTTGCTGAAGGATATTAAATGTCCCACTTTTATTCTATACGGACAGAAAGATCCACTAGTGAACAGTGTGCATGTGTCTCACCTGCACACAAATATTGATGGTTCCAGGTAACAAAAAGCTTAATTTATTAAGCCTAAAGCCTATGCTAAATGTGCTTGATGGTAATACTGTTGCGGATCTTCCGCCTAGGAACACCAATAGTGTATTGTAGGCCTCACTTTTTTTATCTTATTTAAAAAATATTATTTCAAAATGAATAATTTTTACTTAGTATAAAAATATAATTTGTCTATATTTATGATTTCTATTGAGGGCCTTGGAACCTCTCCCAAAAGATTTGTCTAGTAGGTCTGGCCTACTAGACAAATCTTTGCTCTCCAACATACTAAACATCTGTGGATTTGACAGCAAGAAACTTGCTGCGCTGATAATATCTAAAAAAGGGTCCTGAGGAGCTCCATCCTAGGGCCCCCGGTAAGAGGTACCCGTAATGTAACACCGTGTAGTTTTAGTGAGTTCGATTCCGTCATAGCCACTTCATTGCCCTGGGTTTTGCTCTAGCAATAGTTATATGCATTAAGTTCTTATGGGAACTTTATTTTATTTTTCAGGATACATTTATACCCAGAAGGTAAACACCACATCCACTTGAGTTACGCTGAAGATTTTAACAAACGTGTAGAAGATTTTTTATTACTGGCCTGATGAGTTAGTGTAATGTGGGTCGATTCACAAATAAATCGTTACTTCCGCATTTGAAGTTGCAAGATAACTTTAAAAAAAAAACAGTGGCTTTCTTCTGTCACCGAAGATTTTAACAAACGTGTAGAAGATTTTTTATTACTGGCCTGATGAGTTAGTGTAATGTGGGTCGATTCACAAATAAATCGTTACTTCCGCATTTGAAGTTGCAAGATAACTTTAAAAAAAAAACAGTGGCTTTCTTCTGTCACCTAAGAGGTGAAGAACATACTACGGCTCAACTCACACTGGTGCAAAGTCCAAGCTTCACGACGCGTCATGTTGTTTGCCTGCAGCATATTCATTTCCTTTTTCCCATTGCTAAGGTTCCAAATTTGTGACATGCAAAAATGCAATCAACAACCGAATGGAATCACGAAACCGCTCGACTTTAATCAAGCGGGTTTTGTTTAAAGTCGAACTGTATTGTGTGTTGCCGTACTTTAATCTCTCGCAGCGATGCGTCAGATAAAACCACACCGAATTGCGACGAGACGAGTACGCGACAATGAATGAAGACAAAACTGCGAGCATCGTCTCACTTCGCCACGCGTTGTACTTAGTTGAAAAACAGCAGGCGCGGGCGATGCGACGACGCGACACTTCTACTCTGCGCCAGTGTGAGTTGAGCATACTTGTAAATAATACATTAAATAGTCATTGTAAATAAGCGCACAAATATTTCTAAGTGCATCGTTATTTTATAAGCCCATCTGAGATAATAACATGTATTTGCAACATTTGAATTTTCTTTATCAGCGGAAAATATCGATAAGAAGTTATTTACCATAATGAACCTTAGTACGTTTTTGTAGGCATTCGCTGCATGTTGTTTCTCAATTTAATTTATGTATCTACTTATTAAAAGAAAAAGTCGGAATACATACCTCGGGTTCCAGCGTGGAAGCCTGGATATGCACTAGGAAGATGAAAATATGACTCAATTTTATATCTTATTACGTTTTTATTGTTGCTACTATATTTTATTATTATAATAATATAAGAAGCCTATTGAATTAGTAGAATAATAATAATTGAAATGAGTATTGATCACTGATCGGCGATTTAATGAAAATTGGTTAAAAATTAACAGGCCCGTTTTTTTAAGATTTGAGTAAACCTGTATCAATCCATTTAAGTACATATTCCACTAATTAAATCGGCTTCAAGTATACAAGGTTGTTAAATAAAATATATAACAAAATTCCCATATTTTATTTTCATTCACTTATAAGCATGATTCATTTCAGAATAAAACAATTTACATTCAATAACACATAATTTAAGGTTTGAAGTGACTCATATTTTACTGTACAAGTAAAAAAAAATGGCGCGCTTATAACGACCATGTACAATCAGATTTAACATAGTATGGCGGCGTAACGCCCTTTGTTCTGATAATTTATTGTTTGTTATTCACTTTGCAACTATATAATTGTATATTGTTAGTTTAAAAGGTAGTAACTAAAACTTTCATATTTTTTATACGCAAAAAAAATCGAATTAAAATGTGCTCTACATTATGGAAATACGATTTGAAATCGAAGTACAACTTTAACATAAAGTAAGCACATTGATGTACAATAGAAAATAATAAAGATTCCAAAGTAACCAAAAAAAAACCGAACTACCTACGTCCTATCTAAGATTTCAGAGAGATCTTTGCCCGGCAATTGGACAAAATTGCCAAAATTAAAAAAGAATAAAGTTCATGTTAGAGAGTGGTTTTTGTGAAGGTCGGAAGGTGAGTATTTTGAAAAAGGAAACCTATGAATTAGGTGGTTCGCACATTGCCCCGCATCACGCAGCATAGCGCGGGAGTTATTACGTTGTTTGTAAGTATCTCCCTTTTGCATTGAAAACACGCGTATTGCAACAGAAAACGCATCCACGTGCAGTTTATTAATTCGTAAGGGCACAGGCACTCCCTGCGTGACGCGAGGCAGTGTGCGAACCAAAGAACACCTCTTTAAAGAGCGTTTAGAGTTCAATCTATACTATATAAAATTGTAAATTACTTGTCTGTACATTGGAGATATTTAAAAAAAAAACTTTTCTTAACACAAACATTTTTTTTTGCAATTCTCTGTTCGCGATAAATATACATCATAACTTCACGCCTGTAACCCTGAAGGGGTAGGCAGTTATGTTTAGGTCCCAATGTAATTGGTGGCGATCCTATTGCCATCTACCGGGCACATTACTAAGCGTGTGATAATTAACATTTTTTAATACAAAACAACTACAAAAACTCAGAGGTGTCTCCGGGGCGACTGGGGATCGAACTCGAGACCTCGGCTCGGCAGTACGTTACGTACGACACTGGGCTATCGCCGCGATAAGTATAAAACTACTGAAATTATTCTGATGCACTTTTTTGACGTGATAACGTCTTATAAATCGATGGAGCCGGCTGCACGCACGAAAGAACATGACGTATGCGGCGTTACCACATGACGTATGCGGCGTTACCTCGCGTTCTTATCGTCGAATATCGTCCGTAAACCGACTTTACAGACAACCGATTTTTTTCCATTAGAAAGGTCTTGGTCAGACTGAAATTGCCGTATTTTTAAAGTAAAGTAGAACTGGAAAGTAGAGCGGAGCCGCGGAAGTCAGCTAGTAAATAATAATTATCACTTGTGTAGGAAAAAAAGAAGTATTTAAATCTATAACCATTACCATTATGCTTGTATAAGCGTCGTCAACCAGGAATCAAAAATGTTTAGCCGATAATAATCTCGTTACAGGGTTCTTTCTGTATAGCAGGGCACTATACAGACAGGGTAGCTTTCATCCAATATAAACGCGTTTAATTTAAGTTAAACCTCGTAACTTTTATTCAATGAATGTCATTGAGTAAAAGCATGAAGCTCAGTGAAACCAAGTCAATCTGCATCCTATCAACACAGAAGACACCCAGCTAGACGGGCAACTTGGTTAATTATATTATTTTACTAGCTGCTGGCCAACTCCGCTCACGAGGAGTTCTGATCCCGCTCCCACAAACCATAGGACCTATGGTTAAAAAGTATGTGTTATTCCAAACAATAATCTATCCCTGTACCAAATTTCAGCTAGATCCATCCAGCTGTTTGAGCGTGATTGTGTAACAAACGTTTTTAACATTTGTAATATTAGTACTAGTCGAAACGTCACAGGTAATTCCAAAGTATGTATCTTTAACGACACCTGCAATAAGCGGCGGTAGCGTAATGGCAAGACCTCGGGTTTGGAAACGATTAGTAGCGGGTTCTAACCCAATTACTGTTGCCTACATGTTTGTTAGGTATGGGTTCACTGCCGTACCGTACAACCTACAGGAATACTTGTCTACCACAAGCATTTAACTTAGTTATAGGGTATAACAAGAACAGTAAGGCTCAACTCACACTGGCAGAGTCGAAGCGACGCGCGACGCGTCGCATCCTGTTTTTCAACTACAACGGCTAGACCACAATGCTGAATCAGTTCAGAGACTTGAACATTCGTGAATTGCGCTCGTGCTCGACAGTATACATTGGTTTATATCAATTTTATTTTAATTTCTCTTTTATATGAAGCTGAAGAGGAAGAAAGTGAATTTATAGCGAGTAACGCACAGCTAAGTGCGAAACCAAGTGTCATACTATAGACTAGTAACCATGCATAACACAAATTTATACCTTAGTTATAGAAAAAAAGAGATCAATATGCGCTATAGGCAAAAAACTAGACACGTCGCGACGCTTCGAGTCCGTACCAGTGTGAGTTGAGCCTAAGAATGTGTTAAAAAAGTTTTTAGACATAGAAATAGCATAACAATTTGATTGTATTCGGCATCTTTATCTAAATTCTATTGTACACCAACGAGTAAGCATCGACTTGTTAATAAATACGTATTGCACTCAGTACATAAACGCCGATTCTAATACTTAACTCACTATGTAGTTGTATACAAACGACCATGACTAATCCTCCAACATACAATCATTGTAAGAAGGTTAATATTGACATTCTAAGGCACACGTTATGAACTAGTGTCCTGCAGACAAAATGGAAGCACAGTACAATTTCTTTTATATAATACCAATGTTTGTATGATGTTAATTGACCATCAGTTTCACATGTATATAAACAAACACACGCTACCTACCTCGATAAATACATAAGAAAATATAGTGACAATCATTCGCTAATTCCAGGAAGCTTGTTCTTATCTCATAAATAATTTCTCTAGTTACAAAAAATAGTATACACTGTATGGATTACACGAGAACCGAGCGCCGCGGTAACCGCGGTCTTCAGCACCATAGCACGTCTATGTTTGTGATCCACCCGTTACATATATTACATTGAAATAAGATTACTCTTACAAATACATAACGATACAATATTACAACATTATCACCGGGATTATTAACAATACGGCTTTTTAATTAATTTTAAATACGTTTTATTCGTTACGTTTACAAAAAAAAAAACTAATGATTTAATAGAGAGAGTCAAAGGCACACACTTTGTAAAATAATTATACAAATTAGTCTCAGTGTCTCTTTTATCACTGTTTTGGAGTCGCTCCTTATACGTACACGGGTCCCTGATTATCGCTGTCGTCGATTTTCGTATTTATTTTGTTCATATAACCATCGTCGAAGAACCTTCTGAATGTGAACTCGAAGAATCCATGGAACTTACCGTTGTCGAGCAACTCACTATCTGACTTGTTGGAGTCTGAGCTTCCGGAGTTGCGGAGTTTGTCGGGATCGACTGGATCGAAGTTGGATGTGTCTGTAGGGTAGTCTATCCTCGGGATGAAGGGCGCGACCTGCCTTCTCAGTCCTTTGTCAAAGTCGATGCCCGTGAGGAATGGGTGATTTTTCACCTCATCAGCGTCCTTGCCGAGCCTCGTGTCTTGTCCTGAGCAGAGCTGCAGGATTAAATCCTTGCTCTCCGGTGACAAGTTCGCAGCGTCAGGCACGTGAAGTGAACTCTCCCAATTTATAACCTGTACAGAAATGTATTGAAGTTCATTTGAATTTGAAGAATTGAAAAGTGTATGTCAGGATGGTAG
This sequence comes from Cybosia mesomella, assembly GCA_946251805.1. Classification (NCBI taxonomy): domain Eukaryota; kingdom Metazoa; phylum Arthropoda; class Insecta; order Lepidoptera; family Erebidae; genus Cybosia; species Cybosia mesomella. Next base: position 27,490,079 of record OX276400.1, on the reverse strand, counting down.
CAAGAGGACATATGTGGCCTCTGCCTACCTCCAGTGGGAAAGAGGCGTGACTGTATGTATGTAAATTTGATTATGACAATGCTCGTTTCTGAAGTACAGCAGTTCCTTTGATTAGAGTGGAGCAGGAGGGGTTAGCTTGGGCCCCGAAGATCTTAGTAACAAATACACCAGAATCCATTATTTATATCTCACAAAGGGAAGCCGGAATAAATCGCAAAATTTGACACTGCATTATTTCTTAACCACTAGTTTATTTGAGTTAATTTGTATTTCAAAACCAATTTCAACAAAATGTACACGTTTTGCGAAGTGTTTATTATGTGATGTGATGTTTGCTCACCTTGAGCTGCGTTTCTGCAGGCGTAGCCGCTAAAAAAGGCGGCGATCCTACCAGCATCTCATAAAGTATCACACCGACAGACCACCAATCACAGAGCTGCGTGTACCCCGTCCGCGTGAGCACCTCGGGCGCGATGTAGTTGGGCGTGCCGACGAGCGAGTGAGCGAGACAGCGCTGGTGCTCTCGCTTCCGCCGCCTCTCCAGCGGCTTGAGCTGGTGACAGCGGCATTCGCCCATCGCGCCCCACTCGCCGTCCACAGGATCCATGGAATCTTGCCTCCCGTGATCTGAAAGAACAATATTGTCATGATTCATACCTTCGGTGCGACATCTGCTTCGTGTCTCTGGTCCTTTGTTTGATTTCCGGATCGGAACTAAGATTTATTGGGTTTTTCTGTCAGGAAATTTTCAATCGCAGCTCAGAGTGAAGAAAAAGTACCCGTTTGGAGGCAATAGGCTCGCTTCCTGGGGGCTAACCACGACACGCTTGCAGCAATTCAGTTCAATTTGGGGCGCTGAGGGAGAGAGATGGAGCTATATACCGGGTATAGCTCCAACTCTCTCCCTCGGCTCTGCTGCCCAAAATTGAATTGTTATTAGCGCGTCGTGGTTAGCCCGCTGTTACGTGGAACCAAAAGTATATAATACGAAATGAGGGTACCTCTATATTACACCCAGTCACACTTTGAAAAGGAGGACTTTTACCTCCCCGTCAAAATATATAAAGTGCGAATATTTAAAACATATATTTTTTTATTTATTATTTCTTATTTACTTTATTGTACACCAGGTAAACATAATATACATCACTATTATAAAATTAGAAGAGGAATCAGTACAATTGGCTGCCTTATCGCTTAAAGCGAGTTCTACCAGGCAACCTTTGGATGGTAATGTGTTGAATAAATTGGAATTTACAGGCAAGTATGCAATAAAATGCAATTTATCTAGTAAAGCAATCTTTCAGAAAATTATTATTTGCATTTTTGCTTAGAACGTTTCAGACTCGATCGATCGTCCCAAGGTAACCATAAAATGCTAGCAAATTACAATACAAAATGATGAATCTAAATTGATTGAAGGTGTCTTATCAAGATAATAGGACTGCTCTAGAACAGTTCTGATTTTTATTGCAAAAAGTAATACTCACCATTTCTCTGATAGTATTTTGAATTATGAGTCCACCTGAACCCTGTACATAAACCAAAGTCAGTCAACTTGATGTGGCCATCCCGGTCAATGAGAATATTGTCAGGCTTGATGTCCCTATGGATGAAACCCATCTTATGTACACTCTCCACGGCGCACGTGAGCTCCGCTATGTAGAACCTCGCTAGGCTCTCCTCGAAAATACCCAGCTTTATTAACAAAGACATCAGATCACCACCAGGTATATAGTCCATAACAAAATATAAGTTATCTTTATCTTGAAAACTGTAGTACAGTTTAACGACCCACTCGTTGTCAGCTTCTGCTAGAATATCCCTCTCAGCCTTAACGTGCGCTACCTGATTCCGCTTGAGCACATCCGCTTTCCGGAGTGTCTTCATGGCATATAGATGACTAGTATCAATCTTTTTCACTAACGTCACTTCCCCGAACGCACCCACCCCTATCGGTTTAATCTTCGTGAACATAGACTTATCCATCTTAGCTCTCTTTAGCCTTATATAGTTAGACTCTTTCTGAGATAACATCTTCCTCATTTGACATTGCGCCTCTGCACTGAGACCTATTTTAGTCATTTCTTTTTCTAACTGCATACGTCTAAATGTTCTCTGTTTATAAGATTTCAATATGTTTTCAACATGTTGTTCCATAAAGAATTTAAACGCTTGAGGTGAATAATTCCTAACTTTGCAATCTCGTCTTTCGTCTTCCTTTTCTTTACTAATATTCTTTCTCTCTGGTATAGGAGATTGATGCCTAATCTTTTCATTACCCTTAGGCCGTCGTTCCGTTGAGCCGTTCGAACTTTTGTCCGAACCCGACGCCGCTACACTATCTTTTAGAAGGTTATTGCTGCAATTTTGATTGGGACACTTATTTTCTACCTGAGACGATTCACCATTATTCGAAAATTTCTTATGTAACGGAGAGTGGTGGGAATTGACCGTAGTCGTGTTATCGGCTTGATTGCCGTAAGGCGGGGGCGGAACAGGGTGCATGCCTCGTTGCACCGCTAGAGCCTGCATCGTGATGGCATAACTCGGTGGCTCCGTAGTGGGGACGGTGGGAGTAGTAGCTGTTGGTATAACGGTAGGCGATGGACACGGAGGCTTCGGTGCCAGTGGGTAGCTAGGCGGCGTTTGCACTTGCTGCTTCTGCTGGATGGAGCTCGCATACGACGGAGGAGGAGGCTGCGTGCCCGAACTTGCGACTGGAGACGGAGCCACAGGCGCAATAGCCGTTTGGAGCACTGGTTTTTGCACTTGCGTACTCTTCACAGACTGCATAATAATCGGAGCTTGTACTGCTTGTCTCGCGGTCCACGCCTGAATCGGTGTGGGGCGAGTCATGCCCGAGGATGAGCCGGTCGATTGCGTCACCGTGATGGGACTCGGTGAGCCGGCGGAGGTGCCGCCCGAGTAGATCCCCGACGACGGACTCTTTCGATAGTCCTGCGACTGCGTCGGGCTCTGGCGATTCTGCATCGACGCCGAGTAAGACGGTGGAGGTGGTACTCCAGATATGGGATATGGAGGGGGAAGTTCGGCACCGCCCGCACCCGTCTGGTAAATGCTGAGCGCCTGGAACTGTTGTGTCAGTTGCTGTTGGACTTGTGGCCCGTTTTGTACGACCATGGGTGTTCGCGCGGGCGGCGTGGGAGCGGCAGCGACCGGAGACGTTCCACGAGCTGGTGGTAGCGGGGGTGCAGGTGACATCCGCTTCATGAGTTGCTGCACGGACGGCATGACAGGCGGCGTGGACGGACATCGCGGGGGTGGCGGCGGTGGAGGTTCTGAAAACCCCGACGGCGAGTACTGTCTGCTTAGTTTCTCGTGGGGTAGGGGTGGCGCGTCCGAAGGCCGCGGACTGTCGGACCGCGAGCTCCCCGCGCCGGAGTCGAGTGCGGGACTCCCTCTGTGGAGGTTAATCTCGCGCTCTAGACTAGGTTTCCTTATTAGTTTGGAGCTCAACGAATTCAAGTTGTTTTGTTTGAGAACTCCATTGAGAGTATCTTGTTGCTTCGATAGGTAATCAAGGGCCGTATCGAACCTCCCTCCAGCGTATTTTAGGGCTCTTACAGCATGGTCCTGGAAAGATCAAGCAATACGCATATAAATATACGTTACACTTAGGAAACATCGATATTACCGACAAAACGGAAAAAATGCTCGGTCCTACTCTTAATATAAAAGTGAAACTTTCACGCAAAATGGGCTGAACGGATCAAGATGAATTTTGGCACAGAGACAGATTATATTCTGGAATAGCATATAGGTTACTTTTACCGCAGGGGAACGGGATAAGTATTTCATTCAACCGGGCAGTAACTAACTATAGCTATAATATATCAACAATTTTTTATCACGATTATATATAGATGAGGTTGCTACAATATCGTGTTAATGATTCATATATACAAACATATTTTATATAAACGGATAGACATATTAATAGTGTTATAATGATAGTGAATTAAACTAAACAATGTAATTAATTAATTACTGAACCATTTATCTACCTACGTCAATGAATAAATAATTATGACAGTAATTTTTATACAAGGGCCACCTTATTTCTTTCCTTAAATTTTGGAGCTAAGGGAGGGCGGACTCTCCTACTCCATATAAATTGGTTTACTTCGGCCTTTACGGAAGCGACTGCCGCCTGATTCGACAACCCCGAGAGGAAAACCTGCGTCAGAGTCTCGTCTGTTAATCGGCAGGTGTACCAGCTGGTAGGCGAGGTTGGCTTGCGATTCACTAAATTGGACTACACTGCAGTGGTCTGAGGCCATGAGGAAGATGACAAGGAGGCTACAATAGTTTCTGGGGTGTAGCCTACGATCCATTTTAACAAATTACTTTAATCAATCTAAAAAGGATGCAAGTGGGAATCGTGTTATATGGAGATATCACTACTGCTGTATAATAATCAGACCAAAGCTTCACTTCTTAGGAATTTGTATCACTTTTGGTAATATAGACCTCCGTCTGATACAGACCACTGTTCGACAAGGCAGTAGCCCAGACCGGCACTAGTAGCTCTTGTGGAGCTGTGAGTACGACCTCTATGAAAAAACACCATAATGGCTTGATGGAGGGTTAGAGTACGTCTCTCTATTAGGGGACTAAAGACGGCGACGCGCGTATCCTGTTCTCCATAAAAGCAAATTAGTGCGGGCGTTACAGGTTTTTGACTATGCAAAATCCGGGGATCGGCAACTATGACCGAATTCTTTGCACGACCGCTGTTCCTTGTATTCCGCTTTTTTGTACGACCCTTTTTGACGAGTTTTCTTTTTAATCGTGAAAAACCGTCAAAATGTACCAAATCCAATTTTTCATGAATAAAAAGAAAACTTGAGGTCGCACGAGAAATGCTTCATATAAAAATGTGTATTATTGCAAATAAATCGAATGAGCACCAGTAGACCTCAATCGGCGTAGTAGATCTCCGGTAAATTGCGAAAACCATGTTTTTCGCGTGAAATTTTGAGTCTATAGCTTACATTCCAATAAGTTGAAACTTGGAGATGTTGTAGCTTTTGTGGACCTCAAAGTTTTAATAAAATCAATTTTTAATTTTCCGGGTAAGACAGGCAAAAGTGAAAGAAACTTCTTTTGTAAAAAGTTTAAAAAGTTTCTAAATAACCCACAATGATTTTTGAAACGGTTTTATATTTTTGAAGAGATGTAAATCTCTTCAAAAACTTACTATTTGTCGTATACCAATCGCACGTATTGAAGACGAAAGTTGAAATAAAAAAAGGTAAGGGACCATCACAACTGGTGGAAAGATGTGTTTTGTAGTTATTTCGTATCTCAGGAATAGGGTCTGAATGTTGGTAAAGACCTGCCAGCGGTGGGTAGGTGCGAGTGCAGTAGGTGGGTATTCTGCTATGCGGGCAAACCAGCTTTTCCAGAGAAAAAGTCTAATGTCGATTTAACTCCTAGAGAACCACTTCGTCGTGCCTTCGTTGAGGTAGTTTCCATACGAAAAAAAGTACGTGAAGTAATTGAAACCATGAAACATCAAGGCTGTTTCATGCATGAAAATAATTTATACTAATATTATAAAGCTAAATCTCAGGAACTGCTGGTCTGAATAGAATTTTTTGTATTAGATAGCCTATATATCGAGGAACGCTATAGGCTTTATCATCACGCTACTATCCAGGGGAGCGGAGTAGGAATCATATATGTCAACAAATCGGGCAAATTTCCATACATTTTTGTAGAACCAATAAATCACAGATATGTATGAGACAAATGGGTGCCACGGGGGCGAAGATGCCACGGGCGAAGCCGCGAGGCACAGCTAGTCGACTTTATTTTAAAAACCAGTCCCTAGGAAATGAAATAGCCCCTTGAATTCAAAAATTTACAAAGAGAGTTATTCAGAGACATTATTTAGATCAGGGGACAAAAAACATGAAACCAAATACAACTTACATCAATTCTACAAGGAATATTTTTAACAAAGTAGAAAATAACATAAAGAGCAGGACTTTAAGCCACAGCAGTTCTGCACTAGGGTATACTCAACCAACTGGATACATCCTAGATATCTGAATTTTCATTAGCATGTGTCAGCTTGATGCTATACATCCTATCATAGAGTACTGTAATTTTTTAAGAATTACAGAATAATATTGAAATAAAATATAATGAAACCACTCTTAAAGTTTCTGCTTCCGATTTATATATATATATATATTATTTAGGTGATAGTGCAATCGGGTTAAAGGATTTCTCTACGATTTTATTCCCAGGTGAAGCCTGAAGTCCTACTGGTACTAGTAGCCCTAGTATATAATATGTCTGTATTTCCAAATGTGTATATAAAATGTATACAAGTATGTTTATCTTCATTTTAGAACCCATATTGTGCTGTTACTACTAATATTAGTTTTAATGACTAAATTAGGTGTATATATGGTGCTATGTAAGAGAGCTGAGGTTAGCCTCGCAAATTGGTTATGTATTGAACAGGCACCCTTAACCAGCAGTCTTGGATGAAAGGTTTAATGACAGTATATATAAAATGTGCATGGACAGAAGATGGCAAGCTGTTGTCTATGCCTACCCCTGAGACCGAGCATTATGCTACATGCCATACATATTGTCTGTTTGTCGGGAGCAATATAATTTTTCTATGTTTCTATGTATAATAAGTATATATTTACAAAAAAAAAGTATATAAGTATGTTTATCCGCACTCTGGAACCCATAACACAAGCTAGTTAAACTATGCTTACTTTGGGTCTAGAAAGCCCTGTGTAGAATGTCATAGAAAAAGAAAAAAAAAAAAAAAAATTATAATGAAATATGTAAAACCATCAAATACTCCCATGACAAAAGTTCCTGCATTAGCATAGTTATATTTGAGTGTATGTGACAACATTGAATATTTTTAAATCTGGATTAAATCACATACGGGATCCATTATGAGTGGAAACGATACGGAGGAGTAAAAGCTAGACCCTGGACGCCTTGGTGAATAACTCAAATGCAACCTGGACCAATGTTGACATAATTATGGGATTTCTTGATCACATATTCAAAAGGGAAGACAGTAGAATTTATGTTATTATGAACCTTTGCGACTAATATTTACTGCTTCTATTTCTGCTGTTTAACAGGCGAGACTCTTTTGTCTTTGGGAGATCAGACTTCAGTTGTTCCCATAAAAGCAATGTTAGCCAATAAAACCAAAAGCAGAAGGAATAAGGGAGGCCCCGGGCTCCGAGATTAAAGCCTTGGATGCAACTGGGAACAATGCTAAGGTGATGCTGTTCTGCTCACATTCTTACGCACTGCACTAATTTGTGCAGTAAATACATACATTATACACATGCAACTTAGTGTAATTTGTAAGGGGAAAATGTGTATACGTATGCACTGCACAATTTTATTATTTATTTATGTACACATACTATCAGACATAAAAATACAAAAATGGAAACAGTAGTAGGAATCAATTACATAGTAGAATCAATCCTAGGTAAAGGATAGGCAGTATTGCCAAAGTTTGAGTTTAAGACTATTGAGTTAAATTGCTAGAGACCAACCGGTGCCCGGGCACCGCGAGTACGTACCGTTTGTCAAGTTGCGTGGCTAAGAGGGTTAAAGTCTCTAATATCAGCAGGAAACGAGTTCCTCAGTCTCACTCCATGAACAGAAAAGGAAAAAGAGTAAAAGTTGGTTTTATGGGAAGGAAATCCGAGTGTTGAACATAGCTATTTATTATTTTGTATCATTTATATCTTACATTGAGTTCCTTACAATTTTAGTATATTTTTTTTTGTTTATGTTTATACTATTATCTATTTATATATCTATACTGGCAATTATACATTGAAATTATATGTGTTGACTAGATATTTTATATTTAAATGAATATCTAATAATTATTGCTCACCTCATCATATCCCAAAGCAATCAGTTGATTTAAAGACTGTGGTAAAGCAGTCAAATCCTTATCAAGACCATTTCCTGATGAAGAACTGAAGCCAGAACTGACTCCAGAACTGACTGTGCTGGCGGCCGAGGATCCAGGTGGCTCCGAGTTTCCATTATTAGCAAATGGTAGTAACGAGTTGCGAATCTGAGCTAGAGCCTTCTGGTGATAGCCGGAGCGAGCGGCCGCCTGGCGGGGCGCCGGCGGGTTCATGGCGCCCGCGCCCGCGCCCGAGCGCCTCACCTCTCACCCCACCCCTCCCATCACACAAGCACACACCACCTTCTAACCACACTCATGTTCACTGTTCACTGTTCATTTATTATACACTCAAATATTGTGCTACAACTTTCAGTCCAGATTCTGCCAAATGCGTTTGTTTATTTCCTTTTCACTGCCTGGTTTGTATCACAATTAGCTTGTCCAATGCTTGTAATGTTTTGGTAATATGCTGAAAATAAATCAATAACATGTTAATTTCACTTAAAAACGCTTTGATTTCTTATAAGTCATCACCTCCTAAATTTCAAGAAAGCTCTTACTGGATAATTGTATTCTATTTGAGGTGGACATCATTAGAAAAAAATCGTGTTGTCGAAAAGAACAACAAACCGCCAAGTGGAGGTAACTTATTAAACAATTATGTACGATATCAATGAATATGCAAGAATATTAGATTCTGGATGAAAATAAATTCGGTTTTAAATCAGCAGGTTCGAGAACCAAAAGAATGTTCAACACGAATCAATCATGACATAGTACTGAGGAATGCCAAAATTAGAGTCAGCTTTGTTTCTCATAAATTACTAATTACGGGCTCTGTCCTACCATTATATGTAATAACAATTATTTACCAAGATATTCCTCAATTTCTGCAAATCCAAATAAGAATCACAAACGTCATAATCCCGTAAAATAAAATTCTATCCAATAGCTCTCACATTACCGATGACATCTTTCTTGGGCACCACAAATTATAAATCCAATGGCAATGTTCATACTCAAACTATACAACTGTAGAGTCGCATATAATTTTCCCTGAACGTAATAATATCAAATGAATTACGAAAACAAAGAACTCTGAAACACAGACATGCAAGTTGGCAAACCATACAAAGCGACCATTTTGAAGAATTACCACATTCTTTTGTATGTTCGTATAAGCTAAGGCATAGTGACGTTTACAGATGCTCCGTATTTCATTTCGTTTACTATCTTTGTTGTTTTTCAAAAAAATTATTCATAATGCGTTATTTTTCAGTAGATGAATTATATAATATAACAATTTAGGAATGTTTATATTTTATCATTGGGTGTTCATTGTAGACAGAAACTAATCATAATTTAGATAAGATTATTGTTGTGTAAAAATAGTTTCGTGAATGGAAGATTTTCTATGAAACTACTTGTGTATAGGTAGCCCTTAAATAGTTTAATCTGTGGAGGCATTGAACGAATGAAAGGTCATTGATTTAAAGAATTTACTACCTATGTAATCTATGGCAGAAAAATCTATTTGTTGTGAAGTTTTCATTGGATAGTTCAGGATTTTGTAGTAATGTAATGTAATAGGAAATCGGGTTTGTTACATACTGTAGTACAATATATTCTCAGCTCAATAATGGTTATTTTACAATAATTTAGTCGGTGACTAGTCAAAAACATAATTATCAAACTTAAATCAATAAAACAAATTTTAAAAATGTTACGAACAGTGGGACTCTTTTATTTGCTATTTGTACCCTATCATTTTGCCCTGGAAGAAAGCTCAGTGTATGAATATAATGCTCACAATTTTGAACACCAAATAGAAGAAATGGATGGAAATTTTGTTATGTTTTATGCACCTTGGTATGTATTTAAGGGCAATTTCTCTGAAAAATAATTCCAACTTTATATAAAAAATCTCGTGACAACTTCTTCACAATCATAAAACCTATACTTTCAGGTGTCGACATTGTACAGAATTCCATCCGATTTGGGCGGAATTGGCTGAGCTCGTTAACACGAAAGATTCTAAATTTGCAATCGCCCAAGTTGACTGTACTATACATTACAAACTGTGTAATGAAAATGACATAACAGGTGAGCATAATAATAGATCTATATTTACATTTTATCCTCACATCAGATAAAAGACAGTTCTTGGATTTTTATGTCAATATAACTAGAAAAATATGTGTGTATATGGTGGCTTAATCCTTTCAGGGTGTACAGAGTAAATACATTGTTTTTTTTTTTCTCATTATTTTGATTATGTATTTACAGGTTATCCAACACTACATTACTACCATAAGAACACATTTACTCCTATAGAGTATAAGGGCACTAGGGATCTCCCTTCCCTAACATTATTTTTAAGTGGAATATTCACATTGAAATCGGAGGTAAGCATATTATCAGAATTTTAAAACTCCCATGTGAAAATTGCCAGCAATGACCTTATCTAGATGTGTATACATAACACCTGTCAGATAGCCAAGGAACCCATTAGTTACTCCTTTTTTCTTCATCTCCCCATGAAATTCCTTGAATCAAGAAAAAAGAGGAAAAGGAAACCCCTATACTGAATTCACAAAGGTGTGTGTGTGTGTGTGGAGTTCCACACACTAGCCTACATATTTTGTGTAATGCATGTCACACTCCATACACATGCACTGTGAACCCACTCATGAGAGCCTTTAATTAAATGTCACCACAACACACTGAGAAAATATAATATAGATAGATGAGATACCATCAATCGTAAGAGCATTGTCTTCTAATCTGGTGAGATATAAATTATGCTAGTCTGGAGCTAATGTTACCAAACTCAAAAACAAACATCACACAAAATAGTGACATAATTGTTTATAATTTTCAATCAAGAACAATCCTAGAATAAATCAGTTAGTAGCCAATTATGTTGCTAATAAGGTTGAACATCTTGACAGCTATGTGGTACACAGTTGCATTTGCTCTGCATATATATGCATTTACAAAAAAAAAGTATCTTTGTATGATTATTTGCATTCTAGAACCCATAACACAAGCTGGTTAAGCTATGGTTAGGCGCCCGACAAGCAGAACGGAGTCGCGCCCTAGACGTGTCTTTGTAACACCCCGCTCACCCCGCGCGGCGACTTCAAGGGGTACGCGGGGTGTTACAGAAACACGTCTAGGACGCGCGTCAGTTCTGCTTGTATGGTGCCTTACTTTGGGTCTAGATAGTGTTGTGTGGAATACTGTAGAATATTTATTATTTATATTCCTTAATTTAAATGATCAGATTACCAGCCGAACTAGATTCGATTCCCACTTAACACAATCTAACAACATACTATTACTTGTTTCATTCTAGGGCATTAACGAAGAGAAAGACTCTACAGAAGTTAAAATATATAGTGGTATGGCGTACTTAAATGATCACAATATTGAGAAGTTTGTGTCTAGGGGACAACATTTCATCATGTTCTATGCATCATGGTGTAAGGCATCACAGGTATGATTTTAGACTACATTTACTACTACTTAAACGCTTTTCAGGGGCTGGAGTCTTCTCAGGGCCATGTTGCGAACCGGTGCCTGTTTGCTGAACATTAGTCTAGTTTTTTTTGACGTTTTTTAAGCACCATAATGGTCTATATAGAACATAAAAATATTTAGAATATTAAAAAAATATATAATTTTCATCTTAGCATTGTTCCGGTTGCAAATGAGCTGTTTTCACCACAGAGCCTACTATTTAGAATATGTAGCTGTAATACTGATAAAACTCTTTCAAACAGGTGGATAAAATATATTCACTGAAGTAAAAGTAACTTTCTAGTAATACAATTCGTCTTAAAAACTTAGTAGTGGAAGCTATTATGTATCTGTTTCAATCAATAGACAATAATATTTATTGTAACTAGGAATTCAGTGCAGGGTGCGACTGAAATAAATTGAGCTGAGTGAGCAGGACTCTAACTTGAAAATAAGACATCTTACCCATCTTACTTTTTTTTTTTCGGTGATTATTCCTCGATGGTACATCGGACATGAACCATCTCGCTTCAAAACACCCCTCAGTGCCACTATCACCGTGGTAAATTTGGTCAAGATCGCGCGAGTAGTTACAGAGGAGTTCAGCCACCAACAAATGACTATGCCGCGTATAAGAGCTGATTGAAATGTTTATTGAAAATATCCTTTTTTTTTTCAGAAACTAGCCCCTGTTTGGGCCGAGCTTGCAGTGCAGTATGCTCACAATGAATACATACAGATTGGCAAAGTGAACTGTATGGACAATGAGATGACATGCAAGAACTTTGATATCAAACAATATCCTTATTTGATGTGGATTGTCAATGGCAGAATTGTAAGTTAAACTTTTTGATAATGACTTCAATATATATTTTATTATATATAATACTAGTTGTTGCCCGCGTCTTCACCCGCGTGGAATTCTGATCCCGTTCCCGCTACCCATGGGACCCACCACAACCTATATAAGATACACCATTCCACCATAAATCATTTTGTTATATCTTAAAGGGTTTAGGCAGCGTTTTCGTTGAAACCTCCCAGATGGTTTATTTTTTCCGACACCAACAAATATTTTTATATATTTTAGCCAATGCATACATAAACTTGACAAATTATATAATAAAACCTTCTTCAAGAACCCATCCATTGATGAAAAGAAAATCGAAGCAGTAAATTTTTAAGTTTATCGCGAACAGACAGTCACAGAGACGCCGCCGCGAAGGACTTTGTTTAATTATGTAGTGATATGGCGTCTAAGTCAAACTACATACACAGCACTATGTAGACCCAAAGTGAGCTATAATAACCAGACTACTAGCTTGCAATGTGGATAAAGATACTCAGATACATTTTCTTTTGTAAATACATACTAAAACACACCCAGACGCATGCATTGAACCCACGACGTCCGACGTTACAGTCGCACGCTCTATCTCAACGCCAACTGAAGATCGGATATTTGTCAATTTTCTTAAGATCAGTAATCATCATCGTCTCAGCAGTCCGCATCTAAACGGTCAGTATAGGGTTCGTTTATCAGCAGGTCTATTGGCTTGTATGTGAACTGGGCAAAATATCTGATCAATATTAGTAAGTCTTATACTCATAACCTTAGCATTAACATATTCACTGCTGAACATAGGCATTGCCCGAAGGTCGGTTAAAGATAGATGTCCATTTATATTATAAGGTGTCACAAAATTAGGTCTCTGAATTTGGTGAGATGACTTGGTATCGACAAAATATGTATTTGAAACAAAAAGAAAAAGATTGGTATAAAAATATAAATATATATACATATAAAGATGAAAAAAAACATATGCCTCTGTGGCGTAGCGGTAGTGCATTCGACTGCTACGACAGGGAGCGTATGTTCGATTCCCACTCAGTGCAAATATTTGTATGCATGAATATGTCTATTTGCATTTGTCTGGGTGTTTCTATGTATAATATGTATGCATTTACAAAAAAAAAAATATATATAAGTAGTTTGACCCGCATTCTAGAACCCATAACACAAGCTAGTTAAACTCTGCTTACTTTGGGTCTAGAAAGCGCTGTGTAGAATGTCGTAGAATATTTATTTATCTTTAACCGACCGAGTCTTCTATTATTGTATCGTATTGACAGGCTTTGTAGCTTTCTAACCTCAGATCCTTCTACAATCTACCAACTAGATTATTACAATAAGAAAAACAATCATTATTCCAGATGGGTGTAGCAGACGCAGATAACATGGACGGATTGAAAACATACATTGAGAAAATGTCACTCACTGAGAATCACGACCCCGAGAAGTTTATGAAGAAGAAGAAAGCCTTGCCTGTCGCCAGGATATCAGAAGAAACTTTCGAAACCTTTTTGGAAAAGGAATTTGTTTTTGTCAATTATTTTGCACCATGGTAATTCTTTTTTCTGTAGCTGCCTTAAGAATATTTTTTGTTTTTTTCAAGTCTATTGTACACACAGTATTCAATTATTAACCACATATTATTAACACTACTAGGTTTTCTACAATATCTTGTACTGCATACCTACCAGATACCAAGTTATTAACTGAATACTTATCTTAAGATTCAAATCCTAATTTAAATATTGATAAACGTATTTGGGCCCAGTTTTAAAATATGAATTTTCAGAAGGGGACAATTGGTCCCAGTCCCATAGTGGGCTGAATGACCCTTAACCCGAAACTTCGGGCCCGCACGAACCACGATCGAAAGTATTTAGTTATGTACTATGAAGTCACTTCGGTTTTCTTCTGGTAGGATTTAAGCCGAACCGAAGTGTTTTCGGATCCGATTTCGGGATAAACGTGTTCCATGGAACCGATTGCCCGAAACTTCGGTCCACAACTGCAGGTGTTTCACGTTAGGCCTACTGCTTTCATTATTGGAGATCCAAATCTTTCGATTCGAAGATTCGATCGAGATGAGTCCCCCAATTGTCATGTCCACCCGTCAAACAGTCGTCAGCAAAGCGACGTGTCCCATTCATTTTCACCGGTGAAGTACTTTTTTTTTTCGTGCGGAAATCCCTTCGGATACCCCCCCGCCGGCCAGCGGGGGTGGTTTTGAGAGATGTTTTGTGAGATGGCGTGCGGTTTTGAACCGACTAAAACCGCACGCCATCTCGGGTCTTAAGACGCCGGGGTGTAAGGTTGCCCATAGAGCATATCCCTCGCACCCCGACTGACCCTGGGCTATCTCCGGTTTCGAGATGACCCCCTCGGGTTTGGGAACCACGGTGTCCCCGGCTTGCCCCAGTTTTTATGGCGCTAGTCGCCCCACCGTCCCGGCCTGCTTCTGCTGGGGTGACAGGCGGCCTCACCTGCCACCCCCAGGCCTGCGCTCATGGAGGACGGAGGTCGCACCGGTGAAGTACCTACTATAAAAAGTCATTTCATTACAAAACATCGACTGCATTAAATAACCATCCCTAAACCTAGTATTTTTGTTGGTACAAGTTTTATAATTAGGCTAAATGCTTTATAGGCGGTTTGCTTGCTTGTTTTTTTATCCTTTATAAAGGAAACTGCTATTTTTCAGGTGTGCACATTGTATGCAAATGAGTCCGCTTTGGCTGAAACTGGGAGAAAGATTCCTGAATGAAAGTCGTGTGCTAATCGCTGATGTCGACTGCGTGCAATCGAAGCCAATATGTGAAACAGAAAAAGTAAGTCAAAACCACAGATTAAGACTACAATATTTTTCACGTAGCATGGGTACGGTGACGTTTGGGATTTGAAGTTACTAGAGATGTAGTCAAGATAAAATCGCATGAAATAAAATCGATTATATATCTTATCGAGATCATTTATTAATGAAGAAGAAATCGATTCTATTAACTAATAATTTTGAAGAAAAAAAGTAAAACGAAATTGATAACCTGTTTAATTATTTATTAAAAATCAAACATGTTCATCATCTTCATCATCATCATCATCATCATAATCGTCATCTGACTCGTCGACGTGAATAATTATTTGGGAATCAATTATGCAGTCTATTCTAATGTCTCGCTCCCAGTTATGTAAGATTAGATTTTTGGTTTTCTCCACTACTTTCTTCCAGTCATCGCCAGTGACATTTTTGCATCCCTCTTTCAATAACCCCATCATTTTTGTGGCTGTAAAAGGCAGAGCTGTATTTTTTCGTGCAGCGTATCCTGAAACAAGATAAAAAACAAATTTAGTCATAGAATTCAAGTAATAAACATAATCATATTTTTGTCAGTATGTAAATAGACTATGGTTAAACAAGTTACCTTTGATTTGGGCCCAAATTAATTCAATGGCATTGTACTGACAGTGGTACGGTGGAAGCCTCAGGACTTCGTGACCATATTCGTTTGCCATCATATCTAATTTGTATGTCGTTTGGGGCTTGTGCATTTTTACGAGCTTCACTAGCTCCACCTTTAATTTCGTCTCATCGGCTTCCACATTATTGGCTTGGAGCCACTCGATCAACTCGCTCTTCTTATTGGAAGAAGTCGGCGGTTTGTTCAATTGCACGGAGTGATATGGGGCATTGTCCATAATAATTGTGCTGGGTTCTTCTAAATTGCTAAGCATATTTTGAAACCACTCCGTGAATACTTCCGCATTCATATCTTCGTGATATTCTCCCGTCTTTTTCGATTTAAAAGCAAGTAGCCCATTTTCTACAAATCCTTTCGATGTGCCTGCGTGACAAATAATCAATCTCTCCCCTTTTCCTTCTGGCACTTTGGTCGAGGCATGAGGTGTATCGTCAGTCCACATTTTACCGACCGTATGATTGGCATTCAGCCAAGTTTCATCCAGGAAGACGACATTGCTCCAATCGGTAATCGCTTTAGCCTTTTTCAAAAAGGTAACCCGCGCAAGTGCTATATCGCCCCTCTCCATGACAATTTTTCTTTTGTTTACTTTTTTGAATTGGAAACCAATGTCCTTCAATACGCGCCACAAGGATGTAGGACTTCCAGTAAACAAATCAGCATCTTTTAAAGACTTGACCAGCTTTAGAAGCGTCGGTAATTCTTTATTCTGGTAATAGTTATAAATGTGGCTCCGTATAGGATCGGCCGCAAAACTGTCTACATCTGTTACAGATGCCTTTTTGGTTCGCTTTTGATTAGGGGTGGACAACTTATTTTCTTCTGTATCGTGAGCACCATATTTTTCTCGAGTGATTCGAGAAACCGTGTTCCGCCCAATGTCTAACGCATCTGCCACTCGATCCAAAACGTTGGACACAGGCAATAGCGTTCCGCCATTCTCACGTTCCCGCTCAAATTAATCCCGCAATCGAACTACAAATTCACGGGCTTGACTACCAAGCACAGTCTTTTTCGTTCTTTTTGGCATTTTGCCAAAAAAAAAACAACAAAACAAAAGTCAATAACAAAAAACGGTAACGAAAACAACAAAGCACAACGATAGTCAATAACAAAAACAAGTAACAACAACACCACGCAAGCTCAAAACAAAGAAAACAGACCGCATACAAGGCAGACGCACTCGTACTGAGTTGATATAACAAGATGGCTGCCAGCTCATGCTTAAGCAGTGTTGCTATATTATAATAAAGCTCCACAAAGACAAAAATGCTTTGTTTAAAGTTTATTATTACATAATTATATTTTATAATCGTATTTTAGTTAAAAATACAACTAACGATATATGATACTTTATTCGACAATTTATCGATTATAACGATTTTACTATGTCAATCTCTAACGCAACCTGTTCCGATTCACGCATCAAGAATTATGTATTTGGAATGTTTATATTTAAAGTTTAAATAATTACGGAGAAATAAAAATAGTTTTAAGTTAAAAATGCAAAATAAAACAGTTTTCTTTTTATCTTCGTATTAAGTGTTGTTTCCTGTATTCCGCGTTAGGTAAATTGTTTCGAAATGAATCATGCATGAAATGGAATTAGTCAAATGTCACCGTACCCATGCTACGTGAAAAATATATTAGGTTAGATACCGCGAGTGCATTTCCTCCTATCACCGTCACGCACAATTTTTCTTCATCATCCAAGCGCCAACCCCGGTTGCATTCAAAGCCTGCACTTTGGAGCCCTGGGTCCGCTCTCCTACTTTTCTTTTATTGTTTTACGGGAGCGCCAGAGCCTGATCCGTCAATCAGCAGGTGAAGGTGAGGTTGATTTGAGCGCCATACACCGGACGTCACGCATTTCATTTAGTGATAATACTCACTGTAAATAGAATTGTTTCTGTTGCAAAGTCATGGATCTACAAAATTTCGAACTGGCTTGTCTTTGATCTGTTCTTATGCCAAAAACAACAATATCTATGTGAAATACTTATATTAAAACTTTTTTTTTACAATCGAGCTGATTAATAATAATTAACCTTTTAGATCAATGGGCTGCCTACTTTGATTCTATACAAACAAAAGAAGATTGTGAATGTGGAACACGGGGGTAGACCTCTGGAGAGCCTAATATCACTAGTGAACGAGCATCTGCAGGATACAGCGGCTAACACATCACAGGACGAAACTCCTAATGAAGATATCTTAACCAAAGATGAATTGTAAAGCTATAGGTATAGGTAGATCAATAAACAAATTTGTTAAATATTTAGTGCTTTTTATTATTGCTAAATGTTAAAAAGATACTTTATTTACAAGAGCAGGGAGGCTATCGTAAGACGTAAGTAGATCATCAGTTTTAGATTTTAAAAATAATTTGTTTGAGCAGTCTTATAATCTTATTGAAAATGTTTAACAACTTAAGGTCTATCCACAAACATCAGGGCCCTGCCCCGTCAAACTCCTAATAAAATATAGTTGTGTACATTTTATATGGGTCGTTCACACACGTCCGTGTATGGGCCGGCGACTGGATTCGTATGCTCGGTTTTAGCACATTTTAGCATATGGACTTGTGGCGATACCACATATACCCAGCGCCATCTAGCGACAACTAGTTGAACTACTTGGATACTACTACATCAATACCAATCCTGAATCGCGAAAGTGAAGTTCGCGCGCTGGTATTAATATATATACAACATCCCAACGACAACCGTTGGGCCGCGGCCCGCCAGGCGTGATCACCTTGCCTGGTCGGAGGATTCACCCTTTGTGTTGGAGGAACATCCCCTCCGTCCACTAAGATCCATTACAAAAATCCATTGATGGATCTTTTTACACTCTGTTTCTCCACAGTGGTGACCCCGACGTGATCTGATCACGTAACCTTCGCTGAACATATCAGCAGCATTCCTATCGCCACATCCTATTCACTTCTTCCGCATGAGCGGTAATTAAGTCTTCGCCATCCAGCAGCTTCGGCCTCAACTGGGATACCACAGCATGCAGCGACCGCTGCAGCCTGGTTACCCTACGGCCACATCAGCCTCTAAGGCACAGCACACTGCACATACGGTCCACGTAAGAAGAGCACATCTCTCCCGTCTACGTAGCAGTCATTGCCTACGGCATATACGGTCCACATAAGAAGATCACATCTCTCCCGTCTACGCAGCATTCGCCCCATACACGGGGGACTTACCTCGACTCAAGAGGATTCGCCCCGTCTCACTGCCGAGGACTCACCTCATCTCACTGAGGATTAGCCTCGCCTCACCGAGGGCTCACCGAGGACTCACCTCGACGCTTCGAGCCCCGACTCACTGGGCATTTCACCGCAGCACCGAATCACCGTACTCAGCCCCGCATCTTCGGGAACAGCGGTTAGTCCCAATTAACGAGGACTAGCGAGGAAGACTGTTCCACCAATGGAACCAGCGGCGTCCAGTTCCGACGAAATGGAACTACACAAGACTGGCACTGCCACGCTCCACAAGAGAGCTTAAGACAGCTGACTCATCGCAATCAACCTCCTGTCTTGGAGGGGAGTGATGTGGCGATACCACATATACCCAGCGCCATCTAGCGACAACAAGGTGAATTACTTGGATACTACTACATCAATACCAATCCTGAATCGCGAAAGTGAAGTTCGCGCGCTGGTATAGCATATATACAACATCCCAACGACAACCGTTGGGCCGCGGCCCGCCAGGCGTGATCACCTTGCCTGGTCGGAGGATCCTCCCTTTGTGTTGGAGGAACATCAAACCCCGTTCCTCCACAGACTCAATAAAATATTGAATAAGATCAAATTTTATTAATAATTTTCAGTCATATTTTTAAGTTTTAAAGCTGTGCAATAATCTAATTTTGACGCTGCTAGCTGTACATCTGAAATTTCTGGCCTGCACAAAACATGAACAAAAGATGTTGAATCCACCTTTAGGTCCAATTACAGAATGAATGCGTTTTATGTTAAGTATGTAGTTTCATTACATAAATCAGACAGTCAATATTCTTTACTTAATACCACAAAATGGTTATTAGAAAAACATTGTAGGAAAAAGTCAACATCCAAAACGGGGTTTGAACCAACAACCAGTCCCCTCATATATGAAATACTCTGACCAACTGAGCAATCTGGGCACTTCTGGAAAGCCGAAATTCTTCTATAGATACATAGATGTCTTGGGTCTGCGTATTTCCCCTAGAAAGGCACTGGTTGCAGGTTCAAATCCCGTCCTGGATGTTGACTTTTTCCGATTGGAATTTATAGGAAAAGTTAGCATACTAATTGCTTCAAAATTTCATTAAAATAAGTCAGTAAAAAAGTTAGCCAGCAAAAGAATCTTACAGCACACAACCTGTTTAATATGAATAGTCAATGGGAGTTTAAATAAAATAAATTATTAAGCCGGAGGAGTTACCCTCCTTAAAAAGTTACATTTATTTAAATTTACAACACCATCATCACATAGCAAATCGTAAAATATGTCAAGTACGAGGGTGGTGGGCTCATTTGTAAGACAGGAAGTTTTGAGGGAGTAATTATAATATTTAATAAGATAACTATAAGTGCTTTCTCTCTACAGTTTGAGACTGAAAGAATGCTCCGTCCGCTTGTGTAGCCTGCCTGTTGATCTGTTTGTGTCTGTCCCTAGAAACTATCTCCTCTAACACTTCTCCATCACCTTTAATTAACCTGAAAACAACACACAACTGAGGGATGGTAATAATTAATTATTGTATTTATTGAAGATTGCCAAGATCGTAGAAGTGGAAAGATGTTGTCTCTGCCTACCTCTATGGGAAAAAGGCATGACTATATGTATATGTATGTATGTATGCAGTTTAATACTCATTATGCCACTTCGGTGTAGTCATCATAATCTTAGCATTTTTACCAGTTGCACCTCAAGGCTTCCATCTCAGTCTGCTGGGGTGTAGTTCATCTATAAAATATGTCACAGTTTTTTGATCTTGCCCTGTTCTCTTACCTGCCATGCTACTACAGACAATCTCCATGATTAGGATAATGTAAAAAAAAAAAGTTGACCCCCAAGACACCCTTCTGGCTACACGCATGGGTGTAGCTTTACAGTGTAGTTAACTAGAAGAGAATACTAGGTCTGCAATTCACTCTTCTGTTGCAAAAATTAAGAGCAAGCGCAATTTCACCAGGAATTTTTCTAACGGTGATAATTCTTTGAATTATCACCAAAGAAAAACGAAAATCGGGTCCGATTTTCGTTTTTCTTTTTTGTCTTGTGTATATGAACAAATTACCGAATTTAATACCAATCACGTGTATGAGTAACATTCCACATTCACATTCTCATCAGTAACATCTTTGCTTGTGTGAAATTTCTTTAGGATCGGTTCAGCCATTTGGGAGGAGAAGATGGTCTAACAAAATACATGAGTCGTCTTAGAGAGAGCAAAGCTCTGACGAGCTTCGCTCAATAATAGTAGTATGCATAGTGTTAAGTAAAGGGATGAATTACTCTCAAAACTGAAATCTCAAAGACATTAGAATGATAGAATAACCTGTATCTTCCTGACTCTTCATCCAACACTTTTCTAACAACACTCTGTTTCTTCTCCCACTCTTCTTTGGTCATTGGAGCCATGGCTTTGGATTTTTCCATAAGTTCTTGAAAAAAACATTTTAAATATGAAGAAACTAAACATTGGAAGTAGTTACATAGCAAATTAATGGTGGACCAGATCAGTATTATGTTTAATTCACATAAATCATTTTGTAGATCAATCATTTCATTGTTACCAGTAAAGCATCATTTCTATATCATGTTTAGTGATTTTAAATTTGTATGTGCATATAGTAAGTATGAAACGGGTACCTATTTACAGATTCTTTGAAAGCTTGACCATGAAAGAGAATTAAATATGAGCAGTTTTACTTAGTTTATGACGCGCTCGCTATATACACACCTAAAGGTATGTCAGCCGAAGTGTTTTCTTCTTTCGCCGTACTGTCGTCTCGACTGCGGCTTGTACTCTTACTTCTGCGTTCCTTTTTTAACTTTTTCTTCTCCTCTTTCAGTTTCTTTTTCAATGCTCTTTCAGTCTTCTTTTGTTCTTTCTTAAGCTTTTTCTTTAACTTGCGGAGTTTCTTTTTTTCTCGCGACGAATCGGAACTACTTGAGCTAGAACTACCCGAACTTGATCTCCTGCGCTTTTTGGATTTTTCCTTACCCATTTTAATGTTCTCTTTTCACATATCAATGATAATGGAAAGCAATTATTTACATATATTTTCGCAAATCAACTGCCTAAGCAATATCGGATAATCTGACAAGATCTGACAATTCCAATGGAAGTCGTTGGACAATTTCTGACATAATGACACTTCTTTTTCGTTCCGTTGCGCATTGGTGATCCGATTTCCCAATTTATTTTAACTAATACCTACTTTATAATAGCTATTGCCCCAAACTTCGACTTCTTTATGTGTGTTATTTTACTGCAAAATATAATATAATGTACGGAATAAACCTAATGGCTAGCAGTTCTTTGCGTGAGGAAAAATCCGACTGTATTTGCCAATTATTTGGCAAATACAGTCGGATTTTTCCTCAAGCCCAACCTAATAGGATCCTAGTGACTTCTTTCTTAAAATTGATTCCGTCAAAGTGAATAACTTGCCCGAGATAGACATATTATTTAACAACTTCGAAACTGGACCGCTCCACCCTTCGACGTCAACGCCACATTATAAATACAGACTGCAAATACAAACATACCTACTTAACTACTTATTTTTATTACACTCGCACCTGATCATCCCCAAGCCCGAACCCAACTCATTCGGGGTCGGCTTTCAGTCTAACTATGAAGTGGCTGAACTTCACTATTATCTAGATTATCGTACATTTTTAGGGATCCAACTACCCGTAACAACTGCCACAGATGTTGGTATGCCAACCGGGGCCGACGGCTTAACCTGCTTTCCGAGGTCCAAAGGGGTCTCACTATGTTAAGAATGGTCACCCATCCTAATGCTGACCTGGGCTACTGCCCAGCTACTACTTGCTTAACCTTGAAATATAATAACCTACTCGGTAATACTAGCACCGGTATGGGACCTAATAGTATGTAGTTTCTAGGTATGGTATATATGCCCGAGAGGTATGGAGAAGTTATATATACGCCCACATTTTGCCCACTCTTTTTCGGTGCCACGTAACAGGTAGCGAGGCTATTGCCATCAACCAGACCGTTTTTGCTGACTCCGTGCTGCTATTAAGGATTTTGTAACAAAAAAGCAATAAAAATTGTCTGACTCTAAAATCGAACCTCATATTATACCGTAGTCGCATTCTCTACCGTTGCGCCATCGAGCCAACCAAGAATAAAAAGAAACCATAAAATAACTACATAGAGCTTGCTTAGATGTGGCATAAAGTAATATATCTCCACTAAAAACGAATTGTTGGTGCAGTACGTACCTACCTATTTAAAAAAGTATCGAATAGTAACGTAATGTGTAGAGAAAGAGGCAGGGGCTAAGGCAAACTCGGAGCGGCGGATCGTTGCGCCCCCTCTTCCCTTTTCTGGGGGTAACACGGGGACACTATGGTTCCCAAACCCGAGGGCGCATCTCGATGCCCTGAGTCTGCCGGGCCAAGGAAAGTGCCTTACGGGCCCATCTCTCTGATCTGAAAACCTGAGACGGTTTTAGTCAGTTCGAGTCCGACATAACCACCCCCGGTCCGAGGGGATCTCCGCATAGAAAAAACATGTGAATGGCAACTTAGTATTTTTTTATACTACTAAGATAGCAGAATATGCATTGCCCACCTAATGGTAAGCTTGCAGGTAGACTAGTGTAATTCATAGTTGAATTGAAATGAATTACACTAGGTAGACATCATGGATGTAGGTAGCACAGATTGGATAATATTATTCTAATATAGGTAGATACTAGCGTATTGCTACGTCCAATGTACAATGTACAAAAAAATGATTATGCAAATAAATGCAAAAAAAGGGGAGGGAGTAGGGGTGCGGAAAATGAGGAAAAAAGGAATGGTAGAAAAAGCCTGGGACAGTCTCATCGATCATCTTAGGTAAGTTGGTAGATATGTATCTAGGCTTAACATTTATGAGATGGTGTTACCACGGTATTCTTAGGCCCGTATTCTAGAACGATAATAGTCCTGAATCTCTACTTGAAAAAAGTTCTAAGTGCAGATTGCATCATAGAACTAAACTTGAGTGAAGATTTTATGAACGTACAGGTGATTTACGTTCATAAGAGCTCCACTTAAGTTTGGTTCTATATAATACAATGGCTACTTTAAAATCGTGCCTCATCACTGAGTAGGTATATATTCTAGAATACGATCCTAAGAGTGGTACTTCCCTGGTTGAACCGACTAATTCGTACTGGGAAAACCATTTGGCACCTCGAGGGATACAAAATGTGTAGTTTTGGACACTATTTAGTAAAAAGATAGTTATTACGATAAAGAGTTTATTTCGTCTTTTATTATTTGTTGACATGTATACCTGCAGCTATTGTGCTTCTAAAAAAGTATTTAATAACCACTAAACACATTATTTTTTTCATGCGGAAATCCCCGTTGCCGGCCAGCGGGGGCGGTTATGTTGGGCTTGAACCGACTAAAACCGCATGCCGTCTCGGGTCTAAAGACGCCGGGGTGTAAGGTTGCCCATAGAGCATATCCCTCGCACCCCGACTGACCCTGGGCCATCTCCGGTTTCGAGATGGCCCCCTTGGGCTTGGGTTGGGGCATGGGTTTGGGAACCACTAAATACCTACTGCTGCCCGTGGCTCCACCCGCGTGGAATACAGATTCCGTACCCGCCTATGTGCTATTTCACGTTATAATCTGACATGGCCTGGACATCTAATGGCCTGTGTGACGCAGCGGTAGTGCATTCGACTGCTACGATAAGCGGCGGGGTTCGATTCCCGCTCAGCTCAGTGCAAATATTTGTATGCATGAATATGTCTATTTGCATTAGTCTGGGTGTTTCTATGAATAATCTGTATGTATTTGCAAAAAAAAGTCTATAAGTATGTTTATCCGCATTCTGGAACCAATAACATAAGCTAGTCAAAGTATGCTTACTTTGGAACTAGAAAGCGCTGTGTAGAATGTCGTAGAATATTTATTTATTTACTTAGAATATTTATCTATCTGTTTATCGGGCGTGCATGATTAAGAAACATACAATACATCCATTTAAACTTATTTATTACTTAAGTATGTATGTGTATATATTATATATTAAGGTATATATATTTATTACAAGCTTTAAGTTGTCCGTCAAATTTTGCAAACCATTTTGCGAACATTTTTTGGAATCCGTTTCGCATACATTTTTAGTTTGGACGACGATGCATTAATGAACTGAATTTATGAATACAAGTTTGTTTTAAGAAGCTTTTTAAAACTATTATTTATAACATTTACTTAGTAGTAAATTTATATCAAGGGAGTTATAGATACTTTGTTGAAGACGTTCTATCTACGTTTTAAACTCGGTTTCTATTTACTCCCTCGCTAAAGCTCGGGAGTAAAACTACCTCGTATATAATGGGTCATTTTAGCTCCTTGTATAAGAATCTAGTATAATTTTTAAACTCATTTAGGTGCCTACTTATTTATAATACAAGTAGGCAAGTACTTAGTTAATCAATTAATTTAACATTGCACGGTAGTTAAGATGATATTTTTTTAGGATTATGATTAATTGCAGAAGCGCCCACTACTGCTATACAAAAATAAGCTATCTATGCATAGGCTAATTCATGATTGAGCGGTGGGTGACACGACATGGGAGTCCCGAGTAATAATTTAAGGCAGTTTGGCGCATGCGCGAGACGCTAGACGTAGCCCCAGCGGCGCTTTTACTCAAGCATGTAATCTGTGCTCAAGCCCAGTGCACGAATACAGAATGAAATAAAATTATTTTTTCGCGACGCTCGTATGTTTGGCGTCGATTTCTTATGCCTGAAGCACTATAGTTATAGCAATGTGCGAAGTTATGTCATAATAGGTACGTAGATAGAGGATTTCGCGAAGTTTAGAATAGAAAGTGCAGTGTGAACGATGCAAGCCGGGGGGCCGGATAGCGCGGCGGTCTCTGAGGCCCCCAGCAGCGGCAGTGAGGAGTCGGACTGTGAGCCAGGTCCAGAGACTGACGTAGATGCGGCTCTCACCGAGGAATGGGCCCGAGAGCTTCTGACTGGTGCGGGCGTGGTCGCGCCTAACGAGGTTTGTCTCCTTTTTGTATGACTTAAAATGAAATAGCTAATAATTAATTGATCCCATTTGTTCTTCGGTTATTTGTATACCAGTCTTCAACAGAACATTAAATTAAGGGTGCCAGTTTGGTAATCTTCTAATAGAACATTACATTATGGGTGCCAATTGCTTATCACCCTCCCCTTTTAGCGAACGCTCCAGAAGTTCACCAAAATCCCCATAAAGGTTCTTTGGATTTATAAGAAACCTAAGTATCTACGTATTTACTTTACTAATTACTTTTTAATATTTTACTATTTCCCAACCAAGCCTGTAAGTGTAGGTAACTCAATGAATTTGATGCAACCTTTGACTTGCAACCGAATAGTTATATTTTTGTTTCATAATTAGTTCCTTAGCTAGCCTACCATAAGACCTCGATCGAGTTTATACCTGCGAGTTTACAAAACGAGCACCTTTAGAAATTAGCTGTAAAATATTCTTAGTATCAATTTGTACAGAAAATTATAAGTAGATAAATTTTATGAGATCGTTCAGTCATTAATATTCTTCAACCAATTACTTATACGAAAATTGTTTATTATATGATATTGTCTAGCGCTCTAGAAAGCTGTCATTTCACAGTGGATAAATTCGATTCGATTAAATTCAAGGAAAACTCTTAACGTCTGATGCTCCAAAGTGAACGCTTTGAATGCTGCCGGGATTCACGCTGATAGGATAATGACTGACTAATTTAATTGAAGGAAATAAGGATTTGCTATGAATACGTCAGATACCTGGTCAATATTTTCTACTATTGTAGAAAAGTATGTCATTAATATAGCCAGGTCATTAGCCATACCGATGGATATACTATATCTATATATACTATATACCTTACTTAACACATTGAGACTGAGACCCCTTGTCCCGGTTGCGATACGAAGATCTGTGGCATTCTCTACGGGTAGTTGGAGCCACGGCAAATATAGAAGTTCGATGGTTTTGTAGTTAGACAGTAGACTAAAAGTCAACCCAACTGAGTTGGGATAAGATATTAAAATAATAGTATCCTACTAATATTATAAACGCGAAAGTCCAACAATGGATGTTTATTACTCTTTGACTCAAAAACGGGTGAACGGATCTGGCTGAAATTTGTACCGGGATATATTATAGTCTGGAATAGGTGCCCATGGGAAGCGGGATCAGAATTCCACGCGGGCGGAGCCAAGGGCAACAGCTAGTATAATATATAATATTAGTATTAATATTATAGTAGCAAATTAACCCATACCTTCTTGTCTCCGCCAGGTACATGTAGAGTCGAGAGCAGGAGTAGCAGGTGCTTTGAGTCGCGTTCTAGCTGTCACAGTTTGCTATGAGAGTAATGGAGAGTGCCGATCCTTGCCCCTCGTCGTCAAACTACCACCCCGGGATCCATTCGGACGGTTATTCGTGGCGGAAGCACAGTTTGACACCAGAGAGATTCTGTTCTACACTGAGCTAGCACCAGCTCTTAACAAGTTGGCTGAGGAAGCTCTGGGCCCTGGTTCTGCGAGTTTACCTATACCCAGATGTGTAAAAGCTAGACTACCTGGTAAGTACAAAATTATCACAGCGTTAGTCTTGGTTGCATTCATAGTTATTTTCTCCTACTCTACGTTTCTCTAGATTTAGTATATCTTGACTTTTACGGGAGCGGCTGCTGTCTGACCATTCAAGCCCAAGAGGAAAGCCTACGCCAGAACCTTGTGCGTTAGTCACCAGTTGTAGACACCTAACGGCTTGCAGGGAAGGTTGGCTTAAACCTTGATGATCTTGGTCAGTCCCCACTCCCCATATGCCCCACAATATTACCTGATAAGTAGGTAGGTGAGACCGCCTGTCACCCCAGCAGAAGCAGGCCGGGACGGCGGGGCGAGGCGGCCATATCGAAACCGGAGATGGCCCAGGGTCAGTCGAGGTGTGAGGGATATGCTCTATGGGCAACCTTACACCCCGGCGTCTTTAGACCCGAGACGGCGTGCGGTTTTAGTCAGTTCAAGCCCGACATAACCGCCCCCGCTGGCCGGCGGGGGGGTATCCGAAGGGATTTCCACACGAAAAAAAAGGTACCTTCATAAATATATCTAATATTTATACATGGGAAGGTTACGTTGTCATTCACTAGTCGTTTGTATGCAATCCGTGTGGAATATGTCGAGGTTGAGTCACGAAAATTATTTTTGTTTTTCAAGGCCTTTTAGTAAATTGAACAATGTCGTTTAATTTACTATGTTGTATTTAGTATGTAGGTACCTAAATGTACGGTGACTCGGTGTTCCGTAAATATTAAGTACGCCATCCGTTCGCGGCCATCGGAGTACCACCAGCGTCCACTGTACACCGTTGAATGGCTTGATTTTCTGCACCGCTAACCTTCATTGGCATTCTGCGACGATCGTACGGCTCCAAACAGACCCAACTTTAGAGTATACATAAAAGCAAGCTACCATAGCTGGCTTATGTGTACTCTAAGGACCCAACGCATGCCGACGGATCCGGTTATGTGTCACAATTGTCATGGAGTCCGTCCGGAGCCGTTCAGAGACGTCCAGAGCCGTTCAGAATATGTACTTTAATTCCTGTTTACACATTTCAATGGCCCATACCAATGCTTGCCGGGCGGTCTGAATCACGTATGAATGACGTACACATTTCTTCATTTAATTTTTATGAGGCAATGTCAAATGTAATCTTCTTGGGCAATGTAGTTCTTCCACAGACTCCCACTTGACCTATCTTGTTTGTGGGTCACATGCAGTCACATGCGGCAACGAAGTCTGTAATATTCTATGCATGTGACGCTACCAGCCATTCATTCCGTCCCTCTCACCAGTTTGACCCGTTTCCAAGTTCTTATACTTTAAAAATGTAGGTTGCGTTATCGGAGGTTGTTGACTTTTAAATACGGATGTACCTAATACGATAAATGAAAGATTATATAAGTACCTACCTAAATATAAATAATATGATATAACATAACATAACCTCACGCCTATATCCCCGAAGGGGTAGGCAGAGGTGCTAGCACCCACATTTCACCAGTTTATGTTTAGGTCCCAATGTAATAGGTGGCGTGCCTATAAATACACACATAACTTCGAAAAGCATCGAAAAGTCATTGGTGTGTGCCATGGTTAAACCTGGGATCGAACCCGAGCCCTCGTCTCAGCAGTCCACTAGGCTACCGCGGCTATATTTGGTATATAAATAATATGTACTAGGTATGTACCTTTTTTTTTTTATCGTGCGGAAATCCCTTCAGATACCCCCCCGCGTGCCAGCGGGGGCGGTTATGTCGGGCTTGAACCGACTAAAACCGCACGCCGTCTCGGGTCTACAGACGCCGGGGTGTAAGGTTGCCCATAGAGCATATCCCTCGCACCCCGACTGACCCTGGGCCATCTCCGGTTTCGAGATGGCCCCCTCGGGTTTGGGAACCACGGTGTCCCCGTCTTGCCCCGGTTTGGGGGAGGGGCGCTAGTCGCCCCACCGTCCCGGCTACTAGGTATGTACCTACTCTGATTAAAAATATTCAGACCAGTTAGTACCTACCTAGCTACTAGAACCTTAGTAGGTCATTACCTCATCGCTCATATAAGCCATCATAAAAAATGGATCTAAAAAAAACCCACTAATTACCTAATTAGGAACGTGTCGCGTTTATCAAGTTAATATTTTTATACACACCTACTACGTGTACGCAAAATAGGGGAATACGCAAAAAAAAAGGGACGTGTCTATTCGAGGGGGCCATCTCGAAACCGGAAATGGTCCAGGGTGCGAGGGATATGTATTATGGGCCACCTTACACCCCGGCGTCTGAAGACCCGGGATGGCGTGCGGTTTTAGTCGGTTCAAGCCCGACATAACCGCCTCCACTGGCCGGCGGGGGGGGGGGCGGGGGGTGTCATCGAGGGGATTACCGCACGAAAAAAGAAAAAAAAGGTTACGTGTCTATTAGCTGTACCCGGTACTTTTTCATGAACTGTATTTTAAAACCGCCTTAAGCCAGGGCCTTATTTGGCCTTATGGCACAAACATTCCCATTCATTTAAAATTACGAAAGTTCCGTACGAGTAATAGGTTCCTATCTCTTGCAGATGAAATTGGAGGGGACAGCGAGCTGGTTTTAGAAGATGTTACTTCAGCAGGCTATGAAGCGGCTGACTTTGCTGAAGGTTTGACTGAAGATCGCGCTAGAGCAGCTTTATATGCTGCAGCGAGGCTACACGCACTTTCCTTAGCATTACGTGACAGAGAAGGACCTTTAGATCAACGATTTGACTTTTTGTTTCCATGTGAGAGAGCTGCAGCAGGGTATCTCCGTCTAGTACGGCGTGGTCTCCCACAACTTGAAGCATTCTTAAGAGGACGTCCAGACTGTGTTGAGGAAGCCGCTGCAGTGTCTGCGTTAAGTGCTCGAGCGCCATCGTTACTTGGTACATTGTTAAGACCAGCTGAACCAGCACCCTTAGCGCATGCAGACTTTTGGAGTGGAAACCTTCTATTCCGTGAAAAAGATGGAGTCAGCGAATGTATAGCTTTAGACTGGCAAATGGTTTCTTTGGGCAGACCTATGGATGATGTTGCTCTGTTGCTTTTGTCGTCATTGACTCCAGAAATGAGAAGAGCTGTAGGTGATAATCTCATAGAAGATTATGGCGATCGTTTAGAAGTTGAATGTGCACGATTGGGGGTGGCTTCAGCTGGGACTACTGTGAGGCGCGCCCTGAGACCTGACTGGCCAAGAGCAGCACTCAGAGCGCTATTGCTTTGTGCTGGAAGCGTTGACGTAGCGTTAGGGGAGCCGAGAGCTGAGAGACGCTTGTTAGAAGCTGTTAAAGATCTTCATTCGCAGGGTGTTCTCGCTTTGAGGCCAGACAACGAAGCGTGAGTGCTGCATAAACATTGCGTGTGCCAAGAGCTGAATATTTGAAATCAACTGTTCATTATTTAATGCAATCCAGTTTCATAGTGTAGATATAATTTTTCCAGGTTAATTTTAGCACAAATTACAGTTTATTCGTGTGTAATAATGAGATTGTTATTTGTATTAGTATTCGTATTTGAGGGAAATGTCCGTTGCTGATCGTCGAGCCATGTTTTGGTGTGGTGGTGGTATAAAGCCTAAACAAAGACTGACTTTACGTATATCTACATCGTGCGTCTATGTGCGTATTGTATCGTAGCTACAATATCTAGATGTTACTTGCTCATCGTATCGTAAAAGCTAGAAATTCATTGCGGTCTATTGACTATTATTTAAATCAGAATAAATTATTGACAGTACTATCGTATATATTATTTTGTGAGGCGGCGACTATGAAGAGCTTATACCTATTTGTGTGTGGTCTTGATGTCTTGGGTTCGGTTCCCGGGCTGGGTAAAGAGCTTCTGAGTTTTTGGTTTTGGAAATTCGCAATAACAGTACGGAGTCCGCAAACGTCACGGGTAGACACCAATGGGCACACGACCTGTTAAGTGGCAACAAAATAGCTAGCGAAAAGTGAGTGTAACGCTGTTGTGTAATGATCATGACCCATCTGTCAATTCACATAAGTGTGAGCTAAAAATAAAGGAGGTATAAGAAATCATACTCCTCTGCTTTCAGAGGAGACAGGATGAGCGATGCTGTTAGTGGTGAGATGGCCCAGGGTCAGCCGGGGTGCGAGGGATATGCTCTATGGGTAACCTTACACCCCGGCGTCTGAAGACCCGAGACGGCGTGCGGTCTTAGTCGGTTCAAGCCCGACATAACCGCCCCCGCTGCCCGGCGGGGGGGTATCCGAAGGGATTTACGCACGAAAAAAAAAAAAAAAAAAAAGGTATAAGAAATCATGGTCACGTATCAATAACTGTCTATCAGTTATATTCATACCAGAAAGCTGTAGTGCTGTAGCGTAGTGAGCGAGGCTCTTATACGCGGCATGGCCGTTTGTTGGTGGCAGAACTCCTCCGGAACCACTAGCGCGATCTTGACCAAATTTAGCACGGTTATAATGTGGACACTGAGGAGTGTATTGAAGCGAGATGGTTCATGTCCGATGTACCATTGAGGAATAATCACCTAAAAACAGTTTCACTAGCGCGCGGCCTTAGCTAAGCGCGCAACCGTAGTAAGATGTCTTATTTTCAAGTAAGAGTCCTGCTCGCTCAGCTCAATTTATTTCAGTCGCACCCTGCACTGAATCCCTAGTACCGTAACGTTTGCCTAGGGATTGAATACGGAATCCTCGTTGTTTAAAATATAATATTAATCTCTCTGATAGAAAAAAAGCGTGTAGCAACTTTCTCTGCCGTGAAAGTAGAGGCATGCACCACGAGGAGTGTTTTTGTCTAGCAAACCTATATTACATAGAAAAAATCGACACGTTAAGTAGGTATATACAAACTATATTAAATTGGTTGTATGGGGGCCTCACCGACCTCATCTGCTATCCGGTACAACTGTTGATTAATAAACGAGGCCCTGGCGAAGGCTTTCATCTCGGGGTTGGGCGGTCAGACAGTAATCGCTCCCGCAACGGCCAAGTAAAGCCAAATCAAAAGAAAGAGTAGTGGTGCGGCCTCCATAGTACTAGCCTTGGATGCAACCGGGACAAACGCTGTGATCATGATAATGCAAACACAGTCTCCAAAAGGTGGGCCAGCTTCATTACACTCACACTGTAAGTTGCAACACACTTCGGGTCTAGGGTAGGTTAAGGGAGCTCTGGAGCCCGGTATTGATCAATGTCGCTCGGGATTCGTGATCACAGAACACTAATATCCTAACGGATTCATGATTGCGCTAAAGCGCATTGAAATCAGGTTGCCTCAATTAACTTCTAGTGCTCTGGAATTCAAGCTATATCGTGTGAGTTTAAGTTAGTTTTGGTGAACCAGGACTGTCAAGGCTGGGAAAAGAAGTTAAGTTTTTTTTTAATCGACTTGAGACAAGGCGAAAGTCGCCACTTTGCTTTGTTTTAGCTACCTACCTATGTAGACCGCCGTCTATGAACGCTTGCAACACCAGCAGTAATGAAATAGGTGAACCATCAAAGACCACAACAGCTACAAAAGTGGAAATGACATCAAAAGAAACAGTGGAGTCTGTGGAGGAGGTACCCATCCAGTTTATGCGCATTAGGTCATCAGCTGTACGATAAACACCAAGACCTCATCCTTTTGGGTTTTGGTCTATTCGATTCCAGCTTAGCCACTTCACCATTAACCAAGGCGAGTCGATTGGTCCATGGTGGTAGGCAACATTTGCTATGTCCTGAGTTCAAGACAGTCAAGAGTCTGTGTGCTTAGTGTAATCAGTTCCTTCATGCACTATTGTATTAACAGAGTAATAAAAAACAGTAGTTATAAAATACTTGTAAATATTTCAGTTTATATTTTAGTTCTGTTTTATTTCTTCTACAACACATTTCATTTTCTCATGCAGACAAGGAGACAAGTTTCTACACGTATAATCAAAACGTCACATAATCGCCAAATGTCAAAAGAGTTGACCTTCGTCAGATATGCTCATAAATATTTGGAAATTGAAATGATAATTTTTGCATTAATATTTGACAAATACCTGCTTTTATAGTAAATTAGTGTATAGTAATGGCTCAACCAAGTCAAGTAACCGTCGACATAGAAGACGAGGAACCAACGGAGGCCACACCGCGTCACAATGCTTTACACAGACTTGACTCTGTTTCCAGGCCAGCACCTCCAAATAGAAATAATCTAGGCTTTGGTGATCGCCTTAATAGTGTCTTCAGAGAAATTAGGCCACTCGTGGAACATGCGCGCATGGTATGTGATTATGCATTGCTTATCAATAAATAAATGAAAAAAAGCTGATATCGTTCGTTTTTGTTGATTAATATTGACGTTTTTATTATAGTTTAATGAACAATAGAATATCATTTATATGTAGTAGATTCTATATATTTAAACCTTAATTTCACAGGGTAACAATGCAAGACTTTCTCTCCCTACATGGTTGCCAAGGAATACACCTGCAACACATCAGATTGTAGAAGTCGGGGTGCAAAGACCTCAGAGTTCTATTGCACATGTTAACTTAGGACCAACAGCTCAGACATACGTGGTGACAGAGAGAACTATTCCTCCCACACAAAGGTCTCAGTCGACAAGTCATGGGATAACGAACAGTGCTTCAAACGATTCTCACTTGTCAGAGCAGGGCCCAGACCAGCCTGAGATCAACGTATCAGTGAATCCGGCTAACAATAATAATATACATGACAATGCTGATAATGACAGCCAAAGTGAAGATGGTACTCAGCAGGTTAGTTCCTTTTGGTACCTAAGTGATTTATTTTTAAATAATGCTTGGAATAATCAAAATTGCATGCCAATTATCTTAATTGTATTTCAATTATTTTATCCTTCTCTTCTGCCTCAGTAGAGATATTATTGAGATTTTCAACTAGGGAAACAGCCATAATAACAGAATACAGCATACCATCAGTCAGTTTTCTTTATATTAATAGGAGTTTGGGTTAATAAGATGATTAGTCATTCTATGTAAATAATATATAAATAATTCCAAGTGTTATTACACATACCATGAATGTGTTCAATGACACATGGAAATGAGCGCAATTACCAGCTCTCAGGCGAATAGTGAGATGTCTATACCAGAATTGCACCAACTAAAAACTAGTGTTCCATTATAATAGGAATCACATTTTCATTATAAATTTTTCAGTCTATCATATTCTTTTTAGGAATTTATGTATAAAATAAAATATCTATCTAACTTCTGCAACCTTAGCATAGCAGGAAAGACTCATGTCTCTTGTTTCTCTTCAACCACTGTAATGAGTAATTTTGGTTATGTGACAGATTTTTCTGCTATTTCATTACTTGTAAAGAAATAGAGACACAAGTCTTCCCTACTATGTTAAGGCTGTAGGAGGCTGTACAAATGCCTAAGAATTATGTAATAGAATGAAAAGTGTAAACAAAGTTTTTTTTTAAAGAATTAAGTTGTAGAAACATTCATTTTTATTACAACATAATAATTTTTACTATTACTGATTGAGTGGAGGATTGAAAATTAATTAAAACTTTTCAATAATTGCAGATTAATACACAAGTTTAACCATTCTTTTGCTTTCTTAATTAACTACTTATTCCGTCAGTCATACAATTTATTTTAACTACTAAAACTAGCTAGTTAAACATACATATTCATGCTGCATACCAATATTAGTCTTTAAAATACCTAGTAGCAGTGGAACATTCAACTGCCATGTCACACAATTCATAATTATCTATGTGACACAAAATAGTTCTTAAAATTAGATTTTATTTATAAAAATAAAAGGACTTATGAAAGAAAAGAGTGTTGTGTATTTCCTTGCTTTGGAAATTCTATACCTACCAATATTATAAATGTGAATGTTTATGAGGATGGATGTCTGAATGGATATTTGTCACACTTTCTCGCAATAACATTTGAGAGATTCGAATGGAACTTAACTTTTAATATTATATGGAAAATCTCCCGGACTTCACCTCACCGGAGCTACCGATATTTCGGACTCGAACTGACTAAAACCGTACGGTAATTCTTTACGTCTGCCTGTACTGGCAGATAACCAGGTGCTTCCGTGAAAGGAAATCTCTGGAATCTTGCCCGTAACCGATTGCGACCCCGACGTGTTGTTTGGGGATCAATTCTCTATCCCCTATAGAGAGGTGCCCGCGGAGACAACACTCCGCCAGCCTGGGCCTGCTTCTTCTGGTTTTGAAATCTCCACCGCCCGAGTGCGCCGAAAGAAAGAGTCCTAGACCTCTTTCGCTCTTTTCCGCAGCCTCTTTAGCGCGTATCAACGACTTCAACATCTGCAGTGGCATCAGAGACGCGTTTGTTTATCGCCGAGAATGGTTGAACCTTAGTTCAGAAGAACAAGGGGGCTAGACACAACGCGCTTATAGCAATTCAGCGGCACTGAGGAAGGTAGGTGGAGCTATACACTGTATAGCTCTCTCTCCCTGGGCTCCGCTGCCCAAAACTGGAGTGTTATTAGAGTATGTGGTTAGCCCGCTGATTAACCTTGTAAGCTTATTTCGCTCCCATACTTTGATGAAATATGGCTGTTAATATATCTCTACCTGCTCCTTCGAGGAGCTAAAGTCGTGGGTAAATACATCATTCCACACATTGGGCGTCCTTACAATAAATTCTTTTGAAACCGCACTGTAGACTACCATTTTGTTTTTAAATGTGTACAGCAAGAATTGCTTTGGTAAAAAGCTGCCACAGATAGGGTACTTCACGAAGCATAACGGAAAATCCTTAAAATCCTATCTTTGATAAAAATGTCACTCATATTTCTACATCACATCTCGTTATTAGGTATTCATAACTGTATGACTTATCTTAATTTTTAGTGAGTCATCCAACGTGCGTCAACATTAAATCAGTTTAAATGTAAATAAACTAGTGACCTCTACTTTGTACTAGTTGTTGCCCGCGGCTCCGCCCGCGTGGATTTCGGTTATCGTGACCATACGAATTATCATCCCCTATTTCATCACCAGCTTATAAGGGTTGAAACTTTCATACAAACTTTCATACCCTATTTGAACCCCTTCAAGCTGTTTTTTCGCAATAAAAGGTATCTTATGTCCTTTCCCAAGATCTAGTTCATCTTAATGCCACATTCCATCAAAATCGGTTCAGTGGTTTAGGCGTGAAAGCGTAACAGACATACAGAGTTACTTTTGCATTTATAATATTAGTATAGATTATTATGACTCATTAAGATGGTATTTTAACACGCTTTTATTAGCTTTCAAATCAAATGGAACCAATATCATTAATTTGCGTGAAAAACCTTGAATGAAATCTTGTACCAAAAAGAGATGGTAAAATACTTTATGTTTATGTTATGATGTTTACCTAATCACGGAAATATATAAAATCAAGTGAAGATGCCTTTAAACCTCTTTAGTCTAGAAACTAACGCCAAACTTTCATATAGTAGGTTTTTAAATTAATTTATCAGAGAAGAAGCTAACAAGATTTTATGAATTCCACTAGCTACCAATGAGGCAGTCAAAGCGATAGAATAAGTATTAATATTGGCTGTAAATAAACAGCAATATAGAAAGGTTTTAAATGACACTGACTTTACAAAAATTACAGTCGTTATCAATGAAAAAATCTAATTTTATTTTGTATTACTATCTCAAGTTCTCGACAGAAGCTAATACAAATGCAACCAACATTGAAACCACAGGTAGAACAATATTTTACGATGAGAAAAATAATGATCATAAAAACACACCAAAGCCGACGAGCATCGTTAGGGTACAGGCTTGCCGGCGGTCGGAGCAATTTTCTGTAGCCGCCGGATTGGCCTGCCAGGGTTGACCCGCCCGTTTTGGTGTGTAAAAAGCTTAAAGACCTTGCACACTAGGTTTTGTTAACGCGTTCTTGACGCGCGTTGAACGCTATCAGTATATAAGCTTGGCAAACGCAAGCCCGTACTAACTTAATACGCGTTGTGAACGCGCTAATCAAAAATATGTGTCGTCATCGCGTTAAATAAATGGTTTGCAAAGGCCCTTAGAATCATCTGAAGGTATATTAAGCCTCATTTTCGAAGAGGCTTGTTGGTGGTGCAATTTTCTGTAGCCGCTGAGTCAGCGGATAAGACCCGCCGCTGGGCCGGTGGCTTTGATATCTAGACGGCCTCAGGAAAACGCGCCATTATCTCCTCATAATGGCATCGACCTGACAACAGTCTGATTAAGTTCTTTTTAACACCGCCATGGATTAAGATTTTTAGGGTTTTAGTTTTTTTGCGCGGAACCCTAATTATTTTTCCTAAAATTAAAGTAGCCTATGTTACTCCTTGTTATATTACCTTTCTGCCAGTGAAAGTCCCGTCAAAATCGGTCCAGCCATTTCAGAGATTAGCCGGAACAAACAGACAGACAGACAAAAATTGTAAAAAAAATTATTTTGGTGTATGTACCGTATATATATTCATATACATGTAGTAAAAAACGGTTATTTCCATATTACCTACAAACAGACACTCCAATTTTATTTATATGTATAGATAAAACAATAGTACCATTTCTGTTGTTACAAAACAATCCGGCTTTGATTTCGGACGTGTCGCCGTCGGCTCGTGGGGAAAAAGAGTGAGAGTACCTTTTTTTTTCTTTTTTTAAGATCGGCTTGCTTCGATTTTGTGGCGCGTTTTCTCTATCGCACATTGAACTGCTAGTTTGATACCTTTATAAAGTAGTTAAAACCGTTTGTCTTTATAAAATATCAAAACTATAGCTTCGGTTTTGTTGTTGCTGTCGATATAATATGATGTGCGAGCCCGGCGTTCACTCACTAACTCTTTCTCTTATTCGGCTTATCTTGGTTTTTGCGGGACGTACTGCCGTCTGGCCCTCCACCCCAATAGGAAAGCCTGCCCCTCCTCCGTTAATCTGCAGGTGTACTGGCAACCAGGTGAGATTGGCATGGGACACAAAGGGTCATCATACACCGCTCTGCGCCGTCTCTATAATCTGTTAAAGTACTTAATGCCAGCAATCTATTGTAGGAGTTGTTTCAGGTAGTGGACGTGAGGGCTACGCTCAACGTGCTGATACGCTACGCCCCATTCTACTTTCTACTGTTCATCAAATTCATGTACGACAGCCGGGAAGGTATCTTCACGTTCATCATCCTGTTTAGTACTTTCACACACAGTAATAGTCTTGTTAGAAGGTGAGTACCGTTTACTTTATAACTTCGCAAATAAGACAGGCGTGGTTCAATAGTAACGTCCTGTCTAAATTGTCATTTTGACAGAACGTTCACACAAGTGTCGCGACTGTGTGTGTGTGTGTGTGTAGGTATATATAGTTTATAACAAAGTCGCTTTCTCTGTCCCTATATCCCTATGTATGCTTAAATCTTTATAACTACGCAACGGATTTTGATGCGGTTTTTTTAAATAGATAGAGTTATTGAAGAGGAAGGTTTATATGTATAATAACATCCATTGCACCCGTGCGAAGCCGGGGCGGGTCGATAGTATATATATATATGACGGTGTTTCCGTGTGTGATACAAGAATGAGAGGATGGGGAAGGAGATAGATATCGAAAGCGACCATGATGGGGGACGGGTGATTTAGGGACCATGTATGAATTCCTATGGGTTCAAGATGCAATATCGTTGGCGTATTTGATGAGGGGATACATTCCCGTGTACCCCCTCGTCTAGCTAGTGGGATTTATCACGATGATTACCTACGATATATAAATAAATATTCTGCGGCATTCTACACAGCGCTCTCTAGACTCAAAGTAAGCATATTTTAACTAGCTTGTGTTCCGGGTTCCAGAATGCGGATAAACATACTTATATTCTTTTTTTGTAAATACATACATGTTACATATAGAAACACCCAGACTAATGCAAAGAGACATATTCATGTATACAAATATTTGCACTGAGCGGGAATCGATCGCGCGCCCCCTGTCATAGCAGTCGAATGCACTACCGCTACGCCACAGAGACCGTCAAACCGTGACCATGAACCGTCCCAACATCAACTCCTGAGCCGCGGTTTGTCAGCCATGATTATCGATAGCTTGGTAAGCTTCCTAATAAGTAAACAAATTTTTCAGGGAACATGGGAAACAGATGAATCGGAGTATACTGGCATTGTTCAGTGAATTTATCTTCACATCCAGTTGTATAGTGATCGTCCATTTCTTATTCGGCCATGGGAAACTTCTGCCGAATGTAGTCATGTTCCCCGGGTATACGGAGCTGGACGTGTGGGAGCTGCTGTGGCTCGTGGTGCTCACCGATCTCATTGTGAAGATCATCACTGTGGATGTTAAGATATTAGTCACTATGATGCCTGCGTTTATATTGCCGTTTCAGAAACGGGTGAGTCTGAACATATTTTTCTTCGACATCGAGTGCCAATTTCGGTTGCTTGCACTTTGGAGCCCGGAGTTCGCTCTTCGACTCCTCTTTTCCATAATTGGCTTTGGTTCGCTTTTACGAGAGCGACTGCCGCCTGACCTCTCAACCCTGAAAGGAAGTCTGCAGTAGGGCCTCGTCCCTCAATCAGCAGGGACACTAGCTTGCGGCTGAGGTCATCTTAGACCTTAGACCCGAAGATTCCCGTTAAAGGCAATGCTTAGGAAAGAAGGAGCAAGGAGTAGAAAAAGTGCAAGGTATGGATGCAACCGAGGTTGGCGTTCGGATGTATAAAGTGAGAGCCCTTTTTTCCCGGGATAAGCATGCCGTACCAATATCACGGTGCAGAGATAAATCCAATGAACATCTTTTAAATCTATAGTGTATAGCCTGCTAGTTATCATTTATTTCTGCACCGTATCTATACATTGGTCCTTCGAGCCGGATCAATGTATAAACACGGTGCAGAGAGAAATTATTACTAGCGGACTCTATAAAATTGTAAATTAGTTATGTCTGTACACTGGAGAAAAAAAAATTGGGTTATGTTAAATGAACGATTCTGAAAACAAAAATATTTTTTGGAATTCTTGACTGTTTGTTCGCAATGGCCGCAAAAACTACTGAACGGATTTCTATTAGAAAGATCTTGGGAAGACATAAAATCTGCCGTATGTTTAATTGTAATTGGTTGAGTAAGACCGGAGATATGACCAAAAAATGATAACCGACCTCCGCATGGGCGCGCCGTGGGCATCAGCAAGTAGATATTATAATTAGCGAAAGATGTATATATGCTCCTAGAGCTTCGCCACCATCGCCATCAGAATACCAGCGCTGCCCATTATATCTTTGCATGTGATGGGCAGTATCTATGCTGAGATGGCGACCTATTGAGGTTCGCTCACCTATATGTACAGAAATATATGTATTATTTTTTTTGAAGTTATACTTCTTTTGGCGCGTTAGGGAAAAATTATGAGAGTGAATGTTTACGATGCTCGCGCATACCGTCGCGGAAAACCGACACTATGAAGTTGGCTACAAAACCGTCACCCTGAAGTTAGCTAGTCAACATTTTACTTTGAGTACGTTTGTAGAATTTGGGGTTAGTTGGCGGTATTTCTTATTTATTTACATCATAAACTAATATAATTTTTTAC
Organism: Cybosia mesomella; assembly: GCA_946251805.1. Lineage (NCBI taxonomy): Eukaryota > Metazoa > Arthropoda > Insecta > Lepidoptera > Erebidae > Cybosia > Cybosia mesomella. The sequence continues at coordinate 27,448,847 of OX276400.1, read as the reverse complement.
ATTATTATTTCTACAAACTTAGGATAACGCGAAGGATAATTTTTTTAGAAAGATTTTTATCTTTTTACGCCACCTAAGTATAAGTTCTTACGTGCGTACATAAGTACAAACACAGTTTTTTCAGACTTCTGTGTATGCGTGTTCTGAATAAACATATTTTGTTTCTTCTTTCTTTCTAACACACGGATTTATGGCGTTAACATTCTTCTTTGTGTATATTTGCCAGGGTAAAGTCTACTTATTCACCGAGGCGGTGTCTCAGCTGTACCGCTCTCTGCTCACGATCCAACCCTGGATCTTCTACCTCATGCAGTCTTACGAGGGCTCGGAGAAGATGGTGGGCATGTTCCTCACCTCTGTGTACGTCATAGCCAAAGTTATCGAGGTGCTCCTGAGGCTGAGACTGTTCAAGAATGCCACATGGACACTACTGCAGAGTGTGGTAAGTGTAATATTGAACGAAATGGATATGGGCACGTTACTGATTTACTTAAGAGGCTTTTCTCTCGAGGTTTGGTGGGGCAGCCGCTCTCGTAAATGCCAAAATAAATAAAATTATAAGCGTTACGAGAGCGGACCTCGGGCTCCAAAGTGCAAGTGCGTTGGACGCAACCGGAATTTTCGAGTGACATAAGGAATGAATATATTAGCGGAAGTATGAAGAATTGGTACAGTGCATTAATACTTGATGCGAATGGCTGTCATAATATGGAGGTAGACTTTTTTCAGAGTCCATGCTTTTACTGCAAAATTTCCTAGCAGATGCTCCATACCTCCAATAAAAGTTACTTCAAATCGGTAATCGAACCCGGGACCTCACACGCCACCGACCTCTCATCATCTACAATTTTCGTTTTCTATAGAATCTCGGCACCAAACCGACGTGCGAGCAGCTATTATCAGCAGGAGATTCGTGCCCGATCTGTCACGACGACTACACGACACCGGTACGACTGGGATGCAGCCACATCTTCTGCGAACTCTGCATCTCCGCGTGGCTGGACCGCGAACACACCTGCCCACTGTGCAGGGCCAAAGTTGCTGATGAACCGACGTGGCGGGATGGATCCACTACTTACGATTTCCAACTTTACTAGTTTTCTAACAAGAGTTCAACTACCGTCTACTACCGAGCCGAGCGGTCTTCGGCAATACATACTGACTGATAGACGGCTTTTGAAGTATGTTGTAAGGTTAAGCCAGTGTGATTTGATAGCTTCATAATGCATAGCATAAAAAGGGTAAAAAGGAATCATGGGGAGTGAATAGAAATTATTAACGTACAAACAGTCACGCGTCTTTCCCAATGGGGCAGGCAGAGACCGCATGTTTCCACTTGCTACAATCCTGGCATACATTATTCGCTTCTTCGACTTGAGAATTTTTTCATACATGTTCGCCGGTTGCGGGGTACTCTTGAACTGGCCTATCTTTAAAATGTTCTCGATCTGATTGATATACGTACGCCTAGGTCGATTGCCCATTCACACTTGTTTCCTAAATCTATTTCGTTGATCCTCTCACGTGTCCGATCCATCTAAGCATCCCTTTCTCTATTTAGGTTACTACATCTTCTACCATACCACAACGTTCATATAAATTTAAATCAAAATTGTCAAGACAACCTCTGTGGCGTAGCGGTAGTGCATTCGACTGCTAAGCCAAAGGTCGCGAGCGATTCCAGCTCAGTGCAAATATGTATATTTTATTTGCATTGGTCTGGGTGTTTCTATGTATAATAGGTATTCATTTACAAAAAAAAGTATTTAAGTATGCTTATCCGCATTCTAGAACCCATATGACAATCTCTGCTTAGTTTGGGTCTAGATGGCGTTGTGTACATTGCCCTACAATATTTATTTAATATTTAACATCCATGACAGGGCACTTGAACCCTTGGCAATATAGACGAAAATTTCAGCTATACAGGACGGGTCCAGGTAGCTCAGTTGGTCAGAGTATTCCCCTAAAAAGAGACGTTATGGATATTGACTTTTTCGTATTTAAACTTACAGGAAATCATTATCACCAAGTAAGTACTTGCAAAACTTATCTGACATCTTTTTTTATTCACGTCTTGACTTCTGTTCACCCCGTTTTACCGATATTTTATATTTTCACCTAGGTAGTTTATAGTATAACACTACTATAAACTATATATATGTATATAACACTATACTATTTACTATATAGTAAATAGTATAGTGTTATACTATTTACTAGAAAGTCATGTAATGGTTCATTTTGGGTAACTTCGGGGGGCGAGTTATTTTTTTTATGGCGGCCGGCTGTACGTTATTGGGCAAAAGCGTGCTGACAGTGCTAACAGCCTGCTCCCCCGAACCTGCCCATTGTGTTATAGCATCTGATTTGGATTTCGATCCGATCCATTTTAGGTTCAAATTGTTGTGCTAATTGAAATTCATTGACATCCAGTGCTGGAGTCGCCGTTAACTTTAATGATATTTTTTCAGGGATTTTAAAGTTTGCGATCCGAAAAGCTGTATCATTATCGAAACTGCCCAAAATAGTTCTAAAATTGAAATCAAATAACAGGTTCTTTTGTTTTATCCATTTAACTTCTTTTATCCCGAAAGCTAGGCGTAGATGTCGCCACTAGTATTTACTAGTAGCGACATCTACAAATTCCGCATTTAAAGTAACTGGGTATGAATTTCACTATAGATTTTAAGGTCATAACGTACTTGCTTACTGGTTTAACCGTACCGCGTATTTAGTTTTGTTCAATAATCCGCCGAACGCGAGTCACGAACGGCTCATTTTTTTGCTCAAGTGTAGCGAGTAGAACCTATTCATATGTAATTAATAACCTCCTCTATCTGTATGGCACCAGTTAAATATTATTCAGAGTGAAATGGAAAAGTAGGGCAATTTATATGGACAATGAACAATGAAGGAAAATGGACAATAAACCGTTGGTAGCTTAGTGGTTAAGGAGTCGGCCTTAAGATCGAGGGGTCCCTCTCTACAATACGCTATCGATGTGAACCCACTCCTAAATAAGCAATTTAGCTCAGCTGGAGGCGTTACGAGGAATACTAGTAATTTCGGTTGCTAATATTCTTTATAAACAAAAAAAATTACTCGGTCTTCCGTTTTGAATCGCCATAGTTAAAAAAAAATTGACAAGTCTAGTACTGTGAAAATGATTATGCTTAAGTTCAGCACTGTGTTGAACTTGAGCATTAAAAAGAAAATATACGAAGTTTTGGCCGCGACTTTGTCTGCATCCGTTTCGGGAGAAATTGTGGGTGGGCTCTCCTAATCCAATTCATGATTGAAATTGTTTCAGAGGTTTAATAGAACCTGTCGCATTTATACTAATGTGGATTTAATTTTTATACGTACGGTCTCGTACCGTTATTGTGTATGTATAAGTAATACTGAATAATATCTAATGTCTTGCTCAGTCAAGAACAATATAAAAGGCTAGTTAAAAAGTATAACTATGTGATTAGAAAGGGAAGCCCGTAGGAACCGTGTTACATGACTCTTCGCTTTATCATAACACCTATGGTTGATCAACAATCGAATGACCAATGAATGTCGAATGTCGAATGTGAATGTCAAATGATTTAGAGTAGATTTCACCAATGACAGGAACTACGATCAAGTCGTACTAAACTACTTGAGAAACCTGATTAGTTGAACTTGAACGTAAGTGCTTTCACTGGTGAACTCTGAGTTTAATAATATTCAGAATCCAAACTTGACATTTCCAATATACACAAAGTTTACTGTTGATCGTTTGAGTGTTTATGGATAATTTCATCTAATTTTAAAGTGCAACAGATTCGACGCCAAATTTTAATTATCATTAATTTTTTGTTATTCATAAGTTTGTTTATTTATTCGCATATGTAGGTATTGTTCTTTTTTTATTTATTTGTATGCTTTGGAACATGTAGAAATTGTTGAAAAAAAAATATTGGAAAAAAAAGCAGTTTGAAAACAAAAGACGTGTAAAGGGACTCATGGGTTTATTTGTAAGATTTTTATTCATCGACTTCCGTATATTAGAAAGTCGGAAAGTCAGGCAGTCGATGAATAAAATTGTTGTTATATACGAGATCTTGCATTTAGCGTATGAAGGGTTGATAATTAAGTATATAGTTAGAAATACTATATTGTAACACTTGCTTTTTTTTATCCTTCTCTCTAGCTACATAAAACGCGGTGTAAAGACACGCAATTTTAGATTAGGCCTTGTTTAGCTACTCTCTAGAGAAAAATATTGAAAGTTTAACTTTTATTGTCAATTCTTTAACATTATAGATACTATAAAAATATGAAAATGTATTTTGAAATAATGTAAATATTTGTTGTTGAATAAAATATAAGGTTTGCAATTAAATGTTGCGGGGGATTTGTTACTTGATTGGGTTTGTATAGAGTTAAATTGGCCTAAAACAACAAAATATGTACATAATGTAAGTACATGTAAACTTGTAATTATGGCGAATTATATTTTGTTTTTTTATAAAAAAAATAAAATGTAAATAAACATTGATTAAAAATATAGTAATACTAAACAACTAATGTGTGTCCGTAATTTTAAGCATTTTTTTATAATATTTCGTACTTGTTGGGTACACTAAATGGCGAAAAAAAATGTTTCGCTGAATTTGTTAACTAGCTTAAATGTATGTTTCAATATATTAATAAATTCTATATATATGATTAGTGGTGCCGATTCCGATATCCGATAGGTTAATTATTTGCAAGTGCTAGTCGGCCGTTAGCATCTGAGTCATCCGCCCATAATCAACACAACACATTGTACACATGTAATAGTTTTTTTATTTTAACAAATGGCCAGTGGCTAGTCAGTGGAGGATAGCGCACGCAGTAGATGCGGATGCGATTTGTGTGCGATTAAAAGACATTTACGTAAACATTTATGATTATTATTACGTGATTATCGCAAAGTTAGATTGAGCGCCGATTAGAAACTCGACGACATCTCGTCGTGCATCTTGTAGCTATTGGACAGCTTTGTCTATGAAATGTTTTGTTCGATGTATGCGCATTTTCATAACTTTTGTGAAGTAATAGTCTGTCTTAAGACAGTCATGTCTCTAATCGCTACACTATAGCTAACAGATTCTTGAAAAATTGCAAAAATATCGTGGTGATCAAACCCACAACACGCAGCAGTGGTAAATGGCCACTTGAGCCAATTCATTTTAATATGTTATATTTTTTCGGCAGTGTCTAATAATATTTGATTTGGTTCAAAAGTTGTTCGACACTAGAATTTACCAATAGTAAGGACTAAGGATGGTAATAAAATATAATAGACCTATATTAAAGTGAAATATTTGTAGAGATGTAGATTGTATATAATTAAAAAAAAAGGTATTTTATTTTACTTTCACTAATATGTATGAAATGTTGGCTTTCTTAGAGATAAAAGCAATGAGCTATTTGTATTATTATCTATTCTGTGATTTAGGTAAAATGCTGCAGCATAAATGCGTCTTTGCGAACTATACAGTAATCGGTCAAGATTAATATTATGATGTCGGGTAAAGCCGACAAAATTGTTAATCCGTATGTTATCCTTATATTTTACTTTTTCCCAGGGACTTAAAAACACATTCATAAAGATTACATAATTATATGGGTTACACTATAAAAAGGTCACAGAATGAAAGTGTTACACTTATTAATGTGGTATTGAATCTGTTAATCGCTACCACTTTCAATTGTGTAACAGTTATATATACTCGTATGTAACAGATATTAATTTGTTAACAGTGTTAATAAGTGTTAACCGAAATATTACGTTGCCAAATTTACTATCCATTATATAAATTTTTAAATCCCCAAGTACTTTAGGACGTTATATCTGTTACACTTATTAACACATATAAAACGTACCACTTTGAATATGGTACACTTTCGTATCTGTTACGTTTATAAATGGTTTTCTTCTAAAGCAGTTTCATAAAACAGTGTTAATATACTTTATTACGGTTACAGTTTGGGTCCCTACTTTTTCCTACTGAAGAGGCGTTACTTGTAACATTCGCGGTGAACGTGACGCTGTGCACCGAAGGCCTCTCGTTTCCGGGTACTGAACCGCACCCTTTATCGCTTTGTTATATTTTACATTACGCCATGTAACACCGGTCACTGCGCAATTTGATACAAACTGAATTTATTTTATTATATTAAGATGTACAAATGGTTAAGTAAAAGAAACACTACAGTAAGGTTTACGAACTCGAAAGTTCTCTTTCTATCCAAAGAATTGCGCTTTTCATTTCGCCAAGTTTAATAAATATCATACTTCAATTAAATTTTTGAAGCGATTAGTATGCTAATTTTTCCTATAGATTTAGATCGGAAAAAGAGAACATCTAGGACGGGACTTGATCCCGCGACCAGTCCCTTACAGGGGGAATGCTCTGACCAACTGAGCTACCTAGACACGCCCCAGATATTCGAAATTCTCCGATATATTATGTACGTCTTTTAGAATTATCGCCGTTGCCCCGAAACGTATATAATGTATCTGAGAAACGTGAGTTGGGACGTCACCTAGACACGTCCCAAACGTGTCTAGGTGACTCAGTTAGTCAGAGCAATCCCCCTTTAAGGGACTGGTCGCGGGTTCAAGTCTCGTCCTAGATGTTCACGTTTTCCTATCTAAATCTATATAATATACTGTTTGTATGCATATGGAAGTTAAGTTATATAATTAAGGCGAACTAAACTGTGTTACCACATTTTAATCAATGGCTGTCATTGAATAATACGTGAGAACTATATTTATTTAGCGGATTTCAACTGGTGAAATCCGGCCTAAGACAATTATGATAATTAGTAACATTCCGTAGTACTGGAATTTATAATTAACCAGTAAATTAAAATTTAATTGTGTATACTGCTGTATACTCTGTGTACTGCTCCCGATATAATATGCTTGTTGCTATTTAATGTGCTAATTCCATGAAACTTCTATATTGTGGTCATGGGGTAAAGCTGGCCTTATTGTGAAACTACCTCGTGTTCTCCCAGAACAAGGCTAGAGTTAGCTTATGATTGACCCAGGGAACAGTTGCTTTGCTTAAGATACTGTTAATAAATGTTAAAAAAAAAGGAAACTATCCAATACATATGTATATAAAACAATTAGCTATCAAAGAAACTAGAATTGTTTTAAATATATCTATCATACATGAAAATAAGTATGACAATAAATTATTTGACGGCATTTTCGTGACATTTTTATTTATTTTTCCTTCTTCGCCCGCTATTTACCGATACTCCATAAATAGTTTCGAGACGTATGGAGCATTTAGGATGTTTGCCGATTCTGTTGCAAATCTCTCTTGAGGGGTAAAATAAAATGGAGTGAATAAAAATAAAATAAGTCAGACTTTAAAGTTTAAAGCGGCGATAGCCCAGTGGCATACGTAACGGACTGCTGAGACGAGGTCTCAAGTTCGATCCCCAGTTGCCCGGGCCTCTGCCTCTGACTTTTCGTAGTTATGCGTGTATTAATAAATGATAATTATCGCTCGCTTAATAATGTGCTCGGTAGATGGCAATAGGCTCGCCCCCTATTACATTGGGACCTCAACATAACTGGCGCATCGTGGGTGTATAATACACCTCTGCCTACCCCTTCGGGGATACAGGCGTGAAGTTATGTTATTTTAAAGTTATAATGTAAGAACTTGATATCATAATAAAATTATAAATGTGAAAGTTTGTGAAGATTTTCGGATATTGTTTACTTAATCACGCTCAAACGGTTAAAAGGTCTGGCTAAATTGGTACCTACAGAGTTCGATAAACACAGACTACTTATATCTCCAGAATCGGCTCCCATGGGTTGCAGGAACAGGATCAGAATGTCACACGAGCGAAGCCACGAGCAACAGCTAGTATTAAATAATTTGTCCCCTAACGATTATACAACCAACCTACGAATTCAGATGTGTGATGAAATAAACATTAAAAAAATATTTAAAAAAAAGATAGAAAAAAACCACCAGCGACCAGTGTCACGTGACGCTGGTCGCGATTAAGTATCGCGGATAGTATCCTCGCAGTATTCTCCTAGCGGATGTGTGGGAAATACCTAAATCGCGACCTGGTCCTTTTTTTTTTTTATTTTACCAGATATTATTTTTTTTGTTTCAAATACATATTTTGTCGATACCAAGTCATCTCACCAAATTCGGAGACCTAATTTTGTGACACCTTATATAGATACACCATAAATTAGTTATTACTAGAAGAATAACGAAAACCCAAATAAATTTAAATCACATTTTATTCATAGTTTACATTATATAGATTCACATAACATAATTCTTAAGTTTACTTTTTGCCTACAAACGTGAAAAATTAAATAATTTAGATCATTAATAGTAATTATTACTCAAAGTATCACAAATATTGGATAGAGTAACACTGCTCTGAAAGCGCGAAGCATCTATCTTGTATATCGTATATCTAGGGGGCACTCCCAGGGTCGCCCTCACGGACATCGGTCGTTACTTCGAAAATTACTACATTTATCAAATAATTAAATCACAGAGTCGCTTCAGAGTACTAGATAATCACACGCGATTGGCACAAATCGTAAAATCAAAGGTGTGAGGCCTCGCGACGGGACGGACGAGAGCGGGCTCGGCGAGCGAGTCCGCCGGGACGAACGTGTTATATCATACAGTAAATCAAATCGAAAATATATCGTCGGGACAACGACGCAGGCAGGCTCGCCGCGAACCGATCGCTCGCGCTCGGAACGAACGGGGAGCGAGCGTCGGTCGGCGAGAGCGCAGTCGTCGGTCCCGTCGGCCCGGGGAGCGAACACGCGATTCGATGACGAACGAGGGTGTAGTGCTGCGTCAGGGGCAGGGCAGCTCGGCGGTCCCGCGGCCGAGCATTCGTTACGAGCCGTCGCCGGACGCCCCGGGGGGGCTGGGGGCGCGGGGCTCGCGGGTCTCGCACGCGCTGCTGAGTTCGGCGAGCGCGGGCGGGGTGGGGTGGGTCAGCGCGTAGGCGCCCGCCTCCAGGTCGGGCGGCGGCGCGGCCGAGCCGTACAGGAACAGGCTGCGCAGCTTGGCGGAGCGCGACGTGGAGGTGGAGGGCAGGTCGTCGGGCCAGGAGGCGGCGCTGGTGCTGTCGGACGCGGCCACGTCGGCCGTCACCTCGAGGCGCGTGGCGGCGGGCGACGGCGCCTCGTGCCCGCCCAGCGACCCCGCCAGCGCCGCCAGCGACGGCGCGCGGGCCTCCGCGTGGGCGGACCCCGCGGAGAGCGACGCGTCACCTGCGGAGATAACACGATGTTTTTATTGGAATAATAATACAACTAAAAATAATAGTATAATCAATACAAAATAAATAAATATTCTACGACATTCTACACAGCGCTTTCTAGACCCAAATTAAGCATAGTTTAACTAGCTTGTGTTATGGCTTCCAGAATGCGGATAAACATACTTATATCCTTTTTTTTATAAATACATAAATATTATTATGGATTCCGGTCCGAAATAAACTTTTTTTTTTATTATACATAGAAACACCCAGACCAATGCAAATAGACATATTCATGCATATAAATATTTGCACTGAGCGGGAATCGAACCCGCGCCTCCTGTCGTAGCAGTCGAGTGCACTACCGCTACGCCACAGAGGAGAAAATAAACCTAAACATATATTTAAAAAGGGCAGTTTTGTTAACATTTTTTTTAAATGGATGTGCGTTATACTGTTAGTTTGAATTATAATTACATCGTGTTATATTTATTAGGATATATTATGTAATGACCGGAAAACAGAAAATACAATAAAATAATTGCATATAAATATCAGAAAAATATTTAATTATTTTAATTAAAATTGAAATTTTTTAACAAAAAAGAACAGTCAAAAATGTTTTTCAATTTTAATAAGAAGAAATATAAAAAGAGAGTGGTGCGTACCTATGCTAGGCTCCAACCGACGCGACACGGCGTCCATATCAGGCGCATGATCACGCTCATCATCGAAATGCGGCTGCGCGGTCGGCGGGGAACCCCCGGCACAGCCGCCCGCCCGGCACAGCGACACCGGCACCACGCCGTACACGTAGAACAACAGGATGGGCACGCCGATGCCCACAGCCAACCCCGCCACCAGCGGAGACACCAGTAGTGCCGCGGCGACAGCGGCCGCGACGGCGGCGCGACGGCGCGGCGCCGGGGCTCGCCGCAAGCGCCGGTGGGCTCGCCTGCCCGCCCACAGGGGCAGGCCCACCAGCAGCGCGGGCAGCGCCACTCCCGCCACTACAGCGATGCCCAGTGGGGCGCCCGCCAGCGTGCCCAGCTGCCAGAGAAGCTTCTTTTTGCGCGACCACGGTTTTTTACCCCAGAATGTGCAGCCGCTCGGACTGGAAAAGAAGTGTTGCGAGATTAAACTTATTATTTGGAAGAGCTTCTCGCGCAAACTATTCAGTTTAGAAAAAAATGATACATACTAGAAACCTTATTATCATTTTTGAAGACCTATCCATCGGTATCCATAGATAAACACCGTAAACGTCCCATACGGTTACGGTGTTTATCTATGGATACCGATGATTTTGATGAAAATGTTTTTTTGAGTGAGCGTTTTTTGCCAACGGAACCCTAAAAAGGGGTCACCTTCAGCAGTGAAACCGACCATACGAATTCAGAGCATACGTTTTTTTTTGTTTTTATAAAGAATACTAGTAACCGAAATAACTAGTATTCCCGTTAACACGTCCAGCTAAGCTAAATTGCTTGTGTTAGGAATTATCGTTCGTTGGTAGTGTAATAGCTAGGATTCGAACGCGTGACCATCGATCGTATGGCCTGACCTGACTCCTTGCGAGTCACCCTGTAAGCTCAGTTACGTCTCAGAGTATCCTATAAGAGTCGACAAAGACCACACCTTTCCTATGGCTACAATCCTAGCATATGCCTTCCGCTTCCACTTCCATCAAAATTTTTATACATTCTAACCGGTTATGAGTATTCTTAACCTGTAACCTATCATGAAACGTACATCCGCTATTGCGGGTCCGAACGAAAAAATGTCATTTTGCGAGGGATATGCTCTATGGGCAACCTTACACCCCGGCGTCTGTAGACCCGAGACGGCGTGCGGTTTTAGTCGGTTTAAGCCCGACATAACCACACCCGCTGGCCGGGGGGGGGGGGTATCGGCAGGGATATCCAAACGAAAAAAAAAATTACTTAATCCGTAACTGCGGATGTACGTTTCATGGTAGGGCTGCTGGTCTTTCATAAAAGCTAGATCAATAGTGATGAGATTTTTACTTTAATTTTCATCATCATGTGATGAAAATTAAAGCGATCGCTAGCACAGATTAAATGCAAAAGCTCTAGAACGGAACACCTCAAAGACTCACCTAAGGTAATGTAAATCTGACACCTCCTTCATACAGAGCCAGCAGAACTCCGCCCCGCACACACAGCACACCATGTGGTTGCACGAGCCGTCCTCCACCTTCACGATCAGCACCGAGCACCGCGGACAAGGCTTCACGTCACCTGCAATATTGGACATATGCTAATCTATCTGTACATAAAACGAAGTCGTATTAGTGATGATGGGATAAACTCGAAGAACGGGTGGACCGATTTTCATGATCTTTTCAGATGTCTCCGCCTATACTGTGGTTTTTTTTTTTGCGGAAATCCGCACCGTTACCCGACCGCCGGCCAGTGGGGTTTGTTATTTCGGACTCGAACCGACCAAAACCACACGCCATCTCGGGTCTCATATCGGTGTAAGGGAGCCAAGTAACGCAATTGCCTGGCACCCCGGCTTACCCTGGGCCATCTACGACTTTGAGATGGCCTCCTCGGGATACTATGAATATACTATATTCACGAAATAAATTCAGCTGATAAGGTAACCAAGATAAATTGATTCTCAGGCGGAACGAAGTTTGCCGCATCAGCTAGTTATATAGCTATATATATTATATATACTGTAAAACCTCTGTGGCGTAGCGGTTGTGCACTCGACTGCTACGGCAAGGGGCGCGGGTTCGATATTGGTGCAAATATTTGTATTAAAATTAGAATTATAAACGGGATATTTACCATGTTTAGTATCTTTTTCGAGAATCCGATATTACCGATAGAACGCCACTACATACCCAGAATGGTGAAAGAAGCAATTGAAATTAAAAAGTACAAGAACTTCAACCGGGAGGATGGGTTTCAACTGTCGAGTGTCTGGCATCCAGTGATCCGTATGTTCACAACGCCCAAACAAACTGCAATTCCAAAAACCGCGCGAGCCGATACTGTGAGTGTTGTGTGTCGTGAACGTGATCGAGTGCGTAGTGAGAACGCGGACAGTGGTAGTGGTGACGCGCGTCAGAAACGAGTGAGGAAGAGGGTAGACCGATACGGTTTGCCGAGTAACAACTAGCTTGCAGAACTTTAGTACATCCGTGATCATGGTACTTGTAACAGTGCCGAAATATCGGATTCTCGAAAAAGATACTAAACATGGTAAATATCCCGTTTATAATTCTAATTTTAATGTAAATGACCATGTCAATCTAAAATCAAATATTTGTATGCATCAATGTGTCTATTTTCATTGTTCTGGTGTTTCTATGTATGTTTTTACAAAAAATGTATCCGCATGCTGGAACTCATAACACAAGCTAGTTTCACTATGCTTACTTTGGGCTTTGGGTCTAGAAAGCGCTGTGTATATATAGAATATTTATTTATTAACTACGAAAACTTAGATTGCGTTAGTTTGTCAGGAAGGATATAACTAAGCAATATATTAATCAATCAATAGCCTGTCGCAGTCCACTGCTGGACATGGGCTGCTCTCAATGTACGCCAGAGCCCCCGGCCTCCCTTGCGAGTGGCGCGCCCAGGCGCTTGCAGTGCCTTGCGCATCCAGTCTACCCCAGCTACCTTTCTTAGTACTATGATTAATGAAATAAAATTATCTATTTTTATAATATATATATAGTATAGTCATATAGTATTGAAAAAGGGCAGGTCAAAAGCCCTCGCAACCGGCGGGCTTGCATGAAAGGTTTAATGACAGTAGAGGAAGCTCGTGAAGTATAGTATGCAAGGGCAGAAGCTGATGGCGGTCTGTTGTCACTGCCTACCCCGGCAGTATATTACGAGGTCGTCAATCCACTTTCCTTTTGCCGACTCGCGGCCTCCACCCAGAGTGGAGACGAGACTAAAGTAGGAGCGCAGAAAACTAGTACGCTGCATTGTTTTGGTGACTCGCTAGGATGCACAGATTGCAGTACCTGCGTTACTTCGCTCGCAGTAGCGTTGCATCGCTTGCAGTACCTGCGTTGCATCGCTTGCTGTACCTCGCTTGCTGTACCTCGCTTGCAGTACCTGCGTTGCATCGCTTGCTGTACCTGCGTTGCATCGCTTGCAGTACCTGCGTTTCATCATTAGCAGTACCTACGTGACATCGCTTGCAGTACCTGCGTTAGATCGTTGACAGTACCTGCGTTGCATCGCTTGCTGTACCGGCGTTGCATCGCTTGCAGTACCTGCGTTTCATCATTAGCAGCATCTACGTTACATCGCTTGCAGTACCTGCGTTAGATCGTTTACAGTACCTGCGTTGCATCGCTTGCAGTACCTGCGTTTCATCTTTTGCAGTACCTGCGTTGCAACGCTTGCAGTACCTGCGTTGCATCGCTTGCAGTACGTGCGTTTTATCATTAGCAGTACCTGCGTTACATCGCTTGCAGTACCTGCGTTAGATCGTTTACAGTACCTGCGTTGCATCCAAAGCTTGCAGTACCTGCGTTTCATCTTTTGCAGTACCTGCGTTGCAACGCTTGCAGTACCTTCGTTGCATCGCTTGCAGTACCTGCGTTGCATCGCTTGCAGTACCTGCGTTGCATCCAAAGCTTGCACTTTGTAGCCTGGAACCCGCTCTTCTACTCCTCCTGATTGGTTGGAGAGCCTCGTCCGTTTGCAAGTGAGCTTCGCTTGGGCTCCAAAGACCTTGGTATACATACACCCGCCGCGGCTCCGCTTACGATATCTAGCCAAATCTAAATAATCATCATCTTAACGTTGGTCCTGGTTACTGTCCTAGAGCTTTGACCTAGGATTAGCCTTGTTCGTCAATCAGTACGTGAGGTTAGTTTCGGCCCCCAAAGGACTTGGTGGGGCCTCAAAAATATTTAGCTAACTAAACTTAAGCGGTGGGGTAAACAGTAGAATAACATACCGTGATCCAGGTCCGGATGCGAGGGCTGTTGGGCGCGGGGCGGTACGGGCTGGCGGGAGCGCCGCGCCGCGTCACAAGTCTGCGTGGGGTGCCACGCCGCCTTGCAGTGGTAGCAGAAGGACGCGCCACAGCCTGGCGCTAAACACGTCAACTTCGGACACGACGCACAACCCGACGCTACTACTGCAAAACTGAAAAAATAACATTTTAAATTACGACATAGTCTAAAATGTTCGTGACTTTTTTTTTGTTTCGTGAAATGTCCTACGGTATACCGCACGTCACACCTTGGGCGCGCTCTTTGAGATGAATACGCAAAATTCAATATTTAAAATAAAGGTATTTTTAAAAACGTCGATAATATTATTGTATTAGAGATCCTATAGCATGTGTTGTTGACAGTAACTTCTACTAAAATGTTATCAGTTATCTAAGAAACATCTGCAAAGTTTTGTTTTTCCGCATTTTACATTTTTTATTGAGCTCTTTGATAAATAATATTTGCCTTAATATTGAAGTTATTTCAATTCTAAAACATTTTGAGTGAAAACCAAGGGTAGTACCATCTGAATTATCTGACTTTGAACTGTATTTCATATCAATAATATGTTCTTTTTTTAGTATATTTCATCAGATCTAATTTTCTTCAATTGGCGCAAGAGACTGCGACGCAGGCTGCGAAAAATTTCATTCGTTTACATCTATGTTCAATTCTAAGTTATTGACACTAAGATTAACGAATGTAAACAAAACTCGACAGAGACAGTCTGCCATTATTGCGCGTGGAAGAAAAGGATAGAGATGCCAAGGCGTGACCTCGTGGCAGCCATCGGGGTAGAAGTCCTCTCGCTCGGCAGCATGATTGCGGCAATGGTGCGGAGCGCGAGCGCGTGGGCCACCGCCAACGGCTTCTGCAAGCATGTAATGCTCGAGAAGGAGATGGCGGAGCGCGCCCGGGAGAGATTTAGAACTCTCCCGGCCCGCAGGGCCAGCAACAAGCTCGCCGCGCGGCGCAGGCGACTCAGGCGTCGGAAGTTGCTTAACGACCTCCGTCCTCCATGAGCGCAGGCCTGGCAGGATGGCAGGTGAGGCCGCCTGTCACCCCAGCAGAAGCAGACTGGGACGGCGGGCCAACTAGCGCCCCTCCCCTAAACCGGGGCAAGACACGGGGGACACCGTGGTTCCCAAACTCGAGTGGGCCATCTCGAAACCGGAGATGCCGAGGGTCAGTCGGGTTGCGAGGGATATGCTTTATGGGCAACCTTACACCCGGACGTCTGAAGACCCGAGACGGCGTGCGGTTTTAGTCGGTTCAAGCCCAACATAACCGCCCTCGCTGGCCGGCGGGGGGTATCCGGTGGGATTTCCGCACGAAAAAAAACAAAAATGGTGCATACTAGTAACCGAAATTATTAGTAGCTAGGCTACTAAGCTGAGCTAAATTGCTTGTTAGGAGTGGGTTCACACCGGTAGTGTAATGGCCAGGATTCGAAACCGGGACCTCTCGGTCGCAAGACCGGCTCATTAATCCCTGGAATATGTGAGTTCATTACGAGTTGCAAGGCACACCTGCTACTTCACCTGCAAATCAGAGCACCTGCTAAATAACGGACGTGGCTCTGGCTCAGGATTGGGAGATTCATGCCGGGACAGCCGGTGGCGCGAGTTGCACCCCCTCCCTTCCCGGGGCAAGACGAGAACACGTGGTTTCCAAACCCGAAGGGGCCAACTTGAAACCGGAGATGGCCCTGGGTCAGCCGGGGTGCGAGGGAAATGCCTTAAGGGTTTTAGTAGGTTCGAGACCAACATAACCGCCCCGCGGCGATCCTAGAAGAGACTGAGGGGGGGGGGGGGTAACAGATGATTTCCGCACGGAAAACAAAGAAAGGGTTGGGAGGTTGGCAGCCGCTTCCGGAAAAGCCGACATACTAATGGACATCGGGCTACAAAGTGCAGACTTTGGACGCAACTGAGAAATCCGCTATGGGGATGATGATGATTGTGAGTTGCAAGGTACACAGTTGCAAGGTACACAGTTGCAAGGTACACAGTTGCTAGGTACACAGTTGCAAAGTACACAGTTGCAAGGTACACAGGTGTGAATCAGATACTAACCTGCAGTCAGGCGCCGGACACCACCTCGTGTCAGGATCAGCGGCAAGCGCGCGCCTCACGCTGAACTCCTCATACTTGTCATACATCACAGGGTTGTCGACGATACGACGCACATCTGTAATAATGACATGAAATCTTCTTATTATATAGATCATTATTTCTAAGCGTCGCGCGTTGGCAGCTTACTTGTTATGAAGAGGGTATTCGACGACTTTAGGTATTTTTGGCATAGTAAAGTTGCCACTTTACGCCACAGCGAGGCGCTGGCGTTCTGCGTCCAGTGTTTTGTGTCAATATACAGAAACAACAACGAAGGTTAACTTAAGGTGGTGTAGTTGTGTCAACAAAAATAATGACGCAACTATTTATATATTATTATTATTATTTACATAGAAGATCTTCTAGTTGCGCTTTAGATAAAGGGAATAAAGCTTATAATAATTATAATATTGTAATATACCTACCAGAAAGTCGCTCCCGTAAAATCTTATATGAACCAAACTATGAAAAAGAGCAATAGAAGAGTGAACCCGAGCGCCAAGCTACAAGTCTTGATGGGGCCTCATATACCCATAGGGCCCCCTAAACCCATGGGGGGCCATACACTAATGGGACCTCACACACGTATGTGGCCCGTAAACTCATGGGGCCCCATACATATATGTAACCCATGGGGCCCCATACACATACATCACTCATGGGGTCCATACACCCATGAAGTGACATAGACTCATGGCACCCCATAGGTGTATGGGCTCCTTGAGTGACGAATATGTATGGAGCCCCATACATATTCGTTACCCATGGCTCCCATACATCTATGGGTTATATACCCATGGGTACCATTAAGATCCGTAGAGCATCTGGGCCCAAGCAAGATGTGAAACGGCAGTCGCGCCCGTAAATGTCACAAGTACTTACATTAAAAAATCATACGATTTCGCTGTGCATCTGCCGCAAACTGACACACGTCCTGCCTCTAACACGTTCCGCTCGGGACTGATTGACTCTCCGAATGCGTCATATAGGTGGAAAACGTAGGTATTTTGAATTTTCAGGGTATAATTCAGAATTTATGTAAATTTTGATAACCGTTTTTCAGTCTCCTATCAGTGATCTTCATTTTGGTATCATTTTTATTTTTCTAACCTGATCACAACTAAAGTAAAACTAGAATCCGTTTTGGGTTAACACAATCTTTGAGAGCAAATTCTATCAAGGAAAGTAAAAGTCATCATGTATCGGATAACCGAAAATACTTGTACGAATAGCTTAGAATATCATATATGATTTTCAGTATACAGCGACTTCTAATTTTCGAAAAATCTTTATTTAAAAACACCCTTTCTCAGGGATCCTCGCCTTAAGGAGGCGGCCTTCCAAAGAGCCTTCCCACTCAAGCAATTTCGCATAGCTGGAGGGGTTAACGGGAATTTCGGTTACTAAAATTCTTAATAATAATAATCGCTTAATAATGTGCCCGGTAGATGGCAATAGGCTCGCCCCTATTACTTTGGGACCTAAACATAACTGGCGAATCGTGGGTGTGTAATAAACCTCTGCCTACCCCTTCGGGGATACAGGCGTGAAGTTATGTTTTGTTATGTGTGTTATGTTAAAAATTCTTAAAAAAATATCATCATTTAATCATAGTCATGTGAACTGAGGATCGGAATTTAGACTTGCTTTTAATGCCTGGTTCACAAAAACCCACGGTCACTTTTTGACAATCACCAATGTTTTATTTTTTAGGGTACCGTCGCCAAATGGCAAAAAACGGAACCCTTATAGATTCGTGATGTCTGTCTGTCTGTCCGTCCGTATATTACAGCCACTTTTTTCCGAAACTATAAGAACTATGCTGTTGAAACTTGGTAAGTAGATGTATTCTGTGAACCGCATTAAGATTTTCACACAAAAATAGAAAAAAAAACAATAAATTTTGGGGGCCCCCAATACTTTGAAGTGAAACTCAAAAATATTTTTTTCATCACACCCATATGGGATAGGTCTTCAAAAATGAAATTGAGGTTTCTAATATCAACTTTTAATAAACTGAATAGGTTGCGCGAGAGACACTTCCAAAGTGGTAAAATGTATGCCCCCCCCCCCCTTGTAACTTCTAAAATAAGAGAATGATAAAACTAAAAAAAATTATGACATGTAAACCATGTAGTAAGTAGTTTTTTTTTAATACGTCATAAATCGTATTCCACAATTTAGCTTTCATTCAATGAACTCGTATAAAAATTTAAAAAAAAATATTATTATATTACTTGCTCCTACGGAACCCTTCATGGGCGAGTCCGACTCGCACTTGGGCGCTTTTTTAAAGCTATGGTGATCTGTAAATTGGAATGTGTGGAGCATTTCTGTTGCTGACTGTATACGAAATAAGAATAAGGTTTAAGTTTTATCTCATAGCGGTATTATTACTCAAGACTGTGTTCACTTTTAACGGTACCCACAAATTAACAAAAAAAGCCTTCGCGCTTTATAAGTTAGTAGGCCAACACGATGACCTCATGAGGAAAATCCTGTTATTTAATATTAATCTATTATGGTTTGGTAGAGAGTAGTTATCGAGTTTCGAGTATTAAGACAGTGTTAAGCAGTAATCGCAGGTAGAGTTGTAAAGATGTTTCGAAGCAAGATTATCGATATTATAACAATTATCATCTGCATTGTCATTTTCCTCCATACAATCCTGTTAGGTGCCATCATTATAACAATATCCATATGATATAATCGTATGACCGAGAACCATGATGGGTTTTAAAAATAATTCTATTCACTAGGCCGATATTATTACACGGGTTCTTGTTATTGTTAATAAATTACCGACTACGTTTCTGATCATTTAACCCATTTGAAGCCAAATGAAAACTGCTAAAGATATTTTCTAAATTCTTTTATTAATGGACAATCAATAGGTAAACTTATGAATGAAACTTGAAAATACTGAAATATGAAAAATTTTCAGGAAGTTACAGGGGTGTTCCCAAACTGGTACAATGGCTTCTTATGAGTGAAAATTTGCAAAGCACAACTATTCAATACAAAGTGACTTTTTGCATTTTTTACAGCCTCAGCGACCTCTAACGTGACATATAAAACACCTCACTCGTTTTGGGAGCTTCTCGGGTGCATGTTCAACGCCATCTAATCGCAATCCGTCTATGTTGGATAATGATGGACGAGCTACATTTCGTTGCGGTGCTTGGCTGAGATAATATCTGGCGACACTTCTTCGAAATAGCAGTTGATCCATTGGTTCTTCTCTGGCAATTACTTGTAATCTCCATGCGTTTGCCATGTCCATCATATAAGTGAACAGTACCCACCACTACTTACCGTGAATACCAATCCTGTACAAAGATATAGATTGGTCTAATTCATCCACCCGCCCATATTTTTATTATAATTTTGGAATGCGTGCGGAATATGTACATCAACCTTTCCTTTTCTTTCTGAAAACCATCTTTTCACAAATTCCTAAAGGTTCATGGGAGTCATAATTGGTTGCTATTGTGCAACGTACTGCTTTTGACACAACATCAACTCCAACTTCCTCATCTAAGGACCAGTACAAATGTTCACGTGGCAGTTTGTGATATCCTGTGAGGATAAGTATTCCGAAAAAAATTCTCTGCTCTGCAGTAGTAATAAAAAAGTTATGCCGATTATTTTCGCTAGCATACAAATTGGTAAAGTCGACAATCATAGTGTACTTCATCATCAAACAGATTTTCAAATATTTGAACTGGCGTCAAATCTATCGACTCATGTTTTACAAGAGATTCAGTCTCTAATAAGCTATCAGTTTCTACAACGTTTGTAGAATATATCGATGCCCATTTTCGCCATATTGGTACATCTGATGAACGTTGGCGAACAGCGAAGCCAGTAGACAGCACTGATCGAGTGATACTGATTCGCGTTCTTTTAGTATATTTCATCATCGCTACTATCTTCGGATGATGAGACTGTACCAACTTCGCGAAGAAATACCTCAAAACTGCCAGAGACGTCATTAGGTAAAGAACGAGGCGACATATCATCTTCACTCTCTTCTTCATCCGTAACAACGCTTGGATCAGGTGGAATTATGCCCAAATCGTATTCTACATCGTCATCACTATTTTCAGTCAAGGCATTTATAGCTTCTTCTAAGCCCTTGAAGCTATTGGTCCCACTAAAATACTGCTTGCGACTCATTTTGATTCTGTAATAAGGAAAATATGTTTAGTACACTTATAGCCATTGTGCCAATATTGGTACACCTATGTTTAGGTACCTATATTTTCTCATATAAGTAAACTTATTGCATCAAAATACTTCCATGTTCTAGGAGAATTAGTTATCTTAGGATTACGTGAGTAATAATAAAATATGTTTTTAATAATTTTGTCAAATAGAAAAAAGAGTACACTTACCTCCTCTGTCCTAACAATAAGAAACTTTAACACTTATGAAAAGTAATATTTATAAAAAAATATTCATTCAGTGGTCGTTATCCGAAACCAACGCAATCTTAACTACACAACGAAGTAATAAGTGGATGGCTATAAATTATAATATGGGGGTACATTTGAAAAAACTAACTGTTCCCAAATTGGTACAGTGGTCAGCAATGGGTTAAAAGTAAGCAGTTCTAAAAATATCGATAAAATCCATAGGTTAATAATTTTTAAATTTAGATATCTGAGAGTTGCATCTCTATTCGCAATTGAATGTTGCGACACGGTTACTTGACACAAATATCTTTTATGACTTGTCAGCTGCACAGTTCTTGATAATGATTATTATTGCATTTATCAATATTCTTGGAATTACTTCATGATTTTTAGAATCTGTGTTTTGTATTCTGCGGATACATCCGTGTATCCGAGGGCTTAAGAAAACGAAACCATATAAATGTGCATGAAATTTAATGACATTATTATTCATGTGAATGAGATTATAATCGTCGCCAAACAACTTGACAATTTGACCTTGACGCGCAACCAATTACGCGAGCCCTGTGAGACGAAGGGCTCGCGTTAGCCCTTTGAGACGAAGGGCTCGCGTTATTGGGGGTGGCAGGTGAAGCCGCCTGTCACCCCAGCAGAAGCAGGCCGGGACGGTGGGGCGACTAGCGCCCCTCCCCCAAACGGGGGCAGGACGGGGACACCGTGGCTCCCACACCCGACGGGGCCATCTCGAAACCGGAGATGGCCTAGGGTCAGTCGGGGAAACAGACTTCAAGTTAGTAACCGCATTAACTCTGCATTTATGTAGCAGTATGCAAAATAGGTACCTTACTGAAGCAACTCGGTACAAAACTTCATCCTGGAGAACTTCAGTCCGTTCTGAATTTCAATTTGCTCCGAGCCGCCCTAGTTTCATATATCGCAAGACGAGATAAAAGAAAAGATTCTGAGCGCGATAAGTATGTACAAGAAGCTCATTTAACTGAGAGTGAGAAAATACCGCAGCAGGAAATTATAAGGCATCGTACTGTAGTGTTCGGACTCCTTCGAACACTATAGTTAATTGCCTGGCCTGGTATAGTTGAATTTGAATTCAGAGCTTAGGAAAAAAAACAAAAGCTTGGCGGACAGATCGCATGGGTGGATGACCAGAGGCACCGACCTTGATCCTGAGAAGAGATGCAAGCAGGTGGTAGAGTCAAGCAACAGTCATTTTGGCCGTTGCATGAATGGGGCCGACTCGACCGGGGAAGCACCACCCGCTCACAGAATATCGACGCCAAGTAACAGTATTTGAACTGTTGCGTTCCGTTTGGTGAGTGAGAGTGCCGGAGCCCAAACTCCTTTCCCATCCCCTCCCAAACTCCTTTCCCATCCCCTTTCCTTTACAGGGTCAGCAGCGCGAGTGTGACGCCACTGGTGTTGCACACGTCCATAGGCCGCAGTAACCGCTTCCCATCAGGTGGGCCGTGTGCTTGTCTGCCACCTTAGTGGTATAAAAAAAAAGAGAATATCAAGAAGTAAAAGTGGATTAGGCTCAAACACTGAGCAGAGTTCGCGTCACTCCCTAGTTCGTTCAGTAAATATAAACAAACTCGCGTTAAGCCCCTAAAACACGTTGAGTAAAGTTATATTTGTGAATAAATATATAAAGTCATATAAAATCCATATGTTCTAATTTAAATACCATTAGTGATCAACAAGAAGCTGTGTAGTCAAACCCCAGACTCCACAGTACTAAAACAAAGCGATTTCGCGGTCATCGGGCGAGTCAGCGATGCGATCATCGCGTGAACTTGGCCTGTAGACAGTCACATTCTACTAGTGGAATCTCTTCGAAGCGAACCTTCAAATGTTCAATATGTATGGGAGTGACATTATTTGTTACACGTGACATGTCGACAAATGTTGTCTCTCCCATACATTTCGGTCTTTTGAAGGTTCGCTTCGTTGCGATTCCACTAGTAGAATGTGACTTTGTCTACAGGCCCTTGTCATTTCTATACAAAAATTTTAGTCGCAGGATCGCATCGCGCGAGTGTGAATGAGGACGCATATTCGATATTTGTAGTTCATCATCATTCTAGCTTAACGGAGCTCCAGTGGTATCTAAAGTTTACAACTGGAGCCCGGGGTCCGTTCTCCTATGCTTTCTCATCCTAATATGACTTATCTTGGTTTTAATGGGAACGACTGGTGCTCATTAGGGGAGACCTATGTCCAGCAGTGGACTAGAATAGGTTGATGATGATGACTGCCATCTGTCTTTTCAACCTCGAGAGGAAAGTCTGTGCCTGAGCCTCGTTCATCAATTAGTAGGTGTACCAACCAGCTTGCGGGTGAAGTTGGATTGAGCCCCGAAAATGTTGATGGGGCTAAAAAAATACTACTATTATGTATGGGACCATTCGACATTTGTAGTACTTTTCTGAAATATACAAATTCGATGTCGAGTATCACTCAGCCGAAGAACTCACTTTGGGAGTGTTCGGTGAGCTCGCTATCTTTACTTACTTTACTTTATTTAATAAATTAAGAATATTAGTAACCGAATATTAGTAATATTAGTAATCTGTAGCATAATCATGAACGTCATTGGCCTTGGCCGATCTGATTTATAATAGCGCGCTGATATTGAAAATACTAGCTCCCCAACATACCCAAAGTGAGTTCTCTCGTCTGCTTGAGACTCGACATTGAATTTATCAACGGAATAGCACTACAGTATGTATAAACACGGCATCATCGCGAAAACTTGCGATAACGCGTAATTAGACGACGCAGTAGACTATTTGATTTGTAAAGTTTGGTTACAGCTGTCGAGATTGAGTTCGACAACTATTCGTATTAGCGGCGCGCCTAGTGGGCAAACTTGTGGATTTGTGGGGGCTAACCGTTAAGCTACGAAACAATGTTACATCATCTACAAACTAGAGTAAGTCAAATGACAATAGACCGCTACGCAGATTGCACATGTAGACCAGACCACCTTATAAATAAATAAATAATCCAGGACATTCTACAAAACGCTATCTAGACCCAAAGCGAGCATGTTATAGGTTCTAGACTGCGGATAAACATACTTAAATACATTTTTTTTTGTAAATATTTACACATTAAACATAGAATCACCCAGACCAATGCAAATAGACATATTCATGCATACAAATATTTGCACTGAGAGGGAGTCAAACCCGCGACCTCCGACGTGACAGTCGAACGCTCTACCGCCACGTCACGTCGTTAATTGAAGCTGTAAAATTTCTTGTGTGACTTTTAAACAAAGGCAGACAATGTGCGTCTGATGAATGTCGCGTCATCATCATAGAAACCTTGGTGAGACATCTTATTGTAGTCATGAGACGATTTAGCTGACTAAGGCTGGCCTCCCACAGCCGAAATGTCTCTCTGAATTCATATTATAAAATTCCGGCAGTTTGTCTTGAAAATTTATATACATCACTAGTCTCGTGTTACACGGTTCATGCAAATGTCTTTATAAGAGGGAGAATTAATACTAATCGCAGTCCTTTTCGCAGTAGCGACATAATAAAAAATCCTAATCTGAATTCAGTATGTGCCGTTCTATTTAAATGTATCAATTTACATAGGTTAAAAATTAAAATCTTAAAAACTCCGATAAGGAATTCAGAACGCTCGTCAATATCATTCTTACAGATCGATCAGAGAAACTCATAATCTGATCAATTCAGAATTTGTGTGGAACATAATTACATCGTATGGAATGTCCGGCTTTCTGAATGAATAATATGAATTCAGAGAGAAATTCCGGCTGCGTGAGGCCAGCCTAAGCCGGTAACATTTGTGTTGAGTGTCAATTAAACATAATGGCTCTAAGCAGGAAATAAAAACATAAGCATACATGACACCAACAATAACACTTCTAAAGATAGCAAGCGGTTGCAATATAAATAATAAATTCCGACAGCCTGCCATCAAATTGCTTCGACACGTGTAGAATTTTAATATAAAAACATTGCATATCATTATGTCAGTTGCATGTTCAATAACTGTGCGGATCTGTCATAACATCACTCATAAAACCAAGCCATAAAAAATGCATGGCGTTTTATTGTATTCACTCGAAAGAATTTTTATACATACATTCATCTATCTATACATGTATATATTTACTTGCCTTGTCTGAGCAATTCATGAATACAGATCCTAAACCCATTTTGGCCTATTTAATATTCCAATAACAAAGGATATTTGGAAATTTCACTCCTATGGGGGAAAAAATGTGGAATGAACTATCGCATGGAGGTTCGTCATTTACAAACCAACTGCGTTTTTTTTTTCAAATTGTTCCCCTAATAAGAGTAGGGGATGAAAGTGTATATG
The DNA here is from genome assembly GCA_946251805.1 of Cybosia mesomella. Lineage (NCBI taxonomy): Eukaryota > Metazoa > Arthropoda > Insecta > Lepidoptera > Erebidae > Cybosia > Cybosia mesomella. Next base: position 27,423,633 of record OX276400.1, on the reverse strand, counting down.
AATAGTACGTATACTCAAAAGCAGTAGGCTAATTATTAATTGATTGAAATACCTTTTTTTTTATCGTGCGAAAATCCCTTCGGATACCCCCCCGCGTGCCAGCGGGGGCGGTTATGTCCTTGAACCGACTAAAACCGCACGCCGTCTCGGGTCTACAGACGCCGGGGTGTAAGGTTGCCCATAGAGCATATCCCTCGCACCATAGAGCATATCCCTCGCATGATTGAAATACCTCATAGCGACGACAGAATTGGTTCCATCGGGCCCCCCCTACCCCAAGGTATCCGCGCCTCAGCATATGAGTGGTGTTCCAATAATTTATATACGTTTACCCCCAAGCCAAAATAAAAAAGCGGCCAAGTGCGAGTCAGACTCGCCCATGAAGGGTTCCGTAGCAGCAAGTAACATAATAATCCTTTTTTTTTTTAATTTTATAATTGAGTTGTTGAATGAAAGGTAAATTGTGTTTTACGATTTATGACGTATTATAAAAGAACTCTTACTAGATCTCATTCAAACCAATTTTCTATGGAAATTTACATGGTAATGGACATCATATATTTTTTTTCGTTTTATGTTTAAGAAGGTATGCCCTCACCTGAAGGATGCATATTCTCGTGGCACACTGGACAGTTGACTGGCACCCTTGCCTCAAAGATCTCGATGGCAAGGTACTGTCGGAGACAAGACTCGCAGCAGCGGTGGGCGCACCACGCCAGCCGCACCATGACGCTCTTGTTTAGCATCGACAGGCATAGTGGACATTCTAATATATAACCCTGGAAAGAAAGAAATGTTTTATGAATATGATGAGTGAATTGGTTGAACGGGAAACTTAATTTCATAAGTTCATAAATATTAGGTCGTTACATATGAAATTGCCGTTTTTCTTGAAGAAATTGGAGGAAATCCCATTTCCAGTACTAACATTTTTGCATTTTTTTTAGGAATGACAAATCCAAATTTTATGATTTTTTTTGGGTATGAATGAGACAACATTAAGCTAACAAACAGCAACTTTTATTACATTTTTTCTAAAGATTTAAATCGGAAAAAGAGAACATCTAGGACGGGACTTGAACCTGCGACCAGTCCCTTACAGGGGGAATGCTCTGACCAACTGAGCCACCTAGACACGTCCCAGATATTCGAAATTCTCCGATACATTAATACGTCTTAAGGCGTAAGGTCCCTGTAAGAGACTGGTCGCGGGTTCAAGTCCCGTCCTAGATGTTCTCTTTTTCCGATCTAAATCTTTGGAGAAAAGTAAGCATACAAATAGCTTAAAAATTTAATTGAATTTTATTACATTGTTGAAAGTGAGAGCTGTTAAGTAATACGAAATTTATCATCAAAATGGATAGCAAATAGGAAGTAGCTTTTTTTTTTTTACTGTTTTTGAAGATCGAATTAATTTATCAAGCGGCCAATAAAAACAAAATTTAATACAGTTGTAAAATCTTGAAATCAACTTTCAAACCAAATATAAATAATGGAAATAGCTATTTAATTACAGGAATAACGAACTCATGAATTTGTACGAATAATTCGGCAATTTCATAGGTATTACCTATTACAGAGGCGTATTATACACATTGGTAAATTTTAGGAAGCATATTTTTGTCCTCCGTAGCCTGCAGAGAGTAAAGCTTACTACTAGTCTACTTCATAATTCAAAATTATAAATTGAGGTATAATGGCCGGTGCATATATAGACCCAGAGCATTTTTGACGGCTTTGTCGAAAAATATTGAATACAGCAAATATCACAAATTGCTTCGATGCTGTGTTAAAAAGCTTAAGCAGAGTAAAATGTTCTGCGCTGCGCTTCGCCATCATGTGCGCAGGCCGCCATTCGACAATGGATGATGTATTGACTTCTAAGGAATATTACCATTTAGACAATACATTATAATTGTATAAAAAATATAATAGCAGTTCGCATTTAACACTACTACCAAAAAACAAGTTGAATTCCTGAGACGAGCGCAGCCGAATACAAGGGATTTTCTTTTATTTTATCTTTTTTTTTTGTTTTTTTTTTAATCTTGCAATGGTTCACCCCAGCACGAATCTATTACCGAAAACAGCAACTCGATAGCTAATCTCCTTCATACCCAAAACCGTGACAGAAAATTGGCAACGACGACGTCGACGACAACTCGATAGCAATAGGGCTTTTCGAAAGAAAATCCCTAAAAAAACGAATCTATAAGTCGAATAATCAAGAAAACACAAATTTCGGTGAAAAACAGTAATGAGTTTGTAAGTGCCAGAGGACGGTGACATAGACGATCGCGACATTGACGAGGGTAATAATTGTTTTTGTGCGGAACTTTAATCTTTTTTCTAAAATAACATAACATAAAACATAACTTCACGCCTGTATCCCCGAAAGGGTAGGCAGAGGTGTATTACAGACCCACGATCATAATACCTCTATGCCAGTGAAAGCCCCGTCAAAATCAATTTTGTTTATTTGTATAGATATAACTTATTTTTAGGAAACACAATATTCCGGGGATGTGGAATACAGGGGCACCCCATCTCATTCTGTGGATGCCGTGCCGTACAAGGTGACTAAGAAGGTGACTGTTTTCCACCCGATAGTTAACAAGAAAAGTACCCGGTTAACGGCAAATATGGTAACAGTCTGACGAGTTCCTTCTCCTTTCTTCTACCTCCGGTATAGGCTTCCTATAACGTACAATAGGATATATCTGTGTCTACCCCTTCGAGGATACACAGGTGACAGCTTAAGGTATGTATACCTTTTTTTTTTTTTTCGTGCGGAAATCCCCTCGGATACCCCCCCGCCAGCCAGCGGGGGCGGTTATGTTGGGCTTGAACCGACTAAAACCGCACGCCGTCTCGGGTCTGCAGACGCCGGGGTGTAAGGTTGCCCATAGAGCATATCCCTCAAACCCCGACTGACCCTGGGCCGTCTCCGATTTCGAGATGGCCCCCTCGGGTTTGGGAACCACGGTGTACCCGTCTTGCCCCGGTTTGGGGGAGGGGCGCTAGTCGCCCCACCGTCCCGGCCTGCTTCTGCTGGGGTGACAGGCGGCCTCACCTGCCACCACCAGGCCTGCGCTCATGGAGGACGGAGGTCGTTAAGCGACCTCCGGCGCCTGAGTCGCCTGCGACGCGCGGCGAGCATGTTGCGGGCTCGGCGGGCCGGGAGGGTTCTGAACCTTTTCCGGGCGCGCTCCGCCATCTCCTTCGCGAGCATCACATGCTCGCAGAAGGAGGTGGCGGCGGCCCACGCGCTCGCGCTCCGCTCCATTGCCGCAATCATGCTGCCGAGCGAGAGGACTCCCACCCCGATGGCTGCCACGAGGTCACGCCTCGGCGCCTTCCACGCCGGGCAGTCCGCCAGCGTGTGCAGCCCTGAGTCCTCGCTCGCGTCACAGTGGTGACACTCAGGCGTTGGCTCCTTCCTGATCCGATGCAGGTGGTCCCCGAAGCACCCCTTCCCGGAGACCACCTGCGTCAGTCGGTACGAGAGGCTTCCGTGTCTCCTCTCTAGCCAATCCTCCATGATGGGCCTTACCGCCGCTATTGCGGCGTGCCCTTAAGTATGTATACCGATGTGTAATACAGCGATTGGAAAACAATCATACAATGAAAACTCACAATCTGAGTGATTGTGAATTTTCATCCTATATGTAATTTTGTTTTTGCAGGCTCGAAACGCATGATATTGGAATTAGATTTTACCTCCCTAGAATTAATATTCATCATCATCCTTCCGGCGATTTCCCTTTTAAAGTATACTATTTGCTGGTATATATCCGTATTAATATTAATACTTTCATTGGTTTATTGACTTTTACGAGAGCGATTGCTGTGTATCCGCCCAACCCCGAGAGGAAAGTCAGCGCCAGACCTCATATGTTGTTTAGCAGGTGCACCGACCAGCAGGTGAACTTGACTTGAGTTCCAAAGGTATTAGGACCCTGTGCAAAAATACCCTTTTTTTTTCTTGCTGAAATCCCCCTGCAACCCCTTCGGCTGGCCAGCGGGGGTGGTTATGTCAGACTCGAACCGAGTAAAACCGCATAATAAAAATAAAAAAGGCATATCCCTTGCCCCGGCTGACCCATGCAGGGCCAGTTGCGGTCTCGAGTTGGCGCCCTCGGTATGGAACCCACATTTATTTTTGGAAAAAGTCGCGAAAAAGAAACGAGCAGAGATCGGTCACCCAGATATTTTATTTAATACGAGCATCACTATTTAATACTGTTTTAATGTTTGTTTTTATTTTGGATTGAGTCCAAATTTGATGGATTTTATTTAAATAGAATAATTTGTTTTAGTTTTGTTATTATTGAACAGTTTTTCTGTTTTGACTTGCGGTTACTACAATAATTTGCTTAGTTGGAAAATTGTTACTAAAGAAGCTAAAAACAAAAGGATTTTTGGAAATCACTCCTAAGGGTGCAAAATAAGAAATGTTTATATGTTCTTCATTTTCAAAGTAAGAAACGCGTAATTTCATATGAAATTTTCCCGTGCTCTGCTAGTCACGAGATGACTACAGAGATACTACATATACAAATAGGTACAAGGTATACGGTATAAACGATACCCTTAAGTAATTAAATATGTGCATATGTTTCGCTTTAATGAATCGGCTAAAGGTCTGGGCTATATCACAAGGCAATTATTCATTCTGTTAAAATATTCGTGACTGGAGTCTAGTGAGGAGTCACGAATATTATACACGGATCGGTGTTAAGGTTTTACTCGTTGGTTCATATTTATTTATGGATGTGGAGTAGGTAGGTAGGCCTTATAACTGAATAATGATTCAGGGGTTAACGGTGAACAATTTGTTGTACTGACGCCCGACAGTATTAATGAGATCATTGAACTGTAATCTGAACTTGAATATTTTAATAATTGTTTTTTTTTTTGTTTTTATACCACTTAGGTAGCAGACAAGCAGTCGGGGTGCGAGGGATATGCTCTATGGGCAACCTTACAACCCGGCGTCTGTAGACCCGAGACGGCGTGCGGTTTTAGTCGGTTCAAGCACGACATAACCGCCCCCGCTGGCACGCGGGGGGGTATCCGAAGGGATTTCGGCACGATAAAAAAAAAAAAAAGGTAGCAGACAAGCACACGGTCCACTTGATGGGAAGCGGTTACCGTGGCCTACGGGCGTGTGCAACACCAGGGGCGCCAAAGTCGCGCTGCCGTCCGTAAAAAAATTAGACCTGTGATGATGATGATGATGATAATGAATATGAGGGCTTTTGTGCAGATCTTCTTTATGTAAGTAAAGTTTGTACTAACATCCAGCAGAAACATTAAGTCGGGCTCCATATTCATGTTAAAGCAAGCACCAATTAGTTCTCGAGGACCTCTTGCGACCCTATTTCTTAAGTACGTCCAAGGAACATTGTGAAATATGTTTTTAATACCTAAACCTCAGAAGATATTATCAGTGTCAATGTATCTAATTGTAGAGTATAATCTATATTGAGTATCTGTTTCAAAAATCTAGCACAGAGTACAGTCAGTAGACTGTACTCGGAATAAATATAATATCAGGTTGAGTTCAATCGATTTATTTTATCGTGGGTGCGTAATACACCTCTGCCTACCCCTACGGGGATACAGGCGTGAAGTTATGTTATGTTATGTTATTTTATCTTTTTACATGCGGTATGTGTATATATCGATATACTTAAAAAGGCGAGGGCTGTTTTGTATTTAATACGTCATTCTTAACCAACTTCAAGAAGGAGGAGGCTTTATATTCGTCTCTATAAATTTTTTAGGGATTTTCTTTAGAAAAGCCCTATTGCTATCGAGTTGTCGTCGACGTCGTCGTTGCCAATTTTCTGTCACGGTTTAGGGTATGAAGGAGATGAGCTATCGAGTTGCTGTTTTCGGTAATAGATTCGTGCTGGGGTGAACCATTGCAAGATAAAGAAAAAATCGCAAAAAATCGCATAAAAAAAATACGCAAAATCGAAAATCCCTTGTATTCGGCTGAGCTCGTCTCAGGAATTCAACTTGTTTTACGTTAAGATGCTCCCACATCGGTAACATTTGCCTGTAATGTAACATTTTAGATTCGATTTTGCATAACGCCCATTCTATTCGTGTCTGAAGAGCGTGCCATGCTCTCATATCACAATAAATAATAAAAACAGTCTAATCTGTTATAATAGAAATTATTCAATTAATGTCTAATAGGTGTGGTAATGTTTAAGAATTTCATAATAAGAGGTTACTAAATGCTCGTTGACGCGAGCCCACGGCCGTAGATTACAATCGCATTCATTAGCAGTGCGAACACAATTACTTTATGGTCGAAACACGAGGAATTAGATCGAATCAATTGTAACGCTTTGTTTAATAACAATAAAAAATTAATCTAATTCATTTATTACACAAGTTCGTTATCCGATCAATGCACTTTTCATGTATTTTGCTTTCACTCTAGCAGCTAGAGGACTGGGACGGCCCGGCAACAGCCAGTTTTAAGCGGCAGGGACGCAATTCTGGCTTATCGAGCTATTGGTTTTGAAATATAATTCATTCCGTAAAAGGAAACAACAGCGTCAGTGTGACGGAGGAGTCTACGTGTCTTCGACCAATGAGCTCGCAGGTAGATCTGCCACGTGACCCAAACTGCTCATTTCTCTGGTCGATGAGAGCCGCGAGGCACGAGTCTACGGGGTCAGAAACTAAGTGTAGAAATTTGATGACACAAATTTGTCACAAAATTCGGCCGGGTGGGTACCACCGTGCACGATTGCGAAAAACCCTCCATAGTAATCCAATTTCGGTTTGATTGCGTTCAGGGGTCAGCAAGTGCATAGCCGGGCAGGGGGATTTTTTGTCGCAGCACTAGTGGGACCGGTAGAGGATTGTCGTTGCAGCACCGCGTGACACCCACCCGGTGTCACGCGGTGCTGCAACGACAATCCTCTTCTGATGAGGCCGTCAATCTGAGTGCCACCATTGTTAACATGGTACGTGTATATAATGGTGACCCTCTTTTCTGAGACTTTACCTTCAGCTTACCATCAGGCGAGATGAAGTCAAATTGACGTGTCCTAAATATAAAAAAAAAACTGAGTTCTCCAAATAAAGTTTTAAAACGCGTAAGTGACCCTCTGTTACTGTGTTAATGTTACTGTTTCAGTGAAAGTCAGCCGTTTGTAAGGATGTAGTGGCTATTTTAGTGCCTGCGCTGCATCGTGCGTTCGTCGTGCGTATGCAGGCGCCAGTTTTGTGTAAATAATACTCAGATAATTTCGTGCATATAATTTGCACAAGCCCCAAAACGCGGTAGTCCTTTTGGTTGGTACTGTGGCCGCTTTAGGCGGTGCAGTAGCCGTTTTAGGCAAGTTTTATGTTTATTTAACAGTGTTCAATTAAAGATGCGAGATGAAACGAATGCAATAATTTTTATGCAACATTTTCAAATTCGTGATTTTGTATGCCTAACTACGATAATATTATTTAACATTTTCCTTCGATTGTTAGAGCACAATCAACGCAATACAATGCAGTCATAACTTCCACAGAACAATGCTATTTCTATGTGTAGAATAATGTCACCTATAGCATTTTATAAGGAAAGGTGATTAACTTCACTAAGTAATTAATTATTAACGCGTTTCTATTAGTTTTACTGATAACCAATTAGAAATTATAGCGGGTGGAAACGTTAAGTGTGTCCAGGCGATTATTTTATCAGTTTTAGAGATATTGCAAACCTTTACACTGATATGAAATATGCATCGCTTATCTATAAAATAAGTTAAAATAAAAAAAATCTTGTCTTAACAATTGGTACCCACTTTTGTGGTTCCTATACATTTACTATGGCAAAAGTACAAATTGCGAACGTATGACGATATTGTTTTTTTCAATTATTTTTATTTTGTAACACAATTATAGTAATCAAAAATTGAAACACGATTTTTTTTGTTCTCTGGTACGTAGTATGGCATCTATTGCACAAAAAGTTGGCACCGTATTCGCGCAGCCCATAAGATGGCAATTTAGATAGAAGATTTCTGTGCCAGGCCCAATCGATATAGCCTTCGAAAATCTAGGCTGACGGGCCATGCATTTGACACATTTAGGACGATACAATAACGCTTTAGGCGTAATAATTTTAAAACAACTTCATTCTGGAGTATAACATTAGCGTTAATTATTTTTTCAAAGTAGTCATGCCGGCTACTTCGTTCACGTGATGTTTCTCGATCGTGAACGATCTTTAGATCATGGTTTCATTCATTTTAGGCGGTACCCTAATTGTTTTTCTAAAATAAAAGTAGCCTTTGTTACCCCTTATAATATCAGCTATCTGCAGTAAAAATCCCGTTAAAATCAACCTAGCCACCTTGAAGATTACCCGGAAAAAAACAGTCAATTTAAAAAAAATTGTTTTGTTGTTATGAGTACAGTACTTACACTACTCATATCTAAAACCCTTAAACGAGCAATTCTTTTATATATAATGTATATATTTAAATTTATTTATACAAAAATATACATAGATTATTTCTCTCGGCCGTCGAATTGCTTTCAATTTGGACTTTAACACACCTTGACTCATCTTAGGACTCTGTCTTAAGAAATCATACTTATTGAATGTCTTTGGTTCTAAATATTTTTCTTATGTCGTAGGTTATACAACGCCGCAGTGCCAGCACTGCGAGGATCCTGGCGAAGACACGGCGCTCCACACGTTGGTGGAGTGCCCTGCGTGGGCGAGTCAACGCCGCCGCGCCGGGATCTCGTTGCGGTCCTGGGCGTGGACGTTCTCTCGTTAGAGACCATGGTGAGGGCCGTGGTCTTCGACGGGAGCAAGTGGCACGCCGCCGCCCCTTTCTGCGAGCAGGTAATGTGCGCGAAAGAGACGGCGGAGAGGGAGCGGGAGAGAACCCTGCCCCTCGAGTTTCGCAGTCTCATCTACGCCCGGGACTACCGACCTCCATGATCGGGGCCTGAGGACAGCAGTTGGCCGACTCGCCGTCCTTACAGAAGCAGGCCGTGGTGGAGGCGTGTTGTGTGTGCCCTCACACGCCTGTCAACTCACCGAAGCGGGATAAAACCCGACCCCACCAGGCGAGGCCGTGGTGGCGGCCAAAGTCCGCCGGCAACCCTGGGGTTATCCTTTCGAGGGCGTACCCGGGGTGCCCGGCAACGAACACTTGGGGAGGACACCGTGCGGTTTTAGTCGATACACGACATAACCACCCCCGCTGACCGGCGGGGGGGGACGGGGGTATCAGCACGTAAAAAAAAAATTTAGGGTATAGTTGGTTACGCATGTTTGAAATATTTTTGTATAACAACATTTAAATTTTAATGTCTATGAATCATAGCGAAAAAGCTATAAGTTTCCGTTTCCCCTCTCTCTCTCTCTTGCTTCTGATGTGTAATGGCGGAATGTGTGGTGAAGCACAAATAAAACTACAAGTTATTGGTATATTATTTTATCTTCCAACGATATCTCAAGAAATTAATGTATTTTTTTCTGACATTTCTTGTACTATATATTTTATTATGCTATGTATATATACTATGTATTTTATTTATAATTTCTTCATTTTCATACTAGTAATACTCCAATCGTAACAAATATTCGACTTTTTTATTCTCGGAAGGGGCTCCACGGATTTTCAGGAAATTTAGTATACAGGGGGTTTCAGGGGCGATAAATCTATCTAGTTCTAGCTAGGTTCCATTTTTAGAAAACTCAGTCACCCAGATATTGCATTTATCAAAAGCTTTTATTTAAATATTACAAACAGCCACTTCAATTGTATTTATTTGTATAGATTTCAAAAAATCAGGGGCAAGTCTCTTATCGTCAACCAGGCCATTTCCAGACTCCGCGCCACCACCGAGAAGTAAAAATAAATACAGGGGTTCACGATTGCTACGACAGGGGGCGCAGGTTCTATTCTTTCTCGCACAGTGCAGATATTTGTATGCATGAGTATGTCTATTTGCATTGGTCTGGTTGTTTCTATGAATAATATGTACCTTTATTTTTTTTTTCTTTTTTTTTTTTTCCGTGCGGAAATCCCCTCGGATACCCCCCGCCGGCGAGCGGGGGCGGTTATGTCGGGCTTGAACCGACTAATGTATTTACAAAAAAAAAGTATGTTCATCCGCATTCTGGAAGCCGTAACACAAGCTAGTTAAACTATGCTAACTTTGGGTCTAGAAAGAGCCGTGTAAAATATCGTAGAATATTTATTAATTTATGCCACAGGGTCTTAAAACAACCTACTTTAATATAAATTGTGGTATACTACCGAGTTGTATTATGAAATAAGTTCTTTCTCTCGTTCTAAGATCAGGTATTTAAGGTATTTTCTCATAATCGTGTAATATGTAAGCAGTAGCAATAAAATCCAAAAAATGGCTTTCTTTAAACACTATACATCTTTTTCTCCAACCACAAAGGATCCTAATACGGTTTCCACTGTGGTTAAGATATTTTTTATTCATAATATGTAAAGTTTAATTCGTCCTAAATAAACTTTGGATGAACGTGAACGTGCGAAACCGGGGCGAGTCGCTAGTAGTTAACAAGCGAAATGGTAATTCGTTGAGACAGATTTCATTAATATTAATAACGGCCAAATAACTGTGTTGAGAGACAGACAGAAGTTCATTTTGTAACTTTGCATTAATTGTTAAAAGTTGTCTACTAAAAGCCCCGTTTGGAAAATACGTTCGCACTTTGTAGGAGGTGAGTAGGTGTCGCTTCGCTTACTGTGACAAGATATGACAAGGGAGGTCGGGGTATTAAAGTAATTTTTCATCTCTCCTGTTCGGAAAGTTTAATTTTCATGGGTAGATAGCCGGGTGGAAAGTAGCTTATTTCATCCCTAGGGCGGAAAGTATTTTTTTTTTAATTTTAGGATTTGCCATGGAGTCCATGATAATTAAGTTACGTCATAATGCCTTGATATATCATGACGCTTTTTTTTTATATGGCTGCCTTTCCCTTCGGATACCCCCCCGCGTGCCATATGGCTGCCTAGTATACTCGATTACAATGTAACCAATAGATTCGATTTTTAAAACTTTTCTAATGTTGGCAGTATGTACGTGAATTATAACTTTTTTTTCAGAATTAAAAAAGAAACAATTTAAGTTTGCTAAATAATTAGCGGGAAAACGAGATTCAATATAAATAAATACCTTGTGTTAATTGTGGTTGAAAATGGTTTCGGAAAGTGATTCCAGTGACATGGATATTAATTTAACTCCCGATGAGATTTAAGAACAGGCAAAAGCTGTTGTTTTTTTTAACTGGTGATCAATATACGTGTTTAATTAAATGTGTGTGTAGTATTTTAATTTTCTCAAATAGTCGAAATGAAAAGTAGAGTGTTTACCTCGGGTGAAAGTCAGCCATTTCACCCTCGGACTATTGGCGCTCTCACTTCGTTCGAGAGCGCCAGAAATATCTCGGGTGAAATGGCTGACTTTCAACCCTTGTGTAACAATCTACTATTTCATCTCTCCTGCTCAGTTGTTTTAAGTCAATAATTTCGTTTAACATTCTATGTATTTAATTTCCTTCGCTTTAGGAGTAAAGGGATTATAGGAAATGATAGACAGATTATGTCATTATAGTGCATTTTCATCATCTGAGTGTTCGTCCCGATTGCATGCGAGGCCTACACCTCGGAGCTTGGGTCCGCTTTAGTGCTTTTCCTTCTCCACTTCGCACGATCTTGGGCATCCATGGTAGTGAGACTTTATATCGCATATATTATATAAATTGTCCGTTATTGAACCCAAAAGTGTTTATATATGCTCATATTATATAAGAGAAAAGATTTGATTGTTTGCTTGTATTAAATAGGCTCCGAAACTACTGGACCGATTTCGAAAATTCTTTCACCATTAAATTGTTATATTATCCGTCAGTAACATAGGCTACATTTTATCCGGATATTCACACAGGACTTACGCGGGTGAAACCGCGCGGCGATACTCGTACTATTTAAAAATTGTAAATTAGTTGTGTTGTGTCTGTATATAGGAGATATTTAAAAATAAATACTCGGGTTATGTTAAATGAACGATTCTGAACACAAAAATATTTAATTTAAATATTTTTACAAAATAGTATTTAAAAAATATTAGGTATAACGGTGTCCGTCGAGGTGACTGACCTCTTTGTTCCATCCGAAACTGATGTCAACAGCCCGTAAATTATTAATTAGATTTGATGCTTCACTCAGCTAAATGTCTTTAACAGTTCCCGGGCAGCTCCACGTTGCAAGTGAGTGTACCCAGAGACGATTACTCTCAATTTAGGCACTAATTGCTGTCGCCTGTGCCTAACTTGTCGCATGATGACATTAAAGTTTATTTGTACATCTATGTCTATACAATGAACGAGAATAGCAACAGACCGATTGGTTAACAACATTGATTTTACGTCAACTGCAGACGTGCAGTAGTAAAAGTGTTAGGTAAATATTTACAACAATTCTTACCTGTAGGCTTTTAAATTGTAACACTTTTGTTATTGGCTATCAATCAATTGTTTTCAAAGCAATTTTTTCTGTTATTCTTTCGCCCAAACTTATAAACTTTTCTTTTGAAAGCTTTGAATTTTTTTATGCTGCCGACGGACGTACGTTAGTTACTTTCAGTGAGGATTTGTATTCATGTTAATTTATATACTTATATCGTTGGAACAAAGAAATATATATTATCGGCCATGCCCACCACCTTAATGGAAACAACTAATAGGTGTACAAAACATAAATCCTACTAATATTATGAACGCGAACGTTTGTGAGGATGTATGGATGTTTGTACTCTTTCACGCAAAAACGGCTCAACGGAGCTGGGTGGTACAGGGATATACTATAGTCCGTATTAACACACAGACTACTTTTTGTTCCGGAAATATGTTCCCATGGGTTGCGGGCAGAGCCGCGGTCAACTTCTAGTAGTAATATACGTTTTAAGTTTTATACTTATTGGAAATAATAAAGAGACGGGAAGAGTAACTTAAGAATACCTACGACCAGCGAGTATGTATGCAAACAATTATTAAAGTAGAAGAAGCGAAAGGAGTAGGTATGCTAGGATCCTAGTACGTGGAAAGCTGTCTCGTCTCTACCCCAATAGGAAAGATTATTAAAGTAGTAGAAGCGAAAGGCGTATGCTAGGATCCTAGTACGTGGATCGTCTCTACTCCAATAGGAAAGATTATTAAAGTAGTAGAAGCGAAAGGCGTATGCTGGGATTCTAGTACGTGGAAAGCTGTCTCGTCTCTACCCCAATAGGAAAGATTATTAAAGTAGTAGAAGCGAAAGGCGTATGCTGGGACCCTAGTACGTGGAAAGCTGTCTCGTCTCTACCCCAATAGGAAAGAGCCCGTATGTATCTAGGCTATACCTTTTTTTTTTTTTTTTTTATAAAATTGTAAATCAGTGGGTATTGGAGATATAAAAAAAAAAATTGATTAAAAAAAGAAACTTTTTTTGGCTTCTCGTCTGTTTATCTGTTTGTTCGCGATGAATGCAAAACCTAATGAACGGATTTTGATGCGGTTTTTTCTATTAGCTTTCTAATAGAAAAAACCGCATCAAAATCCGTTCATTAGTTTTTGTATTCATCGCGAACATTCAGAGCGTATCCGCCCGCGCGGAGGTCGGTTATTGGTTTTTGGTAATATAATAATACGGCAGATTTCTGCCGTATGTTTGATTGCAATTGGTTCAGTAGAACGGGCGATATGACCAAAAACCAATAACCGACCTCCGCGCGGGCGGATACGCGGGTATACTTTATATATAAATATTAAAAAGCTGAAGAGTTGGTTTGTTTGGTTGAAAGCGTTAAACTCAGGAAGGGGTAGGCAGAGGTGTATTACACACCCACGATTCGCCAGTTATGTTTAGGTCCCAATGTAATAGGGGGCGAGCCTATTGCCATCTACCAGACACGTTACTAAGCGAGCGATAATCAACATTTTTAATACACACATAACTACGAAAAGTCAGAGGTGTGTGCCCGGGGCGACTGGGGATCGAACTCTGAGACCTCGTCTCGGCAGTCCGTTACGTACGCCACTGGGTTACCGCCGCTCCTCACCATCATCACATCACACATTTAAGATTATTTAATCTTAAATGTCAACAAATTGGGCAAATTTCCACACATTATTGTAGAACTAATAAATTACAATTACGGACATCATCATCAATTGGCCTATTGCAGTCCACTGCTGGATATAGGCCTCTCCTAATGTACGCCATAGCAACCGATCCTCCGCCTTGCGCATCCAGTCTATCCCAGCTACCTCTTTCCGGTCGTCCGCCCAAAGAATATTACGGACATGTATGCGACAAATGGGGCGAAGTATGCCACCGGGGAAGCCGCGGGCACAGTTATTGTATAATATTAACAACTACTGTATTTGTACCTTTTTTTTTTTCGTGCGGCCATCCCTTTGGATACCCCCCCCGCCGGCCAGCGGGGGCGGTTATGTCGGGCTTGAACCGACTAAAACCGCACGCCGTCTCGGGTCTACAGACGCCGGGGTGTAAGGTTGCCCATAGAGCATATCCCTCGCACCCCGAGACTGTATTTGTACCTACGCAAATGACAAGGCGTGAACGAAACCACATTCCCGAGTTTTTAACACCAATGCAATGAGTAGGTGGCACTTTCAATTCTGTAATGACTCTAATAGATATAGTAATTTCTACAGTCGCTGTATAGAAGTTAAACTGCATTGTATGTATTTGATCAAAGATCGTTTCGAACAAATATCTGCGCACAATGGATTACTGAACACCAGTCGGTCGGTAAACGAGATTCTAGCTAGATGACTAATTCTCTGACCCGATGCCAAAACACGGTCCAAGGTAGTGGCTGAAAGTCATTGTACATACACCCGACAATATACTAGATTTCTTCATGATATCCTAATCCGACTATCCTACTAATACTACTTCCTACTAATATTATAAACGTAAAAGTTTATGAGTATGCAAAGAAAGAAGGAGAAAGAAAGAAAATAAGTTTATTAAGGACACGCACAAATAGGTACACGAGGGGGCCATCTCGAAACCGGAGATGGCCCAGGGTCAGTCGGGGTGCGAGGGATATGCTATATGGGCAACCTTACACCCCGGCGTCTGTAGACCCGAGACGGCGTGCGGTTTTAGTCGATTCAAGCCCGACTTAACCGCCCCCGCTGACAGGCGGGGGGGGAGGGGGGTATCCGAAGGGATTTCCGCACGAAAAAAAAGGTACAACAAAAATATACATATACAGATAATAGGTGTGTGAGCCTCAACAGGTCGCCCTCTCAGCATAAATGCTGTCCATCACATGCGAACGATATTATGAGCAGCGCTGATATTCCGATGGCGCCTTTGTAACGACGGACCCCACGCACGTGTGCACAAGTACACAAGGATTCACATTATTTACTTATTATACTACACACATGTACTATTATTTATTACACACATGAAACTAAAAAAAAATGAAAAAAGTAAAGAAAAAGCAAAAAAAATCCAATAATTTAACATACAGGATAATATAAAAATAACAAAACAAAACAAATACCTAAAATTAACAATTGCTTTCTGTGCGTACTCCATAGATATAAGAAAAATAGTAATATTTTTCTTATATCTATGGCGTACTCCCGCGCCGCATAAGCGACGCTATGTCCAACTGCAAGTGTCATCTGTCATGTCACCCACTGTCAAGTCCGGACAGAACGTAAACAATAGTCACACGTGAAATAGGTAGTATGGATGAAGGATGTTTGAAAGTTTGCTACTCTTTCATGCAAAATGGCTAAACAAATCTGGCTGAAATTTGGTACAGGGTAAGATTATAGTCTGGAATAACAGTTAGACTTTCTATCCATGGAATAGGTTCCCATGGGAGGCGGGAACTAGGAAACTTAAGCTTACCGGTGTCTAGACTTCTAGACACATCAGATATTCCACTTACAAATTCACAGACGTCTGACATTCGAATATATTTGAAGATTATCTTATTAATTCGTGTCGACGAAATCTTGATCGTTTAAGTATATAGCTTTATCGACCTCATGGTCATGTATTTGGTGGCAACAGCAATATCTTCGGGTGCCCAATCCAACCTCACTCCTAGTTGATAAGATACACCTTCTAATTGACGAACTAGCCTTCCTCTCGGGGTTTGAAGGTCAGACGGCAGTTGTTCAAATGACAGACGACTGAGACGACCGTCAATCAGCTGATGAAATTGGTTTGGGCACTGAAGACCGTGGTGGAGCCCTATGCAACCCAAGAGTCGTTATAAATTTATACTATTATAACATTGTAAATTAGTTGTGCCTGTATATTGGAGATATTTGAAAATAAATACTTGGGTTATGTTAAATGAGCGATTCTGACCACAATTTTTTTTTTAAATTCTTCTGGAACTACTGAACGGATTTTAATCTTGTTTTTTAAGTTTTTTAAGTCTTGTCAGACTTAAAATCTGCCATATGTTTGATTGCAATTGGGTAAGTAGAACCGGAGATATGGCCAAATTAACGAAAACCGACCTCCGCGCGGGCGGAGCCGGAGTATTATGATGATTTTATATCGTCAACAGCTTCATAAATACTCTTAAACAGTTTTTCTAACGATGTTGACGTTCACCGAGAAAGCAATAACAATAATTTATACAAAAAAAATACGAAACGCCAAGATTGCTTTTCCGTCTATCATACACAAACCGGTCATATTTACATTTTCGAACTGGTTGACATTATGACAGTACACGCGACACGCAGATGTTATTTTAGCAGCGCATCATTCGCTCCCAGTAAAGTTAAATCAACAATAAAAAATATCATATTATATGTCGTCCTATAAGTTTTGGATATAAATTTGACAGTTGACACATTAACTTATTGACATTAACGGTTTAATTTCAAATTGTATCGTGTTTTTCTTTTCTTGTATGTGTCGCGTAGGCCTTTTTTTTCGTGCGGAAATCCCTCTTGATACCCCCCCGCCGGTCAGCGGGGACGGTTATGTCGGGCTTGAACCGACTAAAACCGCACGCCGTCTCGGGTCTACAGACGCCGGGGTGTAAGGTTGCCCATAGAGCATTATCCCAATAAATCCTTTCTTTCTTCTTTCATCATAATATCTATTTACTTAGGCTTTTTAGGGTTCCGTAGCCAAATGGCTAAAAACAGAACCCTTATAGATTCGTCATGTATGTCTGTCTGTCCGTCCGTATGTCACAGTCACTTTTTTCCGTAACTATTAGCACTATACTGTTGAAACTTGGTAAGTAGATGTATTCTGTGAACCGCATTAAGATTTTCAAACAAAAATAGAAAAAAACAATCAATTTTGGGGGTTTCCCATACTTAGAACTGAAACTCAAAAAAAAATTTTTTCTTCAATCCCATACGTGTGGCGGTCTATGGATAGGTCTTCAAAAATGATATTGAAGTTTCTAATATATTTTTTTTCTAAATTGAATAGCTTGCGCGAGAGACACTTCCAAGTAGTAAAATGTGTGCCCCCCCCCCCCTGTAACTTCTATAATAAGAAAATGATAAAACTAAAAAAAATATGATGTAATTACCATGTAAACTTCCACCGAAAATGTTTTGAACGAGATCTAGTCAGCAGTTTTTTTTAATACGTCATAAATCGTAAACCGCAATTTACCTTTCATTCAATCAACTCACATATACAATTTTACTTGCTGCTACGGAACCCTTCATGAGCGAGTCCGACTCGCACTTGACCCGTTTTTTGACTTTTATGCTTTTACTTAAACTATGCAGCGCCGGAATTATTATTTCTACTGTAGATAATTTATGGTGTAAGCCTTATTTCCTCCGAAACATAAATTTTATATGACAGCGGTTTTGTAAGAGACAGTCATTTACGCAATTGATTGACTACCAGAAGTAGTAATACCTGATGTGTTAAAGCAGTGTTCATGCATGTCGGATATAAACCGTGATTTATTGATAGGTGGTTAGCCTCTGGCATCGGACGAGACACCATGAGGTGTCTCGTCATGTTTACAACCCAACGCGGTGTTTAACTGTAAAAATGGATCCTGCGGTAGCGAGTCCGAATGTTGTGCATGCAGTCCGTGGAAGTGCGTGCGAAATTCATTAAATAAATAACATCAATCATCTCAATACAATAAGTTAAATTTGAAAAATACTAAAAAAAAAATACTTTTATTAAATATTATTGCATGTACTCGTCAAGACCAATCAAACAAGCCGAAACTCGATGGGGTTGCGTCGTTTCATTATAGAGTTCCTATGTGGGCCTTCCAGTTCCGTCATCAGACCCTGGCTAAAATTGAAAGACAAAATACTCTTCAAGACGATTCAAACGAGCCAAACTTGATGCCGGTTGTGTCGTTTCATTGCGAAGTTCCACCTTCCACTGCATCATCAGATCAGCACCATGACATCATAATTTTGCATTGTCACGCGATTTACACAAGTATGCAAAATTTCAGCTCAATCGGTAACCGAGAAGTGGACGAAATTTAATTTGCAAGATTTGATGACAAACGTCGGGACAAGTGAAAGTAAATAAAAGCTTGTAATTAAAATAATTAAATACCTATAGGAATATGGGGCGAAGAATTATACTGTTTTTAGCCTTATGAGCAAAGAGGCAATTTTCCAAGGCACAGAATGTCCAATTCTCGACATTTACAACTCACAGAAAGTCCAAATGGCCAAATGCCCTAATCTCGAAATGTCCACTTTGTAATATGTAAGTACATTTTTTTTTATATTTTACATTTGGATATTCTGTGAGTCGGCTTATATTGCGACCGCTGGAAATTTGGCCTGCTTTTGTTATCGTCAAATGTAAACCGTTCGTGTAAGACGCTGTAACATTTCTTAAAATGCTACAGTGGCGGTGCCTGACATAAGAGTGCGTGTGAAGCACACAAATCATTACCGACTTCATAACATTTGAAAATAACATTACTTTAACGAAAATAAAACCTATCGTCAGTCGTCGTATATCATGACTAAAAAAAAAAAATACTCACAGAAAATCAACTCTTGGCCATTATACTCTTAATATATATTTATGACAGTATACTACCATTTATAAATGCTGGGACATATTCTAATTGAGTCTGAGGAAGTCCTCAGATGTAGTGCACAGCAGTCTAGAAACATGGGTGGGCCGAATCATTTGTGCTGGCAAGATCTTTCTTACAAAATATCAAATCAAATTTATTTGTATAAAACATGGAATAATTATAACAAGTTGTATAGAACATGCATGTTTTGCCAGTGGTGTACAGCGGTGTGTTGCCTACCAGTGCGCAAAATCAACACTTTTTAGAAGAGAAGAAGATATTTTTATTTAACCAGTTATACAAATTCTTTTTTAGACAATTTAGTGCGTAAGCTAAACTTGTATTTTATTTAAAATTCGCATCATATATTCAATATTATTATCAATACTATACATGCCTATTTGAATTTCCAAGTACCTCATCACGCCAAGAGTATAAGCGTTTCTTTGTCGTCTGGCCAAATATCGTAGAACGGTAAGAACGTTTGGGTAGACGGTAGACGATCTCAGTTCGAACAGACGGGTCAGGTGGGGCGAGAGAAAGGCGAATTTCCGACATGTTATGGCTAGGGTTGCCAGCTGTACTACAATATTGTATTGTCCTATGTTTATAATGATTAAATAAAAAAATATTTATAGAACTTATAATACGTAAAACTGCGTGTATGGGAATCAATTATGATCTTCGCAGCCGAAGTCAACCCCACCTGCATGCTGTTGATTTGCAAGAGTGCACCTGCTGATTGACGGACAAGATTCTGACGCTTTCCTCACGGGATTAGAGTCTGACGGCAGTCGCTCCGTATGAGTCTAAAGGTGCCATTCCGATACCCACCGCAATCGCAGGCGGACCGCATAGAAATACCTGCAGTCGACCGCAGCGACACAACTGGTTTCTATGTATTTGCCTGAGGTCACGGCCTGCGGTTGGTCTCGGAATGGCACCATCTCCGTCTGAGTGTATTTATGTATGTAAACTTTTGCCCTTTTTAATTCATGAAATACGTATTTCATTTGTATTTTTTTTTCATAGCCTATTCTAACACTATGTTCGGGTGGAAAATAATTGGTAACCCTAGTTCGACATAGCAAGCCAATTCTAGTCGGTAATATTATGTAGCGTCGTTTAATATTGTATAGAATGCACGTACATTCAATTAACGTTGGTACTTTTGTAGAATTCATTTATAAAAATATGTAATTTTAAAGTAAAATTCACTTAAAGTATTTTCGTACATTCTGAGAGACTAATTAGTTAATACGGACTGTAAGCTCGTATCTTTGTTTAGAAAAAGAATATTAAAACGGAACAAGGTTCATTATATCAAGGTTAAGATACTGTATTTCGACGTAGTGTTCTCTTCCTTTTCTTCGATTACGATCGAGCGATTCCGAAACATTACACAACCGATTTGAACTCACTCCTAACACAAGCAATTTAGCTTAGCTGGAGGGATTCACGGGAATACTAGTAATTTCGGTTACTAATATTTACTCTTTAAAAAAGCGGCCACTTGCGAGTTGGACTCGCCCATGAAGGTTTCCGTAGCAGAAAGTAACATAATATTTTTTTTTTTACTTTTATATTTGTATTGATTGAATGAAAGATAAATTGGAGTTTACGATTTATGACGTATTAAAAAAAAGCTACTTACTAGATCTCGTTCAAACCAATTTTCGGTGGAAGTTTACATAGTAATGTACATCATATATTTTTTTTAGTTTTATAAAACATAACATAACATAAACTCACGCCTATATCCCCGAAGGGGTAGGCAGAGCTGTTAGCACCCACATTTCGCCAGTTTATGTTTAGGACCCAATGTAATAGGTGGCGAGCCTATTGCCATTAACCGGGCACTTATAAGCCTGCGATAAATACACACATAACTTCGAAAAGCATCGAAAAGTCATTGGTGTGTGCCATGGTAAAACCTGGGATCGAACCCGAGACCTCGTCTCAGCAGTCCATTACCCATTCCACTAGGCTATTGCGAATTTTAATTTTAGTTTTATCATTCTCTTATTTTAGAAGTTACAGGGGGACACATTTTACAACTTTGGAAGTGTCTCTCGCGCAAACTATTCAGTTTAAAAAAAAAGATATTAGAAACCTCAATATAATTTTTGGAGACCTATCCACCTATACGTTTGATGAAAAAAATATTTTTGAGTTTCAGTTCTAAGTATGGGGAACCCCCAAAATTCATTGTTTTTTTTTTCTAATTTTGTGTGAAAATCTAAATGCGGTTCACTGAATACAACTTAATAAAAAATAATACTTACCAAGTTTGAACAGCATAGTTCTTATAGTTTAGGAACAAAAGTGGTTGTGACATACGGACGGACAGACAGACATGACAAATCTATAAGGGTTCCGTTTTTTGCCATTTGGCTACGGAACCCTGAAAATCCCAGTTGCGACTAAAGATGTCCTTTAGAGCATAGCGTTAGCTCTTCTACTCCTATAAATTTAGTATTTCTTTGCTTTCACGGAAGAGACTGCCGTCTGAGCTCCCCACTTCGAGAGGAAAGCTTGCACCAGAGCAGGTACCGCAGTGTGCCGCAGGTGAGGTTGGCTTGGCTCACAAAGATCTCGAGGCTTACATAAATAGTAAAGACAAAAATAAACCGATGTTAGTTTAAAACAATATCATGTAGGTATGTCAGTTTATAATTGTCATAAATTGTCATAACTGATGCTCCTCTGGTGACAAGGACACATTACTGTAATTAAATAACATAACATAACATAACATAAACTCACGCCTATATCCCCGAAGGGGCAGGCAGAGGTGCTAGCACCCACATTTCGCCAGTTTATGTTTAGGTCCCAATGTAATAGGTGGCGAGCCTATTGCCATTAACCGGGCACTTATAAGCCTGCGATAAATACACACATAACTTCGAAAAGCATCGAAAAGTCATTGGTGTGTGCCATGGTAAAACCTGGGATCGAACCCGAGACCTCGTCTCAGCAGTCCATTACCCATACCACTAGGCTACCGCGACTTTATAACAATGCAACCCACTGCTAATTAATTGAATTAACGTCTCATTTTATTGTGAGAAATTTTTACAGTGCAGTGGTCTTTTTTGTTTTTTACGTGTGGAAACCCCCACGGGCTTCACCCCATCGGTGCCGACAATGGGGTGTGCGTGTCGGAATCGGACCGACGAAAACCACACGGTGTCCTCCCCAAGTAGCTTAATCTCGAGTTAAATCTTGCATCAGTTGTTTAGCTGTTCCGTTTATTAAAAAAATAGGAATAACCCGCCAACTAAGAGTTGCTAGTGTTTTCGCAGGTGGAGAGGTAGATGCGCAAGTGATAGTCGAGTTGCGTTGAAGGGGTTAAAGCATAGATAAATTTGAATTAATGGTCGTCTAGTAGTTTTATTTCGTTTCAATTTTTTTATACGCTTTGTAGCAGCCCAGCACATGGCCCACCTGATGGGAAGCGTTTACCGCGGCCTATGGACGTATGCGACACCAGGGGCCTTTTTTTTTTCGTGCGGAAATCCCTTAGGTTACCCCCCCACCGGCCAGCGGGGGCGGTTATGTCGGTCTTGAACCGACTAAAACCGCACGCTGTCTCGGGTCTTCAGACGCCGGGGTGTAAGGTTGCTCGGCGGGCCGAGAGAGTTCTGAACCTCTCCCGGGCGCGCATCGCCATCTCCTTGGCGAGCATTACATGCTCGCAGAAGGAGGTGGCGGCGGCCCACGCGCTCGCGCTCCGCACCATTGCCGCAATCATGCTGCCGAGCGAGAGGACTCCCACCCCGATGGCTGCCACGAGGTCACGCCTCGGCGCCTCCCACGCCGGGCAGTCCGCCAGCGTGTGCAGCCCTGAGTCCTCGCTAGCGTCGCAGTGATGACACTCAGGCGTTGGCTCCTTCCTGATCCGATGCAGGTGGTCCCCGAAGCACCCCTTCCCTGAGACCACCTGCGTCAGTCGGTACGTTGATTGTTTTTAGCGCGTCGTGGTAAGGGTAAGGTCCCAGGCGCGTCACACTCGCGCTACCGACCCTTTTTTTTTTTCTTCGTGCGGGAATCCCTTCGGATACCCCTCGAAGGCCAGCGGGGGCGGTTATATCGGGCTTGAACCGACTAAAATCACACGCCACCAACGCGCGCTACCGACCCTATAATAAAACCTTCGCATTCCCATTCTTGAAGAATTTCTATTCTATCTCTATCTATAGTTCTATTCAAATATACCTATAAAAAAAATGAAATATAAATAGATAATAAATAAATATTCTACGACATTCTACTTAGCGCTTTCTAGACCCAAAGTAAGCATAGTTTAACTAGCTTGTGTTACGGGTTCCAGAATGCGGGTAAACATACTTATATACTTTTTTTTTGTAAATACATACATATTATACATAGAAACACCCAGACAAATGAAAATAGATATATTCATGCATACAAATATATGCACTGAGCGGGAATCGAACCCGCGCCTCCTGTCGTAGCAGTCGAATGCACTAACGCTCCGCCACAGAGGCCGTCATATACTTGCAAATAAAAAAGCGATACATTGTTACCTCTTCAAATAAGCTGAATGCTTAGAGTGATACATGTCAACAGTATACGATACAACAGATAAAGTATTCGTTAATAAAAAACAAAATACAAGTCGTTTTAATCGTTTCTGTAATCTCTCGACCGGTTTCTGAACACATACTTAATGTCAGAAATTGCATAATTGTCGTTTAATAACCTCGCTTGTTTAAATATAATTTAAATTTCATAACTGTTCATACGACACACGTTTTTTTGACCTCGACTTCATTTTATATGTTACATTGTATGCTGAAATTCACATAATTATCGATTGCATACAGCTGGTTATGCAGGACTATATCAACATCCTTGGGGCCCAAGTCAAACTCACCTGCAAGTCGGTGCACCTGCTAAACGACGAACGAGGCTCTGGCGCAGGCTTTTCTCTTGGGGTTGGGGGGTCAAACGGCGGTTGCTTCTGGAAAAGCCTACATACCAGGGATGTTATGGATATGAAATTTCGGATACGGATTGGTTACCGAAGTAGGAATGATTATTATACCGGATACGGATACGGATATGAAATTATTTCGGATTATCCGTTAGTTTCGGATAATTTCGGTTACGGATATTACATTTTTAAAGAATTTCAAAAGTAAAATACAAATAGCTAATAAAATGGTTTTATTTATATGTCACCATTTGGTAGGAATTACAATCAGTCTGTGAGTAATTATTACAGCTATTTAAAATAAAAATGATTATAAATATATATATTATAGAAAAATTCTTCGGTTTCCATTGCTGACCGAACACATAATTGCAGTAGATGACTAGTACAGTTTGCATCAGTGCAAAAAAAAATCGGTTAATCAAAACAACTCGTCATAACGTGTCTTAATTAGGCTCCGCCCCTATCCGAAATTATCCCAAGCTTTTATTTCGGATTCGGTTACGGACACATTTTTATCTCGGATATCTGATAGTTTCGGTTACGGAGCTCCCTAATATCCCTGCTACATACTAATCAAAAACAATAAGTGGATCTCGGGCACCAAAATGCTAACTTTCGACGCACTGGGAAATCGCTGTGAGGATGATGATGACTGATTGTTCACGAACATGTACCATTACGGGAGCACAGCACTACGCGTCCGTCCCAGCTCTAGTCCCCTGCCGCCGAGCGCACCGCGCGCCCCCCTTCTTCCTGCCCATGCGCTCCTCACGATGACACTGATGATTTTATTCTGTTAATTTGTCTTTTCATCATTAAAACATTATCAAGCAAGAACTTTATTATTTTTCCTGCGAAGAAGTATAATCCTCAACACTGATAGGGACCCACCAAGATCTTCGGTGATTAAGCCAATTTCACCCGTAACTATACTTGCTGATTGACGGACGGTGCTCTGGCACAGGCTTTCCTATTAAGGCTTGGTTTGGCTTTGGATGTAACCGGATTCGGCGCGCGGATGATGCTAAAGATGACAGGAGGCCTAAAATAACGGCTCACACCTTTTTTTTTTCGTGCGGAAATCCCTTCGGATACCCCCCCGCCGGCTAGCGGGGGCGGTTATGTCGGGCTTGAACCGACTAAACCGCACGCCGTCTCGGGTCTTCAGACGCCGAGGTGTAAGGTTGCCCATAGAGCACATCCCTCGCACCCCGACTGACCCTGGGCCATTACCTTCATATTACCAATATGAAGAGTACATTATGACAACATGTGCAAGGATGAGGTATCACCCTCACACGGTGCAAACAATTCCATCAAGAATCAAGCAAGCGGAGCTTGGACCGCAGAGCCCTGATTTCTCAGGGCTCCGGCCTATGGCCCCGCTCCAGCGCCTCCTTGCGCCACTGGTAAAGCAACGCAAGGGCTCTCGCTTCCAAGTCCCATGAAGGGGTCCCGGCTAGGAGACATGCCACCTCGACGGAGATCATGCGATACCCCCTGATGACTCTGACGGCTATCGCTTTTAACGGGCTGTTTAGAACAGCCACGTTGCGGGCCGCCAGAGTCTCCGCCCATACGGGGGCCACGTACAGGGCCATGCTTCGCACGATCCCCAGGTACAGTCTTTTAGTGTGGGTGTTGGGTCCCTTAACTTTGGGCATCAGCCGCGATAGCGCGGCCGCAGCCCCCCTCAGTTTCAGCCAGTACATGTGTTTCCTTCTTCTTACAGTCCCGGGTCCTTTAAGATTGTAGGAAGTTATGAAGGTTGTAGCATCATCAGTGTCTGTAATGGTGATCTACATTGCTAAGAATTTACCTTTAGCTTAACATTAGGCGAGGCGAAGTCATATTGACGTGCCCATTAAAATAAAATAAAAACAAATGGATGTCTGCGAATAGTACTCGAAGATGTCTCTGTTTAAATGCATTTTCTCAAAAACTAACGTAAAACTCAAACTACTACTACCATTGCTTATTATTGAGAAAATGGGTCTGTAGAAACCTTTCTAAGTATTCTAATTATTGTCTAATTTTCAGTTCTGTATCATCGTCAAGTCCATGTTTGTATGGCAAACAGGTGTCTCCTTTTAAAAAATTGTTATTTTTGTCAAATGGTTTATTCTAAATATTTATCCTGTTGTGAATGATCTTATGGCGGTTCTACATATATTATATATTTAACGAACCATGTACATACACATTTAGATATTTAATGTAAATTAGTCGAGCAAAAAATACTTGTTTCATACAAAAATAAAGAAACTAGTTTTAAAAATACCTATCAACGTTTATGTAAGCGGTTATGTAAACGGTGCGGTTAACCGTTATCGGCGGTTATTCACACTATTATCCAGATCATAAAATACTTGAAACTGGATTAAAGCTATGAATTAACTAACATTAAAGAAAATCAAACTATTTAGTTTAGCGGTCAGAACATTGTCGGTTACAGCACATGTTACATATATTATTCGATAGTGGTTTTCTATTTCAGAACAAGAATAAATTCACTTGGCAATGCAGTAAATCTTATGAATAAACACGCCCCGATTAAAGAATTGCATAAGACCGGATTTAATTATACTAATATGCTAGCTGACACCCGCGGCTCCGCCCGCGCGTAGGTCGTTTATCGGGTTATCATATCTCCGGTTATGCATAACCTGTTGCAATCAAACATACGGCAGATTTTAAGTTTAACCAAGGCCTTTTTAATAGAAAAAACTGCATCAAAATCCGTTCAGTAGTTTTTGCGTCCATCGCGAACAAACAGACAAAAAGTCAAAAAAAAGAAGTGATTCGTGCATTAAACATAACCCATGTATTCTTTTTTATATTTTCGATGTACAGACAAGTAATTTATAATTAGTAAATATATAAAAAAATAATATAAAAATTATACGCGGGATAGCCGCTTACAAACTCGGATACTCCTTTGCAACAAATCTAATTTCAACCAAATTTGGGATTGTCATAACGACAATCTAGGGGCATGTTTTGAGACCATAAAATTAGAAATCAGACATACCATTGAGAAAATATCACCGAAAAACCAATTTACTATTGAAACTAATGGAAAAAGTTCGCGCGCGCAAAAATAGACAGAGGTAAGCTAAAGAGTGGGGTGCTTGGTTGGGGACCTCCACGCGGTGCACACTGGGCAACGGAGACGGCAGCGCCTCTCTCCTAGGGTGGGAGAGACGCTGCCGCCTACGGCCAACTCCGACCGAGGCGAGGACGGCCCTGTTGAGGGCTGTTCGGAAGCTTTCCACGTGTCCCTCTGATTAGCAGATGGCACAGTGGAGAGCAAGTAAGGGGGCCATCTCGAAACCGGAGATGGCCCAGGGTCAGTCGGGGTGCGAGGGATATGCTCTATGGGTAACCTTACACCCCGGCGTCTTAAGACCCGAGACGGCGTGCGGTTTTGGTCGGTGCAAGCCCGACATAACCGCCCCCGCTGGCCGAAGGGGGGGTATCCGAAGGGATTTCCGCACGAAAAAAAAGAAAAAAAAAAAGGTAAGCTAAAGAGTTTATTTATTTTACGATTAAGGAAGATCTTCCCATCAAGATCTTCGGATCCCAAGCCAACTTCCCCTGCAACCCAGTACACCTGTTCACTGACGGATGAGGTTCTGACGCCGGCTATTCCGACGGGATTGGGAAGTCGGACGGCAGTCGTTATAATTAACCAAATTATGGAGAACAGGACCCCGGGATCAAAAATGCAAAGTTTGGATATTGGTTGGGCGCTCGGATGAACTCTTGGTAGTGAAATTTAAACAACTTATAATGGTCATATCGATTTGAAACGTTGTGAGTACGTTTATATTTACATAAATGACATTATATAAGACAACGGTGTAACGTGTCTACGGTCCACATTAGCGATTATAGAAAGCGTTTATCGAACCATTTCACTTCATTCGACTATTAGGATATTTACAATGTTTACACTGACTACGGTGAAAGCAGCGTGATTAGTTTGACTTCAATGACTTCTATCTAGACTGGCCGTTCATAACGAAAAAATTGGTATAGATTTTTGGATGCTACAGGACACAACTTTGGCGCCACTTTTTGTTGCTGTCACAGAGTACTTTTTTTTTTTTTTTTTTTTTTTTATTGTGCGGAAATCCCTTCGGATACCCCCCCGCCGGCCAGCGGGGGCGGTTATGTCGGGCTTGAACCGATTAAAACCTTTTTTTTTTGGCTTATTTATTTTTTTCTTGCGGAAATCCCCTCGAATACCCCCCGCCGGTCAGCGAGGGAGTTTATGTCGGGCTTGAATCAACTAAAATTGCACGCCGTCTCGGGTCTTCAGGCGTAAGGTGTAAGGCATTTTCCTCGCACCCCGACTGACCCTGGGCCATCTCCGGTTTCGAGATGGCCCCCTCGGGTTTGGGAACCACGGTGTCTCCGTCTTGCCCCGGTTTGGGGGAGTGGCGCTAGTCGCCCCGCCGTCCCGGCCTGCTTCTGCTGAGGTAACAGGCGGCCTCACCTGCCACCCCCAGGCCTGCGCTCATGGAGGACGGAGGTCGTTAAGCGACGTCCGGCGCCTGAGTGGCCTGCGTCGCGCGGCGAGCATGTTGCGGGCTCGGCGGGCCGGGAGAGTTCTAAATCTCTCCCGGGCGCGCTCCGCCATCTCCTTCGCGAGCATTACATGCTCGATTAAATAATTCTATACGAGATCACCATCTGTGATAATATCTGTGAACCATACCCCATTTCCCATACCCCTCCCCCGCACCCGCCTCACCCCCGGAATTTGACTTATTCTGCTGTTTACAGTTTCCTCACTCTTTGTGGGGTAGAATCCCTAATAATATAATTATGATTACGATCAGCGTTCAGCGTTTCATAATCAACTGTATCGCGCATTTTCTCAAGGAATTTGTCAAACAACCACAATCGCTCGAGCGATTATATGATACTAGTTTATTAGTGAAATACCCCATGATGTGCTACTTTCTTTGTTTTGTGTATGAGAATGTTTTGTTAATTAATTATTATATGGTTAGATTCCATTCCATTGATCGAAATGAAACGTTGAACGCAGGTTTAAGCGAACGACCGATAGAGCGATCGGTTTATCTATTATGGTACTAGTGTATTAATGCTGTTCGGATAGTGATCGAATTGAATCGTTGAAAGCTATCATATATTATTGGGCATTCGTATACAAATTGTGAGGCGCGCCGCCGAACGACTTTGTGGGGTAGAATGCCCAATAATATACTACCTACTATTAACGAAATTTATTTATTTATTTTGGTACATGAACAGTTAGAGCATATCCTTCGCACCCCGACTGACCCTGGGACATCTCCGGTTTCGAGATGGCCCCCTTACTTGCTCTCCACTGTGCCATCTGCTAATCAGAGGGACACGTGGAAACCTTCCGAACAGCCCTCAACAGGGCCGTCCTCGCCCCGGTCGGAGTTGGCCGTAGGTGGCAGCGTCTCTCCCGCCCTAGGAGAGAGGCGCTGCCGTCTCCATTGCCCAGGGTGCACCGCGTGGAGGTCCCCAACCAAGCACCCCAGGTCCCCAACCAAGCACCCCTCTTATATGCATACCTTTTTTTTTTTTTTTATCGTGCGGAAATCCCTTCGGATACCCCCCCGCCGGCGCACCAGCGGGGGCGGTTATGTCGGGCTTGCACCGACTAAAACCGCACGCCGTCTCGGGTCTTCAGACGCCGGGGTGTAAGGTTACCCATAGAGCATATCCCTTGCACCCCGGCTGACCCTGGGCCATCTCACCAATAACAGCATCGCTCATCCTGTCTCCTCTGAAAGCAGAGGAGTACGGAGAGCGATGTGTTCCCGCCACGTTGGGTATTGGCCGACGATCAATGCCAACCCTATGAAGGGGTGAAGGGGAAGCCATTGACCGCCGCCCAGGGTGTACCGGCCGCTCCGATTCCGTTCCCCCCGGACTGCAGCGGGATCGGAATCGGAGCGACACTCGAGGAGGTTACCCAACACACACCCCTTATATGCATACCTAATATTACAGATATACACAACACTTGCCATTAAAAAAGAAGCTATTAAAACAATACAAATATTTGATTCTACGTAATACTTACCAAATTTAAATAAATTACATTATCATTCAAATTAATTTTAGAAAAGATTAAATTATTTACATATTTACAATAATTCTAATTGAGGAGAATAACAATAATAAACAACAATTCATTTTCTTCTTTTCCAGGATTAAATATAAATAGGAACTTAATTGAATTGATTTTATTAATTGCAATTCTGTGTACTTTTTATCTCAGAATTATTTTAATACTAAATAACTGTATCCATCCTTATTCATTTTACTCTGCGTAGCTCTACCGAAAATTTCCTTATACATATAAAGCTAAGGCTCAACCCGTCTTGTGAAACCGCACCTGGTGCTTCTAAGCCAACGGTGTAATCCTATCAATACCATACCCCTACAATATATAACTTGTAATATTTGAAAAGGGGAAGCCGATAAGGCCTAAGTACAGTTTATCAGCAATGTAATTTATTTGATGATCGACGATATCAAATAAATTTATTTGATATCGTCGAAACTTTACGCGAATATAATAAAGCTATAAATTCCTTAGCGAGACTTGCGAGATTGAACTAATGAATATGCCCGTAATTCATTCGTTTTCATATAATGTATAGGAACCTGCCGGATTTGTTGACATTTATGTTTACTGCTCCGCTCTCTTGGGTATTAGCGTGATGATATACAGCCTAAGACACTCACAAATAGTGGCTTTCGATTGGTACAAGAATTTTCAAAATCGGTTCAGTGGATCCAGAGATTACCCTCTACAAACTCACAACGCGGCAACGTCACAAACTTTACCTCTTTAGAATCCTATACTAATATTATAAACGCGAAAGTTTGTGTGTTTGTGAGTATGTATGTATGTATGTATGTGTTTGTGAGTTGTATTTATGTATGTATGTGTTTGTGAGTATGTATGTATGTATGTATGTATGTATATATTTATGTATGTATGTAACTATCCTTGTTGCTGTTTCACGCAAAAACGGCTGAACGGATCTGGCTGATTTGATTTGGCATAGGGATAGATATAGTCCGGAATATCATATAGGCTACTTTTTATCCCGAGAATAGGTTCCCATGGGTTGCACGAACGGGATCAGAATTCTACGTGCGTACTATGACGTTTTGTAAGTGCCGTATTAATGGTCTATGCAGAATAAATGGTTTTTGACTTTGACTTGACTTTGACTTTGACTACGCGGGCGGAGCCGCGGGCAACAGCTAGTATTAGTATAAATTTAGCCTGTCTCGATGTTTTACTTTGCTTTTCACCAGTCGTGGGCATACAAACATAATTAAAGGGACATAGCAGTATTCGCTTGGGTCATCGTCTTAGCGTTGTGGTTGAGGCTATGGGGGATATGAGGCTGTCACCTCGGTGCCTGGGGTCCGTTTAGTCCTTTTTCTGCTTTTAATTTGCAGTTTTACACAGCAAATAATAACTAGGACGGTTACCAGCTTCTCAATCAACCCAAACTTAAGCGTAGCGAGATTTGCCTAAGAGAAACCTAAGACGCTTCGCTCGCCTTCGGCTCGCTACGCTTAATAACAACTGTACAATAAAATATATTTTAAACATTACTACAGAGGAAAAAAAAGATAATGTCATAATGAATTGATTTTACAAAATTTTACGGTTATATTAGGTCGATACATATGAAGGGCACGCCGCAATAGCGGCGGTAAGGCCCATCATGGAGGATTGGCTGGAGAGGCGACACGGAAGCCTCTCCTACCGACTGACGCAGGTGATCTCAGGGAAGGGGTGCTTCGGGGACCACCTGCATCGGATCAGGAAGGAGCCAACGCCTGAGTGTCATCACTGCGACGCGAGCGAGGACTCAGGGCTGCACACGCTAGCGGACTGCCCGGCGTGGGAGGCGCCGAGGCGTGACCTCGTGGCAGCCATCGGGGTGGGAGTCCTCTCGCTCGGCAGCATGATTGCGGCAATGGTGCGGAGCGCGAGCGCGTGGGCCGCCGCCGCCTCCTTCTGCGAGCATGTAATGCTCGCGAAGGAGGTGGCGGAGCGCTCCCGGGAGAGACTTAGAACTCTCCCGGTCCGCCGAGCCCGCAACTTGCTCGCCGCGCGTCGCAGGCAACTCAGGCGCCGGAGGTCGCTTAACGACCTCCGTCCTCCATGAGCGCAGGCCTGGGGGTGGCGGGTGAGGCCACCTGTCACCCCAGCAGAAGCAGGCCGGGACGGTGGGGCGACTAGCGCCCCTCCCCCAAACCGGGGCAAGACGGGGACACCGTGGTTCCCAAACCCGAGGGGGCCATCTCGAAACCGGAGAATGCCCAGGGTCAGTCGGGGTGCGAGGGATATGCTCTATGGGCAACCTTACACCCCGGCGTCTGTAGACCCGAGACGGCGTGCGGTTTTAGTCGGTTCAAGCCCGACATAACCGCCCCCGCTGGCACGCGGGGGGGTATCCGAAGGGATTTCCGCACGAAAAAAAAAAAAAAAAAAAAGGTCGATACATATGAAATTGCCGTTTTTCTTGAAGAAATTGGAGGAAACTCAATTTTCAGTACTAACATTTTTGCATTTTTTTTAGGAATGACAAATCCAAATTTTATGATTTTTTTGTTTATGAATGAGGCAACATTAAGCTAACAAACAGCAACTTCTATTACATTTTCGAAAAGTGACAGCTGTTAAGTAATACAAAATTTATCATCAAAATAGATAGCATTTAGGAAGTACTGTTTTGAAGATCGAATTAATTTATCAAGCGGCCAATAAAACAAAATTTAATACAGAGTTGTAAAATCTTGAAATCAACTTTCAAACAAAACATAAATAATGGGAATAGCTGGAGGCGCTGGAGCGGGGCCATAGGCCGGAACCCCGAGAAATCAGGGCTCAGCGGTCCCTGCTCCGCCAGGAACTCATGGAGACATGGAGGGTGCGACTTGAGCACCCAAGGTGGGGGGAATCCACCATTGCGGCGGTGAGACCGATCATGAAGGAGTGGTTGGAGAGGGACCATGGGGACCTCTCCTACCGGATGTGCCAGATGGTTACCGGACACGGGTGTTTCGGTAAGTATCTGTGGCGCATCCACCGGGAGACAACGCCGCAGTGCCAGCACTGCGAGGATCCTGGCGAAGACACGGCGCTCCACACGTTGGTGGAGTGCCCTGCGTGGGCGAGTCAACGCCGGGATCTCGTTGCGGTCCTGGGCGTGGACGTTCTCTCGTTGGAGACCATGGTGAGGGCCGTGGTCTCCGACGGGAGCAAGTGGCACGCCGCCGCCTCTTTCTGCGAGCAGATAATGCGCGCGAAAGAGACGGCGGAGAGGGAGCGGGAAAGAACCCTGCCCCCCGAGTTTCGCAGTCTGCGGCGAGGACGCCGCAGACTCATCTACGCCCAGGACTACCGACCTCCATGATCGGGGCCTGAGGACGGCAGTTGGCCGACTCGCCGTCCTTACAGAAGCAGGCCGTGGCGGAGGCGTGTCGAGTGTGCCCTACACACGCCTGCCAACTCACCGAAGCGGGATAAAACCCGACCCCACCAGGCGAGGCCGCGAAGGCGGCCAAAGTCCGCCGGCAACCCTGGGGTTATCCTTTCGAGGGCTTACCCGGGGTGCCCGGCAACGGACACTTGGGGAGGACACCGTGCGGTTTTAGTCGAGACACGACATAACCACCCCCGCTGGCCAGCGGGGGGGTATCCGAAGGGATTTCCGCACGTAAAAAAAAAAAAAAAAAAAATGGGAATAGCTATAAAATTACAGGAATAACGAACTCATGAATTTGTAAGAAAATTTCGGCAATTTCATAGGTATTAATGCCTTTTTTTTTTTTTTTTATCGTGCGGAAATAGGTATTAATACCTATTATTTATTGACTTAGCCAAATTTTGTTCGCCGAAACACAAACTGTGAGTCGGAAATCAATCAAATAAAAAGTACACTTCACGGATAAAATATTTTATAAATGAATGATGATGAAAATGAACGACGACAGGGAGATTGAAAAGCTTGATAATACGATCGGACGATACGATGATGCCGTTCAATTTGTGCTAAGCAATGGCGCGACTCTCTAGAGAAATTTTTATGATTCCAATTTCACAATTATAATGAAATCATCACTAAACAGTAACTGATTACAACCAATAATTACGGTGAAAGTCCAAGGTTTCTATATTGTTCTTTTACGCATCAACTATCACAAATGATTTCTTTATTAAATTACTAGCTGACCCGGCAGACTTCGTACTGCCTCAATCGATGACAAACCTTTTAAACCTTCCCTGGACCTCCACAAATAATTCAAGACCAAAATTAGCCAAATCGGTCCAGCCGTTCTCGAGTTTTAGCGAGACTAACGAACAGTAATTCATTTTTATATATAAGAGAAGATATTATTGATTTCTTTTCTCAGCTCAAGTGGTTGTTCCAGTAAAGATGTAAATGAAAGGGATAACGAATTAAGAAACAACGTGAAGGAGAGAGAGAGAGAAAAGGATTTGATCGGTGAACACGAACGTAGAACCGGCATTCGTTCTAACAAAACATTTAATCTCATTATCATCTTAACGTTGTTCCTGGTTGCATCTGAGGCCTCCTCCTTTTGATTCGTCTTATACTTTACTAGCTGATGCCCGCAGCTCCGCCCGTGCTGAGGTCGGTTATAATTTTTTGGTCATATCTCCGGTTATACGTAACCAATTGTAATTAAACATACAGCAGATTTTAGGACTCACCAAGACATTTAATAGAAAATACCGCATTAAAATCCGTTCAGTAGCTTTTGCGTCCACCGCGTACAAACAGATAAAAAAACCAGACTAGATTCCAAAAAAAAAAATGTGTTAGAATCATTCATTTACCATAACCCATTTTTTTTTATATCTCCAATGTAGAGACAACTAATTTACAATTTTATAATAGTACCTTTTATTTTTTTCGTGCGGAAATCCCTTCGGATACCCCCCCGCCAGCCAGCGGGGGCGGTTATGTCGGGCTTGAACCGACTAAAACCGCACGCCGTCTCGGGTCTACAGACGCCGGGGTGTAAGGTTGCCCATAGAGCATATCCCTCGCACCCCGACTGACCCTGGGCCATCTCCGGTTTCGAGATGGCCCCCTCGGGTTTGGGAACCACGGTGTCCCCGTCATGCCCCGGTTTGGGGGAAGGGGCGCTAGTCGCCCCACCGTCCCGGCCTGCTTCTGCTGGGGTGACAGGCGGCCTCACCTGCCACCCCCAGGCCTGCGCTCATGGAGGACGGAGGTCGTTAAGCGACCTCCGGCGCCTGCGTCGCCTGCGACGCGCGGCCAGCAAGTTGCGGGCTCGGCGGGCCGGGAGAGTTCTAAATCTCTCCCGGGCGCGCTCCGCCATCTCGCGAGCATTACATGCTCGCAGAAGGAGGTGGCGGCGGCCCACGCGCTTGCGCTCCGCACTTTATAATAGTAACTATAGATGAAAGTGACTGCCGCCTTACCTCTCTCCTATCTGAAAGCCTTCGCCAGGGCCTAGTCTTCTCTTGGTGGAGCCTCAAACACCAACACCCACACTCGTGCGAAAAGCATTTTTGATATAGAGCATGTCAATACCGCCTGGTGTTAAGCGATAGCTGACCCGTTACTCGCAGCTTCGCCCATGTGGGATTTTGATCCCATTCCCTAACCTGGAAAAGGTTCCCACGAACCTTTTCCAGGGATAAAAGTAGACTATGTGTTATTCCCGACTATAATCTATCCCTGTACTAAATTTCAGTTAAATCCGTTCAGCCGTTGGAGTGTGATTGAGTAACAACCATCCATACATCTGAACTTTCACATTTATAATATTAGTAAGATAGCAAAGGATATTTTAAGTTTCTTAAGTTTCTTCTTCTTCGTAAGATTTGTTTGTGAAACCAAATCTTTCGAAACTTAAAGTTTAAATCTACAGCGAAGTGATCACTCTCTTAACTGTATATTTTTGATGTCAGAGTCATCTTTGCCAACGTTTTTTCATCGACTTGATAACGATTCTATCGTGTTATTTCCTTTTCTAGGTTATATATTGAACTTTACGGACACTTGGGGAGGACACCGTGCGGTTTTAGTCGATACACGACATAACCACCCCCGCTGGCCGGCGGGGGGGTATACGAAGGGATTTCCGTACGTAAAAAAAAAAAAATGTTGAACTTTGGTAAGTAGGTCGTTGTTTTTCAATTGCTTATAATTATATCGGCAGAGATACAGATGTAAAAAATTGCAAAATTATTGGCAGAACGCCATTATAAAGATTTTAAACTCTAATATTTATTAAAGCGGCGATAGCCCAGTGGCGTACGTAACGGACTGCTGAGACGAGGTCTCGAGTTCGATCCCCAGTCGCCGCGGGCACACACCTCTGACTTTTCGTAGTTATGTGTGCATTAATAAATGTTAATTAACGCTAGCTTTATAATGTGCCCGGTAGATGGCGATAGGCTCGCCCCCTATTACATTGGGACCTTAACATAGCTGGCGAATCGTGGGTGTGTAATACACCTCTGCCTACCCCTTCGGGGATACAGGCGTGAAGTTATGTTATGTTTTTCGTTATTAGCAACCAGTCCTCGCTTCGCTACGGTTTCAGTAAGTTTTTTTTTTAACTAAAACCATCATAATCTACACGTAATATGCTTATAGCCTAGGTCCGTCGGGGACAATGTACCTTTCAAATCGTGAAAGAATTTTTCCTGGTTCCGAAGATTACCCTCAAAACCACTACATAGTATAAAACATAGTCAGTCCCGCTGTCTGTCTGTCCCTATGTATGCTTAGATCTTTAAAACGACAACGAATTTTGATGCGGTTTTTTACTAGATAGAGTGATTCAAGAAGAACATTTATATGTATACATATACAATACATGCATAATATAGTAAAGTAGTAGTAGTATTATGGTAGATGCAGAATCGGTATACTGATCATTGTGATGTGGTAAATGACCACATTTTTTTGAGCTTACATTGGAAACGTTGGTTGAACCCTACGAGTTAGATACAAATATTGTATTACAGTATAGTCGTTGTTGTTGTAAAAGATCTACAAAAAAGTCCGCGATGGTATTATGTCTGTCTTTTAGGGATAACCCACAATAACCATTTTTTACCATTCACTTTTTACGAAAAATAATGGTTTATTTACGAAGCGATTTTAAGCAATACAACATTAATCCTTATCCAATTAAGTACCTTAAATACATTGTGCATTTAACATCGATCAATATGACTCTTTACAGCATGTAATTTAAATGAATATTTTCGAAGATATAACAGATTTAAAATGCAGAGGTTACGGCAGTACCGGCCGGGGGACCAGCGGTGTTAAAGACAATCTGTAGTATATTTAGTATCAGCATTGCACCCGTGCGAAGCCGGGGCGGGTCGCTAGTATAAAATAAACAACTCGCAAAATTCGGCCTCTTTCTTTATAATATTAGTAGGCATAGATTTTCGTTCGGACATTGGAGAGTGTAATGTTTTATTGGCTTATCACTTATCAGATCGATCGATCGATAGAGGGAATTATGTAAAACTATCAATCCATCCTTGTGTGGCTATCTCATCGATAGTTCTTATAAATACCCAATACTTATTAATTTTATATTAGCACCGTACTAATAGCTGATTTTATCAAAGCTGCAAAGGTAGAAACCGGGATCATACTCAGACACTCACTCAACCGTAGACACTAAATCAGATTATCACGTTTTACTCAATCAATTTCATTGATTAAAACGTTTAATTAAACGGATTCTCACTGCTGAAACCCACACTAGAAACATTTTATGTACTTAGTTACAGTGCTATTCGCGCAGGCGCTATTCGGATGCTCTAGAAGTCTAGATGGACTACCTCACATCTTCTAGTGCGAATGAACCTTTTAATT
The DNA here is from genome assembly GCA_946251805.1 of Cybosia mesomella. Lineage (NCBI taxonomy): Eukaryota > Metazoa > Arthropoda > Insecta > Lepidoptera > Erebidae > Cybosia > Cybosia mesomella. The sequence goes on along the minus strand of OX276400.1, from coordinate 27,385,611 downwards.
AAACTTATAAATGCTTTCATAATGACAAAAAGGTTTAATTTCCTTAAGCAGACGACACAGTCGTTAATCACAACAGGAAAATTAGTTCGGGAAAAAGGCTAGCGTGATCCTCAAATGTAATACGGTAGACGGCTATATTGTGTCTAAACATGTACTGTGTCTTTATTCTTTGAGCTTTCCAACTGACTTCTGTAGCTGAATACTAAAATCCTGCTTTGTTTCTGCACGTACATCTGAGGCATGATGTTTATTATGCCTGCTCGAGACTCAAACTCTTACGGTTGTGTTGTCACTTCAAACGGCTCGAGCACACCAAATGCTACTTACGCGAGTAGAAAGTGATTTTGTTCAACACATGCAAAGCACGGATTAGAGTATCTGAGACGTGACCAGTACTACCTGCATTCTAACATTTGTTTTTGTCACTTAATCAAAGTTAGTAATGATTAAACAAGGTCGACTTAAGTGTCTGGTGTGACTTTTAACTATTTAGCCGTGTCGTGAGTTAGTAAACTGTGTGAGTTCATGTGATATTGAGTCGTTAATGCTATTCTGTGATATGCTACTGGTGGTAGAAATTTGATGACACAAATTTGTCACAAAATTCGGCCGGGTAGGTACCACCGTGCACGATTGCGAAAAACCCTCCATAATAATCCAATTTCGGTTTGATTGCGTTCAGGGGTCAGCAAGTGCATAGCCGGGCAGGGGGATTGTGGTCGCAACACTAGTGGGACCGGTGGGTGTCTCGCGGTGCTGCGACGACAATCCTCTTCTGATGAGGCCGTCAAGCTGAGTGCCACCATTGTTAACATGGTACGTGTATGTAATGGTGACCCTCTTTCCTGAGACTTTACCTTCAGCTTACCATCAGGCGAGGTGAAGTCAAATTGACGTGTCCTAAATATAAAAAAAAAAAAATACAAATTCGTTATCGAGTCTCAATAAGACGATATAACTCACTTGGAGTATCTTAGTGAAATACGCGCGCTCGCTCGTTTTTTTCTATTCTGCGTAAAAAAAACGTAAAATTGAATTACCTCGTCCTCTTCACTTATAAATTCTACTGTAGCTTGGTGTAGCCTACTCTGGGACTGTTCCACTGTGTTCACTTTCACCGGCCGCCCATCTCCTTGATCCAATACTGTAACAAAGAAAATTAAACTGTGAGTCACGTCAAATATAACATCTAAAGGTGGCTTTCCACGACTTTCCGTACGGCAAACGTCCAAGCTACGCACCATGCATTAATATATTTTCACGGAACGCACCGCTACGGACTTGTCTGCGCTTGCACAGACGACACTTTTCACATGGTGCCTCAGTGCGGGTTGATCCGCTTCCGTTCGCAGTATCACAACTATAACGTAATCCGTGGTATCACGCACCGTGGTAAGACATTTTTACAGTGTTGTAATTGATTCCTAACTAAACTACAGCAACCCCCGTAGCAAGGCACTGTATCTTAAGTATCTTCGACCACTGCAAACGTAGGAAAACTTTTCAAGTGACCGAAATGACTAAACTTTTTATCCCAGTAATAGGATGCGGGTATGGGATCAGTATTTCACGCGAGCGGATCCGCGAGCTACAGTTCGTAAATCATAGATCTAAGAAGAAAGTGGACTTGAAGACTAAGCTTAATCACAAGATCGGCTACGTAACCAGCAACTCCAAACGCAAACAAACGTGAATTTGAAATAGAAGGGAAAACGTAACATGATTTTAAACATAGTTTCTGTTAAAGTAATCCTATTGCATTTTGAAGTAAAACTATTTTTGAACGGATTCTATCGCGATTTATTTGATGTTATTTTATATTTTACATTGAACCTGACGTTTCGGTTGCTTTTCAGCAGCCATGGACACGGGAGAGATTATTATTAGATTATTTGTTATTTATAAAAGTGAATTTGAAATGTGTGAGAACGTGACATGAATTCAAACATATTGTTTATTGCAGCAATTTTAGCACGTGTTTAGACACCTATTAAAACAATTATTTTTGCGTGAAGAACGATTTTCTATGCCGTAGTAAATTATGACGATAATCACGTATCTCAACTCAAGCAATCATGTTTGTAATCTGTATGAACAATTATACGAATTGCATAATTATTATTACTAGTTTATGGGGTCCTATCGGACGAGGCTCTAGCGCAAGCTCTTCTTTTGGGGTTGGGAGGTCAGACGGGCTCTGAGCTAAAGCCTCGGATGGCACCAGGGTCATCGGTAAGATAATGAGTTTATAAGCATAAAAAGTCAACACAAAACACAATTAATTATGCCTATCAAGATAGATTTGGATTAAGTAATTAAGTATGTCACCATTACTGGCGAATCGTGGGTGTGTAATACACCTCTGCCTACCCCTTCGGGGATACAGGCGTGAAGTTATGTTATGTTTTTAAAATTACATAGGCCTAAGACTCTAGAATCTTTCACTAGTGTGTTGCACAAATAATTTAGATGATACAAATCAAATAAATACAAATTGCACAAAACAGTCTCGAGCTCGCGGGATATTATTTCTTCACAGTCACAGCAAAACACTCGCCAGACACAACGATAACACTTCTTGAATACTAATATAGAAGGAGTCAATATAAAATGATATAAAAGAAACATATTTTAAAGCAAAGACGGGGTTTCCCGCCTGTAATCACCGAAATCTCTTTACAAAACCACCACGTACGGACCTTCCTCAAAGAAAATGTAATCTGTAAATTAATAAGTTTTATATTCTCCGAAGACAGATAAAGTTTGACAAAATATTTCTTTTACGCGACCCTTTAAGGAAAAACGAAGAAAGAAAAACATTTCAGTGTATTTGCACTATGCTAACACACCTCCTGAGACCTAAGGGCTCGCATCCACTGACAATATCGGCACGACACGGTACAGTAAAGAGTTTTTATTGAGACGAATACAAAATAGAACATATATATTCAATGAAATTTTTAAGCAGTATCATCGTTTCTATAGATTTAGATCGGAAAAAGAGAACATCTAGGACGGGACTTGAACCCGCGACCAGTCCCTTACAGGGGGAATGCCCTGACCAACGAGCTACCTAGACACGTTCTCGAAATTCTTCGATAAATTATATACGTCTCGGGGCGATACTGGAGTCATCTACCGTAATTCTTGCGAAATACGGCAACAGTGAATGAACTGATTACTCCGCCAGCATTCCCTCTGTAAGGGACTGGTCGCGGGTTCAAGTCCCGTCCTAGATGTTCTCTTTTTCCTATCAAAATCCATAGAACTTATATATGATAATAGAATTGAAATTTCAGTCGTGATCGTCGTAATGGCAAAAACTGTGCTGTATGTATCTCAATCTACGGAAGTATTTGCGATTATATGGTTTTATTAAATACTTTTCGTTTATTTATACTAATATCCAATAGGTCAGTTCGTTTTCACGGATGTTCTATTTAACACATAGCTGTTGATCGAAGTTGTTATCTAATAAACCGATTAATGTAATGCCATTTTTAACCATAAACGGCATAAACGTACTTTTTTTTTTCGTGCGGCATTTGGCGTAAACGTACCTTTTTTTTGTTTTCGTGCGGAAATCCCTTCGGATACCCCCCCGCCGGCCAGCGGGGGCGGTTATGTCGGGCCTGAACCGACTAAAACCGCACGCCGTTTCGGGTCTTAAAACGCCGGGGACACCGTGGTTCCCAAACCCGAGGGGGCCATCTCGAAACCGGACATGGCCCAGGGTCAGTCGGGGTGCGAGGGATATGCTCTATGGGCAACCTTACACCCCGGCGTAAACGTAACTATGTACCTTTTTACATAAATCAATTCTCACTTTTGTATCCCCGTGAAGGTAGGGAAAGATGCAAGTATTAAATAAAACCAATATTTCGCCTTTTGTTAAGGTACTTGTTTTGTCAAGAATTCGTATAAATTATGCCAAATAGAATATTACCCCTACGAAAGAGTAAAACTATGGCTTAAGAATGCAATGCAAAATTTTAATATCTTATACCCAAGAATCACAGATCACATAATGCGAATGAAGGTTACTAGTCCTGCAGTCGCTATATATAAAACCTAATTAAATAATAAATAAATATTCTAAGACATTCTACATAACGATATTTAGACCCAAAGTAAGAATGGCTTATATCTTGGCAAGTTTATGCGTGACACTCCCATGGAGGTGAGACATTCGCGGCCGCCCCGCGCCCACGTTTCACCACCCTCCTGCCCTACGCCCCACATCCTGCGCGAACCATGGGAGTGTCACGCATGAATTTGCCAAGCTATAACTAGCTTGTGTTATGGATTCTAAAATGCAGATAAACATACTTAAATTCTTTTGTCTTGTAAATACATACATAGTATACATAGAAACACGCAGACCAATGCAAATAGAAATATTCATGCATACAAATATTGCACCGAGCGCGAATCGACCCCGCCACCTCAGACATGGCAGTCGAACGCACTACTACAGATGTATGCAAAATTGCATCAACTCCATTCAGTCGTTTATGCGTGATCGAGCAACAAAAAAACTCTCTTTTCGCATTTATAATACAAACAAACATAATATATAGTTACGCCTCTATCCCATTGGGGTAGGCAGAAAGAAACTGTTTCCACTTGCTACGATCTTGGCATAATACGCCTTCCGCTTCTTGTTTCATAATTGTTTTAATACATGTACGCCGGTTGCAGATACTTTTGAGCTGGCCTAATTAATAATATTAAGTAGAATTATAGTGTACTATACTAGGTACTGGAATTAATTAACCCTTATCGTGGAATACTCCAATTGGTATTAAAAAGACATATTCCTAAGAAGTTAGGTAAACATTATAACAGGAAAAACGCGAATACCTTTGAATTATTTAAAGCTGCCTAGAAGTAGGTATTGTTTAAAATTTCTGGTTTCTCCACATCGTCTGGTATTATTATAGCCGTTTCTGTTCTAATAGCATTAAAACTATTTTTATTAAAAAAAAACCTGTTACACAAATAACACAAAGCTATTCTTGTGCAATAAAAAATGCGCAATTTATTTTATTTTATAGAATTTGACATCTTCAGAGGTTGAATTAACTAAAATTATTTCTGTTTCCTTGCCTAGTAACTAGTGACATACGTGTGTATATCTAAAATTCTATCTAATTTATCTAAAATTAATATTAACATCATCAACATGGATATACACTGTTTTCTTATAAATTGATTAATAAATAATTTCTATTTGCATGTATGTCCCCCTAATTTATTTACTTTGAATTCAATTATTTATTTTTGGAGTGAATATCTAACTAAATATTTTGTGTATATTTCAAGCGTCTACCTGTTGCCGTTACTAATTTCGACCAAAAACCGGCAAAAAAATCACGTTTCTTGTAGTGGGCAAGAAACGTGATTTTTTAAATTTAAATATTTATTTTACATTGTTTCTAGTATTCGCTGTCATAGTCAGTGTGAATAATTCATCACAATCATCGCCATCCACTGCTTGCATGGATTGGAGTCGTCTTTATAATCATCATCCCAGTGGTAATCCCGGTGGTATCCGAAGCTGTTTTTTAGAGCCCATTTGGCTGATTTTAGCATTTATAAGAGCTACTTTCGTTTGACAAACCCCGAGATAAAGCCTGCACCAGAGCCTCGTCCGTCAATCAGTAGGTGTATCGCCTTGCAGGTGAGGTTTTTTTTTTAAGTGCGGAAATACCTTCGGATACCCCCCCGCCGGCCAGCGGGGGTGGTTATGTCGTGTCTCGACTAAAACCGCACGGTGTCCTCCCCAAGTGTCCGTTGCCGGGCACCCCGAGTAAGCCCTCGAAAGGATAACCCCAGGGTTGCCGGCGGACTTTGACCGCCACCGCGGCCTCGCCTGGTGGGGTCGGGTTTTATCCCGCTTCGGTGAGTTGGCAGGCGTGTGTAGGGCACACACGACACGCCTCCGCCACGGCCTGCTTCTGTAAGGACGGCGAGTCGGCCAACTGCCGTCCTCAGGCCCCGATCATGGAGGTCGGTAGTCCCGGGCGTAGATGAGTCTGCGGCGTCCTCGCCGCAGACTGCGAAACTCGGGGGGCAGGGTTCTCTCCCGCTCCCTCTCCGCCGTCTCTTTCGCTCGCAGAAAGAGGCGGCGGCGTGCCACTTGCTCACGTAAGAGACCACGGCCCTCACCATGGTCTCCAAGGAGAGAACGTTCACGCCCAGGACCGCACCGCAGGTGAGGTTGGCTTGGGAGCCATACACCGCGAGACGACTGTCAATTTTTAATCAATATCACGTTGTCGTCAATTTTGCGGTACAGTTGTGAACAAAAATGACAAATTCGATTATCTATTTTCTCACAGAGAGTAACAACTCAAGTCGAAAACCGAAACTAATTGTAGATTAGACCGTGAGAACGAATCGAGTCGATTAAAATTCCTAACAATTTGACTTCTTGTAATACGGATAGTATATACTTGTCTCTGGATTTCCCGCTCGGCAAACAATATAGATCATAATATTGTATCAGGGGTTTATCCTTATGTTTTTATTTATGTCATTGTTTGTTTACCTATTCATTTGGTGATATGACAAGATCTTGTGATAATTCGCAAAAGGATTTGATTTAGCTTCTGCCCGCGACTTTCGATTCTGACGTCCACGCAGACGTGGACGTTAGAATCGTGTTTAAAAAGAACGAAAATAAAAATATAAATCCAGATTTATAAACTATCTGTGCATGACGATAGCCCATTATAATTATTACTAGTATCGGTTTTTTGACTTTCCGAATTGGTAAATATCCCGATTCCATATAAAAATTAAGCGTACAGATAGTTCTGTATGGAAAAAATCTTCTAAATCCATTAAGTCGTTTTTGCATGATGGGATAACAAACAGTCATACCGAACAGTCACGTTCATAATACAAAGTAGAATTTAAATTCATATGAGATTTGTACAAAATGATTTCCTCTAATTCATAAAAAAATACTCCTTTCCAATTCGTCTATTTTTGAAAAAAAAATACAGTGGCACTCTAGGATAGAAGTGAAAACTTAAACAATTACGTATGTATTTGTTGCAACGTCATCATACATGTCTCCCACCCTCTCCCCGTCTCTCCTGACGTCCCTCCCTCCCTAATTTTTGTTCACCCAAAAAGTGCTGATATGGAAAGTCCTCAACGCGCCTTTTTTTTTTTTCGTGCGGAAATCCCTTCGGATACCCCCCCCCCCCGCCGGCCAGCGGGGGCGGTTATGTCGGACTTGAACCGACTAAAACCGCACGCCGTCTCGGGTCTACAGACGCCGGGGTGTAAGGTTGCCCATAGAGCATATCCCTCGCACCCCGACTGACCCTGGGCCATCTCCGGTTTCGAGATGGCCCCCTCGGGTTTGGGAACCACGGTGTCCCCGTCTTGCCCCGGTTTGGGGGGAGGGGCGCTAGTCGCCCCACCGTCCCGGCCTGCTTCTGCTGGGGTGACAGGCGGAGTGCTCAACGCGCCTGAAGAAGGTTTCACTTCAAAAAACACCTGTCAAATAAAGTATATTTATCAAAATGCTTCATGACTGTCAGTTATTCATCTCTATAAAGAAGATGATATGGTTATTCTGATATGCGATTGATGCCTTTGTACTAAAATCAAGGACATTTGACACAATGCAATAGTTACATTGTGTTCGTATAGTTGCTACAATGTTGACTAAGTCACTCACCTCACACTGCACATGTATCTAGATTGGAACAATGATTTGTCTTAGTCTGGATCAACGATTATATGGTATGGTCACTTTTATGGGTCAATATTTATGTTCCTCAGCTAACTTATTCTAAACCACACAACATATTTTGATACGGTATTCATTGTCGTTTAGTTATATTTTTACGGAAAGTATATGTATTGTATGTATATAAACTTTGAAAGAGCGGAAAATCGTTAACGCGCGGAACGAGTACTTTTGATTTATTAAAAAAGAAACAAAAAATTGCGAACATAGCCGTTAATTTAGACTTAGAAGTGTATAATGTTGGTTATGTAATAAATAATATATGTATAATGTACAGTTAGTTTAGAATATAAAAATCATAATTAATTATTAGTTCACTAACAAACAGTTTTAAAATACTGCTTCACGTTTGAATTTTGAACGCTGCCTAAACAATTTTTTTTGACAACTTCCAGGACGTCGTCCGTTTCGTCCGTTCCGTCCATCGAGGTAATAATATACTACGTAATGGTTCCGTCCGACGTTTTTACTTTTTAATAACAAGTAAGAACGAAATGAAGATAACATAAAATTTGAGATAACAGCAATCCAATTAACTTGTTAAGAGGTAAAAAGCGTTTGCTTTTTCATCAATGGCTGCATCAGCGCATGTACATTAACATATTTTACAACTAACGACGAACGTATAATAGGCGCAATTCAAGCACAATGGACGTGAGACTCCGATATGCTTATACTAGTAATTGGGCTAATTAAATATACGAACCAATAGTAGGCACTTTACATCAACACAAGATACTTTTCATCCCGAGAACAAGTCCCTGTATGGAACGGGAATACTCGTAAGGCTACGGGAATCATCTAGCTCTGAATACATAATGCAAAGTGAGGATGACATTACCACTCTGAATCGCTCAGTCTTAACCACGAAAAAAAAGAAAGGATGAATTTAATTACGTATAGCTATATACAGAACTTAACATATTATAACAACTATTTAAAAATGTTAATATTTTTATTCCTAACATTTCTGATACTTGACAGGGTTTTTGTCATCAGGATGACAAGCGTGGCAGAATATTGCACCCTATTAACATGGAACATTTAGATAAGTTGGAGTCGTATCATCAGCATCAGAAATTCAAATGACCAGCCTGCATTGCCGTTCATGTATCCTGATGATATCGCGCTGGTGCGATGTGTGAAGACGTGGAAGGAGCCGCTTCACATCGTCGCGACGCGGCGGTCTACAGTTAGATGTGGTCAAGACAGAGTAGGTACATGGCGTTTGGAAACCACGGTGTCCCGCCCCCGCTGGCCGGCGAGGGGGTATCCGAAGGGATTTCCGCACGAAAAAAAAAATGTACATGCCGTTAAACTCTACAGATCCCATAGTATAGGCGATGACTTCATCGAGCGCACGGATTAGGCTAAGTACCTAGGATCTGTACTCCACGCGACTGTTGACATCTATTGCGATGCGACGTCGAGGCACGTGTTGCCGCTACATGGGCCAAGTGGCAGGAGGCGACTGGTGTCATTTATTTTGTGACCCTAAAATGTCGGTAAATTGAAGGGGCAGGTCTATAATTCATCATTAGGCTTGCAAACCTAGGGAGCACAAGGGACCGGAATTAGACGGTTCCTAAAAATAGGAACTACTAACTACTACTATTAACACCTACTAACAGTTACAGTATTTTGTAATTACTTTATAAAGGTTTTTAGCTTACCTTCTAAAACTATACATTCACCTTTGGCACAGTAAACTTTACTGTCAATAGATATATATAATAAATATAAAACAATATATGCCCGTTACTTTTATCTATACAAATTCGTATACGTCCTCGCGAATCAAATGCTATACTTTAATCGTTGACGTCAAACGGGTGCAAAAAAAAATAAACGATCCCTTTACAACATTACCAGCGGTAAATATTACGGTAAAAACCTTTGGATTCGGTGTGTTCCTAGATACTCAAAGAAGTCTCCTTATAATTATATGGTTTATTCTAATGTCATCTCTTTGAGACTGATGTATCAATAATCATAACTTCAATACCAACCTTGCAAGTAGGTACCACAAAAATTAACGAGATGGCGCTAATATACAATGCAATAGCGTTTTGATAAAAGCTATTTCCTTTTTACTATAAGTTCGTTTTTTATTCAGGAAATACATTCCTAATATAGATAAATTTAAAAAGGAAACCTAATCTAAATAAAAAGATTTCAACCAAATTGTTAGAGCAGTTTCCGAGATAGTAACGTATATAAAAACTGCTCGTTTGATAGTAGGTATTGGATATTAATTATACTTGAAATACGTAATATAGTACGGACGACATACCTCGATAAAATCTTTTAAAGACAATTATGTGGAAACGCAAAATCCGTAATTATACCATCAAAAATAATAAAATTCACATGTAGCAGTAATATAATGGATGCTTATTTTTCCAACCTTTAGCTATTAATCGAAAGAGCACAAGGACAGATTCACATTCGCGCATTCTAACACTCAAGGTACAGGTTCAAAATTGCATTATACATATATTGCTCACAAAATGTCATCGGTGACGAACTGGATATAACCGATTCGAAATTGGAATCGATTCGAATAGGTTACAACAAAAAAATAAACAAGTTGAATTCCTGAGACGAGCTCAGCCGAATACAAGGGATTTTTTTTTATCTTGCAATGGTTCTCCCCAGCACGAATCTATTACCGAAAACAGCAACTCGATAGCTCATCTCCTTCATACCCAAAACCGTGACAGAAAATTGGCAACGACGACGTTGACGACAACTCGATAGCAATAGGGCTTTTCTAAAGAAAATCCCTAAAAATAAAGATGACATGGTGTTTTTCCGTTATTTATACAAGCGTATCGATATTCATGAACACGGATACCAATGATGATTTATGATAAACTTATGAACAATCCAAAGAGAACAGGACGCCCTGTCTCACAAGAATTGTCTTTGGAGTTAATAGATAAGTTTCGGTTGCATTTCAGCAGCCATGGTCTTGGAGAGATTGGATGTTTGAAGCTCCATAAAGAATTGCTGAGCCCAAGTCAAATTCACCTGCAAGCTGATATATCTGCTGATGGACCGATGGAACTCTGGCGTAGGTTTTCCTTTCGAAGTCGGGGGGTCAGACGACAGTACTTCTTACATGGAGATAGCTAAAATCGTCCTTACCTAATTAATGACTGGCCCCTTATGCCATGAGACCAATGAGGCATATAATATATACATACCTACATAAATAACTAGCAAATGCCCGGCATGCGTTGCAATGCCCCTTTTTATACTATTTGTTTGTTAGAACCTTCACGGGCATATGCACAAGAACGTATCAAAGATGCATCGCAGTCGCATGTATGGCATAGGAAGGCATAAGGAACAAACAGAAAACTCATTTTTGTAACAATACTAGCTGCTACCTCATGACGGCCTCTGTGGCGTAGCGGTAGTGCATTTGACTGCTACGTCAGGGGGCGCGGGTTCGATTCCCGCTCAGTGCAAATATTTGTATGCATGAATATGTCTATTTGCATTGGTCTGTTTCTATGTATAATATGTATGTATTTACAAAAAAAAAGTATTTAAGTATGTTTATCCGCAGTCTGGAACCCATAACACAAGCTAGTTAAACTATGCTTACTTTGGGTCTAGAATGCGCTGTGTAAAATGTCGTAGAATATGCTACCCACGGTTCCGCCCGCGTAGAAATCCATTATCGCGGCAAATTGCTATTTTTCGAAATGAAAACTGTAAAAGTATTCTGATCTTCTTCAGGTTATAAGCTAACTTCATTGGTCTGGGTGTTACGTTGGGTCCTTCCACGTTCAACCGATAGTTTTTCTACCGGTAAATATATTTTCCACTTCTTACCGCAACTTAGAAAAAAAAAAAGATATAACATTTATAGATGTCAATAATGCCACAACGGTGGCCTCGCAGATGCATTTTCAGGTGTAGCGCGTGAAAACGCATTTAAGAACCCGGTATTGTATAAAGATGGAAAAACGTATGTTGGTAAAGAATTCCAAGTCTTCATGGTACGGCAAAGAAAAGAGGTGCCGAACAGCTTGGGCGTAGATGGGAAAAACAAACCATTCCACAGGAATTAGTCGGCAGAAAGTCAAAAGCTCTTCAGAAATGGTCAGACGATAAAACTAAAGAGTCATATAATCCATTTTATTAGAGACGTGCTTGTCGTATTAATATCGTGAGTAGTTCTCAATGTATCGTGTACGTGACAAGATCTTGGACAAAGTGTACGAGCGCCGCGCCTCAGACTCCGGCCCGTAGGCAAACAATCGGCTGATATGGTGACATCATACGAACGAAACCAGTCGTGTGGGATTTGCACTGCAGAATGGTGTGGTGGGAAATAACGGTCAATGTCTGGTAATTATGAGTAAGGTTATCATAACAAAAACATAACGCAATCCCTAAGGGCGCAATGCCAATAAACTGTGTAGACGAAACTGCCGCTTGGCAGCAGGTTTGATTTTGGCTTGTAGGTCATCATAATTATCTTCACGATGTCTCCGATTATCTCAGCGCCCTGTGTTTGTTTCCCATTGTATGTTTGGTTTATTTTGGTATTACGGTAGCGATTGCCGTTTGACCTAACACAGCCTTTATTTACAGGAAAGCCTGCGCCAGAGTCTCGTTCATTGATCGGCAGGCGTACCCTAGCAGGTACCTACGGTATCGTGTAGACGAGGGTTAACTGTTACTCCACTCCACATCAAGTGTTCGTTACATTATCTGCAGTCGAATTAAAATTTACGATTTGAGATAAGAAAACATCATGTGAGTTACTTCAACCAGTGATCAATTTTATGCGCAGTGGGGCACTAGGTAACTTTCAAGTTTTAGAGGAAAATTAATTGGATATAGTTTCGCTAATAAAGCCGTTGGCTATAATAGCAAGATTATAAAGAAGGTCAAAGAGCGAAAATTATGTTTATTTCCCGCCGTTTAACTATTTACTCAATAAACATACTCCGAGTTAACTCTTTCATCTGAGTGAAACTCGACATAGACTTCGTACACCACATAATAGTACTGCAGGGAATGTGGTCACTACGGGTAATTCCTGAAGTATCTTTTCCGGTATTTTCGACACTAGAAATCAGATAAGCAAACGCGAATAAACAAATATTTTGATACTGTTACGGCAATGAAATGGATTATATAAATTGTTTTGTCTGATATTTAATATTTTATAGACATGATAATATTTAACAGAAAGATAGGAGGTTTATTTACAAATTGATAGGCTTCAGTGTTATGTTTTTAAATATCTCACGCTGGACTTTGAATATAAATAAAAAATATTTGATTGACGATCTGCGAAAGAGTGCGGGCAGATGCTGGATGCGGCAAGCTGAAGACAGTGCGCTATGGCGTTCATTGGGGGAGACCTATATACAGCAGTTAGAATAGGTTGATGATGATATTTGATTATTTTTTAAGTAATGATTACTATTTAGTAGATAGCTTTCCACCTTTGTCCAGCTATTAATTTCTTTCAGGTTGTGGCATTTATTTTAAATATCATTCAACTAGAGAACTGCTCTGGCTTTGTTGGAAACTTAAGTAACACTAGTCAAAGCAGTCTTAGGATGGGTGACCATTCTTCTGAAGCATTAAGACCCCTCCGTGCCTCGGAGAGCACGTTAAGCCGTCGTCGGTCCCAGTTGCCATACAAAAATCTATGGCAGTCGTTACGGGTAGTTCGAGTCGACAAATGGTCTAACTACAGAATTTCGATATCGCCAATGGGTTGTGAAGGTCGGATGACAGTCGCTTCGTAGTTAGACTTAAAAGCCGACCTGAGTTGGGAGAGGGCTCAGAAGATGATGATAAGCAAACCGTAAAAATAGACCAGGTTATATGTAATATCTATAGAGTATCTACTCGCAATCGACGAGCATGTATGAAAACAATTGGTAATTGAAGAAGTAAAAGATGTGTGCCAGGTTTGTGGCAAGTGAAAACTCGTGATCTTTGCCTACCCCATTAGGAAAGAGGCGTGACTGCATGAAGGTATGTAAAAAAACACATTTATTTATTTATTTATTCATCTTACTTAAAACCATTACAGGTTACCCCTATGAATGATATGAAACAATGAATCACAATGAAAACCTTTTAAAAAAAAACCCGTTCCCGCAGGGGGAACGCACAGGTAGATTTCGTGAGGGGTGTGTGTTGGGTAACCTCCTCGAGTGTCGCTCCGATTCCGATCCCGCTGCAGTCCGGGGGGAGCGGAATCGGAGCGGCCGGTACACCCTGGGCGGCGGTCAATGGCTTCCCCTTCACCCCTTCATAGGGTTGGCATTGATCGTCGGCCAATACCCAACGTGGCGGGAACACATCGCTCTCCGTACTCCTCTGCTTTCAGAGGAGACAGGATGAGCGATGCTGCTAGTGGTGAGATGGCCCAGGGTCAGCCGGGGTGCGAGGGATATGCTCTATGGGTAACCTTACACCCCGGCGTCTGAAGACCCGAGACGGCGTGCGGTTTTAGTCGGTGCAAGCCCGACATAACCGCCCCCGCTGGCCGGCGGGGGGGTATCCGAAGGGATTTCCGCACGATAAAAAAAAAAAAAAAAAAAAGGTAGATTTCGTGAAGCAATTAACATTATTTTATATAGAGAACTTCGGACTTTAAACAGATTAATTTTTTTTACTCCAAAACGGTAACTTTTAGCGAAAAACTTTTCAGACATTTATTTTAGACTTAAAAATGGCCTATCGATTAAAAATGTTTCCGACTGCAAGAATGTTCACCGGTTAGAAGTTATGATTTTTTTCCCTAAAAATTTTGTTTTTCCCCCTCCACTTTTAGTTAAAGTTTTAATCTTATAGGTTTATAATTAAAAGTTGTTGGTATTCATGTATAAAATGGTATTCATGGGATAAAATTAGAACGGTTCGAACATCTTTCATGGAACGTGAAATTTTGAGGAAAAACTGATTTCACAAAAAGTGAGGCCCTACCGTCCCCTTAGGCCGGATTCCACCCGTTCACGAACTTAAACTAAGTTTACACCCAAGCAATTTTTGACCACAGTTTAAAAGCGATCGGGGCAAAAATGCGACCGTGAGAGTGCCGCAAATTTTGGGAAGTGGAACCATACATACATACTCGTATATATATATATATAAACTTTTTGACCAGTGGTCATTTCGGACTCAGGGGGTCATAACTAGACCTCCTATGAAGAATTTTTTTTTAAATTCGACAGTAGTCAAGAAACCAATAGGTAGATCGATTTCATCGAAATCTACCTAATACCTTTTGTGGTTTAGAAGTGTGTGAGCTGGAAAACAAACCGTATGAGCGCAGGCCTGGGGGTGGCAGGTGAGGCCGCCTGTCACCCCAGCAGAAGCAGGCCGGGACGGTGGGGCGACTAGCACCCCTCCCCCAAACCGGGGCAAGACGGGGACACCTTGGTTCCCAAACCCGAGGGGGCCATCTCGAAACCGGAGACGGCCCAGGGTCAGTCGGGGTGCGAGGGATATGCTTTGTTGGCAACCTTACACCCCGGCGTCTGTAGACCCGAGACGGCGTGCGAATTTAGTCGGTTAAAGCCGGACATAACAGGCGGGGGGAGGGGGGGGGGGTTACCGAGGGGTATTTGCACGAAAAAAAAAAGGTGACTTTAAATTAAACTATGGAATGATGTTTTTGATTTGACCTTTGTTGTGATACCTTCCAAATTGTTGTTTTTTTCTTAACCTTCAGAAGGCCATATACCTACGCCGATTTTACGTTTATCTGTTCGACCTCTTCAAATTCAATGTAACTTATAAACTCATTAGCGAAGATATGCAGTTTTGGGCTTGATAAATCTGACAATTCAGATTTAATCTAACAATCAGGAATATATTCAAAATTCTTTACGTTTAAATCTTTACCTCGTAAGCAATGGATAAGTCTACCTATTACTTATCTATATGTGTATAAATATATGTTTGTTGTTACTTATTTGTACGTGTCCACAATAAACTTATTTTCTTTCTTTCTTTCTTTCTTCTTTCGAAAAGTGCATTTTCTTATGAAATAACGTAAAACTTAATCTATACCCAGTGATACGTTAGTATATTTTAATTACTATGTGTGTATACCTAACGCAAAAACTTATCTATACCTTTTTTTTTTTTATCGTTCGGAAATCCCTTCGGATACCCCCCCGCCGGTTAGCGGGGGCGGTTATGTCGGGCTTGCACCGACTAAAACCGCACGCCGTCTCGGGTCTTCAGACGCCGGGGTGTAAGGTTACCCATAGAGCATATCCCTCGCACCCCGGCTGACCCTGGGCCATCTCACCACTAACAGCATCGCTCATCCTGTCTCCTCTGAAAGCAGAGGAGTACGCCGAGCGATGTGTTCCCGCCACGTTGGGTATTGGCCGACGATCAATGCCAACCCTATGAAGGGGTGAAGGGGAAGCCATTGACCGCCGCCCAGGGTGTACCGGCCGCTCCGATTCCGTTCCCCCCGGACTGCAGCGGGATCGGAATCGGAGCGACACTCGAGGAGGTTACCCAACACACACCCCACTATGTGTGTATATCTAACGCAAAAACTTATCTATACCTAACATAAACGATATACCTACCTACGATTTAATAAAACTGATATTTGCCGCTCATTTTTTGCTAATTTTTTGCTGCTATTGTAAACATCTAGTTAGAACCTTTTCTAATTGCTTTAATAAATTATAGTCTAGTCTTCAGCTTTGTATCATGGTAAAGTGCATGTTTGTATGATAATCTAGTTCCTTCTTCGTTCACAAACCATTAATTGTTACCTAGCCGTTGTATTAGAGACAAATATAGCGACTCAATACGAACGTTTCCTCTCTAATCCAGCGTGTCCTCGGTCAGGAATACCGGAGCGGCTGGCAGCTCGCGGCGTGCGCGACCGGTTCCGCAGACACACCCACACAATAAGCGGTAATCGCTAACTATGTAGTGAACAACCTCGTACCACATTACTCTTTGAACTTATTCTACTTTACTTACTATACTACTATACTGTACCTTTCCAGTGAAGTTTGACCAAAAATGTAAGCAAATGATGACCTCTCTGGCGTAGCGGAAGAGCATTCGACTGCTAAGTCAGAGGTCGCGGATTCGATTTCCGCTCAGTGCAAATATTTGTGTGCATGAATATGAATATATGCAGTGGTCTGGGTGTTTCTACGTATAATATGTATGTATTGACAAAAAAAAATGTATCTAAGTATGTATATCCGCATTCTAGAACCCATAACACAAGCTAGTTAAGCTATTCTTACTGTGGGTACAGATAGCGCTGTTGTAGAATGTCGTAGAATATTTATTTACTTATTTTATTATTTAGATAAATGGCAAAAAGAGTTCATTTATTGTCGCTTCTATTTAACATGCAATTCAAAAATCTTTTTACATTGACGAAAAGTTAATACGAGGGTCAAACTGAAAGTTCTTAGAACTGGCCACTTATAAACAATATAATAAAAAAATAATTCTAAAATTTGAAAATAGAACTCTTTGCCAATATTACTGAGTATATAATATTTCATTCATTTATCATTTGTTTTACGATTTGGCGGCAAATTGAAAATTGTCTGTGTCACGTTAACATGAATTTAACACGAGAAAATTTTCGTGCAATGATTTTTTATGACTTTCGATGTCATTTAAGTCAACAAGAAAGTTATGATAGACTACGATTGGCCTTTCACGATGAAGCCCCATCTCGTGCGACTGTTTACAACTGGTTTAATGAGTTTAAACGTGGTCGCACTAATCTCACTGATGATTTACGTGAGGGACGGCCTTCTACGGCGACGACTGAAAATAACATCTGTGTTGTGCGGCGTATGATAGAGACTGACAAAAGAGTGACCTATCAGCAGATTCGGACAAGCTTAGGCATCGGTATGAGTCAAGTGCACAAAATCCTCCACGAACATTTAGCGGTCAGGAAGCTTTGCGCCCGGTGGATACCTCATAATTTGACTGAGGCTCAAAAACTCCATCGTGTGGATTGGTGCCGTAAAATGATTGAAAGATTTAACGGAGGTGACTCTAATGCTGTGTTCGACATACTAACAGGTGACGAAAGCTGGATTTACTGTTATGATCCTGAAACCAAAAGACAATCTGCTCAGTGGGTGTTTCCTTTCGAGGAGTTGCCAACTAAAGTGAAGAGAGATCGAAGTGCGGGGAAAAAAAATGGTGGCCTTGTTCTTTGGAAGGATAGGTCATTTCGTAACAATTGTGTTAGAGGATCAAAAAACAGTTTCTGCAGAATGGTACACTACCAATTGTTTGCCACTTGTCTTGGAAAAAGTTCGAGAGAAACGACCTCGCAGTAGGATCCTCCTTCACCACGACAACGCCTCGTCGCACACCGCCAAGCGAACGATCGACTATTTGGCGACATCAAACGTTGAATTACTGGGTCACCCGCCGTATAGCCCCGACCTCGCGCCTTGTGATTTTTATTTATTTCCAAAAATTAAAGAAAATCTTAAAGGAAAGCGGTTTATGAATGCTGAAGAAGCGGTGGCTGCGTATCGCGATGCCATTGAAGAGACCCCTAAGGACGAGTGGGCAAAGTGCTTTTCCCAGTGGTTCCATCGCATGCAGCGGTGTATTGACGTGAATGGACAATATTTTGAAAAGATATAATAAAACTAATAACTGGCTAATGTAATCAGTTTTTGATTTTCTAAGAACTTTCAGTTTGACCCTCGTATAAGCTATCTAAAAAACCTCAATGTCTTAATTAAATAGTTAGTCTAGTCAGTCTATCTAGTTAGTTTTGGGTTATGACCACAATTTTATAAAGTAGCGAGTTGTTTAGTTTACCTTAATTAAAGTATAGATATATCTACTTTTGAAGCGTCGTCGTCGGTCGGTAGCTTAGTGGTTAAGGAGTTGACCTTACGAACAAAAGGTCTCAGAATCAAATCCTGGTCATTACACTACCGACGTGAACCCACTCATAACACAAACAAGTTAGTTTAGCTGGAGGGGTAAAGGGAATAATAGTAATTTCAGATTTTTTTTTTATACCACTAAGGTGGCAGACAAGCACACGGCCCACCTGATGGGAAGCGGTTACCGCGGCCTATGGACGTGTGCAACACCAATGGCGTCACACTCGCGCTGCCGACCCTGTAATGGAAAGGGGATGGGAAAGGAGTTTGGGAGGGGATGGGAAAAGAGTTTGGGAGGGGATGGGAAAGGAATTTGGGCTCCGGCACTCTCACTCAGTTACTAATGTTCTTTAAAAAAGATACAAAACAAAAACTCAGTACCCTAATTGGTGGTTTATCCTGTTGCAGGTTGTATAGGAAACTAGCAAACCGACTGCTCCGCTGTAACTGACAATGTCATGTTATATTTTATCACTAGTAATGTGGGATACACAATGAACAGTATTTATTGGTCATCGTGTCTTATACTCTTATAGGCGGGATAGCCGCTTACAAACTCGGATACTCCTTTGCAACCACAAATCTGATTTCAACCAAATTTGGCATGGTCATAACGACAATCTAGGGGCATGTTTTGAGACCATAAAATTAAAAATCGGACATACCATTGAAGAATTTTCACCGAAAAACAAATTTACCATTGAAACTAATGCAAAAAGATCGCGCGCGCAAAAATTGAATATTTCAGATTTTGAAACATTAAAATAATTGCTCGCTCAGCTCAATTTTCTTGCGATCGGCTAACTGTATCGCATCCCTAGTATATATTAATACGTAACGTGAAGGAAAAACTTTCCCCTCCCTTTTTATGAAAATTGAGCGGACGGAGGAATGTGAGATTTTAGCATAATTAGCACACTCGAAACAACTCTTTTCTTACAGTTGTATCAGGGAACCGTCTGGACAGATCAATCTTGCGGGGTAAGCGAGATGAGATGACTCGAGGGGGCGTACCGAGTAGCCATACATTTTACTCGGTACTCACGATTCAGGGCTGTCTCATTTAAAATAACAATATTATTGAAGTGATAATTTCTTTAGACGGCGGAGAGGGAGCGGGAGAGAACCCTGCCCCTCGAGTTTCGCAGTCTGCGGCGAGGACGTCACAGACTCATCTACGCCGGGACTACCGACCTCCATGATCGGGGCCTGAGGACGGCAGTTGGCCGACTCGCCGTCCTTACAGAAGCAGGCCGTGGCGGAGGCGTGTCGTGTGTGCCCTACACACGCCTGCCAACTCACCGAAGCGGGATAAAACCCGACCCCACCTGGCGAGGCCGCAGTGGCGGCCAAAGTCCGCCGGCAACCCTGAAGTTATCCTTTCGAGGGCTTACCCGGGGTGCCCGGCAATGGACACTTGGGGAGGACACCGTGCGGTTTTAGTCGAGACATGACATAACCACCCCCGCTGGCCGGCGGGGGGGTATCCGAAGGGATTTCCGCACGTAAAAAAAAAAAGGCTCGTTGAACACTATTTGGGTGAACAAAAATCATGGAATACCCGTTATTGTCAAGACCTGTCACGCTTTTCATATTCAAGAATGTATGGATGGATAGATGGAGATGATGATGGTGACAATGACGATGGTTATAATGATTTATGTCGTACCTACCTACAGGTATTGTTTTTGTCGAATAAAAAAATTACCGTGTTTGTTTTATTTGTTACTAACTGTCGCCCGCAGGTCCACCCAAGTGGAATTCTGATCCGGTTCCCACAACCTATGGGAACCTATTCCAGGGATAAAAGTAGTCTATGCAGTAAAAGTAGTCTATGTGTTATTCAAGACTACAATCTATCCCTGTACCAAGTTTTATACGTCAAATAAATATTCCATAAATTAAATAAAAATAAATATCAATATGACAACCCTGCGACAATTGCGTTTGTCTAGTCTAGACAGAGGAAGCTTTGCGCGAGACATCAAAGGCGATGAACCAATGTTTGTAGTTCCACTGTGGTTATAGCTTATATGGAGAAGTACAGAATACATAAATAATAATAATTATAAATATTCTAGGACAAATTACACAACGCCATCCAGACCTTTGGGTCTGGATGGCGTTGCAGGGCTAAGCGAGGCAGAGTTTGTTATATGGGTTCTAGAATGCGGATAAACATACTTCAATACTTTTTTTTTTGTAAATAAATACATATTACACATAGAAACACCCAGACCAATGCAAATAGAAATATTTGCACTGAGCGGGAATCAAACCCGCGACCTGTGACTTAGCAGTCAAACGTAATAAACGTATAATATTATGCATAAAAAATACATAAAATACAAATAAAACATTACACACACTTCCATGAATCTGAAACACACATGCCCATGTTAGCTTATACCGCATAATTCAAACGTATTATGAAATTATGTTCACAGCTGACGTATATAACAAAATTAAAAAGAAATGCAATGAAGTTTAACATTCTGATAACTTCAAAAAAGGTCGAATTTCGTCCATCCCACGGCGTCACTAGTCTCATTAATCTCTCAAATATAAATTAGTTATAGTGAGAATGGGTTTTAATCAATTCTGTATAGAGGGCGTTTGTATAATTCACAACAGCAAGTCTGACCTTAGCTTAGCAATTACGCAGCCGCCGCATATACCGTCTCAAAAAAAATAGCACCCTGTATTGTTAAACCATAGCATACATTTTTATGTTGATCTCAAACCAAACCAGATGAGAAACAAAAGGTTGTTGGAAGTTCCCTGTGGGTTCCCAAATTACTAATTAAAATTCTTGCCAAAGAACGTCGAAGTTGTTTTTTTAGAGACTGGGAATGCATTGCTGATTAAATTGTGTGGCTTACGACCACATTCAACAATTTGAAATATGGAGGTTTTATGACATGTATTTATAAATATAGAATTAATAAATACTAATAGATGTTTATCATAATATATGTATAGTTTTCTTTATAAATTTTAGCTGTTATGATATCTAAAGTGAAGATCACATGAACAAGTTCTGATATGGAAACCGGACCAAGATAACGAGAATAATCCCTTCAATCTTGGAAGTCCGTCATCATTGTCATCAACAACGAACTATAGAATGTTGAAGTAAAAGAACCGACGACCCAGAACCGTAGCGTAGTGTACTGCGAAGAATAACAAGGAGGCCCTAGACAGAGTGACATTCTACAAATGGAATGACTCCAAAGCGAACCTTCAAAAATCGGAAATGCATGTAAGTGACATTAATTTGCCACGTGTAACAAGTCTTGCCACTCCCATACATTTCGGACTTTAGAAGGTTCGCTTTTTAGTCATGGACTGACGTAGAATTCTTTTTTTCGTGCGGAAATCCCCTCGGATACCCCCCCGCCGGCAGCGGGGGCGGTTATGTCGGGCTTGGACCGACTAAAACCGCACGCCGTTGCCAAATGTTGCCCATAAGGCAACATTTCACTCGCACCCCGACTGACCCTGGGCCATCTCCCATCATCTGGAACTCAATTTAAAATCGGTAGTTACACAAACGGCAAACTCATTAAGCAAACTTAGAATTCACATTAGTTGAACATACCTAGTTGTAAATTGCATTAATTAGAGAGTCTCCTGTGTTATGTCACTTTTCAGTTTTTGTCAGCGCTAAATGTTAATTGCCCAGGGCGATAAGGCCGCAAATAGTATAATTATGCCACAAAACTGTACTAACTTTATGTTTCTCTCATCTTCTTCTTGTATTATATATTGTATATATTTCTATATTGTATGTTCACAATATAGAAATATATTATTATTTATCGAGCTATATCACGCCTCCCCTAGAGTAAGAGAGAAGCAGCAAAATAACCCTGGCGAGGCCAGCAGCAGTCGGCCAGGGCATTAAGACGATTGGCAGGGAAACCGCCGGACTATTCGGGCATTGTCAAGC
Source organism: Cybosia mesomella (assembly GCA_946251805.1). Classification (NCBI taxonomy): domain Eukaryota; kingdom Metazoa; phylum Arthropoda; class Insecta; order Lepidoptera; family Erebidae; genus Cybosia; species Cybosia mesomella. The sequence continues at coordinate 27,362,978 of OX276400.1, read as the reverse complement.
AAGACCGCTCTCTGACTTCCCGCTAATCCTGAGAGGCTCCTTGGGATCAAACCACTGGCTGAAATAACATCCGGGACTATTTCTGTGGACCGCACCCCCACATGCGGGTAACCTCGTGCGCCAGGTCCAGATATTTGCTTTTTTTATATGCTTCGGTGCGGACGAGGTTCTCGTCATAGGGAATAGAGATGTTCAAAAGAAATACCCGTGACTGTGCCCGGTCCATCAGCAAGATATTAGGCTGTCATTTTCGAGTATTATTTCCTTTATTAAATTTAAAATACATATAAATTATGTTTTTAAATACATTCCATATAAAAAAAAAAACAAAAATATATTTAAAAATAAAAAAAATAGTGACCCACCGGCATCGGGTACAGGGACCAAGATATATCCTCACAATACGTGCCGTGTCGAGGAGCACTGCCTTCTGCATGAAGCCCTTGACCCAACTGCCTAACGCGAGCCTCTTGAGATGTGCAACTATCGGAACAATAATTGTCGAATCCACACTCCACATGTCGACAAGCTCGTGAGCCAAATCCAAATATTTTAATTGTTTTTCTTTCGGCTTCGGCTTTCAGAAGATTCTCGTCATGTGGAATGGTGATATCGATAATTATTGCGCGGCGCTCTGATCGATCTATCAACACTATATCAGGTTTATTAGCTACAATAGTCATGTCAGTGATGATAGCTCGATCCCAGTACACCTTCATATGCCCATTTACGAGAACTGCGTCGGGCACATACCCATAGTACGGTACCTCTGATCCCACAAGGTTCTACTTTAGAGCAAGCTGTTGATGAACAATCCTGGCTACTTGGATATTATTATGGTTTGTAGGTAGGTCTAACTTACCTAAGTACTAGGATATGACCGCCAACATCTCGTCTTGTAAATTTGGAGATCGAGAAGTTATATTATGAATGTTTTACTTTACATAACCTGTTTTAGTATTTTTATCTTGTTTAATTCAGCTAAAATGATGTCATCCTGCTAATATTATCTATAAAAATATGTATAAAACAAAGTCGGGTTAGTGGGACCGCTAACTCGAGAACGGAGGGACCGATTTTCGTGACCGTTCACTTTTTAGGGATTTTCTTTAGAAAAGCGCAAAAAATCGCAAAAATAAATAAATCGCAAAATCGAAAATCCCTTGTATTCGGCTGAGCTCGTCTCAGGAATTCAACTTGTTTTGCGGAATACCCCACGGTTACATCACCGCTGACCAGTGAGGGTAGTTATGCAGGCCCCGAACCCACCAAGACCGCACACCGTCTCGGATGTAAGGTGGCCAAATAAGGCAATTCCCTTGCACCTCGGCTGACCCTGGGTCATCTACGGCTTTGTGATGGCCCCCTCGGAGTGGGAACCACGGTGGCCCCATCTAATACAACTGATAAGGTAACTAATACGAGTATAACTGGATTCAAAGGCGGAACGAATTCTGCCGGGTCAGCTAGTATTATTAAAAATGTGCAAGATTGTGAGGGTAGATGGATGAATGTTTGTTACTCTTTCACACATAAACGGATGTTGCCTACACTGAAAATTTTAAATTTTTATTCATTTCCTGAGGCGGAGTAATTCATAAAAAGCAATGTTTGAAAGCGACTGTAACAATTTGCTATGTTTCCGTTAGTTTGTAAGAATTTTCAGTAGATAACTTAGTATGGTTTCTTTTTTATACTACTTAGGTATATATCGCCTAAATTATCGTCTACATACGTCTATAGATGTAGTCGCGAATTTCAGCTACCATGGTCCAGGTAGCTCAATTGGTCAGATTATTCCCTCTAGAAAAGGACGGGAAATGACTATCACGGATTCAAGTCCCGTTCTGAATGTTGACTTTTTCAGATTATAATTTATGGACAATTAGTACCTTGAAGATTTACTGGCAGAATGAAATATATCTTCTGTTGGCATTAATAATAATTAGGCAGCTAACACCTGTTCTAATATTATATTATCCGTAAGATAAATGGCATGCGACGAATCATGTTTTATGCGTGTGCGCTGACAGATGTCATCCGCAGTCATGTTACCTCGCCAAGTGCTAGGCACGATATATCAGTAAACGGTAGAGCCACACCTCGTTTATCTCGTTTCCACCGGGTAAGTACAACCATCTTCCTTAAAATTGACGTTAAGTAATAATATACTTTAGTAGTAGTAAGGCGAGGTGTATGAGACCCCTCCAACATTATCAGGGGCGAAACAAACCTCACCTGCTGGTGGTTCAGCTGCTAGTTGACGGCTCTGGCGCGGACTTTCCTCCCGGGGTTGGGAGGCCAGACGGCAGTTTCTAGATAAAAGCAGTATAAATCAAAAAAAAGGGAGAGTAAGCGGACCCAGGACTCTGAGGCGAAAGTCTCTGATTCAACCGAGAACATCACCAAAATGATGATGATGATGATGAGTTAGTCAGAGTTTACCATCTTACTTAAAATTGACGTTAAGTAATAATATACTTTAGTAGTAGTAAGGCGAGGTGTATGAGACCCCTCCAACATTATCAGGGGCGAAACAAACCTCACCTGCTGGTGGTTCAGCTGCTAGTTGACGGCTCTGGCGCGGACTTTCCTCCCGGGGTTGGGAGGCCAGACGGCAGTTTCTAGATAAAAGCAGTATAAATCAAAAAAAAGGGAGAGTAAGCGGACCCAGGACTCTGAGGTGAAAGTCTCTGATTCAACCGAGAACATCACCAAAATGATGATGATGATGATGAGTTAGTCAGAGTTTACTGGTGGTAGAAATTTGATGACACAAATTTGTCACAAAATTCGGCCGGGTGGGTACCCCCGTGCACGATTGCGAAAAACCCTCCATAGTAATCCAATTTCGGTTTGATTGCGCTCAGGGGTCAGCAAGTGCATAGCCGGGGGCAGGGGGATTGTGGTCGCAGCACTAGTGGGACCGGTGGGTGTCACGCGGTGCTGCGACGACAACCCTCTTCTGATGAGGCCGTCAAGCTGAGTGCCACCATTGCTAATATGGTACGTGTATGTAATGGTGACCCTCTTTCCTGAGACTTTATTTCAGCTTACCATCAGGCGAGGTGAAGTCAAATTGACGTGTCCTAAATATAAAAAAAAAAAACAAAAAAAGGAGAAGTGTTAGAAAACTGGTACTTAGTTTGCCCTTTTGCAGGCAGGATTGTTAAAATTGTAGTCGTTACTGGTTACAGTAACGACTTTGTAGTCAGACATGGCGTTAGCCAATCCCGTTTGCAGCCAAATGCACTTTGGAGCCTGAGTTTCGCCCTCCTACTTTCCATATTTGGTTAACTTGGCTTTTACGGGAGGGACTCGGCAGTCCCTCCGACCACCCACCCCGAAAGGAAGGCCTGCACCAGAACCTCGCCCATCATTCAGCAGGTGGCTTCAGGTTGGCTTCAGCCCCGAAGATCTTGGTGGGCCCTATACATCCTTATTAAGGTGATTTTTTAAACTTTAATTGTCATTCCTTTTATTTATAATTTTTTATGTAATATATAAATATTTAGTCTTTCCGTTCATCCTACTTAACAAATGTATGTTTGTTACTCCTACAGGCAAAAACTGCTGAACGGATCTGGTTGAAATTTGTGACGTAAAACTGAAAACAGTAGGCAAAATTTGTATATTCTTTACTGATCTCCCAACAAAATTCTCTAGCGTTCACCCCTAATAAGTGACACTGTGGTTAAGTAATTCATAAACAATGACTCATATTTATATCAGTACTATGGAACAGCTGGCATGCAGGTCAGCTTATAAGAAATGAATGACTCAACGTCAACTTTTTACATAGGAAAAGGTTTATACTGTATATGACTCATATCATAAGTATTTACAACTTTTTGATGAAAACGGATCCTGAGATTTAGATTTTTTAGATTAAGATCTACATATAACTATGATTTATAATTTCGTGACGCAGCTTTTTCCAAACTCCTATTAATAGGAAAGTTTCGAAACGGCTGAACAGATATAGATGAAATTTAGCAAAGAGATAGATTATATAATTCTGGTAGCCACCTGGACTCGGCCTTCCAAGCCAATGGATTCTCTTCCCAGGAAATACGGAGAGCTCTTCATCCGAGGAAATCTTCTCTAACGAACTAGGTTGAGGAAAAACCTGCCCCGTTTAGGGAAGGCATTTTGCCATACATTCGTGGCATTACGGATCGTATAGGAAGACTGCTAGAGGCCTCTCTTCAACTCATGACATCAGTCGCAGAGGAGTCGCCGCCGACGAGAGTTCTACGCACTCGTCGGTGCCCAGACCTATGCCACTGAAGAAGTCGACCGCAGTGATCGACGCAACGTTTAGAACACAAGTTTCATCTGGACCACGGCCAAACAGCCCGGAAGCAGTATATTCTACAAGATAGATTATAGTTATAGCCGCGGTAGCCTAGTTGTATGGGTAATGGACTGCTGCGACGAGGTCTCGGGTTCGATCCCAGGTTTCACCATGGCACACACCAATGACTTTTCGATGCTTTTCGAAGTTATGTGTGTATTTATCGCAGGCTTATAAGTGCCCGGTTAAGGGCAATAGGCTCGCCACCTATTACATTGGGACCTAAACATAAACTGGCGAAATGTGGGTGCTAGCACCTCTGCCTACCCCTTCGGGGATACAGGCGTGAGTTTATGTTATGTTATGTTATGTTATGTTATGTTATGTTATGTAGATTATAATAGTCTGGAATAGCACAATTTTTAAACCGATAATAGGTGCCTGTGGGACAAGGGAACGGGATCAGTCCACGCAGAAGGAGCCGAGGGCAACGGCTAAATGAGTCATAATTTCGCAATGTTAAATATTTTGTGATAAATATCTGCAGTGGATATAGAAAGTTCTCTATACATAATTCATTATTAAACATAGTTTATTTTTTAATTTTATATACAATTGTGCTATAATTTATCCGCAAATTATGCGTTGTTTTTAGGGTTCCGTACCTGCTTTTTTTCTTCGTGCCGACATCCCTTCGGATACCCCCCCCCGCCGGCCAGCGGGGGTGGTAATGTCGAGCTTGAATCGACTTTATTGTGGTTCCGTACCTCAAAGGGAACCCTTATAAGATCACTCTCTCTTGTCCGTCTGTCCGTGTGTCCACACCGATTTTCTCAGGAATGTGTACACCTAGCAAGTTGAAATTTATGATGTTTATAGTCCCTAATATTAAAAGTCAACACGATAAGAAGATATGGGCAAATTTAAATGTGACTTAATTTTGAACTTTTCTTATTATTCGGAATTTTCCCTTTACTTGTGCTGAAGTAAAACTCGCATGCATTTTACTCACTTGCATATAATATTACTTTGCGGACATTGGTGTGGGTTCTGCGTGTTTACCTAACAGACACATGTTGAATGATCTAATAAATAAATAAATAAGACCTTGATTTTAACCAAAATTGACAACTCTAGGTCACGCAGAAGTACCCTATAGGTTTTGGGTCGAAAACTTATATGGTAGTTCCCGTTGACCTAGAATCACGAAATTTGGCAAAAAGGACAAATAAAGGAAAAAAATAAATAAAAAAAATAGGTGAATATCGGAATAGTTCGTTCGTTTTTATAGACAATTACGGAACCCTTGCGCGAGTCCGACATATACTTGGACAGTTTTTTATTTTACTAACGACAGCGCTTAAAATATCCTCTAATTATTAGATAATTTATGGGCCGTTTTTTTCATTTTTGTTTAAAACTGTGCTTCCCCGATTACTCAATACGAATTTTTGCTACGTAATTTTATTAAATTACACATTATACAATTACAAACTAAAATAAATTAAAGAAATAACTGACTTCAGTAAAATCGAGGTCACTGCATGCGTATTATTCACATAACAAAAGATAATGTTGGTAACCTTATCAGCTGAATTTATTTCGTGAATGTCTTCTTGCACGCCGGTATTAATGACCCGAGACGGCGTGAGTTATTGGTCGGTTCGAATTCGACATAAACCCCCGCTGGCTGGTTGGCGGGGACATGGCGATTTCCGCCAAATCAAATATCTTTATAAACGGTCCACCCATTCTTAAGTTTATCCCGGTCATCACTAACACGACTTTGTTTTATATATATGTATATATATATATATATATAGATGTGTAAGTTTGTGAGGATGATTGAATGTTTCACGCAAAAACGCCTGAACGAATCTGAATAGATTATAGTCTAGAATAGCATAGGTGCCTGCTTCAAACCGGGGCAAGACGGGGACACCGTGGTTCCCAAACCCGAGCGGGCCATCTCGAAACCGGAGAGTAGCAAGCAAAGGTATCATCGGTAGTCGACCATATCTAAATTTTACTGCCACCAATTTCACGCTGCATTAACTCTCAAATAAATGCAAATGAAGTATTGTCTGTATGTAGTTCAGTAACACTGGGGGGCTTATAAACGGTTTTAGACTATAAAAGGTTGAATGACAGTAGAGATTATGAAGCAATTTGTGGTAGAGGAAGATCGTGGGGAATTTAAGGATAGAAGCGAATGCCAAATAGTTTAATCCGCTTAGTTTAATAAGCGGGTTCAGTTAAACCAGATGGCGTTTGACGATGTATGTCGTGCGCTTCGGCAACTGAAGCCTAAAACGTCGGCTGGACCGGACGGCATACCACCTTATATCTTTAGGGATTGCCGGGCAGTGCTAATCGAACCACTTCTGCATATTTTTAATAAATGTCTTGAGGCAGCGGTATTTCCAGAGAAATGGAAGGTGACTCGGGTGGTTCCGGTCCCAAAGGGAGGAAACGCGGCATCAGTAGAGGGATACAGGCCCGTGGCAGTGTTGTCGACACCTGCAAAAATATTTGAAGCGGCTATTCACAATAGTATATTTTTACAGGTGAGCGCACAGCTCTCAGACGAACAGCACGGATTTCGACCAGGAAGAAGTACCATGAGTAATCTGATCAGCCACATGGTACACATTGTGCCTGCTGTAGACAGTGGGGGACAATTTGATACTGCTTACTTCGATTTCAAAAAAGCATTCGACTTAGTCGACAATGACACGTTGCTTAAGAAGCTGGCAGGCGTTGGTTTTACCCCACACTTGCTACACTTTTTTGCAAGCTATATGGCCGATAGGCAACAGTTTAAACTTATCACAAGTACAAACTTATCTAGTGGTTTTCATTCCAATATAAAATGCAATTGCTTTAAAAAAAAAAACAACAATAAGGTTCCGTAGTTATTTTATGTATCACTAGCTGATGCCCGCGGCTTGGCCCGCGCGGCGATGGTTGATCGTTTTTTGGTTATATGTTTTCTAATTTCTAATTAATTGCAATCAAACATAAGGCAGATTTTAAGTCTGACCAGGACCTTTCGAATAGAAAAAACCGCATCAAAATACGTTGAGTAGTTTTTACGTCCACCGCGAGTAAACAGAAAAGAATTACAAAAAAAATATTGTATTCAGAATCGTTCATTTAAAATAAGTGCCATAACCTAAGTAATTTTTTTTTAATATCTCCAATGTACAGACACAGCTAATTTACAATTTTATAATAGTATATAGAAGTTTATGCTCTTGCAGGTATATTTATTTTAACACCAAGGTTCTTTGTAGAGTTGCCGCGAATATTTGTTATAGCGAATAGTCGAATACCGATTAATCGCCATTCACTTTGGCGAATATTCGAATAACTCGACATTACTATTCGACATCAATAAGGCACATTAAAAATATTTCTAATTTCTTCTAAGGTTGTGAGAAAAGAAAACAATGAAGTAAAGAAGTAAAGAAATCTGTTTCATGTTATACATAAATACATATAATGTAGAAATATAATTTTTCATTTTTAAATGCTGGCAACCCTGTTCTTGTACCAGCGTTTATAATTGTAAGGGACGGTCGGACCATATTGACCATTGGTCGGAAATAGTTTTTTGCACCACAATCTGCCTCTGTTGGATTTTAAATATTAATTAAAAAGCTTAACTAATTTAATTTCATGAATATGATAGGCACAGGCACATATTACAGATAATAATTGATACTGTGTATTGTTTTATTAAGGAAAATAATTAAAATTTATTATTTTCAACTCATTAGTTTTTTGTTCGTTAAAAGTTTATTTTAGACTACTATTCGCCGAATGCCGAATAATACTAGCTATTATTCGGTATACAACGAATATCAAAAAAATGTCGAGTAATGCCGAATACCGAATATTCTTTTTAATTTTTTAATTCTTTGACACTTTTTATACATAAGCTCACATATATTCAGTTTTTACTCCAAAGGAGGCGTCTATCTGAGTAAACAACGACAACAGGGGATACAAGATCGTTGACTTCCCAAACAATTGAACAAGTGGTCAACAATATTTTACAAAATACGTTTAAATTTCGTAAATATACTCAAGATTTTTCGGGTGACTTTAGGGCTCCATCAAGACCTTCGGAATCAAGTCAACCTCACCTGCAACCTTGGACACCTGCTAATTGACTGATAACACTCAAGCGCATGCTTTCCTTTTCGGGTTGGGAGGTCAAATGGCAGTCGCTGCCAGCCCAATTTTTTTTTTTTATATATATAAATAATATATTGTGTTATTATGTTTTTATATTTTATATTGACGGCTTCTGTAGCGTAGCGGTAGTGCATTCGACTGCTACGTCAGGGGGCGCGGGTTCGATTCCCGCTCAGTGCAAATATTTGTATGCATGAATATGTCTATTTGCATTGGTCTGGGTGTTTCTATGTATAATATGTATGTATTTACCAAAAAAAAAGTATGTAAGTATGTTTATCCGCAGTCTGGAACCCATAACACAAGCTAGTTATAGAATGCGCTGTGTAAAATGTCGTAGAATATTTATTTATATAAAAAGAATATATTGTGCTCATATGCTTGAAATACGATTGATCTATATGTAATTTTGTTTATTTATCTAATATAATTATAATTTTTTCTTCTTTTTCTTTGTTAATTGTACACTTCCGTTACCATCTCTTAATTTCTATCCATCCAAAGGTTGCCTGGAAGAGATCGCTGTTAGCGATAAGGCCGCCCATTGTACATTTAGCTTATGTCTTATATTATTTATTTATTACTACTTTTATGGTGTACAATAAAGAATATTTTATCTTAGTATTCCCCCTAACCCCTCCAGCTAAGTTAAATTGCTTGTGTTAAGAGTGGGTGGGTTCCCGTCGGTAGTGTAATGGCCCGGGTTTGAACCTAGGATCTCTAGATCACAAGGCTGACTTCTTAGCCACTAAGCTACCGACGACGCTTACAAATTTTCCAAATTAACCAAATCGAAAGGATAGTAGGAATAATTCAACCAAGAACAACGCTAAGAGGATGATGGTTCAAACTGGACTATTTTATGTACAGTTGCGGTCAAAAGTGACTTAGCTTATTCTAATTTATCCATCACTTTAGCTCTTAAACTTTGTATATAATAATAAACATAACATTATTTTGTTTACAAAATTACATTGTTAGAAATATTTTATTGTTAATCTACTTTTGTCGTTGACTGTACTTGGTACGTACATAAAATCTTGATTCTGAGTATGAAGTAATATTCTAAATCGTCGCGCAACAAGGGAACCCTCAAATCCCATCATTTTCTTGTAGTTGTAACACTTCAACGGTCAACGTGTTTAAGAAATACAACAATGAACTAGATGGCCATTGACCTCAGAAGTACTTCGGCCAAATTTAAAAGACGGGACGGAGTAAGGTGTCTCAGGTAGAAGCCTCGAATGCAATCGGATGCCACGATAAGTTCATGATGATTTAAAAAAAAAACCACAATGTCAAACATAAATCATAGGTATTAACGGTGACGAGAAACCTGATATCGTATTGTAAATTGTTTGTACTCACAAAACCTAGTTGTAAACGTGTCTATTTCTGTTAATAGAACTCGTTTCATCATAAGTTTCCAAACACTGCCATCAATCAAGTCACGCATAATTTACAAAGGTGCGCAGGTAATAGCGAACTTATAACGATGTTTGTGCATACGGAAGAATGTTTCTTGATTGGAAACGTGTATATTCACAGTCGTAACGTGTGTAGAGCGGGTAAGTTACAATTGTTTAAGGTATAGAAAGACACCCGAAGGGGCCATCTCGAAACCAGAGATGGCCCATGGTCAGTCGGGGTGCGAGGGATATGCTTTATAGAAGAAGAAAGAAAGAAAATACATTTATGGGCAACCTTACACCCCGGCGTCTGAAGACCCGGCGTGCGGTTTTAGTCGGTTCAAGCCCGACATAACCGCCCCCGCTGGCCGGCGAGGGGGTATCCGAAGGGATTTCCGCACGGAAAAAAAGGTATAGAAAGACCTGGCGCATAGCGTACCACCTAAGGCGTGAATCTTCAACTCTTGATTAAATAGGTTCCTTCCAAGCAAACGTGATTCATCGTAGGCCTCGTCGTCACTTGCCAGCGGGTGAGATAGTGGTCAAACGTGAGCCTACCAATAATAACATCACATAACTTCACGCCTGTATCCCCGAAGCGGTAGGCAGAGGTGTATTACGCACCCATGATTCGCCAGTTATGTTAAGGTCCCAATGTAATAGGGGCCGAGCATATTGCCAACTACCGGGTACATTATTAGCCTACCAATAATAAATATATATATATCGTAAAGAGCAAAATCGCATCGATACGTATGGTTTTGCTTTCATTATGCCTTACGATATATGCTTCTTGCCATTTCTGTATAATTCGCGTCTCATCGCCTCATCAAATTTTCACCATCGAAAATAATTGCGATCAAGTTCAACTTATAACCGAGTTCACACGTTCCAATTAATTATATTCATTAAGTAAAACGTAAACGTAATTTTGTTCGACTTTAATCGTGGTTATTATCATTAGTGAATTCTAGAATGTGTGGGTTAATACAGTACATGTGTGATGAGGTACATTAAGTTGGATGGTCAATGCTTCGAAGTCAAAGTCAAAAGTCAAAAATCATTTATTCTGTATAGACCATTAATACGGCACTTACAAAACGTCAAAAAAAATTAAACGAATGCTTGGCAAATGGACCACCGGTTCGAAACGCGGCCCTGTCCTGAGAAGACTCCGGCAAGAAACCTTTCGTCATCTATACCTATCTATACGCCAATTGTATATGCCTCAAAACTGTACCAGCTTATGTTATGTATGGAGTATTCTTGTGTACATACAATAAAGAGATCTACTTACTAATACTATACAAATAAATGAAATTGTCTGTTTGTAATATTAAAATAACAGATTTTGAATGATTGCATATGAATATATACACGATACCTTTTTTTTTTTTTTTCGTGCGGAAATCCCTTCGGATACCCCCCCGCTAGCCAGCGGGGGCGGTTATGTCGGGCTTGAATACCTAAAGCAAAACTACAATTTTAAACATTTTTGTTGTATGTCTGTTTGACTTAGTTAATCTCTGGAACGGCTCGGCCGATTTTGATGGGACTTTCGCTGGTAATGTTACAAGGCGTAACATGAGCTACTTTCATTTTAGAAAAAGAATCAGCGTTCCGCGCAAAAGAACTCAAACCCTAAAAGTCTAAGCCCACGCTGACAAAGTCGCGGGCATAGCTAGTTGCGAATGAAAACCCTGCTAGGCAGGTAAGTACATACTTGTTAGGTAACACGAACCACTGTGTGGGTGGTGGTTGGTCAACTGACCGAATAAACATAGATTCACGTCATCAATCAGTGACAGTCTAATGTCTGAAGCTAACATTTAAAATAATCAATAGGCTATTACGGTAGTTGAAACTAAAATACATTCAATTGAGATACTATTTTTAAAGTGGTTCTTGTGAGGTCGTCTTTATTTTGAGTCAAGTAATAACTAACTATTTATGTTAGTTATGGTTCTACATTTAACATTTAGCAAAGAGAAATCACCAGTACCCTTGGAGCAAGTCAACCTCCCCTCCAAGACGGTACAGTGGTGGTAGAAATTTGATGACACAAATTTGTCACAAAATTCGGCCGGGTGGGTACCACCGTGTACGATTGCGAAGAACCCTCCATAGTAATCCGATTTCGATTTGATTGCGTTCAGGGATCAGAAAATGCATAGCCGGGCAGGGGGATTGTGGTCGCAGCACTAGTGGGACCGGTGGGTGTCACGCGGTGCTGCGACGACAATCCTCTTTTGATGAGGCCGTCAAGCTGAGTGCCACCATTGTTAACATGGTACGTGTAATGGTGACCCTATTTCCTGAGACTTTACCTTCAGCTTACCATCAAGCGAGGTGAAGTCAAATTGACGTGTCCTAAATATAAAACAAAAAAAAGAACGGTACACCTTTCGATTGACGGACTATTCTCTGACGCAAGCTTTCCTCTCAGTTTTAGGAGGTCAGATCGCAGTCGCTTCCATTAAAGCCGCATACGGTAAATATAAAGGAAAAGAGAAGGAGTAAACGGACCCAGGGCTCCGAGGTGAAAGCTTCAGATGCAACTTTTTTTTTTTCGTGCTGTAATCCCCCGAACCCCGCCACCTGCAAGCGGGGGTGGTTATGTCGGATTCGAACCGAGTATAACTGCATGACATCTCTTCAGAAACCGGGGTGTAAGGTGAGCGGGCCCATAAGGCATTTCCCTCGCATTCTGGGAACCGCGATACGATGATGACGATGCATGACGTTCATAAACGTTAATATATTACCAAAATGAGTAATTAATAACAGTAATAGTAAAAATGAAATTCAAGTCTTTAAGGTACCCCGGCGTCTGAAGACCCGAGACGGCGTGCGGTTTTAGTCGGTTCAAGCCCGACATAACCGCCCCCGCTGGCCAGCCGGGGGTATCCGAAGGGATTTCCGCACGAAAAAAAAAGGTACTTTCAATGGTACATATTTATAAGCAGATGTCGATTTTTAAGCACATGATTCGTGCTTTCACATAAAACGCACGTTTCCAGCCACGAGTCTCCACAGCACGTTGGTTTGAAACTTCAAGTAAATGTACGGCTCCTGTGGAATCACGTGCCGTATACAAATTTGAAACAACCCGAAGCCGTACATACATTTTAAACGTTGATTACTCATAAATAGCAATTAAACGTTAGTACTTTACTTGATAAATTGACTTACTAAACCGACTATGAGTGGTCAATAATATGAAGGTCGCTTAAAGTAGGATAACTTATAATTGTATTACCTACCTATGAAGATTTAAGTTTCGTAAAATAAAATGTTGGATAAAGAAAATATAATAGAGGTTTAATAAAGCAGTGAGGTAAAGATTACTGAATATTATATGAATATAGTATACTTTAATATAGCTTTATTTTGGGCACGTAGAACGAATGAGTACTGAGCGAATGACACACCACGTTGTACGGCACATGTAAGTGGGCAGGCAGGCCAGGGTTGACCTCGCAGAACATGAACTGATCAAATTAATGATGTATTGAAAAAGGGCAGGTCAGAAGCACTTAAACACGACGAGCTTACATGAAAGGTTTAATGACAGTAGAGGAAGCTAAGAAGGTGTAAGGACTGTTGTAGTATATTTGACAGTCTTCTACCAAACACATTTCCTGGAAATGTGCCGTTGCAGAGAATATCTTAAGAGAAAAAACCAATAACAATTTCCTTAGTGGATTCAAAAAATAACAATAATATGTCAATGATTTATCGAATTATGAAGTCCTCATAGGTTCAGTTAATTTGGAATATTTCCGATCACGTGGTGCTAGCTAAAAAAACGTTTGCTGTATTTTGTTTGGATTATTCCATCAGTTTTAAGAAGATTACCGCAAATCGCATATAAAACCCACACCTGAGCGGATTATCAAAATAAGCCGACAAAACGCTATCTTGTGCAATACAGCGTAGGTCACATGTTGAATTGGCATTCTGTTGTCAATGACAAACATATTTAGTATCGTGTAAAGTCATCATACGTTCAGTCAATCTGGAATGATTCCCATGCGACCCAGCTTATAAAATGTTTCGAGACTTTCTTTGGATACCAAAACCGTAGTTATTTAGTCAGAATTACGCAAATTGCTTATGAAACCTAATTTTACTTAACAGGACTTCCTTTTTCAGAATTGAAACTTAACTAAGAGCTTTGAGCTTTCGTCTGTAGCTTTGTTATCAATGATTCCGATGTTTTCTGGGTAATACGTCAACAAGAAAACTTATGACATCAAATCTAACTTTGAAGTTTATATTGCATACAGTAAACGTTTATAGGTTTCTTTGTTTCGCATCAAAATTATGCATATTCTAGCATGTGCGTCATCATAATAACATGCAAAGAATTCGCATGGCTACGTGTCGTAACAACGCCCGTCCAGCCTTGTCGCCGATTGATCACAGGCCACAGGTTTCATATAAATACTCTATAAATAAAACGTGTGATTATTATTCTATGCGGTTAATTTCCTTGTCTCAATATACGTGAGAACGAACATCACACGATACGTAACGTGTATGGGATTTTTAGTTTCAATAATATTCTACGACATACTACACAGCGCTATCTGAACCGCAAGTAACCATAGCTTAACTAGCTTTTAATTTATTCTTGGGTCTAGGACAATCTACACACCAAGCAGTATATTCTTCATAATCTACACACCGCTATTATGTAGGCCCAAAGTAAGCATGGCTTAACTAGCTTGTAATATATTCGAAGTTCTAGGACAATCTACACAACACTATCTAGACACATCTGGTCTACCGCCTAGCAACAGAGTTCGTCGTTTGCAGAGTACGCTTGTAACATATCCTCGAAGTGGTGGATTTCGACAGCGTTAGCTCCGGTGAGGTGAAGCCCAAAGGGATTACATCAAAAAAAGAGGGGGGGAGGGGAATCAGTTGTCGTTTACCGGGGACTGAACCGATCAATGGCTTTTGCAATACGACTTTGGGGGCAAAGATGGATTAATTACGTATACTGTACACCCATACATGTATAGGAATGTGCTCTGAGAACGATTTGTTTATTTGAGTTTGATAATACGCCAGAAAGTAAATCTATCAGAGTCCACCCACTTCTGACTTCCTTCCTTAAAGAGCCAGATTTGTTAGTCATGTGGGCTATTTGAATGATTCTAATATTTTATGCTAAGAATTACATACCATAAATCTATACTAATTGCGAGCATATTATATTATGTGTTTGTGGGGTTTATGAGGTTGTGGGGGCGTAATCTCTGGCTCTACTGAGCCGATTTTGAACAATTTTTTACCAATAGAAAGCCACATTATTTGTGAGTGTCATATACTATATATCATCACACTACTACCTAAGGGAGCGAAGCAGTAATCATAAACATGTCAAGAAATCCGGCAGATCCCTATACATTATAATATATGAAAACTAACAAATGAATGGGTTAAAGGGGTGCAACGGGATACGATATATGCAACTGGCAAAGCCGGGGAGGGCCAACTAGTATAATATATTATTCTTATTATTATATATTCCTGAGGTTTATCAACGCCCACATGTCGCCAACTGTCTTTTTTTCCGAACCCACATAATTGGGGAGGAGAACAGCCCTAGCCTTGCACAACGCACCATAGCCTTGTACAGTCGCCTTCGGTATTAGGTATATTAAGACGTAAGGCGTTTACAGCAAAGGTGTCTCCTTTCCTTCCCCTCCCGACTCTTCGGAACCACTACCACTATCACTGCAGGACAACCTGAATATACGGTATGGATGTTCGATGGAAACTGATCAACAAAAACTACATCGAGAGCATTCTCGAAACAGCCTTGCGTAAACTCGGAGTCTTGAACAAGGTGAGACGGTTTTTCACGCCGGAGCGGAGCAGCGGTGTCTTCTGTAAGAGACACAAATTTGTTCTGGCCTGGAATACTGCCTCATCTCTGGGATGGCGCTGCTCAATACTTACTAGATGCTCTCGAAAGGTTGCAGCGACTTCAGCTTACCATCAGACGAGGTAAATTCATATTGACGTGTCCAAGATAAAAAAAATGTAAAATTTGTCTTTTGCAGATTACAAAATCAAATATAAGTCACGGCGCTTAGATTGACACTTCGGGAATAAGAGAGAGACTGCGGCAAAATCGACTTACTTCAGTTTTGTAGAGCGATCTCTATGTCGTACAACGGACTGACAGTAATTGTAGATTTTAGATTAGCTATCACCGTATATGAGAGAGGAATAGGAATAGATTTTTTTTTATTGCCAGGCTATGAATTTTACCCATAATATAAGTAATAATTCAGAATTTTTCGTAATGTTGTAATGTCACCAATAGCATTTAACATAGTAATTAATATCTTAATTACCAAGTTAATACGTCACGAAAAGAAATGGGGTTATCGGTTTAAAGTAAATAACATATACTCAGAGTCCATCTTAGCTTTTGCTGACGATCGCGCAAAACAATGTCAGGAACTATTAAAGGAAGTCGATGAGTTCTGTTCGTGGACAAATGGACTGAGGACGAAGCCTAGTAAGTGTCACTGTCTGTGTCTGGGTAGACGGGACACCAAATTTACCTCTTACGACCCGGGACTCTTCATTGGGGGTAAACCAGTTTCCATAGTCGCTGAATCGGTGCCATTTAAATTTCTTGGGAGAAAGATAGACTATAAAGGACGCACACCATCCTTAGATGAAGTTGTCGATACGTTTATAAATGACCTAAATAAGATAGATCAGCTATCACTAAACAATATCAAAAAAGCTTGGATATATGACAACTACTTAACATCACGTCTGACTTGGCCTTTTCTGGTGTATGAATTCGGTAAAACCTTACTGGCGAAAATAGATGCAACTGTCATAAAATCGCTAAAATCGTGGCTTGGACTAGCGCACTCTGCTGATTCCTCTGCTCTATTTAGGGATCAAAATAGTTTTGGGATGAAACTTAAGAAACCATCGGAGCTCTATAAACATCTTAGAGTTACCAAAGCCCACATCTTAGGTAAATCCCAAGATGTCACAATCAGGGCACTCCCGAAAGATAATAACGCGTCCGAGCTGGAATCTAGACTCCTATTCCATAAACGATTTATGATAGGGGCCCAGTCGAACAGAGTGGGGTTGGGAGTACGAGAGCCAGAAAGGGACCAGGATATACTTAAGTCCTTTCTAAAACAAGACGAAAATGATAAATATCGAGTGCACGCGATGAATTTGGAAATCCAAAATGAATGGTTGACAATGGGAGAGTTCTGCATACCGATGGCCTTAAAGTGGCGCACCTTGATCTATGACTGGTCGCCGGCCCTGTTAAAATTTTATCTTAACGCCTTTCCAGACCAGAGTAATCTGGTAAGGTGGGGGAAGGCCACAGAAAAACAATGTTATACTTGTGGTGAGGCAATAGGGATGGCTAGACACATTTTAGTAGGATGTAGGGTGCTTCTCGATAGAGGCCATTACTCACGCCGCCACGATAAGGTGCTTATCTTCATACGTGAAGCAATGAGTCTGGCAGTAGCTAGAGCCCAAAAAGGATTGACTACTAACAGACGTCATATCAACTTTGTGTCTGAAGGTTCATCCATAACATCCAGGAACAAACCTTATTCAATCTTAGATACTGCCCCAGATTGGCTCTCCTAATCGACACGTATGAAAAGCACTATAAAATTCCGGAGGATGTTGGGGTTTCGTCATCTAGACCTGACATATTCCTATATTCTAAGAGGTTAAAACATGTGGTTCTTGTGGAACTTACTGTACCGTGGGAAACAAATATACCGAAGGACCACACAATAAAGAAAAAAAAATACTATGATCTCACAAACGAATTAATCAAAAACGGTTACGTGGTTAATTTGTATGCAGTGGAAGTGGGAGCGAGAGGTATACCAGCAAAATCTCTCTATAACCTACTTAAAGATCTAGGCCTATCGAGAGCTACAATAAGCTCATTACTAGGACGAATGTCTAAAGCGGCACTAGTAGGTTCTTATCAAATTTGGTTAGGCAGGGAGGGGAACTTGGGTAGTGAAGGTGAGTGTAGATGTACATCAACAAAAGGGGCCACTTCTAAACCTACACTTGGGTCGCAAGTCCCAAGCACTGTCCCGAGTTCCCAACTCAGCAACGCGATGGACCCGGCACCCGCATGGAGAATCCATGGATTGCTAAGAATATCGGCCTGATCCTCTAAAGTCGATAGCTTTGTGTAATTTTGATTTGAGAGATTTGATTGTGGTAATAAAGACCGTGTAAGAATAAAAGAGGCGAATAACATGTGTGCTGTGTTGCTATATGTTCCCAAAAATAATTATAGTAGTCGATATCACAAAGGAGTGCGTATCGCATTATAGGAATCGAAATATTTCTAGTTATCAATAATACATATTCGCACTGCGTCAATTACAAGTAAATATACATTCAGGTGTTTAATTATAATATATATTACGAGTATTTAATGTTAAATTTATACGCACTCCGTTAAAATTTCATGTTTGTATACTTTTACAAGGATATGTGAGAACTTTTGTTTACACATGACCGAACACTGGGAACGCTAACTAACTCTATGATTATGAGAATAATTTAAGATGACCCATCAAAAACCGCCTCACATACGTACTAATGCTTTTTATTCTAGTCGAATAGTATGTGTTAGTTTGTAATTTTATTGTCGTGTCTATATTTTATTATCTGTCTACAACTTACTGTCAGAACGATGTGGAACAGAGAGAACGCTTTACAAAAGCGAAGCACGCCGATCTTAGTCGGACACTCTCTGCTTCCCGAAGTGCGAACCAAAGCGACGTTTACTGTACATCAATTATCTATTGATTTATTTTAATGTCAAGATCGTTAAATTTGTTAGTGTTCAGCAATATCTGAGAGCGCATGTACACCATCTACGGAAAGATATGATCTCTTATCACTTCCGGGGCCGGTAGTACCTTTTTTTGTTTGAATGTGGAAACCTCCTAGGGTATCATTTCATTGAGCCACAGTAAGCTGGATGTGTCAGAACAGACTAAGACCACAAGGTGTGTAATGAGCTCTCTCGTCTGAGTAAACGGCGGCATCGAATTTATATATTATTGCAGAATGGGACTACAGTTTTATCATTTTGTTTGTATTCATCCAGCCTATCAGGTTTGAACCTAAATAGAAACACCATAAAACCATATAAATACAAAAAATTGGTTCAGAATTTAGCAGCACTAAACAACAACAACGTGTAATGAAGCTACGGGCAAATAAAAAAAACGTTGTAGCCGTAGGCGGTGTTTGTTTAGCATCGCCCACTAACCCCTAACATCTTTACATTTGAGATCATCACATTAGCATACGGTTCGACACTATCTTACAAAAAAATATCAAAAATCCTTCAAAAGATAAAAATCATTGATAGAGCGATTCGATTCGCACAATCATGTTATAACCGTCATAACGTCTGCGTCACTAAAAGTTGACGAAATCGAACGTATCATTCCTATCCGTGCAAGATTTAACTGCCATGGAAAATTAAAATTATATGCGGCGATAGCCTAGTGGTGTACGTAACGGACTGTCGAGACGAGGTCTCGAGTTCGATTCCCAGTCACCCCGGGCACACACCTCTGACTTTTCGTAGTTATGTGTGTATAAAAAATGTTGATTATCGCTCGCTTAGTAATGTGCCCGGTAGATGGTAATAGGCTCGCCCCCTATTACATTGGGACCTAAACATAACTGGCGAATCGTGGGGTGTGTAATACACCTCTGCCTACCCCTTCGGGGATACAGGCGTGAAGTTATGTTATGTTATGTGTTATAAAATTAAATCTATTTGATGTTTTTTTTTTATGTTGGTCACGTCATAACTTCGCCTGATAGTAAGCTAAACGTGAAGTCTCAGGAATAAGAGTAACCATTACAGACACCGATAATGCTGCAATGGTGGCCCTCGGCTTGACGGCCTCATCAGATGCTTTTTCACGCCTCGCTTAAAGGACCCCGGACTGTAGGAAGAAGGAAACACGTGTGCTAGTAAAGAATTTCAAGTCTTGATGGTGATTTTTTATTCGTAATATTTTAGGACATACTACACGGCCAGATCTACTCGTTCGCGGGATAAGAAGTGGCCTACGTGGTATTCCAGTGACGGGCGAACGGATCTGAATTAACTATTGAGTTCATTTACATCCGTTCACCCGTTTGATTGAGTAACAAACATGCATACATCCATTTAAACTTTGCCATTTACGTGGCGTGGCGTCAAGGCTTATAATTTTTTTACTATATTATTAGGAAGATTTTATAAGCCTTGACGCCACGTCCTTACTATGTATGTTTTGCACTTGAGGTGAACAGTGAACACTTCACTTATCAATAGGACGCGTCATCGATGTAGACACAAATTTAATGTACATACCATTTTAGTAGACACGATGACTGAGCAATAAATACCATTATCTGAATGTGAATAGGTGCGAGATTCTAAATCAGGTGTATATTGATAAAGATAGTTCGTTGACTTGTGTACACAATTCATAAAAAAATAAAGTGTGCGTTAGCTAAAGTATGTTTATGTTTTTTTTCCTAAGTTTTATTTGTCAAGAGTAGAAGACTCAATATTTTAGAGCTATAAAGTACACGAAGCTTTATGTGTGCCTTATATAGACTTCACCTTCGACTTACTTTAATGTTAGACGTACATTACTACACTACTTCATTACATACCTTCGGATTGCCTGACGTACGACCAGGTTACACTGGCCGTGGTCACAGGCTGAATGCATATTGTATATCATGGAGCGTGAAAGTTTAAAATTAGTTTCATCTACGACTGTAGTACTAATCCGTAATATAATATGATGTCGAGGGGTGTTTTTGAGGTCCCACTTAGGTTTTTGGGAACCAAATCAACCTCACCTGCAAGGTACACCTGCTGATTAACGGAGGCTCTGGCGCAGATTTCCCTCTCGGGGTTGGCAGGCCAGACGACAGTCACTTTCCTAAATTTATTTATTGGGGCATGAGAAAAAAGTCGTATAAGGCAAACCAATAGGAGGAGAAGTGGGATTGCCTGCCTGAGTCTGTGTTTCCGGAAAGCTATAACCTCGGAATCTGCAAGTCTCGAGTGAATAGGTGCGTTCTAGGCAAACGTGATCCGTCGTAGACCACATCGTTACTTACGATCAGGTATCTTACCTGTCAAACGTGAGCTTATCATTCATAAAAAAGTAGTATGCAGCCAAAACTAAAAGCCTCAGATGTAATCGGGAACAATGCTAAGATGCCGATGATGATAAATACGATGTCGAGTCTCATTCAGACGAGAGAGCTCACTTCGGGAATGTTTGGAGAGCTTGTTATTGGCGCTGCTAGTACACAATTCAACTGGCCGATGCCAAAGCTATTCATGATTGGATTGGAGGATATTTTTCAAAAATAGTGTCATTTAAAATAATTTCACATGAGTGAAGTGGTAAAAAAAAAACAAACAAATGCTTAATCGACTGGTAATAAACGTTAATGATTGTCGTTTTGATGACACGCGGAACATAAATAAAAACTTGACAATAATGTTTTATTCATTTCAACTGACAAATATTTATTTTTAGTGGCCAAACAAACATTAAGATCTGCTTCCTCATTCACTGGATACTACTGACTCTATCATCAAAACTATGGTGAGCCTAACCCCCCACAGAGGTAGAACAACATCTATGCATATGTATTACTAGCTGATGCCCGCGGTTACGCCCGCGCGGAGGTAGGTTATTGTTATTGGTCATATCTCCGGTTCTTCTTAACCAATTGCAATCAAACATACGGCATATTTTAAGTGTGACGCGGACCTTTCTAGTATAAAAACCGCATCAAAATCTGTTCAGTAGTTTTTGCGTCCACCGCGAACAAACACACAAACAGATAAGAATTCAAAAAAAAAAATTTTTCTTAATATTTCCAATGTACAGGCACAACTAATTTAAAATTTTATAATCTTAGTGATTTTAACCGTAGTTTTCTGTAGAGTAGAATTTGGATATACCTAACTTTCCCGAGTAGTATGGCTCCAAATTCGGCAAGAAATTCAAGTTATGATTATGCCTTAATTCCTTTAAAATAAATACTGGAACAGTCTACCCAGCGCAAAATCAGTCAGTCATCGGACTCAGCAGTCTCACCATTAATATTCCCAAGTAATTTGGTCAGCTTCTTGTCCAACCAGGGGGCCTAGACAAAGTGACATTCTACTAGTAGAATCGCTTCGAAGCGAATCTTCAAAAGTCCGAAATGTATGGGAGTGACATCATTTGTTACACGTGACATATCGACAAATAATGTCTCTTCCATACATTTTGGGCTATTGAAGGTTCGCTTCGAAGCGATTCCACTAGTAGAATGTCACTTTGTCCAAAAGCCCATTTTAGTTTTCGAATAGCTTCTATTTAGACTAACGCCAACATGCCTGACATTTATTTATTGGTAAGTTTATTGGGATTCAAAAATAGAACACACACGTGCGAACGTACGAAAAAAATTACCATTGCTGGCGTAGTCGAGTAAAAAAGGTCGAATTTCGACCATCCCACGGGGTCACTATCAATAGGAAACCATCACAAAATTATGAACATAAAGCAAAAATCTATATCCATGGTCGGTATTGACTTGTAAACATTGCGTAGTATATTTTCAACTGCATTCATTAAACGGAATAATGTTATTGCGTCAAGTAGCTTCAAGTACCTAGTTTAAATGTTGCGTTTTACGAGCTGGCCTTCTGCCTAACGCTCACAAAAACATATTGCGAGCACTACGATGCACGAAATTCGGCACACAATGAAATACAGTACTTACCTACGTTCTTCTTCATTCAAACGCCAGGTACCATTTGCATCCAGGGGTGCGACTGGTTGGATCACCTTCAAGTTTGGTGCACCCTGGGCAACGTGGGCGATGACGCATCATTGATTGCTCCTCCGGAGTAGCTGGCGTCAACGTCAACGGCCCAGAGGCTGACCAACCTGCCCTTTTCAGGGCCAGCTGACACCATTGCACGAGGGGGTCGGGGTATGGCGGGCCTGCAAGGCCCGTGGGGGGGCATGGTCACTCCAGGTACCCCTCTGCTGTTATCAGAGGGGACACTGCGCATGGCCCAGGGTCAGTCGGAGTGCGAGGGATATGCTCTATGGGTAACCTTACACCCCGGCGTCTGTAGACCCGAGACGGCGTGCGGTTTTAGTCGTTTCAAGCCCGACATAACCTCCGCCGGCCAGCGGGGGGGGGTATCTGAAAGGACTTCCGCACAAAAAAAAAAGAAAAAAAAAGGTACCATTTGCATCCAAAACTAGAAGTTTGGGGCCCGGGATCTGCTCGCCTACTCCTACAGACATTTGTTACTATATTAAATTTATTATTTTAGACCATATGTAGCAAAAGCCTCTTTCCATGCTATGGTTGTTTTGAGAGGGTCTTTTAAGGGAGCGACTGCTGTCGCGCCACCTACATGTGTGCCATTCGAGTCAAATATCTCGAAAGTATTTCTATGTGCTTGAATGTATAGAAACAATGTCAGACGCCAGTTATCATTTAAGTTAGGTAGGTAAAAATAAGTTAGGTAGAGTCTGGTTGGGGACCTCCACGCGGTGCACCCTGGGCAACGGAGATGGCAGCGCCTCTCTCCTAGGGTGGCACAGACGCTGCCGCCTCCGGCAACTCCGACCGAGGCGGGGACGACCCTGTTGAGGGCGGTTCGGAAGCTTTCCACGTGTCCCTCTGATTAGCAGATGGCACAGTGGAGAGCAAGTAAGGGGGCCATCTCGAAACCGGAGATGGCCCAGAGTTAGTCGGGGTGCGAGGGATATGCTCTATGGGTAACCTTACACCCCGGCGTGCGGTTTTAGTCGGTGCAAGCCCGACATAACCGCCCCCGCGGGGCGGCGGGGGGTATCCGTAGGGATTTCCGCACGAAAAAAAAAAAGGTAGAGTCTACGTAAATAAGCAATATCTTGCAGGTTGTTGCTTGGTTATTGAAAATTGGATGTGTCTATACATAGGAGATATTAAAAAATAATACTTGGGTTATGTTAAATGAGCGATTCTGAAAAAAAATTTTTTTCGGGATTCTTGTCTTTTTGGCGATGGACGCAAAAGCTACTGACGTAATTTGATGCGGCTTTTGCCACTAGAAAGGTCTTGGTCAGGCTCAAAATCTGCCGTATGTTTGATTGAAATTGGTTTAGTATAATGTATAACCGGAGATATGACCAAAAAACGATAACCGACTTCCGCGCGAACGGAGCCGCGGGCATCAGCTAGTACTATCTCTAATTATACGTACAATGTAAATAAGCATCACAAGTATTTCTGAGTAAAGTTATAACGTTTTTCTACAAAAGTTGCGTTATCCAGCCTATTTTTTTTCTCGAGAATAGACAATTCTCGAGAAAAAAAATAGGCTGGATAATCTATAGAATAAACAATTTCTAGTAAAAGCAAACAGACAAAGGCCAAATGAAGCGCAACCAGGTCAGTGTTGCGACTGACTGGCAGCTCATATACAACATCTATTAGAAAGTATGTTATTCGCATGGTAATTATATCTTGCATTGTACAGAGAATATTCATCTTTAAAATGTAGGAGAATGTCTGCCGAAATAGACACAGTACAAGCACCTAAAATACTTGAAGTGTCTAACTGAATTCTTATTCGCGGAACGTGAACTATTTAGACAACTGGGACTGAGTACACTACTAGTCGCTAGACACGAATTCCAATGGACAAAAGCAAGACATACTTAATATATTCTAAGGAATTTTGTGGCCTACAACTATGACATATTATATATATATATATATCTATTCGTATATTAATATTATACGATAGAGACTAATATTAGTCGGTTACTCTCGCAGAGAGAGGCCGAATTTTGTGAGGTTGTTTATATGTTGAAGGTAATTAATATATAGCTTGAGTTAAAAAAAAAACTCATACAAACCGAAGCGAAGCGGCGGCGGTTGCTAGTATTTTATAAAACTCTTTTTTAGTCCAGTTTCGCACGGGATAGTTTTGTAAAAACGTCCTATAAATCCCAACGAATCCGGAACTGAAACGAACCGGCAGAAATATAATGAAATTGAAATATAGGGTAATCATCTATATGAATACGATGTTCACGTTAAACCAATTGTTTATCGTAGAGATTTTTAGAGTTAAATGTACTTAATTGAATAAGAAAAAATACTGTCTCAAGTTTTCTGATCAACTCAAGAATCCTAAGCACGTACTTAAAAGTATGTTTGAAATACGGACGAGCAAGAGGAAATCATATTGGAAAGAAACAAGTTCAAAGAATTCTTTCTGTCAAAACGAACCGAGCCACTTTAATATTCTTCATACTCATGATGATAGAACTTATGTAAAATATTGAAATCGACAAAGTTCTCGTTGAGACCAAGTATATTTTTACCTGGCAATATTTTCTGTTAATAAATTTCCAACAACTCGTTGTCAGTCGTTAGGAATTTGCCGAAAGTTCCTCTGGAGTTCAACTTTAACTGAACAACCTTCATTACCTCTTGAGTAGACAAGGCATTTGTCGCGTACGTACCTGCAAAAAAAAAAAACAATAGTTACATAAAAGTAAAACATAAATGTAATGTTGATCGCAGTTTTTTCTTAAAACTAGGATTAACCTCTAAACCGGCTACATATTGATCCAACATAAGCCAGCCAATATATGGCTCACAGAAAGAGACCGATATTCTTAGCAATCCATGGATTCTCCGTGCGGGTGCCGGGTCCATCGCGTTGCCGAATTGGGAACTCGGGACAGTGCCTGGGACTTGCGACCCAAGTGTAGGTTTAGAAGGGGCCCCTTTTGTTGATGTACATCAACACTCACCTTCACTACCCAAGTTCCCCTCCCTGCCTAACCAAATTTGATACGAACCTACTAGTGCCGCTTTAGACATTCGTCCTAGTAATGAGCTTATTGTAGCTCTCGATAGGCCTAGATCTTTAAGTAGGTTATAGAGAGATTTTGCTGGTATACCTCTCGCTCCCACTTCCACTGCATACAAATTAACCACGTAACCGTTTTTGATTAATTCGTTTGTGACATCATAGTATTTATTTTTCTTTATTGTGTGGTCCTTCGGTATATTTGTTTCCCACGGTACAGTAAGTTCCACAAGAACCACATGTTTAAACCTCTTAGAATAAAGGAATATGTCAGGTCTAGATGACGAAACCCCAACATCCTCCGGAATGTCCTCCTATTACTCCTATCCTCCTATTACAATGATACATTTACGTAACTGTTCTGATAATAGTTTAAGTATATTGTGATGCACTATGGGTTACTTTTGCCCCAACGTATTTAGTCGGCGTATCATTTGGATGTGTTATGAATATTATGGTGGTAAAGAAAATAGCTCAAAATAAATATACGTTTTTCAATCATTCAAAAATGTCAATGGGAGATAATGCACAGATAGCCGAAAACCACTTACTTCACAAACCCGATTTGTCGATACAATTTTTATCTTCGATTCCCGCTCAGTGCAAATATTTTTATGCGTGAATATGTCTATTTGCATTGGTCTGGGTGTTTCGATGTATAATATGTATGTATTTACGAAAAAAAAAAATATATAAGTATGTTTACCCGCATTCTGGAACCCACAACACAAGCTGGTTAAACTATGCTTACTTTGGATTACCTTATGCTTGGCTGTGTAGAATGTCGTAGAACATTTATTTGTTTATTTATCTTCCATGCCTTAGAACCCTTAGATAAAATATACTAGGTAAGTAAGTAAAAATATTACCACACAAAGAAATATTACTGCCAGTGTGGTGGTTTTTTCAATATGCAACTAAATTCCGTTAGCAAATCAGAAAGAACATAAAAAAATCTTGCACAATCTTTTAATCCGAAACCGGATGATAATTTCATCCTAATTGGGTAGGTAGTCATCGAAGTTATTTTTATGCATGCGCCACTTCTCTTTCGAGACCGCGCGGCGGTGATACCATTTTATCATATACTAGCGGTTGCCCGCGGCTTCACCTGCCTGGAATTCTGATAACGTTCCCGTTACCCATGGGACCCTATTCCACAACCACAGCCTATGGAAAATACAGAATTTCACTTCACATCATTTTGTTATATCAAAGGGTTTAGGCAGCGTTTCCATTGAAGGCCTACAATAAATATCATTATATTTCAGCCAACGTACACAAAAACTTGAC
This sequence comes from Cybosia mesomella, assembly GCA_946251805.1. NCBI lineage: Eukaryota > Metazoa > Arthropoda > Insecta > Lepidoptera > Erebidae > Cybosia > Cybosia mesomella. Next base: position 27,335,809 of record OX276400.1, on the reverse strand, counting down.
AAATTGTGTACTAAAGCCTCCCTCGAGAACCACTTTCAGAAAGTATGAAATTCGGTACAGTAGTTTTGTAGTTTATCGCGAACAGACAGACAGACGCGGCGAAGGACTTTGTTGATTTAAGATTATGAGAATCTGTGAAACGGAAAATTTTATTTTTGTTTATATACCGATTTCGTGAGTACATAATATTCTCATAATACATTATTAACAAGTTCAGTCCAGTCCATCTGGCTGGGGGGCGTTCACCTTCTGTTACCGATTCACGGAGGCCCACTCTAGGAATCGTTTGCTCCAACGGCCATCGGTCTTTTGGCAGCTGTGGCCGGCCCATTGCCATTTCAACTTGCTTATTCTGCCATCTATACCGGTAACTTTTACTTATTGGTCGAAGACCTTCGTTCTGAGGTAATTTGCCAAATGCTGTCCAACTTTATCCGATTCAGATGCACTGGCGACCTAAAAAGGACAACTAGGATATACTGGATGCAGAAGGCGGATCGGGTGCTGTGGCGCACGGAGTAAGAGGCGTAAATTCAGCAGTGAACTGCAATAGGCCAATTAATTGACATACTTATTAATAATTAAAGTATATTAACAATTAACTTTTATTCGCTAATAAGTTGATTATATCTTAAACAGCAGTTTACTATTTCGGAAAAACCTGTAATTTGTAGGGAGCATGTGGCAACATTATCATGTACTTGAGCTGTTTGCACTAACATAACCCCGTTATCTAAATAAAAAACCTGGCTAGATACTCTATCTTATCGACATATTGATAGAATGACAAATATACAATATTTTATTCAATTACACATCGAGTGTATATTTCTGGAAAATATAGCGTTTCAGAGCAAGGTGCGATGAATAACAGCCTTGGAACAGTGTGCCAGTGTGCATTGTATTACCATTTAACATTTAAAAATAAAACCATAAAAACATGTGCGCAGCTGTTTGACGGAATAAACACGCCAATATTAGGTAGATTTCAGTCGTAGTGAGAACTCATTTTCTCGCCGCAATCTATCATAGAACTCAAAGGTTTAATGTGACGTCCAAGCTAGTGTTATAATCAGCTGATACGCTAATTCGTTTTGATAATGAAGTGACAAAACTCCAGCATATTCCGTCTAGGACCAAGCGGTTCGGCACCTCATTTCTTTGCCGCACCATAGGAACTTGGAATTCTTTACCAAAACACGTTTCCTCTTCCTACAAATTCGGGTACTGTAAGCGTAGCTTGAAAAAGTATTTAATGAGGCCGTCGAACTGAGAGCCATCATTGTAGCATTATTTGTATCTGCAATGGTGACCCTCATTCTTCAGGCTTCCCCTTTAGCTTATCATCAGGAGAGGTGAGGCCAAGTGTATTAAAAATGTAATTTATTCAGTATTTTATTTATGTAGGGCACTGCCTACATATACGGATGCTGCGCGATCCGCAGCGGGTGACAGTCAACAGGGTCATCAGTGAGTACCGCAGGACCTCCTTTGAGGCGGCGAGTCTCCTTGACGGAACTCCACCATGGGACCTGGAGGCGAGAGCCCTCTCGCAACTATATCGGTGGCGAAAGGACGGGATCCTGAGCCTCGAGAAATCGGGGCCGTGGAATCCCAGCTCCGCCAGGTACTCGTAGTCGTGTAAAATTTGTAGAGAATCCTGAACCCGGCACGTGACACTTCTTTCGGCCTAAAGTGCTAGGCCTTAAAACCCTAGCGACAGAAAACCGAAGTAGCTTCATGAACTTTTGAATACTCTCGATACATTCATGATGACCTACTATGAATGTATCGTACCATCCTTATCAATAAAAAGCGTACTATAGTTATTAGACACCTTGATGATACAAAAAATTACAGTACAGGAAAATACGTCTACATAAACACGTGCAATTTATATTTACTTATTAAATCAGATTGTATTCGAACCACAGTAACACAGTAAACACAGCAACGTTATTTTGAGCTGGACAATGTTTTAATAAAGCTATTGTATTTGAAGTATTCACAATCAAGGCTCCGGTGTGTTGATTAGATCAGTTAATTTGTGTGTCGACGCGACTTTGGCAGCTACTAATACAAGGTTGCAATGCCCTTAACAATAGTAATGACGGTCTGTGGTACTTCGAATTATCACTCATACGACGGCGATGACCTTCTGAGTAGTCTATTTGTTTGCTGTTCAGAAGGAAGACAGCATCACCGAGTACAAATCTATATCCTACTAATATTAGCGAACGACGAACTCTGTGGCGTCGCGGTGGTGCGTTCGACTGCTAAGTGGGAGTTCGCGATTCGATTCCCGCTCAGTGTAAATGTTTGTATGCATGAATATGTCTATTTGTATTGTTCTGGATGTTACTATGTATAAACCGTATGTATTTACAAAAATAAAAGGCCTCGGATGCAACCGGGACTCGAAGTTGAGATGATAATGACTAAACAATGCCTTGCACAGCGTTTTGATCAGGGACGTATCCTAATACCAGATTCATAATGTAATTGTTTTAGCATGCAAAATAACCAGACAAAAATGTCACAACGCCCCCTACCGATTGCGTAACTACAATATTTTGTTTTCACAAACAAGACACATGTAATGTGCTACAACAAGGAAAAAGTCGAGTATACTAATCTTGTTTAGTGTAGTAAAACGGCAGAATGTAAGCAAACCCTCGAATCGTCTCAGGAAAACGGCTGTTTATAATAATTTAATTATATAAATGCTAATACAGTAACTGTAAATTGAACCATATTATTGAGTGATATGATAATAAATAAACGATCAAAAAGGCCTGCGCCAGAGTCTCGTCCGACAGTCAGTAGATGTACCGGCTTGCAGATGAGGGTGGCTTGGCCTCATATATCTTGGCGTGGCCCCATATACCCACTGATCCATAATCCTTTTATCCATCTTCTATCTTATAAATTGTATTCTATAACAGTAAATGTAAATTGAACCATATTATAGAGTGATAATACAGATAATAAATAAATGATCAAAAAGTCCTGCGCCAGAGTCTCGTCCGACAAGTCAGTAGGTGTACCGGCTTGCAGATGAGGTTAGCTTGGCCTCGAATATCTTGGTGTGGCCCCATATACCCACTGATGCATCATCCTTTTATCCATCTTCTATCTCATAAATTGTATTGTATAACAGTAACTGTTAATTGAACGATATTATAGAATGATAATACTGATACTAAATAAATGATCAAAAAGGCCAGCGCCAGAGTCTCGTCCGACAGTTAGTAGGTGTACCGGCTTTCAGTTGAGGTTGGCCTGGCCCCATATACCCAATGTACCATCATCCTTTTATCCATCTTCTATCTTATAAATCAAAATAAAAAACCGGTCAAGTGCGAGTCGAATTCGTGCGCCGAGGGTTCCGTACCTTTTTTTTTTTTATCATGCGGAAATCCCTTCGGATACCCCCCGCCGGCCAGCAGGGGCGGTTATGTCGGGCTTGCACCGACTAAAACCGCACGCCGTCTCGGGTCTTCAGACGCCGGGGTGTAAGGTTACCCATAGAGCATATCCCTCGCACCCCGGCCTACCCTGGGCCATCTCACCACTAACAGCATCGCTCATCCTGTCTCCTCTGAAAGCAGAGGAGTACGGAGAGCGGTGTGTTCCCGCCACGTTGGGTATTGGCCGACGATCAATGCCAACCCTATGAAGGGGTGAAGGGGAAGCCATTGACCGCCGCCCAGGGTTTACCGGCCGCTCCGATTGCGTTCCCCCCGGACTGCAGCGGGATCGGAATCGGAGCGACACTCGAGGAGGTTACCCAACACACACCCCTTAATCGGAGCGACACTCGAGGAAGTTACCCAACACACACCCCAGGGTTCCGTACCTACCCATTATCTATTACCTCTGTGGCGTAGCGGTAGATCGTTCGACTGCTAAGTCAGAGGTCGCGGGTTCGTTTCCCGCTCGGTGCAAATATTTGTGTGCATGAATATGAATATTTGCATTGGTCTGGGTGTTTCTTAATTATGTATATCCGCATTCAAGAACCCATAACACAAGCTAGTTAAGCTATACTACTTTGGGTCTAGATAGCGCTGTGTAGAATGTCGTAGAATATTTATTTATTGCTACCGCCATAAAAAAATTGGTATCATTATTATTGGTGACTAAGTTTTAAGTGACAAGATATGGGCAAATTAGGATTTAAATTTTTGGACTTACAAGTTTTCGCAAAATTCTAAATTAACCCATGTCTTTTATCGTGTTAATAGGGACGATAGACTTCAATGCCTGGTATAAATTTCAACTTACCAGGTCCACCCGTTTCTTAGAAAATTTGTAGTGACACACGAACAAGAGAGTGATCTTATAAGGGTTCCTTTTTTACCTTTTGAGGTACGGAACCCTAAAAATAAATCGCTAAATTTCTTTCTAAGCGCAACCGATGATTCAATGCCCACACATTTTGGTAAATCTACAGGAAGACGGCACCCGGGTGACACCGGGCACGAACAGCTAGCTAAGCACACTATGTAAATGTCCAGTGCTGGTTTGAATCATTATCAGCGTACGGCCACACTCAGTGTAAACATCTCTCGACATTTAGAATTAATTACACACGTAGATAAGTACTCAAAGGTCAATTGGCTATGATAACAACAAAAAAATTGGTGTTCAATTAAGTGCACGTTCCACTGACTGGCCCCACCAAGATTTGAAGGCCCAAGATAACCATAAAAGTCAAATAGACAATTATAAAATTTCTCTTGTAAATCTTGTACGATGGTACGGAATTATTCATAAGCGAATCCAAATTGCACTTGACCGGTTTTAAGAGATTGCACGCACAATACACTAATAAAATAGTTTTTTTAGTTTTTAGGAGAAACTTTTGAGAGGTAATACTTTTTTGTTCAAAACATACTAAAGCAATAATTTCTTACAAACCTATGGAAAGTTGTGAAGACTATTAATACATAACTCAATAACAAACTGTAAGGAATACGAACTACAGTCGTTAAACACTTTAGAAATTTGTAACTCGACAAATTGCTAATTATATGCATTGCATTTCCTGATATTCTTAACCTCTATTCCAACAAACAAATGATGAATTTTACTAGTATAAAGTATGGATATATATATGAATGTTTGTTACTTAAACACGTCAGAATGGATAAAATTCGCACAGAGATAGGCTATAGTCTGGCGTGTGTAGGACACACACGACACGCCTCCGCCACGGCCTGCTTCGGTAAGGACGCGGCGAGTCGGCTAACTGCCGTCCTCAGGCCCCGATCATGAAGGTCGGTAGTCCCGGGCGTAGACGAGTCTGCGGGGATTTCCGCACGTTAAAATAAATATTGTCTGGAATTAGGTTATTTTTTATAAAAGAAATAATTTCCTGGGGGTTCCGGAAACGAGAACATTATTTCATGCGGGTGGAACTGCGGACAACCGCTGGTAAAGCATACAGAGCGTTTTAAGTCTTAAAATTTCTGAGCTATGTTTGTCTTAAGATTCTTCCGTGGTGTCCTTCGTTGGAATATAATAGAATTGCTTCTTCAAACTTTATTATCCATTCTTCAGTTACGTTCGTTCACATAGTTATTCTATTTCGATTTACGACCTCAACTAATTTTTACGACTTCGCGTCGTCGCTAGTTTGAGTTAATGATAGCGTCCACCTCAAGTTCTTGGACTATATTATTCTCCTGTTGCATCACGATCAACATCCTAGGTCAACATAACGTGAACACACGCGTTCGTATTAGCCCACATTTAAGTTGGTTCAGTTTTACGCCAGTTCTTGCTTCTATCTATGTTCACCAATTGAAATCCACTGACTACTCACGTTACGACTGGGTTCACAACAACTTGTTTCCAATCAAAGTAATGCCTCCTGATATACAGACAGATCTTGTTTCGCATCTATATATTAGTGTGGATTAATGCAAAGATGTCATGATGTTTCTAAATTGCCTTCTGTTAGTTTTTTTCCCAATTGACTAGTCATCTTAAACAATACGCAATAATTTTCATTGAACACACGAATGCTAAGCCATATATATTTCTATAATTAAATGAACTGATAAAAAGAAATTAGTATCAAGATTGTTCGGGATTTAAGTATTGATTAAATAAATCGAGTCTTTGTCCCGCCGACGATTCACGATGGCACTAAAACGCCCCATCAATTGAATATAAAATTTCTCACGGATGTTGAACGTAAACTCTTGATCGTAAGGATGTTTGATCTTAATGAATAGCAGTACTTACTAATATTATAAATGCAAAATTAACTGGCACGCAGTTACCATTTCACGCCTAGACCGCTAAACCAACATCATTAAAATTTGATATACTGTCTCCACACGGGACGAGCCGCGGGTTGCAGCTAGTGTGTATTAAGTTTGTGTTCCTTCATCCAAAACAACTATTTTTTAAACAAAAGAGGTCCTAATCAAGATGACAGATTAAAATCGCCATTATTTTTCTTTCAGCGATCCATGCCACTTGGAACTTATTGTTCTGCGTTATCAAGATAATCTTAACCAGATTTCTCTGCATAGAACATGACAGTTTCATAAGTAGTTTCTCTCCTTTTCACGACATATATTCGTGACGAATTCCCTAATTGTCTGACTTCAGAACGTACACGCTATCAGAATGTTAATGAAACGTTATTGACCGTGTCATTTTAAAAACAAAACATTAATTAGCTCTTGAAACTATACGTGTCAAAAGAGAAGAAACAACGTCATAAACAAATATGGTATTCAACAGCCAATAGCTCGTGTTGCCAAAATTCAACGGAGCCGACCTAAATATGTATGGAAATCTTGCTTTACGCTGTTCAACATTGTGGGAGCTGTTTATAGAAACTCGTTTAAGTAATGGTTTTTAAAGCTAATTGTACATATAACCGCCCCCGCTAGCCGGCGGGGGGTATCCGAAGGGATTTCCGCACGAAAACGGAGATTTTTGAATACTAGTGATCCTAAGAAAAGATACAGAAGAAAGAAAGGAAGAGGCAGACCAAGAAGAACGTTTATGGAACAAATCAAGGCAAAGATACAAGTCGAATCGTCTCGGGATATGAAGGGATTGGCTATGAAAAGAGTATAGTGGCGATTGCTTCACAGACAAGAGCAGTGCTCTTAAGTTCAGAGAGAGAGAGTGATGCAAAATGTCTTTGTACATCAAACGAAACAAACTTTCAAGCCTTAATTGTACCATAGGTCCGTAACTTAATTTCGAGAGACATATGTTAGATTATTGTTATATCGACTGAAAGATTGTGCGAATAGAGTTTATTGCGAAACCACTTTTTGTCGCCAAACGCTGCTTCGACTGAACGATTCTTCGAATATTTATCAATCGATGGACTGATATTTCGCACTTCTTGCCTCGCTCGGCTTATATTCCAAAAATAAGTAAAGTGGGTTAGGTCAGGTTAGAACTGTGACCCCAACAGAGCAACTGAGCCAGAGAACCCGGAACCAATAGTCCGGAAAGTTTATGGCAAGAAGTGCTATCTATGAAGAGAGATCTCTGTTGTACAGTGCTTCCTATGTACACAGATGTCTACAAACAATGTTTTGAATTTAACATTCGAAACATCAGTCCATCGATTGATAAATGTTCGAAGAATCGTTCAGTCGAAGCAGCGTTTGGCGACAAAAAGTTGTTTCGCAATAAACTCTGTTCGGACAATATTTCAGTCGATATTCCAATAATCTAACATATGTCTCTCGAAATTAAGTTACGGACCCGTGTACCATTAACTGATACATTTTGATAAATGCTGATACACGTGATACAAGAGTTATGTTAGTGAGAAGGATGGAAGGATTAGCAATTTTTTTTTTTTAGTTTCTTAGAGGTATATCACTTAGGCACCCAGATAAATAAGGAATAATAATATAGAATTAATAAGAAATAATAATAAAGAATAATAAAAGAAGGACTTTAACCTGTCCGCCACTTTGGGTGAAAGAGATTAGTACGGTTCTACGTCAAAAAATGATCAAAATGTCATGATTACTATTACTTTGTGTTGATGACTATCTCTTTTTCATGATTACCTACGTAAATAACTATGATATTGTAATATCGTATAAAAGGTATGTCCGTATATGAAATAGATAAACTCCAACAATATTTGGCTGTTTACTCTGATAGTTGGCACTGTTTTTTCATGGCGAAGGCTTTTATGTCCTTTTTATATAGGTAAAAGTGTAAAACAACCCTGCTACTGATATCCATACATTTAAAACAAAATCGCGTTAGTGATGACTGGGATAAACTCGACAACGGCTGAGCCGATTTTCATTATCTTTAATTTTTTAGATTTGTCTCCGCATATAATGTGCCTCTTTGTGCTTTTTTTGTAGAAATTACCACAGTGGGCCAGCGGGGTTGGTTTTGTCGCACTCGAACCAACCAAAATCTGGTATTTAATGTCAGTTTGCAAGGAGACAATCACGAAATATATTCAGGCAATAAGGTAACCAGCGTAACTTGATTCTAAGGTACAACGAAATGTCAGCTAGTACCTATTTTTTTTTGTGCGGAAATTCCTTCGGGTACCCCCCCCCCCCCGCCGGCTAGCGGGGGCGGTTATGTCGGGCTTGAACCGACTAAAACCGCACGCCGTCTCGGGTCTACAGACGGCGGGGTGTAAGGTTACCCATAGAGCATATCCCTCGCACTCCAACTGACCCTGGGCCATTCGCAGTGTCCCCTCTGATAACAGCAGAGGGGTACCTGGAGCGGACCCCACCCGCGCGGGCCTTGCAGGCCCGCCATACCCCGACCCCCTCGTGCAATGGGGTCAGCTGGCCCTGAAAAGGGCCGGTTGGTCAGACTCTTGGCCGTTGACGTTGACGCCAGCTACTCCAGAAGAGCAATTAATGATGCGTCAGCGCCCACGTTGCCCAGGGTGCACCAAACTTGGAGGTGATCCAACCAGTCGTACCCCTGTCAGCTAGTACCTATTATATAATTAAAAACTAGCAGTTCGTGCCTGGCCTCACCCCAGTGCCGTCCTAACAATTACGACCGCTTCAAATTTTGGGCTTAGCAATGCATTTAGCTATTGAATTTAATTTCAGTACAATTATTTTCAATAAAAAAAAATTAAATATTCGAAACATGTTAAATTAAGACTTTTAAATGAGTTTAGCGAACATAAGATGTTCTCTACTTTCTCTAAAGTCTATGTGAGGATCTGCTCTCCTTACTAGTCTCAATGGAATAAGTTAATGCCCCTGCATAACTCTCTCGGTCCACGACAAATAACTCATACGGTAATTGAGGTTACACAGTTAGAATATGGTACGTGGTTACATATTATTGTGAATAGTTCGCAATACTTTCACCAACATCCCACTTAAAAGTGTCTAATCTGATTAAATACTAAAAAGCGTATTTGGATCATCAATATTAGGTACGCTGACGTACCTAGTATCTTTAATACGGTAAGGAGAGAAATTGTTTTACTATAAACACACGGCTGAGGAAATAAGTACACACCTTTACATGTGAAGGTGTATATTTATTTCCTTGGTCGTATGTACTAGCTGCTATCTGCAATTTATTCACGTGATTTCATATACTTTTTAGCACATAAACCTATTAATTCCCGTAGTCTTTTTCTCCTCTAGGCATAGTCTATCTGTGTGCCAAATTTCAGCCAAATCCTTGACGCTGTTTTGCTTGATTGATTAACAAACAAATATTCATGTTTAGAGTAGGATGACATTATTAATAAGATAATATTAGTAAGATTATAGCGGTTTTTACGGCTGCTTGGTCGCATGATAAGTATTGATGTATTTAGATTCGATTTCACGGATGACTTAATGGTGTAAATGTTGCCTCTTCAACTATGCACCATGTTGAGTTGTGACTTCTAGTCACAATCCTCACATAAAACATTTTTTGTGTAATTCAAAGAAATTATAGTCTCGATATAAATTATGATAAGTCTCCAGTATGGGAAAAGTGTTTTAAAAATAAATAAATGTTAACTAATAAGACTTTCTGTATTTCTCTTATATATAAAAATGAATTGCTGTTCGTTAGTCTCGCTAAAACTCGAGAACGGCTGGACCGATTTGGCTAATTTTGCTCTTGAATTATTTGTGGAGGTCCAGAGAAGGTTTAAAAGGTGAATAAATATAGAAGTTGTTATCGATTGAGGCAGTACGAAGTTTGCTGGGTCAGCTAGTTTGCAATAATTTTCTGATGTTTCAGATAAACATTAAACATCTTTTAATGTTTAATGTTTATTATCAGATCTATCTATCATCGATCTAATAAAAGAACAAATTAATGTATATTTTTATATTTTTCCTCAGATGGTTTGTATGACCTATGAACCAACAAATAATAGGTCAAGGTATTGTATTTACTGAGCAAAGCGAAATAAAACGCACCTCAGTTTTCATGTCGGAACTCACAAAAAGAATAGTGTTGTTGAAATTCACTAATTTCTTTTCACTTGTCGAGATGAAAACAGACCTGAGTCATACATAAACTTTAAAAATAGCCAACTTGTGTTTATGTTTAGGTTGGTGTTCATTAGACACTATCCAATGTGCAGATCTTTTTACTTTTATTTGTTCATTTTTATTTTATGACTGTGAAACTCTTTTACGATTGCTATTTTCTACCAGCTGTGTTGTGTATGTAAATATTTGCGCCTATCGGTGTTGGGAGGTGCGACGGCAGTCGTTCCCATGAAAGCCGTATAAGCCCACTAAAAATGAGGCGACGGAGTAAGCAGACCCCGGGCTCGAAGTAGGGACCCAAACTGTAACCGTAATAAAGTGTTTTAACACTGTTTTTTGAAACTGTTTTAGAAGAAACCCATTTATAAATGTAACAGATACGAAAGTGTACCATATTCAAAGTGGTACGTTTTATATGTGTTAATAACATAACATAACATAAACTCACGCCTATATCCCCGAAGGGGTAGGCAGAGGTGCTAGCACCCACATTTCGCCAGTTTATGTTTAGGTCCCAAGGTGGCGAGCCTATTGCCATTAACCGGGCACTTATAAACCTGCGATAAATACACACATAACTTCGAAAAGCATCGAAAAGTCATTGGTGTGTGCCATGGTAAAACCTGGGATCGAACTTGAGACCTCGTCTCAGCAGTCCATTACCCATACCACTAGGCTACCGCGGTTTTTTATGCACACCTCGCACGCGTGCATCTTCATGCACACCTCTGATGCAACCGGGAACAACGCTAAAATGAAGATGATTTTGATCCCGAAAGTATATAACTTGTTACAGTCAAAATACGTTTGTAATGATGACAATTTGACGTTGCATTTTATTCTCACAGACCATATAGGTACTTCGGTATTACCTTTATAATGCAATGCCAACAAAAACAAACGCAAGCACATTTCTCAGAACAGGTAATAGTCTATCAGGCTAGCGATGTTACATACATAGTCGTGTATTGCAGTCGAGAAAAGCAATTCCAGGAAACTATAATGGGCCGCGGCCGTCTAGATACATTACTGCGATAACGGTCAATGTTTCCAAAGAAGAGTAGCAAAACATAATCTATTATTCAGTGCAATAAAATATCTTTCAAATAAATGGATGAGATGTTAACCCTACAGAATGAGCTCTTGTGAGGTTGGGTTTTATAAGAAATGAATGAACTTAGGCAGCTTCGGAGGGTAAATGGATAGGGTAAGTTTGTCAGTATTATCAGTGTGGGTAAAACTTTTCTGCTGATATTATTACACACGCGCTTGTATATCTTTGAAGGCGTAATTAGAGTATTGCTTAGTTCATTATTTTGTTATTTTTTTAAACTAGCACTAAGTATTAACGTAGATTCTTGTTCATTAGTGTAATTTTGCTACCTAGAGGAATTCAATATTTGAGTTCGAATGACAATCTCAATAGATTATCAACCGAACTCAAATATCCAGTGACGCTGAGCTTCAAGTCAAACTTTACCGCTTCTATTACATATAGTACCCGTAATTGTCAATATTACTTTCACACATTCCAAAATACAGATCACCTTAGCTCTAAAATAAAATCGGCCAAGTGCGAGTCGAACTCGCCTACGAAGGGTTCCGTAGCAGCAAGTTAAATTTTTATATTTGAGTTGATTGAATGAAGGGAAAACGCGGTTTACGATTTATAACGTATTAAAAAAAACTACTTACTAGAGCTCGGTCAAACCAATTTCCGGTGGAAGTTTACATGGTAATGTACATCATATATATTTTTTTTAGTTTTATGATTCTCTTATTTTAGAAGTTACAGGGGGGGGGGACACATTTTACCACTTTGGAAGTGTCTCTCGCGCAAAATATTCAGTTTAGAAAAAAATTATATTAGAAACTTCAATATCATTTATATTTAGGACACGTCAATTTGACTTAGCCTCGCCTGATGGTAAGCTGAAGGTAAAATCTAAGGAAAGAGGGTCACCATTACATACACGTACCATGTTAACAATGGTGGCACTCAGCTTGACGGCCTCATCAGAAGTGGATTGTCGTCGCAGCACCGCGTAACACCCACCGGTACCACTAGTGCTGCGGCCACAATCCCCCTGCCCGGCTATGCACTTGCTGACCCCTGAACGCAATCAAAACGAAATTGGATTACTATGGAGGGTTTTTCGCAATCGTGCACGGTGATACCCACCCGGCCGAATTTTGTGACAAATTTGTGTCATCAAATTTCTACCACCAGTAAACCTATCACTACACGTATGGGTTTGATGAAAAAAATATTTTTGTGTTTCAGTATGTATGGGGGAACCCCAAAAATATGTTTTTTTTTTCTATTTTTGTGTGAAAGTCTTAATACGGGTCACAGAATACATCTACTTACCAAGTTTCAACAGCATAGTTTTTTTCATCAAACCCATACGTGTATTTATGGATAGATAGATCCATAAATACACGTATGGGTTTGATGAAAAAAAATTTTTGAGTTTTAGTTCTAAGTATAGGGGGGAAACCCCCAAAATAAATTGTTTTTTTTTTCTATTTTTGTGTGAAAATCTTAATGCGGTTCACAGAATACATCTACTTACCAAGTTTCAACAGCATAGTTCTTATAGTTTCGGAAAAAGTGGCTGTGACATACGGACGGGCAAACAGACAGACATGACGAATCTATAAGGGTTCCGTTTTTGCCATTTGGCAACGGAACCCTAAAAATTATGAAAGTAAAACCTAACAAAAAATATTAACCTTGGCTCTGAGGAAGATTAATAAATTTATTTATAGTCTCTCTATACTATTATGAAATTGTAAATTAGTTGTGTCTCTACATAAAAAAAATGCTTGGCTTATGTTAAATGAACGATTCTAAACACCTTTTTTTTTAATTCTTGCCTATGTTAAATGAAAGATTCTATACACCATTTTTTTGTTTTTTTGAATTCTTGTTTGTTTGTTCGTGATGGACGCAAAAATTATTGAACAAATTTTGATGCGGTTTTTTCTATTAGAAAGGTCTTGGTCAGATTTAAAATAAATCTGCTGTATGTTTGATTGCAACTGGTTAAGTAGAACCGGAGATATGATCTAAAAAAAACCAATAACCGAGCTCCGCGCGGGCGGAGCCGTGGGCATCAGCAAAAATTATTTTTATAAATTTGATAATTTTCAGCATCTTTTATCGCTGGCTGCGCTTGAGTAACATAAACGTTACGAAAAATAAACCACACTCAAAAGGCCGTGATGTACAATTTATTGGCGTACAGTTGAAAGCCTCGCTCGCTTCCTTTTGTTAGTAACGGCAATCGGTAACCGCCGCGTGAAGGTTTCCGAATTGTTAACTGTGATCCTTGAATTATTGCTAAACAAAAAGTATTGTGAGAACTGAAAGTCAGTACTTAATCATGTGGCCCACAATGAGACACCTATGCTGCCGTCCTCAAACTAAAAGGCGATTAGGTGATACTGGTAACTTTTTACATTTTAATTTTAAACAAATAACATAATATAACTTCACGCCTGTATCCCCGAAGGGGTAGGCAGAGGTATCTTAAACACCCACGATTCGCCAGTTATCTTAAGGTCCCAATGTAATAGGGGGCGAACCTCACGAGAACTCGCGAACCAAAAAGTCAGAGGTGTGTGCTCGGGGCGATTGGGGATCGAACTCGAGAACTCGTCTCAGCCGTCCCTTACGTACGCCACAAATAGGTAGTCATATTAATCAATAGCAACTTTATTCGCGTAAAAACTAAAAAAAACAGTCTTTTGTTATATGCATTGTTATAATGGTCACGTCAATATGTCTTAACGATGTCGCCGTCGCCTGATGGTAAAGTCTCAGGTATGGGGGTTACCATCACAGCCACCGAAACCGCTACAATGATAGCCCTCAGCTTGACGGCCTTATCATTTCATCATCATAATCATGAGATTCATAAAATGACTAGCATCGGTTTAACAATATTCACTCGTTTATAGCTCTAACTCAACAATTGCTTTAGTCACTCAGCCGCTTATTAGCGTACACTACGATGGTCGAGAGTTTACATTACCTAGTTCGTGATGCAGTAAGCAGCAATTAGAAACCATGTTAAATTTTTTATAGATATATTTTAGGAAAGAAATAGAAAGTACCTTTTTTTTTTGCGGAAATCCCTTCGGATACCCCCCCGCCGGCCAGCGGGGGCGGTTATGTCGGGCTTGCACCGACTAAAACCGCACGCCGTCTCGGGTCTTCAGACGCCGGGGTGTAAGGTTACCCATAGAGCATATCCCTCGCACCCCGACTAACCCTGGGCCATCTCACCACTAACAGCATCGATCATCCTGTCTCCTCTGAAAGCAGAGGAGTACGGAGAGCGATGTGTTCCCGCCACGTTGGGTATTGGCCGACGATCAATGCCAACCCTATGAAGGGGAAGCCATTGACCGCCGCCCAGGGTGTACCGGCCGCTCCGATTCCGTTCCCCCGGACTGCAGCGGGATCGGAATCGGAGCGACACTCGAGGAGGTTACCCAACACACACCCCAATAGAAAGTACCTTTTTTTTTTTTTTTTTCGTGCGGAAATCCCTTCGGATACCGCCCCCGCTGGAGAGCGGGGTGTCTCCAGCGGGGGCGGTTATGTCGGGCATGAACCGACTAAAACCGCACGCCGTCTCGGGTCTTAAGACGCCGGGGTGTAAGGTTACCCATAGAGCATATCCCTCGCACCCCGACTGACCCTGGGCCATCTCCGGTTTCGAGATGGCCCCCTTACTTGCTCTCCACTGTGCCATCTGCTAATCAGAAGGACACGTGTAAAAGCTTCCGAACAGCCCTCAACAGGGCCGTCCTCGCCTCGGTCGGAGTTGGCCGTAGGCGGCAGCGTCTCTACCGCCCTAGGAGAGAGGCGCTGCCGCCTCCGTTGCCCAGGGTGCACCGCGTGGAGGTCCCCAACCAAGCTCCCCCCCAATAGAAAGTACCTATTCAACTTTATACATCCTTTAGCTCGTAACAGACAACATCTTTGAACAAAATGGAAAGTTGACACTTAACCTGAACAAAACATTAGAAAACACAACACCATGTTGGTAATTTTAATATCTTTATGAGTTTATATTAGGTCGTTACATATATAATTGCCGTTTTTCTTGAAGAAATTGGAGGAAAACCAATTTTCAGTATTTTAGATTTTTGCATTTTTGTTAGGAATGACAAATCCAAATTTTATGTTTTTTTTTTTGTTTATGAATGATACAACATTAAGCTAACAAACAGCAACTTTTATTACATTTTTGAAAAGTGACGTAAATTTCGTATTACTTAACAAAGTAATACGAAATTTATCATCAAAATGGATAGCATTTAGGAAGTACTGTTTTTGAAGATCGAATTAATTTATCAAGCGGCCAATAAAAACAAAATTTAATACAGAGTTGTAAAATCTTGAAATCAACTTTCAAACAAAATATAAATAATGGAAATAGCTATTAAATTACAGGAATAACGAACTCATGAATTTGTAAGAAAATTTCGGCAATTTCATAGGTAAAGACCTAGTATTAGTGTTTGTATTTCATGTTAATCTCGTTGGGTATGCTTAGACGGTTCGAATACGTAGAGAAGGACGAAGGAAAATTGAGGAAAGAGATTTATGTAACGAGGGCGAATAGGCAACCCGGTAAGGGTCGACCTAGGCGTACGTATGTCAATAAGATCGAGTACATTTCAAAGAAAGGCAAGGTCCAGAGTTCCCGCAACCGGTGAACCTATATGAAAACAATTACGAAAGTAGAAGAAGCGACAGGTGTATGCCATGACAAGTGGAAACGTGGTCTCTGTCTGCCCCATTGGGAAGAGGTGTATCTGTATGAATGAAGAGAGATCAACAACGCCCGATTACCTTCACTGCTTCTCCGCTCCGGTGCTGCGTGTGTTTATTGGCGTCAGAGGATAACCAGTGATCATCAGGACGTGTTCTTATTTGATGGCTTTAAAGATGAAAAGCGACGTACTCTATTATTTTTTACGGCCAGGTCCCATATTTCGCCGGAAAACACTGAACCGAGAAAACTAGAATCCACGTAGAAAACCATACGTTATGATGAGAGAGTGCGTGTAGATTTAGGAGCTTGGCTCTCCATAAGATCTGATAACGTGTTTACAGGGCAAGCAATACGTACTCGTCTTGGCGTTACTTCGCAAAAAAAAGTGTTTTTGGTGGGATTATTTTGGCTCAATTGGAGGAAACCTATGACCTCATCTTCCCCATCTCATAGAAGCGACTCAATGGTGTCTTACTTTGATGTTATAACTATCTTTAGGTGACCCGACACGGCGTGCGGTTTTAGTCGGTTCAAGCCCGACATTACCGCCCCCGCTGGCCGGCGGGGGGTATCCGAGGGGACTACCGCACGAAAAAAAAGGTACTTGTTAGAACGAAATCTTACGTCGTCACGTCCTCTATAGAAAATCTTAAAATGACGCACAAATTAACCTCAGATTCGTGGTTACACACATCTTGATAGCCATAAATTTTCGTCATTTTAACTGCAGCCGGAGAAGTGTTTCATTAGTGTCTCAATGACAATGTAATTCGAGGTTTTTGTGACCGAAAACCAACCATTACGTTGCGATTGAGAAACCATTCTGAAATTATCCAAATAGTACACTTTAGCTCCTAGATTTACGAGGTAGTTTTTGTAATATTTCGCGTTAGTACCATTACGCGGGTCATGTGGTTAACCCAGTCATACCCGGTACCTGCAAATTAATACCAATACAATACATGCAATTACGCAATATAAAAACAAGAGGACATGCTTCGCAGCTGTAGGGACACATCATGGAAAACCATCCATGTATTAGTTGTGTGCCACAATGCTGTTTAGATGTTTAACATACATGATTCGCGACGCGATTAGCTACAAACTGATATGACAAACGGACATTTAGACTTGGTAAGAAATATATAACCAATCATGTCACTCTTATAACATAACTTCACGCCTGTATCCCCGAAGGGGTAGGCAGAGGTGTATTACACACCCACTAATGTAATAGGGGGCGAGCCTATTAACATATGTTATGTCACTGTTATATGTGACATGATTTGTCGATAGTCTGGCGACACTAGTTTCCATACTACCGAGGTTAAGGGCACTTACCTCTTGTTTTTATAATCCGTGCTTGCATCATTGGAAACGTCATTTGCGTTTCAATGACCGCTTATCCTTTACTCATCCTGCTGACACTGCTGAATTGGTCAGCAGTGTCAGGTATCAGCAGGATCGACAAAGCAGAGGAACACAACTATGCAAATGGAGTATACAAACCCAGCAACAAGTTGCGGTTATCTATAGGGTGGAGATACATACACAGAGTCTGACAGTTCTAAAATGGTTATAACGTAATGTTGAGAGCCATTGAATCCGATAAGGTCTATAATAGCTTCAAATAAACGACTTCTTACAAATTTGAACTCTTAATTCCCTTTGGTTCTACTAATTATGCAATAATCCTTGACAGCCTGTCTTTCGGGTACACATAGCATTAGTGAAATTGTGGGAGCTTTTCCACAAAAGCCAGTTGTGGGTCAATGATATATTAACGTTATTGCGTTCACAATCTTTAGGTGAAGATCTGGAGATATTGCAGAGCGTGACAATGTTGAAATGTAAATTTACAATTACAACATATACAATATACTTAGAATCGCAATTGGTAACGTTGAATTTGTTATAGCGATTGCTGGACTAGATTGATTGGACACAACATGACATGGTTGTATATAGTATGGGGAGATGATGCGATATTTTGCTCGATGTATTAAATAAATTGTCCCTAAAAAGAAGATAATAAAGAACGTATTCATAAGGTAGGTACCTTATACCCGGTTCAAGACCGACATAACCGCCCACGCTGGCCGGCGGGGGGGTTTCCGAAGGGATTTCCGCACAAAAAGAAAAAAGGTACCTTATACACGGGGTGCTTGGTTGGGGACCTCCACGCGGTGCACCCTGGGCAACGGAGACAGCAGCGCCTCTCTCCTAGGGCGGGAGAGACGCTGCCGCCTACGGCCAACTCCGACCGAGGCGAGGACGGCCCTGTTGAGGGCTGTTCTGAAGCTTTCCACGTGTCCCTCTGATTAGCAGATGGCACAGTGGAGAGCAAGTAAGGGGGCCATCTCAAAACCGGAGATGGCCCGGGGTTAGTCGGGGTGCGAGGGATATGCTCTATGGGTAACCTTACACCCCGGCGTCTTAAGACCCGAGACGGCGTGCGGTTTTAGTCGGTTCTAGCCCGACATAACCGCCCCCGCTGGCCGGCGGGGGGGTATCCGAAGGGATTTCCGCACAAAAAAAAAAAAAAAGGTACCTTATACCCATTAACATCAGTAACGCCATATCTATATTAAATATGCACAATGATAATTATAGGAACCTTTTTACAAGCTTTTATTTAACTTGCTCTATAGTTTGATACTTTGTAAGTATAGGTTAAATCTTAAAACCACTTCCTGACGTAAATTGCAGTCAAATTTGGTATACTTCCGTAATTCTTGGGACAATGCGATAATATGCTACTAGCTGGTCTGATGATGAAGTCGGCAGGTGTCCATAGGAACTCCTGAACTAAACAAGATAAACCAATCGAGTGTGGGCTCATTTGTTTTGTCTTGGCAAATACTCTGAGGCTACATGATATCCCGGGTGTTAAGATAGAGACGCTAGCTGGTCATAGGAACTTCTGAATTAAACAAGTTAAACCCATCCTGTTTGGGCTCATTTGTTTTGTCTTGGCAAATACTCTGATGCTACATGATATCCAGGGTGGTAAGATAGAGACGCTAACTGGTCATAGGAACTTCTGAATTAAACAAGTTAAACCCATCCTGTTTGGGCTCATTTGTTTTGTCTTGGCAAATACTCTGATGCTACATGATATCCAGGGTGTTAAGATAGAGACGCTAGCTGGTCATAGGAACTTCTGAATTAAACAAGTTAAACCCATCCTGTTTGGGCTCATTTGTTTTGTCTTGGCAAATACTCTGATGCTACATGATATCCAGGGTGTTAAGATAGAGACGCTAGCTGGTCATAGGAACTTCTGAATTAAACAAGTTAAACCCATCCTGTTTGGGCTCATTTGTTTTGTCTTGGCAAATACTCTGATGCTACATGATATCCAGGGTGTTAAGATAGAGACGCTAGCTGGTCATAGGAACTTCTGAATTAAACAAGTTAAACCCATCCTGTTTGGGCTCATTTGTTTTGTCTTGGCAAATACTCTGATGCTACATGATATCCAGGGTGTTAAGATAGAGACGCTAGCTGGTCATAGGAACTTCTGAATTAAACAAGTTAAACCCATCCTGTTTGGGCTCATTTGTTTTGTCTTGGCAAATACTCTGATGCTACATGATATCCAGGGTGTTAAGATAGAGACGCTAGCTGGTCATAGGAACTTCTGAATTAAACAAGTTAAACCCATCCTGTTTGGGCTCATTTGTTTTGTCTTGGCAAATACTCTGATGCTACATGATATCCAGGGTGTTAAGATAGAGACGCTAGCTGGTCATAGGAACTTCTGAATTAAACAAGTTAAACCCATCCTGTTTGGGCTCATTTGTTTTGTCTTGGCAAATACTCTGATGCTACATGATATCCAGGGTGTTAAGATAGAGACGCTAGCTGGTCATAGGAACTTCTGAATTAAACAAGATAAACCCATCCTGTTTGGGCTCATTTGTTTTGTCCTGGCAAATACTCTGATGCTACATGATATCCAGGGTGTTAAGATAGAGACGCTAGCTGGTCATAGGAACTTCTGAATTAAACAAGTTAAACCCATCCTGTTTGGGCTCATTTGTTTTGTCTTGGCAAATACTCTGATGCTACATGATATCCAGGGTGTTAAGATAGAGACGCTAGCTGGTCATAGGAACTTCTGAATTAAACAAGTTAAACCCATCCTGTTTGGGCTCATTTGTTTTGTCTTGGCAAATACTCTGATGCTACATGATACCCAGGGTGTTAAGATAGAGACGCTAGCTGGTCATAGGAACTTCTGAATTAAACAAGTTAAACCCATCCTGTTTGGGCTCATTTGTTTTGTCTTGGCAAATACTCTGATGCTACATGATATCCAGGGTGTTAAGATAGAGACGCTAGCTGGTCATAGGAACTTCTGAATTAAACAAGTTAAACCCATCCTGTTTGGGCTCATTTGTTTTGTCTTGGCAAATACTCTGATGCTACATGATATCCAGGGTGTTAAGATAGAGACGCTAGCTGGTCATAGGAAACTTCTGAATTAAACAAGTTAAACCCATCCTGTTTGGGCTCATTTGTTTTGTCTTGGCAAATACTCTGATGCTACATGATATCCAGGGTGTTAAGATAGAGACGCTAGCTGGTCATAGGAACTTCTGAATTAAACAAGTTAAACCCATCCTGTTTGGGCTCATTTGTTTTGTATTGGCAAATACTCTGATGCTACATGATATCCAGGGTGTTAAGATAGAGACGCTAGCTGGTCATAGGAACTTCTGAATTAAACAAGTTAAACCCATCCTGTTTGGGCTTATTTGTTTTGTCTTGTTATGCACTTACTAGAAAGCTTGTTTTAAAAAGAGTGTTATGATTAAATTCAGAACTATTCTATTTTTCACAGACTTTTTTATTTGGCAGCTTTTGAGTTAATCTTATTAAAATTGGTAATTGTTCTTTTACACCCACCTGTGATCATGTCTTCCTCAAAATTTCAACAGCGATCTAGTTACGATTAATGGGCCAACATACTTATTTAATACCTTTAAACGAGCATTCTTGTATATATGTATGTATATACAGGGCGTCCCACGGCAATGCCACATGGAGAGAAAGTACCTTAATTATTGAAGATTCCCATCTTTCCCATTTTACTGAAAGAAGACTTTATTTTAATTTTAAAAACTATTTGAACTGCATTCATACATTTTTAATAATTGCCTCGTTGAACCGGGAGTCGAACCCGGTTCACGAGAAAATAAAATCGGTCTGTAGTTTTATGATACCGATCGGAAGGCATCATCGTAAGGGTTATTTTTTGCTAGATAAATTAGTATCAGAAATAAAGGGAAGACCATGAATTTTAACATTTGATGTGAAATTTTGTTCAGAAAAATGAAAAGCTGACATTGCCGTAAGGACATACAACTGACATTATCATAAGTACCTATTACTAATAAATTGATTTGATCCAGGACCGGTCGACCTTCTTGAAATTGTTTCTGAGTACACTTACCTCAGGCAGATTGTGCAGTTGCAGATTGTGATGCATCTATATATAGTTCTTATATATGGGTATGGGGCCCACCAAGACCTTTGGGTTCGGGATCAAGCCTACCTCACATGCAAGCCGGCACACGCGCTGATTGGCGGCTGAGGCTCTCAAAGTCAAAGTCAAAAACCATTTATTCTGCATAGACCATTAATACGGCACTTACAAAACGTCATAAAAAAATAAATAATCTAATGTTTGGCAAATGGACCACCGGTTCGAAACGCGGCCCTGTCCTGAGAAGACTCCGGCAAGAAACTCAGCGGGCTGTTTTTTTTTTGGTCTATTTACAAACATATTTACTTAACCTAAGTACAATATTCCATTTGAGTAGCATAGAGAGAGAGCAAACAGTTCATATCCAAGCTTGTTTATCGTCTAAATAGTCTTGAATTTTATAGTAGCCTTTTTGGCAGAGTTTACTTTTAATTTGGCTTTTAAATTTATGAAGAGGTAGATTCTTCATTTCACTAGGAAGCTTGTTGTAGAAGCGTATACAGTTACCCTGAAAGGAATTACTAATCTTGTGGAGTCGACTATTACAAACCACAAGATTGTTTTTATGTCTAGTATTTACGTTATGTATATCACAAAGCCTTAAAAAATTGGAAATGTTTCTTCTAACATACAAAAGATTTTCAAAAATATATTGGGAAACTACAGTTAGAATGTTTATTTCTTTGAACTTTTCTCGGAGGGAGACTCTTGGGCCCAACTTATAAATTGCCCGCACCGCCCGCTTTTGCAGTACAAAGATTGTATTTAAATCTGCGGCATTACCCCAAAGGAGAATGCCATAGCTCATAATACTATGGAAATAACTGAAATAAACTATTCTAGCGGTATCTATGTCTGTAAAAGTCCTAATCTTTTTCACAGCGTAGGTAGCAGAACTTAACCTACTAGCTATTTTTTCGATATGTGATCCCCACTGTAATTTAGCATCGATACTTAAACCTAAGAACACGGTTGATTCCACAAGGCTCAACAACTGTCCATTAAGTTGTACATTGGTTTCCACCTGTGTAACATTAGGTAAGGTGAATTTAATACATTTGGTTTTTTTTTTCATTAAGGCAAAGATTATTTATATTAAACCAATGAACCACTCGTGAGATTGCGTTGTTCACTTCGTCGTAATTATCTAATTGTCTTTTAATTTTAAATATCAAGGAAGTATCATCAGCAAACAAAACAATACTATTTTTATCCCTTACGTAGTAAGGGAGGTCATTTATATAAATTAAAAATAAAAATGGTCCAAGTATCGAACCCTGTGGAACGCCCATCGAAACCAAAGATCCTACCGAACGTGTACCGTTCACATCGACCTTCTGAATTCTATTGTTTAAATAAGAAGTCAAAAGGTCGAGAGCCTTGTTCCTTATTCCGTAATAATCTAATTTCCTGACCAATGTATCATGGTGGACGCAATCGAAGGCTCTGGATAGATCGCAGAAAACACCTAATGCATCCTGCTTATCCTCCCAGGCCTCGTAAATACATTTCAATAACTCTATACCAGCATCCGTCGTTGATCGTCCTTTAGTAAACCCAAACTGTTTATCATGAAATAATTTATATTTATTAAAATGGGTTAGCATTTGGTCTAGAATTAATTTCTCAAATACTTTACTCAAGGTTGGCAACACAGAGATGGGTCTGAAATTCGAGGGATCTGAGGCGCTGCCTGCCTTGAACAGAATCTCTTCATCAGAATCAGCTCTTGCGCAGGATTTCCTCTCGGGGTCGGGCGTCAGACGGCAGTCGCGCCCAAAAAGTCGTATAAGGGACTACTCACACTTATTCAGCTCTATTCAGCTTTTGTCCATAGAAAACAACGGTTTTGTATAGAGACGTGTTCGCATCCATTCAGCTTTCCGCGTCTATTCTGCTTTCGCGGCACATCAGTATAAAATGAGGATAAATGTGTTTTTTATCATGCGAATGCTATAGAGAGCGTTCAGCGCTGTTCTGCCGCGTTCAGCGCTGTTCCGCCGCATTCACCGTCGAAAGCGGCGGAACAGCTCTTTACAGGGATGTTTCGCGACTCCTTGTCGACAAGTTGCGACCTGTATGGTTCCTGCATTGATTTGATTTATTATTGCGTAATTATTATGCACGCAAGGATTAAAGAGTGCAAACGTGTTTTAAAGTAATTATAATTTTATTTATTTTTACGAAAAATGATGGACGAAGAGAAACTTATATTGTTCGTGCAAAAATATTCTTGCTTGTATGATATTATTAGTTCATCACATTATAGCGATCAACAGAGAAAAAATGATGCTTATTTTGTATTTTGCTTTTGTAATACGCATCGCAATAAGTACGCAATTTTGTAAGATTTTACAATATCCATCCTAAAATGCTCTTTGAATTTAATATTATCTTCTTTTAATTGTGGTACCACTAAAAATTCAATTGGCTTTATGTTTGATTGCCATTGTGCTTCTGTATTCCGCACATAGATTCTCAGAAACAATATATTGACTCCAAAACTCCCCAATACAACACAGTTTTGTTAATAAGGACAAAGGTCAAAGGATTTATGAGACAACAACTGGAAGCTCCTGAAATTGATGTTTTAATATTTATAAAGGTAAAATACTACCTACGCTTATAATTAGAAACTGAAACTGACAAAATGGAGTAAGGTCAATTTAGTTAACATTGTGTATTAATTAGACGCTTTCGGCGTTCCATGACCAAATATTTGTAACTGTCTTTATACCCTTAATAAATGATAGGAATTATGCCCAACAGCCACGGTTGGGCATCATATTTATAACTTTGCGAACGAAACGGTTTAAGAGGAATTTCGTCGTATTTAGTTCATACATATTACGACATTTATGACATACGTTATCTCCCTAGTATCCCGGTTACATCCCAAGCTTACGCCTCGGGAGTCGGGAGTATAGAGTCCCCTTTTCTTTCTCCAATTTGCACGGTCATCAGCATCACACATCTCAACTCTCTCTCATCACACATATCAACACGCTTGTCATCTATTAGAACAAGCCCGCATATTATTGCTCGACAACTTCTGATTCTTTAATTTCCTTTTAACTTACCATCTTCAGCTAATAACAAGCGAATGATGTCTATTATTGTATTGCAAGCTTTCATAGGCCACGGTTACCACTTACCATGAGCTAAGCTGTGTGTAGGTTGTTGTTGTTGGGATGATTCTATCGAGGTCTGCGTAGTTAAATGTTTATGTACACAGGGTCAAGGGGATAAGTATAACCTTTACATTTCGTGAACGGCGATAGCCCAGTTGCGTACGTAACGGATTGCCGAGATGAGGTTTCGAGTTCGATCCCCAGTCGCCCCGGGGACACACCTCTGACTTTCATACTTATGTGTATATTTAAAATGTTAGTTATTGATCGCTTAGTAATGTGCCCAGTAGATGGCAATAGGCTCGCCCCCTATTACATAACTGGCGAATCGTGGGTTTCACCATTGCCTAAGTGTATATTTAAAGGTGTATGTTTATTTCGATGGTTGTGTGTACAAAAATATTATTTATCTAGCAATCACAATAAAAGATGGCATGAGGAAGAGCCGAGATCGAGTATTGTCACGCGCGAAGGTTAATCCTAATAAAGAAGACACCTCCATTATAGCCATTATTACTTCCGCAAAAAAACGGTTTCTAATTCTGAATTGCACAAACAAACAAACAAAGCGTCTGTTTGTTTGTGTTGGCGTTGAACATTTGGAATTATTATATAATTCATCATTTATCATTGACCGCATTGATGCTATATTATATTCAAAAACGAAGTAAGGAGCCGCGCGCAACAGCAAGTAACTATTATAAAACAAGCAATATCATAACAGTCATTTTTCTTTTTTTTAACAACATAAAAAATATAGGACCAGTTTTGTTTCAGTTCTTTGGTTCAAAGGCTTTCAACGACTTATAATTAGGTAGTTAGTCGGTGCAAGCCCGACATAACCGCTGGCCGCCGGGCAGGGGTGTATCCGAAGGAATTTCCGCAAGAAAAAAAAAGGTAGTAAATAGTAGTAGTAGTAAAATATACTCAAAACTGTCATACATCATATTCAATCTCGATATAACAACGGAAGTCGGAAATAAAATCATATAACCAATTTACATGTCATAAATAACAAAATTACATATTTTGTTTAAGTCCGTGACGATTACAACACGTTTGCGTTTATCCACACCGCATTTACCGGTTTATTACGAAAATCGAATTATATCACCTCAAGGCAATGAATACGATAGTCATTTTTGGGTTGCAACTCAAAGTAACTCTCTGCGACTGTCTTCCCACTAGGCTCAATTATATACTTATTTATTTCGGTATTAAATTAATAAGAGCCAAGAAAAGGTAGAACGATTAAAAAACGCTCGTGCTTCGGGAGATCTCTCAAAGGTTAAAGAAGGGAGACGGGAGACAGAGCTTTGGAAGGAAACGGAGGTCTAAGTCAAGAGACAGCTTAGAGCCTGAAGCTAATAGATAAATTGAATGTATAAAATACTTTATTAGAACGCTAGCTTACATTTTTTTAGGGTTAGGGAAAGTCTACCCTTGACCATGGCTGCTGAAAAGCAACCGAAACTTCGAAATCAGTGTAAATAATAAGAAAATACCAAAAAATCGCGATAGAATCCGTTAAAAATAATATTTTACTTCACAGTCGCGTAAACTTCCGACATTACCAAGTAATGTTTCGTTTTTGATCCACCGCTCGCGAGAGCTCAATATTTTTATTACTCCACATACTACTAATACCCTACTAATCCTACTAATACCCTACTAATCCTACTAATATCCTACTAATCCTACTAATACCCTACTAATCCTACTAATACCCTACTAATTCTACTAATATTATAAATGTGAAAGTTTGTGAATATGTTTGAATGTTTGTTACTCAATCACGCTCTAACGACTGAAAGGATCTGGCTGAAATTTGGTACAGGAAGAGAGTTTAGTCTTGAAAAACACATAGGCTACTTTTATCCCTGGAATAGGTTCTCATAAGTAGCGAGAACAGGATCAGAATTGAACGTAGGCGAAGCCGCGGGCTACAGCTAGTACGAAATAATAAAGCTACAGATTTTGTATGCCCTCGATCTCAACCAAGACGGAGCTCCATATCACTGCTCCATGACTCGCTACCATGAAAGGCAAACGTACATCTTATAAGGCTCGAGCTCGTCACATCTCCTTTTACCGCCAATCCAATGAGATAAGGACGCTATCGCAACAAGATTCCCATTCATGGTAAACACTGGCTTTCATTGATCAGATTTCACCGATTCTGTTATTTTGTAAAGTACAGTTAGCAAGAATGGCACTAAATTTTTTTTATGTAAAGTTGGTACTTTGACTCACAAATCATATAATAACGCTTTCATTTAACAAAAAAATAGATATAAAAATAATAGGTACAATAATTCGCGATAGAATCCGTTAAAGTTTGTTTTATTTCAATGTTAAAAAAGGAGACGGATCTCATGTAGAGTTGAACTCTAAAAGCCCTAACTCTTACAAACACTGTACCTTATTTAGAGATCAGTTTAGCTGTTTAGCAGTTTAGCTAAAATCTCAAATATACTAACTCCCTTGTGCTGTTAGAAATACAAAAAACCTAGTGGGAATATCATAAATGTGAAAGTTTGATTGAACGATGAATGGATGATGGAATTATGGAAGGATGTTTGTTACTCAATCACGCCAGAAGGTCTGAACGGATCTGGTTAAAATTTGGTACAGAGATAGATTATAGTCTGGAATAGGATGTAGGCTTTTTATCCCTGAAATAGGATCCCATAGGAAGCGGGAACGGGATCGAAATTCCACGCGGGCGGAGCCGCGGACAACATCTAAAGAATATATAATCATAAAATTGTAAATTAGTAAAAAAAAAAATTAACGATTCTGAACACAAAAATATATTTTTTGGAATTAATTCTTGTCTTGAACAGATGAACATCTGTTTGTCAGTTTGTTAACGATGAACGCAAAACTACTGAATTGATTTTAATGCGGTTTTTTCTGTTAGAAAGTTCTTGGTCAGACTTAAAATAACAATTGGTTAAGTAGAACCAGACATATGAACAAAAAACGATAACCAACCACCGCGCGGGTGGAGCCGCGGGCATCAGCTAGTTAATTATATTATTGATATTTTTAGGTACATAATTTCATTATAAAGATCGGTTAAAAAATTGTTAGTGTTCATCAATTTTTTTCTGCTGACTATACCTTCCGTTCGTTCGGACGAATATGTGAAACAACACGTTTGTTTACAATCTCCACGATATCTGCGTGCCACTCAGCAAGTGTAACAACAGTTACAAGAAGCGCTGTATTATACCTTATTTATATTTTATATAGATATAAAGTATTGAGTAGTTTTAACGCTACCTGTGCCAGAGACTTCGTCCGTGTGGATTTAGATTTTTTTTAAGTTTTTCATTTTTTGCGCGATTCCTTTTTCATTTTCTAAAATAAAAGTAGCCTATGTTACACCTCTAAATATTAACTATCTGCCATTGAAAGTCCCGCCAAAATTAGCCCAGCCGTTCCAGGGATTACCTAATTCAAACTGAACTAAGGAAAGAGAGAGAATAAAGATTTTGAAAATGCTTTTGTTTTATGTACGTATATACATACATAATATGCATTTTATTAAAACCTGTTATTTTAATATTTCAAAAAAGATACTCAAGTGAAACAGACTTAAATTTTATTCATTTGTATAGATTTCATAATCGCATATGAATGCATTTCAAGTACTTGCCGAAACGTATTAAGACGCTTCCCCGACCAAATGTTCTTGAGCACACATTTCCGCTTTGCGCAAGACCAGTAAATAAAGATTTATGAATAACTTAAATTCAAAAACCATATTAGAAAAATTTCACGAACGCAGTGTTTTACTAAAGGTATTCCGAGCACGACCGCAGACTGCAAAAGCAGAAGTAATTGCCATCGACCCCTGCAGCAGTTGACCGCAATTAATGTGGGCGCGGGGCGGCTGCATTCTGCGCGAACGTTTCACCCCCTCTTCCCCCCAGGGCTTACGCCCGAGATCGCGCGCGAACCATGGGGGTGTCACGCATAAATTTGCCAAGCTATACACGTTTACATGTATTTCCACTGAACCTATTCCAAGAGCGGCGACACTGCCGCTTGCAGTCGCAACCGCAGACCGCAGCACCAGTAGAGTCGCTGACGCTATCAGCAAAGCATCAACACGTCACATCACGTTCCTATGACTAGATCAAAAGTTATCGTGGTATATGATGACGTGTGAAATATAAAAATTTACTTCAAAAAATATATCTTTAACTAGGTTATTCCGATAGCGGAAATGGAATATGTCGTAAATTACTCGATATCCAGCAAAAATGATAGTTAACTTTTCTTTATCTTCTTTCGAAAAGCTCATTTTTGATCTCGTCAACGTGCTGATGCTATGCGGTCAGCGTCAGCGACACTACTGGTGCTGCGGTCGACCACAGTGTCCGACGTCAGTGACGTCTGTAGTTGCGGTCTGCGGTCGGTCACGGAATGGCACCTTCAGGGACTTTATTTTCTATACTTACTACTTAGATGGTTTATTTAAATATTACCGATAATAATGAGGGGTATTCTCGTTAAGTGTTATCTGGTATATAAAGCGTACCTTTAACACGTTACCATACCATGCTACCATACCTGATGACACTTTACCGGAAATACCTTATAAAGATAACACGCCATTGTTTTGGGTTTTACGAAATATTACTGTATCGATAATTGTTATCTTACTTTAGGGCTCAAAGGGGTAATTAGAGGGGGAATTAACATCCATCTTTTGACTAGTATGATTTTCGTTCAAAGTAATAAGATCCTATAACGTAACCACCATAACCGTCAAACGGGTACTATTTCCTGATTACGCGTTGCTACTAAGAATAATTAATAATACTGCTCAACCCGCGAATCGAATCCGAGATCTCATATACAGCAGTCACACTCGCCACTGTTGCATCACCGCATTGTACCGCATATTGTTGTTAAAAGTTTCATAATTAATAGTTTTATCATACCTTCTCCTATTGAAACAATGACTAATTGTTATTATTAAAAGCTATCATTACCTATAACATTTATAACAATGCACCAGATGACAAACCTACTGTTAGTGTAGTCTAGATTTCTAGATATTCTATTATATTAGCATCGTGATTATGCTAAGAGAGGAGAACTTAGTATAGGTCGACCATAACAATTATTACGTAACTATACGAGTATTCGGTACCCAGTATGAGTAAGGCGATGGGCGTGACGGAATTTCCCGTCCGTGTTTGTAACCGCCCGTCATAAAACTCAACTTAAGACCCGATTCTAGTAAGGATGTTCTAAAGTTCCGGGTGCAAAGAAACAACGGAACGCGAGAGAAGCGGAAGAGAGCCTTGGCTCCGATTGTACAAGTTTCGATTCACAGTATAAGAGTAATGGCTTCTTTACACGGGTGACTAACAGGTCGATTTTCGCCGTGCGGCTAGTTGCTTCGAGTTACGGACTGAATTTAGACAGTACAATATTTCGACATGTAGCGAACTTCGAAAACACATATATCGACAAGTCATTGCTTTGAATTACCACTACTTCGACAGACGATTATTCAACAGACAATACTTACACAAGACACATCTTCGAATGACCACTAGTTTGACAGTTTTTTTTTAACATTCTCCCAAAATAATAATGCTCTGAAATGTATTAAAAAATGTGCCCTACCTAATTAAATATGTACCCAATCAATTGAAACATCAATTCCGGCTCGGCGCGCGCTCTGTTGGGGTCACAGTTCTAACCTAACCTAACACACTTTACTTATTTTTGGAATATAATTTTTAAAATCTGTCGAAGTAGTGGTCATTCGAAGATGTATCTTGTCTAAGTATTATCTGTCGATTAATCGTCGGTCGAAGTAGTGGTAATTCAAAGGTGTGTGTTGTCTAATAATTGTCTGTCGAAGCAATGACTTGTCGATCTATGTGTTTTCGAAGTTCGCTACATGTCGAAGTATTGTACTGTCTAAATTCAGTCTGTAAATGAGTTGCTTCACAAATCGCCTTTCAAGCCGCATCGTTAGCCCATTTACACAGGTGGCTAAAATCGCATGCGCCTCGGTCATTTCCCGAGCTCATTTTATGAGCAGCATTCGCAGCATTCGGCTGCAACTGATCGTTTTCACGGTCGATTTTAGTCACCACATGCGGCTGGTCGCAGCGCGGTCAAAGTCGCATGCTACCCAACTTTGGGGCTTGCGCCTTTGGTCACTTGCGGCCTAGACGAAATGCCATTTACATGGTCGATTTTCGCCGTGCGGCTCTAGTCATCCGTGTAAAGAAGGCCTAAGCTGCATATCAGTTTACATTTTAGTAAGACTGCTACGACCACCTACTTACAATTATTGATGACATTTTAACTAATCTTGGGGTGTACAGGGCCCTACCTACATCCTTGGGGCCCAAGACAACCTCACCAGCAAGTCGGTGCCCCTGCTAAACAACGGACGAGGCTCTGGCGCAGGTTTTCCTCTAAGGGCGGGGAGCTTAGACGGTTAGACGGTAGTCGCTTCCAGAAAAGCCGACATACCAATCAAAAACAATAAGCGAAACTCGGGCTCTAAATTAAGGATGCTGATGATTTTAACTTAATTAATCTTATTAAGCTAAGTATCTGCTTAGTGGTAACTTAATATTCCTCTATTGCCACTGGACACTAAAGCCTTGAAAAACAATTTAAGCAAAAAAAAAAAAAGTTTTGTCGTCTGAGTACATGAGTACATGTGACTACGTGTGTTGTATGCTAATTAGAATCTCCAAAGCTCCTTAGGTGCTGCGCAGACGAAAGGCTATTGTCCGCGAAGGACAAAAGTCTGTGAACCTTAGACAAAACGTCTGCCTGAAATTGATCTTTTGTTCGTCGGCAGTTCAATGAAAGCTATGCTATGGCTCGTGCTAAGATTGTGTACTTCAGTTTAAGTTGCCATAGAAAATGCTTGGTCCTGGTTCGGAGATGCCCGCATACTTTTGCGGAACGGTCTGTCAATATCTAAACGCAATTATTTGGGAGGACTTTTGTACACGTTGTAATTTATAAGGTTGGCTAAACGACCGTTTGGTATCAGAATATAAATGAAAAACATGATGATTTTAAATTTTTGCCATCTTCGAGTAATTTTAGAATTCGCCTTTCATAAAATCATCCTGTCTTTACTTACAGGTTGTAAGGCAACTTCATTGTAAAAGTCATATCCATTCAAAGAAAACGATGGAATAAGATCCCAACTTAACTGCTTCATACTTATTCATACTTGCTCTCCACTGTGCCATCTGCTAATCAGAGGGACACGTGGAAAGCTTCCGAACAGCCCTCAACAGAGCCGTCCTTTGGAGTTGGCCGTAGGCGGCAGCGTCTCTCCCACCCTAGGAGAGAGGCGCTGCTGTCTCTGTTGCCCAGGGTGCACCACGTGGAGGTCCCCAACCAAGCAGAGGTCCCTCTTCCTAACCTGACCCGGGAATAGTTCGGAACAAATATTACATTTTTTTATCAAGTTTCTAACCTAACCCGCGACCGGGACAGGTTTTCGAGTCAGGTTCGGAATAATCAGTTAAATTCAGTTGGAACTGTAGGCCTGCTATGAAACGTACATGCGAAATTACCGGGTGCTTACATGAAAAGACATGTATTAAGAATTTATTGAGTTGTTTACTAACAATACCATTATCGTAATAGGGCTTTCACCATAACACAATAAACATACAACCTATGAAAAATTGCTCGATTGATAAGAATACATACTCACCACCGTATTTATGGCATCCAAAAACATAGCGAAATTCCTTCCTTCAGGCTTAAGTATATGGATGTATGTAGACTTTATTGAAATTAAACGTTCCAGGAAAAACTATAGCTAATATAATAGTAAACATCACCAAATCGTCTTGTTTAATGTACATCCAATCATTTATACATAATTATACCGTTCATTAGATGATGTAATAGATCAAGTTAGGTGACAACTAACTGAATGATGGAAGCTGAAAAACGCAACGCCGCTGCTTGGCGTTAACTTTTCATTTTTTAATAATGGAGTCAAGGAAAATTAGTGGTTTTCAAAGAGTGGTTCAAACGACACGTTTTATATCATTGTTAGCTGTCTTTTAGCATAAAATAACTACCTGGAGACGGACTAATACAGAAACGAAGAGCCTAGGAACGACTTGTAGCGAAATGAAGCGCGGAGTTCAAAACCGATATGACGGTGCAGAGGGCCAGGGCTGGTCAGCTCTTTATGCGAGTGAGGTCAACGGAGTTCTGTTGCGTCAAGCACGATAGCGCTATACTAAAACGAGAGATAGAACCATATTTTATTATTTTTTGAGTTAGCAACAATTATTTAATTTGTCTACTCTTAAAATATATATACACATATTTATATACTCTCCGGTCTAGTTGTCATATTTGAATATTTGTTGCTTTTCGAAAATTGAAATCCTGTGTTCCAATTTCATCCAAATCCATTCATGCGTGATTGAGTGACAAACACACAAACATCGAAACAGCCCGGATGTCTTTCCATTTATGTGTATTATTAAAAAAATGTACGTGTACAATAAAAAACAAGAATATGCAAATAAATATTTAATCTAATATATAAAATTCTTGTGTCGCGGTGTTTGTAGTTAAACTCCTCCGAAACGGCTTGACCGATTCTCATGAAATTTTGTGTGCATATTGGGTAGGTCTGAGAATCGGACAACATCTATTTTTCATCCCCCTAAATGTTAAGGGTAGTCCACCCCTAATGTTTTTTTTTTAATTTTTAGATATTTTTTTTATGATACAACATTAGAAAATACATACAACCCTGAATTTTCAACCCTCTACGATTAACCCCTATTTTTCCATCGCGATTTTTATTTTTAATAATTTTCTTCAATTACGATTTTTTTCTCAATTCAATTTGATCTTCCGCCTTCGCCGGTCGATAACCGATCAGTTATCCCCGCTAGATGCCTACCGTTGTAACCTCTCATCCAGCAAACATCAAGAAGTAGGAATGAGAACGAAGCCGGTCTCCTGTCTTACTCACTATACAGTTTTCGGCCATTTTCTATATCGTAGTATCGATCGTAGCAGTGACTGTAATACGTGTTATTTTAATTTTTCTGTGCATCTCTCATGTTAATTTTACTCTCATCGTAAATTTATTATTAATTTCCAGTGCAATCATTATTTATTCATAATTTATTAATAAAATGTTTCCTACAAATAATATACATGGCAAAACAACGTTTGCCGGGTCAGCTAGTAATTTATAAAATATTTGGAATCTGGAATCTTGTTTTATTTCGTCTTATTCTTAATTCCCTTTGTTTGCTGTTTTTGCACAATAGTACTCGTAAATACTAAAAATAAATATTTACTGGTATGCAGAAATAGCAAATGAAAATACTATAAATTTTTATGAAAGTATTAAATAGTACATATTTAAAACACCCGTGCTGCCGATTATACTCTATTCAACCATTTATTTAACTTTTGACAGTTGTACCACAGTCGAACGAACACTTTCCTTACAGTCGTTTGACGGAGCCGTCTAGACAGATCAATCGTGCGAGGTAAGCGGGATGAGGGGACTGGGACGTATCGAGTAGCCATACATTTTACTCGGTACTAACAATTCCAGGGCTGTCATTTATAAAATAAACTTTTTTATTAAAAAAAATATTGACTTCTTTTGTTTGGTAAATTGTTCATACTAAAATGTGCTGTTGTAAGTATGACATCATCTCGTTTAAATAAGAATTTGAAATTTCATCAAGATTCGTACACGGAAGAAAGGTGAGATAAAACAGAGACGATTTTTTTAACTACATATTTCCTAAGATTCATTCGAGATCCAAGATGGCGAAAGGATTTTTTTCCAAAAGATGGCGAATTCAACATCTTCAATGAAATCAATATGAGTATCGTTTTCGAGGATTTCGGGGTTGTTGGTTACGAATATATTATCGATTTTGCGATAAAAGTTGGCGGACAGAAGTTTCAGTAAAATCAATATACCCATATTGATTTTACTGAGGTTTTCGGGGCTGGTGATTACGAATATACTATCCAACTCCCGATAATAGATTGCGGACTCAACATTTTCAATGTAATCTATATGGAAATCATTTTCGAGGTTTCCGGGCTTGGTGATTACGAATATACTATCCATTTCATATTATTGTATTCCAAACTTCCGGGACGTTGGTTACGAATATCTCATTTATTTCGCGATGAAAGACGATGGACTCGAGTTTTTCAATAAAATTCATATGGAGATCGTTTAAGAGGTTTTTGATCTCTAATATATCCGAAATTATGATTTCTATCTTCAGTCTGGTAAAAAAGTTACATTTAAAAAAGAAAATAGTTCGCAGTTTAGTTTCCTAAACCTATTAGATTTGAACGAGTCGAGCAACGAGCCTAGTCGAGTCTTTTGGCAAAATTATTGTGACTACATAATTGATACTATCCATGTATGGAGTGGATGGCAACTTAATACGGGCTCTGAAGTCATTGTACAAGGGCTCCAGAGCCTGTGTTAGGATTAATGGCGCCTATACAGACTGATTTGACATCTCTAAAGGTGTCAGGCAAGGATGTGTAGCTTCGCCTTGGCTGTTCAATCTTTTCATGGATAGCTGTATGAGTGATATGAAAGGGTGTGAATATGGGAGACCTGCATGTTAAGTGCCTCCTATTGCCAGGAGTTGCAGAAAATGGTGAACAGTATGAATACGGCCTTTAAAGCGAGAGGTATGAAAGTGAATGCAAGAAAGACGAAAGTTATGGTTTTTGAGAGGCAGCAAGAAATGACTGAATGTAATGTTATAATTGAAGGTGAATGTGTAGAACAAGTGTCAGAGTTTGTATACTTGGATAGTTTGTTCAGAAGGGATGGAAGATACGATGGAGATATTGAAAGGAGAGTGACTGCAGGAAATCGCGTGAATGGTGCGCTACACTCCTTCATGAGTGGTCAGTCAGTGCCGAAGAAGGCACGACTGGCGGTTCATAACGGCGTGCTAGTCCCCACATTAATGTATGGAAGTGAAACTTGGGTATGGCAGAAAAATCATGTAAGAGTGAATGCAGTGGAGATGCGATCATTGCGTAGTATGTGTGGAGTAAGGTTGACTGATAGGAAGAGGAATACAGATATACGAGAATGGTGTGGCCTGAAAGAGAATGTTGTTACAAGAATTGAAAAGGGTATGCTAAGGTGGTTTGGGCACTTTGAACGAATGAGTACTGAGCGAATGACACACCAAGTATATGAGGCAGATGTAAGTGGGCACGCAAGCCGGGGTCGACCTCGCAGGACATACACTGATCAAATTAATGAGGTATTGATAAAAGGGCAGGTCAAAAGCACTCGAAACCGGCGGGCTTGCATGAAAGGTTTAATGACAGTGACGGAAGCTCGTGAAGTATGTAAGGACAGAAGCAGATGGCGGGCTGTTTTCTCTGCCTACCCCGGAGGGAAAAAGGCGTGAGTATATGTATGTATGTATGTACATAATTGATGTTAACAATTCCTCATTGTTATTTACTACTCCAATTTAAAATATTTCTCATCATATTCATATCATCAATTCATAATTATACTGGTGATATAAGGAAACACACATAGATTTTACAATAATCAATTTTATTGTATTCGTAATATTTACATACTAAGCTTACATTTATACTATATTTATTTTTATGCTTATATATTTACATTTATATACTAAGCTATTACATAGCTTTTTGATGAAATATATTAAGATCTTAAAATTAGATTTGAATTTTATTAGATTAAAACGGTCATCTACCAATGTCTACCATACAAAATGATTACATGTTCGTAATTTATACATTTTTACGACGCCATTTTTACATTTAGTATAAAATGATATATTGAGTGGGCCAGCAGGTCAGCAATATGCCAGATCTACAAAAAGGATATCCTAATTAGCAGTAGTTAAGTAAATATTGCATAAATTAAATTATTCAAAAATAAAATTAATGTGGCAGCCCTGAAAAACTCGTATATGTCTAGACACGCCACGCATTCGCGAAACATCAAAGGCGATGAACCACTGTGTTCCACTGTAGTTGTATGGTGGGGACAAACCCGCCGTACAGTGTATTCTAGCTTTCAGATTATTGTTGTACACAATATTTGCTGGGTATTGCTGTATTTCGTAGCAGTTTATTAACGGTAATTTCGTGCTGTGGTTTGGTGCTGTATTTTGCATCGACCATTAGAAAACCGATGAATCTATTCTTGGTTATCTCAATAATAAGTGATCAAAATATCCCCTGCAAGATAAATTTTGGTAAAACATGCTAGCATTTTTAAGTCAAGTTTCAGGTTTTCCCAATCTAACTAAATCGGTTCTAAATCTTAACTGCTATAAAAAAAGAAGGAAGAAAAAAGAAGCATGTTTAAAAATATAGTCATTCATAATATGTAGAGATACATATTATACAAAAACTGAATGTTAACAAAGCATAAAATTATGCAGGTATGTATATTTACTTTCACAACACTACTTATCAATTGAAAAGGCCAACACTGCAGTATTCTTTTGAAATATTCTTTTGTCTTCTACTTTATGTTTGTAATTGGTGCCTGGTACTGTCAGCAAGTATTTGTGTGAGCTAGTGACGAATGCTGAATGTCTGAAAGGGGTGATTTTCATGCATTTTTTTTCTTGCAACACTTTCTAGATTTCCATACCTACTCTGGAGAGTGTTGCTAGAAAGAAATGCAAATAATGTTAGCATTTCTCGCCTTGCCTGTAGGGCCTACCAAATACAATCTATGAGAAATTACTCCTACAAGGAAAATGGGGATAGGCGAGGAGAGAGATGGAGGGAAGAACTGTACTGAAATTGTGTTATACAAACCCTTCACCGCAGACATCTACTCTTTTATTTCTTTACAATATATTTCCTCTCAATATAATCTCGACGAAAATGATTATTAAAAAGTCTATTATAAAAGATTTCAGTTATTATGTGTGTTAAAAAAGTTTTAAATATTGGATGACAGTGTATGTACGCTGTCTTTAAATTTACTGAGAAGGCAATCATGTTCACAATTCCGTAGCAGGCTTGTTGAATATTCAAGAAAACTGGACACTTTCTTCAAGTGTCTTCTTTATTCCTTCACATGCCCTGTGCGTTTACTTTATCGAGTGCTGCAGCACCAACCTTACTCTAACAGCATTATGTTATTTTTTGTTGTAACATTCCAAGTTTCATGAATTATTATTATTCTTACAGACAACCATTAAAGGTAACAATCAAAAAGACAATAAGCCTATTAGAGAAGAATATAGGTAATTTTCTGAGTTCAAGAATATTATTGAGGAGGTAGGAATGGGATTTCCCATTCAAATATCAATTGAACTGGGGAAGTCCCCTCATTCTATAAAAAATGAACCAAAATGGCCACTCAACTCTACAGGTATCAGTTGAAGATTTATTTTAGTTCAAGATAGGTACTTTTGTGGACTACTTTTGTGTAGAAACAAGAACATATGAGTGACACTATTATTTGAAATGTTCAAGGTACCGGTAACAGCATACCATCAGGCAGACCACATGCTCGTGGTTAAAATATTAGTATAAAAAGTAAAACGCAGGTATGAAACTTTATTTCCCGGCATTATATGGTGGCCATGAAGTGTAACAACATGAAATTGTAACATTGACCTATTTAATTGAAGACCTTAATACTTCAATGTCTCAATTGGTTATGCTCATAAAAATTTAATGAAGCCAATTTCAATGTTTATATTGATTGGTGTGCTGCCTATTGGTTTTGCTCTTGGGAGAAATAATAATTTAAAGCAGAGACATCTTTAACAGTTTATGGAATATTTTTTTAAATTTAAATTCAAATCATTACATACATGTAAAAATGTAATTTGGTCATACTAATGATGTGTTTAAAATAAGTAGGTAAGTAGAATATTCGCTTGATAATAGAGTGTCACACATTATATTATGTTAAAATATTTACAAGGTTGACACTAACACAATACTATCAGAATAATTCATTCTTAATGTGGAATTGAATGTGATTACAATTTACATTGTTTACAAAGCTATGTTAATCACTGCATAATGACAAATAATGTTATATTGACTAAAAGATGTAGAATATTTGAATAAATATATTCTACACATTCCTCAAAAATATATTTTTAAAATTTTATACTAATTTTTTTTCAAGTTTGGTTTCAAATGAAATAAGTGCCCCATAATAAATTAATGTGTGATAATGATAAGATAAGCTGTCAGTACAAAAAAAATGTGATACCTGAAAGTTTAAATAACAAAATGGTAAGACGTGAGCAAAGGTTGGAACTGAAATGTACCTGTATGAGCGAGTCTCCTCCCGACAAGTGGGCTGTCGAGGAGCAGCCGGCGTAGTGACCAGCGGCCAAGTACACCGCCACCCCATCCACAGCCGCCACCGCTACCCCGCCGCATGCCATCACGTTCCACCATCACAACAAACTAATACACATTACACACTTAACACTGTTCTTATTACACCTTGTCTCAGCTTTACACGAGCGACATTAGCCCCGTCCGATTATGGACTACCGTTATGAAATATTGACATCGACTCACAGACCAGTCTTTGCACAACGCGTACCTATTGAGTAACCGAGTTGCAACGCATCAGCGAGAGAAAGTACCGATGGCCAGCCGGATCGTACGTGCCCGCGGACGCGTTACAGATGCTGCCTCAGGTGGGGACCCAATTGTTACTTAGTTCCCCTTGTGCTGAACTAACTTACGATTATAGACTGAGATTAAACTCACAATGTGTACGAAAATTTCTCTTAATAAGTATTAATTCGGACAACGTATAGTAATAGTACATAAGCAAATTATGCCATTTTATAAAAGTAAAATGGGCAGACTGCGGTGACTATAAGAAAGAAACGACGAACACGAATAACATACATTCGCAAATGTCAAACAAGAGCACTGCTACTAAGATTTCTAGAAATACACAGTCAACAACTCGCATTATAACTCACAGTTTTCTCACCCTGAAAAGAACAAAAATACAATAACAATCGAGAAGTACTATGATTGCTATGAATTGGAAAAATTGTCTATGGTAAACTATAGAAGGATTTTGCTTTATTCTGCTAGTTAGAAAGTAATCTTTGCAGGCATTATTAAAAGTATCTAACAACTTGTATTCCTAACTCCTACAGATTTTCAGTAAAGTCAAGTCCCCTTTCAATGCTATAATTGAAAACATCGAAATGTTATTTGGGTTGGTCAACATAAAAGTTCGATCCATAGAGTTTAGCTTACTATTGAGTAGCAATCCTGAGTCTTGAGTCCTTTGAGCTAAACAGGCATAAACATTGAATGTTTTTTAATTTGGCATCTCTTGTGTTAAATATTAAATAGTTACCCAAAGGTTTTAAGTATTTGGATCTAAGGAAATGCCTTCACTGCCCGCGGCGTAAAGAAATTATTTGACAGCCAGTTCCATCTGTCACCTCTAGGCCTGCACTCATGGAGGACGGAGAAACCTGCGTCTCTCCCGGACCCCCTCCATCACCTCCTTTTGGAGCATTAGAACTCTCGAAACTCTCGCGACAGAAAGTTCGTCAACGATGGTGGACTGGGATATGATGATATGATGGGTCTGTAGATCCGAGACGGCGTGCGGTTTTAGTTGGTTCAAGGCCGACATAACGACCTCCGCTAGCCGGCGGGGGGTATCCGAGGGGATTTCCGCACGAAAAAAAAACCTGGCTTTCCGATTTCTTCGGAAATTCTTTCCCACGCATTCATCTTTACTAATTTCTCACTATATGCTCTGCTCGATACCTTACATTAACATTAATGAGATGACACTAAACATGTTATTTTCAATTTTTCTTCGTCCATTTTACTGTTCATTATACCTACCTGCCTTAATTTGCAGTACCTACGTACTTCAGATTAAAAATCTAAAAAAAATGACGAAGAGGGACTCTTTAAACTCAGTGACAACTTTCTAGTATATATTTAATAATCTATGGTGACAACACTGAAAGTACGCGTAGAGTCCTTTTCATGAAAGAAGTCCCGCAGACGCAGCGCTGTAGTCGCGCGACATAATGTTGCCAGGCTTAAGAAAATCTTTTACCATACTTTTAATTTTATTAACAACCTACAAAAATTATTCTCAGAATATTTAATATAATATTAGAGTTCTATACAATTATAATTATTATGAAATGAAATGCAAGCAAGGTAAGCAGGTATTTCGTACCCTTTGTGTTCGGGTCAGGTTATTGTTGCATTTAGAAATTACTGTCATGTCAAATTTATAATGTCGTATTGTTTACCAACGAAAAATGAAATGAAGGTGTACATCATCATCATCATCATCTCAGCTGCATATAGTCCACTGCTGCACACAGGCCTCTCATGGATTAACGGAACGACCGATCTAAGGAGACAGGCTTGTCTCCAGTGCTTCCCGGCGACCCCAAACCACGTTTGTCCGCACGCGGTCGCTACTTTAGGTATATATATATATAATAAAACAAGAAAATTCTTCAAACTTTTATTGAATAATTGTGATCATCGGCCATACTAACGTCACTGTCGGAAGAGTGAATGTATTCAGAATCAGACTCTGTTTCACTATCACTAGCCGTAGATATGATAAATCGATCCATTTCTTCATCTATAACACCGTCATTTTTTATATATTCCTCCTCTAAATGTTCTACATGCTTGCACTGAGCGGCCCAATCTTCCGCTGTAATACTTTCAAAAGCCTCTCCCGTTATTTTTACGATTTCCTTAGGATCTTGGGCCACGTTTTTATCCGCCACCCGTCTTTTCACAAGGCTCCACATTTTTTCGATCGGATTGAGATCGCAGTGATAAGGCGGCAACTTTAGGACTTCGTGATTGTGTGATTTCAATAATTCATCAACAACATATGTTGGAGGTCCTTTGTTTTGTTTGACTAGGTCAAACAATACAGCCTTTGTCCACGTGTTTTCAAAATAAATTCCCTTTTCTTGCAGCCATTCTTGCATACTACTTTTTAAGCTCGACATTGTTGGTGCCTTGTTTATTTGAGTACAATGGTAAGGAGCATTGTCCATTACTATGAGAGATCTTTCAGGTAGGTTCGGAATCAATTTTTCATTCAACCATTTCAAAAAATTTGTAGCGTTCATGTCGTCGTGGTAGTCTGAAGATTTGGATTGTGACTTAAACATCAACAATGCACCACTTATGAATCCATTTTCTGTTCCCGCATGAGCGATTATCCAACGACTTCCCGATGAGTCTGAGACATACATACCTGGCTCTTCCTCACTCTGCCAACAACTTTTAGTGTGATACGTATTATGTATATAGGTCTCGTCTAAATATACAACCGGTTTTTTTTCTATGGTGCGATTTCTTCGCATCCTTTCCAAATATCTGGTACGCCATGCAGTGATATCATAGCGTTCCATAAGCAGTTTACGTTTTGATTGGCATCGTTTATATTTGAAACCTATGCTGTGTAATATTCTGTGCAATGTTACAATGCTTCCCTGATGATTTATATCTTCTCTCAAAGCTGCGCGTAATTTACCCAATGTGGGCAATTCTTTCCTCACAACATAAAAAAGTGAATTTTTTGTCTTATGGCGCACAAATCGAACCCATCCAAGTCGATTTTTTTGGGATGCGGGCGACTCTTTCCCGGGGTGACGATTTTCGTTGAAGTACTAGCCGCTTTTTTTCCTTCTTTTGTGATTCTTGACACCGTTTTCTCCGACACGCCTGCAATCATATTATACATGAATTAGCATAATTTGCACTTTTATTATAATTTAAGATCTTTTGTAATTATACTATTTTTACAAGTTAAGCTTAATATAATAATAATAAATAAATATTCCACAACATTATCTTGTAATGGAATCACAGTGGAATCTAGAATACGGATAAACATACTTGTATACTTTTCTTGTACACATCATATATAGAAACACCCAGACTAATGCATAGCGTAGTGGTAATTAATGTATAATTAATATTCTAATATTCTAGGACAATTTACACCTACTATAGAACCACCCAGACCAATGCAAATATTCATATTCATGCACACAAATATTTGTACTGAGTGGGAATCGAACCCGCACCTCCTGCGTTGCAGTCGCGTGCACTACCACCACGCTACAGAGGTCGTCGTTACTTCATAGTTAAAATTAAAATATTATTGTCTCATAAATAAAAATACTAAACCAAATATTCCCATCTTAACGGAAAAAAATCTTCATATAGCAACCCTAAAAAGTACCTGTCATGGCGGCAACTCTCTTGCGAACATTGTTTACTGGTATCAAAACACCTTGATTCTGATGCTCCGCTTCACAGAATTCCTTCACCTTCAATATAATTTCTCGACCCGCACTTTTTACAACTTTTGGCATCGTAAACAATCCTATTAGCGCGCTTAATCCAATTAAAAACACAACAATATCTACCACAATACA
The DNA here is from genome assembly GCA_946251805.1 of Cybosia mesomella. Taxonomy (NCBI): domain Eukaryota; kingdom Metazoa; phylum Arthropoda; class Insecta; order Lepidoptera; family Erebidae; genus Cybosia; species Cybosia mesomella. Next base: position 27,292,390 of record OX276400.1, on the reverse strand, counting down.
CACCCTTGATAACATCGACAATCGACAACATGGCTGATCTGTCAAATTTAGTTCCACAAATCACCGTGGGACTTCTTTTATGAAAAGGACTCTACAGTGGTCTCGAACCTACCGATTTTTCGGTATTTCTATCGATATGGGCTCTGTTCTACCGAAATATAACGATTTTTCTACGATTTCAGAGTATCATGGAAATTCTCCCGATGTTACACTTTTAAGTTGGCAACCCTGTTTAATGTTACAAGGAAGCCCCTAATAGTATGAACCTAGTGCAGAATGGTCCATATATTTTGGGGAATACCCTTGTATCCTTCACTTCGATGTTATTAAGGGGCTTCCCCGTCGGGAATTTACCTGTCTAGTCTATATAAACAGGAATTCGGTTTTATTTTTTTCATTAATTTTCTTAGCTTTGAAGAGATAGTACCTAACCTAAAGAGTGCCTACAAAATCAGATCATTAAATTAAAATGTCGTCTGACGAGGAGCCAAGCACAAGTGTGAGTGTAAGAAAAAAAAAAATATACAATATTATAGAAAAGAATGAGAAGAATAATTTCCAGGCTGGCTGCAAGATAGTCGTAAAGGCGAAAGCTATGCCTATTGTAAGAGTGGTAATAAAGGTTCTACATCACATCAGGAAAAGACGCTATAAAGAAACATAGTTCTTCACAAGCACACTCAGTATCATCAAAAAATATAAAATCACAACCGAAGATATCATCATTTACTGTGACCAAAACTCAAAATCTGGTACACTGGTTAAGCAAGGTAATTTTAATTTTTTTATATTTTTTATGATACTACTTACATTGTTATATTATTTTGTTTTCTACTTATCGGTTTATAGAAGCAGTGAATATAATTAGACCCTAATTGCTACTAGATATACCTACATAATTTTAATTCTTTATTTTAATTTCAGGTGAAATAAGATTAGCCTCGTTTGTTGTTGAACACAATCTACCATTCACTATTATGGAGTAACTACCGAAGCTGATGCAAGCCGTTTGTCCTGATTCAAAAATAGCAAAAGAAATAAAATGCTCTTCGACCAAAACTCATGACATAATTTATCATATTAAAGGTAAAGAAAGTTTCAATAATATATGTGAAGATCTAGGGCAAACTAAGGTTTCGCTTATTATTGACGAGTCCACTGATCTTAGTACAACCAAACACTTGTGCTTAGTCGTGAGGGGTCTGAAGCAGGTCGTCCCATTCGCAACTCATCATACATTCTCAACACGTTCCATTCGCAGCTTGTTCCATTCTCAACTCGTCCCGTTCGCAACTTGCCCCGTTCGCAACTTGTCCCGTTCGCAACTTGTCCCGTTCGCAACTCGTCCTATTCGCAGCTCGTCCCATTTATATTTTTTACACATCGATGAAGATTACCAGAATAATGACCCATTAATTTGAACGAATGCCATAACCTTGGGGGGTCAGTAAACCACTATTATTTTAACACACGCCTAGACAAAACATGAGAGCAATCGTGATTATTAATAACATTGCTAGTTGAGTTTCGTGGTTACAATTACTCTTTATTATTAATATTTGAAGAGGGTAGTTACACATAACTTGTCACTGACACTGTTGTGCATCAATAATTTATCATAGTCCTTTTTAGGGTTCCGTTGCCAAATGGCAAAAAACGGAACCCTTATAGATTCGTCATGTCTGTCTGTCTGTCTGTCCGTATGTCACAGCCACTTTTTTTCCGAAACTATAAGAACTATGCTATTGAAACTTGGTACTTACGTTAGTTACTTGCGTTACTTATCTTAATGCGGATCGCAGAATACATCTACTTAGATGTATTCTGCGATCCGCATTAAGATTTTCACACAAAAATAGAAAAAAAAACAATAAATTTTGGGGGTCCCCATACTTAGAACTGAAACTTTTTTTTTTAGAATTTTATTTTTTCATCGAACCCATACGGGTGTGGTTCTATGGATAGGTCTTTAAAAATGATAATGAGGTTTCTAATATCATTTTTTTCTAAACTGAATAGTTTACGCGAGAGACACTTCCAAAGTGGTAAAATGTGTGTCCCCCCCTGTAACTTCTTTAATAAGAGAATCATAAAACTAAAAAAAAAATATGATGTACATTACCATGTAAACTTCCAACGAAAATTGTTTTGAACGAGATCTAGTAAGTACTTTTATTTTAATACGTCATAAATCGTAAACCGCAATTTACCTTTCATTCAAACAACTCAACTATAAAAATTAAAAAGAAAACATTATTACGTTACTTGCTGCTACGGAACCCTTCATGGGCGAGTACGACTCGCACTTGGCCGCTTTTTAATACTTACGTATACCACATTTATTATTATCTACGAGTGTTTTTATTATTGGATCCGTTTAATTAAGCGTAGCGAGCCGAAGGCGAGCGAAGCGTCTTTGGTTTCAAAGTTGCATTTAAAATAAATGATACTCCTCCGAGACCGTTTGACCGATCTCGACCAAATTTGCCACGGTGATCAAGTAGACATTATTGAGTGTCGTAAGGGGTCGAATGTCCAGATCGGTCTTACCATCGAGGAATAATCACCGAAAAACAAAATCAATGGAAAAAGTCGACCGGTCACGTTGACCTATTGTTGGATAGACAAATCTCGCTACGCTTAAGTTTGGGTTGATTGCCAAGCTGGCAACCGTCCTATTTTTATTGTTACTCAAAGAGGTAAACGCAGTTTAATACGAGGACAATACCGATACAATAAACATTGTGATGATCAAGACGGCAGTTCTAAATGGCGATGTGTAAAAAGAAGTACTTGGAATGCGTCAATAACGATACAGGAATCGAGGAAAATAGTACGAAGAGAAGCCCAGCATACATGTGAATCAACAGAGGTTATTAATATTAATTTAAAAATAATTGCACGATTAAAAAAATCCGTTCCCGCAGGGGGAACGCACAGGTAGATTTCGTGAAGCAATTAATATTATTTTATATAGAGAATTACGGACTTTAAACAGTTTAATTTTTTTTTCTCGAAAACGGTAACTTTTAGCGAAAAACTTTTCAAACATTTATTTTAGACTTAAAAATGGCCTATCGATTAAAAATGTTTCTACAGCAAGAATGTTCACCGGTTAGAAGTTATGATTTATTTCCCGAAAAATTTTGGTTTTTCCCCCCTCCACTAAAGTTAAAGTTTTAATCTTATAGGTTTATAATTAAAAGTTCTTGGTATGCATGTATACTATGGGATAAAATTAGAACGGTTCGAATATCTTTCATGGAACGTGAAATTTTGAGGAAAAACTGATTTCACAAAAAGTGAGGCCCTACCGTCCCCTTAGGCCGGATTCCACCCGTTCACGAACTTAAACTAAGTTTACACCCAAGCAATTTTTGACCGCAGTTTGAAAGCGATCGGGGCAAAAATGCGACCGTGAGAGTGGCGCAAATTTTGGGAAGTTTAACCATACATACATATATATATATATATAAACTTTTTGAAGATTTTTTTTTTAAATTCGACAGTAGTCAAGAAACCAATACCGCCCCCGCTGGCCAGCGGGGGGGTATCCGAGGGGATTTCCGCACGAAAAAAAAAAAAAAAAAAAAAAAAAGGTAGATCGATTTCATCGAAATGTACCTAAAAACAGTATGCAGTGATTTTCGACGAATACGTTTTGTTTATGAACAAACGATTGACAACCTGAGACGGAAACGAAAATATCGCCGACACGATATGCCATCATATCATTCTATAAAAGATACACTTTACAGAGCACGTTAAAAGTTTTTGTCTGAAGACAGATTGTGCCTTATTAGAACTGTAAAAATACCCAAGGGCCATTTTTTTTTTTTTTACGTGCGGATATCCCTTCGGATACCCCCCCGCTGGCCAGCGAGGGTGGTTATGTCGTGTCTCGACTAAAACCGCACGGTGTCCTCCCCAAGTGTTCGTTGCCGGGCACCCCGGGTAAGCCCTCGTGGAAAAGATTTGTATCTATTTGAAGATGGAGATGACGATAAAATAATTGTATTTGCCACGAAATTATCCAGAAAACTTATCAAATATCCAGGTTTCTATTATGCCGATGGGACATTCAAAATTACACCACGCCCATTTTACCAGGTCTATGTTTTACATTATGATTTCAGCTCTGATGAAGAATCAACCAATATATTCCCAGTAAGTTATGCGTTACTGCCCAATAAACATCAATCTAGATACGAAAGATTCTATCGTTTACTGAAAAATTAGATACTAAAATAACCACATTTAAGTCGGACTACGAGCTTGCGTTAAAAGTTAAAGGTGGACCAAACCAGAGAAGGCCGCAATATCACCAGAATATGTGCAATCGGGCTGGCGCTAACAGCCCCTCAGATTCCAGATATGTGGCGTCTCATCCTTAACAGAGCACCAAATACACCGAGAATGCAACAATTTCTCGATTATTACAAAAAAAAACATGGTATCCCAAGCTGTCAGGTTCGATCCATAGTTGTGCTGGTCGGAGACACAGAACGACCAACGCTCTCGAGAGTTGGCACCACCGAATTAATAATTAATAAAGACTAAAATCTGTATTTATTTCTCTATAAGTTACTTAAAGAGGCTACATACTGGAACAAGCAATACAATATGAGCCTATTTGATTTGCAAAAAAGAACAGAAAAATGAAAGATATAATTGTTGACCAAAAATATAACAGACTGCTCCAAAAATTACAGCATAAAAAGTAACTTATTTGCAACTAGTTAAATAGGTGTCAATCGATGTTGTTTTATGTAGGTACCTATTTATGATAATTATATATTGTAATTCATATAATATTTAAGACTGACTGATTATAAACCAAAGAATGTGTTTTTTTTTTGTAAATGTTAGTGAAATCACTTACTTGATCTTTGATTAGACTATTCTATTCTATTCTATTTTTCTTATGGCAAGCGTTGCCGATTCCAATGTCGACAATTCTGCCAAAGTCAAACGTGCGATGGAGATTTTGTGCGCTGACCGAATAGGGAAACAAAAATGTTTGGCAATATTGGACTAGTTGTGAATCTTCTTGGAGTTAGTAAACACACTGAAACAAAACATTATATATGCATAAAAAACGGGACGCTCACAAATTCGATTACATATATTATACATAAATATATTAACATAATATAAATACCACACTAAACCACATTCAAGAAACGATCATAGTCTGATATCATGGCCACTGATAAATGACATAAGTGTTCTCAACAGTCGTGGTGAGGAGTGCGTTAGCAGGGAATCAAAGTTTACAGGTAAGGGAATGTTCAGCTCTGTAAGGTAATTGTATAGGTCGGGGGGCATATTATTTCGAGGGCAACTAAAGAAGATGTGGTTCAAGGAACCCTCGTCCAGTCCACACTCACACAAACTGGAGTCCCGTACCCGTATTTTATGCAAAAATACTGGAGAACAACAATGGCCCATGCGAAGTCTGCAAACAACAGATATAACGGTTTTTGACACCTTCCTATACTTAAAAAACCAAGGCTTTGTTGGAATATCTGGCTGAATTGCATAATAGTGTCTGCCCTTCATTTTGCCAGAGTCAGACCAATGGGACTGCCATGAAGCCAACAGTGACCTTCTAGGCAAGCCCAACAAATCATACCCCTGGATATTGTAGTGCCTAAGGTCTGCAGATCCATCTGTGGCAGCACTTTTAGCCAGTAGATCCACAACATCATTGCCTCCTATGCCGGAATGACTTGGGATCCATGCCAATTGAACAATTTTTTGTTTCAGGTCACAGTTGAATAGGCACTTTTTAATTTCCAAGAGGAGAGAGCTGTGTAGTTTGCTCTTGAATGGGTTCTGTTCCAGTGCTTTTAGACAGCTTAAAGAATCTGTTAATATGATAGCCTTATTAATGTTATGCGACTCTATATATCTGCAAGCTTCAAGAACAGCCACACACTCGCCAGTAAACACGGAAGACTCTCGAGGACATTTGAACTTTAGAACTATTCTAGAGTTCTGATAATAGACTGCAACACCAGTATCATTATCCGGTGCCAATTTTGAGGCATCAGTGAAAAACCTCTGGAAGCCAAGCCATTGTGCGTCTACTTTCGCATTAAAGGTTGCACCCGCTGTAGTACTCCCTTTGGAGATGCCAATATTCAAAAGGATTTTTGGTCTGAAGCAGAGTACGTTAAAATCATACCTAAATATGGGAAGTTTTTCAGAGCTCAACAAAGGGGAGCCTAGATTCTGTGAAATTTGAAAAGCTTTAAGTATTAAGGGAATGTCTTTATGCCTCCAGTAACGGTTAGTGTAGATGAGAGAGTTTAGATGGGTTAATTTTCGAATAAGGGGGTGTGTATTTATACAAACAACACGAAATATAAAACGGGATGCTAGGTATTGCCTCCTCAATGCTAAAGGGGGCTCCACGCATTCCACCTGCAAGGCATTAATCGGTGATGACTTCATACAACCAGTTATGGCCCTAAGGCACTTACTTTGCACCCTGTCCAGTCTAGTCAGAGCACCTTTATTGCAGGGAATCAGCAAGAATGTGCCATAGTCCATAATGCTACGAATAAGTGCATTATAGACTAACTTCATGGTATATGGGTGAGCGCCCCACCAGACTCCAGCAAGTGCCTTCAAGATGGGGATGACCCGTTCGCACCTTTGCACAAGATAATTGAGGTGGTGTATGCCAGATAGTTTACAATCCAAATATACACCCAAAAACTTTGCCTTCTTTTTCAGTGGAATATTTTGACCCTGAATATTAAATTGGATGTGCGGGATACTTCTTTTTCTAGTGAAAATAACCACTGTGCTCTTTGATGCAGACAGACTCAGACCGTGCTTCAGTAACCACTGGTCCAGAGAATTCAAGGAGACAGAAAGTGATGTGGCTGCCTTGGTAATTGAAACGTCATTAACATATAGAGCCAAGTCGTCAGCGTACTGCAGGACCTGGCAATTACTGTTAAGACATGACCCAATATCTGCAGTATATAGGTTGTACAGCAAAGGACTCAGAACGGAGCCTTGAGGCAACCCCTTCCACGTCCTTCGCTGCCCAAACTCTTCCCCCTGTATCCTCAAGACCAGTGAACGGGACATAATCATTCCACATATGCATCGTACCATCCTCGCCGGAATACTCAGCTCTTGCAATTTCTGCCTGAGAATGGGAAGAAGGACATTATCATAGGCAGAGGCTATGTCGAGAAAAGCCACGACTACAGATTTTTCCTGCGTTAAGAAAGAGCGAATATCCGTGGCTAGTACCCCGACACTATCCATGGTTCCAAGCATCTTCCTAAACCCAAACTGGGAACTCGGCAGTAGCGACCTAGACTCCACAATCCACTCCAATCTGTTCTTCACTAAATGCTCAAGGGTTTTAGCTAGAACCGATGATAATGCAATTGGCCTGAAGCCATTTGGGTCATCAGAGTGTTTGCCAGGCTTCAAAAGTGGGATAATAATTTGAATTTTCCACTGCTCAGGGATCCACCCACTCCTGTAGCAATAATTGATAATATTCAGAAAATATTGTCTGGTACCCCTACCAAAGTGGGTAAGGAAGGAATATGGAATTCCGTCAATACCCGGGGCTGAGTCCCGGACATGACCGAACACCATATCCAGTTCCCGGAGTGAAAATGGTGAGTCATATGGATCTGTTTCTAAGTTAATAGGCCCATATTCAATCTCCTGTATGGAAGGAACATAAGGAGGAGCAACTTTATCAAAGAAAAGTTCAGCAGTCTGACAACCCATAGGAAATGAGTTGGTGCGCGTGCAACCATGCCGGAACCTATTAATGCTCCTCCATACTACCGCCGATGGAGTAGACGGCGACAGTGAAGTACAAAATTTGACCCACCCTGCTCGTTTCTTTTTTCTAAGTAGCCTCCTACATTTTGCACAAATTTGTTTGTAGTGTAATAGATTCTGAATGCTCATGTTTCTGTTGTATGTTCTTTCCGCTTCTTTCCTTTCCCTAACAGCTCTGGTGCATTCCTGATCCCACCAGGGTGGGGATGGAATTTTCCCCCGAACTGTGTTTTTTATTGGGAATGCTAGCTCTGCAGAAGAATTGATAGCATCCATAAGGTTGACTAAGCAATTCTGTACATGATAGTGACCAGACATGTCTAAATTTTGAAAATCTAAATTTGGAAGGTTGTTAACTTTATCCTCCAAGGAGAGAGAGTATTTGTCCCAATCTGGGTTACTTAAATTAAATTTTAAAAGTGGAGGAGAACTTTTTTCTGTAAATGTTTTGTCTGGGAAGGAAATAATAATGGGATAGTGGTCACTACCATGTGACAGATCTGTACAATGCCATTGGGCGAGTGAAGCTAGATCTGGTGAGCAAAATGTGAGGTCTACACAGCTCGGTCGCTGACTAGGTGAGCGGCGAGTAGAGCAACCTGTATTCAAGATGACAAGGTTAAGGTCATCTAAGATTTCAACCAGACCTTCCCCATATTGATCACAGAGCTCAGAGCCCCATCTATAGTGATGAAAGTTAAAATCACCCATAACCAAAACTGGCCCCTGGATGCTCTGGAGTGTGTTCCGCAGGGTAAGAATGTGGTTTCGATTAGGGTGAGCAATATAGATGGAGATGAGTGTGATACCTTCTACCTTACATGCTATAATGTTTATATCATTTGTGAAGGGAGGTGTGGATACAGGTAGCTGAACTACCCTTTTGTTGACGAGGAGGGCTGACCCTCCATATCCATCCTGTCTGTCGCATCTGTAAATGTTGAAGTGTGGTATATTGAAGCTGAGCCCAGGTACTAACCAGGACTCAGCAATAGAACAAGCAATAGGCTTATATTTATTCAAGAGGGATATGAGGTCATGCTTCTTGTGGAAGATGCTCCTCACATTCCATTGTAGAAATATCAGTTGTAAAGCCATTTGTAAAATTTAATAACAGTGACACAAGTTTTTCAGCAACGTTGGACGGTGAACTAGGGTTATTAGGGGTGATGAGAGATTTTAAAATTTGAATGGCTAAATTAATTATGGGTGATAATGAGGTCAACAATTGGGTATTTGGGTTGGCTAAACCACAGCCATTTGGCTGGGTAGACTGGGGGGAACTAACTATATTATTGTGTGCAGCTTTGTTGTAGGAAGGTGAAAGAGGGGCGTGGGTTCTGGGCTTTAGCAAAATGGTCTTACGGTAGGACTGGGTGGGTACACTCTTTGCAGCGTTGGCATAGTTCCGTGAGACAGCTGGTATTGTTTTACTGGCCTCAGCATATGAAATTGACTTTTCTGCCATACTTGTTTTTATTGCCCTCTGCCTCCCATACTCCGGGCAATCCCTGCTATTAGCGAAGTGATTGCCAGAGCAAAGGATGCAAAAAGCCTCCTCTGGAGTTACAAAACATCCATTAGTGGGATGCTCGTGTCCACATTTATTGCAGCGGGGCTTGGACCTGCAGATTGACTCCACGTGGCCAAATCTGCAGCACTTGCGACATTGGATTGTGGGGTAAATATACTGCTGTACTGGTAGAGATGTATAACAACAGTACACCCTTTTAGGCAGTGTCTGCCCATCAAAAGTTATGACACATGTCTCAGTGGGTTTCCATTCTGTGACACCTTCTTTGGAAACCTTGCGGTTGATGCGTCTAAGCTTGAGGATCCTTCCACATCCTGGTGGCACCGAGACATATGACACTGCTTCTTCCTCGGACATGTCAGCAGGTATTCCACTAATAACACCCATACGTGTAATATTGAATGAAGGTAATGAAGCTACATAGTTATTTGTATGCAGGACTTCATTACCCAAAAACGCATTAGCATCCTGAGGGGACAAGAATTCTATAGAAACTCGGTTCCTGCCCACTCGCTTCACTCCGTCTCTCACTATATTGGTTATGTTGTTGTTGACCAAAAATATACCCAGAGAAACCGGGTGAAGTGTAGTGCCAGAGTTAGGCTGAGGTTCTTTACGGGCCACATGGACAATAAATGGCGCCTTGTCATTTGTTGTGTAGTATTCACGGGCAACCTGCGTCTTAATTTGTTTAGTTGGACGATTCGGTTGGGTTTCCTCGGATACCGGACGTTTTCGTGTTTGCGTATCAGAGACACCGCACACCACTTCCGCGAATTGCGTGTCGGTAGTTGCAACTGGATTAATAGAAAAAAAGGGAGCGGAACAAAAGGTTGGGGTTCTGGGAGAAGAATCATCGGGAGGATCTGGAGGCTTTGTCTTATCCATATTCAATGGCTATAATCATATACGAACACTTATATAAAATAAAAGGACAACACAATACCTTAGACCAGATAAGATATATACAATCAATAAGAAAAAGTCACAGATTTGTCACAATAATCACCAAAACACTTAAACTTTCAAGGGCACACGTCCTAACCAAACACACGCCAACTTGACAGTCTCGAAATGAAACAATCTTTGATTAGACATATGGGCAATTTTTTATTTCTTTGTCAGTAAGTTTTTTGGCAATGTCCTACCCAGTTTATATGTTAGTGTATGACATTATTATAGTACTAAACCAATACCGCTTAATACTTTTTTATGAATAAAAGAATTTAAATATTCTTTTTCTGTAAAATCTTGTCTAGGCACGGAGATCTATTGAGAAATTTGTTTTATTTTTTTAAATAATTTTGTTTGTCTTTTTATTGCATAATTTTGAAAATTTAATTTCTTTATTATACAATTAATTATACACAAGATTTTACAGAAAAAGAATATTTAAATTCTTTTATTCATAAACTTTTGTCTATCGTATTCACGATAGACAAAAGTGAGACTGCATACACAATAAAAAGTACATGTACAAAGGCGAGCTTAACTCAATAAGCTTATAAATTCTATATAATTTTAGATTAAAGTCACAGCTTTTTTCACTTCAAACTATATTTTTTAAGAAAATAAATGATTAGCAGCGATTATTATTATTATTCAGTTAGGTATATAACCCAATGCGAGCCAAGAACGCTACAAGTAGCTAATGGGACGAGTTGCGAAAATAAATAGAGGATAGGACGAGTTGCGAATGGGACGAGACGCGAACGGGACTAGCTGCGAATGGGACGAGACGCGAATGGGACGATTTGAGAATGGGACAAGTTACGAATGGGACAAGTAGCTGTTTGGACGAGTTGCGAATGGGACGACCTGCTTCAGACCCGTCGTGAGATATGCGAAAATGAATCGTATGAAAGATTGTTTTTAACTCTTATTCCATTAGAAGAAGTTAATGCAGCAACCTTATTTGAACACATTGTAAACTTCTTTATATATATCTTTTTTGCATCTAATGGGGCAAACGTAATGATGGGACGTAATAATTCTGTAGTAACATTGCTGCAAAATGAAATTCCCAACATTTAAATACTTATACTACTTATGCTACTTAATATTTATACTTAAATGCGCCTGCCATTCGTTTCATCTTTGCGCATCATATGCTTGTATCAAATTGCCACGCTTTATAAAGGATCTTGTAGGAGACATTTACAACTACTTTTCTTCTAGCCCAAAAAGAGTGGCAGAGTTTAAAAACTTTCAAATGTTTTGCGACTTAAAAGTCCATAAAATACTTCACCCCTCTCAAACACACTGGTTATCCGTACTTGCAGCATTGAAGAGAATATTGGAACAACTCTCTGCTCTAAAACTATTTTTAATAGACCACATCTCTAATAATGATCATCTTTTAGCTGCAGAACATATATTACAGAAGCTCCAAGATCCCACTACGATATTATTTTTGGAATTTTTAGATTTTGTATTACCATTATTTACCGATTTGAATAAAGAAATGCAAGCAGAACACCCGAAAATTCATAATTTTGAAAAAATAACTGGAACAAGTAAGTTTACTAAAGCGTGGCGATGAAACTCAAATGTTTCCTTTGTTGTCTAATTTCATCTTTAATATTTTATCACTTCCCCATTCATCCGCTAACGTTGATCGCATATTTTCACATATTAATCTTTTGAAAACAAAACAGCGAAATAGGCTGTCGACTGAATCAATCACTGGTCTATTACATTCAAAACGACTCTTTAATACAGCTAATTGTTATGATTTTGAAATTAATTCGAAGATGACCGCGACTATGGCCAAAGAATATTGGTATACTAAATAATTATACTTAAGTGTGATTGTTGTAAATTAGTCTGTAAGTTTTTTTCAGGTTCAAGCATTTATGCACGTTATTGCAATAGCTTTAAAGTTTATTTTCAAGTGCGTTAATAAAATCCTCTCCGCTGCGCTCCGTTCTGTATGCGCTGACCCTAAATGAACAAGTGTGTACATTGACCCATATATTATTATATATTTACTAGAAACATTCTAAACCTCTCGATGTCCTCGCGAGAACGAACGAGATCCTTTGACTCGTGCGCAAAAAACCGACAAGAAAATCATCTACCCCACCTCAGCCTGCAAAATAATAATATTTTAATAGATAGATTTTCAATAGCTCAATTCAACTACGTTGCCCTTTAAAATTGCTCACCTTAAATTATTTATTTAAAAATCAATAAAGTCGTTGAAAAAAAATTCATTTATCCGTACTTTCAAACTCCTATATCTTTTGATGTATAAAATATTTTAAATTGCTCAAAGTGTTAAAAAACTGCTCAAGTTGCTCAAGTTGCTCAAGTACAGTTTGTAACAGTTCCACTTTACTTAATTATTGAATAAATATAAATAGTTTGAACAAATTTAACGTATATAGATAATAACGTATTTACGGTATAAACCAATAACTATAAGACCGATTCGGTTCTGGCACTTCGCCTGCCGGTATGTTCGGGGAGCTTGCTTTTAGCACTGTCAACGATCAGCGTGCTTTTGCCAAATAGACTACTGACTTCCGGGCCGTGCTCACACGGTCGAAGTAAAGTATCACAGACACGCCAACTTTTTGTGATTAGCCAAAAGCGATCTGATAGCTTTAACAGCCAGCTCCACAAACCAATCCATGGCCGTACGACTGCGTATAATGGAATTGTACCGTAGGAGCCAGTGTCGTATGACATTTAAGCCCCCCCGCGCGTACCTACCTGCCCTCCTGCCCTTGCCCTTGCTTTTTATGTGTACGTAGTATCTCTTAGTAGTGTGTGTATGTGACATTGACAGCCGAGCTTGTCTGTCAGCTGTCAGCGCCCGCGCCGTTATTCCAATTATTGTGTTGATCGAGTGAAGTTACCTACGTGCTTATCCTCTTCGCTTTATTTGGAATACGAATACTTAATTTTGTGTACGTCAAGTAAAATGCCTAGAAAACAGGTGTGTTGTGTTGGCAATTGCCAAAATTTGCGACAGGACGCTTTATTGTTTAAGATTCCAATGTTTGGGAAAAGACTGGATATGTGGTTGAAACGTCTCAATCCTGTGTGTGATACTGTTAATCTTACGCCTGGAGTTAGTGTGGTTTGCAGAAAACACTTTGAGACAAGATTTGTATCGCCTAAATCCCGTCTAATAAACAACGCGTATCCGTCACTGTTCACGGAAGACGAGATATCAAGTGGAATACCATCTTTGGAAAATGCCGGTAAAAAGTTTTTGGTCATAAACATACGACCTACCAACCCCCTTCCTTCTGATATGTTTCAATACATAAAGTATTGTATGTAAGTATGATTTTAATGTATTTTCTAAATTACAGAAGTTATCAACATTGAGGAAGATCACAGTTATGCTCGAAAAAGACACCATGAGCACAATTATAATAAAGATGACCCTCTAACCAAGAGATCTAAACCAGAAACCTGTGAAGGTTAGTTACAAAATTTCATTGTTAGTAATGATAAAGTTCATTGTTAAATGAATAATTTTTTGTTCATTTATAATATTGGAGGGGGGGGGGGGGGTAAATGAATAATCGATGAGCAAGTTATATGGTGTAGTAAAATAAGCAATTTAAACAAAATTATAAATATTGGTGCCTACCATTGGAAAGTGGCAATTTATGAAATTTCCTAAAGTAAATTGAGGATTTAAAATGAATATTTAATCAGTTCTACTTATAACTTATCAATTAAATTTAAATACTTTCAATTTTCTCAATATTGTGTATCTGTGATCTGATTCTGCTGTGATATGAATATGCTAATGTGCATCAAATTTTAAAACATTGCAGGTGTTAATGTACTAAAGGAACTCAATACCACTGAAATACTTACAGCTGCACAAGAGATACCTTTACCTGGTTGTTCAAAAATTGAGAATGTACCGCAAACTGTACTGTCGACTATTAACATCCCCGGTAAGATCTTTATTACAACTTTTAATGAACTGATTAATTTAAAAGAATTCATTGTTCAATAATTATATTTTTCCATTTCAGGATCTGTTAAGACTTGCACTAAAATAAGACAAAGACTTATAAATAAAAAAAGTCAATTACCAAAATTTTGTAAAAAAATTTATTATGAATACAAGAAGGCAAAAAGACAGCTCAGTTTTAAAAAACGTGCACAAAATGCATTACGATTTTGCACTGAAACTGCTTTTGAAAAACTTGCAGGGAACATGAACCCATATGCAAAAAAAATCTTGAAAATGCAAATAAGCATGTGCACCTCAAAAAAAAATGCAAGGCGATTTACAACAGAGGAAAAAATTATTGCCTTATCAATTATGAAGCAAAGTCCGAAGTGTTACAGATTTTTACAAAAAATCTTTATTTTACCTTCAAGATCTACCTTGAATGCAATGATTTCCAAAATCATTATTGAACCTGGGATTAATCCTCAAGTGTTCAACTTGTTGAAGAAAGAGGTAATAACAAATTAAATACAGTTAGAATAAGGTGTTGCCTTATAGACTTATATTATTAAAGTCAAATAGACATAATATTACCTATGCTGCTGACATGCAAGTTCATGCAGTTATTTTCATTTACCATGCAAAACCTGTAGCATGTTGAGGTAAAATTATATCTATTTATCTTTACCTTATGGTATCATCATCATCCTAGCGTTTATCCCAGTTGCATCTCAGACTCGGGACATAGTATAACACAAGACCTTATGGTATAAAATGAATTAATTTATATTAATTCATTTTATCAACATTTATAAGGAAAGTCTAATGAAATGATTAGCATTTGTATTAAACCCTGTAGCTAATCTAAATGGCCGGAGTTCGAACCTGCAAGTCTTAGGCTCGGCGCTTATGGGGCACCGTCCACAGCCACTGGTGGACAACGATTTCTCATACATTTTGGTTAGGTAGCGAGTGGCCGCCACCGGCCACACATGTGCCTTTACAAAATGTATGACAAATCGTGTGAACTGCTTGTCGCTGGCCACGGGTGGCTGGTGGTCGGTGGCCCGTTTGCGCCAAGTGCTAGGCTTGTTTTTAATATTACTGGTTTCATTGACTTTTCTACGTTGTAAAATTTTATAAGCTAATCCCATTTAGATTCGTTCTTGCCTAGACCAATTCAACTTTTTCTAATTTAAATCTATTTAAATAATTTATCAGGTGGAGAGCTGGAATTCAAAAAAAAAGTTATGCAGTATTATTTTTGATGAAATTTCCACTGGAAACGGCATTAACTTATGAGAAACACAAAGATGCTATAACTGGATTTGTAGAACTACAGGAAAAAAAGAGCGAAATTGCAGATCATGCTTTGGTTTTCATGCTGAGAGGAGCTGTATAAAGGTGGCAGCAACCTATAACATTTTATTATTCTCAAGGTGCTGCATCTGCCATAGATATAAAAAATATTTTAAAAGAGCTCGTGCAGGCAGTAGTGAACTTAAATCTAAAGCCTATCACATTAATTTGTGACCAAGGCTCTGCTTTTCAATCGGCTGTAAACAGTATGAAAGAAGAAACGAGGCGTGATCAGCTCTTGCAAAACCAGCAACCAGGTTTGTTTAAGAAGTTATTATATTTTTTTTTTTTTATATATAGGACACGTCAATTTGACTTCACCTCGCCTGATAGTGAGCTGAAGGCAAAGTCTCAGGAAAGAGGGCCATCATTATATGCACGTGCCATGTTAACAATGGTGGCACTCAGCTTGACGGTCTCATCAGAGGCATTTTCACGCCCCGCTTAAAGGACTCGGGACTGTAGGAAGAGGGAAACACGTGAGTTGGCAAGGAATTCCAGGTTTTAATGGTGCGACAAAGGAAAGAGTCACCGAGTCGCTTGGTTCTTGAAGGAATGCTATTGATTTTATTGAGTATTGCCTATAGCAAGACTTTTAGATTTCTAAATTCTAAACAAACATGCTATATGCTCTAAGGAATAAGCCTATTCATTTTCAAAAAAAGAATATACTTTAATCTGCTGATTGCATCAGTTTATTGTATTTCGTTTGTTTTAGTAATTTAGTTACTTGTCTTTTTAAATTCCAGATGGTACATTAAAAGTCAGTGGTGTAAATTTAAATATAATTTATGATCCATCGCACCTAATTAAAGGATTAAGAAACAATTTTCTGACTAAAAACATCATGATGGATGGAAAAATATCAAAGTGGCAAGATATTCTTGATGTGTATGAGACAGATTGCCAACACACAGAATCCCGGTTTTTACATAACTTAAATGACCAATGTGTAATCCCTGAGAAAATAAAAAAGATGAAGGTATTTATTTATGTTAAAATCTCAGTTATACCTAATGTATATGATCAAATGCTAAGCGATAATTTTCTGAATTTTTTGGGTTTTGGTTGGGTTGGGTTTTCTGAAAAAATTGTTTCATACGAATTTTGTACTGAATTTTAAATTCTCAAGTTATGTTTTAAGCAAACTATATTAAAAAGAAAAAAGATACCCATAGTAGCAACTAGTATCCTCTTTACTTTAACCCCTCCAGTTAGCAGTTCAAACCTGCGACCTCTTGATTGCTAGTACAACGCCTTAGCCACTAGGCTACCGTCGCTTCTGTTCAGCAATTAATTATGATCTATCTTTAAATTATCTACTGAATCATGTATATGAGATGTGAGATTGCAAAAAGTAATACATATGTACCTACTTATTTATCAGGTCAGAAACTGTGTTCGGGTATTGAGTAGAACCATGTCCTCAGCATTGATGTACACCTCAAATTTCGGTAAGTCTTACAACCTGCTATCCGCCTATAGATTTCACGGTTCATCTATGAAATTTATCAAGCAATAAATTTGAGGCTATGTAGATACTGGTGGATGTTAAACAGTTTTTTACAAGACTCACGATAAGGAGGGGATGGATCCGTGGAGTGGCCCTATTCTACTTCACGGAGAATCACATGGTGAAAGAACCTTATTTTATAATACCACACTCTGATAAAGATACAGCCCTGTACTGTCGGTTGCAGGGCTGTATCTTTACGGTTGTACAGGCTTAGTTGTAGGTCTCATTGGTATCCTTTTGTTACAGTACCTTAAAAATGATCAACGGTAATATGTAAATAAGCTCCAGAGTTGAATTGAATGTCATGTCAATATTATAGACACTCATTGTATTTCTTTAACAATTTGAGTACACTACACAATTTGAATAATAACACTTTTTGTTTCAGCAACATATGTCGATGGAAGACCTGTAAGCACTACACTTAAAAATACTGCTGTAACTGTGGCCTTTTTTGATAAGTTATTTGATTCTGTGAATGGGGCTACAACAAACAGCCTAATGAGTAAAGGAAAAGAACTATGAAAAGCTGTCACGGAAAAATCAGCACATCACGAATTTTGGCCAGAAGCAATAAAAACGTTAGAAAATTTAAAATTTATAGATAATAAAGGTATCGAACGGTCAGTCCCTTCAATCAAAAACTTTATAATAACTTTAAAAAGTTTCATGAATTTGTGGCAGTTTTTTAGAGAAAATAATATTAAGATAATGAGGCCCCGCTATTTTAATTCTGACCCTATAGAGAACTTCTTTGGTCAAGTCAGGGCATACAATTATAGGAATAACGATCCTGACTGTCACAATTTCAGTTGCACCTTTAAATCGTTATTAATTACAAGATTAGTAAAATTTCACAGTGATAGTTTTAATTGTGAGGATGACTTGGCAGATCAAGCTGTAAATCTTAAAACATTATTTGAAAAGAAAGTTGATGAGCCAAGTCATCCAACATTAAATAAAAATCATGTAGACAATGTTCTTGAACAGGCCCGACGGGAACGCATGAACACTCATTCACGGGCCTATACTGCCGGATGGGTTGTGGGAAAAATATTAAGCAACACCACTTGTCGTGAGTGTCAAAATAGTTTAACTTCTGATGTAAGTCTTGGCATTCATGACTGGATAAGCCAACGAGAATACAACATAGCTCAAAAGAAAAGGCTTAAATACCCATCCGAGGGCGCCGTACGGTGTTTTAGTACAGTTATTACTGAAACAAATGAATATTTGGAAAAAATGCACATCAGTTTAATTTAGCTAGCAATATTAAAGCATATATAAAGTCCAAATATTCATTTGATTTTATTAATAATTGTGCTGATCATAAAGAGCATGTGTTAGATTATTTTATCAATGTTACTGTGAGATTCACAATAATGAATTGGTGCAACACAATTAATAAAATTTTGAATGGAACTGACGTTATTAGATTGTCTAAACGACCATCGGAATCGATACCTCCTATGCAAAAGAAAGCTTTAGAAAAATTTAAAAAAAAATTGAAAAATAAATTACTTAATAAATAATTTTGTTGGTTTTATTTATACCTAACAAAAAACGAGATAGTGGGGTAATAATATTAAGTAAGACTAGAATGTTATTCTTATTAAGTTTGAAACATAAATAAACAAATAAATAACCTTTCTAGTCTTTCTTAATTTTATTATCTCACTATTTTAAATTTTATATTAAAATGAATGAACTTAAGTTTATTCCCCCAAAAAGAATAAGTGAGGCTGTACAGAAAATATCTGTGCTTTTTGCTTAGTAAAATTTAAAAAAAAAATGTCAGTTGACACTGGCTCCCTGTCAAACACTACGGTCCACAGATATTGTTCCCTAGTCGGCCGTCTGATACGTAGTAGAAAAAAATCTATCTCTTACTAGTCTGTGAACCAATCTCATAATGTCATTTGCATTAGCCCAATGAAATAGCAAGTCGGAGTATTCTGTGGAAATAATAGCAATAAATTATTTCTTTATAAGTTTTACTTTACTTTACATAAAGTAGCAGCGTTTATTAGCGTTTCTATTCGTAAGCGAAGTACCCTGACGTTTTTGGACATAATAATTTTATTATCATAAGTGTTTTCCTCAAATTCGTTACAATTTTTTGTGTATCGCGGAATAAAAAATTGAAATGAATATATTTTCGCATATCGCTGTTTGCGTTTTACTATTACTTAGCAGTGCTCTATGTGAAAATAAATACTCGAAGTCTGCGAATGAGAAAAGATCTGGACTTGATGTAGATTTTAGAGGTTTGGAAAAACCATTTCGAATGAATAAACTTAATCTACTATGGAGCAAAGCGCGTCTGGTAAGCTTCAAAACATTAAATAAATAAAATATTCTACGACCATTGTACAGTAAAAAAAAACCTGTTCTATAGTTTTTTTACTATTCTTTTCACAAATGATTATTTTTTGTAGCGTTTAACAGAACCTAAACTGAAGTCATTGTATAGTGATCTAATGATACACGATAAAGAAGAGCTAATACACAAGAGAGTTAAAAGTGAGGGTGGTGATAAAGAGGGTTTAAAAGAGACTGAACTGCGGCGTAAGCTTACCAACATCATGTCTGGTTATGGTTTGTTGCACCACTTTGATCCAGATGCACCCCAACAAAAGGAACATTCGGTCAGTATAAATGGTGCTCTGTTATGTTCTATTTTTTACTACCTATGCCTGCAACTTCATCGGGATGTATTAACATTTTTAAGGTTTTGATTCTATGTTATTTATTTAGTTAAAACCTATTATTTTAATATTACAAACAGACACTTCAATTTTATTTAGTTGTATAATTGTTTAAGTAATTGACCCTACCCATTTTAACCTTTACGGAAACAACTGGCGTGTGACCTCCAACCCTAAAAGCCGGGGCCAGAGCCTTGTCTGCTATTTATCAGGTGTATCCATTAGCAGGTGAGGTTTTCTTGGTCCACATATACATATGGGTCACATACACCCCGTTTAAGAAAGATATTGTATGTTAAATATTACAAAATTAGGAGAATAAACTAATCATTTTGTCATTCAAACCCTGCTACTCAGGGTTATGTATTTTAAATATCTAGCAAAAACAGACATTGACTAGTGATAAATTCATTGAGATAAAAGGGTAATTGTTTTTACAGACTGTTGACACATATGTTTTTATTTTATCTTTAATTAAATACTGTGACTCAAGGGCGTAGATTAATTATCATGGATAAATTAAAAATATTATTTACAAATCAGCCTTCTGTTATTTTTCATGTGAATGATAATGTCATTGATTGCACATTTTTGTTACCTGGATAGCCAGGTACAAATTTTTGTACAGTAATATACATATGACACTAGTTGTATTTGCAACTAGAACAACACATAAGACAATTTAAATGTTTTTGTGGCCAGGCTTACAACTCGGCAACAGATGACTACATAAACAAAAGTATTTTCAAAGATAAAAAGCTGAACTATCTATGGTCAAAGGCAGAGTCTTCAGGTTTTACGCACGAAGAACTGATAGCTTTGAGAGAGGAGTTTGGTCATCATCAAGAGAAAATAGATCAATATTACAACCTGTTTGATGATGACTCTGGCAAGGATGACGGGTATAAAAGTATGTCCTTCCATTTCAAGTATTATTGCTGTTTGAACTAATTTCTAGGTGTACAAGGGCTAGTTTCTGCAGCTTGATTTTAGTAATAAAGTTTTTGCTTAAGGGACTGTTTGGCGGATATAAAAGTATGCCCTTAGATGTCAAGTGTTTTTTCTGTTTTATTTAGGATAATGGTATATTATGCATGAAATATACTTTTACTGTTCGATCTATGATGCTCATAAAAGTGTTCTCTATTTTCAACTGTTTGATATTCTTATACATGAGCATATGCTCGTGTATAGGAATATCAAACACACTTGTTATTGACTATATAGTCAATAGCATTGTCAAGCAACTTGCACACTTACATGACTTCGGTGTCCCACATACTAGGTAAAGAGGTCAAGCCCATTGTCGTGATCCATAACAAGAATATCAATATTTTGTTTCTTTTCTGTCTTGTATTGTTTTTTTTTTGGTAGAGTTAAATGTAGAATGTGAGCAGGGCCCCTTTCTTTTAAGCAGCTGATTAGATGAGCTGATCAATATTATTGTTTGACTAATTTGTGAACATAATATTGATCATCATGTAGATTTAGATTGGAAAAAGAGAACATCTAGGACGGGACCTGAACCCGCGACCAGTCCCTTACAGGGGGAACGCTTTGGCCAGCTGAGCCACCTAGACATATATATAGGAAAAGTAAGCATACAAATTGCTTAAAAAAATTTAATTGAATTGATCATCATGTTCAATTTCAGATGTTGTGAATGAAGATGAGCTCGACAAGTTTAATGAAATCGTGCAACACACCAATGAGATGACTAAGGACCACATCGACAAAGCCAATCAAATCAGAGACAAACACAGGGATCTTAGGGATGGATATGATAAACTGCAAAGAGTTATTGCTAAAGGTACTATGAAAAACACATCGGGGTGGGAGTCCTCTCGCTCGGCAGCATGATTGCGGCAATAGTGCGGAGCGCGCCCGGAAGAGGTTCAGAACTCTCCCGGCCCGCCGAGCCCGCAACATGCTCGCCGCGCGTCGCAGGCGTCTCAGGTTAACGACCTCCGACGAGGGCTCCATGAGCGCAGGCCTGGGGGTGGCAGGTGATGTCGCCTGTCATCCCTGCAGCAGCAGGCCGGGACGGTGGGGCGACTAGCGAACCTCCCCAAAACCGGGGCAAGACGAGGACACCGTGGTTCCCAAACCCGAGGGGGCCATCTCGAAACCGGAGATGTCCCAGGTTCAGTCGGGGTGCGAGGGATATGCTCTATGGGCAACCTTACACTCCGGCGTTTTAAGGCCCGAGGCGGCGTTCGGTTTTAGTTGGTTCAAGCCCGACATAACCGCCCCCGCTGACCGACGGGGGGGTATCCGAAGGGATTTCCGCACCAAAAAAAAAAAATACTAAAAAACAATTCAAATTTTCAAATATGATTTATATTTTGTCACGTTTAGTTCTGAATGTCCGCGAAGGGGTAGGCAGAGGTGCTCGATTATTTGGCATAGTATATCTATGTATTTTACCACAGAGACCGATATTCTTAGCAATCCATGGATTCTCCATGCGAGTGCCGGGTCCATCGCGTTGCTGAGTTGGGAACTCGGGACAGTACCTAGGAATTGCGATCCAAGTGTAGGTTCCTTCACTACCCAAGTGGTAAATAATGGCGTACAGTGCAAGCTCCCTGGTCAAATTCTGCACCATTTCGTTTATAGCTCTATTTAAAGGAAATGGGTAAAATGGGCTAACTACATATTCCTGGGGTTATCCTTCGAGGGCTTACCCGGGGTGCCCGGCAACGGACACTTGGGGAGGACACCGTGCGGTTTTAGTCGAGACTACCCCCGCTGGCCGGCGGGGGGGTATCCGAAAAGATTTGCGCACGTTAAAAAAAAAACCATTAGAATAAAAGGAGAAGGGCCTACCAAAAACGGTAACTGACTCCATGCGGCTATTGAATATTTCTCAAAGAATATCTACTATCACCTATGTATATGAAGGCTTAAATACAGCTTCTGTTTCTCTAATATTTTTTTTTGAGCTCTTTAAAAAGGGTTTTTAACAGCTTAGACGTACAGTTAGTGCCATAAGTAAATCATCACATTCCAATTGACAGATCGGCCAGCTACATTCTACACAGCACTTTCTGGACCCACAGTAAGCATAGTTTAACTAGCTTGTGTTATGGGTTCCAGAATGCGGATAAACATTACTTATATACTTTTTTTTTAATACATACTTATTATACATAGAAACACTCAGATCAATGCAAATAGACATATTCATGCATACAAATATTTGCACTGAGCGGGAATCGAATGCACTACCGCTTCGCCACAGAGGCCGTCAAAATTCCTTCGCGGACCCTACGCGTCGGAACGCCTATACATGTTTTTGCATATAAATGACGACCCGACGGAGCGACCGATCATTCGCGCAGAGTGTGGTCATTCGTTCCGATGCGGCAGACTTTTGATAAACAAAAAATGTGAATCTTTTTTTGTCATGTAGGTATGTTCAGTAACTAGTCACCAACTTTCCTGTACCGTACTTATATACCTACTTGTAACATACTACATAGCGAAACTAGTTCACTGAAGGTTTGTGTCAGATGCTCAGTAATAAAATATTTATAGAAGTTTCATTGAGTCTCTTATGTAACGGTTTCTTCAGAACTGGGACAAGGGACTTCAAATGTGGATTACGTTTACGACTACCTACTGCAATGTAGTGAGTGTCAGAAAAGTGACTCACAGTTTAACACTTCGTTCGCTAATACTACGTGGCAATGAATTATTTTAAAAATGCAATATTTATAGGTATGGCTAACCAGGCTTTGTGACTTTTAAAAAGTTATATTTCCTAAACTAATTATTAAATTTGAATGGTTGCTTCCTAATATGCTTTATTATAATCACATCCATTAAAATCAAACATAAAATGAGTATGTCCGCAACTACGATGAAATCCCACATGGTACATGGATATCAAAAGTTATGTAAGTACTTATCTTGATAATTACCTCGTGTTCCAGGTCCTAACAACCGAGATTTCATAGAGCCCAAGGTGCAAGGTCTATGGAAAATCGCAGTAGCTGCGAACTTCACTACAGATGAACTTGCTTCTTTGAAGGTCAATTTGTTAATATAAATAAAGCACAAATAATAATAGCCTTTTTTTTATATTTAGGACACGTCAATTTGACTTCACCTCGCCTGATGGTAAGCTTAAGGTAAAGTCTCAGGAAAGAGGGTCACCATTTCATAGGTACACGTATCATGTTAACAATGGTGGCACTCAGCAAAAACTTATATAGTAATACTTTAAAAAATCTTATGAGAATAAAATTTTCTCGCTGACTGTAAATAAATTATGCGCGCTCTTTTACTGAGTAAATCTTTTTAACCCAGGTGGAACTGCAGCATTACGAGTCTCGATTGTTGAAGCTACGCCGCTTACGAGTGGACCACGTAAGCAATCAAAAACAGTTCAAGGGAAAGGTTATTTAGTTTTTTTTTTATTTTATTTTTTCACTGCAGTAGTACTCATATATACAGTTCATAATAATATGAGTACTACTGAGTATATGGCAGTGACCCTTGGTAAACAAAACTAAATTAGTTTTGTTAGTTTTATTTTCTTTCATACATATGTTTGGTTAGTGTTTATATTTCAATTCAATTTTTAAGCATTTTTTATGCTTACTGTTTCTAAAGATTTAGATCGGAAAAAGAGAACATCTAGAACGGGACTTGAACCCGCGACCAGTCCCTTACAGGGGAATGCTCTGACCAGCTGAGCTATTTACAATATTTTTCATGTAGCATGGGTACGGTGACGTTTGGGATTTGAAGTTACTAGAGATGTAGTCAAGATAAAATCGCATGAAATAAAATCGATTATATATCTTATCGAGATCATTTATTAATGAAGAAGAAATCGATTCTATTAACTAATAATTTTGAAGAAAAATAGTAAAACAAAATTGATAACCTGTTTAATTATTTATTAAAAATCAAACATGTTCATCATCTTCATCATCATCATCATCATCATCATCGTCATCTGACTCGTCGACGTGAATAATTATTTGGGAATCAATTATGCAGTCTATTCTAATGTCTCGCTCCCAGTCATGTAAGATTAGATTTTTGGTTTTCTCCACTACTTTCTTCCAGTCATCGCCAGTGACATTTTTGCATCCCTCTTTCAATAACCCCATCATTTTTGTGGCTGTAAAAGGCGGAGCTGTATTTTTTCGTGCAGCGTATCCTGAAACAAGATAAAAAACAAATTGAGTCATAGAATTCAAGTAATAAACATAATCATATTTTTGTCAGTATGTAAATAGACTATGGTTAAACAAGTTACCTTTGATTTGGGCCCAAATTAATTCAATGGCATTGTACTGACAGTGGTACGGTGGAAGCCTCAGGACTTCGTGACCATATTCGTTTGCCATCATATCTAATTTGTATGTCGTTTGGGGCTTGTGCATTTTTACGAGCTTCACTAGCTCCACCTTTAATTTCGTCTCATCGGCTTCCACATTATTGGCTTGGAGCCACTCGATCAACTCGCTCTTCTTATTGGAAGAAGTCGGCGGTTTGTTCAATTGCACGGAGTGATATGGGGCATTGTCCATAATAATTGTGCTGGGTTCTTCTAAATTGCTAAGCATATTTTGAAACCACTCCGTGAATACTTCCGCATTCATATCTTCGTGATATTCTCCCGTCTTTTTCGATTTCAAAGCAAGTAGCCCATTTTTACAAATCCTTTCGATGTGCCTGCGTGACAAATAATCAATCTCTCCCCTTTTCCTTCTGGCACTTTGGTCGAGGCATGAGGTGTATCGTCAGTCCACATTTTACCGACCGTATGATTGGCATTCAGCCAAGTTTCATCCAGGAAGACGACATTGCTCCAATCGGTAATCGCTTTAGCCTTTTTCAAAAAGGTAACCCGCGCAAGTGCTATATCGCCCCTCTCCATGACAATTTTTCTTTTGTTTACTTTTTTGAATTGGAAACCAATGTCCTTCAATACGCGCCACAAGGATGTAGGACTTCCAGTAAACAAATCAGCATCTTTTAAAGACTTGACCAGCTTTAGAAGCGTCGGTAATTCTTTATTCTGGTAATAGTTATAAATGTGGCTCCGTATAGCATCGGCCGCAAAACTGTCTACATCTGTTACAGATGCCTTTTTGGTTCGCTTTTTATTAGGGGTGGACAACTTATTTTCTTCTGTATCGTGAGCACCATATTTTTCTCGAGTGATTCGAGAAACCGTGTTCCGCCCAATGTCTAACGCATCTGCCACTCAATCCAAAACGTTGGACACAGGCAATAGCGTTCCGCCATTCTCACGTTCCCGCTCAAAGTAATCCCGCAATCGAACTACAAATTCACGGGCTTGACTACCAAGCACAGTCTTTTTCGTTCTTTTTGGCATTTTGCCAAAAAAAAAACAACAAAACAAAAGTCAATAACAAAAAACGGTAACGAAAACAACAAAGCACAACGATAGTCAATAACAAAAACAAGTAACAAAAACACCACGCAAGCTCAAAACAAAGAAAACAGACCGCATACAAGGCAGACGCACTCGTACTGAGTTGATATAACAAGATGGCTGCCAGCTCATGCTTAAGCAGTGTTGCTATATTATAATAAAGCTCCACAAAGACAAAAATGCCTTGTTTAAAGTTTATTATTACATAATTATATTTTATAATCGTATTTCAGTAAAAAATACAACTAACGATTTATGATACTTTATTCGACAATTTATCGATTATAACGATTTTACTATGTCAATCTCTAACGCAACCTGTTCCGATTCACGCATCATGAATTATGTATTTGGAATGTTTATATTTAAAGTTTAAATAATTACGGAGAAATAAAAATAGTTTAAGTTAAAAATGCAAAATAAAACAGTTTTCTTTTTATCTTCGTATTAAGTGTTGTTTCCTGTATTCCGCGTTAGGTAAATTGTTTCGAAATGAATCATGCATGAAATGGAATTAGTCAAATGTCACCGTACCCATGCTACGTGAAAAATATTATACACACGTCCCAGATATTTGAAATATACGTCTTAAGTCGACACTGGAGCCATCTACCGTAATTCTTGCGAACTACGGAAACAATGAATAACTTTACAGTCATTTTTAAACATTGTTTTTGGAAACATTGTTGTTGTGGTTCAAGTCCCGTTCTAGATGTTCTCTTTTTCCGATGTAAATCTAAATTAACTAGGCGGAGTCATCAAAATTTTTTTTTTTAAATGACTAATGTTATTCATTGTTTCCGTAGTTCGCAAGGATTACGGTAGATGGCTCCAGCGTCGCCTTAAGACGTATATAATATATCGGAGAATTTCGAATATCTGGGACGTGTCTAGATAGCTCAGTCGGTCAGAGCATTCCCCCTGTAAGGGACTGGTCGCGGGTTCAAGTCCCGTTCTAGATGTTCTCTTTTTCCGATCTAAATCTTTAGTGTTTATATTGTCTGAACCTCCTAGAATCTACCTTATGTATAAAACTACTGCTTTGAGTATGTATAGTTGTACCAGCTGTGAAATGGTGATGCTCGGCCTGGAATACCGTCGGGTCCGGGGGCAGTGCTTTTCCGAGCTTTAAGCTGGAGCTCTGCTACCCCTAGCTCACTCTCCCTGACTTCGGGCACATCGTTCTCGCTATTATCAGCGTCAGGCGCCTGAGGCGGAGCCATACGCGGAGGAATATGATCATCCGCTCTCGCTGGGAACAGGGAGCCCAGGATCCCCTCCAGCCGCGCCGGCTGGAGGCTCTGGAGAGTTATCCTTTCGAGGGCTTACCCGGGGTGCCCGGACACTTGGGGGAGGACACCGTGTGGTTTTAGTCGGTCCGATTCCGACACGCCCACCCCAATGTTGGCACTGTAATTATATCCTATATAAGAATATAGGATATTATTTGCTAACTGCGTTGCTTATCACAGTCAATAAGCAACACAAGCGACGGTGACGCCACCCTTCAGTTCACAGATTGGTTGGTATGATTATAGCAGGTTCGTAGAACCCAGTATATTCCATCCGCGTCGTAGTGAACGCACTATGTAAGTTTAGTAGACCGACGGACGTCTGCGTGGCACTGTTTGGGGGTTATTGTAACCTAATCCGACAAGAATACTTTCCGTTGTGATACCATCCATTCGTTTATTACCCACAGATTGCGGCTGCCGGCGATAAGATCAATCATTTTGAAGAGCAAGAGCAAATGATTAAGAAACATTCTATGAAAGTGGCGAAATTACATAGCGACTTAGAAAGCAGGATATTAGAGCGCCATACAGAGCTCTAACGTTTTATGTTTGCCAGCGCTCAACCAATATTTTATACAATTTTAATGCATTTACGAGCAATGTTGTGAAAATACTTGGGTACCACCAGAGGAACTTGTAGAGGACTTCTTTAATAATAAAACAGCTTTTATACTTTTAGCATTCACGTTATTTATTACTCACGGATCTAACCAACCATAAAGTAAAACCATCGCTTTATGACCCACCGCTAGTGATGTGCCTTACCACTAGTGAAGTTCTCATTACGAATCCTACAATCCCTTCCTTTCTTTTCAAATTAAAAGACAATCTAATATTAAAGAACACTAATGATTTTTCAATGCTATTACAATTTGCAGCTACACTAATAAAACAAAACATACTTAGTCTTGAAATTAAAAGCAAAACTTACTTAATCTCCACAACAAAATCATAGGTACAATGCACAATTAGGTATTAAAGTTGTGTAGGTAAAATATTCCCAACAATACAATCCAATACAATGCTGGGTAGACAATCAAATACTTACTATTAATCAATCAGTTGTTAATACAATGAAATTATAATGTATGAAATAAACATACTATTATCAGTCACTAATACAATCTAATATAAGGCCTAAAACAAAATCTTTGTACTTAGCAGGAGCCTTACAGTCTCTTATAGGTCTATCTGTCATAATAACACTGTCACCTGTGTGGTTAAGTTCTTCCCTCTCCTTGTTTTGCTTTCTCTGTTCTCTTCCTTCTTCTTGGGTGTTCTTTAAATCATTTTCTAGGCTATTCTCTTTTTCTTGTTGTTCTATTTCTATTTGCCCACCATCTTGTAGACCAAATCTGCTCATATCTCTTTTCTTAATGGGTTGAAAATATGTAGAATTCCTTCGTACTATTTTGCCATCTGGAGTTTGAGTAGCCATTGAATTTCCCGTTTTCCATAATACTGTATGCTCTATGGGTGAAAAATCTGTGCTAAGTTTATTCTGTTTCATTTGTTTGACCAACACTTTGTCTCCAACTTCTATATCTGAAACTTTGCTGTGTCTTTTCCTGTCTGCATACTGCTTTTGCATACTCTTCTGATACCTGTCTTTATCTCTGACTTCCTCATCTTCATAACTGTTTTTGATTCCTGTCAACTCAGGTAACTTGGTCTTGATGGGTCTTCCTCTAAACAGTTGTCCTGGTGGTACTCCTGTGGTACTGTGAGGTGTTGTGCGGTAAGCAGAAAGGTATGTCAATAGTTCTTCTTTCCAATCCTTCTTCAGTGCCTGTGCGATCTTTAACCGTCTCAGAACATTGCGGTTCTGACGTTCAACCTCTCCATTGGCCTGCGGCCATAAAGGTGTGCTATGCCTGAGTTCAATACCATTAGACTTTATGAATTTTGTAAAATGTTTATCAATGAAGGCTGGTCCATTATCACAGATTATAATATCCATAAGACCCTCTCTAGCTATTATTTTATTTAATGCACTTATGGTGTTCTCAGCTGTTGGATTTTTAAATATTTCTACCTCATAGAACCTGCTGTAGTAATCAACTATAAATAATAGGTAATGTCCTGATGGCAATGGTCCAAGATAATCAATTGCTACTTGTTCCCATACTTTGCTTGGAAGTTCAGTTGATACCAAGGGCTCTGGTGGCATGGTCTTCCTTACCAGTCTACATCCTTCACAAGTGTCTGCCCAATACTCAATATCTTTATCCATTGTTCGCCACCAGACCTTTGACCTAAGCTTATTTTTCATTCCATTAGCAGAAATGTGTCCCTCGTGTCCTATTTCTAGTATTTTGGCAGTCAGTTCCTTGGGTACTACGATTCTGCTCCCTCTTAAAATTATTTCACCCACAACACATAGCTCTGTTTTTATGAGTTCATATTTTCTTAAATCCTTTGGCCAATTATCTTTTTCTATTGCTATTTTAACATCTACTAACTCTTCATCTTTCATGGTAGCTTGTTTCACTTCCTCAATTGACACCGCAGGGGTGGTCACTTCGATTAAGCTTAAAAGTGTGTTTTCCTCTATTTCATCTTCTGAGGTTTGTGGCTTTTTATTAATATCCAATAGTCTTGTTAGGGGATCTGCAATATTATTTTTCCCTGGTTTATAGATAACCTTAAAGGTATATGGCTGCAACCTCAATACCCATCTTTGAATCCTAGCACTTGGCTTTGACTTTGCAGAATAAATTATTTCCAAAGGTTTGTGGTCTGATATTATTTTAAATTCTTTGCCCAGTAAGTACATATATAGGTTCTCACAAGCCCATACAATAGCTAGAGCTTCTTTCTCAGTCTGTGAGTACCTTTGTTCAGTTGGTGTAAGGGCTCTGCTGACATATTTAATTGGCACTGGTTGCTTTTGCTTGTTTACATTTTGATGTTGAATTAGCACTGCTGCAATGCCTACAGGGCTAGCATCAGTTACTAATGTGGTATCAGATCCTTTTTCATAATAACCTAAAGCAGGCGCCTTTGCTATTATCTCCTTCAGCTGCTGGAATGCTTGCTGATGTTCATTCTGCCATTTAAATTCTTTGTCTTTCTTTGTTATATTTCTTAATGGCTCTGTGATAGTGCTGAAGTTGGGTATGAACCTTGCAGAAAAATTTACTAATCCCAAAAAGCTTCTCAATTCTGTTTTATTTCCGGGTGCCCTAAAATCTTGTAAAACCTGTTGACTGGTCTGTGTAGGTTTGACACCCTTAGCTGATAGATGGTGTCCTAAAAAATTAATCTCAGGCACCCCAAACACACATTTGTTTTCATTGAGTGTGATACCATTTTCTTGGAGCCTTTCTAGGACCATCTTCAGCCTCTTGTCATGCTCTTCATGTGTTCTGCCACCAATTCTAATATCATCTTGACTATTTGCTACACCATCTATGCCCTGCAGAAGCTGAGAGATGATTCGTTGAAACATCTCACTTGCACAACGAATTCCAAAAAATAATCTTTTGTACCTAAAGAGTCCCACACTGCTACTAAACACGGTTATGTTCCTAGAGTCCTCAGACAGCAATATTTGGTGGTAGCCCCACTTAATGTCAATTTTTGAAAAGTACTTACAGCCATTAAGGTCGTCTAACAACTCCTCAAATGTGGGAAGAGGTACTCTTTCACGCAGCACAGCTTCATTAGCCATCCTCATGTCAACAACTAGCCGGTACTGCCCCTTCTCCTTTTTCTGAACAATATGTGAAGGTGAAACACAAGGTGTTGGTCCTGTCACAGGTTCAATAATATCATTGTCAAGTAGTTCCTGAATTAAGTTCTTTTCTATTTGTCTCACATTAAATGGTTGTCTCCTTATAGGTTGAGCAACAAGTGGTATTTTAGGGTTGATAGGTATTTTGAGTTCAAAATTTTTGAGTTTACCTACACCTGTGAACAACTTAGGGTATGCCACAATAATGTTTTCTTTAGTCAGGCAAGTGTTGGGTTGTGTATAAGCTGTCATTATTGTGGTGTCAGGTCCTACTCGCAAAAGACCTAACTGAATTGAAGTATCTCGGCTCAACAAAGCTGGCCCCTTGCCATCATATACCAAAACAGGAGCTGTTACATCCATTTTTGTGTCAGGGGAATACAAATTACTCTGAAAAATACCCAATTTTGGAATCTCCCTACCACCATATGCACTATACCTTTGATATTTACTGTTTACTAAATTACACTTTAGACCACTATCTAATAGTTCTTTGAAAAGTTTTTTGTCAATAATATTGATCATTGCACCGGAGTCTATGATGAATTTGCAATATTTTTCACCTACTTTGATAATACACTTATTGTCCATAGTGCTCATCACTGGAAATACAGACTGTACAGAGCTTTCTTCACCATAGTCACATTCATTGTCTGATTCACTTTCAGTACTTGTCTCCTCTTCCACTACATATTTTACATATCTTTTTTTACCTTTCCGTTCTTTCTTCTTCAAATCTTGTGTCTTACATTGTCTTTTAAAATGTCCTTTAAGACCACATTTTTCACAAGTTTTGTCCACTGCTGGGCATGAGGAATCCTTGGCAAAATGTCCTGTATATCCACATCTAAAACATTTCTGGTTTCCTTTCAACTTCACAGCATTAATTTCTTTGTTTTCAGGAATTTGGGATGGACACCCACTCACTTTGAGTGTGACACTAGACATTTGTTTTTCCATTTCAAATATTCTTCCAACCTCTAATAATTTGTCTAATGTTAATTCTTTTTTTAAAAACTTTCTTTTCAATTCCACATTGTTACATTTTTCAATTATTTGATCTCGAATTGCTTCTTCTTTGTTTGCGAACTTGCAATATTTTGCCTTACGGCGCAAACGCACTGCGAAACTGTCAATTGTTTCTGCTTCCTCCATGTTGAGGCCCCGAAACATTTGTCTTTCATAATTTATATTCACTTTAGGCGCAAAATGGCGGTTCAACTTGGCAACTGTTTTTTCAAATTCGTCTTTACCTGTATCTTCTTCACAATCATCCAGACTCTCGAAAATTTCCTGTACTTCAGGACCTGCTTGGTGTAGCAGACGCGCCACCTTTTGCTTTGTGGATAATCCGATTTGTCCCTCCAAATAATAGTTAAAGTTACGCATCCAAGCGAGCCATCTTTCGTTTGATGAATCGGGTTCCAGATACGGCTCAAACTTGGGCCCCGCAGCGCCGACTGTATATTCTGGCACCGCCATATGCAGTTTTTCTTATTTTCACTCGTCGCCAATAAATGTAGAGGACTTCTTTAATAATAAAACAGCTTTTATACTTTTAGCATTCACGTTATTTATTACTCACGGATCTAACCAACCATAAAGTAAAACCATCGCTTTATGACCCACCGCTAGTGATGTGCCTTACCACTAGTGAAGTTCTCATTACGAATCCTACAGAACTCAGTTGAGAAAGAAGTCCTCAACGGTCATGGTTGGCCGAAAAGATACCGTAATGTTAACTAAGTCAACTTTGTTTTTTTAGAGTTGCGAACATTCTGAGCAGCTTTGAATATCAGTTATTTGTATAAAACAGAATAATTATATATAAAATAGTATATAAATAAAACATAGTTTATAAGTCATTGAAATTGAAGATTTTATTATAAACTAGCTGTGCCCCGCGGGTTCATCCGCAGTACTAGGTTATATTTCAAAGCAGTGCATTGACCGCCACTCATCTATTGTCTTATTGCTCGACTTCTTATGGTCGTAGCGTGCGTGCCCGACCCGTGGTACAACCGCGATTTTCAACTGGTTGTACTACGGAGAAGTAAAGTTACCCATGGTTCAACTGGTTGTTCTATGGAGAAATATCTTTACCAATAGTTCAACTCGAGCGAGATGTTCTTTCCTTGGTCCAACTAGTTGTACTACTGGGATTTAAATGTACCTATCTATGGAACAACTACTGGTAATAAACAGAAAAAAAGGATTATCTATCAAAACTGAAGTGCAATGATTACTACCTCTTTTGATTAATTGTCTATTGATGATTAGAACGTTGATATTGACGCGTGAATATTTCTCGTTACACGATCATCTTATCCCCGTGGTCCAACCAGTTGGACATAATTCCACCGTTGTACCACGGGTCATAATCATAACACCAAAAAAAAAGAGTTGAACCATAGGTAACTTTACTTCTCCGTAGTACAACCAGTTGAACATCGCAGTTGTACCACGGGTCGGGAGGGGTAGCGTGATGTTATATAGCCATGCAAAAATATTTTTGAGATTGGCGCGATCAAACAAGCTCTTAGATATGTATTGAATCTCAATAAATCAGATTCTAATATAATGATGTATGTTCACTTCCGTCTCCTTTTCTCCTTCATGCGAACGCCAACCCTGGTCGCATCCAAAGTTGGAGCCCAGGGTTCACTTTCCTACTCCTCTTTGCCATAATTTGATTTATTTTACAGAATCGACAGACATCTGAGACCCATCAATTCTGAGAGGAAAACCTGCGCCAGACCCTCGTCCGACAATCAGCAGGTGAGCATGGCTTGGGTCCCGGAGAACTAGCTTGAAGCGTCGGTAGCTTAGTTGTTGAGTGGACCCTATGATCGAGAGGTCCCGGGTTCGAATCCTGGCCATTACACTACCGACGTGAACTCATTCCTTAGACAAGCAATTAAGCTTAGCTGGAGGGGTTAGTGGGAATATTAGTAATTTTGGTTACCAATATTTAAAAAAAACTTAGTGGAGCGCCATACGCGCCAAATAGGAGTCAAGTCAAATAAAACATCTGTTTTACTGGTGTTCTAACTAGATCAGCCCCCGCAGCAGGTTCATCTTCCACTCCGTTATTGAATTTACGGGTTCAATAGGTAAATTAAAATGTTCGATCGTAAAATTAAAATTACTATTAATATAGTACGAGATGCGACCTACTATTGAGATAGTTCTCGTGGTACACTAACAACAGATCCCAATCCCAAGCTGTAGTTATGTATGTGGTAAACTTTTAGAACTTGAAAGACATTCCCTTGGTTTTCTGTAGCTATTTTATGATATACATATTCGATGGATTAGTCTAGTAATGACTGATTCGCGAAACGACTACAGAGTCTATAATTGACCAATTCTTGAAATGTACAATTCTATAAATGACTGATTCTACAAAAGACCGATTCTCAAATTGACTGATTCTACAAATGACTGATTGTTAAGATTTGTATACAGTAAGTAATTTGATTAGAAATATAGTAAACAAAATGCAATGTAAGGAAGGAATAGCGAATCATTTACTTCAAACAGACTTACCTACATTGAATTACATATTTCCAAGTGAATTTATGTTTATTTTGATATCGTTATTTTTTTGACTAGAAACTAGATATATAATGACTTACAGTCAATTGCATATTCCTAAGTGAATTAATGTTTATTTTTTGATAGTGTTATAATAGTTGTTTTTTTTTACCAGAGAATAAGATATATATTTATTTTTGTGTTACAAAATGTATGTATGAGAACATCTTTGATTATAATGAAAGCTGTTTGAAATAAATGATTCGCTATTCCTTACATTGGATTTTGTTTATTATATTTCTAATCAAATTACTTATATATTATTTTATTTATTTCGTTTAAAAAATCCCACCGAGTCCCTACGCTCTTTGTTATGTCCATCTGTCCACCTTGCCTTGGAGGCCTTCCTACGGTGAGCTTGCCGTTACGTGGTCTCCACTCAAGAACCTTTCTGCCCCACCGGCCATCGGTTCTCCGAGCTATGTGCCCTGCCCACTGCCACTTCAGCATGCTGACTCGCTCTGCTATGTTGGTAACAGCTGCAGCAGGCCGCTACAGACCGGTCGAAATGGAAGTCGATGGGGGAGGCCATGTTCAGCAATGGACTTCCTACGGCTGATATGATGATGATTTAAATTTTTTTGCACACAATAAAAACATACAAAAATTTATAGTGGAAAGAATAGTACAATGGTACTGCTTATTTCTTAAAGAAATTTCTTCCAGCAGACCGGCGAGAGATCGTGAAAACAAGAAAAGAATAAATTTACACACACAAACAAAATTCCAAACATATTTAAATAAAGTATTTAAAGTTACGTAAAGTATACTTACTGTATACAAATCTTAACAATCAGTTATTTGTAGAATCAGTCAAAGAATCGGCCATTTACAGAATCAGTCAATTTGAGAATCGGTCCTTTGTAGAATCAGTCATTTATAGAATTGTACATTTCAAGAATTGGTCAATTATAGACTCTGTAGTCATTTCGCGAATCAGTCATTCCTAGACTAATCCTCCCAAAAGTGGTGCAATCACCTTTTTCGGTGTCCGTTATGTTAGCGTACACAAGAGCTATATTGTGTTGGTTACTATGCCATTAAACTCTGTGTAAATACTGCCTAATTAGTGGAAAAATAAAAAAACTCTTCCTCTTTAGTCTAGGAAATAAACACCATTTTCACTGTGTACGCTGGCGTCACGATCAAGCTATCGCAGTGATCGTGACGCCAGCGTACACAGTGAAATTGGTGTTTATTTCCTAGAGTAAAGAGGAACAGTTTTTTTTATTTCTACACTAATTAGGCAGTATTTACACAAGAGTTTAATGGCATAGTAACCAATTCGATATAGTTCGGTTCTTCCAGGTGGACAAACTATTTTGTCAAACTGATTTGACCACGAGGAAAAAAAATCCTGTTGGTCAAACTTCTTGAATTGAGTCCTCATTTCTTGTGTACGCTAACATAACGGACACTCTTTTCGCGATATCTCGGAAACTATGCGTCCTACAAAAAATTCGCAAAGACAATTTGTAGCAAATCGCTTTGCCTACAAATATGTTCATATAAATTTTTGCCCTAAATTTAAACTTAAAGAAGTTATAAGCAAAAAAAGTTGGAAAATTTCTTTTTTGCTCTATATTACTTTTTTATACATTTTACAAAAAAAATATTTCAGACCAATCTTTCCAAGATGGCGGCCGGGGGACAAGAGCGGCAACCCCACAAACTTGAGGTTAAGCTTATATTGTAAATGTAACATTTCAATGGACTAATTGCATTATATATTTAACTGTAGTCTTAATCTAAAATCCGTTACTTTGTCGTACTTGATCAATGGCAGAGAATTCCAGCTTGGAAAGATCTCCACGAATTTTCCAAAGCTAACATTAGTTACGAATTCAAGTTTAAATTTAACGAATGATCGAGTTAAACTGTATGGTACAATTATAAATAAAATGATTTAAAATACTTACTTTCACATCAGCATGACTTGGCTTCAGTGTTTTTAAAACTTTTTTTTTATTGGGACTAGTTGTAGCGAATAGGCGAGTGCACCGGCGTAAACATGCAAGTGCACCGGTGCATCAAACGAGGCATAACATCACGCCACACTACGTCATATCGGATGATGTTAGGCCGCGCCTACGCAGGTGGCACCAACCGGTCAAACCGGTATAAGTGGGCCGGACTTCGAGATGGTAGACAAGAAACGACTGTCCTAGCGGCCCGGGAGTTGGTGCCGCCTGTTTAGTTTTATTAATAGTTTTAGTATATATAAAGCCATACTAATGTTTGTGATGATTATTCTGCTTTCTGCCTTCACTATTGTAATTACCAAATAATAAACTCCTATTCTACTCGACGCTAGTTTCCATCACGTCTACTCGCACGCAAATTGTAAGTGGTCTCAGCTACATACCTAGACAGCTTCATAGTTTTCTTCAAACCTTACTCGTGCAAACCAGGATCAATATCAGGTAAAGGTTCTATATTGCTCCAAGGATAACTTTACGCAACGGATTTGGTTATGGCAGTTATGGGATACGTTTTTAGCAAAACATAAGGCAGAATAAGAAGGCAGTGGTAAGTGTCGCCTTTAGACGTATTAATGTATCGGAGAATTTCGAATATCTGGGACGTGTCTAGGTGGCTCAGTTGGTCAGAGCATTCCCCCTGTAAGGGACTGGACGCGGGTTCAAGTCCCGTCCTAATGTTCTTTTTTTCCGATCTAAATCTTTAGAAAAAAGGCAGTGGTACATAATTCATTCTAGAGGGTATTGGCATATTGTTAAAGTACACTTTTTTATTATTATCGTAAACTTGCGAATGTCTACGCAAATGATACTAGATGCTATGGCACCTGTTAGTTTAATGTTTGGCTAATCTTTGAGGCTGTATTCGAGATGAAGAACACACGTAAAATATTTTTGATAACGGTTTATTTGCCTAGAACTTACCGTATATCCTGTTTTTAATCATATTCGAGACAAAATAAGTGTTCAATAATAATTTACTTACAAATAAACACATTACCCAAATAAACCTATTAAAAAAGATTATTGAAAAATCAGGTGGTATTATTAAAAACACCAGTTTTTACAGTGCATCAATATATCGTTATTTAATCTTCATGTACAAGCAAATTTATTAATACATGTTTTATATTTCGTCTCGGTTCCGAGCGTACCAATCATGAAAAATCAATATCGCATCATGCCATAATATAGTGTAAAATATGTATATTAGACGGCGGCGAGCACACGCTCGCAAGGCAACTCAAAACACTCAGCGGCACTTCGGAATCACATTCCAAGCTACCTACTATTACATTCGTTTACGCGTATATCTACATCAGATGAAAACGGCGACGCCGACTATAACATAACTAGAATTCGTCTAAACGTGACGTCGCGTTCGGCGAGCGGCAGTAACAAATAAAACTACATCCGACTCCCCTCACGAGTTTCATTATAATGAATCGTTTAATGCTCACTTCAGTCGATCGTACAGTATAAGTAGTTCTCTTCTCGATAGGACATCTTCTCTATTATGTATATAGATAATCTGTATAATATAATTCTTTCTCACTAATATCTACACCGTTTCCAAGGGTTACAATTATATATAATCCTCGTCGGCTGGGGCGGAGACGGAACCACGCGGCGTTCGTCCGTCCGGCCCGGCGACCGGGCCTCTAGTGAGTCCACTTGCTCCATGCCTGGAAACAAATATCTATGCTATATTCGTCAAAAACAAGAATATTCATAATATGACGACCTCTGTGGCGTAGCGTAGAGCATTCAACTGCTATATGCTATGTCCTTAGAATATTAATTATTTATTTAATTAAAGAGTAAATTACGGCCAGTATCGGTGACATAGTGTTTGTGTGTAATACTTTATATGATACATACATACACTCACGCCTTTTCTTCCTCTGAGGTAGGCAGAGACAACAACCCGCCATCTGCTTCTGAACTCACATACTTCAAGAGCTTCTTCTACTTTCAATAAACCTTTTATGTAATGCGATTTCGACACGTGTAACCTTATTTTATGTCTATATTATGTTTTATTTTAAAGATATTTAGTCTTAATATGATATCATTGTTTCACTTAGTGTCCTAATACGCATCGAATGACAGAGTCGCGTAAATGTGTGGCGCGTAAATCAATTATCTTACTAATATTATAAATGCGAAAGGTTGTGCGAAAACGGCTGAATGAATCTGGTTGAAATTTGGCACATGGATAGATTAGTTTGGAATAACACATAGGCTACTTTATATTCCTGGAATAGGTTCCCATGGGAAGCGGGGACGGGAAAAAATTCCACGCGGGCGAACTTTTAGATATAGCAAATTAATTACGGGCTGAAAGGGGCTCGCGTCATGGGTTGATCGTTCCTGTTGTTGGTTTTTTGGTTGGCCAGTTAGCGCACATGCGCGAACTTTTTGACATTTGTTCAAGATTTTGCCTTGAGGTATACATGGCGACCCGAGGGGGCCATCTCGAAACCGGAGATGGCTCAGGGTCAGTCGGTGTGCGAGGGATATGCTCTATGGGCAACCTTACACCCGGCGTCTGAAGACCCGAAACGGCGTGCGGTTTTAGTCGGTTCAAGCACGACATAACCGCCCCCGCTAGTCAGCGGGGGTTAGCCGAAGGGATTTCCGCACGAAAAAAAAAAGGTATACATGGCGACGCGGCCCACACATTCGCGCGAGTCGGTCATTCGACTAGTGGTATTTTGAAATGGGCGGAGGAAGGCGGGCACCTGCTTGTCGGCGGCGTGGTGCTGCGCCTGGTCCCAGTGCGGGTGGTGGTCGGGCGCGGGCGCGGCGGCGGCCACGGGCGGCAGGTAGTGCAGCGGCAGCGCGTGCATGAGCGACAGCGCGGCGGCCGTGGCGCCCCCCGCGCCCGCGCCCGCGCCCCCGCCCGCGCCGTAGCCCTCCAGCCCGTGGCCGACGCTCACGTGAGCTCCCACTGCTCCGATTCCGCTCACTCCCTGCAACCATAACACCTTGCTATCAACAAATAGTACGAGCCGAAGTTTTGAGAGTTTGCAACAATCTGTCTGTCTGATTTTATGAAAAGTGATACATTTTTCTAAAGATTTAGATCGGAAAAAGAGAACATCTAGAACGGGACTTGAACCCGCATCCAACGTCGCCTTAAGACGTATATAATTTATCGGAGAAATTCAAATATCTGGGACGTGTCTAGATAGCTCAGCTGGTCAGAGCATTCCCCCTGTAAGGGACAGGTCGCGGGTTCAAGTCCCGTTCTAGATGTTCTGTTTTTCCGATCTAAATCTTTAGAAAAAGTAAGCATACAAAATACTTAAAAAATTAATTGAAGTACTACATTTCTATGAACTCATGCTGTTCTTGAGGTTCTTTATCACATTGTGTTATCCTTTCGTCACCTCATGACTTAATACACTCACATTTCCTTGGCTATTTTTAATGCCTAAACCTAACCTATTGTTGTTGACCGGGTACCTCCGAACTATTACTGAGAAATAGTATAAATCATTATTATTGTAAAAGCACAAACATATGCTCAGTTAAGCATGTAGACGTCTGTCACAGCAAGCAACAAAACTCAATTACAAATAAAAACATAAAATGCATAATTCCTATGTGACGCTGACATCAAAACCTACGCAGAGAATGCGGCGGGTTAAGGCTAACTACTATATACATTTTGTACACCAGTTTATATTTTTAAAAACATAACTGGCGAATCGTGGGTTTGTAACACACCTCAGCCTACCCCTTCGGGGATACAGGCGTGAAGTTATGTTACGTTTATATTTTTGACAAAACATACTTCTTAGACAAAATAACATTCATATAAGGGTTACCTGGTATCTGTCATGATCAGGTAGGTGCGGGTGATGGGCCATGTGTGCGTGTGCCCAGTCATCCCCGCCGGTCAACTTCCAGGCGCGCTCTGTGCCGATAGGTCGCGGCTTGCGCTCTTCTTCTTCCCCCCAGCCCCCTCCGCTGTTCCCAACATTGCCCACGCTTCCTACTCCCACTCCCACGCCGCGCTCCAGGAGAGACTGGAATACGTTACGATAACCTTATTACTATAATAACCACGTATAATCTCAGTTTCATCGAAACTTTGCACTTTGAAGCCTTTGTTCTCGTATAATATAATTTGCATTGGTTGGCTTTTGCGGGTGCGACTGCCCCCAACTGTCTGACCCCCTCAAATACCAGAGGAAAGCTTGCGCTATCTTGCAGGCGAGGTTGGCATGAGCCTCGGAATTCTTGGTTGGACCCCCATATACACGAATAAACGAAGATTGCAAGAATTACACCTTGGCGTAAACGAGGGGTAATAGAAAAGCTTAAAAATTTAAAAAACTTATATTCATCCAATTCTTTTCAAACATCTGTCTCAGTCGAGTTTGTTTACAATACTTATCTCAACTCAATGACCTTACTATACAAATGTAACATGTGTCGAAGGTTATCTTCGTGAAAGTTGTTATATCCAAATCTATATTTATACAACAAAGTCGTCTCAGTGATGACCGCAATGAACTCGAGAACGGGAGAACCGATTTTCATGATCTTAGATTTTATGATTTGTCTCCGCCTACTGTGCCTTAGGTAAGCATTTTTTGCGGAAATCCCCACTGTTAAAGCCGGGCAGAAGGGGTAGTTATGTCGGATCGAACTGACCAAAACCTAAAGCCAACTCGTGCCTTTAATGCTGGGGTGCAAGGAGACATTCACGAAATAAATTCAGCTGATAAAGCAACTAACATAATCTTGATTCTAAGGCGGAACGAAGGATCCCGGATCAGCTAGTTATATTATATATGCAGGTGGCATGTGGTACGTACCTGGTAGTGCGGGTGCTGTTGCGGCGCGTGCGCCATGGGTTTGGGCGACTGGTTCATGGGTTGCTGCTGCTGGTACGACATCAGTAATGCACTCAAATTGCCTGAATTGCTTGCGCCTGCGAACAGCTGCAAAGTACATACATAAAGTTATTTACACAGGTTATTTTTTTCATTTAAGCGTTGTTTCCTGGTTGCACCTGAGGATTCCACACCGAGGTCCGCTCACTTCTCCTTTTGATTTGTCTTAGAGAGTGACTTCCAAATGTAAACGGTTAAAAAGAGTACATTAGAGAAGTTACAAGGAAATAGCTTGGTTCGGACGTGTGAAGTGTAGCGTCAGCCATATTTCGGCATTGTGGAAAATTTGGCATCACGAAATATCGGACACGTTTTGTCTGTGACTCAATCATACGTCTGTGGGAAAAAGGCTCGGAAGAAGATGGCATATTTGTGAAACAAGTAACGTTACCTGCGCGTTGTGTTTCTGTTGCATGAGCGGGTGACGTTGCGCGAAGTCGGGCGCGCGCGGGTTGAGCCGTGACACGCTCTCCACGCCCACGTAGCCCAGCCCTAGCGCCGCGCCGCTCATGTTCACGCCGCTTGCGATCGATACCTGTTGCTGGATAAACAATTGCTCATCTAAGATCGCTCTGTCTTCTACTACTGGTAGCAGCTAGACTCTCTCACCAATCATTTTCTGGTGATGGTCATATTCCAATTACAGCAATAAAACACATCACATACATACATAACTTCACGTCTGTATCCCCGAAGGGGTAGGCAGAGGTGTATTACACACCCACGATTCGCCATTTATGTTTAGGTCCCAATGTAATAGGAGGCGAGCCTATTGCTATCTACCGGGATCATTACTAAGCGAACGATTATTAACATTTTTATTACACACATAACTTCGAAAAGTCAGAGGTGTGTGCCCGGGGCGACTGGGGATCGAACTCGAGACCTCGTCTCGGCAGTCCGTTACGTACGCCATTGGGCTATCGCCGCTTACCTAATGAAAACGAAAACTTAACGGAGATTTTTCAGAAACTAAGACAACTTGCTCTACAATAATTCCCTCCCTCATCACCCAAGTAGTCTTGACTTAGAGCTCGACATCATTGCGTTAGTCCCGTGTTAGTTGCATGCAAAGTTTGCACGTTGGAGCCCGGGGCCCACTCTCCTTCTCTTAATCTTAATTTGAGTCTCTTACAGGCAAGACTCCCGTCTCAGCCCCTAACACCTAGCTAAAGGTAGGCCTGCAACAGAGTCTCATCCGTATATCAGTAAGTATACCGATTGCAGGTGTATAAACATTGTTAGTTGGTCTTTAATTCTGATATTTAAACATTTTTTTTTATTTTTTTAAAGAATATTAGTAACCGGAATTACTAATATTCCCCCTAACCCCTCCAGCTAAGCTAAATTGCTTGTGTTAGGAGTGGGTTCACGTCGGTAGTGTAATGGCCAGGATTCGAACCCGAGACCTCTCGATCGTAAGGTCGACTCCTTAACCACTAAGCTACCATGGTTAGGAGGTTTGGATGTAAGTTGAGTTAAGTCGATGTAAGACTTCACTAAAACTTTGGTTGTTATAGTTGCTTACCATCATGTTGTGTCCATTTCGGGAGTTATCTTGATAGATAGGTCCATTCCGGGAAAGTCCGCTCATATCCATCGTGTTTACATTGTTACCTGAAAGTGTGTATTTAAAAAGTTATATTAATACCAATATTGTTTGTTACAATATAAACTTGATATATTGAACACATCTCATTACAGCGTGAAAAAAGATGGCCTTCTGCCGGGGCCTGGTGGAATTGGAATGGCCAGATATTTTTTTACCCATATAGCCGGTTGCCGTA
Organism: Cybosia mesomella; assembly: GCA_946251805.1. Taxonomy (NCBI): domain Eukaryota; kingdom Metazoa; phylum Arthropoda; class Insecta; order Lepidoptera; family Erebidae; genus Cybosia; species Cybosia mesomella. The sequence continues at coordinate 27,248,794 of OX276400.1, read as the reverse complement.
CACTAAGTTATGACTACTAAACTGTCTATTTGTACTGTACTGACCGATGGGCATGGGCTGATGGTAGGTGGGCGGTGCGTGGTGCGCAGGCGCGTACGCCGGCGGGGGCGTGGAGCCGTGTGAGGACGTGCGGGAGCAGGGCGAGCAGCCGCCCCCCGCAGCGCTGCCCCCGGGGGCGCCCGCGCCGCGGTAGCCCGGCGCCTTGCTCGCGTCCGCCAGCGCTAGCAGCTGCTGAACATCGTACACCAATTATTGTATTGTAGCATCTATACTTAATTAATAACAGAATTGATAGTCATTCTGAGACATGGGCATGGACATCGTTTATCACCGTAATCCCTGGAACTACCAGTGCGATTTGCTAAATTATTTTTACATTTGATAGTCCAGTTCTTGGGGAAAGTTATATGTTATTTAATATGTAGTGATATAACTGTACTAAAATTATTGTCCACCAAGTTGTATACTAATCTAAATAGAAATTAAAACTAATGTGATGTGGGGATGGTAGTCGGGATGGGGTTTGGAGTGGTACCTGTGGCGGAGGCTCGACGCTGTGGTGCGCGTCCCCGGCGCCCCAGGCCGCGCCGGCCGACAGGTCCTTGAACAGCGAGTACTCCTGCGCGCCGCCACTGCCCGCGCTCGACTGGGGACACACGACTATTAATCAGTTTATGTCATTGAAGCAGCGTTCTAAGACTTAGTTATAATGACCCGCAAACATCCTGACAATGTGCGCCAATCAACCAATCATAGATTCTAATCACGGGTTCAACAAAAGGCTCACGTCATTGGTTGATCAGTCCTTTTATTGTTTTTTTTTATTAGGCCCGTATAGTGCACACGCGCGAACTTTCTGACGACTGTTCACGAAGTTTGCCGACTATTATATTATATTCAAGCATATTCAGTTTCAATAACTCTTTTCTTGCGCGCTAATCCCAGTTGAATTCAAAGCTTGCACTTTGCAGCCCGAGGTTGGCTCTGGTACTCTACCTTTCCATAAATCAGATTTTACTGCGGCTGCCACTGAGCCCAAGTGAGGGTGGCTTGGGCTCCGAAGACGCTGATGGGGCCACATATACACAGATTCTGTTTAAACAATAATTTATAAATAATATTCTAGACACATACTTGTGGCGTCGTATTTATGTGTAGAGCTGCGGACGTGTTAGGTGCATTTTCTTCGTTGGCGCTCCAAGAGCTCGAATTGTCTGGGCTCAGCTGTAAACAATTACACAATCATTTATATAAGAATAGTCCTTTGGTCGCCCTATGAATCTCTTAATATGGTAAAGAGACTTGTATAGTTTGTATTTAGATATAAGTTGTTGAGTGCGGAGAAGAGAAAAGTTCATGTTTGATATAATATTAGAAATGTTACAAGTAAAAATTGGTTATTTTTTATTTTACTCTCTATGTTCGTTACCTTTTCTTGAAAGCTCTGTTCGCACTTTCTCATAGTTTTATTAGTTCTCGAGACTCTGGTGCACGCTTTCTTCTCGTGGTTGAGAGGTTAGACGGCAGTCGCTCCCACAAAAGCTAAATCAAGAGAAAGAGTCGGAGAGCTGAGCACGGGCTCCAAATACAAGCTTCTGATGCAATCGGGACTAACGCTATGATGTTGATGGTGGTGAGCGTGTTACCTGCATAGTGCGTTCGGGCAAGCGGTGTGATTTAGTGTCGTTGTCTTCAGCTTTGAGCGGTAGCGGCGCGGAGGGCGGAGCGGGCGCGGGCGCGGGCGGCGGGGATGGCTCACGCGTGCGCTGTGGCGACAGCGCGCTTAGCCCGCCCGGACTGGCGCCTCCAGTCGCCGTCTGCGGTAGCACACAGGGTTTAGTGACGTGTACATACCAGTATGGGGCAATTATGAGATTATTCATTGAAATAACGAGACCAATTTTATTATTACGGATTTTATCGCGATTTGTGTTGTTCACATTGTTCCTGACGTCTCGGTTACTTTGCAGTGGCCGAGGTTACGAGGAGACAATATCATAGGTGATCACAGTCCAGAAATTATAGAAAAACTTGTAAAGTTTTCAATTAGATTTTCTAGTTCTATAGTTGTACACCGACTGATAGACAGCCATACAACTGGGGCTTAAGGGTTCCGTTGATTACTGTTTAAGTAAGTAAAGAATCCTAAGACTGCAAAACGATTTTTATATTATTTAGAAACTCAACAGCTTATTTACTATTCACGTGGTATTGTGACATTAAATTCTTAAGCTTATTACCGAGTTTCATGACATTCGTGCAGACAATAGAAATTAAAAGCAGTAATTGCCTGAAAGAGATCGCTCTTAGCAATAAGGCCTCCTATTCCACATTTAACTGAAATTATTATTATACAATAATGTTAACGGGAATTAACGCGATCATGTATATGTATATACGAAGGGAGGAACAAAAGCTCGCGAAATGAAGTATTAGGAGGAAACAATATTATACAAACTCTATGCTCAGTTATAGTGAGACCTCTTTATGTAAAAAAGAAACAAAAGTTATGTCAAGACTGTCTTTTGTTTTTCGATATCGCCTTGAAAGCAAATTATTTCAGAAACAATCGGTCATTATGGAGCAAATTGAATATCGTGCCGTGATAAAGTTTCTGTCTAGGCAAGGAAAATCTCCGCAAATGATAACGGATGCGTCATCAGTCATGTCATAAGAACGGTGCACCTCCTCTGAAGAATTTAAAGTGTCAGAATCGGCCGGGGAATCTTTTGGGATTCCAAGGGAATTCTCATGATAGACTACAAAGAAAAGGGGGTCACCATAACTGGGGCAGATTACGCAACGCTGCTGGAAAGACTAAGAGGAGCTATTAAAGAAAAAGAAGGGATAGTTGTCGAAGGGTGTTGCTCTTGCATGACAATGCACCAGTACACAAGAGCCATGTTGCGACTGCTGCTCTCGCCAAGTGTGGCTTCGAATAGCTGGTCCACCCCCCCCTACAGCCCGGATCTGGCCCCTAACGACTACTATTTGTTCCCAAATTTGAAAAACAATTACGGGGAAAAAAATGTCATACCGACGAACAAGTGAAGGAGGCAATTTCGGCTCATTTCGGGGACAACTAATTTTTTTCTTTTTTATGGTTTGTGTAAATAATTAGTAGATCTAAAAAACGTATTGAACTCGAGGGTAATTAGATTAGAGATTCAGAAACTCGCACACTGGCTGGACCAGGGTCAGCCAGGGTGCGAGGCGATTGCCTTATTTGGCCACCTTACTTACTAACCCTACCTACTTCGAGTCCGACATAACTACCGTGTTGGAGCCACCGTGCAGATACCCGCAAAAAGGAAAACACAAAATAACACAGTATAGGCGGAGACAAACCTAAAAAATAATAGATCATGAAAATCTGTCCACCTGTTCATCACTAACACGACTTTGTTTAATATATATAGATGCTTATTTATTTATTTTATTCTTTTTGCACACACAAGAAAATGATAGTAACATTAATAACATTTCCAAAAAGATGTACAAAGGCGAGCTTAACTCAATATTAGTTCTCTCCCAGCAAACCTTTGAGTAATAGAGGAAGAATAGTTTAAGAAAGGGTGTGAAGTGTTTACAAGATAAAAAGAAAAGAGAAACATGCTACAATACTTATAATAAAAATAAATACATATATACACACACATACATACATACATAAATATATTCGTAGGTTAGATATATACACACTAAATTATGGAGAAAGGTAAAATTCTTTAATTCTTCTTCTGAAGATGTCCAGACTGCTACTACTCCGAATGGTATGATGGAGTGAGTTCCAGAGACGCACAGCTTGCACCGTGAAGGATCCGTCATAGCAACTAGAACAGTGTGCAGGAGTATGAAGCAGAAGAGAGGAAGAAACACGACAGGGTTTGCCCCTAGGTACAAGACATTCAAAACGTTCCCGCAGATATGACGGAGAATTAGGATTATGCAGTACAGAGTATAGAAGAGATAGGATGTGAGTGTTACGGATGCTTGTTTTTTAACCCCCCCAACTGTTTAAAACCTAAAAAGGTTGTGGCCCTTACCTGTGGTGTGGAGCGAGGCTTGGGCGCGTCCTGCGGCGCGGCGGGCGCGGCGGTGAGCTTGGCGGCGAAGGTGTGCGGGCGCGCCCCCACGATGACCCCCGTGTACGACAGCGCGCCCGCCGCCTTGCACGCGCTGGGCGGGGTGCAAGGCGCGGCCGACGTGGGTACGCGTTTCTCACTCGTTGGCGCTACAACGTTCACAAACCGTTATCGTTACACTACATTCTATTCATTACAGTCGAATATTTAAACATCAATGTTGTGTATCTGTCTCAGAAATAATTTCCAAATTTGAGGGTAAGTTCTTAAACGGACGATCCTATAAGAATACCGTAAATTTTTTAGCTAGGTCTAAACTTACAGCAGGTGTGTCTGCGTCTGGGCACTCCTTGGATGCGCTTTTAAAGTAGAACAAATCGGGGGAAACCCGGATGAATGGCAACCTCTTATAAACGGTAGACTCGTGTATGACTACTATCTCCTCTGATGGTAAGCTAGTGGTCAAACGCGAGACTACAGCAAGTTCACACCTAGCTACATTTTTTACGGTTCTTATAGGATCGCACGTTCAGATACCCTTAAATTTCGATATTATTTTGGGGACAGAACGAGTAAAGTATCCTTTCTACTAGGGTTATCTTTGCGAGGGCGTACCCGGAGTACCCGGCAATGGACGCTTGGGGAGGACACAGTGTGGTTTTAGTCGCTTCGAATCCAACACACCGATCTAATCATTGGCACCGATGGTGTGGAGCCCTTCGGGGTTTCCACAGGTAAAGAAAAAGGTAAGTGTATGAATATAAGATAATAAGTGTGTACGTACGGTGCGCCTGCAGCCGCGGAGGCGTGGGCCGAGCGGCGGCCACGTGCTGCTTGGGAGCTGCTCGCGCCGTGGGAGTGGCGCGGCTGCTCGTCGAGCTGCTACTGCTGCCGCTCGCGCCCGCCTGCTAACGGTCAGAAACTGTACAACTAACTGCACATAACACAATTGCACTTCAGACTGCTATTAGATTGATGAAATGACACTCGTAATCATAATTTATTTACACCTACGGCTGAACTACATGCTTATATTAAAAATGGTGTTAACTTCGATAGTACTAAGGTACAAACCCATTAACGCCATTTACTTCTCTATCAAAAGATTCAAAAGGCAAATGACATCGAATGTTCTATAAAGTTGTAGATCATGTAAACTCCCTGCACTTGAGGCCACTTCTATTAGGAGAATATGCTCCTATGCATATGCGAATATATGGTTATGATAAGGCAACGGAAAGTTTTATTCGAACCTCAACCTAAAACAATGCTGTAGCTACATCAACAACCCGACAATATTACGAATGGTTGAATGTACAGTATGAACGTACACACGGACAAGGAGGTAAGTATACACCTTTAGATGTGTGTACCACTTGTATGAACATGTGTATACTTGTCCGTGTGTACATGAGGCAAAAAGCCGCGCGTACCTTGGGCGGTGGTTGCTTAGGCGTCTTGGGCTGAAGCGGCAGTGGCTGTGGGGGCGGCTTTACTGCGGCACGCGGTAGCAGCTGCACGATGTCGGCTTCGGGGTCACGGATCATAGCTGCGATAAGCATGCCCGCCTGCCGCGTCGCCTCGGCCGAGCCCCTGCCGACACAAAACACACGCTCACTCACTGATCTGCCAACTCTTCGATATACCTAGCGGTGGCGAACTCACTAATTATCATGAAGTTACTGCGTAAAAGCCCTACATTTCGTGTAACGAATAAATACTATGAATAGTATAAAACTACAACAATGGATATAAAATTAACAGTTTAGATATGGCCTAGATAGTGTTAAAGGCAGACGGAACGGCACGGATTACTGCCTGTACTATAAAACACTACTAAAATAACTGGTCTATGGATGATAACTAGGGAACTTTTTTCAGTCCCTCAATTGAGTGCACCCCGCTGGATGGTAAGAAGCGAGGTTGAAGTCCAGAAGATACGGGTCACCATTCTAGATGCTGACGACCCTAAAATAGTAACTTCCCTTAAAACAAATTTCAAGTGTGCTTCACCTAAAAAGTTTAGTACCCTTCAATGATCTGAAACAAAAAACATTGTACATACTCTAAGTATTCAGGTAAGCAAAATACTGACTTGATTGTAATAATGCGTTCGCCCTGTCCCTTGCTCTGCTTGTCCACCTCGATGTGCGCGCCGGTGGCGGAGCGTATAGCGTTGATGTTGCTGCCGGCGCGACCGATCACGCGCGAGATGGCGTGCGACGCTACCGACACTTTCTTACAACTGCAATACATAATATTATAGCTATACTAACAATACTTAGAATCACGTCTCGCCAGGCCTCTCCTCAATGACCTAAAGTACTACTTCGAGCGTTACCAAAGCGATATTTCCGGATCGGGCCGACCAATTTCAGTCAATAACAATGATAGCAGTTATTGAAGATACATTTATTTGTGTTACAAAATATAATGCAAAGTTTAAATATGTTCTGTCAATGTAGGAGTACACAAATGAAACTTTTTGAATCAGCACCAATCATCTATGTTTTCTTAATAACGTACTTATTGAAGCCTAGAAATGCTAATCATACTGCATGGTGTAACTGACTTGTTATAGAGACCACCCTCCTTTCGAAAAGCTTCTGACGATCCTACATGATGGTAAATATCTACACAATCCTAAGAAAGATTTGATTATTTGTAGTGCTATAATAAAACGGGCGACTGGTCCTGAATCATTCTTTAATATTTGTCGGTAGTTAAGTTAATTAGTTTCAAATAAAATATGCTCACCCTGGTTCCACGGTGGAAAGTGTCTGCACGCTAGACTTCCTTACAACTTCTTTCCAACCTTCCTCTCGTCGACCTCCAACGCAACCTCCTTTAGGGGAGGTGCTCTTGTTATCCGTCTCCCACCTATAACGGTAATATATTTTAAAATCACACTCAAGAAATATGACCACTTACAGTTTGGTACACACATTTTATCTAAATAAATAAACTTTTTAAAATGTTTAACATTTTTGATCATGATAATATAATTTTGGACGAAGATTTATTAAAATTAGACACATAATTGTGTTGCATTGTTTGATCAAAGTCATACTTTTATCTCGTTCGCATTCACTGATTAACGCATCTCCTGTTGCACTCGTGTTTTCGTTGAAAGAATTCAATTAGCCTCGTTTGAGTGACCGTTTTAAGCACCAGTCCTGTTTTTATCTCTTTTTATTATAAGATCATTGATCTTGCATGTTATAATACTGAATTGAAGTAGTGATTATTCCTTTTAAATATGGAACCAATTGCTGCTATAGAATGCATTCATACGTTTCTTTCTTCATGAGTATTGGATTGGAACAATGGTATTCTGGCACTAATTACACTAATTTAGGTGTGGAACGTTTTAAGCACCAGTCCTGTTTTTATCTCTTTTTATTATAAGATCATTGATCTTGCATGTTATAATACTGAATTGAAGTAGTGATTATTCCTTTTAAATATGGAACCAATTGCTGCTATAGAATGCATTCATACGTTTCTTTCTTCATGAGTATTGGATTGGAACAATGGTATTCTGGCACTAATTACACTAATTTAGGTGTGGAACTATCTCTAAATGAATATTAATTAGAAAAATATTTAGAACCTTCTCTCCTGTAACAAAAACTAATAACTAACAAGATCATGTTTCTCAAGAGAATTACACACCTAAATTTAACATATATTATATCTGTACATTTACAAGATATCTATCTATGTATTTGTTTTTACCAACATCCATTGCCATCTTGCAGACACATGCTACTCACACGTAATTAGTCCAACAATAAGAAGCAATAGTTTATAAATAATTTAAAAATCAATGTCAATGATAGGCCATGCAAATAAAAAAACAATTACCGGTAACTAACTCATGCAAATTTACAAGTATTCATAAAGAATTTATCAAAATATCAACAATCTTTTCATGTATGCAGTTTGAATTTTGCCTTGTAGCCACCGTGGAATAACTTTATGGGTCTGGTAGGGTTGGATTCTACTCCTGCATCGGCCAAATGGGTTCTCTATTAAAAAATTCCATGTAATAAAACATAGACGGAGAACGTGCCCCATACGCCAGACCGAAAACATGGTTGACAAAACTTATGATGTGTGTGACATTTCGCCAGCTTTATTACAACCTACGCGTTCAGGGTACATACAAACGTGAATATAAATATTAAAATTATAATAATTTAGGCTTATGACATCACGCGTTATGGTAAAAAAGATTTCAAAATTATTATGTATGAAACTAGAAAGCCTCTTTGAAATATGCATCAAACTTCATTTTACATGCGTTTCCCAGGCCACATCCCAAAAACATTATAAGATTTGTCCGAATCATTATATTTCATATGTCATTATATTTCAGCTGCTACTCAATTCAAACTGAGAATATCTTTGTTTTAGGATAACACTGATCTCTCCACACAATAAAAAGTATCACGACCCTAATGATCGGCTGTCATAGTGTTTAACATGGAAAGTTGTTTACATTTTAATACAAATCTTTGTGAACGAGGTTCTACCTGACGACGGTGAGGATAAAACAACTTTGACACTGATTTTATCACGATAATGATGCCGCGTGACGTTAACATGATGATCGAACTTACTGATGCGTGTGCTGTGTCTTTTTATTTTTGTCGCTTGTGTCAACATCGTCTTTATCCACATTGAGCCTAGTGGCTTCGAATACTTGACTCTTTCTGGAGTTATTTCCATATTTGTTAACATTCTGTACTGTAATGCTCTTAGGGATATCCTCTTCGGGTTTTCTGTAAGAATAATATTTCATCTTTATCCCCCCCAATTATATTATTGGTAATGACGTCGTCTAATTTGAAACAATTCCAATGGTTCTAAATTAAATGTATATAAAGCAATATTACTCACTCACAACAAAAAGCATGCACCTAAACATAGTCTTGTTAAAATTAATTTGCAAAAAAGAAAGTTTCATATTTTAACTTAGAAATCATACAGTACACAGTGTGAGGTCAATAAATAACAATATATTGCTCATTCACGAGAATAATGACACAATTACAAAATTGTGATTTTACCCGAGCAATATTTAGAAGTTTTGAAATTCTTCTATTTTCTTTTTGACATTGTAACTCATCGTTACTCCCACCAAATGATTGAGAAGATTCCAATGGTTTCTTTAAAATTGAAATCTCATTAGATTTGAGATCTTTCGTACATAAAATTTCATGAAAATCTTTTTAAATTTGTTCTGAATTGGTATAAGAAGGTTAAGTTATCAAGGGTTTTTTTCTCACTAATATTAAAAGATATCCACAAATAGGTATTTTGAAAAGCTTTTGTCATCATTATCATTAGTTTTAAATAGTATTTGTAATATCAACTCACACTGTGTATGTTACGGGGACATAATAAAGGCTTACTAACTTAACCCGCCTACGAGTCCAGAAGAAATTTTAGTTTTCTTCTTCACTGTGGTACAACCAAAACATTACAATAACTACGGACGATAAGAAAGAAACTGAAATTGTCCGTGTTCCAATGCTGGGTTAAGCTGGTGACATGCATTTTGTTGTCCCTTAGTACAAGACCATGTACATAACTAAATTTAAAGATTCTTTTTTAAACTCAAATCCACCACCAAAAAGTTAATTTGATGACCTCAACATCACACAATATCCCTCGTCTCTCTAGAATCATTCATTCAATGGACTATTATTGCACAACTGTATGCTTTGATTAGTGATTAGACACAAGTAGAAGTAGATTGCCGGTTTTCTTTCATACATGATTAATTGCGCAAGAATGAATAAGAAATTAATTTCGGCGATGTTTCGACTACACTTTTAGTTACAACCGACTATAGAACATTAGAATAATGCCAAAAAGGCTGAATCAGATTTAGAAAGGCAGATAAATATTATTTAAGAGATTAAAGAACACCTTAAGAGAATAGAGTACAATGCTCTAGCATGCAATCTAAATCGCAGTACTACAATAGTATACCTACCTAGTTTTGTTACATTTTCTTTTGTTTCACTACACAACAATACAATCTGCCCACAGGTGGGGACACTTGGTGGGGCAAAGTAAAAGCAAGTGTTTATAAAAAAAACTCAAAAACGCAATACAATTAACCACTAGCTCAAAGTTCGAAGTTAACTCTCCTATTTGAAGCAGTATGAAATCCGGGCAATATACTTCTACATACCTCTACAAAAACTAAGCAATATGTGATTCAGTTAGTGTGGGCGGAGTACTCACTTTTCTTTCTTCTCGGCTGTCCGTCTCTCCATTGGAGGGGGTGGTTTGACAGGTGTGGCGGGGGGCGAACTTGGTGCCACGTTTTCTTTTTCTTGTTTTTTATCTGGCTTAGGACTATTCTCTTTCTCTGGTTTTGTCTCTAATTTAGTTGGTTTACTCTGTGAAATGGGTGAAAAATAATTTTAGTATTGTTGCTTTTGCGATGTTCAATTCTATTTTCTTTAATTTTTAAAGTCTACATTTTTATAAAGACAATAAGTAACGAATGATGAATACAACACATAACACTAAAAAGAAATTGCTGTTTAGTTTTAGTTAATAGAATGGATAAATAGGTTAGAAACTGTACTTTGATGTAACAGAATTCTATTTCCTATTTACTGTAAATAAAGAATTTGTATTTTATGTTCATTTCAAATAAAAAGCTTGCTAATGAAGTTCAGTATAAATATAGAATTTGACACTGAACACACTATATAACCTGTGTATCTGCAACCTGGACTATTCAAGTTCAGAGACCGATGCTTGAGAAGAGATTATCGTTCAGGAGTGCAGTCTAACATCATACTCAATGATAACTTAAATGACTTGCTTGCTTTACTTTGCTTAATATTGCACGAAATAGTATTTTTCTTCTGAAACTCACTTTGTCTGGTTGTTTCTTAACCGCGGGTGCGGGAGGAGGGGGTGGTACTTTTTCTTCTTTTTTCTTTTTCTTCGATTTGGTGCTTTGCACTGGAGGGGCTTTCACGTCAGAGGAGGAACAGGAACCCTGCAGGCAATATAATGATGTCAAATTTAATATTTCTATTTCAGTAATATTTACAGTTTCTGATTTGACACGTCGGAAAGAAGACTGAGACTTCGGCTAAGGGGGCCTAGACAAAGTGATATTCTACTAGTGGAATCGCTTCGAAGCGAACCTTCAAAAGTGCAAAATGTATGGGAGTGACATTATTTGTTACACGTGACATGTCGACCAATAATGTCTCTCCAATACACTTTGGACTTTTGAAGGTTCGCTTCGAAGCGATTCCACTAGTAGAATGTCACTTTGTCTACAGGCCAAGGGCGACTTTCTTCGGTATAGTAGAGCGATCTCGCTATCGTACATCGGACTGACAGTTTGATATAGGCCGCGCCAAAAATCGTGACATTTTACTCTAGATGCGCAGTCCGAGTATTTTGGGTCTTTTTGGCGGTAAGCGCGGGGCGCGACGGCGGAGGCGCACCAGACAACCAATAACAGATTGCACTTAACCTATATGCCGAGCGCACGGGCTCGCGTCATTAGTTGATCAGTCCTTGCAATGTCAGAGTGCGTCACGTTATCTCCTGTAATACTTGCGCGAAAAAAAAAAATAGCACCACTAACGAATTAGTAATAAATTGTTATTGTTTTGTGTAAATTTTATGTTTTCGTTGTTTTTTTTTATAGTGTGTAATTGTTTGTTTTAACTTCAATTACATATATATACTTTATTTACAATGAAATATACTTATTGTAACTTAACTTTCACGTTTCGTAATATACCTACAATAATGCTAACGGAGATTAACGCGATCGTGTGTTTATAAAATACTAGTTTTTATCCGCGGCCCCGCCCGTGTGGAATTTTGTTCCCACTTCCCATGGGAAACTATTGCAGGAATAATTAGCCCATGCGTTATTGCAGACTATAATCTATCCCTGTACCAAATTTCAGCTAGATCCATTCAGCCGTTTTTGCGTGAAAGTGTAACAAACATCCATACTCACAAACTTTCGCGTTTATAATATTAGTAGGATTCAAACTATAACTTCGGTTTTAACTACTCTTAAAAGATATCAAGTTGTAATCACGCGTTATGCGATAGAGTGAACGCTTTACAAAATGGAAGCATGCCTATCTTAGCTGGACTCTCGCTCTTCTCGACACGCCTAATAAAAAGTCCGACATAACCGCCCCCGCTGGCCAGCGGCGGGGTATCCGAAGAGATTTCCGCACGGAAAAAAAAAGGTACTTTAGATGGTATGTCTCCGTGGACTGCACGAACCTGCGAGTTAGCATCAATGCCAGAATCGCCTTCTTCCTTCGGCACGGGTTCGTCGTCGGGCTCACCGCCCTCCGAACATTCCCCGAGTGCCTTCTCGCAGTATATTGAGTTCTTGTCGTTTTCAGCCTGAAGTTTACGTCTCTCCTCCTGATTACATGATCATCAGTATTAGTACACATAAATACACTGTTTGTAATGTTAAGATTTTTTTTTCTAAAATTCATGATATCTGTTTATTGAAGGCCTCTGTTGCGTAGCGGTACTGCATTCGACTGATACGACTAGGGGCGCGGGTTCAATTCCCGCTCAGTGCAAATATTTGTATGCATGATTATGTCAATTTGCATTGGTCTGGGTGTTCTATGTATAATAAATTTGTTTGTCTATTGTGTATGTTTTGTCTATTTGTTAATTTACATAACAGTAGGACTTTGATAATAGTTCCAATTACAGGAAGCAATTTTTTTAATTAGCATACTATATATATAATAAAAAAATATATGGCCACGTAATTCAAAATAAAATGATACTTACATGTTGGGCCTGTATGGTGCAGGCATGTAAGAATTATAATATGATAATACGTCAGACTAATAAAATAAACAGCTTATATATATTATTATGATGGCAAATTCTCAGTGGTTCACACATTTTCATGTATTGCCACTAGGTGGCAATCGGGAATAACATTCCCAGCTACCACTGGGTGGCAACTGGTGAATTTATAGCCCACGCTTCAAACCAATGTATACTGCTGTGCATAAAAAAAACCACGAAGGTTAACTTCTAACCTAATCTGTCCGTGTCAGGGCGGGTGGTTCGTTTATCTAAAAAAAGTGCCCATTTACATAAGACAGACAGCAATGAGGCGGGTTCCTCGGAGTTTTGATCCTCGCCGCAGTGTACAGCAATTTGAAGTACGGGCAGTAACTTCCCAGTTGCCACCCAGTAGCAACTTAAGTTAAATCAGATAGCTATGACCATCTGAGTACGTGACGAGTAGCGTTTGTGACCTGGAGCGTGTAATCCATTTTATTCCTGATTGCCACCTGGTGGCGATCCATGTGGGTGCGCGACTGGGAATATACTATTATGATAAACTAATATAAATGTTTCAATTGAGCGAGGCCGAGGGCGCCAAGACCCACCTTCTTCTCTAGCTTCTTCTTCTTCTTGCGCTCGCGGCGGCGCGCGGCGGCCTGGCGCCGGCTCTCCTCGCGGCAGCGCTCGGCGTCCAGCTCCTCCAGCAGGATGGTCGCGTTCTGGTTGGCGCGCGCCGCCTGCGTCTCCTTGGCCGCGCGGATCACGCGCACGCACTCCTGGCACTTCTCCAGCAGCTCCTTGTCCGAGATTGTGCAGATGTACCTGGGGGATGCACCGCGTCACTCACACATGTGTGTTGATCTAAATTTATATGTCTTGCTTTGTAGCAAGCGGGAGTTACCATTACCTTGTCATTTCTTGGTCTGACGGGAACTGAGTGACCACCCCGACCATCCATTTCACCACTTTCGTGTGACCTTTACGGAAGGCGGCCATCAGACAAGATACCTAGAAAAAAAGTAAAAATAAAGCTTTGCTATTTTTAAACTCAATTTATATGCCTCTTTTTATCATTACGTCACCAATTTTTTTTTTGCAATTCCAACAAGTTGAATGACACTTTGGTCATTGCAATCTTTTCGCACAATCATGATAAATCTAGATAGCTTTTACGAATAATTAAATATATCCTTACTTTTCGATTGTCTTGTGAGTCGATGTCGGCGCCGGCGGCGTATAACATCTCGACCACCGCGAGGTGGCCGCCGTTGGCCGCCAGCCATAGGGGCGAGTTGCCTTTCTTGTTTTTCACCTCTACCGCTGCTCGTCTGTAATGTATACCGGAATGTCATGGCAATGTCATTCACTAAATCAATTCAGAGAAGACGTCATTGCACAATTCTATACCACTGAAAGCCTAAAAGTATATGCTTTTATATATATGCTGCTCGATGTCTCAAACCAGTGGATACAGAAGTGTCTTACGCTGACATTGAGCACGTGAAACAATCTCAAAACGAAAGAATGCTGCTTAATTCGTAAGGACACTTGCTAAGATGTATGGAAGAAAACCCAAAACTTAGCAGCTTCGAGCAGGACTATTGGGCCTTAAGCGAGTTATAATGAGTTTTAAATCAATGGAAAAGCTTCGAAATAAAACTATTTTCAATGGAATCTATAGTGAGTCGTGTTGTTTTATTTTATTCCTGTTCCCGACGTTTCGATTGATTTTCAGCGGAGGTTTATTTGAACGTGTATATTCATGTAAACTTACAACATAATGAAAAAGCTAGTAGATAAATAAAATTCAAGGATAGATGGTATTTCCATTACAATAATTACAGTAGTGTCAAATAAACAATTTTTCCCACTTATACTCGACTCTCAGTACTTGTTAACATATCTTTACATAATCTCTTGAAGTTCGATGTAGCGACTCATGGATATTAAAAACATACATGAAATATTACCTAATTTCATAGTTGAAAGACAAACCTTTGTAGTAAGAGTTCGACGAATTTGGTGTGACCTTTATCAGCGGCGATAGTAAGCGCGGTGTCTCGCGACGAGGGAACGGGAGGGGCGTTAACATCGGCTCCCTTGTCGAGCAATACTCTCCCGACCTCCACATAGCCACCACTGGCGGCTTCCATGAGGGGAGTCAACCCTGTCTTCGCCCGGTGTTCAACATTCGCCTTACGGTCTAACAGTAAACTGACGACTTCGTGCCTGCCTTGAAAGCAGGCGAGGGTTAAGGCGGTGTTGCGGTTGGTTTCGATTTGCGCGTTAATGTCGGAGCCACAGTCTAGTAGTAGTCGGACGGCTGCCGTGTGACCGTTCATAGCTGCTAACATTAGGGGGGAAATGCCCAGCTTTGAACCGGTGCGGGAGTTGATTTCAGCCTGTAAATTAAATATTACATATTAGTCATAACACGAGTTCAGTCGCAGGTGACATTTTATTCTTCAGAAATTATACTCTCCGTGGAGGGCTGGATTTTGTAATGATTTTATTACGATAATGTGAATCCTATTTATATAATGGAGCGCCTTGATACATATGATATATATGATTTTTTTAACAGACTTCAATATCGGAGAAATTAATCATTTTTTACCAAGGTGTCTAAAGGGCTAGCCTAGCAGAAGAAGGAGGGCTAGGTTAGAGGAGAGTCGTGTTGCCGCGGTACCTTTCTATAGGGGTTACATTAAATTGGTAGCCAAGATGAACAATCTTGGCTACCAATTTAATTACTTGGCTTGGGTCTCTGGGATATTATTTCTAGGGTATACCAGATTTCCCGGCCACAAAGGCTGATGTGATGAAACACTGTGCGGTTTGAGTCTTTTATTTTACAGAAGACGCATGCGGCATGTCCGCATGCGTCCTTACCTGATGCGTAAGCAACAGCCTGATGATGTTGACGTAGCCGCCGGACGCGGCCAGCGAGAGGGGCGTGTAGTCGGACACGTTACGGTGCTCCTTGTTGGCGCCGCGACTGAGGATGAGCTCCACCACCTCGTAGCGGCCGCCGCTGCAGGCCAGCGACAGAGGCGTGTCCTTGGTGCGTTCGGACTGCGCCTCGATGTCCGCACCGTGGTTCAGCAGGATCTCCACGATCTTCTCGTGGCCTGCTGTCGCCGCTAGGATGAGGGGGGTGAAACCCTGGCGACACACATAGTAAATATTTACAAATATGGTATGGTGCAACGATATTGTAAATATTTGAAAAATATACGCAGTATATCCGCGAGGACGTAAGGAGAAACTAGAATCACAAAATAAACAGGTGCAGAAGACCGGCTTTATATGAGGTAAGACAGTATAAATTGATGCATACTTATGAGGATCTGAGTTTATTTCAAAGTAGCTAGTTGCAATATAATATTTTGACGACAGCAATCGTAAGAGGCAATTAATTATTTAAATACCAGTTCTAACACTAGAGTTATGAAACTTAGGTAATGGAAATCTAATTAGAGGTAAATACTGTGTAAAAACAAAACAATAAAATTATAAACATTATACAAATGACATAAATATTTAAACAATAGTAAGAGAACATGAAGTGGAGGTAGAAGATAGAGGAGGTCGAAACGTAATGTTTGTATTATTTGAGGATGCGTTTTCAAAAATGATACAGTACGTAATCAGGAGGTAGAGGAGGTGAGGAAGGTAAATTGGGCGAAGGAGGTAGTGGAGGTGAAGGAGGTGAAAGAGGTAGAGAAGGTAGAGGTTCCTTCCTTACCTTCTTGTCGCGGTGCTCGATGTCGGCGCCACGCATGAGGAGCAGTTCCACCAGGTCTTCGTGGCCACCGGCGCACGCTAGCGTGAGCGCCGTGTCGTGGTTGGAGTCCGTCTCGCCGTCCACGTCCATGGCGCAGTAGGCAGCCGGCGCCGGCTGCGGCGGAGTCGCCGTGCCGAACGCCTCGCCCGCGCGGCAGCCGCGCCCTGACCCGGAGAAGCGCGCCTGCGGAACACCACACATTAAATTGCTTACGTTACCGTCTCTACAACTGGGGGAATACTCTGACGACTGAACTACCTGAACGGTCGGTTGGTAAAATGATCCCCCCTACAAAAATAATCAAGCTCGTTTTGAACATTGATTGCTTCAAATATTAATTCCTTTTGATAAATGTTGAAAAATGTCATATTAAATTTCATGAGAAAACAGAGGCAGAGAAGTTTTCCACGATGTAATGGGGCACGATGGGCCATAAATAAATAACACGAGCTATGTAGCTAAACAATATTTAGAGAAGCATGAAGTATAATGTGTCGACAAACCTTTACCTTCTTCGGGCGTGCTACCGACGTGCTGTTGTAGTGGTGCGCCTGCTCACGCTTGGCGTGCGGCGCGGGCGCAGGCGCGAGCGGGTGCGGCGCGCCCGCCGCCACCGCCCCCGCCGCCGCCGGCCCGGCCGCAGCGCCCGGCGCGCCCAGCGCGCCCGCCGGCCCCGTGTGGGGCGGCGCGAACGTGCCGGACCTGAGACAAATAATGCGTCTGTTAGAAACTCTATTAGAACAATCTTATACTATCCGCATGTTGACAAAATTCATTCAAACAAATTCAGTGGCCACATACAGTGTCGCCACGTTTTCAAAAAGTGTGATTAAAATTTGATTAGAAAGAAAAACGTAAAAAGCAATTTAGTATTCAGTATGATCTGTCAGAACAATAGTTACCTACGTTTTCGAAAGGTTATGAAACCTTCAAAATCACACACAGAATGCTTTTTCAATTAGATTTGAATTTCTAATCTTAGAAGTTTTCGTAAAAACCACACATTTAAAAAATGAAATTTTACTGAATCTAGCCGCAGGGGGGAAAGTACTCTAAATGCTTGCTTACTCAACAAAGTAGAGACTCACCGATAGTCTTCATAAGGTAGTGTGGGAGGTGGCAGTGCGAAGTGAGGTTGGAGATCAGGTTGCTGCGGGTGCGGCGCGGGCGCGGGCGGCTCGTCCTCGGGCCGCGGCGCCAGGCCGCACTCCAGCGCGCCGGCAGGGGAGGCGGGCCGCACGCGGTACTGACAGCCGGTGCCGGTCTGCTCGCATAACAGCTCTTGGAAGTCCTGCCGAATCAACTTACGATTTCACTATATGATGAAAGTGACCATGGCTAGTATAATAAATTATAGGTTCTGAATGACACCTTTTCAAAATAACTACTAAACCTTAGGGACTACCTGTTTGATTTTTTGAGCTGGTAAATTGGATATCAATCAGATATATTTCCCAAATGTAACTAAAGTCAACAATAATCGTTGTATTCTTTATCTACGTTAGTCTGTTATACAGTAATCTTCTTGCTTTTTGGTTCTCTAAAGGTCGAAATAATCTAAAAACTGCATTTCGACACATGGGTTTGATAGACACAGAACGTAAACCTTGCACGATTCGAACGAATATGAAACAATTCTAAAATTAAAAGTTATTAGTTAAACAATTTTTAAATGAGTCAATATCATTATGATATTGTCGGAAGTTTACGCGAATGTCACACATTGAAATAAAACTATTTTTAACGGATTCTATCGCGTTTTATTTGATGTTATTTTATATTTTACATTGATCCCGACGTTTCGGTTGCTTTTTAGCAGCCATGGTCACGGGGAGACTAAAGATGGTTGTTGTCTTGTAGTTTGAAGTGTAAGTTATCTCAGTGTCATGAAGTCTTGTATTTTGATTTTTCTTGGAATTAATTGAGTGAATGACTGGGTCGCAAACTGGTGGTACATTCCAACCATCTTCTCTATTAAAATATAAAATAATATCAAAATAAATCGCGATAGAATTCGTTAAAAATAGTTTTATTTCAATGAGTATAATGAGTTGAAGGAATGTAATGCGACGTTATATTTCAGTAAAAATTTCTACAATTAATTTAAAATATGACGGGATTCTTTATTTCTGCGAGACATTTTAGAAAGGTTACGTTCTACTATTTTCATTATAGAATTTTAGTGTTGTTACATTTTAATCGTTACGGTAGTAAATATTAATCGGTTCATATAACAAATCGTAAGTTAGCAAGGCAGTTGCTAAATCACGAGTGTTCTTATGACTTAGGCTCAACTCATTCTAAATACATTTGTATACGATAACACGCAAGTGTATACGTTAATGTCATGAAAATAAGGTTTGAAGTGGCACGGACCCGCCGATACCGTAAGGCGCCAAAGGGATTTGACGGAAGCAATTCTGCTGCAATCGATTTGTAGATACCCAACACTAAACGACAGCTGTCAAAATGCACTTCTTAGATTATTTCAACTTTAGACGTAAATCAATCACAATTGTTTTTTTTTAATAACAATATAAAGAAATGTCCAAGCACATCGGATTTCAGAAGGTTTTTCTATCTATATGCTCTATGTAGGTGGGGCCCTATACACCCCCGTGTATAAGGGCCACCAAGATCCTAGGGGCCCAAGCCAACCATATCTGCTGGACAGTATACCAGCTGATTAATGGACGAGACTCTAGCGCAACAATGAGAGGTGACGGCAGTTGCTCCCGCAAAAGCCAAGATAGATCAAATCAAGAGAAAAAGTGAGAGAGCCGACCCCGGGCTCTAAAGTACAAGCTTTTGATGCCACTCGGACTAACACTGTGAGGATAAGAATATCATAGAAATATAGAAGAAACATAGAAATATTGTATACAGAAGGCGCTACGCACGGGCAGTTCGTGCAGGTGGTGGTGGTGGTGGTGGTGCAGGTCCTGGCGCGGCCACTCGGCGTTGAGCGCCTCCTCCAGCAGGCGGCGCGCCTGGCGCTCGTGGCCCTCGCCCTCCGCCTCGCCCGCCGGCGCCTCCGCGCACTTGGACGACAGGATTTCGTGCGACTTCTGTTGCATCACCTGCGGACGCCCATTGTTGTAGATGTACTCACTGGACGTCATTAGGCACTTGGCCCACCGCCGGCGATAAAACGACCAACTATTGTATTCGCTCAAGAAACGTACAGGCGATACAGATCGCGTGTGAATGAAAGAAATGCATATAAGAATAGTTAGTTGACCATTGTCTGTTCACACTGCCGGCGAGACTCACTCTACAAGTTCTGCCGCTACTACAAGAGCTGTCAAAGATTGTAATCGCTGAGCGATTCTCTTCTGGCCTTACGTTATGGCGCTTATAGTCTAGCGACAAAACTATCAGAGCGACACATTCACCACCTCTAATATAGCTGCGAGCTTTACTCTTTCATCCCCGCCGGTGGGACAAGTCCCTAGACGTGGAACATTTTTGTGGACACCTCAAAAAATTTTCTGCACGAACGGTTTTGCTTTACAAGAGAAATACTAGAATTTTATTCAAAATAGCCCACCAAATCTGGTTAAGTAGAAAGGGAGTACACAACAAATAATGGAGATAACTGCGGATGCATCACAATACTTTCTAAACCTACGTTTGGTTCGCAAGTTCCAGTCACTAATGTCGTAATCATAAGTGATCACCTACGCGAAGGATCCGGCACCCGCATAGGGAATCCATATTACATTTTCTACAATTTATGAGGTCATTATATCCTTTCCTTTAATTGTTCCCACTCCCTTTATCCTCCGCAAGTAACACCACGAGTAACATAATTAAGAGCCACAAACTTCATTTACCCAAGGTAACCATCAGCTTAGCCGTGTGTTTGCGACCTTAGTATACGAAAGATCTTAAAAAAAAAGACGAGAGACTGTTCGAATGCTGATTTGCACAGAGTCAGTTACTGAATTCTAATTCAAGGCAAGTCAGTGCTGAACCGATACTGGCATCGTGGAAATTGATTTAGAGTTAGTACAGCGATGTTGTGTCAATGCTGACTGCAATATTCGTGGATAAATATCGAGTCAGCATTGACTTGACTTGCCTCGAATTTGGAGTCAGTGACCCAGAACCTGTGTAAATCACCATTATGGCTTGCGCAGACGAGGGACTGTCGTCGGGGTACTTTTCGTCATTTAAGAAAAAAAAAAGATCCCTTACAACTTGACCTTACAATTGACTAACGCACACGACGGATTATAAGTACCGCGTATGAAAATCTTCTGAACAACCGTGGACATCGATACGGTCAGAGAACCCCGGACTCCGAGGTGAAAACTTCGGAAGCGACCGGGACTAACGCAAAGTTGACGTTGAGCCGAGGACATCGTATAGACAAAAGTACACAGGAACAAGAACTATCGTGACTAGTCCCAGTAATCTCTCTTAAAACATCGTCCCTTTGTTTTGAACTTAATGTAAAATGTAAATGTCTGTGGCAAACTCTCGGGGGAAATTTCATTCGAGAATCAGGGATTATTCTGGAAACAAAAGTTCCTCATCTGCTCAGGCCATTAGGCTGTCCGCTGTCCGTGTGCACGCTTGCGGGAGCCTGATTCGTGCAATTAATATGGAGCAGCATCGGTGCAAAAACACGATTTGCACGACGTGCGGGCACCCGCATGTGACACGCATGAAGCAGCGGAAGACATGAAGATTCAGGGGAAGTCTGCGTGTACAGACCT
The DNA here is from genome assembly GCA_946251805.1 of Cybosia mesomella. Classification (NCBI taxonomy): domain Eukaryota; kingdom Metazoa; phylum Arthropoda; class Insecta; order Lepidoptera; family Erebidae; genus Cybosia; species Cybosia mesomella. The sequence continues at coordinate 27,227,357 of OX276400.1, read as the reverse complement.
GCAGCACGAGCGAGCGCAGTTCGTTGGGCGGCAGCGCGACGAGCGAGGGCACCTCGCGCTGCAGGTAGGCTAGCACCGCGCCCAGCTCGCGCGCCTCCACCCCGCCGCCCGCGCCCGCCCCGCCGCCCTCCTCCACGCCCTGCGCACCCTCACACTTTATTATTACTCCAGTGGTTATTATGTGTGGGAAGCGTGATTGTTATGTGTGGCGCAGCGTGTTTGTTATATGTAGAAGCGATTTAGTAGTTACCTACTAGTAGTATAATGACTGGTGAACATCTTGACAATGTATTCTAGCTGCGCTAAATACTCTTTTTAAGTCTCTTTGGTAGTAACGCGGGGCGCGACGGCTGCGGAAATTTATACTTGAACGAACCTTAACCAATCATAGATAGATTGTATTATATTAAACCAATCACTGGCTCAAAGGGCTTGCGTCATTGGTTGATCAGTCTTTCGTTTATTGGTTTTTGGGTTAGTCCGTATAGTGCACATGCGCGAACTTTCTGACGTTTGTTCAAGTTGTTCGCTAGCACTTATTCCCTAATTTGGTTACATTACGGTGGCTACAGAAAGTTGCGAAAGATAATTTTGGGGACGGCACGACAGTCGCAGCACATAATTACCGAGTACTCGGATAGTGAAGATTTCGGGTGTGTCAAGAATTATTATGACTTATCTTTGCAGTATAAAAAAAATGTTTTCAATTATTATGACATAGACGAGGACGATATTAGTGATCTAATATTAGCCGTTTGTGCAGTTGTTTGGTTTTCGTCATTAAATAACCCTGACACATCACTATGAAGCCGATAATTTGTTTCAAAATTGCTTTGGTGTGTGGACAGCCTAAAAGTTCATTTTTAAAATGAGATATTCACGATATTACGTCAGTTACAACTTTGGTCTAATGTTGGAAATGGACAATAATGGAATCGATAAATGTGTAAAGTAGAGTCTGATTAATTATTGGGTCAATGTATAAACTGTACTTCACAATTATCATTGCTTGAAACAGTTTTGCCAAATCTTACCTGCACCGCATAGCCCTCAGGCCTTTGCTGCAACTCTTGCACATACTGCTGCTGCTGCTGATGTTGTTGCTTCTTGTGCTGTTGTTGCGCTTGCTGCTGTTGCTGTACTTGTTGCTGCTGTTGTACAGCTAGCTGCTGGTATTGCGCCTGCTGTAACTCTTGCAGCTGGTGCTGTCAATATATTGACACTTTTAGCTCATAAAGCCGCGATGATATAGACAAAGTAAAAAGTCGAAATAAGTAAATTTGACAATGCTCTCATAAAAGTTTTCTGACAACATTATAATTTACTCGCAAAGCTGTCTAAGTCAAAATATTTCAATTTCATTGAATGCCGTTATTCAAGAGGGCGTAAATTCGAACGACCAAAACAGTAACTTTTTCACAATGAAATTTGGTGTGGACAAACATTAAGTAATAAAAATTTTCATACCGAACTATACTTCAGTCGACGTTAAGTGGATCTGACCAGCGGAAATGAAAATTCCTGTTGGTCAGACTAGTCCTAACTATCAATCTGCCCAACAGGAATTACCCCATACAAGTAGCCGTCAAATCTACTTAATGTAAGCAGAGTTTGATCTAATCAAATCAACAGTACTTAATAGATGAGCGACTCTATAATGAAACACACAATTTTTTTGTAAGAATGATACGATATGCCTTCAATATACGTCTCATAAGTAATGCTCAAAACTCTATTGAGAAACTAATGTACCGAAGAAACCTATCTATCAAGATAAAAATTAAATGAAATCTGATGTGTGCTAACAGTCCCAAACAAATAGCGTCTGTTAACTAAATATTAAATAATGATAGGTATAATGTGAACATATCGCGAAGATTACCGCGACGGCACCCACTTCACTAATGTGCTGGCCGAGCCGCTGCAACGCATCCAGAAGGAGGAACTTGCATCCAAACTTGGAACATTTACGCGAAACCTTTGCACGAGGACGGTCTTGGATCGTAGGGTTCTATAAGGGAACAGTGGTTAGGCAACTTGGGGACATCACCGTAAGTTTACAAGTAGTGAATTTCACAGAAAAACCAATGTATATATTTTTGTCTCTTTGATAAATTAAATCGCCGAAAAATCTGGCATGTAGTGGTTTTACTACAGGAGTTAGTCGCAACATTAGGCAATTCAAAGGTATACCTATACTATAATGGCGCTCTTTCCCGTAAACTTCATAATACATAATGGGAATGTGAAAATTTGAAAGTGCAGAAGTAAAAATCTGATCGAAGTCACTAGCGTTATGCTATTAATAAATCTGGAAGATAAAGTTGTACAATACCAATTTAAATGCTGTGGTTTCAACTTTTCAAGTATAATCTAACAGGATTAGAAGGGGATACAGTGCTGTACCTTATGTCTATATCTTAAATTTCTAAATAAACTGACCTGGTTAAGGTTAGTAGGTAGCTGCTGCACAGGGAACAACTGCGAAGGCGGCGGGTACGGTGGTGTAGTGGGGGAATGGTGGACGGTCGTCACACCTACACATTAAAGAAACTATTGACAACAACATACTAAATAAAGTTGCACACATAAAGATATCAAATATAATTAAATCGGTGATAAAACATTAGTTTTTGTTAAGAAGGCTTATTGGTTACTTTTTTAACGATGGCAACATTTAGTGCACAGGCAAGCAGTAGAATCATAGTCCTAGCCGCATAGATATTGCTTTACCAATGATATTGACTAAAATATACGGTTTAACTCATTTTATATCACATTTAATGAGACTAAAACAATGGTACTGTTTCTAGAACGTACGTGTTTCATGAGTATGATAGAATGATGTTGGAATATTATTTAACAACACTTCATTGTTAACCACAAACAATAATAATAATAACCTTATTAAAAATTAAGAAGTTTTTAAGATTATATTATTTAATATCAAGTGGTTTGATGCTTAAATGCTAAGAAGTGAGAAGCTAAGAAGATACGGATGTATTTGCTACGGATTTGTGAACATAATATGGATATAAAATAAGTAGTCAGAGGCGTATTACCACCCACGTTTCGCCAGTTATGTTTAGGTCCTAATGTAATAGGGGGCGAGCCTATTGCCATCTACCGGGCACATTACATTACTGGCGAAACGTGGGTGGTAATACACCTCTGCCTACCCCTTTGGGGATACAGGCGTGAAGTTATGTTATAAAATAAGTATAATAGTTTGTTACGTGATAATTAGATGCGTATTGACACATAGATGGAATTAATGACAAGCTTTAGTAACCTTATTAGTATGTAGTATTGTTAATGAGGATAAAAGCTGAAAACAAAACAAATCGTGACTAAGCCAAAAAGAACGCCAAGTACTGCAACTGCCAGCCCATGTTCTATCTATATTGCTATGTCATATTTAGTATGGTAACTACGATGCAACCGTACAATGTCTGTCGACTAAGCATTTTTACCTTAGTTGGCAGTTATTTATTAACAACGAATTTAGTACTCGATTAACAGCCATCGCGTGTGCTCCCTCGCTCCTTTGTAATCATTATTTGGTTCGAGGAATAAATAGATAATTTTAATTCTATAATCTGCCGTATTCTTTACTACCGATTAGCAAGCCTTTACATGGTCCTTCAACTATTGGATTGAAATAGCCTTTACAAGAACATCTTTATAGTTGTGCCGAGGGGGAAATTTGTGTACCCATAGCACAACTAGTTGTCAGTGGCGTAGTGTCCCTATAAGCCTATTGCTTCCAGCATACCTTTGCAGAGATGGCACAGATGTACCTATAATTTACACTCTATTAAATAATATACATAATGATATATCTAAACGTCATTATATATGCAGACCAATCAACTAAACATAAAATTATAACAAAAGCCTTTTTTACGTGCGAGAACGTTGAGATAGTTGTGTCGGACTTGAACCGACTAAAACCGCACGGTGTCTCTTGCGTCCGCCATGTGGTATGGGGAATCTGGTGTGCCCTAGAAAGGACCGGAGACCCCGACCGGCTCCGATCGCCAGCGTTGACGAACCCGACGCGTTGTTGAGGTTCTAATCCCCTCAACCATGAAAAGCACTTCTCCCGCAATAGGGTCCGAAGACGGAACATGACAGTTCATACGGCCTAAACCCTAACATGAAATGATTTGAAACCACATAATTCGGAATTTTGGCAGCTCGCCAAAAAAATATTCAATATCATCATTTAGGTACTATCATATCCATATACCTTAAGCCCACTGAACAACTAAAATGTTACCTTTTTTTGTGAAAAACGTAAAAGTAACCGAAATTACTAGTATTCGCGTGAACCCCTCCAGCTAAGCTAAACTGCTTGTGTTGGGAGTGGGTTCACGTAAGTGTATTGGCCAGGATTCGAACCCGAGACTTCTAGATCGTTAGGCCGACTCATTAACCACAGAGCTACAGACGCAAAATTAGGATAAACACGAATTATTATTACTTTACCGCAACTTGTTTCTTTGACATAGTAACATAGAATAAGGAGCTGACAATGTGGTAGACTCGCGCTCTCTAGTGCGTAATGAAGAAATGAATAACATAAACACACATGACGTCATACGTGCGAACTTGCCTTGAGCGCAGAACTGTAGGTCCAAGGCGTGCAGCGCCGACGTGGCGAGCGTCGGCGGACCTTTACAACAACGTCACCAATTTTATTTTCACTTGTTTATTTCACTTTTATAATGTCACCAAGCTTATTATATCGCATATCTATTGATATAATCTAAGCTTTCTTTATATCATCTATTTGGAAACTACAACCTCTACCCAACGGCTCCCTGTAGCTTTGACTGTTGGATTGTGGATTGAACTATTATCCAATCTCGCCTTTCAACCTTCAAAATATTATATCTATTCTTATAGGCTGATCCAATTTCAATGCACAATTTTATGGTTCTATACGGGTCAACGCTAAATGTATGAGCCTAGGTTTCTACATAACGAATTACCATTCATATTGCCTACATATTCATCAGAGGACCACCATTAACAATGTTTAAAACATTAATACTGGATTCAAATAGAATGCAGATTGTTTTCTAACAAAGGTAGTATTACAATATCATAAGAGTAACTAAAGGCTGGAAAATGCAATGTAAATAGTGACCAAGATGCGAGATTAAACTATATACCTGAATGAATAACAGAAACTTCCAAAGTATTCAATACGTGCATTTGAAATTGCACTGCATATACTACAGTCGAGATAATCTAAAAAGTGCACTTTGACACAAGGGTTTTTGACACAACCTTGCACGATTCGATTGTAATTAAAATAATTCTAAAATAAGAAGTTATTAGTTAAACAATTTTTCAATGAGTAATAATGAATAATATTGAGTTGAAGGAATATAATGCGACATATTTCAGTTAAAATTTCTGCAATTAATTTAAAATAGGACGAGATTCTAGATTTCTGCGAGATGTTCTAAATAGGTTCCATTCTACTATTTTTATTTTGGAATTTATAGCTCTTACACTTTAATCGTTACGGTGGTTAAGATTAATCGGTTCATATGTCAAATCGTAAGTTAGCAAGGGAGTTGCTAAATCACGAGTGTTCTTATGGCTTAGAGTATAGCTAAACTCATTCCAAATCCATTTATATACGATACACACACAATTTCATACATTATTGTTATGAAAATAACGTTTGAAGCGGCGCGCACCCACCGGCTCCTTAAGGCGCAGGCGGGGTTCAACGGAGGCAAATCTGCTTCAATCGGTTATTCTCACTATCGATTTGTAGATACCCAACACTAAACGAGTTATCAAAATGCACTTCTTAGATTATTTTAAATGTACAAGTACATATTGCAAATATGAATATTTGACGATACAGACTTTCTCAATCTATAGAACAAAAAAATGATTATTTAAAATTGGAAGTGATATTCACCTGCAGGGTCGGGCAAGTCGAGCAGGCTGCGTTCGGCTTCGGGCAGGCAGTCGGCGCGCGGGTCCCTCTGTAAGCAGAGCACGGTCAGCGAACGACCCCGGGGCGCACACCACACAGTATACTAGCGCAACTACTCGCCTCTACGACACCCACCGCACCGTTACTGTATCACCCCACTGCGCGACGTCGAATCAGCTTGACGACACACTACTGACACAAGGTCTATGCAGGCGGCTTGTAGAATATCGCAAGAGTGTCGGTTATTTTACTATAGAGTGGTGTTCAGAACAGGATTCACAGTAGGATATCACTAGAGGGATTTGGCATAATATATCATCGATCATAATCTAGTTTACTTTGTTAATATATGATATTTAGGAATTGTGTTATGTGTATTAGGAATGTTAAAAGTAATGTCTCACTGTTCTGTCCTGCGAGTGAACAGTGCTTTTTGCACGGTAATCATTGATTTACAATAACAATATTTCATCTGAAATTGTTCAGGCCCAGTAATGGACTTGTTGATCTGAATGAGTTTGAGGTTTTGAACAAGCATCGTAATCGTATAAAGCTCAGAAGCTTATTAAGTGCAGTAATATTGTGGTGTTTTTGGGATTTGTACCTTTTTATATTATATATCAATGATGAAGGAAAGAAATGAAGAGTTCTCTATGGGTTGATAATAATGACAGCTAACAGTCACAATAGACTACAATACCACCTGTGTTATGTCAATTAAGTAATAGATAAAAACATTGGCCTTGAGACAGAACCCTTAAGTAATTACAACTATTGATCACGATAAAAGGAATGTTAGGTCAAGATCCTTGCTGTAATTTACATTTTACTGATCTTTAAGTTGAAATAGACGTATTATAGGTATCCAACAAGAATTTGCATTTGATATAAACATGAAGATTTGTTGAAGTGAAGAAAACTTCTTTAGGCGCGTTGGGTATTTTTAAGATGGGAAAAATAATTAAATACACTACACTGTTACCGTTACCGAAACTACTGTATATATTTCCTGACAATTTAAAAAGCACTTTGTCGAAAATGAAAAATTTGTTGAAGTGTTAACTTCTGTCTGAACTCCCAAAGTGCCACAATTTTTTTATGTTTGTAAAGGTCATTATTTATTATCTACAGCTAGTTTTTTTATTATTAATACAATAATAATATAAACACTCTTAACTAGAATTTGAGTGTCAAATTCATCAATGTGTTCTGAAATTAAATTTATAACAAATACAAAGCTTAGTGATAATTCATGACAAATTTTATTTACATTCTTGGTGTGCGTCCTGATTGAGGGCGCACGGCGAAGCGGATTCGCGTGGATACCTGTCCTTAGTGCACGCGCAATAGTTGAAGCGTACGCGCATGTTTAGTGTTGAGCTTATTTGTTCTAATGATGTCGATACCAAAACGTTTACAGTTGAAGAAGAAGCGGTTTATTTTCCTACTAGCAACCCGCCCCGGATTCGGATTTCATACTTAATAGTTAAAATTTACGTGAATTAGTATTTGTACAGTACAGACTTAAAAGTAAGACAGTTTGTGCAAACCGTGACATTTTACTTTTTATACCTGTCATAACTTCTAAACGAAAAGTCCGTTCTGAAAAATTTAAAGTGGAATTTATACGTAAATAATCAACCTTTATTATCAAACAATTTAAATGTATTAAAGTAATTAAAGTATTAATATCATGATACCAATATCACTACTATTAGATTTGACCCGTATTTGAACTTAATAATTTTAATAAAAGAGTGTTATTGTGGCTTAAGTATAATAGATAGATAGTTGCAGACATTTTTATTGTGAGCAATGATGAGTACTATTAACTTATAGAACACTATTTTATATATCCTCAATAGTTTTTGTAGCTGTGTTTTTGCTTAGGGGCTGTGTGGTGCCGGCCTAGAAGAGAATAGCACCAACCCAAGTCTTCCCGTGGGTGTCGTAAGAGGCGACTAAGGGACATATCCGGGGGCGGGCAGCAGCACCCCCGCAGAACAACCCCTCCAACAAACTGCGATCCCCAACCCACCTGCCCAGCGTGGGGATTATGGGCACTACCCCCAAATGAAGGAAACAGCCAAAAGATGGCCCCCAGTTCCCGGCCGCCTCGCTATCCCTGGTCATGGTAGCGGCCATGGTAACGGCGGGGCAGGGGGTGCTAAGAATCCCCGGGCTACAATAGGCTACCAAACCCTTCACAAACTGACCCTGGCTACGTATAACGGACGCACTCTGAGGCTTGACCATCATCTAGCGCAGTTGGAAGTGGAGTTAGAGAACATTAAATGGCATGTTCTCGGGTTATGCGAAGTCCGTAGAGAGGGAGAGGACACCGTAACCCTTGACTCGGGCCATCTTCTCTACTTTCGCGAGTGTGATAAAACATCCCAGGGTGGCGTAGGTTTCCTCGTCAATAGGGCCCTCTCTAACAACGTTCAAGAAATCTCCAGCGTGTCGAACAGGGTAGCGTACCTGATCCATCGGCTATCCAAGCGGTATAGCATGAAGGTTATTCAGGTCTACGCACCGACCTCGGCACACTCGGATGATGAAGTGGAGGATATGTATGAAGACATATCCAAAGCCTTGCACAACACCATTAAGGCTCACTTCAACGTTGTTATGGGGGACTTTAACGGCAAGGTGGGTACCCAGTCTGGGTACGAATCCCGTATAGGCCCGCATGGTTATGGAGTTAGGAATCACAGGGGACAAATGCTTGTCAACTTCCTTGAGAAAGAGGGACTATTCTTAATGAATTCCTTCTTTAAGAAACAGCCTCAAAGGAAGTGGACATGGCAAAGCCCCGACGCTGTGACAAAAAATGAGATCGACTTCATCATGACGGATAGCAAGCACATATTCAGAGATGTCTCAGTGATCAACAGGTTTAATACCGGATCTGATCACCGATTGCTCCGAGGCTCTCTGAATATCAACCTAAAGCTTGAAAGAAACCGTTTGATGATGTCCACGCTCCGACCTAACCCAACCCAAATCATGGCGGGCACCGAGAAGTTCCAGCAGCTTCTCGGGGAAAGATTTGTTGCCTTGGAACCCACTGATGACGCTGACGAGACCCTACACAATCTGGTCGAAACGCTGAGAGACGAGGGCATCAAGTTCTGCAAAAAACAGCGCACTGGCAGGAAGTCCAAACTCTCGGATGAGACTCTGGGGCTGATGGCAAGAAGACGGGAAACCACCCAAGCGACTTCGTCAGACAGGTCACACCTAAACAAGGAAATTGCGAAGATGGTACGGCGCGACCTTCGGAGCTCCAACACACGCCTCATTGAAGAGGCGATAGAGCGAAACCGAGGGTCCAAAGTATTCACTCAGCAGCTTGGAAGGAGCCATCTGACGAAGCTCATAACGCATGACGGGAGGACCGTCTTGTCGAAGCCGGAGATCTCCGCCGAGATAGAGGATTTCTATGGCCGTCTGTATACTGCACATGCTCCCCGTCCTCGACGAGACGACCAGGATTCCAGAGCCACCCTGACACGCCACTATACCGACGAACTGCCTGATATCAGTCAAGACGAGATCGTGTTAGCTCTGAAGCAGCTTAAAAATGGAAAAGCCCCCGGTGAGGATGGAATTACTTCAGAGCTTCTGAAGGCAGGAGGAGCTCCTGTCATACAGGAGTTAAAGAAGCTCTTTAACGCCGTCCTTCACAGTGGGAGAACTCCTAAGGCGTGTTGCGGGAGTTTGGTTGTTCTCTTTTTTAAGAAGGGTGATAAGACCCTCCTTAAATACTACAGACCCATCACACTCCTGAGCCACGTCTATAAGCTATTTTCACGAGTGGTCACGAATCGTCTCGCCAGGAGACTCGACGAGTTCCAGCCACCGGAACAGGCTGGGTTCCGCGGAGGATATGGCACCATAGACCACATTCACACAGTGAGGCAGATTATACAGAAGTCCGAAGAGTATAATCAGCCCCTGTGTCTCGCTTTTGTGGACTATGAAAAGGCATTTGACTCCGTCGAAACTTGGGCTGTTCTGGAATCCTTACAGCGATGTCAAGTAGACTATCGTTATGTCGAGGTGCTGAGATGCCTTTACGAAGCCGCCACTATGAGTGTCCAAGTACAGGGTCAAGTCTAAACCCATCCAATTGCGCAGAGGAGTGAGACAGGGGATGTCAAAATCCCCGAAACTGTTCACGAGCGCATTGGAAGATATGTTTAAGACGCTGGACTGGAAAGGTAAGGGCATAAATATAAACGGCGACTACATCTCACACCTGCGATTCGCTGATGACATAGTCTTAATGGCGGAGTCGCTAGAGGAGCTAACCCAGATGCTGGACGGCCTAGCTTCAGCCTCGCGACGCATCGGTCTTGGCATGAATTTGGATAAAACCAAAGTCTTGATCAATGGCCACATTGATCCAGGACCGGTCGTCGTGGATGGCCACTTTCTTGAAATTGTTTCTGAGTACACTTACCTCGGGCAGATTGTGCAGTTGGGTAAAACAATTTTGAGAAGGAGGCCAAGAGGAGGATCCAGCTAGGCTGGGCAGCGTTTGGGAAACTACGTCGGGTCTTCTCGTCATCCATACCGCAGTGTTTGAAAACGAAAGTTTTCAATCAGTGCGTCCTACCCGTAATGACCTACGGAGCTGAGACGTGGACACTCACGGTAGGGCTGGTCCACCAGTTCAAAGTCGCTCAGCGAGCTATGGAAAGAGCTATGCTCGGAGTTTCTCTGAAGGATAGGATTCGTAACGAATACATCCGACAGAGAACCAAGGTTATCGACATAGCTCAAAGAATAAGCAAGCTGAAGTGGCAGTGGGCCGGCCATATCTCGCGAAGAACCGACAACCGCTGGGGTAAACGTGTTCTTGAGTGGAGACCGCGACTCGGCAAACGTAATGTAGGACGCCCTCCGGCCAGGTGGGATGACGATCTGCGAAAGACTGCGGGCAGATGCTGGATGCGGCAAGCTGAAGACAGGGCGCTATGGCGCTCATTAGGGGAGATCTATGTCCAGCAGTGGACTAGAATAGGTTGATGATGATGATGAGTTTTTGTAGCGCACGCGAAATAATGAATTTATGGGCAATATTTTGATTGATACCTTGGGTTACAAAACATTGTTTCAATTTAGGTAGGGATCTATCATTATTTTGGAAATATATAGCCTATGGTACTCAGGAAAGGTGTATCTCTCTAATGGTGAAGGAAAAAAAAGAAATCACGATATTATATTTACCAGAAAAATAAGCGTTGAATTCGATATGGACTATTTGAGGAATTGAGAATACACGACGATTTTTTTTAAATGTACTTGAATGCCTATTACACCATAATCGACTACATTTTTCACTTCACTACCCGCGAGTAAAACTCAAATGAGCGCGTCCGCCTGCTCGTCATTAATTTGTTTAATGCGCCCCGCCGCTCATTCCGCTCCGCCGTCCGCTCAGCGATACGCCCGCACTCAGGACGCACATTCACACGTGAAATAAAACATAAGAAATTACTTTTGACAAGATGATATATAGGTAAGGTTAAAGGGAGTTATGGATTTATTAATCATTCCAATTCTATTTAGTAACTTGGTTATATACTTTACTCTCAGCAACAATATGTTAGGTGTTCAAGACGTGATTAATTTTTATGTAAAAAATCGGCAAATGGCTTGTGTTATATATATATGTTATTAAAAATAACTCGTAAATTTTAATGTATCCCGGATATATTTATCTTTGTGACCTAAACGATTATTCATCTAAGTCTCAATATCAGGAACTTTTCATTAAATTCGACCAGTTTTCTTTTACCGTGATCATAGCAACGAAAAACACAATCAATAGGTAACTCGAAGTCAACAGTTTACCGATATATTTATGTCTGACCAAGAGATTCGACATCGCATGAGCTGGTCATTACCTTAGACACAATTAGCTAGTGGGCTACGTGTGCGAAACTGCTACATTTAACATGACAGATAGGTTAGTGAATGTAATTTATTGAAGAGTGACTCACGTTGCATTTATTTTTAATGTGGCATTTAATTTTAACTTTCTTGTTAACGTCCTTCCACGTAAACCCCGGCGGGAGTGATACCTTAGCCATGGCGTGGTGGCATATCTACACCGTGGGAAGCAAGCAAAGAGAAATGAAAAATGATAGTATTGTGATAAAGCCAACGATATACATATGTATAATTATATTATACATTAGGACAGGTCAGGGCAGCATCGTTAGTCAGAAATGTTAATACGACAAGGAGCAATGGGTGTTAAGCTTTATTATATTGTTCATATAATTATTGATAAAAAATATAAATTTATGAAGTTAACCCGATATTTTGATAAATTTTGGCTGGTGTAAGACGAAATTAAAATGTATAATTTGAAAAATGTGTTTAAAATTAGCGGGGGGCGGGGTATAAATGGAGAGTTCATTACACCAGTAAGGAAGCAAACTTCACAATGATATTTTTCTTTTTAAAGTTAAATATATGAATGATTGCATGACAATGTTCTATTAGAAGCGTAGTTAGGGGTGCCACCTGAAATTGGTTCATCATTAATACAAAATGATAGAACCGAAAAGCTTAGAAATTTAGCCATGATTATGGAAGAGTACCAGATTTGCGATATAACCATAAAATGATTTACTTCGGGCCACCAACCAGGTGGACACCGAAGTCTTAAAATCACGCAAAAAAAATCAAAATCTTACACCCACTTTTTATCACTTTTCTCGACGTTTCACATGATTCTAAGTTTAATAAAGCAAAAAAAAATTTTGTGTCGGTCTGTCTGTTGGTCTGGATGTCTGGATGTCTGTTTACGCAATAACTTAAGAACCACTTATCCGATTTAAAAAATTCTTTCGCCAATCATCTTGTTTGGTTAATGGGAAGAACTGATTAGATTTTGGGGTTTGTACGTTCAAGGTTTCGGGTACCTACCATACAAATTGTCCCTAAAAAACTTTTGCAAGTGAGTTTCTTTCGAGTTATCAGAGTAACGCGTATTTGACTTTGACATTTGAGTGACAATGACAATACGTATAGGTTGGGGCTCAGAATGTCAACTTCCCAAAATGTCCCCTGGTACCAAAATGTCAACTTCCCATAATGTCCCTTTCCCAGAATTTTGTGGGTTAGGTTAGGTTAGAACTGTGACTCCAACAGACTTCAACAGAAAAATAATTTGCAGGTAATAAACATACTGGGGTGTGTGTTGGGTAACCTCCTCGAGTGTCGCTCCGATTCCGATCCCGCTGCAGTCCGGGGGGAACGGAATCGGAGCGGCCGGTACACCCTGGGCGGCGGTCAATGGCTTCCCCTTCACCCCTTCATAGGGTTGGCATTGATCGTCGGCTAATACCCAACGTGGCGGGAACACATCGCTCTCCGTACTCCTCTGCTTTCAGAGGAGACAGGATGAGCGATGCTGTTAGTGGTGAGATGGCCCAGGGTCAGCCGGGGTGCGAGGGATATGCTCTATGGGTAACCTTACACCCCGGCGTCTGAAGACCCGAGACGGCGTGCGGTTTTAGTCGGTGCAAGCCCGACATAACCGCCCCCGCTAGCCGGCGGGGGGGTATCCGAAGGGATTTCCGCACGAGAAAAAAAAAAAAAAAAAAGGTAATAAACATACTTTTGGGAAAGGGACATTATGGGAAGTTGACATTTTGGTACCAGGGGACATTTTGGGAAGTTGACATTCTGAGCAACAACGTACGTATATTGTAATTTACATAAAACAACCAGACTCTGAAAGAAACTGAAATATAAACGCGTCGAATAATATGCATAAAGCCTAAGGTCTGTAATTTTGAATAAAAATACTGCAATAAAAATATCTAAGTTTGGCCCGAAGTTTGACAATCACTGTGTGATTTCCGTCCCACTAGATTTCGTATAAAAATAATAATATATTAAGAGAGATAGTAAAAGTTTAACCAATGATGGGGAAAAGTATATTCTTATTTATAATGGCCCGCATTCTAGAACATCAAATTATGAGTTAGTAACCAACAACCAATTAGTTTTCCCTTGGAATCCATTTTCATTAATTTCATATTGCATTCGGCACTCAATGTTAAATGTGATTAGTAAAAATAATGTGTTACAAAGAGAAATATATATTAAGTCATCTCACTATGAGGTGGCAACCCTTGTAAGATAACAAAATGCAAGTTATGTTTTGGATCTGACAATGGTACATTTCTCATGTAAGGGTTAATAATAAAAGTGTCGCCACGAGAAGATATTGAGATTCACACAATATCAAGATACCCAATATTAGATAACCAATCATTTCACTTTCTAAGTGACAATTAGAACACAGCAACTGATATAGTTCTGTACAGGGGCAAGATTTATAGCCCGTAACCCATAGGTTAGACCGTACTTAGACTTCACTAAATGTGATCATTCATATGAAACATTTCCCTTGCTTAGCAAAGTCCAAGTATGATCTATGAATCTCGTCCCAGTTGTGCAATCAATTGGGTATCTTTTCCGCTTTTTGTAATAGTAAAACTAATATATTTAAACTGTTAGCTAAGTATAAATAAAACCTATGAATTTTTTATCTTCTTGTGGCGTTAAATTTAAATGAAAATATCTGTGGAACAAGTAAAAGTCATACAGCAATTTACATTTCTTTCTCTGAGAAATCCTAGAGTTGGAGTCGTGTTGGCGACTTGATATATCTTGACTATAGTTTCGTTATATGGATCACGAGTTGAGCGAAGGATCACGGTAAATAAGAGAATAGACAGAGATAGAAAAGGTCAATATGCTCGGGTAGAGTTCTATTGAACTGATAATGTATGGAAGTTGAATAACCTGTGGTGTGTGTTTGTACGGGTTAGCTTTATGGAATTTTTGTGAATTCTTCAGAAGTATAACAATTATGTTAATCAAGTGGAATAAGTTAAAGACATGTAGACTAGTAACTATTACGATAGAATTAAAGAATATCATTACGGTAAGAAAGGTGTCCTAAGACAGTTTTTTTAGAAGAAATTATATGATCAAGAAGTAGCCAAAACTACAAAGTACTCCTGTCAAAGGGTAAACGAAAGACTAAATATAGAAAAAATAATTTGTATACAGAACTATTTAGACAAATACATGTTCCCCAATAACACAATACTTGCTCAGTTTTTAACTGACTTCAAACTGGAGGAGCTGTGACTTTGACCGGGTCCACAAACACGGCATTCCCCGATGAGTGAGGTGTGTGGCGATGTGGCGATGTGGTGAGGTGTGACGGTGTGACGGTGTGACGGTGTGACGGTGTGACGGTCTGACGGTGTGCCGGCGTGCCGGTGTGGGCTGTACGTACGTTGTCGTCGAGTATGTCGGGCGGCGGCGGCAGGTGGTGGTCGGAGTGCGGCGGCGCGGGGCGCTGCTTGCGCGTGCACTTGTGCTTGGCGCCCGCGTCGGGCGGCGCGCCGCACGCCGGCGCCGGCGCCGCGCCCGGCCCCGGCGCCGCCCCGCCCCCCGTGCCCTTCTTGCGCCCCGCCACTCCGCGTTCTGGAACATTAGCATTATTGATTGATGCTGTTCCTGAAGTTCAGTGGCTTGTGAAGCTCAGCCGGCACGTAGTTAGACCGAAAGTCAACCCCAACTGAAATGGCTCAGTATGACTCGGGGAATTTTGACTACTTTCTGAAGTTTAGGCTCAGAATGTCCCTTTTCCAACATGCCCCTTAGTTTCAAATAGTCTTTCTCGAAATGTCCCCTTCCCAGAAGGTTCCTTTCCAGAAACGGCCATTTCCCAAAATATCCCCCTTATCATTATTAATGTCTATCATTATGGTTTGCGATACCTTTTTGACTCAGGATAATAACATAAAAATAGCACGTAATTTATAATGTTCTTTTTGTTTACAACAACCTAGAAATTGCTGGGATGAAGGGACATTCTGAGCCTGAACGCTTTCTGACTGTGGTAAACCTCAGTTTTTTTTTTTCAATAGTGAAACTGTAGCAATTGCGACTGTTGCGTAAAAGGCCAGTTTCGATTCAATTCCCAACAGTACGGAGTGAAGAAAAGGTCCTACTTAAGCCCGAATTTACTAACGTAATGTGGGCAATGAGAAGCTTCTTCCGCCTTCAGAAATTTACAAGAGTGAAAAAATTATGAAATGTAATATTCAAATATGACAAATTTGTCAATATAAAATTATAAATATTCTGGGATGTGTTAACAAGCGCTATCTAGATAATTCCTAAAAACAAAATTATTCACACAATTTACAAACAACTATTGACTGGTAGTACTGTGTGCTGACGTCTGTTGGCGCTGCCGAGCGGGCGTACCAACCTGCTGAGTGAGGCGCCATTGTCACGGGCGATTCGCAATTTACACTTGGTAGCCGAGGACAATGAAAAAATTGCTGTACATTGAGTAAATACACTACAGTGGCACTGTTTCTTATAAGTTATGGGGCGTAAATGTAATTATAATCTATAGATTTACATCGGAAAAAGTGACATCCGTGACGGTACTTTAACCCGCGACCAGTCCCTTACATGGGGAATACACTGAAGATCCTAGATATTCGAAATTCACCGATACACTACGTCTTAGAGCGACGCTGGAGCCATCTACCGTGATTATTATGAACTATAGAAACAATAAATGAATTTCTATAATGTATATATTTTTAAATTTGTTCACTATTGTATTGAGTGTAGGTATGTCTGTAACGCTTTTATTTATTTTTTTCGTGCGGAAATTCCCTTGGATACCCCCCCGCTAGCGAGCGGGGGCGGTTATGTCGGGCTTGAACCGACTAAAACCGCACGCCGTCTCTGGTCTACAGACGCCGGGGTGTAAGGTTGCCCTTAAAGAATATCCCTCGCACCCCGACTGACCTTGGGCCATCTCTGGTTTCGAGAGGTATGTCTATAACCCTAGTTGTAAGTTTGCATGAATAAATAAATGCTAACGTTAAAGGTATGTGCACGTACCGTCTAAATACACTTTGGAGAACTTGGTGGGCAGGTCGGCGGGGTGGTGGTGCGGCGGGTGGTGCAGCGCGGGGTGCGGGTGCGCGTGCGCGGGGAGGAGCGCGCGCGCGGGCGGCGCGGCCGCGCCCGCCGCCGCCTGCGCCGCGCCGGGCGCCGGCGCGTGCGCCAGCCCCAGCGCCGCCGCCTGCGCCGCGCTGAGCCCCGACGCGTCCTCGGGCGCGGTGTTACCTGTACACGACATACATCAGTTTACACGCATTCATTTCCTTACTGAGTGTACGCACGGCCAGAAGATAAGTATACACCTTCACATATACAAAATGTATACTTATCTCCTTGGCTGTGTGTACACCGACACGCAGTGCCACGAACAGAGAAAGACGTGCGAAATGTCGCGAAAATCACGTCCAAACCATCAAACGATATCTGACCAGACCGTATTGGTAGAAAACTATAGGTGAGAAGACTACTACCAAAAATTGAGCTACTATATGCAAAAAGATTTTATGTCAAAAATTTACATACTCAAATTGTGGTGTGATGCCCCCATTTTCACTTACTCTGATATACGTGTTTTCTTTTCATAGTAGATAACACATTTCGCCGTGTAATATAACAGTTTACTCGTTAGCAATAAGCATCCATAGTATCTCTTATAATGGATATCTCACCTCTAGGCAGCATAACCGAGTGTGGGAAGTCGAGCAACAGTTGCACGACCGCGGTGTGGCCGCCCTTGGCCGCCTCGATCAGCATAGTAGAGTTGTCCTTCAGCTTGCGGAACGGGTCCGCCTCGCACGCCAGGAGGAACTTGACCACGTCCACGTGGCCCCCCGCACATGCCAGGGACAGGGGAGTGTGGTCGCCTAACGCCGTCATACGATTTACGTCAGCACCCTGTAAGTGAGTGACGATATTTTAGGCTTGATATTATTTTTTTAATAACAAAGAAGAGAATGCGGTGGGTAATTTTGCAAAAAATGTTTTAAATATTTCGAATCGAAGGTACAAAAATGTTAATGTTTCATTACTTTGTAACAAATAAATCATTGAAACTTGATTTGGATGAAGGGGTCCCCGCCCAAATCAAACTAACCCAAAAATTGTATATTTGTTCAACAAGTGAGCAAAGTTATTTTTTGCCTCCGAATACCGACTTTATAGACTACAGAGCATAGTGAGTGATTCAAAGGCACGAGACATAACGTGACGCAGCGGTAGCATTGCACCGAACCATCGTCCATTGTGGTGTTCGAAAATCGAATCAATTTTACTCAGGCTCGCATAAAAATCGCTTTTTGGTGCGGGCCTGAGTACGTATCAAAGGACCCTATTTGTGTTGCAGAGGTGACACGCCTTCATCAGCGGCGCGCGGCCGCCCTCATTCTCGTGTTTCAGCTCTATTAACAGTGTGGTTGTAGTATACGAACCTTGCCGACCAGGAACTGCACAGTGCACACGTGCCCCGCGCGGCACGCCTTCATCAGTGGGGTGCGGCCGCCCTCGCTCTCGTGCTCCAGCTCGGCGCCGGCGCGCAGCAGCAGGTCAGCCACATCGGTGTGGCCGTTCTCGCATGCGTACGTCAGCGCCGTGTCGCCCGTCTGCGTCTGCGCGTTCACGTCCGCGCCCGCGTTCAGGAGGTACCTGCCGGGCACACATACGTTCTACTGTAGCAGACAACATAACAACCGGTCAAGTGCGACTCGGACTGGTATCGAACATGAAGGGGGTTAAATACTATCGTTCAAGATATAACACTATCTACCTACTTTTTAATACTTTTGATGTATAGATCGAATGAATCGGTGAATAGATATCGACGTTTTTTAATGGGCCACTGACAGACATCCAGGAGAAACTCTTAGGCCGACTGCTATCGATGATCGGATGCCCGTCGCGGGCGTCCGTGCGAAGGTGCTGTTTCGTGCAAATATAAAAAGCATCGTTGCTTTAGAGGGGCCGCCCGTCACACGACTCCGCTACTGAATGTCGAAGTTTAAAATGTCGACGTATGTTAGTTCTAAAGTACAGGATCTCGATGTACGCCAGTTCGAAAGTTCACTGCAGCGAAGTATGCAAGGCCGACGTATGAAAATTTGATAAAACAATATCACGAGACACACAACAATTAATTTTCTAGGTGGTTAAAAAAAAAATAACCACGAAGGCTAAGGCGGGAGCTCCGCTCCGCTTCGCTCCCGCCTTAGCCTTCTAACCAAACCTATCCGAGTCGATACGTCGGCCTTGCATACTTCGCTGCAGTGAACTTTCGAACTGGCGTACATCAAGATCCTGTACTTTAGAACTAACATACGTCGACATTTTAAACTTCGACATTCAGTAGCGGAGTGCCGTCACACAATTAGTTCGCTTCGGACACCCGCGTCAGAACCCGCCTATCTCAGTGGAGGGCCTTAGTGATAAGGTTACCGTTGTGAGAAGGCTCCATTGGTTACGGTTCCGATACAGAACCCTAAAAAGCACAATTTTTTTTATAGGAGTTGTTGCCACTTCGCCGTTGATACAGAGAAAAAATAAAGCTGAAATGCTATACTAACCGAACAAGTTCAAGATGTCCTTCTTGCGATGCCTCCATAAGGGGGGTAGACGCACCGAGTTCGGCATCAGCCCCGGCTTTGATAAGGAAGTCAGCAACCTCGAGGAACCCGCCGCAACATGCCAGGGTTAAAGCTGTCTCTTGAGTCTCTTCAGTCTGAGCGTTGATCGAGGCCCCTTGGCCTAGCAGCAACGCAACCATTTCTTCATGACCTAAAATAGGTAAAGTATATTAAGTAACATATTATAGGTAAGCTACATCATAGTAATAGGTCATCAGAAGTTGTGCCATCCTCAAGGTATTTAAATTTTGCATTCAACACCTTACAGGACCTGCTAGGCAGGTCAGCGCGCACACCTTACAGAGTGTAGTAAGATTAGACTGATAGGCAGTCATTTAAGTATCATTATCATCTTAGCGTGTTCCTAGTTGCATCCAAGGGTTGAACTTCGCAGTCTGCAGTCCGCTTACTCTTTATCCTCCTTTTGGTTTCGCTTATACGTGGACTGCCGTCTGACCTCCCAACCCCAACAGGAGTCGCCCTGAGCGTGGCTGCGGGTGTGAGGGATGGGGACAGTCCTCCACCCGCTGGTCTAGCCACCCGCGTAGGGGACAACGTCCATATGTGTCTGGACGTCGCCCAATCGAGAGTTTCAAAGGTGTGGTGCCCACGTTGGGCACGCGCTAGGGGGGGGGGGGTCGCCATTGAAGTATTCTTGGATAGTTTCAGGCCCCCGCAAAAAAGCGCAGAGCATGGCACACCGTTGGGTTTAGTGGGTATGCCCATCCGGTTACTGGATGGGAGTCCTACACACGATCTCCGACTAATACCCCGTAGCCAGAGCTGACGTGAGTAACAGCAGGTGAGCTTGGCTTGGACCCATAAAACATGCTTTTGCTCAAGTGAATAAAAGTGCAATATTCGTACCCTCCCTGGCGGCCTCCATGAGCGGCGTGTAGCCCTCGTCGTTGACCTCCTCGATGTTGGCGCCGCGTTCCAGCAGCAGCATGGCCAGCTCCACGTGGCCGCCGCACGCCGCCAGCGTTAACGGCGACTCGAAGCTGTCCGTCGGCATGTTCACCTGCGAGCACTGAATACGTCAACCACTGACCTACTGAAATCGGCTTACATATACACACAGGACTTTCGACCTATGCATAGAATAAAGTTACACGTGATTATGAATTGAAAACACTTTTTGGGTAATTTGTCGCTAATAAAATATTGCTTTAAACGTTCATTCTAAAAGAATCATTTCTCTAGAAGATAAAGAAAACAGTTACAGCATGTTTTGTGTAAGATATATTTCAAATCAATGTCTTATAGAGATTTTAAAGAAATATTTTTGTAAAGCTGTTGTACGTTACAACAAGACTCGTGTCTCTCGATTCAACCAATGAAAAATATCACGTGACCAAACAGACTCATTTCAATTATCAAAAATATTCGAGAGGCACGAGTCTTGGCAGTCATACTCAGACTGCAGGCCAGCAAGGAAATGTGAAGAGCAATGAATTAATAAAATTTGTGTCGTTATAAAAAATATACCTGTGCTCCAGAGTCAAGCAGCAGCCTAGCAACTTCTACATGTCCATCCATGCTAGCTTCCATAAGGGCAGTGTGCATTTCATCTGTCTTGTGTTCCCTGTCAGCTCCCGCCGCCAGCAGGAACCGTACCATGTCTAGGTGACCTTTATAACACGCGAGTGTTAATGCGGACTCTTTGAATTCGTTTGAATGAGTGTTGATGCCAGCACCGTGTTCTAGAAGGATCTTGGCAACTCCCACGTGGCCTGCTGATGCCGCCTGGTAAATAAAAATAAAATGGTTTGTTATGTATACTAATTATAAAACTGAGTTCGTTCAAACTCGCTAATCTCTGGAACTACATGAGCTATTTAAAAATTTAAATATTTTTTTGATAGCTTAGTTATTAGGGAAGGTTATAGGTTATATAACATCACGCTATGACGCTTAGGAGCCGAGCAATAAGGAAAAAAGTTGAGAAAACGCGGGATGGCGGGCGATGCGGTGCAGTGGAATAGAACCGAGTACGACGGGTGAAACCGGAGAGCACAGCTAGTCATTTATATTTGAGCTGAGCGGGAATCGGGTTCTGTAGTAGACACTATTTGCTGTGTTGCGTGGCTGAGCTTAGTAATATAAACATAATCGTAGTTCAAGGTAACAAATAAAAAATATTTAAACGAAGCAACCTTATAATGTAGTGATTCACTCAATTGATCTGAATCGCGATAAGTATGGAAGGTAAGTTATCTGTACTCAAACATTGTTTATGTATTATATTGTATCTGTGTTATCATAGTGTTGGCTATCACTATCTTCTATCGGAACTTTATTACGATTTTAACTATCATCATCCTTTGAAGCCTTGTACGGACTAAGCGTTTCAATTTACGCGTAGTCCGTAGTAGTGAGTCCGAACCTACAGTACGCATATACAATTTGAGCAAGCGTGCCGACATCTGCCTGTACGCGTATTCAGTATACCTTTTTTTTTTTTTTTTTTTTATCGTGCGGAAATCCCTTCGGATACCCCCCCGCCTGCCAGCGGGGGCGGTTATGTCGGGCTTGCACCGACTAAAACCGCACGCCGTCTCGGGTCTTCAGACGCCGGGGTGTAAGGTTACCCATAGAGCATATCCCTCGCACCCCGGCTGACCCTGGGCCACCTCACCACTAACAGCATCGCTCATCCTGTCTCCTCTGAAAGCAGAGGAGTACGGAGAGCGATGTGTTCCCGCCACGTTGGGTATTGGCCGACGATCAATGCCAACCCTATGAAGGGGTGAAGGGGAAGCCATTGACCGCCGCCCAGGGTGTACCGGCCGCTCCAATTCCGTTCCCCCCGGACTGCAGCGGGATCGGAATCGGAGCGACACTCGAGGAGGTTACCCAACACACACCCCCGTATTCAGTATACCTAGATTACGCGAACATTGGAACGCTTATTGTTTTTGATTAATATGTCTGCTTTGCAGCCAGCGACTGTTGTCTGATTTCTCGACTTCGAGAGTCTTGCCTCGTGCGTTCTATAGTAGGTGCACCGACTAGCACGTGGGGTTAGCTTGGGCCCAAAGGATGTTAGTAAGACACTGTACACCCTTGTTGTAGTATCAATAACTAGGAATTAAGTGCAGGGTGCGACTGAAATAAATTGAGCTGAGCGAGCAGGACTATTACTTGAAAATAAGACATCTTACTACGGTCGCACGCTTAGCTAATGCCGCGCGCTCGTGAAACTGTTTTTCGGTGATTATTGCTCAATCGTACATCGGACATGAACCATCTCGCTTCAAAACACTCCTCAGTTCCACACTATCACCGTGGTAAATTTGGTCAAGATCGCGCGAGTGGTTACGAAGTTCAGCCAGTAACATAAAGCTATGCCGCGTATAAGAGCTTCGCTCGCTCAGCTCGATAAATATTTAAATATTCTAGGACGAAACTAAGCATATCATGTAATATGGGTTCTAGAAAAATATTTTTAGTACCTCAAGTTTAACCCGATTCCTTTTTATTGTACGCATATTGAGCACTATAAAGCTAAGGGGTCTAACATAAAATAAATTCTCATAGTAGAAGCGGTCTATCACAGCCACTAGGCTGTCAGTAGCGTCTCGTCATCGTCATCCAGCGCCAATCCCAGATGCATTCAAAGTTTTCACTTTGGACCCCGGAATCCGCTTTCCTACTCTTAGATTATTTTTTTTTTTTTTTTTTTTTAATAATAATAATGTTTATTTTCATAAGAAGTACAGTGTAACATTACAGTGGATGACATTGACATGAGGTAATATTTATATCCAATAGTCTGACGTAACTTGTTATACCTACTTAAGAATATTGAGATCGTTACAATTATAGATTACCCTACCTCTTAAACTAGGGTTACCCCTGTATCATAACTATAATAATTAGTTTATCTTGGTACTGTAATCAGCCACAGGTACCGATTTGCCTGTGGGTGACTTTTGGACTTAGCTGTCACCGTAACATAAGCAACCAAGAGAGGAAGCGCGTTGTGTTTCCGCAGATGCGAGTCCGAAATACCTAACTCATCTTAGTTCCGGTGAGGTGAAGCCCTAAGGGGGGTTCCGCACGCAAAAAACTGTGAGGTTGGTTTGGGTAAATCTTGGTGGGACCTTCCAAGGCCATTTTTTGTTACTAAGAAATAGCGTGGAAGTGGTGGGACCAAACTAATTGGTGGGCACCACCAAAGCTAATCTTCAACAAACGTAACTGGCCAACCAAAACAAATATATATATATATATATATATATAAAAGGACTGACCAACCAATTACGAAATGAAAGCGTCAGTAGCTTAGTGGTTAAGGAGTCGACCCTACGATCGAGAGGTCCCGGGTTCGAATCCTGGCTATTACACTACCGAGGTGAACCCACTCCTAACACAAGCAATTTAGCTTAGCTGGAGGGTTTAGGGGTAATATTAGTAATTTCGGTTACTAATATTCTTTAAATAAAAAAATTAAACTCATCTCGGGCTAACTATTAGTTTAAATAATCTATGATTGGGCCGCCGCCCCCCGCACAATCACCGAAGAGGCGCCATCTGCGCAGCTAGAGTACATTGTCAAGAAGTTGCCCAGTCATTATACAATGTTTTGCTTCAGTGGTATAGCAAACTGTTCAACTCTAAGATAGTTTGTTGTCTATGTATTCTGGAGTAGAAATAGCCTTTTTGGAGAGAAAGAGCGGTTACCTCCATGAGCGGCGTGTGCCCGTTCTCGTTGTGGTCCTCGACGTTGGCGCCGTTCTCGAGCAGCGCGCGCACGCACTCCTCGTGGCCGCCGGCGCACGCGTACATGAGCGGCGTGTTGCCGGAGCCCGACACGGCGTTCACGTCCGCGCCGTGCGCCACCAGCAGCCGCACGATGTCCACGTGGCCCGCGCTCGCCGCCTCCATCAGAGGCGTGCAGTCGCCCTGTACCACACACAAATACACGTGGTTAGCACAATTGGATAACGTTTGGACAACAATTGGTAAATTAACTTTCCAACCTGGTGGTAGAAATTTGATGACACAAATTTGTCACAAAATTCGGCCGGGTGGGTACCACCGTGCACGATTGCGAAAAACCCTCCATAGTAATCCAATTTCGGTTTGATTGCGTTCAGGGGTCAGCAAGTGCATAGCCGGGCAGGGGGATTGTGGTCGCAGCACTAGTGCGACCGGTGGGTGTCACGCGGTGCTGCGACGACAATCCTCTTTTGATGAGGCCGTCAAGCTGAGTGCCACCGTTGTTACATGGTACGTGTATGTAATGGTGACCCTCTTTTCTGAGACTTTACCTTCAGCTTACCATCAGGCGAGGTGAAGTCAAATTGACGTGTCTAAATAAAAAATAAAAAACGTTTATTAGCAGTTTACAACTGTGCTGCTGCTGCTTACGTCTGCTAATTCGTCAGATAGAAGAATCAATATGACTGTGTTAATTCTCGATAAATATAATACTGTTATATCATGGATTTAAAAAGCCAGTTTATGTCACGTCATAAAGAAAATCCTGTTAGGTATGTGTGTCGTCGTTATTTGATCAGCGGCGTGCTGCTGAATGGATAGGGGCAACTAAATTTTAACACGATCGATATACATTCTATGATCGCGGTCGTAACGCGATAAGGTACAAAAAAAATGTACAAGGACGAAAAGTTGGTAAGTTCACCTTGATGCCTCTATCCTCGACGCTCGCATGCATAGCAAGCAGCACCTGAGCGAGCTCGTAGTAGCCCGCGGAGCAGGCGAGCGACAGCAACGACTCGCCCTCCTCCGTGGTCTCGTGCACGGAGCGGCCCTCCGTCAGCAGCTTGCGGACCGTGCCCACGTCGCCGTCGGAGCACGCCTCGGCCAACGTCGGCGCCCCGTCCGCGCCCACCGGCGCCACCGCCACGGGCGTCGTACCCGTCGTCGAGGACCCGCATTGTTGACTACAAACAACGAGTAAATATCAATTTCGTACGCACACACCTCAACAGTTTCTATTGTACACTATAATCAGATAAGATCAAAGCTTCACGAATCACAGGCCCCGAGGCGGTCTCGATCGAGTCGACGAGAGAATCGCGAGCGACTACGTCATCGTCGACCCGAGAGGCTTCACGCTCTCGTGTTAAGGACTCAATTCTCGGAATATCATCATACGTAGTTACTGTATATACGTATATTTATATAACGTACGCACGTGGTGTCGTAAAAGTAACGAATGTATGTATCAACAGAATCTGTTTACATAAAATTACGCAGTAAGCCTATATACCGATATTGATTATAAAGTTACTACATATGCAAAGAGTATTTATATTGAAAAATAACTAAAACTACAAACCAATTGAGTACCTAATACAAGGGTGTCTGTTATTAACGACGGTCCCAAATCAAGGCAGTGAGATAACAATATTACGATAATTAGTTCATTAATAAATATTGTAAATATGGTATATAAATGGCGGTGTGTTCGGAAAATTGAATATGTAAAATAAACAGGAAAGTATATTTAGTTATGCATGAGTGGAAATTTTTAGAAAGTCGCGTGGAAGTGATGACGTAATGTTTGATATTTAAAGATCAATAAATGCACGATAGAAGCTTGCGCTCGGATGAGGCTCTCGCGCAGGCTTTCCTCTCGGGGCTGGAAGGTCAGACACAAAAACGAAGATAAGCCAAATCAAGACAAAATGTATAGTGCTAGAAAACGCAAGACAAGAACTCTAGACAATTCAATTTAATTTTTAAGCAATTTGTATGCTTACTTTTTCCTATAGATTGAGATCAGAAAAAGAGAACATCTAGGACGGGACTTAACCCGCGACCAGTCCCTTACAGGGTGAACGCTCTGACCAGCTGAACCACCTAGACACGTCCTAGATATTCGAAATTCTCCGATATATTATATACGTCTTAAGGCGACGCTGGAGCCATCTACAGTAATTCTTGCGAATTACGGAAACAATGAAAGACTTTCCAGTCATTTTTAAACATTGTTTTTTGCCTCTGTTCCCCCTGTAAGGGACTGATCGCGGGTTAAGTCCCGTCCTAGATGTTCTCTTTTGCCGATCTAAATCTATAAGTTCCATAACTTTAGACAATTATAAAATTATGCCACCTGGGATTATTCAAAAGTATTCAGTTTAGAAAAAAAATATATTAGACACCTCAATATCATTTTTGATGACCTTATCCATGGATGTGTGGGTTTGATGAAAAATATTTTTGAGTTTCAGTTCTAAGTATGAGGAACCCCCAATTATTTTTAGGGATTTTCTTTAGAAAAATCGAGCTTCCTGGGACAAATTGAATTAAGCGCCTAACGCGGGTTAAGAAACAATAAAAAGTAGAAAGAAAAGTTAAACTTATGAGATTCTGATTACAATCACGACCTTCCGTGCCTTGGAACATTTTTAAACTGTCTAGGTATCCCCTTGTCACGCATACCACTGAAAATCTACCTATTTGGGGTTCTGTAAAATGCCCAATCAACTGGTTTAACTTGGTTGGGTTTGGGCGCTCAAATGGTCGTTGTTCCGTGAAATAACTGATATTGTATATAATAATAATCCATTTTTTCAGGCAATAACCCATATTACATTAAAACCTATAATAGTATCTGACAAATAATCATAATAGTATATATATAGTTGTATAGTTTCGTATCTAGTATATTGAGATGCAAATGATAAGTATATTTTTGAGAATATGGGTAAGGGCACACATGCTAAATTTACCTACTTCGGATTAAGTGGCTCTTCGGAAACCGGATGCCGTGACCGAACGCAGCATAGTACACATACAAACCCCAGATGACGATCAAACAGTCCAAAATCAAGCGAACTCAACGCTACCCAATGAGTGCTATGATGAGGGTAGCCCTTCGCCAAATCGCCAAATCCCCATGCAGTTTCGATACAATCTCTGAATCACACTATTTAGATACAGTGACCAAATGCAGAAAATCGCCAAAACGCGCAAATACCGCCGGTCGGTGATTCTAATAAAGCTGTGAGAAAATTGAAACCGTTGGTCTGACCCAAATCCCCTTATCTTTGCATAAAAAACTGACAACAACTGTGTCTTGTTGTAACTTTCTCAAGATACGATGCGTTCTCAAACAGATTGATTTGGAGCAGTTCAAAGTAATCTATCAACCAATGCGTTTTGCTCACACTACATACTTAAGTAGAAACCACCCTAGCCTTAAAACGTTTGTAACACCAGGGCTGTATTTGTATCATATGCGCGTTGCCAACCAATAAGATCTTTACTGGGTTGGTAACTTCTTATCGATCAATCGTCAGGCGAGACTCATACTGTGGCACTTCACAAAGTCGTTAACTTTCGGTGCAGAGCGTGGACAGTAACAATAGAGCCGGTCGATAAACTAAAAGTCGCGCAGAAATGGAGCGGGCTATACTTAGTTTGAGTTACTTTAAAGGATGACATTCGTAGCGACGTACCTTAGTAGTGGTACTGCGAGTTAGAGACGATCAATCAATGCGTAGAGGGCCTGCAGACAAAGTGTCATTCTACTAGTGGAGCTAGTTTGCTTCGGAGCGATTCAACTAGTAGAACGTCACTTTGTCTAGGCTCCCCGTCAGTCTATCGCCAACATCGGAAGTCTATTCCCACTTCAGCTTGCTCATACTGACAGTTTCATTAGGGCAACATTATCCTTGTGTTGAAGCCCTCTTTTTTATAAGTCTGGACAGATCGAGATTCAACCAGCGTATGTAATTATACCCGTTATGACCGACCGGCCCGGAACCTGAACTCTATCGGTAGGACTAGTCCATAAACTAAAAGTTCAGCAGTTGGTTGGTTATGGAGCGAGCTTGCTAATAATTTCTTTAAAGAGTAAAATTTATAACAGGTCTTCCGACAAAGAATGATGTTACCGACATTACTGTCGGTTGTTTTTACTGACTTATAAAAATATCTACTTATTTAATGGATTTCTAAGCAAGCTTGCTCGATAAACCAATGCGGGACTTGTAGTATACCAGCCTTATCGTAGAGAACACGTATATATCCATGCTGTCAGTCATAGCGAGTATTAAACACTTTGGCCGAAGATTGACCTGCCCAAACTTTTACCAATTTAAATCCTATCATGACTCCATTTGCGATTAATTTAAGATCAATAAATGGATCTAAAGCACATGAAATATGTAAATTTACATTTTTATTTACAGAATGGTTCTTTAGATAAGCATTGACGGATATAATTTGATAATATACTGTTAGTTACTCTCTGGCAATAGCTTTGTATTGATTATAAATGTGCTAAACCAAACGATAGAAGCGAGGTCTTGTTAGAATATCACTACAACGCTTTAGAAAGCTCGGCTAATACAAATAGCGAGGCAGGGTAACGAACTCACTAAAAGAAAGAAAGATACAAGGGGTCTTACGTGAAACATCTTTAGAATTTACGCTCAAAAGCTGGCGCTGTTTCCCGGTGGTAAATTCTTTTATTGACAGTTGCCTCTTAATGGAAGCACTCATGGTTAAATAACGTGCTTATTCCCTTTGTAGTGGAGTAGGGGTCGCCAAAGCACTTTGAGGATTCTTTCTAAAGAAAGGCGATCCTGAAACTGGCTATCTGATCTGACGGTACACCTGGTAACCTTTGTATATCATATATCAGTTAAACTACAATTCATTTAAAATATGCGAGACGTCCTAAAAAGTTTACGTTATACCATTTACATTTTAGAATTTTAGTGTTGTTGCATTTTAATCGTCACGGTAGTAAAGATTAATCGGTTCATATGACAAATCTTTTAGCAAGGGAGTTGGTTAATTAGTGATCATAAATCGATCTATCATAAGTTTATTTGTTACCTGAAATAGCTAATTCTCACAATCGATTTGTAGACACCCTACACTAAACGACGGCTGTCAAAGATACGTTTAAAATAATTTAGGATGTAGAATGTATATAGTTCGCGATGAAAAAATCTCTTTAGATGTGTGTGATATGATTTCGTGACTAGTAGTGATGTGTTCATTTCATACTTTTTGTCCTGGTGGTGATGTCTGTGGTGCGGTGGTGGTTGATCGCTGCGCATGCGTGTGAGTGCGGCGGCCGCCTCGTCGAGAGCGCAGGATACCGACGACGTTAGTCGCCGGAGCACCTCCGGGTCGGCGAGATGCTTGCCCTCGCCGGATAGTTTACCAATGCCTGGAAATACAACTTTATATTAAAAACCTGTGAGTTATGAGTCCTATTAATTTTATGTTTGGTACAACGTATCGACGTTACAAACAACTATGAATTATTTCGGGGGAGGTACACAATCACTTATGAAAGTTTAATTGCAAGCCGATGCTGTTCATCGGCTTGCAATATGGGCTTGCTCAGGGGACAAACCAGAAACGTTCATTTTGTATGTAGACGACTGTATATGTAATGTGAGAATTTATAAAATAAATATATTCATACTCTTATAACATAACAAGGCTCTTTATCACACATGAAGGTGACGCTTTTGATATTTTATTTTTAGTTTTATCAAGCTCCAAACTCCAAATTCCAGCCGCCACCTTCCATCATCATATTAGCATTATTCCCGGTTGCATTTGAGACTTTCCCCCCTCGGTGCCCGGGGTCCGCTTACTCTGTCGCCACCTTTCGATTTGGGTTGTACGGCTTTTATGGAAGCGACTGTCGTCTGACGTTCCAACCCCGAGAGCAAAGCCCGCGCCAGAATTTCGTCAGTCATTCAGCAGGTGTGATGGCTTCCAGGTGAGGTTGGTTTTACACCGAAGGGGCCCCATACTCGTATATCCTAACCCCAGTCCGTCCGCCACCTTAATATCTGTAAACTTCCGATTTCAGTCACAGGATTTATACTGGACAACAGAATAATCCTGTTAGAATGTAATTTCTTAAAACAGGCTACTGTGTAGGTTTGTATAATATTAAAAATTGATGATATTAAAACCTAGTTTATGTTATAAAACTAGGTGGTTTGTGAGGTCAATCTGATATGTGACTTGCGAGGTTTACGAGTATGCTAATGCTATTCTTTAATCATCACCTGTACTGTGTGTTTTCATTGCCAAGCATATCACAAGATTGGAGGATTCTTTAAAAGCACCACACTTTCCCTTTACGGTGAAGTGGTTATGTCAGAATCGACCTGTATAGCATCATACGGAGTACCCTCACGGAAAGTTTTAGACTCCTGGATATGAGATGTCTAATGATACGAAAACTCTTAACCGGTTCCACTAATCCATTCCAAAACAATGTAACGTAATGGTTATTAAGGTATAACAAGTATGACACCACATCTCTGTAACGTCACCAAAAATGAGAGAAATTCTAAAATGAATGAACGGATCGTGATTATGGTGCAGATCGTAATTTAATTAATGCTCGATAAATGGCAGCTACGATAAGGTGACTATGAAGTATGTATTGTATACCTATTTTTTTTAAATCTAGTATGGTAAATAATAAATCAGGTGTCCAGTACGGCTTACCATGAAACATATATCCGAAGTTTCTGGTAATTAGTACCATTAAATACATTCCCGCAATCGGGCCTGCTGACACGTGACACTTTGTTCAGCCTAAACCTTACAGAAAGAAATTCGAAGTAACTTCATGGCAGTACTCAAATGTTACTATATTTTCCATCAAAACTTTAAATTCGAACGCAAAGGACGATTAAATAGATTTAAATAACGTGGTCCCTGTGGACCAGTAAAACAGTTTGTTTTTCTTCATACATTAGTTTAATTGTTCATGCAATTTAAAATCAACTATTCCCTCAGATTCTGATTCCGTTAAATTATGCAGCATGTGGGTACATAAGCAGGTGGATACATAATGTGTTTAGATATGAGTCTTATCAGAAGAACCCAACCTTTTAACTAACAAGATACTTCAAAAGTTATAATTGCTTGACTTTAGTAATTGTAATCTATATATATAAAAATGAATCGTAAAATGTGTTGGTAAGCGCATAACTCGACAACGCCTAGACAAATTTGACCAATTCTTTTTAGGTAGATTTCGATGAAATCGACCTACCTATTGGTTTCTTGACTACTGTCGAATTTAAAAAAAAATTCTTCATAGGAGGTCTAGTTATGACCCTCTGAGTCCGAAATGACCACTGGTCAAAATGATTTTATATATATATATATATATATGTATGTATGCTTCCACTTCCCAAAATTTGCGGCACTCTCACGGTCGCATTTTTGCCCCGATCGCTTTCAAACTGCGGTCAAAAATTGCTTGGGTGTAAACTTAGTTTAAGTTCGTGAACGGGTGGAATCCGGCCTAAGGGGACGGTATATAGGGCCTCACTTTTTGTGAAATCAGGTGTTTCCTCAAAATTTCACGTTCCATGAAAGATATTCGAACCGTTCTAATTTTATCCCATATTATACATGAATACCAACAACTTTTAATTATAACCTATAAGATTAAAACTAACTAAAAGTGGAGGGGGGAAAAACCAAAATTTTTCGGGTAAAAAATCATAACTTCTAACCGGTGGTTCTTGGCGTCGGAAACATTTTTAATCGATAGGCCATTTTTAAGTCTAAAATAAATGTCTGAAAAGTTTTTCGCTAAAAGTTACCGTTTTCGAGAAAAAAAAAATTAACTGTTTAAAGTCCGTAGTTCTCTATATAAAATAATATTAATTGCTTCACGAAATCTACCTGTGCGTTCCCCCTGCGGGGACGGATTTTTTTTAAAGGTTCGTTGAAGTCCAAGGATGGTTTTGACGGAGAGAAAAGTTAAAAAAATTGCATAAAAAAAATTACAGGCATGTTTGGGATAAATAGGTGCCACGGAGCGAGTATGCCACGGGCGAAGCCGCGGGGGACAGCTAGTTACCTATAGAAATATTAATACGTAAACCTCGTAACTAAATTTACGGTGGAATGGTGTGTGCTCCTCGACCACATCATTACTGACCAACCGGTGAGATAGTGGTCAAAGGCGAGCCTAGTACCAATATAAAATGGAGTTACGAGGTTTGCGTATTGGAATGTCGATTGACATTGCCTTAAAGCGCTTCACTCCTACAGTACTAATGTTTTGTTGGAATATAATAGATACAGAACTAATTGAAAAAACCTAATCAAGATGAACATGTAACCTAAAAACTGTAAAGAAAAACACATTAATTAGAATAGTTGATTAAATCAATAAAAAAACTAAGGTAAAGATGACTGACTGTTATTTCAAATGCCTAAAGATTACATAGTATATGAATAAAATTATAACAAGATTAAACAAGATTATGCTAACTGTGCCCGCGACTTCGTCCGCGTGGATTTAGATTTTTAGGGTTATAGTTCTTTTGCGCGGGACCTTAATTATTTTTCTAAAATTAAAGTAGCTTATGTTACGCCTTGTAACATTACCTATGTGCCAGTGAAAGTCCCGTCAAAATCGGCCCAGCCAATCTAGAGTAAATCAGATTTTATTTACAATTGTGTGGCTTTTAATTTGCCACACAATTTTTCTAAAATGACAGTAGCCTATGTTACGTATTGTAACATTATCTATCTGCCAGTAAAAGTCCCGTCAAAAGCGGCCAAGCCGAGAGCAGAAATTACCTCTCTCAAACAGACACGAGAAAAATTATAAAAAAAGTGTATTTTACGGGCACTATTATTATTTTTACACAAATTTAAGCAAATGCTTTATTTTGTTAAAAAAATATATTCCAAAAATAAGTAAAGTGGGTCAGGTTAGGTTAGAACTAAATAAATAAATATTCTACGACATTCTACACAGCGCTTTCTAGACCCAAAGTAAGCATAGTTTAACTAGCTTGTGTTATGGGTTCCAGAATGCGGATAAACATACTTATATACTTTTTTTTTGTAAATACATAAATATTATACATAGAAACACCCAGACCAATGCAAATAGACATATTCATGCATACAAATATTTGCACTGAGCGGGAATCGAACCCGCGCCCCCTGTGTAGCAGTCGAATACACTACCGCTACGCCACAGAGGCTGTCAAACTGTGACCCCAACAGAGAGCCGGAATTGGTTTGTTTAATAACAATATAACATTTACCAACTCGTGTTGGTAAATCCTAAGATTTACTGGAAAATGTTACGATTTACCGTAGTTCGGGCTTTTACATTAATATTTATATTAATGTGCAATCATTAAAAATCTGAAATTGTAATATTACAAACACACACTTCAATTATATTTATTGGTATTGTTCAGCCATATCATTTATTTACAATCTGTGAGATTTTGTTTTGTGTTTTTAAAGAAAATGCAGATTCTGCGCTCGTCCTTCCCGACAAAAACTGTTAGGCGTGTAGAGCTTGAGCGCACCATGATCTTCGGGGCCTAAGCCAACCTCATCTACGAATCGATACAGCTGCTGATAGGTGAATGGCGCAGATTATTTTCTGGGGTAAAAACCACAAACTAAATCAAGTAAAAGAGGGGTAGGAGTACGCGCCCCGGTCTTCAAAGTACAAGCTTTGCTGCTTTGATGCAACCGGGTTCGGTGCTCGTACTGTTGAGGCCTATCTACACACATCAGGGCGTGTCATGGACGTGTCATGGCCGTGGCCGGCGTCGGTCCAGGTACTGAAGCTCCGTCGCCGGCCCGGGTAGGGACGTGTGTGAACGAGTTGATATAAAAAGTACACACTATATTTTTTTGAGCCACCAACGAATTGTCTGTAATGAAGCGTCGGTAGTTTAGTGGTTAAGGAGTCGACCCTACGATGGAGATGTCCTGGGTTCGAATCCTGGTCATTACACTACCGATGTGAACCCGCTCCTAACACAAGCAATTAAGCTTAGCTGGAGGGGTTAGGGGGAATATTCGTAATTTCGGTTACAATTAATATTCCTTTAAAAAAAAAGATGTATGTGGATAGACCTTTAGACGTCTCTCTCTCTTTTACGTTGTTACCCCGTATTTTCCGCCTTGTTAGCTAGAACTTTACTATACCTAGCAGTGACTTAATAGTTGGCGCAAAATGCCGATATCGTTTTATCAATTTGACACTAGCTAAAATATGTTTGATGTTGTTGTGGCGATCGATAACGTACAAAAATATGGATTGATGTTACGTGGCGCTTAAAAGTGAGATAGATTTATATAATCTTCTCGTTAACAGAAATATCTCCATACATTTTGTTCACTTGATTTCGATTCATCGTTAGTCAATTGCTAAGACTCGAAGTTAGATATTCGAATTTGTTAACAATGAAATTTCAACATCGGAAGGTACACTCAAGAATAATAATAATATTTAAGCAGATATACTACACAGTACACAGTACTAAAGACCAAACCCTGCCCCACGAGTTTCGCAGTCTGCGGCGAGGACGCCGCAGACTCATCTACGCCCGGGACTACCGACCTCCATGATCGGGGCCTGAGGACGGCAGTTGGCCGACTCGCCGTCCTTACAGAAGCAGGCCGTGGCGGAGGCGTGTCGTGTGTGCCCTACACACGCCTGCCAACTCACCGAAGCGGGATAAAACCCGACCCCACCAGGCGAGGCCGCGGTGGCGGCCAAAGTCCGCCGGCAACCCTGGGGTTATCCTTTCGAGGGCTTACCCGGGGTGCCCGGCAACGGACACTTGGGGAGGACACCGTGCGGTTTTAGTCGATACACGACATAACGACCCCCGCTGGCCGGCAGGGGGATATCCGAAGGGATTTCCGCACGTAAAAAAAAAAGACCAAAGTGAACATAGCCTAACTAGCTTGTAATATGGGTCTAGAATGCGGATAAACATACATAGATATATTTTCGTTTGTAAATACATATATAGTAAACATAGAAACACCCAGACTAATGCAACTTAACCTGACCAATGCAAACAAATATTTGCAATGAGCGGCAATCGAACCCGTGACCTTCGCTCGAAGGCTCTACCGCCACACCACACAGACCATCAAATTAAGAAGTAATCCAAATAAGTGACCCTTTCGATGTCCGAGTTCAAATTCTGTACACGTTTCTTGCAAAGTTTCATTATAACACGAATATTTAATAGTGCTAACGGAAAACTGTCAGTCAAACTTAGACAATGAATTGGAATTGAAATTACAATAGAGGACGGTCACCTGATTCAAAGCTTTACAGGGCAAGAGTTCACCGAATTAATTTAGAATATGCACTGTGTTGCAGTTCATACAGTGATTATTTTTCACTAAACAGAACTATATTAATATGTAACATCATAATAATGTACTCAAGAAATCAGAAGCACTTGAAACCGGCGGGCGTTGCATGAAAGGTTTAATGACAGTTGAGTTCGTGATGTGTGAAGGACAAATGTAGATGGTGAGCTGATGTATGCCCACACCGGAGGGAAAAAGGGGTGAGTATAATGTATGTACCAGTGTTGAAGGCTTCTAGCACGTGAGCTGATCTTGGAATAGACTTTGTACAGGTTAAACTTAGTGTAAACCTTTGCATTTAATCACACTGTGGTTCTAGTGATCTGTCTTTCAAGCCATTGATGACGTATAATTAATTAATATTAGTTGTTAGGAATTTTTCTCCTTTCGTTAATTCAATTTCGTCAAATTACGTGTTCTGCTGCTAAGGTTTCTGACCGATATTTTGTCCAAGTTTCGCAATTCGAGGGCCTATAGCACAATTCTTGCATTGTTTTAATTATTTATTCTATACCAGGCAACCGAAAATAGTAATATTATGCGCCAAAATGGCAATTTCTAAGTTTAGCGGCAACTTAAATAACTATCGATTGAGACACACTGCCTACCGCACTTTTGTCAAATAATAATTTATCATTGACTAACAACCCGCCCTCGTTTTGCTTCAATTTATACGAGTTTTTGAAGTCTAGCCACAATATAGCCTATATCCCTTTCAAATGGTGAATGATTTTTTCCAATAGTGCAGTGGTTCCGAAATTTATCCTCAACGTTTAAATAAACTCATAATATTAGGCCTCTCTCTTTAAAATATTAGTATATATAGATGTTTTAATAATTTCTTTTTATATAATCATGCCTGTATATAACCAAAGTGCAGCCTTTGAAGACGCAGGAATAGCCGAAAGCGTATTGAAGTCATTGCACGAGCTATAATCTGGTCCCACGTAAAAACGAGTGAGTTAATTAGCGTCTGACGAGCACATTTATAGAGAGTCTGGCAAATTCAGTAGCACAGGTACTTATGTTTACTATTTTTATACCACTAGGTATAAAAGGAATGAGGGAACGTTGTGATATGGTAGAAGATGAGTAGTGGGCATGATAGGGAAAGGTAAGCTTAGATGGTTTGGACACGTAGAGAGGATGGAAGCAATAGAACAGAGACGAGAGTGAATGGGTAACCCGGTAAAGGTCGACCTTTGCGTATGTATGTCAACCGGATCAATGACGTTTTAATGAAAGGCTAGTTCAAGAGTGATCGCAACCGGCAAGCATGTATGAAAACTATTATGTAAGTAGAAGAAGCGAAAGATATGCCAGGGTCGTAGTAACTGGGAAAATGTTATTTCTGCCTACTCTACTTGCAAAGGCAGCCTTGTAAAAGGCAGTGGAACTATTGTCGGAACTGCCGAATATTTTAGGATATTATACCGTTGACATGTTAATTTTAGATTTCCTAATTCAGAAACAATCAAATGTCGACTCGAATCTATACTAAATGAATTAACGAACGGGACCCATTGTAACCATTGCCTACTTTATATAGAATGCCTTTGCATAAAAATTCGTGTGAATCTTTTTGTTAAGTGGCTTATTCCGGCTATGTGGAAAACAAACAGCCTGTAGATGTGTGGAAAACAGTGGTAATCGGTGCGAAGTATGCAAACACGTCGAGGTCGCCTGGGATGAACTGTATGCCTAAACCTGTCACATTCCCGGTCGCACTCTCTATGTGCATAATTACAGCCATCCATCACTTGTGAAAAACAATCGAAACTCATTTTCGAATTCTTTAGCTTGTTTCAAGTATCTTTCCAATTAGTGATTTAATAAATCACAAATTTTACCAGGTTCACGCATATTTTTGTAATCGTCTTATAGAAATGCAATGCGCACAAGGAGGGCAAAAGCAAAAGATATTTTATATATATACTAGCTGTGCCCGCGACTTCGTCGGCGTGGATTTCGATTTTTATGGTTTTAGTTCTTTTGCGCGGAACCCTAATTTTTTGTGGACCAAATTGTGAATCTAAACCATCCTCGAATCCCTTTGAAGTCACAAAAAAATTCATCAAAATCGGTCCAGTCAAGGTCCAACAAGAAATATATATATAACGATAACTTTCATTATGTATGCAATAGTTTCTCATCGATTTTCAACAATTTTTTTACTATGACATAATTAAACGGAGGCTTTTTGCTTTTATTAAAACTAAGGAAAGGAAATTCAATGAAGGTGGGAAGCCCCCTAGCCAGATGAACTGACGACCTGAAGAAGGTAGCCGACTGGATCGACTGGATGCGGAAGGCGGAGTGGATTGCAATAAGCTAATTGATTGATTGCCTGACTGACTAATCCATACTATTTAACGTGAGGAATTTCCCATCAAATATTTGTTCAACGTCTGATGCGAAGATACTATGATGTTCCCGAGAGGGTTATCTCAAAGCCGTAGATGGTCCAGAGTCAGCCGGGATGCGACGGAATTGCCTTATTGGGCCATCTTACATCCCAGCATTAGAGACCCGAAACGGCGTGCGGTTTTGATCAGTTCAAATCCGACATAACCACCCCCGCTGGACAGTGGGGATTCAGGATTACAATCAGAGATTATATATAAGAATATATAAAAAATATACTTCAGTCACTTCTGATGATTATCAAGATATAATATTTTTTATAACGGCGCCGAACATATTATTTTATTTACTCTTATGTGAGTTACGTAAGTGCTATGGTTACATAAACATACCAAGTTGAACGATGTAGCGTCTACTCAAAAACGTACACCCTCGGACGGATCATAAGCTCCTCATTAAAGCGTAGGGAAGCCTTTCAAAACCTATCGATCAGACGTAACTTCCAGTAAAGCAATTGAAAAATAACGACATATCTGGATCGCCCACGTCCGCAGGTAGCGTTTCGGTTGCGACCTCTTTCCGCGGAGGTTTATGCATTGTTACGTCACGAATCGCGGTACTTGGGTGGCGACTGGCTATCGCCCGATATGATGGTACCATAAGGACGCATTCCCAAGACCCGATTCCAACTTTCAACACTCCGGTTATTTTCCGGCTTGCATAGAAGCTGGCCAACCTTGTCCATGAGACGGTTTGTAGTAGCTTGCGTCTCATATGAAAATCTCCATAGTGTCTCATACAAGTCTGTTGCCCGGACGTAGATACGGTTTCACGGTACCAAGTTTAGCTCCGGAGAAAAACGAGCATCTGAAAACAAGCGCTGCAGATCTTGTCATTGGCATGTGATGTGCTGTATCTATGCTGAGGTGGCGACCTATTGAGCCTTATGTTTAATTCCTATTTATGTTAAAAACCCTTATTGTATATCTGTTATTTTTTATGAGTGTACTTAATAAACGACTTCTCTTTATTTTTTTAACACCAATTCCCTGCGAGTTACCGTAGAACCGGACCGTGTAGAAACCGTCTCGTTGAAATGCGGCCTGATAAGATGTGAAATGATTAGGTAGTCTTCGAACTAGAAACAATACAATGCACTTTTTATACCAACCTACAACAGATTTCTAGTACCGATTGAAGTAAGGAAGAAAGAGATGTTTTATTAGTAAGGAAGAAAGAGATATATTGATACACGTATCAATCTTAATTACAACATTACGATTGATAGGTGTCGTTCAATCTATGAATTTATTTATTAGTCTTATATTTGTTCATAAATTGAAACTTAAATCTAGTGGGCCGGAAATCACACAGTGATTGTCAAACTTCGGGCCAAACTGATATTTTTGTTGCAGTATTTTTTATTCAAAATTACAGACCTTAGGCTTTATGCATATTATTCGACGCGACTTTATATATTGAGCAATAAATATGAAGAAAATGAAATCAAATCAAACGTCTTCGACGTCAAAAACACAAAAAAAATGATTTTTTAGGGAAACCTTGAACGTACAAACCCCGAAATCTAATCAGTTCTTCCCATTAACCAAACAAGATGATTGGCGAAAGAATTTTTTAAATCGGATAATTGCGCAAACAGACATCCAGACCAACAGACAGACCGACACAATTTTTTTTGTTTAATTAGACATAGAATCATGTGAACCGTCGAGAAAAGTGATAAAAAGTGGGTGTAAGATTTTGATTTTTTTTTGCGTGATTTTAAGACTTCGGTGTCCACCTGGTTGGTGGCCCGAAGTAATAAATAGTTTGAATGGGTAGTTTTTGGTTTTGAACAAATTATTGTACCATTCAGACACAGATGATTTTACAAAAGTATATGGTACCTGTGTATAATTATTTTAACTAATGAAACAAACAAGTACATCTGATGGTTAAGCGATTTTCGTAACCAATAAACGTTTACATATTAGGCGTCACTAACGAGTTGCCACCCGCATAGAGTGAGTCGTTCAACCAATCGTGATCAGAACTAGCTTTATTTATGTTAGGTTACAGACGTTACAGCTGGTCCTACGGCATATCAACTTACCTTCAAAAATAGAATCCTCTACTTACTTCTTATTCAAGGACTATAATTGATTAACAATGATATAATTAGGTTTGTGCAAATCAAATAGTATCTTATTATTTCTAGACTCAACTCTAAATTGCTCACAAAATAGGTACATTCTGATGCCAGTCGCGTCTCCACTTGCCGATCCAGTTGCTAAAACGCGCGGTTTAAATGTAAAGACCGAACGCAGAGTCGCCAAATGTTTTGCGACTAATATCACCGGTCGCCGATCCCAAAGAGTAGCATGTATCTGATGTATGCTTTAGGTTGTTAAAGATATTTGCTCAATAGTAATTGTGTACAGCAAGGCCACTACCAAAGCAAAACTTTGGTCTGCAACTTTTTTTTTTCCTGCAGAAATCCCTTTGGATACCCCCCGCCGGGCAGCGGGGGCGGTTATGTCGGGCTTGAACTGACTATATACGTAATAATTTTTTTAATAACACTAAATCGTATGATCATTATGATCAATGATCACTAATCACACTTTGAAATAAATGTACGTGAAGTATTTGTTACGTAAAATAGTGAACGTTACTTTTATTATCAGTGTTAAAGTTACGTTGGTGTGTATAAGTGTGATAGTTGCAGACGAACGAAAGTTATCGATTTTGTTAAATACGTACCTAGACATAATAGCGAGTGCAGCTATGTGTGCGAAGAGGTCAAGGCGGGTTATAGTTTATTTCAGTAACTCTGACGCCTCTATTCATTCATGTTTAAACAGATTTTCGATAGTAGGGTTTTAGTAGGTTCGATTCCGTAATAGCTACCCCACTGCTAGCCCTGGTGAAGTGTTACGTGGGGGGTTTCACACGCTAAAAACAAAAGGTATTATGTTTTTTAAAGATATTTTCAGGTTATCAGTATTGCAGTTATGCGTCCGCGAGCAATTCATAATTGGGTGATCATGACAATTTACTCATGTCAACTTTTCAAGGTTGGCAAAGAAAATGTTCAGGAGAACTTTAGTATGTTACTTTACTATGACGAAACGATAAAACCATGAAATTATCTATACTATTATAAAATTATAAATAAGTTGTTTCTACATTGGAGACATAAAAAAAACCTTGGATTATGTTAAATGAACGAATAAAATTATCGAAAAAATATTTTTGTGTTCAGTTTGTTCGCGCCCGACGTGAAAAATAATGAACGAATTTTGATGCGGTTTTTTCTATTAGAAAGTCTTGGTCATACTTGAAATCAGACGTTTGATGCAATTGATTTAGCAGAACCGGAGATATGACCAAAAAACGGTAACCGACCTCCGCGCGTACAGAATAGGGCATCAACTAATTACTAACACAAACTAAAACTAAGGACTTTTGTAAATTTTAAACTAAAAACTAAAATTGAAAATTTGTTGTGTCTGTACATTGGAGGTATTTAATAAAAAATACTTGTGGTATGTGATTTACTGATTCTGAACTGAAAAAAATATTTTTTTCCATTCTTTTCTGTTTGTTTATCTGTTTGTTTGTTTAATCGCGATGAAAGCAAAAGCTATTGAACGCATTTTGATGCGGTATTTTTTTAATAGATTGGTCTTGATCAGACTTAAAATCTGCCGTATGTTTGATTGAATTGGTCGAGTAGAACCGGAGATATGACCAAAAGTCGCGATAACCGACATCCACGCGGGCAAAGCCGCGAGCATCAGCTAGTTCTACGATGAAGTAGCTATATCGCAGTCTAACTGACTACGAGCAGACATACTATACGTACTTACTAAAGGCCGGGATAGATTGCCCTCGGGGTCAGGAGTTCAGGACCAACGCCCAACAGGACCTAACCACAAATTCTCGTGACCCCGTCTTGGAGGACAGAGAATCAAGGAGGAACGCCCACAAGAAGTGCGCGCGTGACAAGGCTCGTTGTCTATGACCCGTTCATAGGATTATGATATGCCCTTACTAGGGACAAGGTATAGAATCAGAAGTATCGATTCTGTAAGTACTCACAAAATCTCGACCGACCATCTAATCGATTTATAGGATATCTCGAAAACGGTGCAACCTATCACAAAAATAATGAAACATTTTCGCAATGTACCTCGTAAGTTCCCCGAGACGGCCTGCGGTTTTAGTCGGTTCAAGCCCTGCATAACCGCCCCCGCTGGCCGGCGGGGTATCCGAAGGGAAAACGGTACTCATGAGTAGTTTGCTCATAATTATTTCAATAACGTAGACTTGGAGTATCGTCGCTGTGAATCAGAATAGCCCATCAAGTACGTGGTAGCTTAGCAACATATTATAAACAAACTGTGTATCTGTCAGTAGTATTTTTATAATGAGCTTTCATCACTTCGGAGCGTGTCACTATTTGACACGACTAGATATCTAATTTGTGGAGATATGCCATTAGCGTCGATAATATTCGATTGCCAGTGTCACACAATCGATTATAAAACATCGATTTGCACGATTTTTATTGTGCGCGCAATATTAAATTATATCAGAGATATTTTTATACCAGTTAGGTGGTGGTTACTGCGGCCTATGGACCTTTGCAACAACAGGGGGTCACAGTCGCGCTGCCGACCTTGTAAAAACCTTCTAATGCCCTATATATACTTGAAGAACCCCATATTTTAGTCGCTTGGAAAAACCACAGCAGATACTCTACGATAATGCAAACATGCCGAGCAGTTCATTTAACCACCAGTGTCTTGGTAATAAGAAATGTTAAAATTTGAGTTATTCGTGATTTTTGTTAGAAACACGTAGAGTTAACACTTTTATGATTAGTAATATTATGGTC
Source organism: Cybosia mesomella (assembly GCA_946251805.1). Lineage (NCBI taxonomy): Eukaryota > Metazoa > Arthropoda > Insecta > Lepidoptera > Erebidae > Cybosia > Cybosia mesomella. The sequence continues at coordinate 27,184,399 of OX276400.1, read as the reverse complement.
TTCTAGCTTTTTTTTTTTTTTTTTACGTGCGGAAATCCCTTCGGATACCCCCCGCTGGCCAGCGGGGGTGGTTATGTAGTGTCTCGACTAAAACCACACGGTGTCCTCCCCAAGTGTCCGTTGCCGGGCACCCCGGGTAAGCCCTCGAAAGGATAACCCCAGGGTTGCCGGCGGACTTTGGCCGCCACCGCAGCCTCGCCTGGTGGGGTCGGGTTTTATGCCGCTTCGGTGAGTTGGCAGGCGTGTGTAGGGCACACACGACACGCCTCCGCCACGGCCTGCTTCTGTAAGGACGGCGAGTCGGCCAACTGCCGTCCTCAGGCCCCGATCATGGAGGTCGGTAGTCCCGGGCGTAGATGAGTCTGCGGCGTCCTCGCCGCGGACTGCGAAACTCGGGGGGCAGGGTTCTCTCCCGCTCCCTCTCCGCCGTCTCTTTCGCGTGCATTACCTGCTCGCAGAAAGAGGCGGCGGCGTGCCACTTGCTCCCGGCGGAGACCACAGCCCTCACCATGGTCTCCAACGAGAGAACGTCCACGCCCAGGACCGCAACGAGATCCCGGCGTTGACTCGCCCACGCAGGGCACTCTACCAACGTGTGGAGCGCCGTGTCTTCGCCAGGATCCTCGCAGTGCTGGCACTGCGGCGTTGTCTCCCGGTGGATGCGCCACAGATACTTACCGAAACACCCGTGTCCGGTAACCATCTGGCACATCCGGTAGGAGAGGTCCCCATGGTCCCTCTCCAACCACTCCTTCATGATCGGTCTCACCGCCGCAATGGTGGATTCCCCCCACCTTGGGTGCTCAAGTCGCACCCTCCATGTCTCCATGAGTTCCTGGCGGAGCAGGGACCGCTGAGCCCTGATTTCTCGGGGCTCCGGCCTATGACCCCGCTCCAGCGCCTCCTCACGCCACTGGTACAGCAGTGCAAGGGCTCTCGCTTCCAGGTCCCATGGAGGGGTCCCGGCTAGGAGACATGCAGCCTCGACGGAGATCGTGCGATACCCCCTGATGACTCTGACGGCCATCGCCTTTAACGGGCTGTTTAGAACAGCCACGTTGCGGGCCGCCAGAGTTTCCGCCCATACGGGGGCCCCGTATAGGGCCATGCTTCGCACGATCCCCAGGTACAGTCTCCTAGTGGGGGCGTTGGGTCCCTTAACGTTGGGCATCAGCCGCGATAGCGCGGCCGCAGCCCCCCTCAGTTTCGGGACCAGACTTCGGAGATGAGGTCCGAAGTCCCATCGGCTATCGAGTACGAGCCCAAGGTACTTCATCGTGGGCTCGATGCCGATGCTTACGCCCCCTACGGTTATGCTGGTTCCCGCAGGTGGCCCCCTCCGAGGCCCGTGAAAACACATAGCCTCGGATTTGTGGAGTGCCACCTCGAGTCCCAGCCGCCGTATTCGACCCACGACTTGAGCAACCCCTGCCGTGGCCTTCAGTGTCGCGCTTCGGTACGTTGCTCCCCGCGCCATAACGAGGGTGTCGTCAGCATAGCACACTATGCTGACACCCTCGAGCAACGTACCGCGCAGCACCCAGTCGTATCCGATGTTCCACAGGAGTGGCCCTAGGACCGACCCCTGCGGAACACCGCACGACACTTCTCGCCGCCCTGGCCCTAGCCAGCTCGGGTAAACTATGGCCCTCTCGGATAGGTATGCCTCGACAATGCGGCGGAGGTAAGGAGGCACTCCGTGATACGCGAGCGCCTCCCTAACGCAGCTCCAGGGTAGGGTGTTGAAGGCGTTGGCGATGTCGAGAGACACCGCCACCACCACCCCACCCCGCGAGACTACTTCCTTCGCCAGGCGCCTAACGCGCATGATCGCTTCCACGGTGGAGCGCCCCCGGCGGAAACCGAACTGGTTGTCCGCCAGATCTGGCCCCACGTTCGTGAGATGCTCGACGAGGCGCTCTGCAATAATCCGCTCAAAGAGCTTGCACACCTCGTCGAGCAACACGATCGGCCGGTAACCGGATGGCTGATCCGCCGGCCGCCCCGCCTTCCGGATGAGGACCAGTTTCCCCGTCTTCCACGCCTCTGGAAACTGGCCCCTTTCGAGGCATGCGCTAAAGAGTGCTACCAGTCGAGGCCCTAGTTCCTCAAGGGCCAGGACCCATGCTCGGCCTGGAATGCCGTCGGGTCCGGGGGCAGTGCATTTCCGGGCTTTAAGCCGGAGCACTGCTACCCCCAGTTCACTCTCCCTGACTTCGGGCACATCGCTCTCGCTATTATTAGCGTCAGGCGCCTGAGGCGGAGCCATACGCGGAGGAACATGCTCCTCCGCTCTCGCTGGGAACAAGGAGCCCAGTATCCCCTCCAGCCGCTCCGGCTGGAGGCTCTGGGTCAATAGGGGCGCCCTTGGGCGGATTTTGCCCCTGACCGCAAGGTAAGGGCGCCCCCATGGGTTCTGCTCCAGAGACTCCAGCAGCTCTTCGCGGGCCCGCCGTTTGGCCTGCTTAATGGCTACCTGGAGGGTCCTCTTGGCCCCCTTGTACGCCTCATATAGCTCCGCCTCTCGGGCTGCCGCATCGTCTGGGCGGCGACGCCTCCGGCGAAACCTGGTGTACTGGCGGCGAGCGGTCACGCATGCTGCTCGCAGCTGTGCGATCTCCGCTGACCACCAGTACACCTGTTTCTTTGCCGGGCTGGGCTTAACCCTAGGCATCGCCGCATCGCAGATATGCGACATGGCTCTCCTGAACCATTCGGCCTCTGCGTCGACATCGGCAGGCCTGGCCGGTGACGGAATCCAGGCCTGCACAATAGATGCCTCCAGGAGAGCCTCCCGATCCAGGCGTCTGAGCGCCCAACGTGGATCCGGGGGGTTCGCTATAGTCGGCGGTAGGTTAGGTGGAGGGGAGACGTTGAACCGAATGTACCTGTGGTCCGATGACGTCTCCTCCTCCTCCACCACGCGCCAACCCTGGACGCGGCGGGCGAGAGCAGGGGTCGCGAATGCAACATCCACGACCGAACTGAGCCCCCGCCGCTCCCAGGTGGCGACACTCCCCCGGTTGAGGACCTCTAGGCCACGGGTGTTGGCCCAGTCCTCCAGAACTCGACCCTTGGCATTGGTTTCCCGGGAGCCCCAAGCCAGTGACCAGGCGTTGAAGTCTCCCAGGACCAAGACAGGGCGAGGACGGCACGCAGCGAGAACGATGTCCAGTCCTGCGAGCCATAGCTCAAGCTCATACTGGTCAAGGCTTGGCGAGAAGTAGACGGCCACGACAGCCAAACCCTCATAGTCCGCCGCGACACAGCCTCGGCCCCTTGCAATGACTGCAAGGTGCGAGGTGTCCGCGGCGGAACCCCCGAAGACGGTCGCTACGCCGTCCAGGTCCACCGGGCTTCCGGGGTGGACCCAGTACGGCTCAGCGACCACGACCACATTGATAGACCACTCCACGATGCTCTGGTACAGAAGATCCTGAGCACCGGTGCAGTGGTTTAGGTTCACCTGCAGGATGCGGATTGGTGTGTCCATTAATGGACGTCCATATCCGCATCCCGCCGCGAATGTGGCCGTTCTTGAGCGGCACCCCCACTACCCGTTGGGGACGAACGGGGCTTTGGCCTCGAGGCGGCACAGGTACGGCTGTCCGCCCGGTGTTCCGCCGCTTTGCCCTCTGCTACGCACTTGTAGCAGCGCGGCGGAGCATCACAGGCGCTGGCCTTGTGACCGGGCTGACTGCAGCGGAAGCACCGATCCCCCACGGTGTCTCCCGCTGTGCACTGCACTCCCACATGCCCCACAGCCAGGCACCTGAAGCACCTGGTCTCGCGGGGCTGCAGGAGTTGCACCCGCGCCTTTAGTAAGCCCCCAACGAGGAGGCTCCGTTCGTCCGCAATTTTCTGCGCCGCTGCGACGGGGCAGTTGACGACTGCCGTGCCGTGACCGGTGGAGCTGAAGCGGATTTCTCCAGCTCTCACCTGATCCCGGGGGCAGCCGCCCGCCTCCACGACGGCGGAGATAACCTCATCCGTCGTGGCCGCATCATCCAGACCCGAAATGCGCAAACCTGCGCATTTGTTGGGTCTGGTGACGCGGACGGCTTCCGTGTCCAGCGACTCCCTCAGCTTGGCTGCTAGGGCGTCTGCTTTGGGGCCGCTGGTGGCGCCGGAGACCTCGAGAAGGCGAGCTCCGGTGCGAGTCATCTTGCACCGGAGCCCACCCTCAATTTCGAGGGCCTTGAGGTCCACAGAGGCTTTCACCTGCCTCAGGACCTGGGCGTACCCCACGCCCTTCTCCACACCCTCCGTCGTCACCGTCAGGACGACGGCAGTGGAGCGTGGGGCGCGGAGCCTCTTCGGCGCCTTCGCCGCAGCGGCTTTGGCCGCCTTCTAAGCCGCCTTTTTCGCCTTCTTGGCGGCTCCCGCTACCACCCATCCCTCCCCTCTGGAGGGACATTCGGGTGCAACGGGAGCGACGGCTGCAGCGGAGACGGGGGCGCCACGCTTTTTTCCCTTCCCCTTCCCCTCCCCTTTCCCATTGGCCATATTCGGCGGTTGGTTCGCAGGGACGGCGGTCGCTGTGTTGAGACCGGGATTTCCTGTGGTGGCAGTGGCGTAGGATGCGGGCCGCGCCAGCGGAGGTCGGTACGCCCGGTCCTCCAATACGCCGAGGCGCCGTTCGATCGCCGCCAACAACTGTACCACACTCGGCGCAGTTGTGGTTGCCGCCTCAGGTGCCGTCTTGGACGTCGGCTTGGCTACTGCCTTAGGCACCGACTTTGCCGCCGTCTTAGGCGCCACTCCTGACGGCGCAGGTGCCCTCGGCTGGACCGCCGTCTCCTGGGCTCTTGGCGCCTTATGGACCTCCGGGGGAGATCCCCTGACCAGCTGTGTCAGCTGCTTAACCTCCTCCCGGAGGGCCCGTTGTTGCTCCCGGGAGTTGGCGAGCTCAGTTTCCAGGCTTGTGACCCGGGCCCTGAGCTTCGCCTCCTCCTCAGAGACGCTCCTGGCAAGAAGCTCCTCCAGAGCCGTCTTGGCGACGGCGACGTTTTCCGCCACCGTCTTCCTTTTCCCGGCCACGTTCTTTGCCCCCTTTAGAGCGTCCGTTATCCGGGCCAGGGCCGAAAGGAGCTCCCTTGCAGCAGGAACGTCTTGGTCCCTGCCACTGGGTAGTGGAGGGACATGTACCGGCATCTTCGGCACTCTACTTGCCGAAGTGGCCAGTATTTTAGCCGGCCGATCCTCCTCGCTCGAGGAGGTCGCCCGTTGCCCGGGGCTTTTGCTCCGGTCACGAGACGGTCCACCCGAGCGTGGCCGCTTTCGTCGGAGACCCTCCTCGGTCTCCATACGGCTGGATACCGACTCATTGTCGGTACCAGCCGTCGACGCCGCAGACGCAATGTCCGCGTCCGTCTCCCCGCCTATCGGTAGTGGAGTAGCGGGTCTGGTGAAGACGGCCTTACCCGACCGCGAGTGAGGCCGCCGCCTCACCTCCTCTTCACCCCAATCTACTTCCACTCCTTCCTCTCGGATACCATTGTCCGCGCCTTGGTCGTCGTTTTTCAAATCGTCCGGTGTGTTTTTATTTTTAATGTTAACATTTGCCATAGTATGTCCCACGAGTATGGGGGAAAGATGGTCCGTCCAGGCGGAGCCCCCTGCACCTGGATAAGCCAATATACTATGGAGGTCGGCTGGTATCCATAGGTTTTGACGACTTCGCTGTCGGGTGTTATAGACTTTTCCTTGTCGTGGGCCGGCCAATAAAGGCAAGCCCTCCGGTCGGCAAGTTCACAGCGTACCCTTCTGGAGCCACCAGTCAGGTCGTTGCTGATCACCTACCGATTACGGAACGCGAGAGGGTGGCTAGTCCTCTCTCGCCGGCGGCGGCACAAGTGCCCGTCGGCCCCTGCGTTAGCAGTGGGCCAACCCGCCCCTGGATCCCCCAGGACCCTATGGTGGCCTTCACCACTAACACCATCGCTCATCCTGTCTCCTCTGAAAGCAGAGGAGTACGGAGAGCGATGTGTTCCCGCCACGTTGGGTATTGGCCGACGATCAATGCCAACCCCATGAACGGGAAGCCATTGACCGCCGCCCAGGGTGTACCGGCCGCTCCGATTCCGTTCCCCCCGGACTGCAGCGGGATCGGAATCGGAGCGACACTCGAGGAGGTTACCCAACACACACCCCTGGTCTTCTAGCTTAACTTTTTTATTTCTGTTCTTGCAGGTATTTACTGCACAAACTGTATTTTTGATAAGAATAAGGCTAAAACATGTACCGTGTACTTATTGCCTACTATCACGTTTTACCATATGGCCGACTTAGCGGTTTGAATGCATTTCATCTCTATAGTAAGTATCGTCGTAAGACAGCAAACTCTGTTGTGTTTCAAGTATCTAGTATAAAAGCAACGGTATCGAAAGAAAAGTATCAAGTCTTTTTCCCTACAAGGTCAACTGAATGCTTTTTCCCTCTGTCCGTTAACGGTCACGGTTGCGGATTGGTGGACAGAGGTCTGTAGGAACCAGACCGTGTCACCGCCTCCTAACGAGTTTTAAAAAACCGCCCTACCTTCTTGGAAAGTCGGGATCACAGTATTTTTTATTTGCATGTGTTTTGTACCCTGAAACACCGAAGAATACCAGAACCACTTCCTATAGCTATCGTTGCCGAATATAGGGATACAGGGTCGTCTCTCCATCGTGCCTTCTGATAGTAAGGTCGTCCGCTGCTTTGAGCGTATGCCAGTCGCGGCTTCTCTTTCGTTTCGGACAAATACCGATAGCAACGCTGCGTTAGGCGGGTCGCCCGCCCGTCACATGATTTGTTCGTGATGACAGGTGCGTGCTTAACACAGCGGACGGCCTAATAGAGACACGCAGAAAAACAAAGCGACGATTAACATAGGGTACTCCCGCCTCTACCGAATATTGGCCAGAAGCAACAACACGTTTGCGTCCCTCAAAGAAATAGGACAGCCATTGCCACATCCGGTGACCATGAGGAGGTATTTTATTCCAGTACCAGTGGAAGGGGCCACTGAGACCTATATTTTGATTTGTTAAAATTTCGACATAGTCCGGTGCGTCTTAAGGTAACGTATTAAGTGTTCACAATTTATTTTATTCCATGTAATAAAATCACATTGTTTAGGATATATGATTTTTTACGCACTAAACAAACACATAGTTTATGAATCAGCATTCGAATGTATACTAATAAAAAATGGACATTTAGGTATCAAATAGATATGATAAACGCCGCGCTACACATCTGTTTGCCACGGTCGCGAACTGCGAAGAGAATTTTAATATGGGCGTTCGAAGCTTATCAATTGCTGTGGGGCGTTGGACGTTTGGTACCAGTAAGCGGAGAAAGCGAGGATGATGTCACGTGACATAAGTCTTTCTATTATAACGAAACATTAGGATGGAATGACATGGGATAGGAAAAATGCCTTCAAATTAATTAATTATCGTTATTAAAAACAATATTTTGTCATGGTGATACACATTTCACATGCAACAGAGCCCGGCTAGTGACACTGAAGGTCTGATTGAATGACTGACTTTTACTAAATTTATCACACCTTGTAACTCTCACTTAAATATTCTGATCCATGTAATTTCCATCTTCAGAGTCCTAATTACAAAAAAGATTTTTTTTCTGGGTGTTTAAACAATGTCTGAATTCTGAACTCCAGGGCCTTCATTTGCTCTTACTGACCATAAAAAATACGTTTGACCACTAGCGTATTTGCACAGATTACTAAATAGTTACTACGTAACAGATACTTTACTCAGTAGAAAAAATCCTTTAAAAGACAGACGGATAGACACACCGACATGACGAATTTATAATAGATCCCAAACTAGGCAATCCTTAAATTTAATATTATGAATAAATAATACTAATAAAGACATTGAATGGTTATTAACATTTATCAATTTATTAATAACTATAACACGGGGCGAGCTCAAGAATTATTTGACGATATCATGGAAAATGAACCCTTTGCAATATAATTATTTTTTATAACTTCAAACATCTTTAAATTAATTTTTCTTTACATAAACATTTACTTATATATTTTTTATAAATCGCATAAAACCGAATCATCCTAGTTTGTTTGTTTACGCTAACAGCGCGACAAGTTGAGACAGGTTGCCGCGCCTCGCGACTTGTCTTGGAAGTTTCGTAGGTAGGTTTGCGCGACTGTCCGTTTTTATTTTAATAATAATAGCGTTTTAAACGTTGTTAAAATAGCGTTTAAGGTAAGTATGACGTTTCTATGTAACAAAAATATGTAAATCTGTGTGTGAAAGGCAAGCTAATCATGTATCATCTAGACTAGACCTATTAAAAATAATTTTGAAACGACAAAAAACAGTCATAGTTTATCACTTACCTTTATTCGTTGACAGGTAAATGGAAAAATGTTTTTTTTTTTAAATATATTTAGGACACGTCAATTTGACTTCACCTCGCCTGATGGTAAGCTGAAGGTAAAGTCTCAGGAAAGAGGGTCACCATTACATACATGTACCATGTTAACAATGGTGTCACTCAGCTTGACGGCCTCATCAGAAGAGGATTGTCGTCGCAGCACCGCGTGACACCCACCGGTCCCACTAGTGCTGCGACCACAATCCCCCTGCCCGGCTATGCACTTGCTGATCCCTGAACGCAATCAAACCGAAATTGGATTACTATGGAGGGTTTTTCGCAATCGTGCACGGTGGTACCTACCCGGCCGAATTTTGTGACAAATTTGTGTCATCAAATTTCTACCACCAGTATTGTGTTTATCTCTTCTTTTACTTGATTTGCACCCATCTACAGCACATAAAGCACCAGACGGCATCGTAAATTTCCGCACGATAAAAAAAAAAAAAAAAAAAAAAAAGGTACGCGTACGAACGGAACGATTAAAATTAAACAGCGTGCGTGCGCTTCGCTAGCGAAAACCGCACTGAATTTGGTCCGCAAACGGCCCGTGGCCGCTCGGCCGGGCGGTAGGTAATTATAGCGCGCAAGTATATGGAGTGAAGGAGGCCTGGTATTTGTTAGAAATCTGTAAATTGTTTGAGATTTACCAATCATTTGTAACAGGTTATGAAAATTTATTGAGTATTCCTTTTTTCTGACAATATACAGATATGAAAGCTTCAGATTGTATAACATCGATAACTTTCTAGTTTAGGTAGTAGTGAATACTACCTTGACAGTCATTGGTTCAATAATTGTTTACTGACAAACATAGCACAAATTAGGTAATAGAATTATTAATTTAAAAATCAAAAAACCCGACTGCCCTAAAAAGACCGACACAAGTTTGATGGCAGGCGGGACTCATTTGCAAATCATAAACCGAAAGAAACATTTTAGCGCCAAAAATCCGCCATATTGTTGTTATTTTTTTATTTTAATATACCAAGTAGCACTCTAACAGTAAATACGATAAATCTAACGAAACCTTTCATGCGTAAATCCATCGAGCCCTTCAGGCAGCAGCGTGCCAAACAAGTATACATACTCTCGGAAACATGACCCTCCTTCTGGCGCAGCCGGTAAATACTAGCAACAATGATAATTTATAAATGCTTCGTAGATGTTGAAGATAAGAATAAAATTACGCTGTTAGTTTTGAACATAGATTAGTAAAATCGCTATATCTTATAGATTGGTCAATACAACATTTTATACACCGCGTCAGTGGCGTCGTGGTGTGTGTGTGTGGCGCGACTGCTTAGAAGTGACGTTGCACATTTCGGACGTCAAGTCTACCAGCACGATGCAAGACGCAATAGTGAAAATCGTGTATAAAACAAATTCATGCAAATATCAACCGTATGTGGAGCGTTGAGTGTGGCAAGAGCGTGTTTTCTATTGATTTGAAACAACTAAAATATTCTAATAAATTAGCTTAGTATCAAAATTAGCTATTTAACTGAAGACTGGATATAATGAAATCGATTCGATAAAATATCGACTTGACGATGGTAAAGAAATAAGGGGCAAAGTACACGCGGCAACAAACTTGATGAACGACGTGAGCCATCCATCATAATCGCGCTCAAAATTATTGTCAAATTTCCTATGTGAATTTAATCCACATGATTTTTTTAAAGCACGCAAATTTTGTATATTTTTAACTGAAAAACTTAAGAAAGTCAAGTTTATGTACAAACTTGGTTTCTCACCGTACCTAACCGACAGTTCCGTTGTCGGTGAATTCGTCCAAAACGGCAGATTTGGTGGTCTGACACAGACTTTCGTCAGCTCAATTTGTTATCCTGACCGCAATGGGCAGAAACGATGACTCTAAAACTGCTGTGAGTGCACTTTTTACGAGTAAACCTCCACTTACAACAATTAATTTGATGTCGGGAATAGCGTATGGCTTTAGTCGGTAAGACTCTGAGATAACCGCTCGTTCTGTGTTCGGCGATGTGGTACCCAAAGGTTTCCACACGATAAACAAAATTAACTGTAAGGAAGCTAGTGTTAACTATTCTCTCCAGTAATAGAGGTGGCTCGGCATACGGGTGATTCGACCTTCATCTGTAGTTTAATGGCTGCTTGGATCAGTGTAACTCTTAATATAAGCCTTGAGCTCGACCTCCGAAGAGTTGATACGCAGTTTTAACAATTAAACAATACACAAGTAAGTCTAATATTATAATCAGGTTCAATAATTTAATATTAATAAGTTAGCTATTGTTAAGTCACGTATGTGTACGATAGCGTTATTCTACAACTTTTTGAACGGTTTCAAAGGAGAATATTCTCGATTCGTCGACATTTGCAAAAGCGCGCATGCAGTCCGTATCATTAGGAGTCCTGAGGTCAATAACACCCTTGAGCTTTTGCAGTTACGTAGAGACGTTACTTCTTTGGTAGTATTTTACTGCATCCACCATGGCGAGTATTCCATTGAGCTTTTTCAATTAATCCCACCTTTTCCTTTCCTGTTTAGAATAATACACGCAGACCTGATAACTCTCATGATTTCAGGTGCAAAATATTCCATCTAGGATCAAGGCACCTGTTTTCTTTGTATACTTGGAATTCTTTACCGAAACACGTGTTTTCGTCTTTTTACAATCCCGGGTCGCAAGCAAGGCGTAAAATTAAAGATTATTTTGAATATACCTAACTGCACAAAAAGTTAAAATGTATTCGTCGTATTGTTAACAGTATTCGCAGACTGAACGGATCTAACCTTTGTTTAGATAACCAGCAACTGAAAAGCTGCGACATCCACGTAAGCAATCTTAGCAGTAATACGTGCGCGCAGAACTACACGCATTTTTGGTTCTCATAATCCTGCATATTGCATGAAAGATAAAAAAGAGAACTGAAAAATAAAACTGTATAATACAGAACACTTTTGCCTACCTATTCAGGGGTTTCAGAGTTTAGGTATTACAACAATACCGGGGCAGGACGGGGACACCGTGGTTCCCGAACCCGAGGGGGCCATCTCGAAACCGGAGATGGCCCAGGGTCAGTCGGGGTGCGAGGAATATGCTCTATGGGCAACCTTACACCCCGGCGTCTGAAGACCCGAGACGGCGTGCGGTTTTGGTCGGTTCAAGCCCGACATAACCGCCCCCGCTGGCCGGCGGGGGAGTGTCCGAAGGGGTTTCCGCACGAAAAAAAAAAGAAAAAAAAGGTATTACAACAATAGCGAGGCATGCGTTAAATACGACCAAACCATACTAATTTCCAGACGTCTGCTGGGAAATACGTCACGCGTGTGTCAACAATATAACAGATGTACATTATACAGAATGAATGATGTACATTACACATAGTGAATACTATGTATAGTGCTAAATTGGCCCCTTGTTTCCTTGCTACTAGTATATGCAGTTCTTAATAATCTGCCGTCCTCAAACTAAAACGAAGTTTAACTGAAAATGCAAATTTCGAGCTAAAGCTGAAAAATTAGGGCATGTTTAAAACTTATGCTAGTACTTTCTATAAATCTGCAATTATGTTGTCATTTAACAGCAGATGGATATATTTTTGAGTATTAACGAGAATAAAGTTGCTATGGAAAAATACTCGTATAAATATTTGTAAGTTAAGATGTGATGATTGACCAGAAGTCGTAGCTGCCTTTTAGTTTGAGGACGGCAATAATGGATTGGGTAGTTCCCTATAGTCCTTCGTTCCCATTGGGGTAGACAGAGACCACATGTTTCGATCAACCCACGTGCTACGATCCTGTGATGATCGTGTGTGATGTTTCTTCTACTTTCATAAACGCTTGCCGGTTGCAGGTACTCTTGACCTGGCCTTTCCTCAAAACATACTCGAACTGATTGACATTCATATGCCTAGATCGCCTCTTGTCGGGTTGTGCATTCACCCTTGTCTCATGGAGTAGTCAGAGACCACATGTTTCGATCAAGCCACGTGCTACGATCCTGGTATATGTTTGTTCCACTTTTAAAAATATTTTCATACACGCTTGTCGGTTGCAGCTACTCTTGAACTGGCCTTTCCTCGTCTGATTGACATTCATACGCCCCATGTCGGGTTGTACATTCCCCCTCGCCTTATCAATCTGTTTCCTCAATCTTCTGCCGTCCATCCTCTCTACATGTCCGGCACAATAGATTTCTATAGTTGTAATAGAAGAAGCTAATCAAACAGTTCTTAATTCACACCTTCTCTGCTAACTTATAAACACCATATTGAATTTGATACAGTTTTTCCTATATTTGAGTATTCTTTTACGAAAAGTTCCTACCGTCTACCTACTGATCTTCTTGTAAATCTGAAAGTTTGTAAGAATGGATGGATGTTTGTTTGTTGATCTTTCACGAAAAACGGCTGAAAGATCTGGATGAAACCTGGCACAGATATAGTTTATAGTTTAGAATAGTACTTGGAATGGAATAGCATGGGTTCCTGTAGGTTGCGGCCGTAGCCTAATCAATATTTCACGCGGGTGGGTTGAGTCGCGGCAGATGTATAATTCTTCCTAAATAAACTTTTGAAGTAAGGGAAATCAAATTGAACCTGTGGTTAGCTAGTCTTAAATTATGAGTACTAAAAGTACCTACTACAGATAGAGAGAGAGAGAGAGCGAGAGAGAGAGAGAGAGAGAGAGATAAAAGGGTAAAAAATTGACTACCTTCTTGTTTCATCGTCTTTATTCATATTTTATTTTCCACACATCAACTAATAGTACATTATTTGACAATACCACGGTGTGACATCATACCTTGCTATTTCATTTTGACGTTCAATAAAAAGTACTAACAGTTAACTATCCTATTGGTATGTCGTTTATGGAAAATAATATCCTAGCTGATGAAGTTAGTTAAACATAAAGATTTCAATAGATTCTTTAGATTCCTGAATGCTAATATAACAGTAGTCGTAGCGAATACAAAACATGCATGATGTATTTATTCTTATTATTGAAAGAATAGACATGTTTGCTTACGATCCTCAGGTTCTGAGTTCGATGCCCGGCTGTTATTAGGTGTTCCGTTAGAATTTTTTCAGTAATAATAATAAATTCATTTATTCCTATAAAAATGGTACAAAATTCTCCTTATAAAATGGTACAATAATATTAGTTGCCCTAGAATTGATATTATCAAGGGAGTGCTTTGGCACTCGTACTAGGTGAACCCTGTGTCACGAGTACCGTTATCTTCCTTCAGATCTGGTGAGTTACTACAAAATTGGATTCAATTGAATAATTAATAAATTTTAATAACATACTTTATCAAAAAAGTGTTACATTAATATTATTTTCAAGTACCTATAGTTATTAAATAATATATTAATATTATATATATATATATATATATATATATAATAATATTCACTATGTGTGTGTGTGTGAGTGAGATTCGAGTGTGTAAGGGTGTGTGTGTGTACGAGGGTGTGTCCGGCTGTGTGAGCTTTCTATGTAGCTATACGGAGAATACTATATAATTATATATCATATAATTTAGTCGAATACCTAAAGGGTCTCCTACGCATAACTTTAAGGATTGCTCTCTGTGCTCTCTCCAGTCGTATCATGCTTAAAGCTTGGGTGCCGCCCACACCGCTATATAGTAGTCCATCAGAGACTGAGCAAAAGTGTAATACACTGTTTTTTAAAGTAGCAGGATCCGCCGCTGATCTGATCCTTTTAAATACTACAATTAATTTTCGAATACAAGGTACTAGAGCACCTACATGACTCTGCCAACTGAGTGTGCTGTCTAGGAGTCAGCCTAGGTATTTGATTTCGGATTTCCTTGTGAGGCTAGTGCAGCTGCAGGAAGCAGCTCCCGTAGTATATGCCCTGACAGAGTACCTCTCGCTGTAGGGTTGTCCCATAGACGAATATGAAAAAGTCACAAACGACGTTTTCTTTACATTAAGTGTAAGAAAGTTGCGGGACAGTTATTCTTCAGGCTATCCTCCGCGATAGTTCGTGCTTGAACCGAACTTTGGCCAAACTGGTGGTAGAAATTTGATGACACAAATTTGTCACAAAATTCGGCCGGGTAGGTACCACCGTGCACGATTGCGAAAAACCCTCCATAGTAATCAAATTTCGGTTTGATTGCGTTCAGGGGTCAGCAAGTGCATAGCCGGGCAGGGGGATTGTAGTCGCAGCACTAGTGGGGCCGGTGGGTGTCACGCGGTGCTGCGACGACAATCCTCTTCTGATGAGGCCGTCAAGCTGATTGCCACCATTTTTAACATGGTACGTGTATGTAATGGTGACCCTCTTTCCTAAGACTTTACCTTCAGCTTACCATCAGGCGAGGTGAAGTCAAATTGACGTGTCCTACTTAAATATATATAAAAAAAAACAAAAAAAAAACAACCAGAATTGCTGTGTCATCAGCGTATGTTATAATAATTTTAGTGTATGGTAGGATGAGCTGGCATAGACCATTAATGTATACTAAGAAGAGTGTTGGACCCAGCACACTGCCCTGGGTAAGTCAGTAAGTGACCAATTGCTCGTCGCTAGTGAAACTTTCTATCCTGACATATTGACGTTTTTCAGTAATATAGTTACGAAAAAAAATGTCAAATACCACTCCTCTAATGCCTACTGATTCTAATTTTTCCACAAGGATGGGAATCGAAACCGTGTCGAAAGTCTTTGATAGGTCAAGAAATATGCCTAGACATTTCCTGCCGGGATCAAGTGTCCTAATAATATGATCTGTCAGAACAATCACAGCGTCTTCTGTAGATTTACTTTGTCTAAATCCAAACTGATTCTGAGCAATAATATTATTTAATAGTAGTATATCTCATTATTGTACACAAAGATTAAGACGAAGCTAGTAGTAAGGAATATTTCCTATAGCTGTTGCCCGCGGCTCCAGCCGCCTGGAATTCTGATCCCGTCACGCTTCCCATGGGATCCTATTTCCGGGATAAAAAGTAGCCATCTGTTATTCTATCCCAGACTATAATCTATCCCTGTTCCAAATTTCAGCCAGATCCGTTCAGCCATTATTGCGTGAAAGAGAAACATACAAATATCCAAACATCCATACATCCAAACTTTCACATTTATAATATTAGTGGGATTATGAATCAGGATCAGTCAAAAAAGATAATGGACTAAGTTCTTAGATGTATTTCATCCATCAACTTCCACAACAAATGACATGCTTCTTTACAATGCTAAGGTAGCAAACAGACGCAGACATACCTGATATTAAACTGTTATCGTCTATGAAAGATTGTAACATTAGTGTCATCATATCACCTATAGAGAATGAATCTATCATACAGTCTATAACCTACGGGTATGGGGAGCTCAAACGCTAAAAGGACCAAAATGGCGTGCATTCTACAGTCTAAATAATCTAAGAGGTACCTTTGGACACATGGGATTGACAGAATCTAGACACAAAATAAAAGGGGTTGTTGAAGGAATGTGATGCGGCATATTTCATTCATATTTAATTTCATTAGTCTTTACGGTGGTAAAGATTAATCGGTTCATATGACAAATCGTAAGTAAACAAGGAAGTTGCTAAACCAGAGATCATAAATAGATCTGTTATAATTTCATTTTTATCTGAAATCGGTTATGCTCACATTCGACTTGTAGACCCCCAACACTAAACGACAGCTGTCAAAAAGTACTTTTTAAATTATTTTGACTTGTAGCTGGATGATGTCCAGAAACATACGAATATTACCCCTGTGGAGAGACATATTATAACAAATCGCAAAACAGTGACGTGATTGGTTATAATTGTAAACAGAGAACAAGCCTAAATGGTTCTGTAAGTTTTTTGTTAATATTACACAACGCCATCTAGATTAAAACTAAGCAGAGCTTGCCATATGGGTTCTACTATGCGGATAAACATACTTGGATACTTTTTTTGTAAGAAAAAATACATATTATACATAGAAACACCCAGAACAATGCAAATATACATATTTATAATGAGCGGGAATCGACCGCGGCCTCTGATTTAGCAGTCGAACGCTCTATCGAGGAGCATGGCATTGGCATACAAGCAATAGCATTTTTTCTTGATTATATATTCAGTTACCACCTAAGTAGTTTATAATAAAATGATAGTAACATGTTATGGTAGAGATGTAACCGTGTTATCTTAGAATTATGCAAATTAAAAACTCGACGAAAAGTTAAACTACCTAATTATAAATTGTTTACTTAAAATTAAATCAATAACTCTTTTTTTGAAGTTTGTTGACTGTGGTCCAGTTCTTAAGCATGATCACATTGGTTTTAAAGCAATATTGATATGATGATAATAAATAACCTCTTCTTTAATCGTTCGAAAGTCTTCTAGGTCACAGATTTCCTATCGAAACTGCTATCGTAGGTACAGACTACCCGAGATATTATGCAAATAGATGTTCTTTGTTGTACAATAAACTAGCTGTAGCCCACGACTTCGCCCGCTTGAAATACTAATTCTGTTACCGCGACTGATGGGAACCTATCTTCGAGATAAAAAATTGCCCATGTGCTATTCCAGACTATAATCTATCTCTGTGCAAAATATGATTCAGATCCGTTCAACCATTCTGGTGTGTTTGAGAAACAAACATCCATGCCAAGTTTCGTATTTACAATTTTTAAACAGCATTAAGGCTGTGGGAGACGCTAGGTGCTCTAATTGCACGGATTCTCTGCTTATTCCTTCAGAGATTTACGGTATTGAGTATTTAAAAATATAACCTATTGATGGCAAATAGGGTTCTGATTTCCATACTAACAGATAGCTAAGGTTTACTGTATTATATTAGCATGATACTTTAGTGGACAATACAAACAAAAACATTTTGTTTTACAGAATTGATACCATTAATACATATAACATATATATAACTCGATCACTTGTATCATTTAGAATTAAATAGATTGAAATGGAATTAGGATATATGTATACATTGCATGCTACAGCGGACTGATACAATTTTGTGACGTATTTGTTTGTTTACATACTATTATATTAACATGTAAAGTTCAATCAACTCTGATTGTATGAGGGACAATAAATTCAGACTATAATTGGGAGAGCACGAAAGTTTGGTTATATCTGACGAAAAAGCCTTCCAGTCCTTTCGTAATGAGTGGGATTAACTGTGGGGGCATTGCATTGAATGCACCAATTTGAATAGCAGCAGGGCAAGTCGTACCAAAACTTTTTGGTGAGATTAAAAATTAGTGCGCTAAATGGCATGCTGCTAAGCTGTGAAGGAGAATCAGAAATACTATCCGCAAGTCACGCTTCCATCAAATAATTGACTCCATAGTACTGCACCAGAAAATTAGGCTTTAGACAGAAAATTTGGTTTTTTTAATAAAAATTTGGTTATAAATCTTAAGGCTTTCACGGCCGGCGTTGCATGAAATTTGGTTTAACATTATGGGATTGTTTGTCATATAGACTCAGAAATACAATCTGCAAGTCACTATTAAATGCAACTTTTGAATCTATAGTTGTAACAAAAAAAAATACGTTATTTCTATTCAAAATATTAGATTAGTTGTCATGCAGATTCAAAAACATTATCAGCAAGTCACTATTCAATTCAATTATATTTATATTATTTTATAATTGGAAGGAGATACTAGTGCACCAGCATTCAAAACCATTAAAATTATAGCAGTTTTTTTTAAATATGTCACATCTCAAGGGATTTCATAATACACTTTACTTTTTTACTACTAAGGAGGCAAAAAGCACTTGATGGTAAGCAGGTGCAATGACCTACTACCAACATAAGACCAGTGATGTCACATGATTGGGCAATAAAGAAAAACAGGTTAGACCTGCTAGTAATTTTGACATAGTGTATGAAACATAGCATACTGCTTCTTACCGTTATTAAGTCCTTCCCCAGTTGAAGTTGTGAATTTGTGCTGGGAAGAGTATGCCTTAGATCTAATCATTATGGCTAAACTTATGCAGATTTTTCAGGTGGTCAAATAAGGGCCTAGTGAGGAGGCTGTCTCGAGGATGTTAATTGAACACTGAGAACATTGTAGTCTAACTGTGAGGTGATTTAAGTGGCCAGTACCACTACAACACTCATGAAATCATGAAATATTAATTGATATTTTGTACAATTTTTGAAATTAGTACTGAATCCTTTTAGTATTTTTCACTTTTGAAGTTGCTAAATAACAGATTTTTGTACAGTTATTGTTTATCTAAGAGTTCAAGTGAGATCACCAATTATGTATATATTCATAGGTGAGATTCAAAATATCAAATTTTTATTCATAGACTGTGTCCAATTGAATACTTTATTTTTAAAAACTATGTAGCGGCTGCAACACACTAGACATTTTTTTTAAATCTGCACTAGTTTTTTTTTAACAAGTACATGCATATGGCTACAGCCCATCTGAGGGTGTGTGAATGTCAACACATTTGCGAATGTGTTGCAGACTTTCACACTACACCACAGTTGTTGATCACTACAAAGTAGGTATGGAGTAAGTAGTTGAAGTAAAGAGGAGGTCCAAAATATATGAAAGCCGTGCTGGGCTTGAAAGACTATTTACTGACAAAGGTTGAATAAGGGCACTAAGTTATTATAGGTGTGAGTTCTGAATGAATGACAAATCAAGTATATTATAAGGTCAAATGTAAGTGGACAACTAGTAGTTACAGTCAATCAGAATACTGATCAAATTACTGTTCTAAAAAAGGGCTACCCGTACACCAATCAAATTTATGATTTAAAACATGGGCAGGCTTGAAATATCTAAAATTGGTGGGCTTGTATAAAAGGTGTTGTTATTAAATGGCGGGCTGTCTGTCCCTGCCTACTTGGGCTGGTATAAAGTTGATTATTCTTATTAATTGTGAAGCAGATTCATTTCAGTCAAGAAACTCAAGGGTTATTCATAATATCAATGAAGTTAAAGTTAAATGTTATTGGGCAGAGTTCCCAAAGAGAGTCCAAGAGAGGACTGAACTGGGTACTGGCTAAATAGGGTCAGACATCCTGCAAAAGGGACTTTAAGCAAGTGACATTCTGAGTAATGAATACTTTACAGACCGGTAGACATTAGGCATTTTTTAGACATTATTCTTCGATTAAACTAATCTGAGTTCTCATAATGGTATAATTATACCAAATAGAACAAGCAACAATGTTAGTCAGCATTATAGCCATGACCTCTAGGAAAATAAATATTCTAAGAACAATGAAATGCTCAGCAACACTAACTTAATCTAAACATGTCTTATATAATAATTGTTTATGCTATTTACTAATCTGCTAAAACAAACCTAACAATCTTTGAAGTGGCACTATGAGCTGCGAGATCGAAGTGGTTTTTTTTTATTTATAGCTTGTTTTATACAAATAGTGTTTCTATAATAAATTAAATATTATTCTTTATTTTTTATATGTACAGTTATAAAATACATTTTATACAATGTTTAAAGACAAAATCGATGTTCTACATTATTAAAGTAATACTGAAATAGAATAGTTGCCTGAGCGTGCTTGTTGCTTTTTATTATTATTACAAGGTTTATGATTTTGTAAATATCTATGTGAAAGTTAAATCTCATTCCTGATTAGGACAGAAAAAAGGATAAATATATGATATGTGATATGTTGTGTGAACTAACATACTCTATGCAGTAAGACATTAGACACTTAAATTTCTTTATAAGGTGAAGGAATCTAATAAGACACCCAATCATACATCTCAGATGATTTCTGCATATTCTGTTAGAAATTTTTGAGAAGTAGGCTATAGTAACAATGAAAAATATTTTTAGCATAAATTAATTATGTTGGCCAATCCTATTCACAACTTTAGCACCCAGCAAACAGCATGTTATATACATAAAGTCAAAATGAATATGCAGAAAGTAAACTTTTTAAATTGAGATTTGGGTTTAATAACTTTGGGTTTATTAAACCAAGTCCTGTTAAATATATATACAATTGAAGTACTGACCAGCCGCTTCAAGCAAAGCTTCAAGTCGAGCCTGCATCTCTGGGTCGACAGCCCTATCTGCATCCTCATGGGTCAGGAGGAATTTGGATGGCTCTGCACCACCACCTTCTTCTTCCATCTCCGCCTGTTATACAAATAGCAAATGGTTGAAATCTATTCTTAATTCAATTAAATTTTTAAGCATTTTGTATGCTTACTTTTTTCTAAAGATTTAGATAAAGATAAAGATCTATTCTTAAGTCGCTAAGAAGCATAATTGAAAATCATATACAAAAAAGAACTTGAGAGAATAGGAAGAGCTATAGTAATTCAAAAACTAATAGAGATGAAATAGTTTAGAATAATTTAGAATTTTATAAAATTGGGCTTGGATATAATCAATAAAATGCTTACATTCATAATATAACTGTTGTTGTTATTAAGAACTTATAAATATTGTTTATTTCTTTACTTAATCATATGATTTAGAGGTTAACATCTAGCATGGTAGTTGTTATGATACACTGGTAGTTAACACTTGTTAAAACATCAAAGCGAGCTTTTAAGAGGTTAGTTATCAAATCATCATTATCGAAAACTTTGGGTCATTACTGCCCACACATAGGATTTAGTATTAGTAATATTAACACAAATATTTAAATTCAAATATTGTATGTTAGAATCACAAGGACCATTCAACATAAAGAAAACAAAGATGTGGTAACTGTCCATAGCACACACATTATGCAGGTTAATGGTAAGAGTCACTCAAACTGCAATAGCTATAATTGTTGGTGAAGCTTTGGGCACTCAGTAATGTTGTCTTCGACTTACCAACAGGTCTGGCCTGCTAAGGCACAAACAAGCCAGCAAGATCTATAACACCAATGAGAAACATGTGAGATGTACTGACAATGTGGTGCATAAGAACGAATTTACAGTTATACATGACTCAATGGTCCTTGCAATTCGCCAGTAACCCTAAATTTTGCGCGAATATCCCTAGACGTTTTGCACGGCTTGACCGTCTATGACGACACAAAACATTCAATCATCGACAACATTGGTGACGAATCTAATAGAAAATTATATAATTCGCACATCCGAAGTAAAATAACGTCATGAAAATCCATTATTCAGAGATTTACATCGACTGAATGCATGTGATCAGAGAAACATGGCCACCGTACATCAATCCATATCCAAAACACAAATAGACAATGAAAACTATCTTACGACAGATAAGCCCTTTTACATCGTAGAATTACAAAGAATCAATTGAATACTGTCTAGGAGCGGCTGGCATAAATAATTTCATGCATTACTCAGTAGTACGTATGTACTTATGACTTTCTGACGTTTTACGGAATATTTGGCAAGCGACGTACTCTATTCAGAATGTAAAATAGATTAGTCCGTTTCAACGTGCTGCGCACGATTTCAAGCACTTATTGCTGATAGAAGAGTATTTTCGGTCATAGAAGAAACTGTACGGTTAGAGCAGACATGTACAAGATGTCCCTTGCAGTATTTAGAGCGGTACAGATAATCACATTCCCTCACTGCCACCGCCTCTTCCGAAAACAAAACACGTTTTACCTCGGACACAGAGTCATCCTCGCTTTCCGAAGAGTCCGTCATGTATTTGGCAGGCGCTCCTGAATACGTTTCGGTTTCAGATTTGGCCGGACTCGAAGCCGAACTTTGAGGAGTGGACGATTTTACCACATCAAGTTGCACATTCACCTTATCGATATTTCGGTTTTCAGACTGTCCAACATTCTGCATCTTTGTCCTAATCCAATATAACTTAATTAGTCTTTTAGTATCAACACTTTTTCTACGAAATTAACACGATCTTATATTAGCAAACAAAATTTATTTCGTCATTTAGCCAGGTTGATACCCGCCATGTCTACTACTATGGCGAGGTTCCCGGATGCTTCAAGTAGGCTAACCAATTATCTCCCTCTGGCGATGTGATTCTGAACTTTCATAAGACCCCATCTATCACCAAAAATGTGAAACTAAATTCATAGACTATTTTCTGAACTTCTTCTAAGACATTAGAAGCACAAGTTAACTGCCGGGATTTTAACTTATTAAGAGTAAATGTTGAGGAACATACATTTCATAAAATGATAAATAGACGTGGCTGTCCGACACATTTCAGTAGCTATTTAGAATTTAGATACAAAATTTATATAACATCATGGGAGACCATAGACAACAGTTCTATTACTTTTACATTATAATTTTTTATTTTCGGTTTGATAGCAAATTTAAATGTTTACTATCATTTATTGTTTAAAATTAATGAAATAAGATTAATAATATACAGAAGCACTCGAAACCCTAGATTATTATTGAAATTGAACATGGCAAGTATGTACTGATGCATATACATATTTACACCAATCGGTATTTGGCGTATGTTTTTTTTAACCAATAGGAACAAACACTAACACTCCTAATACGTTCCATCTGCCGCAGTTACCATATTGTTACCATATTTTAAGTTCAGGAAATAAATGTTACTATGTCAAAAATATGGCAAAATAATTATGTGCTATTTTAAAGTGTTGCCAAGCATACATAGGTACGAACGTCGTTTGAAAAGATCCAAAAGATCTCTGAAAACAAAAATTAGTTTAAGAAAATGAAAATATTTGTTTTTTGTTGCAATGTTTTGAATGAAAAGCTAATTATTAGTAAAATGTGTGTGAAATGTTCGAATTGAATTGTCTAGATGTTAGGAATCGACCCTTAGATGGCGAAAATATTGTCCACATTCGCGTAAAAATATCAGTGAAATGATATTTTGTACATGTATATAATGGTTGTGCCTCAGTCTAAAGATGTTTAAATAGTAAACTAAGCACAATGGCACGAGCCGGTGATTTGCCAACAATTTTCAATCCGAAGCGAGTCCGCGCTCCATCCGTGATTATAACAAGTGAAGAAGTGGTTGACGTCGAGAACGACCGAAACGTTGGTGATGGTGATAGAGACCGTCCGAATGGACCTCCACAGACGCCACTGAGCCCTCGAGCTCCTCTTACACCACAGGCTTCCGTATGTTCTGCACCACCGCTGACTACACAGCCGTCGTTACAGCAGGCCTACAGTGAGTCTGCTGCTAGTAGCCAAGATGAAGAGCGCCAGCTGCGAGATAAAAAATGCCCTAGATCGTGTTGCTCAAAATTCGCTAAAAAGGTAAAATGTGACATATTACATTAAATACAAACTATTTAATAAATAGATTAGACATTATCATATTTTATTTTAAGTTAACCATAAAATTAAACCAAGTCCTCTTAAATATTTTTTTAATTCATTGAACAATTAACTTACTGGTAATAGCTGATCTGTATATACTGTAATATTAATAATATTGACATGGCTATTTAAAAAAAAGTTAATTATTTACTAACATTTCATGTGTTTTTTGAATACTTATGAAAGTCCTTGTGTTTCAGATCTATTATGGGATTTGTGTAATGTTAGTACTCATAGTCAGTTTGGTGACATCAACACACTGCATAAAGCATATGTATTTAGAGGAATACCCCCCTACAATGAATGGTTTAGTTTTCAGCACTGAGTCTTCTTACATTGTCAATAACTATACATCAAGAATGCACCCACATGTAAGAACATCATACAGTTTATTCAATATTGGTCTTATTTTACTTACTATATATAATTTTATTACTTATTTTTAATTGACCCTGCCACTCCCTATCTGTTTGTCATTGGTAATAGAGGCCCCTTGTGTGGGCCTCTGAGGCCAACTGCAGCACTGGCAGTAGCCTTCCATTTTGTTTTCTTAATATGTAATTAATGGTAAGATTACTTTTATAAGTTATTGTGGGGATAAAATAAATAGAAACCCAGAAAAACAAGATTTCCGCATACATCATATAATTTTTTTACAGCATCTGTATAATGCACCGTTCTTCACAGCATGGTTTTGCACCAACGGGCTAATACTTTTTTACCCGCTGTACTTGATTGTAATGCTCATACACAACAAGTGTAAATCTGCAAATGACATTGTGTTTGATGCTTTTAGTGACTTCAAAGAGAAGGGATTCACTTTTGGTAAGCATTACAAATTATATTTATTTAGTAGAAATAGATATTAGGTCTCAGTGGATTTTTTTGGGACTTATCAGTGGATTCTGAAGGAATATTATTACAGAACTTCGATATTGTCAATTGGTTGTCAGGGTCAGATAGCTGTCTCGGGGTGCGAGGCATATGCTCTATGGGCAACCTTACACCCCGGCGTCTGTAGACCCGAGACGGCGTGCGGTTTTCGACGGTTCAAGCCCGACATAACCGCCCCCGCTGGCACGCGGGGGGGTATCCGAAGGGATTTCCGCACGATAAAAAAAAAAAAAAAAAAAAAGGGTCAGATAGCTGTTGCTTCACGAAAAAAAAACAAAGTTTGGCTGCTTCGTAGTAAGATCAAAAAGCGACCCCAACTTCGTTGGGAAAAGGCTTGAAGGATGATTCTAAACATATTAGTTTGTTGATATAAATGCTTGGTTTTATATATAATCGTACTAAAATTATAAACACGAAAGTTTGTGAGTATGTATGGATGTTTGTTGCTCTTTCACGCAAAAACGGCTGAACGGGTCTGGCTGAAATTTGGTACAGGGATAGACTATAGTCCGGAATAACACATAGGCTACTTTTCAGCCCGGGAATAGATTCCCATAGTAGCGAGAACGGGATCAGAATTCCACGCCGGTGGAGCCTAGTAAAGATATAAAGTGATTAATTGCCTCACACTTAAAAAAATTGACTAAATATACTAATTTAATGAAACTTTGCAGCAATTATAGTATGCTAACTATTCCTATAGATTTAGATTCCCCCTCTATTTTCCCTAAGGGACTGAACACGGGTTCAAGACCCCTCCTGAATTTTCATTTTTCCGATCTAAATCTATATAAATATACTCAGTAGAAAATACTATGTTAATACTCTCATTTTTTTTGTTGATAATGAATACTGGTACCCGAAAATACTAGTATTCCTCCAAACCGATCCAGCCAGGCTAATTTACTTGTATTAGGAGGCTGCCGTTTGTCTCTACCTGTAAACCTGCCTGGCAAAGAAAACTACTAGCCAAAAGGTTACCTTACAGCCGCATTTCTACCAGAGAGTTTCTCGCCTGCTAGCCCACGTAATCCGTGTCAAGTCATCCTAGGGGTATGATGGAAAATGAGACGCACTATAGCATGACGCACTGTCGCATGATCGGTGGAGTCTGTAAGGTTGAATGTTTAAAAATAATGTAATGTGCGTTCTGGCGTTATGCGACCGACGATGCGCAGCGTATATTCCATAAGATGTGTTACGAGATGACGACCCACAATCTGTACATCTATGCCTAGATAGATAGATACTTAAGTAAAATTTATAAATATTTAACAAAAAAGCGTGCAGACATAATTTAAAAAACCACATTTTCCGCATTGGTATGCCGAAATTAAAGAGCCGAGTTAAATTTTCGTCTGTTTATCTACTCGCGATCTAACCATCACATCAAAAACGCTGAATAGATTCAGCTGGTATTTTTCATGTACATTGTCTAAGAATATGGTCATATGTTTGTTATCATCATCATATGTGTGTTGTAAGCAATAGAGTCGCATTGATTGTATTTAAACACAATTCGAGCTGGGGTCGACTACGAGACTACGAGTAGGTACAGAAGGAAAAATAACCTATTGGTATCGGTTGGTAGCTTACGGGTTAAGGCGAGAGTATTCGACCACTAGGTATTTTTGGCATAGTAACGTTGCCACTTTACGCCAAAGCGATGCGCTTGCGGTTCGCGTCCAGTGTTTTGCGTCAATAAACAGAAAAATAACGAGGGTTAACTTAAGGTGGTGTTGTCAACACACTTTAGATAACGGGAATAAAGCTTATTATAATTATCATATTGTAATATAGCTATGAGAAAGTCACTCCCGTAAAAGCTTAGAAAAAGAGCAATAGAAGAGTGGACCCCAAGCGCCAAGCTGCAAGATCTTGATGGGGCCTGATATACCCATATGGCCTCCTAAAACCTTGGGAGGCCATACACTAATGGGCCCCCACACGTTTGGGGCCCGCACACCCATGGGGCCCCATATATATATATGTAATCCATGGGGCGCCATACATATATGGAACCCATGGGGCCCCACACATATATGTAACCCATGGGGCCCTATTCACCAATGGGGCCCCATAAACATACATCACTCATGGGGCCCATACACCCAGGGGGTTACATAGACCCATGGCACCCCATACTATCGGGCCCTATACATAATCGTTACCCATGGGGCCCATATACCCATGACTCCCATACACCTATGGGGTCTCATGGATCCATTGGTTCCATATATCCATGGGCACCATTAAGATCCTTAGAGCATCTGGGCCCAAGCAAGATATGAGACGGCAGTCACTCCCGTAAATGTCACAATGAACCAGGTAATGGAAAGGAGAAGTAGAAGAGCGTACCCTGCGCTCCAAACTGTAAGCTTTAGATGCAACCGGGATTGGAGCTCGGATTCATGAGGTTAAGCCCCAAAGCAAAAGCTTCATCAGCAATGAAAATATTATATAGATATTTAGAGGCAGGTAGTAGTAGTATTTCGTAGTGTTGAAGGTTCATGTCAGTTTAAATTATGTCGCTGGTAGGTACTGTTCCTTATATTTAGTACTACCATTCAATATACGTCTATTAGGACCAATGTCAATCATTACAAATTCTTGTATTGCGTCGACCAATGTCATAAGACATTTAATGCAATAGCGTTAAATGTTGTTAATGTTCATGTTAATGTGTTAAACTTAGTTTAGTTAATAAACTAAACTAAGTTTTAATATTTGTGCAATGAGTAACTACTAGCTTATTTACACAACTTATACTTTGAAGAAAACAGTGTACTAATACTAGCATCGTATTCGCAAAAGTTGGATTCTCAACTTTTTATTATTGGATTTGTACATCTGGCACATTCTCTACGATGTGGCATTTACGCTAAGTGCCTACATTTAAAAATCAAACGATTTTGCTGTGCATCTGCCGCAAACCGACACACGTCCTGCCTCTAACACGCTCGGGACTGATCGACACTCCGAACGCGTCATATATATAGGTATGTTGAATTTTCAGGGTATAATTCAGAATTTATGTAAATTTTGATAACCGTTTTTCAGTCTCCTATCAAGGGCCTTCATTTTGGTATCATTTTTATTTTTCTAACCTGAACAAAAATCAAATAAAAATAGAATGCGTTTTGGGTTAGACCAATCTTTGAGAGCAAATTCTATCGAGGAAAGTAAAAGTCATCGTGTCATAACCGAAAATACTAGTTTGAATAGCCTAGAATAACATAATAATATATGATTTTCAGAATACAGGGACTTCTCATTTTCGAAAAATCTTAATCTAAAAACACCCTTCCTCAAGGACCCTAGCCTTAAGAAGTCGGCCTTACGATATAGAGGTCTTCCGGTTTCGAATTCTGGCCATTACACTGCCGACAAGAACCCACTCCTTAACACAAGCAATTTAGCTTAACTGGAGGAGGGATTAGGTTAAGGGGAATACTAGGGATTAGGTTAAGGGGAATACTAGTAATTTCGGTTAATAATAATCTTAAAAAAAAGTTAACGCGGATGTAGTCGCGGGCAACAGCTAGTAGTTATATTATAATAATGCTTAATAATTTAGATCGTATTTCTGTCACTCATCTTATTTCGATATATACTTTGCATATATTTGAATGTTGAATCAGTATTTAGTGATTTGGCTTCGGCGACTCTCGCTTTACCACCTAGATGAGTAAAATCTAGGTGGTAAAGCGAGAGTCGCCGAAGCCAAATCACTAAATACTGATTCAACTCTTGCATTATTAAAATTCATAACTTGAAACATTTAATGTTTGAATATTAATATTTAATAGCTGCACCATTTAGGGTGCTTTTCCACCAGAGATGTGCTATGCAGCTATGCTGCGAAGATGTGAAATCTACGCTACGAAAATATGTGACCGTTTCCACCAATACTACACTAGGTAGCTGTGCGAGGAAGAGGCGCTACGAAGATGCGCCGCAGCGATTATATAACATAACTTTCAGCGAAAAACGCGGGCATACTCTGCTCTGCACATAACTACACCACTCGTGATGGCCCATAGCACGCATCTATAGCACGCATCCATAGCACGCATCCTTCCATATAAAAAACATATCTTAGTTGAATCCGTTTCCACCAGTGCTAAGCTATGTGCACCAATGAATATGATTGGTGGATATCAAACGCATCCATAGCATCGTAGCATAGCACATCTCTGGTGGAAAAGCACCCTAATGCGGGTGAACGTAATTTACTATTCCACATTCGTCTGAAAACATTCGGCTACGAATAGTTTTATATTAAACTGGATTTTATCAATTAAATTAAATCTTAAGATTTAGATTGATTAAGATTTTCACACAAAAATAGAAAAAAAAAACAATAAATTTTGAGGGTTCCTCATACTCACCCCGGCGTCTGCAGACCCGAGACGGCGTGCGGTTAGAACTGAAACTCAAAAATTTTTTTTGCGTCAAACCCATACGTGTGGTGTATCTATGGACAGGTTACTAATATCATTTTTTTCTAAAGTTTGCGAAAGACACTTCCAAAGTGGTAAAATGTGCCCCCCCCCCCCTGTAACTTCTAATATAAGAGATTGATAAAACTAAAAAAAATATTTGATGTACATGGTAATGAGCCTTGAAGAGGAAGGAGGTCAGGCCGATGTTGCTATCTCAGCGGGAACTACGGGAGCACCAGATGGAAGGAACCTCGTCAGATACCAACATGATGACGCTGCTGGCTTCTATACAGCAGACGATGCAGGCCAACCAAGAGGCTAGTCGACAGACGATGCAGGCCTCCTTGCAAGAAATACAGGCCAGGCAAGGGGCTAGTCGACAGACGATGCAGGCCTCCATAGAGGCTAGTCGTCAGACGATGCAGGCATCCATGCACTGGGAGATAAAGTGAAGAACCTCGAAGAAGAGTAAGTGACTTTGAAGGACTGGGACCATGGACGGCCGCTAACAAGAGCTTGAAAAAGAGATCGTCTGACTAAAAACCTGCGACCTGTTGACGACCGCTTGCAATAGCTTGAAAAAGAGATTGCCAGGCTAAAAACCTGCGGACCTGTTGCCATGACCTCAGCGCATCATCAGCGAAGTTCGACCTACCACACTTGGATGGAACTTCCTCGTGGACAGCATTCAAGTACCAATTTGAGATATTGGCAAAAATTAAAGCCTGGAGCAACGAGGAGTCCTTTATGGCCTTGACACTTACATTATGAGGATATGCCTTAGTAATACTGGAAAACCTGCCGCCGGAAGGAAGGACACTGGAGTCTCTGATGGAAGCATTACACACACGGTACGGTGACAAGTACCTGGAGAATGTCTACCGAGCGCAGCTACGCGAGAGGAAACAAAAAGCTGGTGAAAGCAACTTTTCAACCTCTACAGCCCACTCCTGGAGAGTGGGCTGTAGAGGTTGAAAGGCTCGTTCGTCGGGCCTACTCATCGACACCCGTGATAATCGAGACTACTCTACTGGAGGCGCGGAACGTTTAGGAAAAACGGTATATGGGACGCAGATGTGAAAACTAGTGTACAGTTGCGTCACCACCAGACCTTATAAGAAGCACTGGCTTATGCCTTTGAGGTGGAAACCGTACGGCAAAAGGCTGGGATAAGTAAGGTCAGGGAGGTCAAGGAGGTAGTTACAGAAGAGAGGAAGCCGCGGTATGTCCCAACGTGTTATTCCTGTAGAGTAAGGGGCCATATCCAGTAATAGTGTACTTTGAGGAAACGGAGAATGGTCACGGACTCCTCGACCCAAAGTGGATCAAGATGTTCCGTTGAACTAAATGTCGCCAGTGCCGCGGGGCGGGCGCTGGCCGGTAATATGAGGCCCCAACCATCACTATAACTCAAGATGGCAATGCTGATGCTTTGTCACGAAAGTCGTGTGTCGAAGATTGCAAGCATTGTCAGAGGAACGAACCCCGAAAAGAGATTAAAGTCACAAGGGTGAATGAACTTGACGACGAATGGACTGAAAAAAATTAGAAGACAGGACAGAAGGATGAAAACCCGGTACGATAGAAATGCAAACACCAACGGTTTTGAAGAAGGGACACTGGTATGGTTTCACAATCCGCTACGCAGTAAGAGAAAATCTCCAAAACTTCAAGCTCGCTGGGAAGGACCCTATACGGTTGTTACAAGAATCAATGACATCACTTACCGCATTAAGAAGGGGCTTAGGGGAAAACCAAAGTTAGTCCATGTGGATGGGTTGACGCGATATCATGGAACAAATATTGCTCGGGACGAGCATGACTAAGAGGGGGTAATGTTACAACGAGCGTCGATACTAACTAAAGCTACTGATCGAATCATCAGAGAATTAAAACGCATTGCTAGTGTCAAAGTAATCTACCGATTAGTGTAGAAAAATCTAGAATTGCCAACACAAAAACGCATCTACCTCGAATACCTATACCTACTTTACCTACGATCTTGAATACAAGGTTACTCACCTTGAATGTTGGCGCGTCTATACCTACTACTGTTGTAGGTACCTTTCTCGAACGCTCTACTTATCTCTAGATGATTCTGGAACATTCTACCCTCCTAATTAAGAGCTATAAAATGCGCCCGGATATCGACACGGAGTCAGTTAATTTTCGGAAGTAAAAGCGAACACATCTTACCGAAGCGATTCAAAAGGATTATACCTGCGACCTAAGCTACGACTGTGAACTACTGTGAACTGCTGAGCGACTTGAACTGTTGAAGAGTACTGTGTGTGCTAGTTATTTAGTTATCTAGTTTGTGGTGAGCGAATAAACCTCTTCGTTGTATATACGGCATTTATTTATACCCTGCGCACGTAACAGTATATTAACCTACTTATCAATGGTATAACTTATTACAATTTCGTTTAAAATATTTCTCACAACGATTTTTAAATTTTTTTACGTAGGAGGTACAACGAACTTGCGGTTAGCCGCATCCGGCTGGCCGCATGTCTATTTTTATATCAAACCGCGCCGCATCGTATAAAAATAGGATGGGCCTAAGAATCTTAGGTATTGTCAGATCAACCCAAAATTGACTAATTTTTACTTTTAATTGGCACTTGACAACACTGCAAATATCATAGCTCGTTCATTTTATACCCCGTATGCATATTCATTTTCGAGCATCCCAATCATTTAGGGTCGGTGCAACATGTCAGTCTCCTCCATTAATTTCCGTTAGACTATTCCCTTGCCATATCATCTAACACATATTCTATGGATTTTGGATCGATCACTATTAAAGCGGTAATTCCTCAGTAGAACATTAGGATTTATATATATATATATATATACTTTGCCAATGTTGATACCTTCTTTTTGCAGCACGGTTCATAAGCCGCTGCAGTCTGTTTTGCCTCTTGTGGGTGGTCACCATGTATATGTACATCTATTCATTGAAGATACTGCTTTCTACCGATGTAGTCGCACTATTTGCCACAAACGTGTCCTGCGTGTATCTTCTGTCTTGGGTGGTAATGCACGAGCAATTCGTTGGTGTCAGGGTGAGTGACTTTTAGATTTTCACGTTCATTTTTAAGTATGTACATATATACATAAAAATGACATATATATATTACGCCATGTATCGGTGCGCTATACTCTACAGCTTTTTAGAGTAGTTTATATTGATTTTTTAGTTTTATTATTTTAGAAGCACCAACGGTATTACTATTCTTTAAAGGAATCAGAACTATCACTTCGACGTACGATAGAGCAGGGACAACGCTCTACAAAACGACCTTAAAGGCGATCTTAATCGGTCTCTCACTCTTCTTGCCGAGCATTATCCAATCATCAATATAGCCCAATATTATGGTTTCAGGGCCTTATGTTTTGACAGGACAAATTACGGAATTGTGTGCTGTTAGCGAAGTTTTCTAAATGTGACCTTATGTTTTAGATCGTAGCGACTATAATGTGCGATACGGGTATAGCCCTCCTGGCGTACATGGATGGTATAACAAAGAGTTCCACACTTGGCGGGGTAGTACTGGCTGCTTTTTCCGCCGCCGGATTTGGAATATTCAGGGTTTGTCTGCACTAACACTTTATTGATTTAAATTTAAAAGGAGTCTTCTATTTGAAGGTACACTAAAAATACGTGCTTTAATATACGAGAGCGGTATGCTGAGGCAGTTTGAGCACTTAGAACGAATATGTACTAAACCAAAATGGACTTTCCCTGTAGTCTAGGTAGCATGCGCTAGCTGGGCCTATATGTATATTGGTTCATACATAATTAAAGACAAATGAAAAGGAGAAATCATTTTCGAGAGCCACATGAGGCCGATGGAGCCTCAAACTGACCCTACATTTAACAAATTACGAATCAAGATATAAGAGAATCAGAAAATTTTAAAAATATTAAAATGTTCCAATAATATAACAGGTATTATCGAGAAAAGTGATGGGTGACGTGAATTCCGGCCAGCGCGCGTTGTTCTTCTCTATCTTGGGAGTCGTGAACGCGTCACTGCTGTGGCCGGTGTGCCTCGCGTTCTACCTCACCGGCTGGGAGATGGTGCCGTCACACCGTATGCCCTGGGTATACCTTCTGGCCGCCAGTATCGCGTTGCTCAGTAAGTTGACTATATAGGTTACTTCCTACTAATATTACAAATGTGAAAGTTCGTGACGGTAGTTTATTACTCTTTAACGCAAAAACGTTTGAACGAATCTAAATAAAATTTGGTACAGAGATAGATTATAGTCTGCAATAGCACAAGGGCTACCATCTATCCAGTGAATAGGTTCCTGTGAGTCGCGGGAACGGGGTCAGTATTTCACACGGACGGTATCTTAAGCAACAGCTATTTATCAAAATAGCATAAATTATTACCTACATTAAGTTTTAGACATTATCATCACCCGCCTGCCCTTGTATCAATTATTTGGAGTTGGTGCATCATGTTAGGGACGTTTCTGGGGCCCTACCAAGACCTTTTTGTGTCCTTGCAGAATCTTACGATCTGTTCCACCTTCAGATCCTTCAACTCCTCCGTGTCCAGTGTGTCCGATCCCAGAAGTTGCCATCTAATTAGTGAGTACATGGGACACACGACCAGCAGGTGGAAACTGGTCTCTTCTGTCTCTATGCACTCCGGACAATTGGGGTCAGTCTTCACTCCGATTTCTGTTAGGTGTCTGTTTAGTCTACAGTGTCCTGTTATTACTTCTATGACGAGCCTCATGTTCCCTCTTGAGAGATTGGTCAGTTGGCTTGTCTTTTTCTTGTCGATGCCCTTGATAAAGATCTTCGACTGTCTCATGCCTTTTCTTTTTCTTTTTTATATTCGTTCCGTCAATTGACTTCACCCCGCTGGATGGTGAGAAGCTAGGGTGAAGTCCAGAAGATATGGGCCACCATCCCAGATGCTGACATTTCTAAAATGGTAGCCCCTACCTTGACGGCCTCAAAAGAGGCTTTTTCATGCCCCGCCTGTCGATGATCTCCAGCGTCGCTTAGTGTCTGCTGTAATACTGCAGCGGATTACTCCCTTGGTGATTTTGTGCTTTGAAGTGTAAGCCTCAGATGCAACCGGGAAGTACGCTAAGATGATGATGATGGTGCTTCATGTAATTCTCTTCCGTTCCTTCCTAACAAACGTTATCACCTCGACCTTGCATTTTTCACGCATTTTTTTTCGTGTGGTTAACAAAAAATATTAGTGTGATTTACAAAGCTAAATAATTATTATGTCTTGACCTTGTGTCCATTAATTGTTTTTGTCAAGTCCCCGTCAAACAAGGATAGTAACCTAATGTACTAAGGTACATAAAAAATATTATTTGTGAATATGTATTTTATCAATTCAACGTGGCAATACTGCCAGTCTTCTGGGAGCATTACCAGTCAGTAGTGATGCGGAGGAATTCTATGACGCATGTATGTAAATGTAGATTTATTTATAATTAGTTCCAATAAGTTGTATATTTATTGTTACAGTTTTTCACCTAGTGTTTCAGTTTGGAAACATCATAACGTATAATATATTCGTCTCACTCGCTCTTATCACTGCCGTTCCTGTTTCGGGAGGTGAGTGCAATTTGTCTTTGTTGTTAGTTTTTGTTATAAAATAGTTTTTTTTTTCAATCGGGCTGAACATTACATAATATCCTAAAAGTAGTTTTTACCAATGAATATGAACGCGTTTAATTCTATCTGAACTGATTTATCACGTTTTACTCAATAAATTTCATATAGTAAAACGTGAGAACTCAATTTAGTTTTTTTTTTTATATTTAGGACACGTCAATTTGACTTCACCTCGCTGGTGAAATCCAACCTAATTAAACAGAATCCAGTAAATTGATGTTTCGCCAACTAATCGTCGATATCACATATTTATGGTATTTTTCTTTCTGAGCCTTGAATCGAAAAAAGAAATTAGTTGACTGACTAATTTCTTTTTTCGATTCAAGGCTTATTCAGTTTGTTGAAAATAAAATATATGGCTGTTAACAAAAAATACTTTATTTTAGCTCTGGATGTGATGTTCTATGGCGTACAATTTGAGGGTATGAACTTAGCTGGTCTCATACTAATTAGTGTCGGCTTCTTTCTGGTCATGTTCCCAGACAACTGGCCTGATTACATCATGAGGCTTTTGAGGTATGTAAAACAAATTCTCCTTGCTATTATATTTAAAGATAATTTAAAAAGTATGTATCAAACAAGACAAATAAAAACAAATCTTGAAATTGGTTGCCAGAAAAAAAAGAATAATAAAATTGTTCTATAATACAATCCTTCTATTTATACGGCAAAACTTTTTTGATAATGGCGATTGGGTATCTATGTGTTTTTTAATAGTCTAAGAGCTGATGGCAAATTTAGATATTATCAGGATAAGCAATCGTCGTTATTTTATCAATCAAGAATTAAAAATTAGGTTATAAATTTGATTTGTAAAATCGGAACAGATGGAGCCGCAGTCGTCAGCGCGGCAATAACGGCACGGGCCGTAACCGCGACGCCATGGACTACCGCACCGGCTACATACGCTCGCACCTGCGCTCGCCCTCCGGCCGCGTCAGGTGACCGCCTGAACCCGACAACTAGCAAACCCTCAACTACGAGCTACTGTGGCCCGATGCGTACTCTCTCATCGCCACGAGGAAATCAGTTTGATTCAAAATTCAAATATGAAATTCCTCTGTAGTTCGTATGTTCTAGATTTAAGGACGTCGAAAAGTCCTTTCATATTTAATGCATTCCCTCGTAAGAATTAGGAGACTCGTGTAAGTAACCTGTTTGATCCGAATTCAAACGTGAGTTCAGTAGAATGTTCATTCTGAATTTGAATCTCGAAAGTTCGTTAAATTTTTGTTAAGTAACTACCCCACCTACAAGAATTAATGTATTACATACCGGAACACTTTTTTAGTGAAAGCTTGGTGTTAATTTGCTTAAGTTCTCGTGGGTGAGTAGATAATCAGTCGTGATGATAACAGCTCTGGGCCCTTATTCAGGTCGACCACTATTGAGCTAATCTATTTAAAAATACGTTTATACGTCGAAATGGTGCAAAACAGTATTCGGGTTGCCACTGTACCGCACCGCGGATCGACATCCTTTTATGAAGTGAATAGATTAGAAAACCCTCTTTCCTTGGAAAACTTGGCGTCATTCGTCGCCGCCATTAATAATTTAAAAAAAAAATATTATAGACCGGGCGTTATTACAGGTAGTTGAGCATGCAAAATCCGAGGACCGCCAACTATGATCGGTTTCTATACTTGAGACCCCTGATAAATACAAAACACATCTTGCCGCCTACACTATAACCAAAACAAAGATGTCGTCAAATGTCAAAAATAATAGGTATTTGATAACGTCACCTCATTTGCGTTCAGAAATTCCCATATAATTTGGATGAAAAAGCAAGTCCAAATATTGATGTAGGAACCAATTACGACTATTTTCTTTTTGCATTATACTCAAAACTTACCATAATCCTACTATTAGGGCAGCAGGGAATGTGTTAAACCGTGAAAAATATTACTCTTAGAAAACAGATAATTATCGATATTTATTATTAGAACGAAACCACGAATACGAGGGTTACTTAATCGTATTACCCGAAATATACTATATTGCTTCCGATATACGCGTACGGTTAGAGGTTACGTTCACGTTTAGACAAATCATAAACACAAACATCTTAACGCAGTTCAGTAACAGATGGTCGACCCGAATATGGGTCCTGGTAGTATTAAAAGTATTACATCATTCGAAGATTTGATTTGATATATATACGTAGAATTATGTGATGGAAACGTTTGCGCTTAGTGGTTGTTGACGATTATTGAATGAAGATTATTTGGTAGGACAATTGTATATTAATAATATTAAGTTTCCACTTTGATAAAATAAATATAACTGCGTTAAAAAGTACCTGTAATAAAGATATCGTATATTCAAACTGCCTTCGAAAAATGTCGAATTCTTTAATAGTATATGTTACGTGGTACATAATATATATTATTTAAAAAAGTTAAATACTCTACCGAACTGAAATATGGATGACGAATGAAAGAAAAATATTTAAAAAACTTGTTTTCTCGTTTCTTACGTGAGATTCAGATTTATGAGCTATCAGCAGACCCAGCAAACTTTATTCCACCTTAGAATCGAGTTATGTTGGTTACCTTTACAGCTGAATTTATTTCGTGAATGTCTTATATTTTTAATTATCCTAATTGCTAGTATAGGCTCAAAATCCCGAGGGGGCCATCTCAAAGCCGTATATGGCCCAGGGTCAGCCGGGGTGCGAGGAAATTGCCTTATTTGGCCACTTTACAATCCGTCATTAGAGCAGAGACGGCGTGCGGTTTAGGATTTTTAGTCCGAAATAACTACCCTCACTCTGGCTGGTCCTGGGGTAACCGAGGGGATTACAGCAAAAATCAACAACACAAAATCATGAAAATCGCGCTCTCGAATTCATCGCGGTCATCACTTACAAGACTTTGTTCAAAATTTCACTCATTAAACAAGTCATTTTAAAATAATTAACCCGAACTAACATACAAGAAAGAGATTTACTACCTATAC
Source organism: Cybosia mesomella (assembly GCA_946251805.1). Lineage (NCBI taxonomy): Eukaryota > Metazoa > Arthropoda > Insecta > Lepidoptera > Erebidae > Cybosia > Cybosia mesomella. Next base: position 27,146,745 of record OX276400.1, on the reverse strand, counting down.
TGTGGTAAATTTTATCTATGAGGAAAATGATCTTATTTAGAGCTTAAATCATTATTTTTAATTATAATTTTTTTTTCTGTGACATTTTTTTATTTATTGCCAAATCTTGAGACCTACAGACATCTAATTTTTTAATTGAATCTATTAATTTCAATATTTAAATTATTTAAGAAGTATTTATGAGACACGTGTCAGCTAATATTGTTATAGACACATCTAAACTGCACTGAAGTTATTTAAGAAGTAGATTGACTTGTATTTTATGCCATTATTTTGTGAGTTTGCTGTTGCTGAGAACCCTTTTTCTTTTGCGTGCGGAATCCCTCTCGGGCATCACCCCAGTGATAAGCGGGAAGTTGAGAATATCGGACTCGATCCAACTGAAACAGCACGATGTTTCTTCACGTCTGCCTGTGTTGCCAGGGAACTACTTGCAAAGAACTCCTGTCGAGTTTGAAGAATAGAAAAATATTTTAGCTCTTAATAAAGAAGTGGGTTACAAGGGGTCTTTCAACTTCGTTACTATATTATCTACAGCAAAATTAGCTGTTACATAAATTATAAAATACCATAGTCTGTGTGATTTAATTATAATATTTAGCACTTGAGTTTATAGAAATTCTTAATTTAAACATTCCATCACGTGGCAATCTCAAATTATCATATTATTTTGTTAAAGGTAAAATGCATACCTATCGCGTTATTGTGATATGAAATCTACCCGTAGACGCTAGTTGTAGGTATTGGACCATGTAAGGTATAGACCTTTTTACTTAAAAAAAACAAATGTTATTGCACATAACAAGTGATAGATCTAGCCTCTCACACTATCTCTACCAAAGTTTTGTCACAACGGTTCAGCTCTTGATAGGCTAGCGGCGCGAAGTACCATGTTGCAAGCCAAATTGATATGCATATTCTTACATCGTCCTGCTTGGTTCTATCTTTATTCTTATGGAACTTGCTCTCAACACCCAATGCCGGTTAGAGTTGCGATTTGGCTGTGGTTCACATTAGGCATTAGATCGAATTCTTAGCGGCAATCCAGCCAGTCCTGTTGCGGTTTCTATACTATGGCTTGTGCTCAAAGCAGCCACTCACTTGTTTGTCGGACGCCTCACCTGTTTCTAAAAAGACGAGAGAGGCGTTGTTGAGGATGTGTGATGAGGTTTTGTGACTAATACGTCAATAAGGTCTAGGATGTGCAATTTTATATTGATTCCAAATTAGTAACGTTAGTCATTTATTAATCTGTAATTTTTAAGTTCTTACTTTTCGTGGTTCTAATGGATGGCTTCCGAATTTGAAATTTACTAATCGATCTCGTAGAATCTAGTCAAATAATATAGTCAGGGTAAATTATTATATATTCTTAGAAATTAATAATTTCGTAATACTTTGGCGGCGTGCGGCCGGAAGATGCTGAATAGCTTTTGGAACGGTTTTGCTAATAGTAGGGAATAACGATCTTTTTGAAGAAGTGAAGAATAACAATATAGGGTGCGACCCATAGACCCACTGACATTACACGGAATTGGATGAAGGTAGAGTAAAAATCTCTGTTCGCCAACAACCGTGCTACGACAGAAATCAAAATTACAAGAACTTTATTTCCCTTCATCAATTGTGGACTCAGTGGGTGCACGTATCGTGTCCCAAAACGCTAACAAAGCTAGAATATAGACTTGAGGCGAAGAATACGCTCTTTTTTTTACGTGCGGAAATCCCTTCGGATACCCCGCCAGCCAGCGGGGGTGATTATGTCGTGCATCGACTAATACCGCACGGTGTCCTGCCCAAGTGTCCATTGCCGGGCACCCCGGGTAAGCCCTCGAAAGGATAACCCCAGGGTTACCGGCGGAAAGAATACGCTCTAGTTTATATTCTAGCAATATAAATATAGGGCGTTAAATCCAAATTGAATGTAACCTATTAGTCTCACTAATTTTAAAAATATTTGTTACAATCGTCACAATTTCCTATCACGACGTAACACTACAACCGCCCCAATGTAGTATTAATTCATATTATATCGTAGCACTTTACCAAATTATCATGATTAATTAATTATATTGTAGTGTAACTATTAGATTATCACGTTCATCCGTTTTCGGATGTTATATTCAGAGCGAGGCTTTGAAACCTATTGAATGGATATAGTGCGACAAGGATTAAATCGACTCATGAGTGATGTTACGAGTGCTAGTGTCTTTTACCTATAGCATTCTTCCTCCTTATCGAAGACTTATTTTGATTAGTAAAAGCTCTAGCTCAATTAATACCTCTGATCCTGTGGTTTCTGTTGCCAGCGTATTGTATCTCAGGTCGCCCGATTGTTGACTATTTATACCATTATGTTGGAATTTATTTAAGAAAATTCCATTGTCTGGTCATCTGAATACGAATCTATATCTGTACGATTAGACTAATGGTACAAAAAGCGTCTTCCTGAGAGCTGAAGGACGCTTTTGAATGAGCTCACATTAAAAACGAAACAAACAAAGGAAGAGGTTAAAAAGTTACTCATTTTTAGTTTTTAAGCATATCAGTGATTATCACACGAAAGTAAGCATGTAATCGGCATTTAATACATAGGTACAGACGTAGACGGTTTAAAAGTACATATTAAAAATGAAAAGAAACATTCTGTTGACCATTATTTTGAATGGTTTGTTTATAGTTACGTGCCTTTACGAAGTTGTAGTATATCTACGTACATTTGTTAGTTGTTGATATTTGTTAGCATTAATACGTCATAATATTTAAATTTCACACGAAATAATTTCAATTGTTGTATACTTTGTTGTTGTATAGTAGTTATATTATGATTGTATAATGTATATATTATATATATGTATAATAATGTGTTGTGTTATATGGTAGTTATATGATTGTATATATTCTATGTTTAATATAAGTTTTCAAATTGTAGTAATAAATTTCTCTTTTTTCACTTAAGTCGCTTAACATAATTACCGTAATATGTATATTACTACCCGCAAAATATATAAACTTTAGATACGTATTTTGTATTGGCTCACTATTCTCCAACTATGTCCTAGGTGAGCTAAAATCATTCATAGGATAAGCGTATGCTGAAATGCAAACCCTGCAAAACGCCCTACATGCAGAAGAGCAGCGCTCTTGTACGTCTTGTGCGATTCACTACAGACAATATTTATTTTTCCTATATTAAAGCTTATTGAAATATAGTCCATATATTTTTTACTTGCAAGTCTTGTTGGGGCCTAAACGTTGGTTCTTCGAATAAGGGCATTTTTTTTTTGTTCCTAATGAGAAATAAGAACTTTTAACAAGTAATTTATACCACTTTTGAAATGTATTAGTAATACACATGGCTGACGAAACTCCTGCGCCTGAATTTCAGAACACGCTTACCCTTACCCTCTACTTATCAGTAGCTACATCATGTATTATTTAAATTGTCGTTGTGTGACTGAATTTCGTATCGTCTTAGCTCAATGTCCCTGTTGTGACTGATGTTTTGTACGACCATAATGTACTGTAGATACCTGTATTATATTTTCTTTTTAGGAATAAATACTGATAATTATACAATTGCAAATGAAATAAAATGGTGTAACTTTTTGTATAAAAAGTCTCAAATTTAGACGGTTTTGTATATCGGTTATTGTTTCGACAGTTCTATTGTTCTTTTTAATAGGAAAATTTTAAAGACTGAAATTAAATGGAAATTGACTAAAATTCAATTATGCAGTCATGGATGTTAGTATTAGTTTATAGAATTTATTGATGAGATTTTATTATGTAGCCAACATAGAGTCGTATGTCGATGTCTAGTTAGTAGGCGATTGAGGTTTATACGCACACTTCACCTGATAATATGAAACATGTTGAGAATGGTATATATTGAAATTAGGTAGATGAAGCGACGATAGTCCAGTGGTGTACGTAACGGACTGCCGAGACGAGGTCTCGAGTTCGATCCCCAGTCGCCCCGGGCACACACCTCTGACTTTTCGTAGTTATGTGTGTATTAAAAATGTTGATTATCGCTCGCTTAGTAATGTGCCCGGTAGATGGCAATAGGCTCGCCCCCTATTACATTGGGACCTAAATATAACTGGCGAATCGTGGGTGTGCAATACACCTCTGCCTACTCCTTCGGGGATACAGGCGTGAAGTTATGTTATGATGTTATGTTAAGTAGGTGGATGAATTTTTTACCTCATTGAATTGACAACGGAGGGCCACTCAATTAGTTAGCCTGTGACCACGGTCAATTCAGCTTAGACTGCCATAAAACACATCAGAAATTTCGGGCACGCCTGAAACACGAACGTAACATGTAGTATTAGTACCATGATCTTATTTGGAATTTCTTTCTGTAGGGTTTGGGCCGAATTATAACGTGCCGTCTACGGCGCAATTGCGAATTCGTCGTCGGTAGCTTAGTGATTAAGGAGTCGGCCTTACGATCGAGAGTTTGAATGCAGGCCATAACACTACCGACGTGGACCTAACCTAACACAAGCAATTTAGCTTAGCTAGAGGGGTTAGGAGTAATATGGTACTAATTGCCCAGAACTTCGGATGTACGTATCACGACAGGCCTACTAATCTACCTATACCATGATTGTGTTAATTCTCGTTAACACCATTGTATAGCATGGAACACAAAAGTTTAAAAATTAGTTTAACACTTCACCTGTATTCAAAACTTGGGTGCTCCATCCAACGTCATCATACCTCAGCGGTCGTGTGTGTCTAAACCTTAACTTGTACATTAGGACTCACGTGGTTAGTAGCAGCAACCTTGTATATACTGCGAGTAGGGAACACGAGATAACACCTTGGCCCCTGTGATTCATTTTGTTAACGTAGAAGTAATCTGTTGATCATTAAATAAATTTGTCATAAAAAAATATTGTTTATTTAGAATCTTATGAATGAAATACACATTACATTGACTAACAGCAGTCTTGTTTTATTGTGATAATCACATTATATGAAAATGGTTTAAAATATTAACTAACAAATTGATTTCCAATCCCTAACTATTATTCTAAGTAAATTATGTGAGTGTGATTAAATGCACACGTAATTTTTGAAGCTAGAATTGGTGTACCGAAATAATTTCCTAGCTCATGTACCATCAGCAACAAAAATTGGCTGAACACATTCCAATTTACAGATCAAATTTTTCACTAAAACTTTACCTATAATAAAATAAACTATTAAATAAACATGAAAATATAATGTTGTCTTGAGGATTATAAAACCAGTGGCACTCAGAAAGTGCCGACAGAAGTGAAAACTTGAACAAATTTTCGTTGTCATCTATTTTAGAGTTTATACGTTGACGGGCTAGATGGTGCTGTTATCAAATATTAAGTGGTGTCGGAGCGTTCGGCGACGATGGCGCGAGTTCCATAATTTAAGTTACCACAAAAAGTGCTCAACGCGCCTAAAGAAGTTTTTCACTTGAAAAATCATTTGTAAATTTGTTAGTGTTGAGTAGTTTTTGTAGCTGACTACTACGGCCTATTTGACAAAATATATAGTGATGGCTCATGATCCCTGTTAAGATAGATTTCAACACATTTTGAACAGTCTTTTCAACGTGTCAGCGGACAAAACTAGGGCCTAACATGAAACATACAGAACCATGCCACAAACATAAACTGAAGTTGTAGCAATTGGTATTAATTACTACATCCTTCGTTCATTTTTCATGTGGACAACGTGTTTCTGCTGTTATTTTGGATTTCTTTAAGGTATAATTGCATGCATTGGGCCAATAGTCGAAGTATGAGAACGTATGGCGCCGTTTCCCAGGTCTGCGACACATTTGTGCGGCCGACGTCTGTCTTCAGCCATACATTCTCATACTCTGACTATAGCCGCATCGGCCTCGCGCGGCAGTCGCACGCGATCAACCACAGGCGGCTGTGATGCACGTACCTAATTGTACATTAAGGGCCCGATTGCTGCATGAGTTACATGATACCATTGCCCGAAACTTAGGGTGTACGTTTCAGAGTACGTACACAGTACTAAAATTAATTATTTCAGATGGGCTCCTTAACGTAGGTAAAGTTTATTTATGAACTACGCAAGCTAAAATATTTATTTGCGTTTTATCACTCGTATAAGATTCCATCAGTCGCAAAGCGTAGCCGCATCAGATATTGCAGTTCCCGACGCGGTCCCATCGCCAGATGGTACCATCGTCGCAGCACGTCAGCAAAATTCTGCCGTTGCGAGACAATGTCACCTGGGAACAATGTTTAAAATATAGTTTATAATTGTGAATCCAAATGCTCATCTTCTTCATCCGAGTATCATCTTGATTCCATCCAAAGCCTGCAGTTTGGAGCCCGGGTCCACTAGTCCTGCTTCTCCATTCCATAATTTGGCTTTTACGGGAGCGACGGCTACCCCAATAGGAAAGCATGCATCAGAAAATTGTCCTTCAATTGGCTGGTGTACCAGCTTAAAGTTACGGTTGGTTTGGACCACACAGATCTTGTGGGGACCCCCATACACCGAAATATAATTATCCAAGATCCCGGGGCTTCCCAGACCTCACCTATTTTTACAAGGATAAAATGTATGGGATGGGATAGGAAGGTATGGTACCTTGAGTGTATGCATATTTGCTAGCTTGTCCTGGGAGTCATTTGTCCGTAATCAGTAACTAAAGGTATGTAAAAATAGAATGCAGTTCACTTAAATTTTTAGTGCTGATTTTTACATATGTGCTAAAAAATTTTGTTAAAACTCATTATGAACATTTCCAACATCGTTCCGTCGGCGGTAGCTTTTATCAGAACCCTGGAAGATCCCAAAAAGTATTTTGTTGAAAATTTGACCTTTCCCTAGGTTTACCGTTTGTTATTGCTTCTCAGAATTCGTTCCTTATCAACGACACTGTCGAATGGTGTAAGGGTGTGTTTTTTGTATCAAAATCAACGAGTTTGACTCCTGGTGACACCAATTTTGATAAAAAATAAAGCGGCATCATTTGGATTTTGTTAAATAAATATTCCTAGCCAGGAATCAAACCAGTTAATTTTAGGGAAAAAATACACCCTGTATTATAGCACCATTCGATAGCAGAAATTTAAACCTAAGGCAATTTTTAACAAAAATACCTACCTATTTACCTTTAGCACCTAACCTAACCTTTAGGTCCTGCTTACTGACAAATGGCCACCGGGAAAAACTAGCAAATATGCATACACTCAAGGTACATACCTACACTATATTATCCCACACATTTGATCCTTGCAAAAATAAGTGAGGTCAAGGGGGGCCCAGGATCTTACTATATCGAAAGATGAGGACTATACCTGTCTCACAGCAGCGGAACATCGCGGATGAACTAACTGCGATACCCGAGAGCCTCCCGCGACGTTGCCCAGCTCCCACACCATCGTCTTACCGCACTGGTTACCGAGGGCTATTACCTATACCACAAATATTACGAAATTATTGGTCTATTAGATCTGGATCTCAGTTCAATTTACAAAGAATCTAGGACTAAAATATTTGAGAAAATGGCGCACACATGCAAGATGCTCTGCACATGCCTATGGTCACTGGCGTCCTTGTTAGAAATTATAAGATTACGAAAATATAAAATAACTGTGAATAAAAACAAAAAGCATGTTTGAATTTTTTAACATCTTATGTGTGAAACTAACCTTGCATTTAACCAGTTTTATAATTAAGTGTTAAGCTACAACTTACCCTCTGACTATAATCGACAGCGAAGCGTATGAACCATATCTCACACTCCTTATAGTCAAACCTGTGCACAGGAGTGACGAAACTGTCTCCTGGTCTTATCTCCGTGTCTTCTAAACGCCCTGGTTTCCAGCAAATAATGGCGTTTTCGCAAGACTGTAAATTAATATCACATTATGAAACATGTTTTAAACAAGTTGAATTCCTGAGACGAGCTCAGCCGAATACAAGGGTTATTTTTGTTTTTTTTTTTTTATCTTGCAATGGTTCACCCCAGCACGAATATATTACCGAAAACAGCAACTCGATAGCTCATCTCCTTCATACCCAAAACCGTGATAGAAAATTGGTAACGACGACGTCGACGACAACTCGATAGCAATAGGGGTTTTCTTACAGGGGGACTGCTCTGACCAGCTGAGCTATCTAGACACGTCCCAGATATTCGAAATTCTCCGATATATTATATACGTCTTAAGGCGACGCTGGAGCCATCTACCGTAATTCTTGCGAACTACGGAAACAATGACTAAGATTCTCTTTTTCCGATCTAAATCTTTAGAAAAAGCATACAAAATGCTTAAAAATTTAATTGAATTAAACACCAGGTTTAGTTTAGAGGAACCCATATATTCAGAATAATGGTTACAGGTTAATTTATTGCCGCTTGACTGCCAAAATGGCGTGCCAAGATGTCAAAGAGGATATGGCCAGATACCTACAGCCACACCAATTGGATTTTGGGACACGCCTGGGATGTGAAGCCGCAATCCACGCCACGCGAGCTTTTGCTATGGATCCGAAGAACGAAGGATCGATAGTATTGAAATTGGATATTCGCAACGCGTTTAACACCCTGGAGCGAGACGTTCTGTTGAGTGAGGCCAAGGAGCAAATTCCGTCTCTGTACCCTTTTCTTCACCAGGTCTACAGACTTCCTTCCAACCTTTTCATGGACAGTAACCTAATCCTTTCAAAAGTGGGAGCCCAACAGGGAGATCCACTCGGTCCGCTTGTGTTCAGCCTGGCTATACATAAGGCGGTTCGAAACCTTAAATCAGCTCTTAACATCTGGTACCTGGACGATGGCACTATCGGGGGCAAACCGGAAGACGTGTTACAGGATCTAGAGTTGTTGGTTCTTAGCCTTAGAGACCTGGGTCTGGAGGTGAATCCCACGAAGTGCGAGTTCTTTCCCTTCCATTCTATTCTCCCTGGCCTCAAGGAACTTTCTCCTTCTAACTTCTACCTTTTAGGGTCCCCGATATTTCTCTCTGCAGTCCCTGAGGCCATCACTGCTCGAAAGTAGCTTCTCCTTGCCGCTCACGAACGCCTGAAGGGGCTTTCCGCGCATGTTGCGATTATATTATTACGCATGTGCTTCGCTCTGCCAAAGATCACATACTTATTACGGACCACACCAACTTGGCTTTGTCCCAAGGAAGTGGTATCTTTCGATGATTTCTTGAAAACGGTGGTGGAGTCGGTCCTCAATGTCTCCTTAAATGATACCCAGTGGAGCCAGGTGGCTCTGCCCATCCGATGTGGCGGTCTTGGGGTGCGTCGCGCATGTGATGTGGGTCTGCCGGCTTTCCTGGCAGATTTGTAACCCCATGCGCAGATCGCATGGCGTTGCAAACCCCGTCACTACACTACTCAGTTTTAATGGTGATGTGGGGATCATCCCTTTCGCGTCGGATGCTGTGTCGACCTGGTCGGTCCTCAACACGGGTGCATCTATCCCGGAGGACATGCACCTTCAGCGGGCGTGGGATGATGTGGGGGTGAAGCGGCTCCAGGCTCGATTATTGGAATATGCTACGGGGGCCGATAAGGCTAGACTGCGAGCTGTGTCGCAACCTGAGGCTGGAGCGTGGTTACAAGCTTTGCCTTCGCCTCATTTGGGCACCCTACTCGATGATGATTCTCTGCGTGTGGCGGTGGCTTTCCGCTTGGGATGCAAAGTGTGCGAACCTCATGTATGCACCTGCGGTTCCATGGTGGAGGCGGATGGCAATCACGCTTTGAGTTGTCGGCGGTGCACTGGGAGGTTCACGCGACATCACGCTCTGAATGACATCATCCGCCGAGCCCTCATATCGGCCAGCGTGCCCGGCGTGCTGGAGCCTCCCGGTCTAAGCAGGTCGGACGGTAAGAGGCCGGACGGTCGGACTTTAGTGCCGTGGAAGAACGGCAAGTGTCTAATTTAGGATGCAACTTGCGTTAACACTGTAGCTGCCATCCACCTCAGTCGCACCGTTCACTCTTCGTCTGCCGCCGCGGAGGATGCCAGCGTAAAGAAGACCCTAAGTACGCCTACTTGGAGCCGCTTTACCACTTCGTGCCGGTAGCGGTGGAGACCCTGGGGTGTTGGAGTGGGGAGGCCAACGGCCTCGTAAGGGAAATAATTCAATTCCCCCCCCCCCCTTCATTTTTGAGGAACGTACGGCATTCCCTTTTTTTGTGTACGGAAGCCTCCTCGACCTTGCTCTCACCGGTGGGTACGCACGGTGTTTCGTCAAATAAGTCTCTCTTCTTCTTCGTCGTGTCGATGACAATAGGTTAGGTTGCCTATGTCGTCGTTCTTTTCATACCTCCTTCATCACCTGGCGGTGTTGGGATCACTGTCCCTCGATTTCTCGTGTCGCATGCCTCAGATCTCACTCTATCATCCGTATCAGTGACCCTCGTTTCCATGGAGGCATTCCGGCTAGGAGACTACCCGCCTCAATGGAGACTCTTATGCTGCGGTGAAACTGACGGCCAGCACCTGCAAGGGGGATCGCAGACTTGCGCCGTTGCCGGCCGTCAATTTCCCCGTCCATACTGGGCGCCCTATAAAGGGCCCCATACCGCACAATCCCTGTGCAAGCGCAACCACCCCTTGAGCTTGGCAGCCAGTTTTCCGAAGTCCTTCCACTGATATCCAAAGTCTCACGTGAAACTTTTTGGTTTCATGCGATGAGCCTCCTCCTCCTCCATTCTCTAAGCCCTGCGCCCGGCAGCTCCGCACCCCTTACACCCCTGGGTAAAGACAGCCCTAATCTAATCTGTGATAATGGTTAGTAAACAGGTTACATAGAATGAAACATAGATGGTCAACGTCCCCCTACATGTGTAGACGACAATTTTATCTATCCAGGACTAGTACATGTAGCTTAGATGGTCAGTATCTAATTTTCCTGCCTAACCCCGCTCTTTTCAGATGGTTTTATTATTATAGCGTACAGACTGTTCAAGAATATTTATACCTAACACCCTTAGTACACACCTTAAGTAGTAAAATAGCTTTTCTTACTTACCTTGGATAAAATGAGATCACCCATCCATCTAACACAATCAACATAATTTCTATGAATATCTCTAGTAGAAAAATCAGGAAAGTGCTCCTTCAATGAATTGAAAGGCCTCAATGCTCTGTGAGGATTGAAATTGTAGCTCTGTTTAATAGCCTCATGCATTGATGGCTTGTCTAGTCGCCATAGCTTGAGCGAATGGTCCATCCCGCAAGACATTATCCTCTCTCCTTTAAGATCAAAATCAGCACTGAGCACCTCATCTCTATGACCTTCAACACCTCCAAAGATTGCTATACACACATCAGTCATGATGTTCCACAGTCTTAGCGCATGGTCTTTGCTTGCTGACAGGAGCAAGTTGGGATCCCGGGGATGAAATTTCACTTCGTTGATGGCATGTCCGTGGCCAATGTAATGTTTAATGCAGGTTTGCGTGGCTGGGGCGAATATTCGGACGATGCCGCGGGAACCTGCCACGGCGAGTAACGGTAGGCCAGTATCTTCTTCATAAGACCATGCACAGGTGTAGAATGTTTCATCAACCTATATAAAAATTAATGAAATTTTATCAAACCTAGTGTAATACTAGTGTGTTTTACTTTGAATGAAGGAACCAATGTTAATCACCTCACATTGTGTAGAACGTTAGATTTATTAAAGAACAATTTAAAAAGGCCAGAGAACCTTCAACATTCTCTCAACTGTTCAACATAACCAATTAATGGATCAATTACTTCAGATGCAGTGAAGGAATTCTCTCATGACTGATTTGACCGTGTATCCAATCTCCTTTCATACTGTATGAATTAATCCAAATGTGTCAGCTAAGGCTTCCATAAATAAATTGTTTTTTTTTTAGTATTTTGTCACTGAATAAATGACAAACTAGTGTTGCACTGTAACCATTTACCATCAGCTGTACCAGTGTGTGTTGCTACTAAGTTCTATTTATAAAAAATACATATAACTGGGTGAAAATAACTTACATCAGGATCAGCATAACATTGAAGAAACTTGAAGCCACCAGATTCTGGACATTCATATATGGACACCCTGTTGCTGCCCACAACTGCAAACACTTGTGGCTCACCCTCTCCTAAATGATGATTGAATTGACAACCAAACAGGGGTTGCCCATGGTCTTCTTTTGCACTACAACTAATTGATGAAATCAAAATATTTTTATAATATTAAACAAAAATTGCAGTGTATATTTGTGATATTAAAATAACAGCTTTTAAAAAAATGCAAGTGAGTGTATGTACAATACTGATAACAGAATTATTGTGTCTGTTTGTTCCAGGTAATAATCCAATTAGCTGGGTAGATTTTGATGGGATTTTTTCTACAGATTGCTAATGTTATGAGGTGTCATGCAGACATACTTTTATTTTAGAAAAAGTATTCTGGTTCTATGCCAAAAAATTTAAGCCCAGATCTAACTCCTCATGGACAAAGTCACAGGCACAGTTAGCAAGTAAACAAGTAATAACAATCACCAAAAATAAAAGCAGGACTTTGGTACTTCCATAAAGTTTTATTATACGTAAACAAACAAAAGTGTAGTTAAAGTAAGTTTAGTTCCTACAGTAAATAGGTATGTGACCTTACTTGAATTTATATGGAGGTTTTACAGGTTTTGTCGTAACTTTTTTCTTGCCCCGACGTCGTTTCTTAAACCGTGTGTTTGTTGGTGTTTCACTACGGGATGTATTATCGGTGTTGGAAGTACTTTCAACGCTGGAGGTCTCGTCCTAATCAAAATGATTATAAACACATTTAAAGTCTATAAAGTCATCATTTTACGAGTGAACATAACTAAAGATGTATTTACTTGCTATATTTGTTCCTATAGTGTAAATAACTTTAAAGGACTAAGTAAGGGCATCGTGTTGATAGACTCAAATTGTTGAGTCACAGATAGATGAGTTAAAAAGCTTATACTCACATTTTCATTGTCCGAAAAATTCATACTAGTTATAATTTAAACACTATTTCAATTCATTCAGTTTATAACACTTATTCAATTCATACATACAGCGAATTTCATTTATCTTGAAACAAAGTATTTACCCTGAATACGAATACGTTATCAGGTGACAGCTGATGCATCTTTTACGTCAAATGTCGAATTTTCGCGGCAATTAACGATAATAGTGACGTTACTTAATATTAACATTTTATATGTTAGTCGATTATTAAACTTAAATTAAATTTTATGGTTCGCTCATGTTTTTGCCTTCCTTCCCCTTATTTGTTTATGGTTTTTAAATAAAAATGTTTTATTATCCATATAAAGACTTCGTTATTAATAAATGTTTCTTGGAATTTTTAAAAGTGTAGTTATTAATAGGTTTTAAGTAGGTACTGTAGTGTTCGGACTCCTTCGAACACTATAATTAATTCCCTGGCCATCATGCGTCAGCGATATAAAATTAAATTTGTTTAAATATAAAAAATAGACAGAATAGGAAAAACAATTGGTGGGCGGACAGGTTGGTGACAGCGGGTGACCGGGGCTCCAGCCTCGACCCGCCGTATGAAGAGAGTATCAAGCAAAGTGTTCTTAGGCTCAATCACTGAGCAGAATCCGCGTTCCGCTTCAGTTCGTATATTAAAACTAAATAATCTCGCGTAAAATTCCCCCAAACTCGTTGACAGGAATTTTGTGTGAAAAATAAATGTTATAAAAATATAATTACTTGTGTTATCATTTAATTAAAACGAGGAGCTGTGAGGTCAGACCCCAGACGGCACAGAGTTGCTGGAGGCGCCTTATCCTCAGAGTTGGTGGAGCGCCGGTTTCCACAGGTCTTGGTGGACGCGCTAGTTGGAAGCGCTAGCATTCTGCAGTCTCCACAGGTTTGGTGGAAACGCCAACGTTCTGCAGTTTGTAGTGGATTGATCGACCCCGTACCTTGAGAAGGTAGACGTCGTGTGACATTGGAGCGACGCACTTATCAGATAACGTTTTCATATTAATTTCTTTTGTGTGTCTTATTATTACTGGAAGATGGCTGAGACAAAGAGGTTCGATGGCTATGACGGTGGCTTGTTCCAGAGTTTTGTAAGAGATTTCAGTGTCATTTTCGCCATTAATAGGTATATGCGGGCCAATAGGACCAATAAGGACCATAAGTTTTAATAGAATTATACTCCATGTAGTTAATAATGTGTTGTGTAGTATGTGTTATTAATATTGTGTTTTTCCTAGCCTAGTGGTATGGGTAATGGACTGCTGAGACGAGGTCTCGGCTTCGATCCCAGGTTTTACCATGGCACACACCAATGACTTTTCAATGCTTTTCGAAGTTATGTGTGTATTTATCGCAGGCTTATAAGTGCCCGGTTAATGGCAATAGGCTCGCCACCTATTACATTGGGACCTAAACATAAACTGGCGAAATGTGGGTGCTAGCACCTCTGCCTACCCCTTCGGGGATATAGGCGTGAGTTTATGAGTTTATCTTTTTTCCTGTTTATTCTATGTTGGTGCGCTGTCGAAGATGTTAAAGTTTTTTTTATATTCATTACGTCCTAGCGTAGGATTAGGCAATTATTTTTTCGTTTAATGTTGGGAGTGGAAATCTAAACTTTGTAAGAGAGTCAAATCGCTAAGGACATAGTTGCCTGCGATGGTGAAAGTTGCTTTTCATCAGACTCATTATGGGGTGAAGTTTTTTTTTCTCTTTAATGTTGATTAAAAAGTAATTCATTAATTCGTAGGCGATGGAAGAGATTTATAATTACATATATAATATGTGTAAGGATAGATTATCTTTTGTCACGTTTACTATTAGTTAGGTAGGTCTTAAAAGTACATTGTACTTTAGGTCCCTTTCGGACAAACATTAAAATGTGTCGACAAGAGATACCAATTTAATTGGTTTGGACAGGTGAGTTGTGGTCGGATTTTTTTCTGACCTTTTGCCCGTCCAAGAATGAAGTAATCTTTTTATTCGTATTTTTCAGTATTTATTACAGTTTAATTGCTATAACTTGATCAAGTGGTGAATAAAGATTGCTTCATTTTTCCCATTGTAAGGGACAACACACATAACGACTTTTTTACGTCAGTCTAGTATACCTAGGGCCTTTAGCTTAGTTAGGTGCTGTCGCATGAGGTCCCGTGGGCGTAGCTGATGTAGTGTTCGGACTCCTTCGAACACTATAATTAATTCCCTGGCCATCATGCGTCAGCGATATAAAAAGAAAATTTGTTTAAATATAAAAAATAGACAGAATAGGAAAAACAATTGGTGGGCGGACAGGTTGGTGACAGCGGGTGAACGGGGCTCCGGCCTCGACCCGCCGTATGAAGAGAGTATCAAGCAAAGTGATCTTAGGCTCAATCACTGAGCAGAATCCGCGGTCCGCTTTAGTTCGTATATTAAAACTAAATAATCTCGCGTAAAATTCCCCCAAACTCGTTGATAGGAATTTTGTGTGAAAAATAAATGTTATAAAAATATAATTACTTGTGTTATCATTTAATTAACACGAGGAGCTGTGAGGTCAGACCCCAGACGTCACAGTACCTATATCTCCATCGCTCTCCGTAAGGATTTGTATTGAATTGCTCCGAAACTGAACCGTTGTTTAAATCGTCATGGTAAGCCAAGTTCAACCCAACCGTTGGGATCCGAAAATTATATGAAATCCATTTTATGTAGGTATAGGTTTTTAAAAATGTTAAATGCAAATGTTAAAACTATGCCAAATTAATTATTATATAGAATTTGCTTTTAAAAATGAACTCAGATACTTATATTATTCTAAACGAAAAGGTTACAAAATAATTTCTTTTTCTGAACTCATGCCGTCGATACTGAATTTGGGCTGGGCTGTATAAATATTATACTGTCGAATGTAGAATAGTCACCTTGTACGATACCCATAGGAACACAGGGGACTTCCACGAGAAGAGACGAGATCTCTTATCCTGCTAATAGCTCAGTCTTTGTAGAATCAGGGTTGAATTAGGCTGATGCACGCACAAACCTGGGAACTTATTGGATTAATGAATTATGATATTGCCGGAAGTTTACGCGAATGTCGCACATTGAAATAAAAATATTTTTTTAAGTCTCCCCATGACCATAGCTGCTGAAAAGCAACCGAAACATCGGGTTCAATGTTTATTATAAAATATCATCAATTAAATCGCGATAGAATCCGTGAAAAATAATTTTATTTCAATATCATTATTAAACTTCAGTGAGCTCAATAAAATATCAGAATGATGTTTAAGCGTTTTGAGCTTGACAATTGCAAAATATTTTAAAGAAAATTTATTTTTCCCCTTCATTACTCTCCTAACCATTGTATGTTCTCAATCAGGAGATAAGTGTGTAAGTATGTTCGCAGTATAGCAGCAGCAACGGTATAGTTGCAGGTTCGGGACGCACGAATGAAAAGCAGTATGAGAGTTAATGTCCAAAATATATTCTTCAGGATACACTTGCACATTAGATTAATTAAATTAATATAATTGAATAGATTGGAGTACGTTAGCACGGCACTCATGTCAGAGACAGGAAGAGGAAGGAACATAGACAATTCAAAGGAGCTGTCAAAGTAACATTATCATAGACATTTAAAGAAGTCAATACACTCCCTAATAAGGGGGCCATAGACTGTCCAACAAAGTAGGGGTCGGGTGTCCAAAACGGGGCAAACGCCACTTCGTCAATTGCCAATCCGACACTATGCAGAATCACAAACGTGTTGCAGTGTTGCAGTTGCTTACCGTACCTACACAGATAATGCATTTCATTTGTCTTGATTAACAAATTTATAAGGAGCAAAAAAATTAACATGCAAAGGTATTTAAAAGCATGATAATCATTATTTATTTCAGTTTATTTCTATTACATTGTTTACACGAAAATGTTTCATGTGTTACATGTTAATTTATTAAAAATGTAAATATTTTTACCTTATTCACTAATTATTAAACTAGTATAAAAGTAATCACAGCCTTATCTTATTGTAAGTCTTTACTAAAATTGTACAATATAATAACTTAGAACAAATTTTAATACTGATGTGTGCTTAAGATTAATTACAAAAGTATTTATTTGTAAATAAGTAAATGTCTACACTTATTATAGATTACATAGTACTGCAGTAGGTAGGGTAGACCACAAGTGATCACCTACCGCGATACTTTGATCAGCTCTTCAGGTCATCACAGGGCTGAAGAATTTAAGCTCCTCCTTTCAAACTCTATAACATTATAACCGTGATGTAATGAGGTACAAATGTGTTTTAACATTATGTACCTATATGTATAACTTTTTATGTTAATAATATTGTGTACCTTTGTTAGACCATTTAAGTAGGTACCTATATCAACTACATGTACAAAAACTAAAAATACATGTCTGATACTTTTTGAAATCATTTAAACATTAGCGCCTACAATTAGCCATTATGATATTTATAATTTTGATATAGGTACCTACTCTCGCATTGAAGACGAATCTAACGACATAATAATTTAATTCATCAAAAGCCGTATACTAGTAATGACGTAATATAAGGCAGGGTATATATACATACCTACAGGCCAAACCCTTTTCAATTCAATGTTGAGTTCGCTGTATTTGGGTTGAAAAACCATTGGATAAATAAACATTAGTCTAGTCAGTTTTAATTACTGGAAAATATGTCATTTCCCAGTAGAGTGTATGTAGTAGCCTGTTGTAGTTTTATTGAAAAGAAATAGTGTTAGGCTTCATCGGGTTTGAATACGTCTTAATCTAGATGTATAAGTTACACGAGCTCCTACAAGTGTTATCTCGAATCCATTTAACATAATTCTCGGTAAGTGACAACAGCTTGTGCGAATCAGGTCGTCCTTGATCATATTTTATACTTAATGAAACTTAACCAAAAGCTGGTGGTTGGCATGTGCAAGCATGACGTAGTGCCACCCGAAGGAACGGTAAGAAACGGTCTACGCGCGCATATACTCCAGGATATCCTGGTCTGGCACAACCTCGACCCCAGGACACAATACCTGTAAAAAATAATATTTTTCCATTTCAGTATAGACTTATTCGCTGTAGTTCTGTTCTGTTTCACAAAAATTGGCGACCGACGTGGGGCTACTAAAAGTAAGACAGTATGTAAGCGAGCGTTAACATTTCAAATTGAGAATCGTGAGCGTAGCGATCGTCAAAGTATTTAATTAAAAGCAACAGTATATAAATATATAGGACAATATTCAGGAGCAGACTTTACTCTCAGGGTTGGGAGGTCAGGGGGCACTCTTATTACCATAAAGCTAAAAGGCTAACAAATAAAAGGAGGAGCATTAGAGCGGACCCCTGGTTTCAAAGAGCGAGCATTATCTATGTGCTACTGGGTTTGGCGCGTGGATGAAGAAGATGAAGGAAGATTTACATCATTCAATGTTATCGTGATGGAGGGTCAATTAGTCAATTCGCAACTTATATCTTATGGATGGACGATTTGGGTCAGAGAGAATATAGTCTGGAATAGCATATCGGCTACTTTTTACTCCAGGAATAGCTTCCTGCGGATCGTGGGCACTGGAATCCGTATTTCACGCAAGGGGAGTTATTGACAAAAGTTACATCGAAACAAAAAAAACTTCTTGCCCCGGACTCGTGTCTGTCGAGGCTTTTTGACCAATGAAATCTCTCATTTCAAAGTTCAGTATCAGATTTTTCTACTATTTGGAAACCAGTGTTACCATTCGCAATTTTTTACTTTTGTTTACTTACCGACAAGAGTATAGTGTGGTTGGGTAATAAGTAGAGGACCTCCAGAATCGCCGGTGCACGAATCACGGTCGGGTGCATTGGCGCATATCATACGCGGTGTCACTTTTCTTCGTCCATACCCTGCTCCTGAACAGTCTTCTTGAGCCCATATTTGTACTCCAGCCTTTAAAAAAGTTCGTAATTTAAAGCCTCTAAAAAATTGTAGAGCGTACTCTCTATCGTAAGTACATCGGACTGATAGTTTAATATCTTTAGGTATAATCTAATATCTAGGTGAAGCATGTATTTTTCAACTGGGCCAGGATGGCCAAATTCGAAACTATTAGGAATAGCGAAAAATGCTCAAAGGAATCTCGAGCCGATTTTGATGAAAACTAAAACTGCATCATTGGATTAAAAAAAAGGAAATAAATCTCCTAGCCAGGAATCGAATCTATTGATTTTGAAAAAAAAAATATATAAAAGTACAGAAACCAAGAAGGGACTGAAAAGTGAAAAATAGATGAATTAAAAATTTAATTCAAAAACAAAAACGCTCGTAATACTTTCCTGTTGTCACCAAAATCGGTTTAGCCAAACGCGAGTAAATTTCGGAGAGACATACATACAAACATAACAAACAAACAGTGACCCTCCTTTAAAGTCGGTTAAAAAACATCCCTGTATTATTTCCAATATTGCCAGTAGTTCTGGAAATTATTGTAGTTTATACAAACTCACAAAATTCTGCCTCTGTCTTTATAATATTAGTACTTACCTATAGACTGGACTGGCTGTACGGAACAAAAAAAATTTGTATCACGAAAGACCACTAATGAAGCACCAACAATGCGCAACTTCTCGTAGGTGTCATACAGATGACGTTACAAAAAGGTGCGCTATGCCTATACACATTGGTGCCAAAATACATAACTGATTATTATTTTACTTAACTATTATTATAGTATTTGAAGTACTTAATTATTTTAACTTATTATTATAGATAACGTTACATAAAAATTCATAAAACAATACAACTTAATCATTAATCTATATCTGTGTACGTAAATAAATTAAAAAGACTTCCGTCCGCTACTTCGAATTTATGTTTCATGGAAGACCAACAGTTTAAAATATGTTCTCACTTTCATGGGTATGTTTGAAGCAGGTCCTTTCTCTACAGTGCTGCCCCAACCGGACACTATGGCATTTTCACCTTCAAGACCATAGTAGTCATCAAGATCTGTAACCAATAAGAAAGCTGTTAGATTTGCTTTAGAAACTCATAATATAATGATTTAGGCCTACTGTCCATGGAGGCCTACGCCTATATACCCTTAAAAATACGCTGTGTTGCTTGTACTGTAAAGCCCAGCGAGCGTACTGAACACTGTCTACGAGGCGTATTAGATGCGTACGTTTTCATTCTTTTGTGGCAATGCCGTCCGATGACAAGAGGTTATTTCGGCTTATCACTACATTCAAAGACGCAGTCGACGATTATATCGAGATCATCCATATATAGAAAAAAAACTCAACTCTAGAACAAGTAAACTACTCATCAGAATTTACTGCAAACAGTAGCGGACATTTTTCTTGTTTCTGCTCAAATTTCGCAGCAATTGCCACCATTTTTGCGTAATAGACAGGTGTGTTTAATGTTTGATGTACGCCTCGGGGTATAACATGCCGGGCCTGTTGAAAAAGTGACAATCTACTAATGGGATCGCTTCGAAGAGAACCTTCAAAAGTCCGAAATGTATGGGAGTGACATTACTTGTTGCACAATTTCTCTTAATGTCGTCTCGTTAATGTATCCCCCATACATTTCGGACTTTTGAGGGTTCGCTTCGAAGTGATTCCACTAGTAGAATGTCACTTTGTCTAGTCCCCTGTACGGCAGACGTCTTCATAGATTATTATATATGGCGTCATGAAAGCCTGCATGGAGCGACGCGAGCGCGACGCTGCCGCTTCGTCGACAGAGTTACTTTGCTTTTCATGTAAGCTGCCAGCAAGTGTACACAAAGCATATAATGAACCTACGCCTCCGTGGACAGTAGGCTTTACTCAAATTAGATAGAAAGTAGAACAAGCTTTATTTATCATCATCATCCCAGCGCGCGTTAATCCCGGTGCATTCATTTACCGCTCTGAATCCGCTCTCCTTGTAACTTATCTTGGCTTTTATGAGAGCAATTTCTGACTAACTCTCCAACTTCCAGAGGAAAGCCTGCACCAGAATCAGCCCATATTATACACCCACTGGTGGTCGCTATCATCTATTTAACCAAAAACATAGTTAACGAAATATGGGTGTTGTTACTACAGAGCCGGTATCATAGACAGAGAAACCTTCTGCCTACGGCCAGGAAGCACTTATCACAGTATACTACATGTCTCATTTCAAGTAGAGGCCTTCGGTCTTCACATTCTCCACTTTTCCTTCTAATAATAAAGAATTATCGTGGGAAATCATGTCAAGACTGTAAAGAAATTCTTATTTTTCCCCTGCGAAAGTGCAAAACCTTCGAAAATATTTACTTAGACAAATTAAATTGTCATTGTATTACATTTGATGGACACCTCGTGGTAATGAATGCGATATCAGTATATATACAGCTACTAAGAATACTTAAATCTTGAATTTAATTCGAGTACTGCCATCTATCAACGTGGAATAAACTAGACAATTTTATATAGTAGACCGATATAGATATTACCTCTATTTAACAGTCAAGTCGTAGACTGAGAAACGAGTCAAGCCAATAGCAAGCCACCCGACGCCACTCAAGAATGACACATGGCATTTATAAGCTTCTTTCATGACGGCACTGAAGACTTATATCTCTCGAGTCTGTTCAACCAATGAAATACGACTACCTTATGTAATTAAGCGTCATCTCAGCGTAGAGCGCGTCGAACGCGTACGTCGTAGCGGCGTAGACAGGTTTCATTATCTGTCTACGCAACTAAGTGAGCTTCACATAGGCTTCACAGAACCAAAATGTATGCCCATCTTAGTCTTGCAACGTAAAAAAAGAGATAAGATGCGTTATAGTTCTGTCAAACTCGATTATCTATAGATTTACCAGCGTATAAAAAAATAAAATCCATATATTTCAGGTAACATAAGAAATAAGTGCTCGGTTAATGGCAATAGGCTCGCCACCTATTACATTGGGACCTAAACATAAACTAGCGAAATGTGGGTGCTAGCACCTCTGCCTACCCCTTCGGGGATATAGGCGTGAGTTTATGTTATGTTATGTTATGTTTACATAAGAAATTATTCATAATTACTTTTAACAAAATATAAACTAGGTATATAAACGGAATCGGAGCGGCCGGTACACCCTGGGCGGCGGTCAATGGCTTCCCCTTCACCCCTTCATAGGGTTGGCATTGATCGTCGGCCAATACCCAACGTGGCGGGAACACATCGCTCTCCGTACTCCTCTGCTTTCAGAGGAGACTGGATGAGCGATGCTGTTAGTGGTGAGATGGCCCAGGGTCAGCCGAGGTGCGAGGGATATGCTCTATGGGTAACCTTACACCCCGGCGTCTGAAGACCCGAGACGGCGTGCGGTTTTAGTCGGTGCAAGCCCGACATAACCGCCCCCGCTGGCCGGCGAGGGGGTATCCGAAGGGATTTCCGCACGATAAAAAAAAAAAAAAAAAAAAAAAAGGTATATAGTTATATGCAGATTGCAGCAGTGCCTAGTATATCAACCTAAACCAAGCGAGCCTTGTTGCAATCTTATTTGTATTTTATTTATATTGTATATAATTGACGGCCTCTGTAGCGTAGCGGTATTGCATTCGACTGCTACGACAGGGGGCGCAGGTTCGATTACCGCTCAGTGTAAATATTTGTATGCATGAATATGTCTATTTGCATTGGTCTGGGTGTTTCTATGTATAATAAGTATGTATTTACAAAAAACTTGCTTGCGTTGGGTCTAGAAAGCGCTGTGTAGAATGTCGTAGAATATTTACTATATTTATTTATTATATATATTTATTTTATATTATGTAATGAATGAAAATTGTCTTTTTTACCTGCCGCCGCGGTAGCCTAGTGGTATGGGTAATGGACTGCTGAGACGAGGTCTCTGGTTCGATCCCAGGTTTTACCATGGCACACACCAATGACTTTTCGATGCATTTCGAAGTTATGTGTGTATTTATCGCAGGTTTATAAGTGCCCGGTTAATGGCAATAGGCTCGCCACCTATTACATTGGGACCTAAACATAAACTGGCGAAATGTGGGTGCTAGCACCTCTGCCTACCCCTTCGGGGATATAGGCGTGAGTTTATGTTATGTTATGTTATGTTTTTTACCTGGTAAGCACGCTGGCCTGTACAGTCGATCTGGCAGTGGCTCTGCTAGTCTTAGAACTGCAATGTCGTAGTCATAGGTGTACTTATTAAAGTCTGGATGCTGCACCACGTGTACTACTTCGTAACCTTCAGATCTCGAATCGTTGACATTGTATTCACCGACAAGAACGGTAAGTCGTGATGCCTCAATTCTGAAAACGAAAAAAAAAGGGAATTGTTAAAGTTTTTAATAATAACCTTTTTGCTGGGGCACCTGCTCACCAACTTTACCCATTCGACTCGGTGCAAAGACGGGTGCTGATGATCTTTGTGGATCCCATAGTTACAGGCAGTGTAGAACCTCTTAGCCTTAGGAGAGATTCTTCCTCTCTGTGCATTGTGCGTGTTCTACCGCCTATACGATGGTGGTTGTTCAGAAGAATTGTTTCACATGATGCCCACGGCCACATTTTTTCATCGCACCGCTGGCCACAGACCGGAAACGGTGCGTACAGTGAGGTATGAAAGGCACTTCATTTCGCGCACCCTCAGGCTGTGGAACGATCTCCCTGCTGTGGTTTTCCCAAGCGACTACAATATGAGGTACTTCAAGAAGGGCATTAGAAGGTTTTTTCAGATGCATCCAAAGTTACTTTGAAGTAGGTGGGGTTCGCTCACCTACTCCTCCTTTCCATGATTATTTTGATCGGCTTTCACTGAAGCAATTGTTGCTTGAACCCGCAACCCTAAGTCGAACATTCTACCATCACGTTTCATCACAGGTTTGTTGTAATGTATGCATGAAAACGAATGTTACATTAGTACCCTTTTTTTTCTTTTTTTTAGTGCAGAAATCGCCGGCCGGCGTGGGCGGTTATGTTGGGCTTGAACCGACTAAAACCGCACAACGTCTCGGGTCTTCAGACGCCGGGGTGTACCCGTAATAATGTTAAAAAGTAAATCGCATATTTATTAAAGGTTTTGTTGCCAACAGTATCATGTTACAGTTATTGTAAGTATAATAAGGTAGTATTTATATTAGGTAAAAAGAAGCATTCCGAGACATTTTATGTTCCATAAATAAATAATGAATGAACAAAATATTCTTTGCATTTGAGGACCTTCACGTTGTATGTTTAATATTTTCCCATGTCTGTGAAGTGGCGATTAAGATTCAGTACACACTATTTACTTGACGAAGTGCAACAATTGATTCACAGAGCGTTACACTACGTGGCTATTGGCTCGAGAGGACAAAAGGATCGGGCGCATCCAACGCGACCTTAACCTCATTAGGCTGATGTAACACCAAGGCTGAACACTTGGTTTCTTTTGCTAATGCTTGTACTATTGTATGCTTGTAATATTTGCGGCTCTTATAAAACTTAAGTCAGGTACATACTCGTTTAAAATTTAAAAGAGTTTGATTTCGTTAAATAAAGAAATTTGCTAGAATTGTTATGTACTTATGCAATCTAAAATTCTTTAAAAGCGTTATAATTGCATATTATTTAAACATCTTAGGGGTGTGGATATATCTCTAAGATGTTTAATGGTCATCTTGGTGGGATCACCAAGATGCCTTGAAGGCCATGCAAGGGCCTCGAAGCCCGAGCCAACCTCACCTGCAACCAGAATTGACACTCGCCGATTGACAGATGAGGCTCTGGTGCAAATTTTTCTATCAGGTTTTTGTGGTCAGATGGAATTTATAGCTAGTTGTTACTGTCACTACATATTATAAACCAAAGTCCTCTGCCACGTCTGTCTGTCTGTCTGTTCGCGATAAACTCAAAAACTACTGCACCGATTTTCATGCTGTTTTCAGATGGAGTGATTCTCGAGGAAGGTTTTAGTGTATAATTTGTCAAGTATTTGTATACATTGGCTAAAACATATGATATATATTAGTGTCGGAAGAAAAATAAGCCGTCCGGGAGCGGTCAACGAAAACCCTTTGAGATATAACACAATGATATATGATGGAATTGTGTATCTTATATAGGTTGTGGTGGTGGAATGGGTAGCGGGATCGGGATCAGAATACCACGCGCATGAAGCCGCTGGCGACAGCTAGTAAATAAATAAATTAGTCATGTGTATGTATAGGCTTTAGTTTTATTGTAGGCCATTGTCATTGGTCATTGATTGCGGCGCAAGGTAAGTGTGGCATGGCCTAACATTGGCCCAGTATGAGTAGGTAAGTGCAGTATTGTTTGTATAGTGTACCTAAGTCTACGTTATTTTTATTATATTATCGGCTAGCTGTACCTACAACTTCGTCCGCGTAGAATTAGATGGGTTGTAATTTTTTGAGCGGAACCCTAATAGTTTTTCTAAAATAAAAGTTGTCTAAGTTAGGTACACCTTGTAACGTCAGCTATTTGCAGTGTTGAAAATCGGCCCAGCTGCTTCGGCGATTACCCGGAACAAACAGACAGATTTGAACAGGATTGTTATAAGTATCGTACATCACCCATATGAATTGATTAAAAAGCTGTTATTTTAACATTAAAAACAAGCATTTCAATTTTATTTATTTGTGTATAGATTATGTCCATGACTTACTTTTTGGCCTAGATTATATTAAATAAACTTAGTGCGCTTGTAGAGATAGGCCTTTTAGAGTTTAGGGGCTTGGCTCTACATGAGATCCGATAAATTTTTAAAGTATGGTAAACGGAAACATGCAAAAAACACGTGAAAAAGACAGGTATTATCATGCGCATGCATTATCAGTCGCGTGAATTTAAGGCGAGAACTATACTGTAATGGCGTACAGCGAGGGTGAGTAACGTACGGCGAAGCATCATGCCTTCGTTTCAAAACCTGTTCGAACAAAATGTACGAAAGCATCCATCATTTACGGACTGAATTTAGACAGTACAATACTTCGACATGTAGCGAACTTCGAAAACACAGATACAAGTCATTGCTTCGACAGACAATTATTAGACAACACACACACACACAGCTATACATCTTCGAATGACCACTACTTCGACAGATTTTTTTTTGTAGTCTTTCGTTGAAGTAAAGTGCCTTAGGTTAGGTTAGAACTGTGACCCCAACAGAGGAATTGATGTTTTAATTGTTTGGGTACATATTTAAATAGGTAGGCCACAATAGGGATTTCCGCACGAAAAAAAAAGGTAGGGCAACATTTTTTAATACATTTCAGAGCATTATTATTTTGGGAAAATGTTTAAAAAATCTGTCAAACTAGTGGTCATTCGAAGATTAGTCTTGTCTAAGTATTGTCTGTCGAATAATCGTCTGTCGAAGTAGTGGTAATTCTAAGGTGTGTATTGTCTAATAGTTGTCTGTCGAAGCAATGACTTGTCGATATATGTGTTTTCGAAGTTCGCTACATGTCGAAATATTGTACTGTCTAAATTCAGTCCGTAACTCAGCATCCATCCATCACTCTCCGAGCCCTTTCCCGACTCAGTTGGGTTCTGTTTTTTCAATCTAACTACGAAACGGCTGAACTTGGATATTTTCCGTGTAGCGTGTAGGTCAGATGGCACCTCCACAACACATTGGCGATATCGAAGTTCTGTAACGAGACCAGTTGTCGGACTTTTAGGGCTCCAACTACCCGTTACGACTGCCATAGATGTTTGTAAGGCAACGTAGACCGACGGCTTAACGTGCTCTCCAAGGCACGGAGGAGGAGGCGCAATGTGTTAAGAATGGTCACCAATCCTAAGAATGACCTGACTGGGACTGCTTAACTTTGTAATTTGTTAACCTATTCGGTTACCACTTAGCCACGAGCTCCTTAAAATACACGAAAATACTCAAAATACAAAATAAACCAAAGCGACGTGACGTAAATTACACAGAAACGGCATTCCCAGGCTCAACTGAAGCGACGTACAAGCCTGGAAATGAATAACAAATAATAATAGTATAATAAAAAACATATTTATTTTCTCACCACAATATAGATTTGAGTTGACTTGAACAGTGTATAATTATTTATGTGGGAGACTGGTGCCTAAACTAGGTAGGATCCTGTATTTCAGGTCACCAGCACAATACCCGTCTAGTATTCTGAACGTATTAGGGATTGAGAACCTTTGCATGTTATGAGGCTGATTAAAAATCTGACGGCTTGTAACCATGACCCTCGAGTTTATAATACCTTAGTTGCAATGTTTTTTTTGCGTACCCTAAGTGTAATTTCAATACCGGGAATCTGCCACAAATGCAGCGCTTTGGCAACCCTACTCTATAAGAAAATCATATTCACTCTCTTGTCCGTATGTCCATGTGTCACCACCGATTTTCTCAGGAACGGGTGGACCTAGCAAGTTGAAATTTATACCAGATACTGGGGTCAATTTATCTCTCTGGAGTTATTTTTGTATCTGCACTCTGTTCCCAAAATTTCAGATATTTTAGCCGTAGCAGTAGCCAAGGGACACTTGTTAAGGTTTTCATTTTCATGTCTTTTAATTTTTGAGGAAGTTTCTATTCGCACTTTGTAGATAGGCACGTAAATTCGAAAATTTAAAAAATTATATGTACTTAAATGAACTTAATAAATTCTTATTTACTTACACAAATAAAAGCAGGAACTAGTCAACTTTTATTTGACACAGTTCTTTTATACATAAATCATACGTCGTGTTAACTTGATAACGTAATAAAATTCTTCGAAATGTTGGTGCTCTACGAATGCAATTGCCACTTTAAATAAATCAGTATTTTCCTTAATCTCAGCATTTGAATGTAATAATTATTTATCAGTAATTCTGAAGGCGGTATTACCCACTCTATGTGATTTCTTAATATTATTGTAGGACGTTACACAGTGCTATCTAGATTTAAACTGAGAATAGCTTGTACCTACTATGGTGTTCTAGAACACAGATTTGTCAGATTCAGTATACCCTGCCTATCTATATAGGGGCGTGGCCCTCTTGGGTACAGTCAACGACAAAAGTCGATTAACTACACTTAAATATTTACAAACGTTTTCGTCGTCATCATCGTCATTATCTTAGCGTTGTTCACGTTTGCATTCCAGACTTTCACCTAGGAGCCCCGGGTCCTGGGACCAACTGCCATCCGACCTCCCAATACCGAGACGAAAGCCTGTGCAGAAGCCTCGCCCGTCAATCAGCAGATGTACCGGCTTGCAGGTGAAGTAGATTTGACCCCAAAGGTCTTGTTGGGTTGCTATATGAACACAAACTTTGCCGCAGCAGCAACGGCAAAGTAAACAAGCAATAAAGAAAATACTAGCAGAATTCAATAAATTTTAGTGCACAGTGGTGCAACAAGTCACTTTTGGTAATCCGATCAGAGTATTTTTATTTAAGATGAATCAACACAAATATTTCTTAATTTGCCCAAATAAAAGGGTTATTAAGTAACCGCTACGAAAGTGTGTCTGAATGTATAAAGGTCGTGTATTGTGTGTTGCGACTTGGGAATCTGCGCGTTATGAAATGAAATTATTTATTTGCTCTAATGTAGGTAACATCTTACCATTTTAGTCGCAAATATTTGTTTTTAATTATTTATAATGCTATAAGAATATTATAATATTAAACTAATCTAATTAATTTCTGTCTTATGTAAATTTGATAATACAGCAGCGAAATGCACTCGCTCTTTTGTGATGTGAGCCTTCTTTAAATTACGTCCTTTTGAAATTCGAATGATGATATATGAAATTAGAAAATATTCATTCAATGTGGTGTTGTTCTTGAGTAATGATTATTAAAAAAAACGCACAGGTAGATTTCGTGAAGCAATTAATATTATTAGGTAGATTTCGATGAAATCGATCTACCTATTGGTTTCTTGACTACTGTCGAATTTAAAAAAAAATTCTTCATAGGAGGTCTAGTTATGAGACCCCCTGAGTCCGAAATGACCACTGGTCAAAAAGTTTAAATACATAAATATATATATGTATGTATGGTTCCACTTCCCAAAATTTGCGGCACTCTCACGGTCGCATTTTTGCCCCGATCGCTTTCAAACTGCGGTCAAAAATTGCTAGGATGTAAACTTGGTTTAAGTTCGTGAACGGGTGGAATCCGGCCTAAATAATATAACTTTTTGACCAGTGGTCATTTCGGACTCAGGGGGTCATAACTAGACCTCCTATGAAGAAATTTTTTAAAAATTCGACAGTAGTCAAGAAACCAGTAGGTAGATCGATTTAATCGAAATCTACCTAAAAGATACAATCGTAAACGTGCATTAAATCTTATTTGAACGAAAGTTGCTTAACTGACAATGTTCCGAGATTTAGTATCTGTGTATGTACTTACAATGTGTTTTATGACAATGTAAATTATATTTACAAACTGAGAATTTCATTTAATCAATTGTACTGTTACGAAAATGGCGATCATGCTGGACATTGGCGTATACAATATATTTTACTTGACATGGCGATTTTGCTGCAGAAACAATTTAATTTAAAGAAAGAGAAATTGAGAATATTTTTCTTAGTAAAATAATACATTTAGTTATCCCTAATGACTTAAGAGTAGAATTATGTAGGTTTTAAATAAGATAAAACAAATCGCGATAAAATCCATTAAAATACTTTTATTTCAAACAATTATTTTTTATGAAATATTTTATAATAATACCTTTTTTTTTTTTTTTTTTTTTTTTATCGTGCGGAAATCCCTTCGGATACCCCCCCGCGTGCCAGCGGGGGCGGTTATGTCGGGCTTGAACCGACTAATATTAACATTCTATGACATAAAATGTTAATATTATTATTTTAGCGCTATCTAGACCCAAAGTAAGCATAGCTTAACTAGCTGTTGTTATGGGTTCTAAAATGCAGATAAACATACATAGATACATTTTTTTGCAAATAAATACCTACATATAATTATGATATAGAAATACCCAGACCAATGTAAATATACATATTCGTGCATACAAACATTTGCACTGAGTGGGAATCGAACCCTCGATATATGTATCCTACGACGTAACACTCGAATACTCTACGGCACATACACATTAAATAACGGAATGAAATAAAAGTAAGCAAAGATAAAGAATGAAGCCAAACGTAAGTTTATTGTGACATTGAATACAATAAATTACCGCAAGTAAGTATGAATAAAACGAGGAACAAATTAAGGGTCAAACGCAAGCCATAAAACATCCCAAAAGAAGGCACCTTATAGGAGACACGCACATATTTGCGTATAACATTATCCACAACAACACACACATAAGCGCGTGTCCAGTTATCTGATGTTAACAGTTATCTCTGATTGTATGAAAGTAATTAAAACATAACTAAAACCGAACCCTGTGGAAAGGGTTAAATACATTCAAAGTATAACTGTGCCTGTCATTAAAAAAATACAGTTCCGTATGTTTTTAATAATTTACACAACTATTAAAAACAGATATTAACGACATTGATGTGATCATAGAGTAAAGATTAACGGTAAATATTAGAACAGGTATTTGTTTTTTACCGATACAAGACGAATTTAGAGTAGTTG
This sequence comes from Cybosia mesomella, assembly GCA_946251805.1. NCBI lineage: Eukaryota > Metazoa > Arthropoda > Insecta > Lepidoptera > Erebidae > Cybosia > Cybosia mesomella. The sequence goes on along the minus strand of OX276400.1, from coordinate 27,116,149 downwards.
GAGTGAACATCATATTGAATTGATATTAATAGGTTATTCAACTCATCAAGATGAAGTGAAGCATGTTTAACGGAAAGATGAGTAACATAACAACGCGATTTCAAAAAATTCGCAGCCCATTTTACAGTAAGATTCTTTCAACTCGTTACGGAACCCTCAGGACTCGAGTTCTGGTCGCCTGGTACCGGTTTACACCAAAATCGTACGTTGTTTAACAGTAGAAGCTTTCTGTCCTGCTTATTAGGTGCTGACCGATGCACTCAACACGTGTAATCAGCTAGTTCCCGGTCCCGCTACAAAAATGACTTTAATCGACTCCTCGGCAGACAAGACAAAATGCAAGATAAAAAAATCTTAAGAAATTGTTTTGGTGAAATTATTCTGCTTGTGGTAGGTAATATATTGGCCCGCAGGTTTGCTCGATGTACGAAACTTTGATGTACGATGCTTTTTGCCAGGTCTTCTACACAAGCGCCCTGTGGGTCAACTATTCTCAGAAAGCTTACAATGCTCTCCGAGTTCAGTACAACAATGCCTATAGGGTTGTTGGGGCTGCCCCGATATTGTAGTGCGTCGATGATGTTTGCCATTCACTATACGACGTAAAAGAATCTCGTTCATTGTTGCACAGGACACGGGCTAGCTCTAACAGTATCCTTTAGGTAATCGTTGCGAAAATAGACTGTCCCATATTGAGACATAGGGTTGGACAGATAATAAAATAATTCAATGCAATGTAATAACTATAAGGGTTAAGGTTAGGGGAGACCTATGTCCAGCAGTGGACTAGCATAGGTTGATGATGATGATGATGAAGGTTAAGAATTAAATTGTTACTTACAAAATGGATCAATGTTGTCTAATAAACAAATATATTATTATTACTTCCTTTATTAAATTTTAAATACATATAAATTATATTTTTAAATACATTCTATATATATAAAAAATAACAAATATATGTATTTAAAAATATTAAAAATAGTGGCCCACCGGCATCGGGTACAGGGACCAAGCTACCGGTAGTTAGGGCTCCAGAGAGAGGAATCTCACAATGCCGTGTCGAGGAGCGCTGCCTTCTGCATCAAGCCCTTGACCCAACTGCCTAACGCGAGCCTCTGGAGATGTTGTTCGAGGGTCTTGGCAATCAGTCCGTGAACCGATACAACTATCGGAACAATAATCGCCGAATCCACACTCCACATGTCGACAACCTTGTGAGCCAAATCCAAATACCTATTTTATTTGTTTTTCCTTTTTCGGCTTTCACAAGATTCTCGTCATGTGGAATGGTGATATCGATAATTATTACGCGGCGCTCTGACTGATCTATCTCCACAATATCAGGTTTATTAGCTACAATAGTCCTATCAGTGATGATAGATCGATCTTTCTTAAGGGGTATTGACTTTATTTTTGAACGAATTAATTACGTTATTTTTCTAAATAGGTTCCCTTTTCAAAAAGGTTTTCTTTTCTAAAGACGACCGGGTACTTAAGTAACTTAACACAAATGCCTCTATAAGTTGTTTGTGTTTTCATTGAACCAGTTTGAACACTTTGAATAATGTGACATTACTGACATTTATAGACACTTCTGTAAGGTGTCATTTCATCATTCAACATAGAGCTAACAATTATCTACTATTAACTCTATGAGGACATGACTAGCCGAAGTCACGTCAGTGTCAATAATTTACTTTCACCAATTAGAGCTCACCTACATAGGTATTCTATTGTTTGATGATTGTCCAAACCAACGGAATATTCATTTAATGATTATTTCATTGAATAAATTATTCATGTCCATTGTAAGTTTAATTTACACATGTAAATTTAATAATGTAGAAAGATATTTTTTCATAAGGCGTAGTTCAACTTCAAATCAATAAAAGATTAAATTATTCAAATACGATCGTGACACTCTAGTACGCATATATCCAACGTCAATGATATCAGTGGATAGACAAAGGAGTAATCTTAAATGTAGAATTCAACAGAGTTATTGAATTTCAATTTGAAAATAAGAACGCAAGAATAAAGCTTTGTCGTCTGAATACTTTATATTTACAGTGGATATAGAACTGTATTAAAATGTAGTGCTGACAAATTATAAATTTTTATTACATACAATTAACACTAAACGACATAAGTTACGCAATTTTAAACTCTATGACATGGATTGGTAAATTGAAGTATGATTGTGCCTTAAATGGTTTGACAGTCGGCGTGTGATATATTACCACGCTTGCGGTCCCGTGAGTAATAGAGATTCAAAGAATCAACGGTTATAGTTAGACCGTTTAATGACTAACCGATTGACTTTTGACCTGCTTTAGAATAATGAAAAATGAGCACATTAGCACAAATAGATTTTTTATCGAATATAATACCTGCTAAGGGATATCATGGCTCATGAAGTAACGACGAGCATTATTGGACAATTATTACAATGTTAAGAGCTAGTTAAGAGGAAGTGCATTATAACATTAAAACTAGGGGTGCAATGCATTCTGCTGTTGCAATGTTGAGCTGAGAGTGACACATACATGATTACGAGCTATTTTTTTTGCGATTGTATACCATTGAATTGTTTTTTCAGTGATTATTTCTCGGTTGCTAAACCGATTTTCGATTCTTTTTTCTGCCTTCAGCCAATAGTTAAGTTGCACATTTTGGCGCCAAAATCGTGGTCTCAACATTGATCATTTTGGAGAAATAAGATTTTGAAATTTTTGAAGGGTGATTATTCCTCCATGGTATGTTCGATTCTCAATTTTATTTTTTCTAAACCTTCCGGGTATCAAGTTGTATTTACATGCCAAGTTTGGTCAAAATTGGTCGATTAGTTTAGGAGGAGTAGCCTCACAACAGAAATACACCGAGTGGAGTATAGAGAGCTTTTCGCTCGACTTCATCTCACTCTCAGCTCAAAAATCTAAGAAAATGGGGTCAAAGCTCAGTTCGGTGTCCAAGCCAACCTCACCTGCTAACCGGTATCCATGCTGATTAACGGATGGGGCTCTGGCTTAGGCATTCTTCTCGGGGTTGGGGGTCAGACGGTAGTCACTACCGTAAAAGTTCAGATACGCCAAGTGTAGAGAAAGAGTAAGAGAGCGGACCCTGGGCTCGTACAACAAGCTTAAGATGCAAGCGTTATGATATTGAAAATGTATGAAAAAATCCGTTCCCGCAGGGGGAACGCACAGGTAGATTTCGTGAAGCAATTAATGTTATTTTTTTGCCCCTCTATGACCTATGCTTCTTTTATGACCCACGCCGAGCGCATTTTTAATATGTTTCATTTTTTTTTCGCGAAAACTTTTCAGACATTTATTTTAGACTTAAAAATGGCCTATCGATTAAAAATGCTTCCGACTGCAAGAATGTTCACCGGTTAGAAGTTATGATTTTTTTCCCGAAAAATTTTGGTTTTCCCCCCTCCACTTTTAGTTAAAGTTTTAATCTTATAGGTTTATAATTAAAAGTTGTTGGTATTCATGTATACTATGGGATAAAATTAGAACGGTTCGAATATCTTTCATGGAACGTGAAATTTTGAGGAAAAACTGATTTCACAAAAAGTGAGGCCCTACCCTCCCCTTAGGCCGGATTCCACCCGTTCACGAAACTAAGTTTACACCCAAGCAATTTTTGACCGCAGTTAAGCGATCGGGGCAAAAATGCGACCGTGAGGGTGCCGCAAATTTTGGGAAGTGGAACCATACATACATATATATATGTATATATATAAACTTTTTGACCAGTGGTCATTTCGGACTCAGGGGGTCATAACTAGACCTCCTATGAAGAATTTTTTTTTAAATTCGACAGTAGTCAAGAAACCAATGACATAACCGCCCCCGCTGGCACGCGGGGGGGTATCCGAAGGGATTTCCGCACGATAAAAAAAAAAAAAAAAAAAAAAAGGTAGATAGATCGATTTCGGGGTGTGTGTTGGGTAACCTCCTCGAGTGTCGCTCCGATTCCGATCCCGCTGCAGTCCGGGGGGAACGGAATCGGAGCGGCCGGTACACCCTGGGCGGCGGTCAATGGCTTCCCCTTCACCCCTTCATAGGGTTGGCATTGATCGTCGGCCAATACCCAACGTGGCGGGAACACATCGCTCTCCGTACTCCTCTGCTTTCAAAGGAGACAGGATGAGCGATGCTGTTAGTGGTGAGATGGCCCAGGGTTAGCCGGGGTGCGAGGGATATGCTCTATGGGTAACCTTACACCCCGGCGTCTGAAGACCCGAGACGGCGTGCGGTTTTAGTCGGTGCAAGCCCGACATAACCGCCCCCGCTGGCCGGCGGGGGGGTATCCGAAGGTATGTCCGCACGATAAAAAAAAAAAAAAAAAAAAGGTAGATCGATTTCATCGAAATCTACCTAAAATGGATAAATCTATTATATGAAGCTTCATTCCCGATGTCCTATTTTAACATTCCTTTAAAGTAGCTTAGTGGTTAAGGAGTCGACCTTATGATCGAGAGGTCCCGGGTTCGAATCCTGGCCATTACACTACCGACGTGAACCCACTCCTAACACAAGCAATTTAGCTTAGCTGGAGGGGTTAGGGGGAATATTAGTAATATCGGTTACTAATATTCTTTAAAAAAAAAATTGTCCAGAGTTTACAATCATGATAAGATGAATGGTACCTATTCCGTTACATCTGTTTGAAACTACGCATATCTTTGAGGACATACGCATCCGTTCTTGTTATTTATTCATTGAAGTAATACGGATATGAATACAAAAGTTAATATTTTCGAGTTTGTAGATGTAAGCCACAGAATTGGACGTAAGATATAAGTAGTGAGTCTGAATACAGTTATTGTGTGCATAAAAACTGTTACCTACTAAGAGAGTCGGTGATTTTAATCATATATATTCTTATAATCCTTTACAGTTTCAAATTTTCAATTTATTTTTTTGGAATTGCTTTCTTGCAACCAAAAATGGGGTGGATACAACGGTATCGTGCTTCAACTAATCTTGAAATTAATATTACTAAGTGTAAATTAATTATAAATAATAATATATTATCATAATAATTTAATACAACTCGGCTTGACATAATTTGAATTTATTCGGCATCTTGAGCGAATCATCTCAAAATGTATCAAGATTACAATCAGTTAATTTGTGTTCAGCGACACGCTCTTTTACAGTCGGAATAATTCTATTTATATTAGAATGTTTTATTGTTTGTATTCTATGCTTTACTGAACTATTGGGATAACACTTTAGATATTATTGTAATTACGCATACCTAGTATGCGTAATTACAATAACACATTAACTCTCTACAGTAGTAGAGTCAAACCCGAAATGGTAATCGTTGACAGGCATGAGATAGTCGAAAATCTTTATATAAGGCAAAGACAAAAAAATGACGAGCCAGCTGATAAAACTCTCTAGAGGAAACATGAAGCTTGTCATAGAAGTGTTAACAAGACACAGCCGACTGAACAGGCACCTGACACGGATAGGTGTAAAAACCGACCCCAGATGCCCGGAGTGCATGGATGGTGACGGTACCAGCTTCCACTTGCTTGCCAAATGCCCTATGTACTCACTGATAAGATGGGAGACAATGGGGTCGGATACACTGGATACAGAAGACCTGGAGGATCTGAAGGTGTACCAAATCGTAAGATTTTGCAAGGATACAGGTAGATTCGACGGAACGCCGTGATTGGCGAACAGCACATCCTTCCTAAAGGGAGGATCAGGGGAAATATGGGGACAACTTATTACGGAACATATTTCATTCAGGAAAAGCCCGGCTATACCAATACAAAGGGCTCTGCTCGACTGGAATCTGGGAAACATCACCTTCTTATTCCTTTTCTTTTGTACGGAAGGCTTCAATGTCGCCTCTAGAGAGTCTCGACCCAATCCTCCAAGTTTTCTTTTTTTTTTCAAGCAGAAATCCCGTCGGATTGCCCCCCCGCCGGCCAGCGGGGGCGGTTAGTACCTTTTTTTTTCTTTTCGTGCGGAAATCCCTTCGGATACCCCCGCGCCGGCCAGCGGGGGTGGTTATGTCGGTCTTGAACCGACTAAAACCGCACGCCGTCTCTTAACACGCCGGGGTGTAAGGTTGCCCATAGAGCATATCCCTCGCACCCCGACTGACCCTGGGCCATCTCCGGTTTCGAGATGGCCCCGTCGGGTTTGGGAACTACGGTGTCCCCGTCTTGCTCCGGTCTGGGGGAGGGGCGCTAGTCGCCCCACCGTCCCGGCCTGCTTCTGCTGGGGTGACAGGCGGCCTTACCTGCCACCCCCAGGCCTGCACTCATAGAGGACGGAGGTCGTTAAGCGACCTCCGGCGCCTCAGTCGCCTGCGATGCGCGGTGAGCAAGTTGCGGGCTCGGCTGGCCGGGAGAGTTCTAAATCTCTCCCGGGCGCGCTCCGCACCATTGCCGCAATCATGCTGCCGAGCGAGAGGACTCCCACCCCGATGGCTGCCACGAGGTGACTGCCCGTCGTGGGAGAAGCCGAGGCATGACCTCGTGGCCAGCGTGTGCAGCCCTGAGTCCTCGCTCGCGTCGCAGTGATGACACTCAGGCGTTGGCTCTTCCTGATCCGATGCAGGTGGTTCCCGAAGCACCTCTTCCCTGAGATCACCTGCGTCAGTCGGTACGAGAGGCTTCCATGTCACCTCTCTAGCCAATCCTCCACCATATTTTACGATTTGTGAGAATGCTAGAAATTACGCAACTAAAATATTTCTGTCGTGGTCATTTAGCCTAAACAATATTGCTATAAGTAAGAGGCTATATAGTTGGCTAGTTCTAAATTCCCCTAGACAGTTCTGATTTCGAAATTAAAATCAAAATTCAACAAACTGTTCTAATTGGAGTTTTTTTTGTAAATTCGAAATTGTATTCTACATTTTTGCGTGGAGTTTAGTTTCCTTGTTGTTCTAAATTCGAAATTGAATTCTAAATACGAAATTTTCCTATTTTGTTGTTGTTGCTTATTAGTTTTGTTTTCCTGTGCAGTTCTTGAAATTACCTATAACTTTTGTATGTTAACGGTTGCCCTCGAACTAGCTTGGTTTTGATAAGTCACGTGTGTACCGCTCGTTTGGTTACGAGGTCAAAGTCATAGTTGCCGACCAAGGTTATGGATGAGACCTTACCTGATAAGCTGAAACTGAAGTGTTATGCAGCTGATACGTCAGGTCTGAGGTACTATTTATATCCTCATGTTGTTAAAACAAACAGTACTTTTTTTTTTTTTTTTTTTTTACGTGCGGAAATCCCTTCGGATACCCCCCCGCTGGCCAGCGGGGGTGGTTATGTCGTGTCTCGACTAAAACCGCACGGTGTCCTCCCCAAGTGTCCGTTGCCGGGCACCCCGGGTAAGCCCTCGAAAGGATAACCCCAGGGTTGCCGGCGGACTTTGGCCGCCTTCGCGGCCTCGCCTGGTGGGGTCGGGTTTTATCCCGCTTCGGTGAGTTGGCAGGCGTGTGTAGGGCACACTCGACACGCCTCCGCCACGGCCTGCTTCTGTAAGGACGGCGAGTCGGCCAACTGCCGTCCTCAGGCCCCGATCATGGAGGTCGGTAGTCCTGGGCGTAGATGAGTCTGCGGCGTCCTCGCCGCAGACTGCGAAACTCGGGGGGCAGGGTTCTTTCCCGCTCCCTCTCCGCCGTCTCTTTCGCGCGCATTACCTGCTCGCAGAAAGAGGCGGCGGCGTGCCACTTGCTCCCGTCGGAGACCACGGCCCTCACCATGGTCTCCAACGAGAGAACGTCCACGCCCAGGACCGCAACGAGATCCCGGCGTTGACTCGCCCACGCAGGGCACTCCACCAACGTGTGGAGCGCCGTGTCTTCGCCAGGATCCTCGCAGTGCTGGCACTGCGGCGTTGTCTCCCGGTGGATGCGCCACAGATACTTACCGAAACACCCGTGTCCGGTAACCATCTGGCACATCCGGTAGGAGAGGTCCCCATGGTCCCTCTCCAACCACTCCTTCATGATCGGTCTCACCGCCGCAATGGTGGTTTCCCCCCACCTTGGGTAAACAAACAGTACTTATCTAACTTTACGAGAATAAAATAAAAGTATTTTTAATGTAAATATTATACAAGGTTTTGTCTACGATTGTATCTGTGATATGATAATGTAATATTTATCTATGTCTGGCTTCCGTCTTGCCCATAAGATGAGACCAGCCTTATCAAGTTTTATCATATATTTTTTTAAGTTTTTTAAAGCTTATTTGTAGATAGAAAAATTAAGAAAACTGCGCAGAAAATTGGAAAATTTCGAAATCTTAATGACTAATTATTTCAGTTTTCCACACAGGCGGAGCTGCGGGCAACGGCTAGTTAGTTACAAAATGAAATAATCTGTGACATTCAACAATTCTTACCGTACCTTTTTTTTTTTTCTTTATCATGCGGAAATCCCTTCGGATACCCCCCGCGTGCCAGCGGGGGCGGTTATGTCGGGCTTGAACCGACTAAAACCGCACGCCGTCTCGGGTCTATAGACGCCGAGGTGTAAGGTTGCCCATAGAGCATATCCCTCGCACCCCGACTGACCCTGGGCCATCTCCGGTTTCGAGATGGCCCCCTCGGGTTTGGGAACCACGGTGTCCCCGTCTTGCCCCGGTTTGGGGGAGGGGCGCTAGTCACCCCACCGTCCCGGCCTGCTTCTGCTGGGGTGACAGGTAGCCTCACCCGCCACCCCCAGGCCTGCGCTCATGGAGGACGGAGGTCGTTAAGCGACCTCCGGCGCCTGAGTCGCCTGCGACGCGCGGCGAGCAAGTTGCGGGCTCGGCGGACCGGGAGAGTTCTAAGTCTCTCCCGGGCGCGCACATATTATAGAATCTTTATCGTTTTAAACATAATTTACCCATGGACACAATGTGTAGCAGTGATGAGATGATCTGGGGCGATGACAGTGGCTCCGCAGATGACCTTCCCATCTCGTTTGAGTGCCGCAAGCCAGGGGAACTCGCCAGGAGTCACTGCTGCTCCCCCGACGACGCGAGCACCGCGCGCCACCCCACAAGCTGGAACGAGAGTGGTAAGATAAGTCGGATTGTTGGGTGTATATGGGGCTTCACCAGGATCTTTACAGTCCAACCTTAGTTACAAGCCAGTACCTGCTGATTGCCGATGAGGTTCTGGTGCAGGCTTTCCTCTCGGGGTCACGACGTCAGAGGACAGTCACTTCGATAAAAGCCAAAACAATCCAATAAAAATTGGAACAAGTGGGCAGACCACGGCTCCAGCTCTCCAGCTACTTAACCATCAATTGCAATCAAAGATACGGCAGATTTTAAGTCTGACCTTTCTAATAGACCATCTAATAAATAACCGCATCAAAATCCGTTCAGTACCATTTGCCTCCATCGTGAACGAATAGACAAACAGACAAGAATTCTAAAAAAAATATTTTTAAGTTCAGTATCGTTCCTTTAACATAACTCAAGTATATTTATATATCTCCAATGTACAGACACAACTAATTTACAATTATAATAGTATAAATAACGGCACAAGTAGGTATCGAATTTTGGCGTAGCGGTATTGCGTAGAACTGCGAAGCCAGAGGTCGCGGGTTCGGTTCCCGCTCATTGCAAATATGTATATTTGCATTGGACTGGGTATTTCTATGTACAATATTTGTTTATTTACAAAAAAAAAGTATTTAAGTATGTTTATCCGCATTCTAGAACCCATATGACAAGCTCTGCTTAGTTTGGGTCTAGATGGCGTTGTATACTTTGTCCTAGTATATTTATTTGGGCATGCGCATAGGCCAACCAGCAAAACAGTCCGATTTCTAGTCGACGGTCTTTGTACCTCATACACTCCCATATAATATAGACACATCACCCGAAACATTGTTAGTTGGCCTTTCCTCTCGGGTCTGATCAGACGATAGTCGCTCCCGTAACAGTCAAAATCAGCCGAGTAACATGAAAAGCGGACCCCGAGTTCCAAGGTATATTGTTGAATTAATTTTTTGAAAACCTCCATGAACTATAAAAGTGTCTCATCGCCATACGGAAAAAACAGCCTTTATAAAAACCCTAACGGTAAACAGAAGTGATTCTATCAAATCTTCTGAATCACTTCTCAAAAGCGAAAAGGCGAATTTCTTATAGGAAATAAGGAACTGGGAAGTTTCTTTTTATAATACGTTGATAATTTTAAAATTCCCAAGTTCCCAACTCAGCAACGCGATGGACCCGGCACCCGCGCGGAGAATCCATGGATTGCTAAGAATATCGGTCTCTTGTTAGTAAGCCTTAAGACGTATATAATATATCGGAGAATTTCGAATATCTGGGACGTGTCTAGATAGCTCGGCTGGTCAGACCTTTCCCCCTGTAAGGGACTGGTCGCGGGTTCAAGTCCCGTTCTAGATGTTCTCTTTTTCCGATCTAAATCTTTAGAAAAAGTAAGTAAAAAGTAAGCATACAAAATGCTTAAAATTTTTAATTGAAGCATGTTAATGTTACTATCTTACTATTATAAAGAGATATGGGGTGTATTGGGTCCCAATAAGACCTTCGCAGCCAAGGCAACCTCTCCTGCAAGCCGGTACACACCTGCTGATTGACGGACGAGGCTCTGGCGCAGACTTTCCTCTCAGGGTTGTTCAGACGGCAGTTGCCCCCGTAAAAGCCATAGAAGCCAAACTAAAAAGGGGAGGAGACGCTACTATACCTTTCTACAGTACACCGATTTACGGTGCCTACAACATGTATGACAATTTTGAATGTAAAAGATCTTGTTCTATTTACAACACTCTTAGAAATTCTTTCTTTATATATTACTAGCGACCCGCCCCGGCTTCGCACGGGTGCAATGGATGTTATTATACATATATCCTTCCTCTTCAATCACTCTATCTATTAAAAAACAAAATCCGTTGCGTAGTTTTAAAGATTTAAGCATACATAGGGATATAGGGACATAGGGACAGAGAAAGCGACTTTGTTTTATACTATGTAGTGATTGTTCATTAATTTATTCATTCATAGAGTACTTTAATTGATATCAGTTTGTTTGCTGTGTGTGTACGTTACACATTTAGGTAGTTTATTCTTGGGGTGTGTGTTGGGTAACATCCTCGAGTGTCGCTCCGATTCCGATCCCGCTGCAGTCCGGGGGGAACGGAATCGGAGCGGCCGGTACACCCTGGGCGGCGGTCAATGGCTTCCCCTTCACCCCTTCATAGGGTTGGCATTGATCGTCGGCCAATACCCAACGTGGCGGGAACACATCGCTCTCCGTACTCCTCTGCTTTCAGAGGAGACAGGATGAGCGATGCTGTTAGTGGTGAGATGGCCCAGGGTCAGCCGGGGTGCGAGGGATATGCTCTATGGGTAACCTTACACCCCAGCGTCTGAAGACCCGAGACGGCGTGCGGTTTTAGTCGGTGCAAGCCCGACCTAACCGCCCCCGCTGGCCGGCGGGGGGGTATCCGAAGGGATTTCCGCACGATAAAAAAAAAAAAAAAAAAAAGGTAGTTTATTCTTCGCGTTTTTTTAGAAACACCTTCTTTTTCGTTCTAATGTCACCTCGGAACCCCCCCACCCCTCGCCGGCTAATATATCACACTCGAACCCACTAAAACAGCATGCCGTCTTATGTGGCTATAAGGCATTTCCCTTCGCCAGTTTTAAATGGCCCCGTCTTGCCCCTGGAAAAACGAGGGGGCGCGCAATGCATCACCGCCCCGACCTGCTTCTGCTAGTGTGACAGGCGGCTCCACCTGTCAGCCCCACGCCTGTGCTGATGATGGATGGTGGTCGTTGTGTGACCTCCGACCACTGCGTCGCCTCCACGCCTCGCGGGCTCTGCCTATCGGGTGAGACATCTCTCTCTGTGAGTCTATCGGACCCGCTCCACCACCTCTTTCGCGAGCATTACTTGCTCTTGCCCAGCACTCGCGGTCCGTACTATCGCCGTGAGCAAGACGCCAAGCGAGAGGGCTACCACTTTGAAGACTGCCACGATGCACACGATGGTGGAGTGGCTTGCATCACAGAGATGGCACTCAGACGTTGGCTATTTCCTGATCCGACATAGGTGATCTTCGAAGCACTCCTTCCCAGAGATCACCTGCGTCAGCCGGTACAAGAGGCTCCCGTGTCACTTCTCTAGCCAGTCAACTATGATGGGTCTAGGTACGTACCTTTTTTTTTTTTTTTTTTTATCGTGCGGAAATCCCTTCGGATACCCCCCCGCTAGCCAGCGGGGGCGGTTATGTCGGACTTGAACCAACTAAAACCGCACGCCGTCTCGGGTCTACAGACGCCGGGGTGTAAGGTTGCCCATAGAGCATATCCCTCGCACCCCGACTGACCCTGGGCCATCTCCGGTTTCGAGATGACCCCCTCGGGTTTGGGAACCACGGTGTCCCCGTCTTGCCCCGGTTTGGGGGGGGGGGGGGGGGCGCTAGTCGCCCCACCGCACCGTCCTGGCCTGCTTCTGCTGGGGTGATAGGCGGCCTCACCCGACACCCCCAGGCTAACCTAAAAAAGTTACGTACTAGGGGTCTACTTTGATGTTATATATTACCGTAACGAGCACAGTTTTAGACAGAGCTATTTGCTCAAGTTACCGAAACGATTCTAAAGTGTTTTCTCGCGAAGTAATAACAGTTTTTTTATGTAAATTAACGACTTTATGTCTTCTTTAATAATTGAAAATCTCAATTCCTAATTGATTAGTTTATTCAATTTATGAAAGCGACTGCTATCTAATCTCCAAACCCCGAGAGAAAGCCTGCGTCAGAGTCTCGTCCATTGTTCAGTTGGTGCATCGATCAGCAGGTGAGGTTGACTTGGGCTCCGATGGTGTAACAAGGTCTTGTATACCCACTGTATATATACCAGGTGGTGTTCTCACGTGCCCTCATTGTACACGAGAGTTCACCGCGAAGATCGGCTATGTTAGCCATCTTCGACCGCATCAGCGCCGAGCCTACTAGGAGTCGAAGTGGTCGCCATGGCCGAAATCGGTCGGAGACATCATTCAATCAATCACTATTGTGGTATCACAGATTAATAAATAGTTACTACGTAAGTGGTATTTAGTGTACTCTACATTGGTATGTGAAGACTCTACTACACTACAAGAGGAGTGATCGGATTGCTTCGGTGGTGTAGATCGTACTCTCATTTATAGTTTTTATATTTTTATAGCTGATGCCGAGGCCGGTAATATTTTTTGATCATACTCCGGTTCTACTTAACCAATTGCAATCAAACATACGGTAGGTTCTAAAACAAATTTTTAAGACCTTTCTTCTTCAAAAAACCTCATTAAAATCCTTTCAGTAGTTTTTGCGCCCATCGGGAACAGTTAAGAATAAAATAAAAAAATTTGTTCAGGATCGTTCATTTACCAAAACCCAAGTATTTTTTTTAAATATCCCTGATGTACAGGTACAACTAATTTTCAATGTCATAATAGTATAGATAGATAAACAAATACGGTTTTAATTACTTTACATAGGCACCAAAATCAGTCCGATGTCCCATAGACAGAAAGCTCCACTAAACCAAAGGCACAGAATCTAAGCCCAATTCTCACTCTACTTCAGAACGTACCAAATTAAAGGCTATGGCGATAACTAAGTTTCCGAACGATTAACGCATGTGCCGGTTGACCTCGAAAATCATGCACCGGTCAAATTGACGGCCTCTGTGGCGTAGCAGTACTGCATTCGACTGCTACGACATGGGGCGCGGGTTCGATTCCCGCTCAGTGCAAATATTTGTATGCATGAATATGTCTATTTGCATTGGTCTGGATGTTTCTATGTAGTAGCTCCTATGAAAGTATAAATAATAAAGCCGTAATTGAGAAGGAGTTGGGCCCCAGTTGGAAAAAGGCACGGAGGGTGCCGATGGCGGGAAATCTTCACTTCTGCTGAGGAGGAAAGGGTTGCGATGTTCCCCCGACGCAAGGTCCTATGGTTGATGTTGGAATGTTGTCAAAATGTCAGAACTTTCATTATGCGATGCAGGATTAGTATAGCACAGAAACAACGGAAGTGACTTTCGATATACCATACAGGTGCGGCGGAAGCGCAATGGCTGCCAGGGCGTATAATCGTGAGGTTGCGAACCCAGGGGTTGCAAACTCATTCCTAACAGAAATACTTAGTTTTTTAACTTAGTTCAAGGGGTTACCGCGAATACTCGTAATTATGTATCTATGCAATATTATTATTATTATGTATCAATTGTAGTATATAAATACAGCATAAATAATTTGCACTGATCGAGAATCGAACCCGTTGCGGTTTCGATTCTCAGACGCAGTAGTCGTGTGCTCTACTGATTTAGACAGGTCTGTTTGAAATTGTATTATAGGTTTCATTAGTGTTAGTAGTAAGGTATCATTTCATCAGTATTCAATAGGAATCGGCCTCACAATCGAGATGTCCCGGAGTCTAATCTTCACCATTACACTAACAACGTGAATCCACTCCTAACACAAGGAATTTAGCTTAGCTGGACGTGTTAGGAGGAATATTAATAATTTCGGATACTAATTAATTTTTATTCCTAAAAAAAATATATTTTTTCTGTAAAAAAAAATGGTAAGTTTCTGAGCTTTTGTTACTGCTAGTTTACCGTATATAGAAGTTATTGGGTAGAACATACATTACCCACCACCCACCGATAGTGCTTTCGCTGCTGCTGTGCTGTGTAGGCATCATTGCACCCTTACTTAAATTTTAATTTTGAAACCAGTGCTGTAACTGCATGTGCCGATTCCAGGTGCTCAGTTATTATCTTGAGACACATAACAACGTAACATAACTTCACACCTGTATCCCCGAAGGGGTAGGCAGAGGTGTATTACACACCCATGATTCGCCAGTTAATTTAGGTCCCAATGTAATAGGGGGCGAACCTATTGCCATCTACCGGGCACATTACTAAGCGAGCGATAATTAACATTTTTAATACACACATAACTACAAAAAGTCAGAGGTGTGTGCCCGGGGCGACTGGGGATCGAACTTGAGACCTCGTCTCGGCAGTCCGTTACGTACACCACTAGGCTATCGCCGCTTTTTTTTATGTATCTTGAGAAACCACATTAAAGTACACGAGAACTTTTGTATACCATTAGGGGGTCGACAACTTATACAAGAAACATCTCCCACATTTAACTCTCTTATCACTCCTGTCCATGCTCATTCTGCCTCATGTCTGGTGCTTAAATATATACGCTGAAGTTTAAATATATTTTAAGATCTCGTGTAAGTTGTGTTCTTGTCATGTAAGTTACCTCATTGAACTTAATGTTTTTGAAGGTTTCGATTTTTTTTCAACTTTTTTTACAAAAATAATTATTTGACCAAATCCTAATATTTATACGTTCATTGATCGGACAGGTTTTGTTACATATTGTATAATTTAGCTTAAGTATTTAATGTGGGTAGAAAAGTGGTATTTAAAGTATTTAAAAAATCTACATAAGAGAAATTTCTCATTGAAATAGTAGATTAATGAGCTGGTTAGTATGGAAACAGAATATAAAATTATGTTACCACCTAATGACATGCAACTACGACTTTATAAAAATTTGCATATATTAGTAAACAAACATTCACTACAAAGTTAACACTGGTAACAATATTATTGTTATGGTCTGTAAGAGCAATACTGAACGATGCGTCCATTTTGTAATTCGAACATTTCACGTTCCATCTTTAAACTGGGTCGCGACCATCACAATAAATGTTTAACGATAAGCCTTTTCCGCACGTTCATTTAAATGCACACGACAGAAGTCCGACGCTTTCAACAGAAACCTGAAGATGCGCAATTGTTAATCCGGAGTAACAGATAATAAATTCAGCATTTACCAGGCGCTCTTTACACATCCGGGGCACATAACATACTTGTGAAAATATCTCAGTGGTTTTATTGCAACTTTACGTGCGAATAACCATCGCTGTAAGCGGACATACTCTCTAAAAGCACTTCAGACTATTAGCGCTTATTTCATGACATAACCAAAACTGACCAAAACTGAAGTACCCTCTATTGAGTAAGATATTCGAAATTTATGTTTAGAACATCCACTTATCATGACAAAAATATTTTTAAATTAAAACTGTCAGAGTTAGGAAAGCGCGGGATATTGGACTATTGCTTGATTATTGCAGAATAAATATTATAACTTACCACACTGTTCATTGACAACAAAGATACACTTAAATAATAATTTATATTTGTTTTAAAGTGTGTTTTAATTTTGACTTTTAACCACAGCCACAATTGAGCACTAATATTATGAAAACTGCTGAAATATTTCAGGGAATTAATTAATAGTGACACTCACTGCAGGGTGCGCAATCGCTGGCGGCGGTGGCGGCGACCGCCGCGAGGAAGCAGAGGAAACGAAACATGTCTGGCGCAGTCACAGCCCACTCTATAGTCAGGAGGAGACGCCGGCCCAGCTATTATAGGCCGTGGGCGGCGCCTCCGATATGGTCTCGGGGCCAGCGTGCACCAGATCAGGCCAAGTTCACGGCAACGCGGCGACTGAGCGAGTAACGGTGGTAGGTGTGCCGCGTCACCCCACTGCTCGCGCGCTTCGGGGATTGTGGAAGGATCAGCGTAGATTAGATAATGACCTTGATACGTTCAAGCTTATTAGTCAACTTATTGACGCAATATCTTTATATATGTTGTCTATATTTATGCATAAAAATGTTGGTATGTATTTATATTTCAGATTGATGAAGTCCAACACCTTTAAAGTAATTTTTTTAGCTTTAAATCCTTGAAAGACGTGGTACATCCAAGTATCATTTGCATGAAGGTTTTCATATTTTTAATTTTTAAACCAAACGATCTAGTTTATTATATACAGGATGTCCCGCAATATAACGTTCAGCTGTTAGTTGGTTTAGGCGAGTGGATAACACGTCTGGAAAAATTTAAGAAAAATCTCAGCTTTTTGCTATGCAATAAAAGCTTGCAGGCCTACCATGAATACCATCATGGTAGGCCTGTTTCTTTGTATGATATCCTCTATGCACTCCCGATGGTAATGAAGATTTCGTAAGTTATTGTACGCATTTCCGTCGGAGTTGCTAATAAAAAATAAAGAAGAATACCCTGCAATGCTTTTTTTAAGAGGGTTAACATAACTAGCGTACTTTTCGTTGCTATTGTATTGTTTGTGCCGTCATTAGTTCCATTTATACTCGTGTGCAATGGTGAATTCCTAGGTCCGATCCTGTAACGATCCTGCTTGCAAGTGTGATGTGAACTTACAAGTTCTTGTTCAACTCGTCAAAAGTTTAGTATTATTTTTTTTTGTTTATATTATTTTTTACTTCAATTTCAGAACATATCATCATAAATATATATAAATATATATCATATATATATATATAATCATATATATATAATCATAAATATATATATATATATATATCATAATAAAAATAGTCCAAAATAATAACGTTGTTTTAATTTATCTTATTTTCTGACTTATTCTTATTTTTATGAGAATTTATTTTTAGCTTCTTTGTATGGTTTTTATTGTGTCAGTTATGCTCAAAATATTTGTTATTACTTCCCCGTTACTGTTGATTCCCTTAAACAACAAATATTACATTTAAAAAAGAACAGAGACATCGATTGAGACCTAATTAGAACGTCAATTTTTTAAAATTCCAGTATCGAATGTGTTAATTTCAACCAATATTTATTGCGACTGCAGCGGAACATCATACGTTGCCGTTGTGCGAGATTCTTCATCCGTTGGCCTCTTATCGGCAAGCCGGCCAAGGGACAAGTCCCCTTCTTACAATGTAGAAACACGACAGAAAGCTGGCCATTCATGCACGACCAGAAGCAAAAGATCAAGTTCAATCACATGTTATGTCACGTATTATGACTTTGCTGTTTTTTGTATCTAAGTAATTGGGATTGGGACACGGACGTCACGGACACACCTTTTAAAAACGGAATGCTACGTCCCGTTGCACGCTACATATTTAAAGGTACAAGTAATAATGAATGAGATCGTTTTCGTATTTAATAATCTTTCAATTGATCATTTGGAATACTTAATGTTTCATTCGAGGTATAATAAGAAATATTTCATGAAATTAGGTTTAACATCGAATGTTTATAATTTATTAGAACTTTTTAAATTCGTTAAGTGTTTTTTTTTCAACCTGAAGTATGGGGGCCATTTATTTAAGTATTTATTTTTATTCAGTTTATTTAACACTAATTAGTCATAAGTAGTTCTTTTTTGTGACTGTAAACATTTTTATGTGTACAGGATGGTGTCAAAACTAATAACATTTTTTAATTTTATTAAGTATAGGTACTTTTTCAAGTACGCCTGGTGCTCTTAGGGATGAAGGTTAATAGTTTGATTTAGATTTTTACTGTCCTAAAAGCTATTAACGTGGCACCATACATTAAAAGTATTCTTGTATGAATTTAGTTGAATACGTTCAACTAAAATAAATTGTAGGTGTTAGTGTTCATGCAGTTGTATTAATCACTGCTTTATTTATACATATTATATAAATTGAATAATCTAGTGATCCTCATTAAAATCCTTGCAAGACAACATGTAGGTTAGGTCCTCATTATCCATACTAATATTATAAATGCGAAAATAACATTGTCTGTCCGTCTATTCCCATCCTTTTTACGCCAACATCAAGAACCGATTTTGTGAAAATTTACCTTTAACCTGACGAAGAACAATAGTTTTATTCCAGAAAACTGCAATTATCTGCAATAAAAGGCAGAGCTGTAGGCAGTAGCTAGCAGCATATATATTTTTCTTTTAAATGTTATGGGTCATCTACATGAAGGATATCGCGACTGTGTCGACGGCGAGTAGGCTGCCGAGTCCATAGGTATCCTTGCAGAAAGTTGAGCTTGGGTGTTACGTAATGTGCATTTAATTTCACTCGCTGCCGAATGGCCACGGTTCAATTTAAAACTTTTATATTTGGACAATCTTACTCAACTTTTTACGTAATGTAAGGATTAAAACGCTGCTTTTTGAATGGTTTTGCAATTTTTGATATTTCGGAGCAAACATTTATGCAGTAGGTTGGTTCGTCACAGCGGCCGTCGAAGTAACTTCACGATGCGATGCCATTCCATTTTTTATTTACTAAGATCTGTACCGAACCGACCGTGGAATAATACAGAAATTGATTTTATGATTTAATGCTGGCGTAAAACCGCGTGTGTAAATACCGTTGTATAATTATTTATATTAAATAAATTTGAGCGAAACGTTTAACATCTCAAAAACATTTTTTTGGAGATATCGCCGATTTCATTTGTATTTTTATAGAACAAACTTTAAAGAACATCCTTGTTATAAAATATATACAAGAACTATAACATTGTAAGCCACTACCAGTGGAAATTGTGTCCAAATAATGGGCCCATACTGATTCGCTGTGCAATGTAGAGGCCAGCATTATTACAATTACATCAAGCATCAGGTAAAGTTTCAACTGCAAAGGCTTATTATTTATTGAATATATACTTTACTGGCCACTTCAGACTAAAAAAATATTCAATAATTAATAATCTAAGTAGGCACTTACCATTCCAAATTTGTTAACAAAATATTTATTTTCTAATTGTAAAGAATAATTATTTCCTGTTTTCCGATTTTATTGTCATAGGGTTTTCCTGTCAATGTTGTTCTAAAGTATAGACAAACATTGGTGATCTTGTGACTGTTTTTGAAGGTGAATTTCATGGAAAGAGTGAGGCAGAGGATCCGTGCAATGAGGCCAAGGCGATAGTGCCACCCGTATAACAGATAACGATGCAGTCCGCCTGATGAACATAAGCATGTAACTATTGTTACACAATTCATTCTACACTCGAACGCAACGGAAGTTTTAGCGTTATTAGATTTTGAGTTGTGTTTATGCCTGTAGATTTTTTTTTTGAACTTGTAAATTTTAACACATGAAAAATGTTACCTCATTAAGAATATTTGTTGCATTGAATAACAAAAAAAAACCGGCCAAGTGCGAGTCGGACTCGCCCATGAAGGGTTCCGTAGCAGCATCAATCATCATCAATCTCAATGGGAGGTACACTTTAACTTCAAAAAAATACAGTTAATCCGCACTTGCATGGTGATGTAGGTACTTCCTGATGATGCTAGTGAGTTGGCTTGAGCTCTTCCGGGAGGGTGGACAGCATGTTAGTAGTTATTACGGCCTAAGTAGGTACTAAACAAAATGGAAGGTGATTCTTTTAAGCTAATAAAGACAATAGGGCGAAGTTAAAGGAGCAAATAAGAGTGACTGAAATCACCACCATAGATAAGTATAATTTGTTACGTCTTATTGATGTGTCGTATGGTGATAATTTATTCAATCATGGGGTAACTATAAATATAACTGAAAACAATGATCTAGCTTTTGTATGGGATTCGTTAACAAACCAGTTAAGCTCCAATCCGAAGGGTACACTAGTCCTGGCACCAATTCTGATCAGCTCGATAGTGTCTGTGATTAATGTATTGTCAACGACTATACATACAATAAAATATTGTAAGCGTCTTGTATACAATAGTACGTTACGTAATGAAGTTTGGCACCAAAATTTTATCTAGTTTTTGTGTCCCGTTCCAAATTCGAAATTCAAAATTCATTCGCGCCTCAGTCAGGAACCGTGACACATTTTAGTTCTAAACAGCTTGTCTAGTATCCTGCCTAGAAGTCATTGCTATTTAATATGAAATTTAGCCTTGAGCACTTAAGACATCAGTCAGTCTTGTGTATATCTCTGTTTATGTCTTAGTCGTGGGACACTGTCCATCGTAAATATTATTATTAATTTATGATTGTGTTAACACGAACTGGTGACTACCAGTCTTATTCCACTTGTATTTGGTTAGAAGAAAGTTAAATTCTTGTTCGATTTTGTAGATAGTTGTTTGTAGTCTTTGTCATTATTTTATCTATTTGTTCACTTTCTCTTGGTATTTTGTTATGCTTGATTGTGTTTAAGCAATATTTATTACCTCTTGCATAATAATACGCATACTTTTATTTTATTGACGTCAAATTTCTTAAAGCTCCTCCTCCAAGCGCAGGGCACGCCGCAATAGCGGCGGTAAGGCCCATCATGGAGGATTGGCTAGAGAGGCGAGACGGAAGCCTCTCGTACCGACTGACGCAGGTGATCTCCGGTAAGGGGAGCTTCGGGGACCACCTGCATCGGATCAGGAAGGAGCCAACGCCTGAGTGTCATCACTGCGACGCGAGCGAGGACTCAGGGCTGCACACGCTGCCGCCTGCCCGGCGTGGGAGGCGCCGAGGCGTGACCTCGTGGCAGCCATCGGGGTGGCAGTCCTCTCGCTCGGCAGCATGATTGCGGCAATGGTGCGGAGCGCGAGCGAGTGGGCCGCCGCCACCTCCTTCTGTGAGCATGTAATGCTCGAGAAGGAGATGGTGGAGCGCGCCCGGGAGAGGTTTACAACTCTCCCGTCCCGCCGAGCCTGCAACATGCTCACCGCGCGTCGCAGGCGACTCAGGCACCGGAGGTCGCTTAACGACCTCCGTCCTCCATGAGCGCAGGCCTGGGGGTGACAGGTGAGGCCACCTGTCACCCCAGCAGAAGCAGGCCGGAACGGTGGGGCGACTAGCGCCCCTCCCCCAAACCGGGGCAAGACGGGGACACCGTAGTTCCCAAACCCGAGGGGGCCATCTCGAAACCGGAGATGGTCCAGGGTCAGTCGGGATGCAAGGGATATGCTCTATGGGCAACCTTACACCCCGGCGTTTACCCGAGACGGTGTGCGGTTTTAGTCGGTTCAAGCCCGACATAACCACCCCCGCTGGCCGGCTTATCCGAAGGATTTCCGCACATAAAAAAAAAAGGTTAGTACTTATCTTTTATTTTCTTATCGAAGAGTATAACGAGCGGTTTTTTTTAAATACATCATCATCATCGTCATGCATGTAAAAGCCTCAGCTGCAACCGGGACTAATCCCGGTTGCAGCTGAGGCTTTTACAAAAAAAGGTCTTGGTGGGGCTGTGGGGCGTCTCCCTATGTTGATGAAATGTGGGTGTTAACACACCTGTAATTGTGAGTATTTATCATATTCATCACATCAGACATCTGGCGGGTCTGACCCCAACCCCGAGAGGAAAGCCAGCGCCAGAGCCTCATCTTGGACCACAACCCACCCAATATAACCATTTTTTTCTTCCGATGAATTGAGAACCTCCTTTTTTCGAGTCGGTTAAAAGAAGGCGTTTCTCGATCAACAAACGGGTCAACGTTTAATGAAAACCAATAGTAGTATCCTCTTCACATGTACGTCGTTACAATTCAAATAAAAATGATTCCTATGCACCGATGACACAGATATTGGAGCCGTGGCCCTGCGTGGGCCTGCATACCACTTCGACCATGTGCTGTTCTACTTTTTGATTACATTGAAACATCCCTGATTGTGACATTTTTATTGAAAAAATAAGTGTGCATAACCACAGATTACATAATATTATTCTATAACACAGCTTCAGAGAAGAATAGATGCCGCAAGCCGTCCATCGTTCACATTACCCCATACACCCTGTTTACGATGAGCATTACTTTTTACTAAATTGCTCCCGTGACGTCATTGCTGGTAACGAAAAAATGGCCGTCTTAGTTTTCATACTATCCAGCATACTTTAAACTTGTGGTAGGTACAGAGCTTTATCTTGTATTTCGATGTATACAGACAGGTGTGGCTGTCTGTTCGTTATGGATTTTGTTGTCATTGTCACTGTCGACGCTTCATATCCAAGGTTATTCAAATAATTGCCTATATTGAAGTACCTTTTTTTTTCGTGCGTATATCCCCTCGGATACCCCTCCCCGCCGGCCAGCGGGGGCAGTTATGTCTGCTTGAACCGACTAAAACCGCACACGATCACGATCCACGACTGACCCTGGGCCATCTCCGGTTTCGAGATGCCCCCTCGGGTTTGGGATCACGGTGTCCCCTGTATCGTATATATGCGTTTTTGTAAGCTCAAAATCACAGTTAATTTGCTATTAAGATTAAGTGCGATGCTTGCTTGTAGTAGATTTCTTGATGCCTTGTCAGCGTTAACAGTTAATTTGCTGTGAAGATAAAGTTCTATGCTTTTTTTTTTTAGCGTGTGGAAACCCCCACGGGCTTCACCCCATCGATACTTGTAGTAGATTTATTGGTGTCTTGTCAGCGTTACTGTACGAAGTCCAAATTGTCCAAGTTGTATGATACTCCAATTATTAGTTTTATAATTCTGGAATTAAATTTTTACATGTTCCTCTTTTTTTTCCACTATCAATGACTATAATAATGTATACCAAGATACCAACTAATGAAGAACTTCTTTGACTTCGATAATTGAGAAAAAAAGATTCAGATCCCGAAGTAACTTTTTACAACCTATAGATTTCGCAAAATACACAAAGAAATTTTTGCTCCACACTACAGCCAAACGGGACTTTGATTTTGGCGCGAGTACATTATGGAAAACTGGGTCTAAGTTGTGAATGCGTGTTGAGTGGTGTGGACACTGTGGACTATAACATTTAGATTTTTTATTTGGTAGATATGTAAGTATTTATTTAATTTACAATTTAAATTGGAAATTTACAATTTCTGTAAGACATTAAAATGGGCGGGGCGGATCCACCCGATGGAAATGCGCATCGGGCTGGTGAACCCCTATTCTCAACACCTGTCCGGTGAAGAGTCTGGTTAAGGCCTGGGAGGAGCGCAAGTCGCGAAGATCCCCAGAGCCAGGCTAGTGGTTACCTTCACGTGGTGCCGCCTGTTATTGGTCTGGTTCCCCAAGAAACAGACGCAACAAAAAATCGCAGCTAAAGCTTCCCCCCATCCAATATCCCATCCTCTATGTCGACTTATTGGTGCGCGTGACTCGTAGCCACACTCGATCACGGGTGGGGCTGCGAGGCCTGCGTGCCGGGACGTCGACATATTCCTACCCCATCCAGCAATACCGGCAGCCCCGGAAACAAAAAGCGCAATGGAAAAAATACCGAATAAACTACCCCAGGGGGGAACTGGCGAAGCCGGAGAATCCCCCCCTGGACCTTCCCAAGGTCCAGACAGTTCCTCGTATTCTGGGGGGGACACCAAAGCGCATAACAAAAATAAGAAAACCCGCCAAGAAAAAGGTCAGGTGGTACGTCCCGGTAGGTCTCTATCAGAGACTCTCGGGGACGACCTGACCCAAATGAGCATTGCAGAGAGCAATGCTGAAAGCACCATCCAAGAGGAGCCCATGACCAAATCCATGTGGAAGAGGTTAAGGGCTCGTAGGAAAAAGCAGGGTGAGCAATCGAACCAGGTCAAACCCCGGGGCTCGTCAGCCGCAGTGGCAACGACTGTGACTCAGGGAGGGGCCGGTTCGAGACCTCAAAAAGTCAAAAGTCAGAGCACCGATCCTGATGAAAGGACACAGCAACGGCCATCGAAAAGACCCAAGACCGTAAGGAGTGAGGGACCACAAAAACCCAAAGCGGGCCAAAGTGATCTCTCCGTTATCATCCAGCGGGAGGACGGGGCGGCGATGGACGAGGCTACTGCCGCTGAAATCAGGACAAGGCTAACTGACAAGATACTTAAGACTCTACAGGACGAAGCCGATGGACGCGGCAGAAACGTAGCATTCGACGCCTCGGGGTTGGTGGCAGAGGGATACTTCCTTGTGACACCAACCACCGAGGAGGCGATGAACTGGTTACTCAGCTGCGATTTCGGAGACCAAGATGGAGTACCCCTGAGACCCAAGAAACTCGATAAACATAGGATGTTGATTTGGATCCCAGGCAGCACTGACAAGATACCTGTGGACGAGCTGTTCGTCCTAAAACGGCAAAACGTGTACAGGGAAGAGTGGCGGTTTCCTGAATGGTCCCTCATTCGCAGGACCCTTGGGTGTACGACTTGTGATGGGGGTCCCTCAGGAGGTCGCAACACAGGAAACCATCTGGCTCCATTACCAAGCCACAAGGGTCCACGCCAGGCTTCTCGGCAAAACACCTGCTGAGCCCGAAGCAAAATGCATTTGCAAGGACATATGTCTCAAGCACCCAACAACAAAGGCACTAGGTGCGGTGCCGGCCGACAATCCCACCACTGTAGCTGGACCAAGTCGACCGAGCACAACACCTAACAGCACACAACAGGCGCGTAACACAGAGGGGCCAAAGCCCGAAGGTGGGGGAGACGGATTGCAAACGGGCACCTCAAAGAAAGAGGTCCCCACTGAAGGTCGCAGGCCCCACCAACAGGCTAGCCCAGTACATCCCACCACCACACACCCCCCCCTACGACGCGGAAGGACCTGACACCCCCACCAAGTGTAGCATCTTTGCAACCACATTGGAAGGGGGTGCAGACTCCCAACGCGAAGAGCAAATAGGGAGGGAGCAATAAACACACATACGCATACACACACCTACACAAACAAATGAACACAAGCAGAAACACACCACAAAAACACACACAAAAAATAAGAATTGTCCAAGTAAATCTCCACCACTGCCACGATGCCATGAATGAGCTATGCAAATATGTGGTGGAGAAGAAAATCGATATCGCTCTGCTGCAAGAACCACACGTCTATAACGGACGCGTGACAGGGCTGGGCTCTCTTGGAGGAGACATCTTCTATCATGCTGATGGTGAGTCAAAACCAAGGGCATGCATCTACGCCAGCAGCAGAGTGAGATCGTTAGAACTAATAAAGGCAGATTGTTACAGTGACCTCGCTAGTATTGCAGTGACAGTACAAGCGGAAGCAGGAAATAAAGTAAGAGTGCTCTTTGTCTCTGCGTACCTTTTTTTTTTTTTTTTCTCGTGTGGAAATTCCTTCGGATACCCCGCCGCCAGCCAGCGGGGGCGGTTATGTCGGGCTTGAACCGACTAAAACCGCACGCCGTCTCGAATCTTCAGACGCCGGGGTGTAAGGTTACCCATAGAGCATATCCCTCGCACCCCGACTGACCCTGGGCCATCTCACCACTAACAGCATCGCTCATCCTGTCTCCTCTGAAAGCAGAGGAGTACGGAGAGCGATGTGTTCCCGCCACGTTGGGTATTGGCCGACGATCAATGCCAACCCTATGAAGGGGAAGCCATTGACCGCCGCCCAGGGTGTACCGGCCGCTTCCCCCCGGACTGCAGCGGGATCGGAATCGGAGCGACACTCGAGGAGGTTACCCAACACACACCCCAACCCAGCGAAAGGGACTTCGAGCCACCATCCCAGGAAATGGAGGAAATAACAAGAAAATACCAAGGTAAGAACATTCCTATTATTCTAGGTTGTGATGCCAACGCCCACCATGTGGTATGGGGCAGCACGGACTGCAATAAAAAGGGGGACTTACTCCTGGATTTCATTAGCACCACAGGAATGGAGATACTAAACGTGGGCAACACGCCAACGTTTGTCACCAAATCTAGAAGAGAAGTGCTGGATATTACCATCGCTACGAACAGTATAAGCCAGTACATCAAAGACTGGAAAATAGACGAAAGTGACTCAATGTCGGATCACCGAAGAGTCACCTTCAGCCTAGAGACCAAGATAGACAAGATTATGATAAGAAATGCGAGGAAGACCAACTGGGCGACATACGAACACCAAATAAAGAAATGGAACCCGGGAGGTGAAACCTTACTAATAGATAAAATAGAAATAGAAAAAGAAGCTAATAGACTGGACGAAGCTCTTAGGGAAGCATACCACAAGGCATGCCCACTCAAGGAGATAAAACCAGGCAAAGGGCAACCCTGGTGGACTAAAGCACTAGGTAAACAAAGGAAAAGAACACGGCGAGCTCTCAAACACGCTCTGAAGAAGGACGATGATGAGAGCTGGCGCGCGTACAGAGAGGAAAGAAATATATACAAGAAAGAATGTAGAAAGGAGAACAGAACAAGTTGGAAGGCGTTCTGCACAGGAGTTGAAAAACAACCTGACGCGGCACGACTTGTGAAAACATTCTCTAAAGTTAACACATGTAAATTAGGAAGTATCAAGAAAGGGAAAGAGTTACTAACGGACCCCAAGATGATACTTGAGGTCATGCTGGAAACACACTTCCCAGAATGCGAAGAATATGAGGTTGATAATACGCCGATAGACTCAAACCCCATAGAGGACCCACAGTCGAAGGCCATTATCACAGAAGTACATTTACAGTGGAGTATACGATCATTCCAGCCATACAAGGCGGCTGGACCGGACGAAATCTTCCCTAAAATGTTACAAGTAGCCAACAAGTATATAAGCAAAGATATACTGGCTCTCTACAACAGTAGTATCAGAGCTGGATACATCCCAAGAAAATGGAAAGAGGTAAGAGCAGTGTTCATCCCGAAACCTGGGAAGACATCATATCAAGAGGCCAAATCCTTCAGGTGTATTAGCCTCTCCTCATTCCTTCTTAAGACATTAGAGAAAATCCTGGACAGATTAATAAGAGAAAAAATAAACAAGAATGGATCTCCACTCCACCAAAACCAACATGCATATATGGAGGGCAAGTCCACCGAAACGGCCCTCCATAATCTGGTAACAAGAGTGCAGAGATCAATAGACAACACAGAATATGCACTGGGCTGCTTTTTTGATGTAGAGGGCGCTTTTGACAGAGCTACCCCAGATTCGAGAGAGGCCGCATTAGATCGCGAAGGAATCGACAAAGACATATCAGAGTGGGTGAAAGCTATGCTAAGACACCGGCTGATAAAAGCAGAGATTGCAGGAACAACACACACGGTGATAGCGAGAAGAGGCTTCCCACAAGGAGGATGTCTATCGCCACTACTGTGGTGCCTGTTAGTAGATGACTAGTTAACAAGATTAACAGGATGCACATATACACACAAGTGTACTCGGACGATGGAGTGCTCCTGATCACAGGCAAAGTTCTCAGCGTCATGTGCGACATCATGAACAGAGGCATAAAAGAAACACTAGTATGGTGCAGGAGCAAAGGTCTTAACCTCAACCCTGATAAAACCAAGATAGTCTTGTTTACCAATAAAAGAAAAATAGGAAGAACTGCGCCAGTGTGCCTGGATAACCAAGCCTTGGAAACTGTCAAGGAAGTAAAATATCTAGGAGTAACACTGGATAGCAAGCTCACCTTCAAGAGTCACATCAGCAACACATGCCTAAAAGCCAAAATGGCTATGATGCAGTGCAAAAGCGCAATAGGAAGAACGTGGGGGATGAAATCAGCGATAGTGCTTTGGATCTACAAAGCAATTATCCTGCCAAGAATCCTACATGGTGCCCTTGTATGATGGCATAAAACTGCCATTGGGAGAAATAAAGCCGAACTAGACAAAGTACAAAGGTTAGGAGCTCTGATGACCACGGGCGCGATGAGGACAACTCCCACAGCCGCGCTCGAAATCATATTGGGGCTTAATCCCTTGGACTTAGAAATTAAAAGAAAAGCAACCGAACAATGGTTCAAACTCAGAAGCACTGGCCAATGGACCGGAACCATTATGGACAAAGGCCATGCCAGTATCAGCAAGAATTACGAAGAGAGGCTGTCGATGATACTCTCTAACAATGACTTGATCAGGAAAGAGAGAATCTTCGACAAGAAGTACAGAGTACACATAGGACCAAGAGACGACTGGAGGACAGATGCTGGTGGCACGGTCTGCTACACAGACGGCTCAAGAAAGGAAACAACAAAGCTATCAGGATCTGGAATACACATTAAGTGCGAAGACGGATCAGAGATAAATAGATCAATATCCTTAGGCAGATACGCAAGTGTCTTTCAAGCAGAAGTATACGCCATGAAGGAATGTGCTGAGCTGGTCGAACACCTGAACAACACCAACAGGGTGACCATCTACAGTGACAGCCAGGCACTCAGTAAAGCGGAAACGACCTCAGCAATCGTAAAGGAATGTAAAGAGTCACTAGATAAACTGGCCAGAAAAGTCGACTCAACAGTTGCCTGGGTGCCCGGACATGAGGCATGAGGGCAACATGGGCAACGAGACAGCTGACAAACTTGCCAGAGTCGGCGCCGATAAACCCCTTGGTGGGGCCGGAGCCCTGGCTCCCAATAGCGCACAAAATCACCAAGGGAGTCATTAGCTGCAGTATTACAGCAGACACTAACCGACGATGGAGATCATCGACAGGCATGAGACAGTTGAAGATCTCTATCAAGGGCATTGACAAAAAAAAGACAAGCCAACTGACCAAACTCTCAAGAGGGAACATGAGGCTCGTCATTGAAGTAATAACAGGACACTGCAGACTGAACAGACACCTGACAGTGATCGGAGTGAAGACTGACCCCAAGTGTCCGGAGTGCATGGAGACAGAAGAAACCAGTTTCCACCTGCTGGCCGAATGTCCCATGTACTCACTAATTAGATGGGAACTCCTGGGATCGGACACACTGGATACGGAGGAGTTGAAGGATTTGAGGGTGGAACAGATCGTAAGATTCTGAAAGGACACAAAAAGGTTTGTAGGGGCGCCGTGAATGCTGGAATAACCACGCTCTCCCCAACGAGAGGGCAGGGGAAATGGATGAAGTGGCCCACAAGCGTCGTGGGTGGATCGTCCGTCCGGCTTCCGGTGTCCCCAATTGTAATAAAAAAAAAGACATTAAAATCTGCCACCTCAGGCTCCAGCCTACTCGTGAGTCAATACGTCACAGGGCAATCTGGGCATAAGTTACTGAATCAACTAATTCGAATGGGAACCCGTTCGAACGCATATTTTTTTTGCATTAATTTACTTTTAGCCTAACAGGTTTGGCAAAAAATTTAAAGGCATAACAATACTTTGGCATAACGATATTATGGCGTACTGTTTCTTTAGTCGTAACTATCATTTAGACTAATATATTTAAGCCTAATTTTAAATCATATAAACTTATATAGTATAATATTATTTTCGTAACATTTGCTCAAAAAGTGACATTCTATGCCACAAAAAGCGAACATAACAATAGTCATTTTTAATCTGTTAAAAACAGGGAATGATCATTATACTGAATTTCATTCATCCTCTAGGGGGAGAATGTGATTTAAATTTGGAATACTTACCGAAATTTATACTGAACTAGAAAAGACTGAAAAGCAAAGGCATCAAGCTCATACGGCGTCGTCGGTTTTCGTAATATTATTTAATAATCATAACTGCATAATAAAAGCGTATTTCCTTTTTCAAAACAATATTTATTATCAAACTTCTCATCAACAATAAATGTACCAAACAAAAATGTAACTCTCTCTATCAATAATTGGACCAATGTTTCGAATGGTAACTTTTACTTTTAATTGTCATTATTTTGAATAAATGCTTATCTCATATTATTATTGTGTTAATTTTTTCGCAAATGGTACGAAAAGTAGAGTATTTTCCTCGGTGATAAAGCTATCTTAGTCTTGGGTGAACTTAAATCCCTCGCTACACTCAGGACTCGTCTTAAATCCCTCGCTTCGCTCGTGATTTAAGTTTTTAGCACACTCGCTACGCTCGGGAGTAAACCTCGAGTCCTTCGTTACGCTCGCGATTTAAATCGGCACCCGCAACAGAAGACACTGCTTTATCCCCTTGGTTAATAATCTACTATTACTCGCATAACAGTTTGCAACAAGTGAATATTAAAGGTTTGATCGGATATAGTCGCTATTTTTGTTTACTATCTTATTAATGACTGTTGATACCAGCATCAGGATTAGCACCCCGACTTGAATAGATTAGTTTAGAAAGTTTATCCTTAACCTTCGTGGTTATTTTTTTTATCCACACAGTGGAGCACTGTCAAGTTCTTTTAACGTCCCAAAACAGTTTTATGTTGATGGACATTATGCTACATCATAATGCGTTTGTAAAATTATTATCTTTTAATATCATTATGCGATTATAATGTTATGCTTTAGCATATTATATTTTTAAGTAGTTATGCTAACAGTAGATAGATCTGCTGAAAAAAATTGCCTTACAATTTAAGCGAAATGATTGATATGCGTTCGGTTATAATCGTTAGAAGAAATGAAAGTATGCTATACTAAATTATGATATTATATGTTATGCGTTCGTATTTTGTTGTTTCGTTCGTTTGTATCTTAAGCGTAACATACAGACAGACAGAGTTTCTTTTGCATTTATAATATTAGTATGCATTATATCACAGTTTTAAAATATTTTAGAACTGTGGCTATACCGACAAAGCTGTCTGCCAACAGTCCCGAGTCTTTTTTGCAGAAGGAAGACTGTTTGAAGTGGAGGCGGAAAAGTAAGAAGGATAAACCAGGGTTTCGGAAACTACAACTACCTACGTAATAACACCAGGGTGATGATGACGAGGACGTCAAATTGTGGATCACCATTTTGACATTATCGTTGCCATCTCTAGAATAATAGTGGATTTCATTCTTATTATAAATAATATAATATTAATAAAATAATATTATAAAGCCGAAGAGTTTGCTTGTTAGGTTGAACGTGCTAATCTCAGGAGCTACTGATTCGAATCGAAAAATTATTTTTGTGTTAGATAGCCCTTTATTCGAAGAACGTTATAGGATTATTAATAAATAAATATAATATACTATAGGAAGATTAATATATCATTACGCTACTTCCCTACGCTACGGAGCAATAACCATAAATGTTAAAAATTCAACTAATTTCGTACAATATTGTAGAACTAATTAATATAAATATAATAAATATTTGGGATAAAAGGGTGCCACGGGGCAAAGTATGCCACGGGCGAAGCCGCGGGGGACAGCTAGTAATAGTTATAAGTAGCCCCAATCGTGTGACGCCAAGTGTTCACAGTTATTGTGAACATACGTCATACATTATAACCACACAGGCACGAACCTATACAGTGTACGAGCAATAAATGCGAAACTTATTTGAAAGGATTCCGTTACATCGTAAAGCTGATTGCGGTCTTCACGATAATATGTTTCTTTTTTTGATCGTCTCCATAAGAAATTACATCTCATGGTATAAACGTTGGTGTACCGAGCGTGAAAGACGGATGGTGTATAGAATCCATGCTCTATAACTCTTTCTCGCCCGGAAAACGAACACTTGTGGTCACCGGGAATCATATAATTCAAATTGCATTTTATTTCTTACTCTGAGGTTGGCTCTATGACCGACCGTTCAGAAATGTCTGTAACATCTTGCTAATATTTATAAATGTGGACGTTTGTGAGAATTAATGTGGAAGGATTTATGAATAGATAGATGTTTATTACTCTTTCACGCAAAAACGGCTGAACAGATCTGGATGAAATTTGGCACATAGATAGATTTTAGTCTGGAATAGCACCTAGGCTACCAACTGTTTTAACTATTAGGTTTTTGTGCCTAAGTAAGCAATGAATAAAATCTACAGATTTAATTCACGAATTATGCAGTTAAATAACTGATCTTTCTATCTATGCCTATTTGATAGGTGTTATTCTCACCATTTATTTAAAAAAAAATGCAAATGTTAAATGTAAAAAACTGGCATAAGTGCAACAGGTTTCCATATATTATTTATTTTTAATCTACGCTACACCGACAACGAGCTAAGGAAGTTACCGTCTATGAAATGGTCTAAAGCTCTAAAGTAAAACTTTTTATTAGCTGCAGTAAAATGACGTTTCAAAATGTCATTCCGCAAAATAATGTTGACCGCCTAGTTTCAATAGGGATGTGATTAGGTTCACAGAAAATCTAATCGTTCCATAACTAACTCATAATGATCATACTTAATTCTATTTATTATTCATAAAAATAAAAGGCTGTATAAAATCTCAACTTGGTACTGGTTTTTAGTTACGGTGCTACGATGACGCTTATCCGCCATTTTATTTCATTTGTCATTCGCTCTTTCGGCTTCTAACTTGTGTTTTGAGTGCACGAATAACTTTGCTTTGCCCACTGCGAGTTGTTTTAGTTATCATTATTGTTAAATTTTTGTTACGTTGTGTTTGTTTTTCTTTACCTACTTTTGTTATTTTTGTTAATCGTGTCAGCTTTTTTTGTTTGTTACATCGAAGACATGGATGCTCAGTTGAGCACATCACAAGATGGAGATACATTTTTATCTCCTAAGAAAAAAAGGCCACGTGTAGCTCTAAGTGCAACCGAGAAACTTTGGATCAGAAACATTTACAAATATGTGTTTAAAGTGAAATCTACAGAATCAAACATTGAAGTTTCAAAAACAAGTGAATGCGTCAACAAGATGGCCGAAGTCTTGGGTATATATGTCCGCACTGTTTATTCCGTTTTAAAGTAGCACAAGGCAAACGACTGTGAATCACCAAAACCTCCCTAAAAACCTGGCCCAAAACTTACATTTAAAGATAAACTTGATGATTTCACATTCACCGCTATTAGACGAATTGTACATCAGTTCTTTCATAGAAATGAAGTACCCAACATCGCAAAGGTTAGTTTACTTGTCATCTCATCACTAATATTTTTAATATGCGTTAGGTATAATATGTTTGGGGTGTGTGTTGGGTAACCTCCTCGAGTGTCGCTCCGATTCCGATCCCGCTGCAGTCCGGGGGGAACGGAATCGGAGCGGCCGGTACACCCTGGGCGGCGGTCAATGGCTTCCCCTTCATAGGGTTGGCATTGATCGTCGGCCAATACCCAACGTGGCGGGAACACATCGCTCTCCGTGCTCCTCTGCTTTCAGAGGAGACAGGATGAGCGATGCTGTTAGTGGTGAGATGGCCCAGGGTCAGTCGGGGTGCGAGGGATATGCTCTATGGGTAACCTTACACCCCGGCGTCTGAAGACCCGAGACGGCGTGCGGTTTTAGTCGGTGCAAGCCCGACATAACCGCCCCCGCTGGCCGGCGGGGGGGTATCCGAAGGGATTTCCGCACGAAAAAAAAAAAAAAAAAAAAGGTATAATATGTTTTCTTCCACCCCATGTGGAATTTTAACCAATTAGGTAATAACTTTAATAATTTTTAGGTTCTGCAAGTTTTAAATGATGACTCAGAATTGCCTGACTTCTCGAAAGAGACATTGAGAAAAATCATGAAGCATCTTAATTTCAAATTCCCTACTCGATCACGCAAGAGCGTACTTATTGATAGACAAGATATCATATCATGGCGCCCGCGCTACCTGCGTTAAATTAAACAATATCGTAGGGAGGGAAGATACATATATTATCAAGACGAGATCTGGGTCACCGCTGGTAAGTGTCAACTCTTAGTTTCCTATGTTTGTTCCCCTTTTATTAAGCTGTCGAAACTTATGATTCTTTTTTGTTCTTTTCAGGTCATACTACAAAAATAAACCTGGAGTGATGGAAGTATAAAATCTTCTCGGCAGGCATTTTTAGACGGCCTAACTACGGGATTAAAAAATCCCACAGGAAAGGGCAAACGACTCATTATCAGCCACATAGGCGGAGAAGAAGGCTTCCTGGACGACGGACTTCTTATGTTTGAAGCAAAGAAATGTACAGAAGATTACCATGATGAAATGAACGCAGAGTGTTTTGAGGAGTGGTTCACCGGAATTCTACCCAAACTCAAGCCGAATGCAATAGTCGTAATGGACAACGCGCCCTATCACTCTTAGAAGATCGAAACAATCCCGAAGATGTCGTGGATGACCACTAAATACATTTGAACCAAATATGGTGAAGGCCACTCTCATAGATATTGTGAAACAACAAAATCATACTGAGAAATATGCCGTGGACGATATGGCTGCACAAAAAGGTATCAGACTTTTGAAGACTGCCCCTTATCACTATGAATTGAACCCCATCGAGTTAGTTTGGGCTCAGGTAAAGTAAACGTATCAAATGCAAGAAGTGGAAACTTTATTCCAAGAAGGAATCAACAAAGTGACATTGGCTAAGTGGAGTGACTGTGTGTCTCACAATATAAAAGAAGAAGACAAAATGTGCCACCTCGATCATATTATAGATGAAGTGACAGACAGATTTTTCATTAGTGTGACCGAAAGCGAAAGCGATAGTGATTCCGTAAATGATTCATTATATAAAATTGTAATGACATTTTTGTTTCATTTTGGATGTACGTCTCTTTACTTCCAAGATCAATCCTTTACTATAGTAATAATAATAGAATAAAAAAAACATTACAACGTAATATTAAATCTCTAAAACAAAACCAAACTGATCATTCATTTATTGAATGATTCACTTACTCACTTAGCTACATCCCTATTTATTTTTCTTCAAAAAGCGGTAACCCACAAAACGTCATTTTACTGCAGCTAATAAAAAGTTCCACTTTACGTTGGTTAACTACGCCAATGAGGTGGTGTGGTGTCATTTTGATTGTTAGACGAGCCTTATGAATCTTCATTCTAATGGTATCCCGGTTGCTTCCAAACCTAAAACTTCGGGACCCGAGTCCACTGGCCTTCCATTTCGGGGCCCGAGTGTACTGTCCTGCCACGCCTAACTCCTTTTCTTAGTAATATAATGTGGCAATATATTGCTATATATGTGCCAATATAATGTGGCGGTCTAATATCTAATATCATATAAAGTAAAGTAATATTATCTATGGCAGTCGGACGACTGCCATAGATAATATTACTTTAAAGCAAAGGAGTTTTT
Source organism: Cybosia mesomella (assembly GCA_946251805.1). Classification (NCBI taxonomy): domain Eukaryota; kingdom Metazoa; phylum Arthropoda; class Insecta; order Lepidoptera; family Erebidae; genus Cybosia; species Cybosia mesomella. The sequence continues at coordinate 27,080,469 of OX276400.1, read as the reverse complement.
TTTTTAATAAGGTTGGTTCTATTATGTATTATCAAAATAATTATTCGGCAAAATAAATAAATAAATAATTATTATTTCCGGCAAATATAAAAATATTAATATGTAAATAAGTGTTCATTTTCACTAAGAGTATAGTAGAGTCACGGAAGTTGGTGAATCATACTGGATACAAAACGTGGACGCGTGTGTCCAAACGTGAGTTCAAAGACAGAGGCTCTGTCTTTATAAAAGACTAGCTACGGCCCTCGGCTCCGCCTGTGTGTGTATAGTTCGTAGTGGTGGAAGTAAAGGAAGCGAAAGGCGAATGCCAGGATTGTAGCAAGTGGAAAGATGTTGTCTCTGCCTACCCCAATAGGAAAGAGGCGTATCTCTATGTAACGTATGTTTTTTTGTTCCAAACAACCAAATCCATTAAGCCATTCTTGAGTGAAAGAGTAAAGAGAGAGTAGAGATTTAATAGAATGTAAAATAACCGTAAAATTTAAAACCGTAATTACTAGTATTCCCCCTAAAACTCTAAAGGAGAGTGTTTATTTATTAGGGATTTACGAACAGTTACACACTAAATATAAAAACAACGAATGGATAAATTAACAATGACTAAATGTGCACTCACAGCGTAATCCACAGAATATATGTTGAGTAATGGCAATTTTTGCAATTAAGTTGTTATTAATTTTATTTAAATGTTTACATTAAAGAAAAAAAAGGAATCGGAAATACTATAAAAATAGTTACTACATGAAGCTGCTATTATTTTATCTGCTTAATATATTGAATTAAAATACATCGTAAAATACAACGTATAGTAAAAAAATTGAGTGCCTAAAACAATTTGCTAAGTCGTTAACAAATAAAATAAATAAAAGGGGGTCTATTATTGAGCCCTGAGGCACTCCCGACGTAACAGTCACAACTGCAGAATGGAATCCCTTGATGACTACTTTTTGGGTTCTATTTGTGATGTAAGAGGTGAACCAGCGGAGTAGATTACCTCTTATTCTGTTGTACGCAATTTTGCGCAACAGCCATTTCATGGTCCACCTTGTCGAACGCTTTTCGAAAGTCTGTCTTTTATTTTAGCGGTTTTTGTGCCCAGGTAAGCTATGAATAAAATCTACGGATTTTATTCAGGAATTATGTAGTTGAATAACTGATCTTACATACTGGATGCAAAGTGGGGACGCGTGTGTCCAGACGTGAGTTCAAAGACAAAGGCTCTGTCTTTACAAAAGACTAGCTACGGCCCACGGCTCCACCCGTGTGTGTTCTCGTTCGTAGTGGTGGAAGTAAAGGAAGCGAATGTTCCAAATTTGAACCAAATCCATTAAGCCATTCTTGCGAGAAAGAGTAAAGATAGAGTAGAGATTAAAAATAATGTAAAATTTAAAACCGTAATTACTAGTATTCCCCCTAAAACTCTAAACTACCTCTAAACTAACTAACTCGTAACTAACTCTAAAGAGTGTTCACGTCGGTATCGGTAGTGTAATAGCCAGGATTCGAACCGGGACCTCTCCATCGTAAGGCCGACTCCTTAATCACTAATCACCATTTATTCTCACAAACTTTCACATTTTTCTTTTTTTGTGAGTACTAGTATCCGAAATTACTAGATTAAAGTAGGGACAAGATAATAGGTCACTTTTGACATTTCATCAAAATTCAACAACGTAACCTTGTAACGGCGGGCATAAAATAAGAACTGCACAATTGCTTAACTTTTTTCAATTACGTTTACATATTTATTGTAATAATGACCGATACGAGTAATTTTACGATTTGCTTTCACTAATAAACCATTCTAAACATAATAAACAATTTCTGATCTAAAGAACTGAACGTCGTTACAATGTTGCGTCAGTCAACCCTTTTTCTTTTTAAACACTAGGGATGTTACTCTAAAAATCGAAAGCTGATAGGACTGTAAGTTGAATCGAATGCAATGATTACTTGTGAAGAAAAATCACCATAAATTTATAACCACGTTGTGATTATAATAAAACCTAATTATACATATTTATTATTCTTTTAACTAACTATAAAAATACAAAAAAATAACTAAATAGAAAGGTCATTAATGTTGGGTGCAATTTAGGTGGATGTTGCTGGCAACACCAGTGCCTGTCGATGACGCATGTCATGTCGCCATAACATGATGATGACGCAGTCTTTTGTTGTTGTGCGAAGTGACTGTGCGTTTTTGGTGTGCTCTCTGTTATTTTCTTCTGATCCGGCTTTTTCATTGAACTGATCTTACTGACTACGTTTACCTGGCTATAAATTGGACTCCGATTGCTTAACGATTATTAAACAAGAAAAACATTACAGTCTTACTATGTCGAAACGGGGGAAAACTCTAAACAGTCAATCTCGCGAACTAGTGCTGAAATTGTACAATTATTTTGGACGTGAATCAGTTAACGATGGGCCTCTTTTACCATTGAAACCACCGAGAGAACGCGTTGCCGAAGCATTGGGAATAGGGAAGAAGACAGTAACTCAAATTCTGAAAGAGAAATACGGACCATCAGGCTCAGAAGATAATACTTTACGTACACCGAAAAAACGAAAGAGGGAGAAGAAAATTGTTGACGTTGATAATTTTGATGCTGCTGCAATTCGCAACCACATTTATGGATATTACTCGAGAAAAGAATATCCTACACGGGAAAAGCTATTGAGTTCGTTAAAAGGCGCAGGCTTATTTTTTGGAGGCAAATCGTCTCTATCAAAGGTTTTAAAATCGATTGACTTTAGATTTAAAAAATCCGACAAGCGGAAAATCCTGCTAGAACGCTACGACATTATTTTGAAGAGAATAACATTCTTACGTCAGGTAAATAAAATTACGGATTGGGACAATGTCGTGTTTATTGACGAAACATGGTTGAATGCGAACCATACGGTTGCGCGGACATGGACCGATGATACAGCGGCCTCCACCTCAAAAGTTCCATCGGGAAAAGGAGCCCGACCTATTATATGTCACGCGGGATCAGCTTCTCAAGGTTTTATTCCAGACTGCCTCCTCGCATTCGCCTCTAAAACTACAACAGATTACCATGAGGAAATGAACTTTGATGTTTTTAAAAAGTGGTTTGAGAAGCTGCTAGTCAGCTTAGAAAACCTATCGAAAATTATAATGGACAATGCTCCGTATCATTCTGTACAAGTTGATAAACCACCAACTCAAGCAAATAAAAAGCAAGAAATTGTCTCGTGGCTGGTAAGAAATGGTGTGGAGGCAAGTCCAACTTTATTAAAAGTTGAGTTGTTAAATCTGGTAAAAGCAACTAAGCCGTCCAAGCTCCGCTATGTAATCGATGAACTAGCCCTAGAGCATGGACACGAAGTTATTCGATTGCCTCCCTACCATTGCCAGTATAACGCCATCGAGCTTATTTGGGCACAAATAAAGGGTCATGCAGCGCGGAACAATACTGAACCACCCTTCAGTACTGCTAAAATGATGACTCTGCTACAAACTGCATGTGCAGAAGTCACTACAGAAGACTGGCGAAAAGTCGTGGAGAAGACAAAGAAAATAATTTTACAAGATTTTGAACGAGATGTGAGAATAGACAATGATATAAACTCTTTACTTCTTCGGTCTCTATGAAACATTTCCTCTTATTAATTAATGTCAGTTTATCATTGTCATAATTTATCGCATTTTTAAGCATAATAAAACCTTGTATTACTTAAAGGTTTTGTCTGTTATTTCAGACAATATTATTGAAAATGAATTAATAATATCTCTGAGTGCTGACAGCAGTGATGAAGATAGCAGTTCCGATAGTTCAAGTGAATAAAAGCAATTTTTTTGTTAAATTACGTAGGTACTTGTCTTATTTTGCTCCTTTAATTTATGAAAGAAAAAATAATAATGGGACAGGGATTCGCATGATCATTTTTAAAATTCACATATGTTTCAAGTCTGTATCGATTCATTCATTTAATCGATGTTTTTAAGCAGGTCACCTCACTATGAATATAAAACTGACATCTGTCAAAAGTGACCTATTATCTTGTCCGTACTGTAAACGTTAAACCCTTCCGCTAAGCTAAACTCCATGTGTTATGAGTGGTTTGACGTCGGTAGGGTTGTGGGCAGTGTTCGAACCCGGGACCTTTCAATCATAAAGCCGACTCGTTGATCACTAAACCACCCACGTATATTACCTACTAGCTGGCTCTCCCCGGCTTCGCCCGTGCCGTATTCGTACCCTCATTGCACTATGGTGTGGTATTTAAGTTCAAATTGACTTTTAAGTATTATTACGAATCTTTTGTATGGGAATATAGAAGTGTTTTTTTTCAGGTAATTTAAAAAAAAAATCTCCGTAATAACCATCGTCCTACTTCAAGGAATATTATAAAAAAAGAATTAGCGAAATCGGTTCAGCTGCTCTCGAGATTTGTGCTTAGCAACACATTCAGTGATTCATTTTTATATTATATACTAGCTGTCCCTCGCGGCTTCGCTGGTGGCATACTTCGCCCCGTAGCACCTATTTCATAAACATTTTTTTTCAGGCCATTTAATTTAAAAAAAATTCTCCCTGTAAGAACCATCCTCGTACTTCAAAGAATATTATAAAAAAGAATTAGCGAAATCGGTTCAGCTACTCTCTAGATTTGCGCTTAGCAACACATTCAGCGATTCATTTTTAGGGTTCCGTAGCCAAATGGCAAAAAACGGAACCCTTATAGATTCGTCATGTCTGTCTGTCCGTCCGTATGTCACAGCCATTTTTTTCGAAACTATAAGAACTATGCTGTTGAACTTGGTAAGCATATGTATTCTGTGAACCGCATTAAGAGTTTCACACAAAAATAGTAAAAAAACAATAAATTATGGGGTTCCCAATACTTAAACTGAAACTGAAAAAAAACTTTTTTCATCAAATCCATACACACATATCTATTTTCTTTATCTTTTTTTTTTAAGACGTCATAAATCGTAAATTCAATCAACTCAAATATACAAAATTTAAAAAAAACATTATTATGTTACTTGCTGCTACGGAACCCTTCATGGGCGAGTCGGACTCGCACTTGGCCGCTTTAATATTATAGATTAGGAAATTAGAAGAATAATAAGGCTGACTTCAGAATTTACTTTCACTTGGCCCGAAGAATCCTTAACTTTTTTAACACTTTTTGACTGCTGATAACTAAACGGTAATTATTTTATTATTGGCCATCTAGGTATGTACCTTTCCATTTTTCTGAACACTTGAGTAGTATTCTATGATTTCATCAAATGTCATGTTCATGGAATTTAATATAGCAGAAAAGGCTTAGTCGTTCTTTTTTATCCAAGCGTCACTCGCGTCGTCATCATAAGCTTGCACTTTGAAGCCCAGGGTCCGCTCTCCTCGCTCAACGAGCTCCATCCTGCATGAGCGCAGCTCCAGCACCTAAGGGTAACATGTGGAGCCGCCTCCGCCGGGGCGGCGGCGTGTTGCACACTACCCCTTTTCCGGGGACAAGACGGGGATACCGTGGTTACCTAGGGGGCGAAATCTCAAAACCGGAGATTGCCTGGGTCAGGCGGGTGGGAGGGAAAGACCTTATGGGGCCACTTCACACCCGGGCATCTGAAGACCCGAAATGGCGTGCGGTTCAAGTCGATTCGAGTCCGACAAACCTCCCCGCTGGCCGGCGGAGGGGATTTCCGCACGGAAAAAAGAAAACTGTCCGCTCTCAAGCTCTTTGATTTGACTTATCATCTCTTACCCCCGGATCCCGGACATCATGTGTAATGGCGCAGTTTAAGAGGCATATATCCAGTAGTGGACTGCAATAGACGAATTGATGACTTGTAACTCACAATAACACGACACTAATGCCTGTCATAGTTATAAGAGTAATTTTGTTTCCTGCCATTTGTAAACGAAAACCATCAGGCGTTTAAAAGAAATGTTCCATGTGGCCATGCTTTGCGGCAACCACCAGACTACGTGTATAACAAAATGTTTGACCATGCCGCCCTCGCCAGGTCCCGGTAAGAGGGGTAGACTCAAGAAGTGTTGGCTTAACATCGTAGAAGGTTATAAATGCATGCCAATTGTCTCACTGCCTGGTATCTCCAAGACCGTGCTAAGTGGAGGAGGTGGTGGTGGAAGGAATCCAGGCTCCGAGGTGAAGGCCTCGAAAATCGCGCGGGACACAATGCTCTGATGATGATGAAAAGAAATGTCCCCTAGTGCCAACCGTGACCAAATCTTACTGTCACTTAAATCACGATCAAGTAAATATTTGCTACCTGTGGTTGAACAGGCATCACATTATTTTTACTATATTATTATATCATCGTCAGAACATGCGTCCACTTCACGCTCCGGGGCTTTACCAAGAAGTTTGAATACCAATTAAAACATTAGAGCTATACATGGTGTATAGCTCCATCTCTGTCCCTCGGCCCGAAACTGGGAGCCCAATTATTCGGTTACGCCACGTTTTCAAAACGCGTGATTTCGATTCGATTGGTAAGAAAACTAAAAAATATTTTAGTATTCAGTATGATCTGTCCAAACAAAACCTACCTTCACTTTAGTGACGTTATATTTAGAACCAGTCATAGTTGATTTCGTTTTCAATTAGATTTTAATGCTCGTTAGTTTTGGAATCATACGTTTTCTTAGTATATTTTACCAAAATTTACGTGGACTTAGAACAAAAACGGACTGGTTTTACCGTCAGACTTGTATGCCTTCTTATGACGTTATTGTTTCAACTGAGACGTGGTTGTTGGAATCTATTCTTGATTCGGAACTTTTTGATAACAAATATACGATATGGCGCCGTGACCGCGATTATGATTTAACGAAGCAAACCCGACTGTTTTAATTGCGACACGAAGGGAGTTGCTGGTCACTCCGGAACCCCAATTTCACTCGTCGGCTGAAGATCTCTGGGTTCAACTGCGGCTTAGAGTATCGGATTCGAGACACTACGTAAATATTCATATATGCATTGTTTATTTATGTAAATAAGCGCTGGGCTTATCATTCTCGTCACAACTTAAAAATTTCCTATCTATGTTGAATAAGACAATAATAAATAATAACAACTCTGACGTGTACTTAGTTACCGGTGATTTTAACCTAAGGGGAATAACGTGGCTGCCTTCAGACTGCCTGTCACTTGTGCCGACGAACCTAAGTACTATGGACGAATATCTACTTACGGATGAAACATGTACTTCAGGTTTAGGTCAATATAATAGTGTGACTAAGAAAGATGGAAGAATACTAGATTTAGTGTTTTCCAGTAGTAAAGCATAGGTAACCGAGTGTACCGAGCCTTTGGTGCCTATTGACCCCTATCACCCACCATTACTAATTGTTTTTGACGTCTGTATAATCTCTGCCTTAGATTGTAGACCAAGATTACGGTACATGTTTAGTAAAGGTAACTATGATTGCTTGAATAATGACATTTGCGCAATTGACTGGGATTTAGAATTCTCATGACGTTCAGTTGATGAATCGGTTAACTTCTTTAATGAAACTATAACTAGCCTTCAAAATAAGCATATACCTCAAAAAAACATTAGGTCACATAAATACCCTATTTGGTATGACTCTTGCCTTATAAGAACCATTAGGGAAAAAACTAAATATTTTAATAAGTTCAAGACCTATGGCAATAAATCGGATGAGTTGTCCTTTAAAGTATTGCGGGACAGAGTAAAAAACTGTGGAAAGCACTTGTTATAAAAATTATATAAATACTACCGAAAATTCAATAAGAAATAACCCTCGAGCCTTCTGGTCCTTTGTAAAAAACCGTTATAACACAAATGCTATACCTAGTCAACTTGTCTACAATGGAGAACCATTAACCACTGGTGAAACAATCTGCGAAGCTTTTTCGACTTATTTTTATTCATCATTCCTTGATTCATTAAACACTAACATGCGTCCTTGTAATTTAAACGCCACTGCTCAGTTTAACCCCTCGCCTACTCTTGCTAAGGCTGATATTAGTTGTGTAGAAGTTAAAACAGAGGATGTTGTCAAAATCCTTCAACAGCTGGATACCTCAAAGGGCGCGGGTCCTGAAACATTTCACCGCAGCTGCTTAAAAGGTGTGCATCTGCTATTTCATTACCTATATCAATTATTCTCAGAAAATCACTGTCATCGGGTATCGTTCCTCGGACTTGGAAGTCAGCATATATAACACCTGTTCATTAAAAAGGATCAAAAATTAATGTTACCAATTATAGGCCCACATCCAAACTCTGTGTAACAGCCAAAGTTTTTGAAAAGATAGTGCATAACCAAGTATATTCTGCCATATCAACCTCATTCAGTTCTTCTCAACATGGTTTCCTGCGAGGCCGATCAACTGTGACTAATCTCACATTGTTCAATGATTTCATCACCAATGCTATGGATGGAGGTGGGCAGGTTGATGTCATTTATACAGATTATAGCAAAGCTTTTGATAGAATCGATCATTCTATTCTTTTAAAGAAGTTAAATGACATTGGAATGAGAGGGGATCTACTCCGATGGTTCTCTTCTTATCTTGAAAACAGATCTCAAGCTGTTGTCTTAAATAACTACATATCTAGTTGGGTTCCAGTGCCCTCTGGTGTGCCGCAATGTTCCCTGCTCGGCCCTTTATTATTTGTTTTCTACATAAATGACATTGACGCCTGCCTCCAATCATCTCATTTACTCTGTTTTGCGGATGATATGAAAATCTTTGCGACTATGTCATCCTTCGAAGATATGGTGGCCCTTCAGGATGATTTGAAACGCTTAGAGAGGTATTGTTATGTGAACAAACTTGACCGTAATCCCTCGAAATGCTCGGTAATTACATATACCAGAAAGCGTAAGGATATGAACACTAATTATATGTTAGAAGGCCAAACCCTCACAAGATGCAACAGCCTACGCGATCTGGGTGTATATCATGATAGCAGTCTATTATTTGATGAGCATATAGACGCAGTTATTAAAAAAGCATCTAAATCACTCGGGTTTGTGATGCGAATCTCCAAGTGCTTCAATGAAGCCAAAACACTTAAAATATTATACTGCACTTACGTAAGAAGTCACTTGGAATATGCCTCACAAATATGGAATCCACGATACCTAATATATATAGATCGAATAGAAAATATTCAAAAACGTTTTATTAAATACTGGTGCTACCATTCATTTACTCCCACTTGTAGACCGTCGAATGATAGCGGATTTAATATTTTTGGTAAAAATACTTACGAGGGTCAAACTGAAAGTTCTTAGAAAATCAAAAACTGATTACATTAGCCAGTTATTAGTTTTATTATATCTTTTCAAAATATTGTCCATTCACGTCAATACACCGCTGCATGCGATGGAACCACTGGGAAAAGCACTTTGCCCACTCGTCCTTAGGGGTCTCTTCAATGGCATCGCGATACGCAGCCACCGCTTCTTCAGCATTCATAAACCGCTTTCCTTTAAGTTTTTTTTTAATTTTTGGAAATAAATAAAAATCACAAGGCGCGAGGTCGGGGCTATACGGCGGGTGACCCAGTAATTCAACGTTTGTTGTCGCCAAATAGTCGATCGTTCGCTTGGCGGTGTGCGACGAGGCGTTGTCGTGGTGAAGGAGGATCCTACTGCGAGGTCGTTTCTCTCGAACTTTTTCCAAGACAAGTGGCAAACAATTGGTAGTGTACCATTCTGCAGAAACTGTTTTTTGATCCTCTAACACAATTGTTACGAAATGACCTATCCTTCCAAAGAACGAGGCCACCATTTTTTTTCCCGCACTTCGATCTCTCTTCACTTTAGATGGCAACTCCTCGAAAGGAAACACCCACTGAGCAGATTGTCTTTTGGTTTCAGGATCATAACAGTAAATCCAGCTTTCGTCACCTGTTAGTATGTCGAACACAGCATTAGAGTCACCTCCGTTAAATCTTTCAATCATTTTACGGCACCAATCCACACGATGGAATTTTTGAGCCTCAGTCAAATTATGAGGTATCCACCGGGCGCAAAGCTTCCTGACCGCTAAATGTTCGTGGAGGATTTTGTGCACTTGACTCATACCGATGCCTAAGCTTGTCCGAATCTGCTGATAGGTCACTCTTTTGTCAGTCTCTATCATACGCCGCACAACACAGATGTTATTTTCAGTCGTCGCCGTAGAAGGCCGTCCCTCACGTAAATCATCAGTGAGATTAGTGCGACCACGTTTAAACTCATTAAACCAGTTGTAAACAGTCGCACGAGACGGGGCTTCATCGTGAAAGGCCAATCGTAGTCTATCATAACTTTCTTGTTGACTTAAATGACATCGAAAGTCATAAAAAATCATTGCACGAAAATTTTCTCGTGTTAAATTCATGTTAACGTGACACAGACAATTTTCAATTTGCCGCCAAATCGTAAAACAAATGATAAATGAATGAAATATATACTCAGTAATATTGGCAAAGAGTTCTATTTTCAAATTTTAGAATTATTTTTTTATTATATTGTTTATAAGTGGCCAGTTCTAAGAACTTTCAGTTTGACCCTCGTAATAACAAAATCGACAGCCCTGAAATTATAGGAAAACTCCAATTTAAAGTACCTTTTTTTTTTTTTTTTAATGTGCGGAAATCCCTTCGGATACCCCCCGCGTGCCAGTGGGGGCGGTTATGTCGGGCTTGAACCGACTAAAACCGCACGCCGTCTCGGGTCTACAGGCGCCGGGGTGTAAGGTTGCCCATAGAGCATATCCCTCGCACCCCGACTGACCCTGGGCCATCTCCGGTTTCGAGATGGCCCCCTCGGGTTTGGGAACCACGGTGTCCCCGTCTTGCCCCGGTTTGGGGGAGGGGCGCTAGTCGCCCCACCGTCCCGGCCTGCTTCTGCTGGGGTGACAGGTGGCCTCACCCGCCACCCCCAGGCCTGCGCTCATGGAGGACGGAGGTCGTTAAGCGACCTCCGACGCCTGAGTCGCCTGCGACGCGCAAGAGCAAGTTGCGGGCTCGGCGGACCGGGAGAGTTCTAAGTCTCTCCCGGGTGCGCTCCGCCGCCTCCTTCGCGAGCATAACATGCTCGCAGAAGGAGGCGGCGGCGGCCCACGCGCTCGCGCTCCGCACCATTGCCGCAATCATGCTGCCGAGCGAGAGGACTCCCACCCCGATGGCTGCCACGAGGTCACGCCTCGGCGCCTCCCACGCCGGGCAGTCCGCCAGTGTGTGCAGCCCTGAGTCCTCGCTCGCGTCGCAGTGATGACACTCAGGCGTTGGCTCCTTCCTGATCCGATGCAGGTGGTCCCCGAAGCACCCTTTCCCGGAGATCACCTGCGTCAGTCGGTACGAGAGGCTTCCGTGTCGCCTCTCCAGCTAATCCTGCATGATGGGCCTTACCGCCGCTATTGCGGCGTGCCCTGCGCTTGGTCGCCCAAGTCGTTCCTTCCACTCCACCACGATGGCCTGGCGGAGCTGGGACTGCACGGCCTCGATTTCTCGAGGCTCGGGGTTCCATCCCTGCTCCCGCGCCTCCTTTCGCCACTGGTACAGTTGCGAAAGGGCTCTCGCTTCCAGGTCCCATGGAAGGTTCCGGCAAGGAGACTCACCGCCTCGAAGGAGATCGTGCGGTACCCTCGGATGACCCTGATGGCCAGAACTCGCTGCGGAGCGCGCAGCATCTGCACAGTTCTGGTCCTCAGGGCCTCCGCCCATATTGGGCACCCATACAGGGCCATGGACCGCACGATCCCCGCGTAGAGTCTCCTGCAGGAGTCATCGGGCCCCCTCATGTTGGGCAACAGCCGAGCCAGAGCAAGAGCTGTGCCCTTCAATTTGGGGGCCAGACTTCGGATGTGCTCTCCGAAGTCCCATCGGCCGTCGAGCACGAGCCCCAAATATTTCATTTGGGGCTTGATGGCGATGCGATTTCCTCCCACGATGAGACTGGATCCCTCGGGTGGCTTGCTCCGAGGCCCATGGAAGAACAGGGCCTCGGTTTTATGCACGGCCACCTCGAGACCCAGCCGCCGGATCCGTCTAACGACTTGGGCAACCGCGGTCGTGGCCTTTCGGGTCGCTTCGCGGTACGTCGCCCCGCACGCCGTCACGAACGTGTCGTCCGCGTAGCACGTGACGGCGGCACCGCCTACGAGCTCACCGCGAAGCACCCAGTCGTATCCGATGTTCCACAGGAGCGGCCCCAAGACCGATCCCTGTGGAACACCGCACGACATTTCACGCCGACCGAGACCGGTCACGGTTGGGTAGATGACGGCTCTCTCCGTCAAATACGCCCCGACTATGCGGCGGAGGTAGAGAGGCACTTCGTGATACACGAGCGCCTCCCTAATGCAACTCCAGGGCAAGATGTTGAACGCGTTGGCGATGTCCAGGGACACCGCCAACATCACCTCACCCCGGGCTACTGCATCCTCCGCCAGAGCCCTCACGCGCATGATGGCATCCACGGTGGAGCGCCTCTGGCGGAAGCCATATTGGCCATCCGCCAGGTCCGGCCCCACTCTTGAGAGGTGCTCGACGAGGCGCTTCGCAATTACTCTTTCAAAGAGCTTGCACACCTCGTCGAGCAACACTATGGGCCGGTAGGCGGACGGCGAGTCCGCCGGGCGCCCCTCCTTTCGGATGAGGACCAGTTTCCCCGTCTTCCACAATTTCGGAAACTGGCCCCGCTCCAAACATGCGCTGAGAAGCCCTCTCAGTCGGGGCTCGAGAGCGTCGTCGACTAGAGCTAGGACCCACGCTCGGCCTGGAATGCCGTCGGGTCCCGGGGCGGTGTGTTTGGCTCTTAGCCTTCTCACCGCCAGCTCTAGTTCTACCCAAGTGACCTCGGGCACGTCGTCGTCTTCCACGTCGGGCGCCATGCGCAACCGAGGCGTAGTCATCTGCGGTGGAACATGTTCCACCGCCCGCGCTGGGAACAGGGAGCCAACAACTCCTCCGAGCAGATCCGGCTGGAGACACCGGGTTAACGGCGGGGCCTTGGGGCGCAGCTTGCCCCTCACCATCCGGTAGGGCCGCCCCCAAGGGTCCCGCTCCAGCGTCTCCAGCAGCTCGCGGAAGGCGTCCCGTTTGGAACGCCTTATCTCCGCTCGGAGGGCTCGTCTGGCCTCCCTGTATCCCTCGCACAACTCCGCCTCTCGGGCCTCCGCATCTGCGGGGCGGCGACGCCTCCTACGGAATCGGGCCCACCGGCGGTGCTTGATCACGCAGGCCCGTCTGAGCTGCGCGATCTCCGACGACCACCAGTAGACCTGCAGTGCTATTCTCTAAGGACCACAGCCTTGCGCGCAGCGCTGCGCTCGTCGACGAGCTCGCAAAATGCTGCTTTGGATTTATATTTTATTTTATTTTAATTTTGATTTTAATTTATGATTTAGATTTAGATTTAGATTAGATTTAGATTTAGATAAGATTTTTGATTGATGATGAAATCTAAATCTAAATCTAAATCATAAATTAAAATCAAAATTAAAATAAAATAAAATATAAATCCAAAGCAGCATTTTGCGAGCTCGTCGACGAGCGCAGCGCTGCGCGCAAGGCTGTGGTCCTTAGAGAATAGCACTGCTGACCCCTCGGATTATAGGGCGGAGCCCTAGGCATCGCCGCGTCACAGACACGGGTCATGGCCTCCCGGAACCACTCCGCCTCATCGTCTATGCTGACAGGCCTGTCCGGCGCAGGGGCCCAGGCCTGTACGATGGCGGCTTCCAGGAGGAGCTCCCGATCAAGTCGCTTAAGCGCCCAACGTGGCTCGGGTGGAGCCGGTGCAGCCGGCGCGTCGCTCGCAGGAGGGGACACGTCAAACCGAATGTATCGGTGATCCGAACTTGTGTCCTCCCCCAAAACGACGCGCCAGCCCTGAACACGTCGCGCCAACGAGGGGCTCGCGAACGATAGGTCCACGATGGAGCTACCCCACGAGGTCACGAACGTGTCCACGGCTCCCCGATTTAGGAGGACTAGGCCGAGTCGTGCGGCCCAGTCCACCAGTGCCCTGCCTCTATGCCCCGTCGCACCCCTTTCGTGTCGGGAACCCCAGGCATACGACCAGGCGTTGAAGTCCCCGAGCACAAGGACCGGACGGGGCTGGCAGGCATTGACGACGACGGCCAGCTGACGGAGCCATTGCTCATATGCAGCTTGGTCTCGGTTAGGCGTGATATAAGCGGCCACGACCGCTATATCCCCAACCGCCGCCGCCACGCAGCCGGGTCCCCTTGCAACGACGGCAAGAGGGGGGCTGCCGGCGGCAGGGTTGTGCACCAGTGCCGCCGACCCATCCAGCGCGGTTTCCCAGGCAGGCCCGAGAAACCGGTGGGTGTATGGGTCGGCGACAGCGGCGACATTTATGGCCCACTGTGCCATGCTCTGGCGCAGAAGGTCCTGAGCATGGGCACCGTGGCCAACGTTCGCCTGCAGGATGCGGAGTTGAGGATCCATTATGGAACCCCCATCTCCGCATCCCGCTGCGAACTAGGAACTAGAACAGGCCTTGCTGCCAACCCTATGGTCAGCCGGCTTGCCCCACGCTGCACATCTGAAACAGTGCAACGGGGCGCTACACGTGCCGGCCTTATGACCGGGCTGGCCACAGCGGAAGCAGCGGTCACCCGCCGTTACCTCCGCCGTGCAGTGCACCCCCACATGGCCCACCGACAGGCACCTGAAGCACCTGGCCGGTCGGGCCTGCAGGAGCCGTGCCTGCGCCCTCAGGAAGCCTCCCATCAGGAGGCTCCGCCCGTCTGCGACCTTTTGGGCCGCCGCGATAGGGCAGCCGACAACTGCTGCCCCCTGTCCACCGCGGCCGAAGCGTATAGCTCCGGCCTTTATTGTGTCCGGGGAGCAGTCCCCGGCCTCCACCACGGCGAGCCTGAGCTCTTCTGCCATGACGGAGTCGTCCAGGCCCGTAATGCGCACTTCTGCGCATTTAATGGGCCTGGACACCCGGACGTCGGCTGCGTCCAGCGACTCCCTCAGCCGAGCCGCTAGGGCGTCGGCCTTGGGGCCACTGGCGGCGCCAGGGACCTCGAGAAGTCGGGCTCCTGTCCGTGTGCTCTTGCACCGGACGCCCGGGATCGCGAGGGCCTTGAGGTCGACGTTGGCCTTCACCTTGGCCAACACCTCGGCATACCCCATGCCTCTCCCCGCTGCCTCCGCCGTCAGGGTGACGACGACGGCCGTAGTGCGGGGGGCACGGAGCTTTCCCGGCGCTGCTTTCGCGGCGGTCGCGGCCCTCCTGGCCTTCTTGGCGGCCTTCTTTGCGGCCTGCCGCCTCTTTTTGCTGGCTCCAGCCACCTCCCAACCCCCTTCCAAGGGGGTTCTGGTGGGGGTTACCGGAGCCGCGACTGGGGCTGGGGCTGGGGCCTGGGCTGGGGACGTCTTCCCCTTGCCCTTCCCCTTTCCCTTCCCATGAGTGGGAGCGGGGCCCTGAGCGGGAGCGGGGCGACGAGCCGGCTCCGGCAGAGCCTCCACTGCAGCCGGGCGGGTATTACCCTTCCGGGCTGCTACCGCGTAGCCGGCCACCGGTGGCGCCAGAGGCGGACGACGGATGGAGTCCATTAGGGCCTCCATCCGACTCATCATACGCTCCTCTAGCGCCTCCACGTACGCGAACCAAGGCTCCGCCGGTGGTACTCTCTGCGGTGCCGGTGGGCGAGCCGGCTGTGCCGGCTGCTGCACCGGTTGCACCGGCCGCTCCAGCTGCGCCGACAGCGGCTGCTGCGCCGACAGCGCCTGCTGCGCCGACTGCCTCGCGGACGAGCGAGTCACGCGCGCCGGCTCCGCCGGTTGCGCTCGCTGCACCGGTTGCGCCGGTTGAGTCGGGCTCGCCATCCCTCTCCTCAGCTCCTCGACGGCTGCAGCTAGTCGAGCCGTCTCCCGACGGGACTCGGCCAGCTGCGCCGCGAGGGCCTCATTTTCGGAGGCGATGCCGAGCACAATGTGCAGCATCGCCTCCTGATCGGGGTTCGGAGACCCCCGGAAAGACGCGGTCACTTGCTGGAGTTTCTCCATCAGAGACCGCGTCTTCCCACCTGGTTCCGACACCGCCGAGGTGGAAGGCCTCGGTGGTGACTTGCCCGCGGCCCTCTCAGGGGCCGAGGGGACTCGGGTGGATTGCCCAGCCCTCGTTCCACCTCGCGCCCCTCGGCGGCCTGCTGCCACCTTTCCTCGTCACTGCTGAAGGAGGTCGTCCCGGTGAGGGTGCAGTCCTCATCCGACACGTCCTCCCCCAGCCGGGCCTTTGCGCGCCGTCTGCGCTTACGGGTCCGCTGACCAGACCCGCCGGGCTGCTCGCCCGGCTTCGCTCGTTGGCGGTGTCGAAACTCTCCGACACCGCCGAGGTATTTAGCGTCACCTCCACGCTTACGTTCTGCACGACCTCCGCGCAGACTTCGTCCTTTCCATTGTCCATGTTCGTTGCCTTGTTGTCGTTATTAATTTTTCCGTCCGGTTTTCCTGTAGTATTTGGATTAATATTCATATCATATCCCACGAGTATGGGGGAAAGGTGGTCCATCCAGGCGGAGCCCCCTGCACCTGGATAAGCCTATGTACTATGGAGGTCGGCTGGTATCCATAGGTTTTTACGACTTCGCTGTCGGGTGTTATAGACTTTTCCTTGTCGTGGACCGGCCAATAAAGGCAAGCCCTCCGGTCAGCAAGATCACAGCGTACCCTTCTGGAGCCACCAGTCAGGTCGTTGCTGATCACCTACCGATTACGGAACGCGAGAGGATGGCTAGTCCTCTCTCACCGGCGGCGGCACAAGTGCCCGTCGGCCCCTGCGTTAGCAGCGGGCCAACCCGCCCCTGGATCCCTCAGGACCCTATGGTGGCCTCAGCCACTAACACCATCGCTCATCCTGTCTCCTCTGAAAGCAGAGGAGTACGGAGAGCGATGTGTTCCCGCCACGTTGGGTATTAGCCGACGATCAATGCCAACCCCATGAAGGGGAAGCCATTGACCGCCGCCCAGGGTGTACCGGCCGCTCCGATTCCGTTCCCCCCGGACTGCAGCGGGATCGGAATCGGAACGACACTCGAGGAGGTTACCCAACACACACCCCAATTTAAAGTACCTAGTAAATTACTTCGGATCAATCCCCCTCTCATTATACCAAGAGCAACAACAAACTATCGTCAAAATAGTTATATGGTGCGAGTGAGTAGGAAGTTTAATGAAGTCTGTAAACAGTATGATATTGACCCTTTTACTGTGAGTACCCATGTTGAAGAGGTGTCTAAGCCTGAACTTTTTCGCAGCTGACTAATTAATAGTTTTCAGTGCCTATATACCTATATTAGTCTTGTATTTTAACCTTAGTATATTATTTGTATTTTTTTTTCTAAGCTCAAAACGCAATTTTTTTTTATTGTGTCACTAGAAGTGAGGACTTGTAATTGGCTCTCTGTGATGTACCTTCATTAATATTCTTTTGAAAATATTAGCTGTTAGTCCTCCATACTATAAATAAATCAATAAATAAATAAAAACGTAATTTACTGAATCGAGCAACTGAATTGTTTTTAGCGCGTCGTGGTAACGTCCCAGGGTCCACTTTACTACTCCTTCGCTCTTGCTGGAAGAAGAACTTTATATTTTATACTAATATAGTTTTAAACAAGACAAATGAATGAGTCAATCTTATTTGTAGGTAATAAAATTTAATTGATATTGATTAATATCCAGAATTGTAAACTTAGTAGAGACAATTAGTGACGGCCTCTGTGGCGTAGCGGTAGTGCATTCGACTGCTACGACAGGGGGCGCGGGTTCGATTCCTGCTCAGTGCAAATATTTGTATGTATGAATATGTTTATTTGCATTGGTCTGGGTATTTCTATGTATAATATGTATGTATTTACAAAAAAAAAGTATATAAGTATGTTTATCCGTATTCTGGAACCCATAACACAAGCTAGTTAAAACTATTCTTACCTTGGGTCTAGAAAGCGCTGTGTAGTAGAATGGTAGAATGTCGTAGAATATTTATTTATTGATTAATTACAATATAATAGAGTGTATTTTTGTATCCTTGAATTTCTTGAGGCCCAAGACAACCTGATCTGCGAGTTGGTACACATGCTAAACAACGGATAAGGCCCTGGTGTACGCTTTCTTCTCAAAGTTGGGAGGTCAGATGGCAGACTCTCCCGGAAAAACTGACATACCAATAAACAAGTTGAATTCCTGAGACGAGCTCAGCCGAATACAAGGGATTTTCGATATGGCTTTTTTTTTTTTTGCGATTTCTGCGATTTTTTTTTATCTTGCAATGGTTCACCCCAGCACGAATCTATTACCGGAAACAGCAACTCGATAGCTCATCTCCTTCATACCCAAAACCGTGACAGAAAATTGGCAACGACGACGTCGACAAGGATTTTCTTTAGAAAAGCCCTATTCCTATCGAGTTGTCGTCGACGTCGTCGTTGCCAATTTTCTGTCACGGTTTTGGGTATGAAGGAGATGAGCTATCGAGTTGCTGTTTCCGGTAATAGATTCGTGCTGGGGTGAACCATTGCAAGATAAAGAAAAAAGATAAAAGATAAAATAAAAGAAAATCCCTTGTATTCGGCTGAGCTCTTCTCAGGAATTTTTCTTTATCTTGCAATGGTTCACCCCAGCACGAATCTATTACCGAAAACAGCAACTCGATAGCTTATCTCCTTCATACCCAAAACCGTGACAGAAAATTGGCAACGACGACGTCGACGACGACAACTCGATAGCAATAGGGCTTTTCTAAAGAAAATCCCTAAAAAACAATAAATTGTGGGGGTCCCCATACTTAGAACTGAAACTCAAAAATTTTTTTTTCAGCGAAGCCATATGTGTGGGGTATCTATGGATAGCTCTTTAAAAATGATGTTGAGGTTTCTAATTTCTTTTTTTTTTAAACTGAATAGTTTGCGCGGGAGACACTCCCAAAGTGGTAAAATGTGTTCCCTGTAACTTCTAAAATAAGAGAATGATAAAACAAAAAAAAATATATGATGTACATTACCATGTAAACTTCCAACGATAATTGGTTTGAACGAGATCAAGTAGTTTTTTTTTAATACGTCATAAATCGTAAACCGCAATTTACCTTTTATTCAATCAACTCAAATATAAAAATGAAAAAAAAAAAACAGTATTATGTTACTTGCTGCTACGGAACCCTTAATGGGCGAGTCCGACTCGCACTTGGCCGCTTTTTTTATAATATGATGTAACTAAAAATTTACGGTTTTCGCAATTTTTCCTTCGTACTTCGTACCAAATTTCAAGATTCTAAGTTCACGGGAAGTACCCTTTTTTTTTGCGGAAATCCCTTCGGATACCCCCCCGCCGGCTAGCGGGGGCGGTTATGTCGGGCTTGAACCGACTAAAACCGCACGCCGTCTCGGGTCTACAGACGCCGGGGTGTAAGGTTACTCATAGAGCATATCCCTCGCACTCCGACTGACCCTGGGCCATTCGCAGTGTCCCCTCTGATAACAGCAGAGGGGTACCTGGAGCGACCACGCCCCCCCCGCGGGCCTTGCAGGCCCGCCATACCCCGACCCCCTCGTGCAATGGGGTCAGCTGGCCCTGAAAAGGGCCGGTTGGTCAGACTCTTGGCCGTTGACGTTGACGCCAGCTACTCCAGAAGAGCAATCAATGATGCGTCATCGCCCACGTTGCCCAGGGTGCACCAAACTTGAAGGTGATCCAACCAGTCGCACCCCTGATCCAACCAGTCGCACCCCCACGGGAAGTACCCTGTAGGTTTTGATTCCCGTGCGAGGTTCGAAAATTTGCGGAAATTTGCGGCATAAACGGCTGTATCTTTTGATTGCTTTGGCTTAGAAGTTTGATTTTTTCACAGCTCCAAGGGACAGTAAACTTGAGTATTAGATATAAATTATAGTTTGATACCTCCACGCGTTCCTTAGAAAAACGGTCTGGACAGACGGACGGACGGACAACGAAGTGATCCTATAAGGGTTCCGTTTTTTCCTTTTGAGGTACGGAACCCTAAAAACGCACGCAACTGAAAAATCGCTAAGAGGATTAGTTGATAAGAGAATTTAAAGTTATTTTTTAGGTATTATCTTATGTTAAATGTATTTATCTGTACCCTCTAAGAAAATTAATCCTTTGTAAATGTAATAGAGCACTTAAAGGAAATAACTCTGTAACAAACACTAAATAGGGTATACGTGTAAAGGTAAACTATTGTACCTAAGCTCTCATTATTCCTATTATCAGCATATATCAGTTGCAACTATGTTAAGTAACCAATGATCATACAAAATCATTGCATGTACGCATTTATTAGTATCCCACATAATACGCAAATTACGCCATTATCGATAATAATTCTATGGAAATTGGAATGAGGAATTTATGACAACGGTGTTGGGTTAGTTATAAGTTAGTATGCGGGTTTAGGAGCTCATACGGCCAGCAGGACTAAGTGGAGCGTTTGTGGAGAAAGTATTGGCTGACCGAGCTCTGGCTAGCTCAGATCTGTACTGTGTTCACAATCAGGCGAGACGTCGACACTCGTCCTCTGTCTTTCTTCACTGACCGTCCCTGTGAGTTCCTAATTACAATAAACTTTTTTTTATTTATTTTCCTAGTGTGGTGTTGTGTTGTGTTCCGTCATAAATATTTTTTAAAGGTAGGTGTAGAGCATAGATTGTTTTTTAAATAAAAAAGAGTCAGAATAAATGTTTTTTGTAATAAAATTGAAAAATACATAAAGCTAGATGTTAATAAGCAAGTAGGTAACTGGTTGGTAGTGTAAGCAAGCTTATGTGAAAGAACAGTTATGGAAATGAATCCTATATTTAAAAATACTGGCATGAAATATATACATGTAAGTTTTAGGTTAATTGAAATAATAATTATGGATAGAGATGTAAACATTATTATTTTTATTATTAGAACCGCTCATAAAATAAAAGAAAACGCGCCCAATAGCTCGTATCCTGAAGACTTATTAAGTGACTAAATATATCACAGAAGACACTTTCGATTTCACATAATTTGATTTTGAGAAAGAAATGAGCAAATATTTTGCGGTGCTCAACTCTATCACATTTTTACCAATAATGTTAGTTACATTGACAAACATTAATAAATAAATTGATGTAAGTATGTTTAATCATCTTTTTAATCCTTAGAGGACAATCTTTTGTTCTATGTAAATTGGAATATCTTAAGCTACTTTTGGCCTTAACCATACCTACAAACTTTGATCAGGAAAACTATCAGCTCTCTCCTGTGGAGGGACTCGCAATCTCGACGCACCGCGCATACCAATCGAGAAATTTCAATTTCATTCATCACTTATCATTCAGTAGATAATTTACAGCCTAACCGAGCATTGTTTAAGTAGATTTCTACGACACATACCACTTGCAATGCATGCTCGTAATATATAATTTAATGTCACCAAAAAATATAATTGTCCTCTGAAACTCACGTGTATTTTGCAGAGATTTTTTATTACGAAATTTTCCCGTGCCATTTTTTTCTTTAACCTTGGGGGTTCAAAATAGACGTTAAAGTAGAATCGGCTCCACTGGGGTCAGTGGTAAATCTTCTCAAACACCTCGAGGTCTGTGTGATTCACTAGTGGAGCAGACGGTGGACCCTAAAACATTGGCAAGTGTCACAGCACAGGATCCATTAGACCAATAGTGTGGCGTAGCGGTAGTGCATTCGACTGCTACGACAGGGGGCGCGGGTTCGATTCCCGCTCAGTGCAAATATTTGCATGCATGAATATGTCAATTTGCATTAGTCTGGGTCTTTCTATGTATAATATGTATGTATTTACAAAAAAAAAGCATATAAATATGTTTAGCCGCATTCTGGAAACCATAACACAAGCTAAACTATGCTTGCTTTGGGTCTAGAAAGCGCTGTGTAGAATGTCGTAGAATATTTATTTATTTACTCCACTGGTGGATCACGGCGGTGGATCCTATAGTGTACTAAATAGTGAATATAGTAGAAGTTGACCCAGTCTTAAGAGAAGATGGATGAATGAGATGATATGGCCAGAAAAGTAGTACATGTGTATACGAGACCCCACCATGATCCTCGGGACCCAAGTCAACCCTCGCTGCAAGCCGCTACACCTGTCGATTCACGAACGAGGCTCTGGCACCGGTTTCCTCTAGACGGCAGATACTACCTTAAAAGTGAATCATGGAAAGGAGAGGACTGGACTCTCAGGCACTAAAGTGCAAGTTTCGGAAGCAAAATAAAATGGTGCAAGTATGAAGAAGAAAAGCGGGAAGAATCCTAACAATCTGCACTTTTATCTAATTAATTACATAATATAATAATTACATAATACACGAATAGCCTAACAAATGAAACAACGAACTTTCTTTTATTTAAAGTCGGTTTAAATAGGCATCAAGCTATCTTCAAAACAGCAATAAAGTGCTTACTAATGAGATGAACTTAACCTCAAATATAAATTTGAAGGTATGGCTACTTTCTACTGTTTGCGTACAACGGAAAAAAATCCTTGACGTTGAACTGAACGTTAGTTGAGCTGGGTCAGTAGGTTCTTTATTTCCATGTGGCTCGTACTCGTAAAATGTTAAGTGGATAGGTCTTTAGTCCTATGATTGATTCGATTATTTTGAGATTATTTCTAGAAATAGTCCCACGTTTAGATATCAGAATGACAATCATCCATCTACATATTGTCATGGTTTTCAAGTACGAATACCTAGGCCGGATCAACTGGAAATTAAATCATCATTATCCCATCGTTGCGTGATGGTGGGAGGGAAGAAGAGTGGGGGAATTGCGTAACTGCCTGGAAAAGGGCCCGATTGACACCAAAGTCTCACCAAACCGAAAAATATCGTTAAATCGGGGCATTATTACATCTCTGTCTACCCTGTGAGAAATGTACACGCATGAGTATATGCATATAATGTATTAACATTACTCTGAATGACGGCATTAACACCTATTTTCTCCGTTCAGTTGATCGGACGCCACGTGTCATCAAGGACAGATAATAAAAAATGCTCGAATATAATAAAAACGGTCAACTTGATATGTGGTCTTATAGTATATAGCGGTATCTTGGCAGCTGATGGGAGCAGCAGGTTTTGTGACCCGGTTCCGTTCGACCGTGTCCTTGATTCGCCTTTAAGATATTATCAATATTACAATCTCGATAAAAACTTAATTGAAATATACCGGAAAGGATCTAAATATTGGTACCGTTTCATTAAACGTGGTGTTTAATGTATTGGGGTAATCAAGTCGAAATTCGACCACAGATAATGTATGCAAATAAATTAAAATGTCGATGGTATAATAATACATAAATTATGTTGGCCTAAAAATCAGCAGAACCAAAAAAGATTACATGTTCTGAGATTTTCGGCGGTCTCTCTAGCTCCACAACTATAGCACTTGATGGCACCCCTATACCAACCTGTTCCGACTTCCGGTATCTCGGTTCACTACTACAAAGTGATGGAGAATTGAATCGAGCCGTAAAGCATCGGATTAACGTAGGTTGGATGAAATGGCGGCAGGTTACGGCAACAACGTGTGACTCGCGAATCCCCCTTAGCCTTAAGGGAAAAATCTACAAGACTTTGATCCGGCCTGCTGTCCTGCATGGATCAGAGAGCTGGCCCGTAAAGGCGACGGATGAAAGATGCATGCAGCCGAGATGCGAATGCTGAGATGGATGTGTGGTGTGAAAAGAATGGATAAGATTAGGAATGAGTACATTCGAGGAGGTTTAAAAGTAGCGCCAATAACCGAAAAGTTGCGGGGAAATCGCTTGTCCTGGTTCGGACATGTAATGCGTAGGGATGAAAGTAATATCGTAAGGAAGGCATTAAGTATGGAAGTGGACGGTTACAAGGGCAGAGGAAGACCTCAGAGGAGATGGATGGACTGTGTGAAAGAGGATATGGTTAGGAAGGAAGTGAATGTTGAGATGACCGCAAGCAGAGATGAATGGAAAGAGCATACATGTTGCGCCGACGCCAAATATATTTTGGGATGGTGGGATGGAGGATGATGATGATGATGATTTATTTAAGTTGAAGGAGGGGTCTGTGTTTCCGGAAAGCTATAAACTGGGAATCTTCAATTCTTGATTGAATAGATCCTTCAAAGCAAACGTGATTCATCGTAGACCACATGGTCACTTACCACCAGGTGAGATAGTGGTCAAACGTGAGCCTATTAATTATAAACAAGTTGAATTCCTGAGACGAGCTCAGCCGAATACAAGGGATTTCTTTTCTTTATCTTGCAATGGTTCACCCCAGCACGAATCTATTACCGAATACTAATACGAATCGATGCTAAATTACAGTGGGGATCACATATTGAAAAAATAGCTAGTAGGTTAAGTTCTGCTTCCTACGCTGTGAAAAAGATTAGGACTTTAACAGACATAGATACTGCTAGAATAGTTTATTTCAGTTATTTCCATAGTATTATGAGCTGCGGCATTCTCCTTTGGGGTAATGCCGCAGATTTAAATACAATCTTTGTACTGCAAAAGCGGGCGGTGCGGGCAATTTATAAGTTGGGCCCAAGAGTCTCCCTCCGAGAAAAGTTCAAAGAAATAAACATTCTAACTGTAGTTTCCCAATATATTTTTGAAAATCTTTTGTATGTTAGAAAAAACATTTCCAATTTTTTAAGGCTTTGTGATATACATAACGTAAATACTAGACATAAAAACAATCTTGTGGTTTGTAATAGTCGACTCCACAAGATTACTAATTCATTTTTAGGGTAACTGTATACGCTTCTACAACAAGCTTCCTAGTAAAATGAAGAATCTACCTCTTCATAAATTTAAAAGCCAAATTAAAAGTAAACTCTGCCAAAAAGGCTACTATAAAATTCAAGACTATTTAGACGACAAACAAGCTTGGATATGAACTGTTTGCTCTCTCTCTATGCTACTCAAATGAAATATTGTACTTAGGTTAAGTAATGTTTGTAAATAGACCAAAAAAAAAACAGCCCGCTGAGTTTCTTGCCGGATTCTTCTCAGGACAGGGCCGCGTTTCGAACCGGTGGTCCATTTGCCAAACATTAGATTATTTATTTTTTATGACGTTTTGTAAGTGCCGTATTAATAGTCTATGCAGAATAAATGGTTTTTGACTTGACTTGACTTGACTTGACTTGAAAACAGCAACTCGATAGCTCATCTCCTTCATACCCAAAACCGTGACAGAAAATTGGCAACGACGACGTCGACGACAACTCGATAGCAATAGGGCTTTTCTAAAGAAAATCCCTAAAAAGGGGTTACTAACCAACCCTTATTGAACGGTGGTTCATATAAATATCATACTCCTCTGTGAGGTAAGCTAAATGTATAGGGCATACGGGGTAATCTGCTAGACCTAATTGAACCTTGATTGCTAGGATTTCAATAGTGTAGCCAAAATAAAAGAGTTCTAACAATCTGTAACACGTAAAATACAATATGGTGTACCTCGAGGTAATATATGAGGACCATACCATAAAAATGGAATGTAAATAAAATAATAAAGGAATTAAAAACAATATTGCAAGAGCTTATGCCATCTGACCTGCCAACCCCGAGAGAAAAGCCTGCGTCTGAGCCTTGTCCGTCAATCGTGGTAGGGCCCCAAAAACACATAAATAATTGAAACACAATATTCTCTCTAAAACCAAAACAAAAGTAAAATATTTAAATATTGTTATTAAAAAGATTCTGCTTTATATATAAGTGTTAATATGCTTTATATATTATAATAAGCGAAACAATTGTATAATTTGTGTGTCTACAGTAAAATGCGTTGGCTGATTCTGGTGGTATGCCTATGCATCTCAGGATTGCAGACTGCGGAAGTCGGAGCGGATATAACCACTAACATTGCTGATTCGCAAAATAATGGAGGGAAAGGGTTCCTCGAGTGGATTGGCAGTCTGTTCGGCGATGGCACCACCACAGCTCGCCCAATTGTTAGTGATCCAGTGGTCCCAGCTAAAGATTGTCCCGCATGCCGTGAGTAGATACCCTATAGGTATATTCACTTCTCATTTCCTCAGCATTCAGTTTACTTTCATGCTTCTTCTGCCACACACAACATTCACTACTCTATGTACAGCCAGACGTGCCTCTATAGATACATTCTGGCTGCTCGTAAAATTATGCAGCGCCCCATTCACTTGATTTCCTGCCAAAACTCTTGACTCAACATCACAGTCATAAGGTTCCATCTCTCATGAATTTTGAAACCAACACAAGTGTACAAACTGTTTCATTTGTTCCACTCTTTCTCCTTCGATCAAATGCTAATGTTAGTAACATGATAGTTTAAATAAGTACCTTTACTTCTGTAACACATTTGATCACGGTAATCGATACTTTTAGATAGTCATCATCATCATTACAGAGTTAGTCCCGGAGGACCCCCCGTCCTCATACTGTTTCTCTTGATATGATTTTTGTTGGCTTTTACGGGAGCGTCTGCCGTCTGACCCCTAAACCCGAGAGTAAAGCCTGCGTCAGCGTCTGGTCCGCTAATAAGGAGGTACCTGGCTAGAAGGTAAGATTGACTAGGCTGGATAGCGGGTGATGTATTTGAAGGCTTGCAGGAGCCGTCGGCGTCGTAAGAACGACTCGCTAAAAACAATTCAATTTCGGGCCCCTCAGTTGAGGGAGACAGATGGTTATATACACCGTGTACCTATAGCTCCAGTTTTTAACGCGTCGTGGTAAGGCCCTAGGTTCAAAATACACATACATAACTTCAAGCATCATTCAATTAAATTTTTAAGCAATTTGTATGCTTACTTTTAATATAAATTTAGATCGGAAAAAGAGATCATCTAGGACGGGACTTGAACCCGCGACCAGTTCCTTACAGGGGGAATGCTCTGACCAACTGAGCCACCTAGACACATCCCAGATATTCGAAATTCTCCGATATAATATATTATATACGTCCACTACTCAGCTAATTCAATCATCATATTTATTAAATTGATTTACGACCTTCTGTAGCGTAGCGGCAAAGCATTCGACTGCTTAGTCAGAGGTCGGGTGTTCGATTCCCACTCAGTGCAAATATTTGTATGCAAGAATATGTACATTTGTGGTGCCTCTATGGTCTATTATATGTATGTTTTTACAAAAAATAATTACCTAAGTATGTAATCGGCATGTTCTAGAACCCAAAACACTAACTAATTAGTTAAGCAAGCTATGCTTATATTGGGTCTGGATAGCGTCGTGTAGAATGTTGTAGAATATTTTTAATTTATATCATCATTGGGTCCTACTAATTCGTTAATGTTCTGAATGTTTAAACTTGGGTTGAAAATATTTCTGACGAATTATTCACAGAGTGTGGCGTTGCCCGAAACAAGCGGCGAATAGTTGGTGGGCACGAGACCAACGAGAGGCAGTACCCCTGGATGGTGATGCTACTGTACAACAACAGAATGTTTTGCGGCGGTACGCTCATCTGCGATCTCTATGTCTTGACCGCTGCTCACTGTACTGGGTATGTGCCTGCTTTGTTCGTTACTAGCTGAAGCCCGTGGCTCCACGCGCGCCGAGGTAGGTTTTCGTTTTTTGTTCATATCTCCGCAAATATACGGCAGATTTTAAATCTGATCAAGACCTTTTTAAAAGAAAATACCGCATCTTAATCCGTTCATTAGTTTTTGCGTCCATAGCGAACCAAAGCAAAAAAAATTGTTGTCAGAATCGTTCAGTATCTCCTCCAATGTACAGACAACTAATTTCCAATGTTATCTTATAGTTTTTTTCAAAGCGTTTCTGATACTGGTTCCCAAACTAGGCTGGCGCCTGTATTTTGATTCCGCAGCTGGGCAAAAAAGTGTCAAAATGTACTAACATTATGTTTGTATATTATGATACTTTTTTGTCGAGGTGCGATGTATACATATTGGGTGTGTGCAGTGTCCCTGAGAGTCTTGGCGACCTAGTTTCCATACTAACCTCCTCTAGAGCTTAAACAATAATTTGAGAAATCAAGGTCGCATTCCCATAACTCTTTAACTAGGTAGGTACTAGCTGTCTGGGGTGCTTGGTTGGGGACCTCCACGCGGTGCACCCTTGGCAACGGAGACAGCAGCGCCTCTCTCCTAGGGCGGGAGAGACACTGCCGCCTACGGCCAACTGCGACCGAGGCGAGGACGGCCCTGTTGAAGGCTGTTCGGAAGCTTTCCACGTGTCCCTCTGATTAGCAGATGGCACAGTGGAGAGCAAGTAAGGGGGCCATCTCACTACCGGAGATGGCCCAGGGTCAGTCGGGGTGCGAGGGATATGCTCTATGGGTAACCTTACACCCGGGTCTTAAGACCCGAGACGGCGTGCGGTTTTAGTCGGTTCAAGCCCGACATAACCACCACCGCTGGCCGGCGGGGGGGGGGGGTATCCGAAGGGATTTCCGCACGAAAAAAAAAAAGGTACTAGCTGTCTGGAAAACAGCAATAGTGGACTGACTCTTCTAACTGTATCTATGCAATCTAAATTTCATTTATACATACCTTGTCTATTTACATTAAGATGCAGAGTGTGTTGGCAGAACGCCAACAATAAACGAATTCGATCCCACTTGTATTGTTAAGTTTGAGTATGCTAGGGAAGTAATAAAATGGCATATTTAATGTGTGTGAATCTTAGTACAAGTTGACAACGAACGGTTCTCAATCATTTCTTGGATCTTAACTGCCGTTGCTGGCAGTATTCGAGAAACGAAACTGGTATTGACACTTTGATCATGACTTATTTATTCAATAGGAACATTAGATATCGCCATTGGGTTGTGGAGTTCAGACGGCATGCAGTCGCTTCACGGAAATATTGAAGTTCAGCGGTTTCGTAGTTAGACTGAAAACCCGATCCAACTGAGGTGGGAAAAAGCTCGGCGGATGAATAAATAATAGGTCTTTACCTATGAAATTGCCGAAAGGAGAATGCCCATTCTTGGTTGCGCTTTTAGATGTTCGCGTCAATATTTCAAATATTAAAAAATAATATTGATTATAGTATGACTTTTCAACACTAAATCGCTTCTATAGAACTTGGGGTTTGAATTTAAATTATAAAGATATAAAACTTGAATGAATATGTAATATTTTCCATTTTAATTTAATTGTTACCATTATATGAAATAAACCATTGGTGGTAGAATGTAAATATACCTACCAATCTTTTTAAAATCAAATGGTTAAATAATAATACGTAATAGTCAGTGGTGGGCATTGTCCTTTCTTACAAATTCATGAGTTCGTTATTCCTGTAATTTAATAGCTATTTCCATTATTTATATTTTGTTTAAAAGTTGATTTCAAGATTTTACAACTCTGTATTAAATTTTGTTTTTATTGGCCGCTTGATAAATTAATTCGATCTTCAAAAACAGTACTTCCTAAATGCTATCCATTTTGATGATAAATTTCGTATTAGTTAACAGCTGTCACTTTTCAAAAATGTAATAAAAGTTGCTGTTTGTTACCTTAAAGTAGTCTCATTCATACACAAAAAAAAACTAAACATCTGGATTTGTCATTCCTAAAAGAAATGCAAAAATGTTAGTACTGAAAATTGGGTTTCCTCCAATTTCTTCAAGAAAAACGGCAATTTCATATGTAACGACCTAATATATCCATCTAAGGTCTAGGGTTTAGTGGTTTTGGCGCCTTATCAATATCTTTGGAGCCACGCCTCAAGCCGGTACACTTATTGGTTGACGGAAGCGGCTCTGGCGCAGGCTTGAAGTTGGTAGGTCAGATGACAATCACTCCTATAAAAGCGCAATTTTAGCACAACCTTTGCATTAAATTATTATTTTTGTTTTGGTACCACTGATTTATTAAATAAAAGCTTGTTTTTACAAGAAAAAAAACTCAAAAAACCACTAAAAGGATAATCTAATTTAGAATATCCTTTCTTAAATACGGAATTATTAAGAAGGTATTCTTACTATTATAGATCATTATAACGATAACTACTTCTTTTTAAAATAATATTAGTAACTGAAATTATTAGTATTCCTCCTAACCCCTAACAAACTAAATTGCTAGTGTTAGGAGTGGGTTCACTTCGGTAGTGTAATAAACAGGATTCGAACTCGGAACCTCTCGATCGTAAGGCCGACTTCTTAAAGTATATTCTGTTCACAGGTTCCGCAAGGACCGCATGACTGTTCGTCTCCTGGAACATGACGTCACAAACCGTGGTAACGATACAAAGACCATAGACAGGAAGGTGACCAAGATCATACGCCATCTAAGATATAACCCAGGAACTTATGACAACGACATCGCCCTCCTGAAGCTTAGTGAAAGGGTAATATATATATATTAATCTTTGGAACTATATATAACGACGGCCTCTGTGGCGTAGCGGTAGTGCATTCGACTCCTACGACAGGGGCGCGGGTACGATTCCCGCTCAGTGCAAATATTTGTATGCATGAATATGTCTATTTGCATTGGTCTGGGTGTTTCTATGTATAATATGTATGTATTTACAAAAAAAAAGTATATAAGTATGTTTATCCGCATTCTGGAACTACTACTAACACAAGCTAATTAAACTATGCTTACCTTGGGTCTAGAAAGCGCTGTGTAGAATGTCATAGAATATTTATTTATTATAATTATCAAAATATTCTTAAGGATCTTACATTAAAAAGAGATAGGGGAAATGGGGATCAATGATGCGCAAAAATTCAACCTCTTTTTTAATGGATGGAAAGCATCATATTTGAATATTTATTGACGTGTGCATTGACTAATATGTTAGTTTTTATTTTTGCAGTTACGAAATATCCGCTAAAAGTGATTAGGTTCAGAGATATACTGATTTTAATCAAAAAACGTCTTTGCATCATTCTGCCTCAACCGGAGGGTACTTTGATAAATAGGGTGCTCTATCTCGAGTCCTCTGAATCGCGGCTCGAAACTGAATCACATAATGCGCGTCGTTTATTAAATATCCAAAAAAAAAAAAAAAACAATATATCAAATCTATCGTAGCGGCGATAGCCCAGTGGCGTACGTAACGGACTGCTGCCTGCTGGTCTCGAGTTCGATCCTCAGTCGCCCCGGGCACACACCTCTCACTTTTCGTAGTTATGTGTGCATTAATAAATATTAATTATCGCTCGCTTAATAATGTGCCCGGTAGATGGCAATAGGCTCGCCCCCTATTACATTGAGACCTTAACATAACTGGCGAATCGTGGGTATGTAATACACCTCTGCCTACCCCTTCGGGGATACAGGCGTGAAGTTATGTTATGTATGTATGTTATCAAATCTATATAATATGTATGTATTTGCAAAAAAAAGTATATAAGTATGTTTATCCGCATTCTGGAACCCATAACACAAGCTAACTTTGGGTCTAGAAAGCGCTGTGTAGCATATTTATTTATAGAATATTTATTATTTATTCGTAGAATATTTATTATCAAATCAATTGCAACTTCTTCATAAATAAAGTCGATTGTTTTGTGAAATTGAATAGGTTACGCACTAGGACATAACTATTTGATGAAAAATTAAGCTGTCAAAAGTTAAATAAATTGTTGGCCAAAGCCCTGCAACTTACTGATTCAAAGTGCTACAAAGGAATTTTCTCACAAACAATTAAATGAAAAAAATATTTTATAAGAAGTATACTCAGAAACATATTTAAAAACACTTTTGAATACATTTGCTTTGTTAACATAAAATAAAAACAATTAATAAGACAGTGCTGAGACACGATCGCAGTTCGGGTAACATTTTTTTAATAGACGGCAGCACAAACACTTTTATAGCTGTTGAAAGCCCCAATACAACAAAAGTCACAACTGTTATTTTTGTGCATGTACTTGTATTCTAGTTACGAGCCCGACTGCATAGCGTTTTTCAGTTTGTAATGTGGCTACAATATCCATGTGCCCCGAGTATCTATGATCTTCTCTTCCCCTACGGCACAGGAGATAGAACGGTCACTCGAAATTAGGAGAATTCGCTTATCTGAACGCAAGCAACAGTGCAACAGGACATATAATACACTTACATACATACATGTAGTCACGCCTCTTTTCCATGGGGGAAGGCAGATACAACATCTTTCCACTTAATACCTATACATAGATATGGAAAAAATCTAAAGGACGGTGAAAACCTTATCAAAATATGTCAAAGTTAGCCTAGAAATGGGCGGACGCATAAAAGTGTAAGTTTATTTTATACCATTTATTGAAGACAAATATACTTTCAGATAGACCTAAGTAATGCAATAAAAAAACGTGCACGTAGCCATGAAAAAGAAGCCACTACGGAAAGTGTGTCGGCCACTGAAACTCAGGCACCCACCGAATCTGAAGCACCCGCCACTGTAGAGCCTACCACGCCTCCCACTGAAGAGGATGACGTCAGTGTGAGGCCAGTATGCCTCCCAGTCGCAGGCATGTCCTACACGAGGGAAATTGGCTTAGTAACCGGCTGGGGCGTGACCGAACAAGGAGGTGCAATCTCCAGCACGTTACAAGAGGTAGGTTTTAAGAACAGACTTCAAGTAGGTAAGATACCGTATGTGCATTAAATTGTTTAAAAACTGAGGGTTATTGCATATACTTTCCTCGTACTTAAGTAGATACATTTTTGAAAAAAAATCCGCCTTTGTTCCCGTTACATACTTTTTAAAAACTAGAAGATGGAAGTCGGCCAAGGAAACATTGGCAGGACGACATCGACTCTTTTATTCCAGACTGGTGGAAAATAGCCAAGGAAAGAGAGATGGAAAGATTTGTGGGAGGCCTTTGCCCAGCAGTGGGACAAAATGGGCTAAAAAATAAATAAAGTACCTAATCATTCATAGTGTCGGAAAGCCGGTATTTTTCAAAAGTGTATCTACCATCTGGTGTACTGGATTGTAGGTAGCTCGGCCTCCGAAGATCTCGGTGGGGTCCATAGAACTTGTCCATCCATAGAACTTGTTTAATACAATTCGTCATAAACTAACGTACTTAATCCTAAAAACTCTCAGGTCAAAGTTCCGATAGTGTCAAATAAGGAGTGCAGTGACAGATCCTACGGCAACCGAGTCAGTGAAAACATGATATGTGCTGGTGAACCGGAGGGAGGACGTGATGCTTGCCAAGGGGATTCTGGTGGCCCTCTCCATGTTTTCAATGAAACGAGTGGACGGTACCACGAAGTTGGTTAGTATTAAATTTTTATATGTTAAGCAGAGAGAGTGCAGCTCTCTCTAAATACCGATTGGCTCCACTGATGGCACGTAGTCCAACTACAGTCGGACCAGGATCTCTGAAACCTTCAAGAATATGTTTGAGGAGTCATTGCAGAAGACCTCGTTGTGCTTTAACTCATTTTTGCGGAGAACCAGGGACTCCACAGAATATAGCAAAGTTGTCGTAACGCGGCCCAAAAGCGACACCTGTAGAATAGACATGGTCGATACCGTTGCCTCAGATAGAGCTGACAGCCACCGCCAATATTTACCATCAGGTGGGACTGTATGGCAGTTGTTTGCTCTGTAAGTAGTCCAAAACACGGATACGGAAACACGGATACCTGGGGCATATTACCAACTAGTACCTATGGAAAATAACACAAAAATACTTTTGAATTAAATTTAATTATAAGTCATTTATAATTTAAAACTATAATTATATCACTGGAACAACCGTCTTTTACGCCCTACTAGCTACTTGGAATATGTTCTATGCTGTTTATGCTCCTCAATCAATCCATGAAGCCAATTCGTTCGATGGCCGCCACTATTCTTAAAAAGCATCAAAGTTACACCACCATCAGCTTCTCATTTAGACTGAACGATTTTATATCAGAACATTAAAATAAAAAAAAATCCTTAAACGATGGTACTTTCTCTATTCCGAGGTTCTCTGTAAAATTAAAGAAAGAATTATATAAATACATCTTTATTTTTAGCACAGTTCTAGTGTGACCGGCACCGCTGTACCGCTCGTTCGTATCCTGTGCGTTCCAAGTACCGGACAAAGTATAATGGTACCTATCTACCACGTTTTTAGGTGGCATGGTGTTCTTAGCATTTAGGGAGTAGTCATTCTATTCCTATCCATTAGAAAGAAGAACCGTGCTGTTCCCAACGTTGAGGGAGAAGACCCCTCCAGCATTTAGTGGTAAAGCTATGGTATTTCTAGCATTTAGAGATGTGCTGTTCCCAGTATTTAGGGGTTAGAACAATGCTGCTACTAGAATTAAGGGGGTAGAGATATGTCGTTTCAAGTACCCCAAACCGGGGTAAGACGGGGACATCGTGGGTCAGTCGGGGTGCGAGGGAAATGCCCCATGGGCACCTTACATTCCAGCGTCTGAAGACCCGAGACGGCGTGCGATTTCAGTCGGTTCAAGCCCGACATAACCTGCTGGCCGGCTGGGGTCTCCGAGGGGATTTCCGCACGAAAAAAGAAGGTACTATAGAGCAAACTCGTACTAAGGATAATCATATTGTTTCAGGTGTGGTGTCGTGGGGTGAAGGATGCGCGCAACCTTCAAAGTATGGCGTGTACTCGAGGGTGAACCGGTACCTCACGTGGATCAAGAGTAACACAGTAGACGGCTGTTACTGCGACTCAATGTAGATAATAAGTCGAATATACCCTTGCAAAAGAGATATGGCAAAGGCTTTTTCATTTCATATTTAATAACCAACGGCACAAATTCTGATTTTGTGACTAACTATAATACTGTCGTTATCATCTAAATCGTCTAGTGAAACTATTTTAATATCTGTCACGCGCGATCTCACTGTTTTTAGAGAGCGCGAATGTGCGACGACGATTCAGATGCTGACGGTTAACACAGCGTAAAGAAACAGTTGTTTAGACTGTTACTTCACACAAAATGTGTCTTTCAAGCATGTGGGTAAAGGACACTTCTCTTATTAAGTGAGGGGGTGATACTTTTCCAGTCGAGCCCATTTGCGCTGTGAAATGATGACTGTACCAAGTACACGTCTCTGGTTAGAGAGTAGCTAAAAGAGTAGCCTGAAGTAGTATGAGTTAGCAGTTATTTTTAAGCTCAGCTTAAATGAAAGATGTTTTCAATGCTATTAGTAAGCTACCAGGACAGTGAGTAAGCTGCTAGTAAAACTATTATTTATTGTTTGGTTCTATTTTCTAAAAAGACTATTAGTAAACCACACATTACTAGTATTCTCATTCACCCCTCCAGTAGTTATTTTCTAAAAAGACTATTAGTAAACCACACATTACTAGTATTCTCATTCACCCCTCCAGTAGTTATTGTGGTCTATAAACTCTTACATCACCAGATATGTCACTCGGAGAGGAACTGGAGGTAGGTATGAGGGTCTGCGCTGCCTCATGCATGAGTGCCTACACCTCGTATGGATATTCTGCATGATTTTGTGCAAATTATCTACACGCGTGTATGCGTAAACACGCACGCACAACGCAGCGCAGGTACTAAGGGAGACGAGAATTGGAAAACCCTTCGGCACTATAATAAATTGTTATAAAAGGAAGCATACTGCTACTTGAAGTCTTAGGTGAGTGAGGGTACGTCTCTGGGTGACTTTTAACAATGACCTACGGCCCTTAGTTTTAAATAAAAACACCAAAAATATTTAAAGGTAATTTATATTACGACAAAATTCCGAATAAATTTGCTATTGCATCAACACTAAGAACAGTAAGATGAGCTACTA
This sequence comes from Cybosia mesomella, assembly GCA_946251805.1. Taxonomy (NCBI): domain Eukaryota; kingdom Metazoa; phylum Arthropoda; class Insecta; order Lepidoptera; family Erebidae; genus Cybosia; species Cybosia mesomella. The sequence continues at coordinate 27,044,731 of OX276400.1, read as the reverse complement.
TATTAATTTATTACCAAAACAAAAAATATAGTTTTAAAATATGAATTAATAATTAATTCAATTTAAGCATACACAAGTACATACATAGTTTAACCAGTTACAAGACTAAGGAATTTTCTAAAATTACCAGTTGTAGGGGAAAAATAAATAACTGGATGCCTTATATTCCACTAATAATAAGTCATTAGTGAAAATTTAGGCTGCAATGTTGTCTTTCACAAAAATATGAATTTAAATTGGTTACATTTGCCAAAAATCTTTTTTCATTTTGCTGTATGTTTATAAAGTTTTTATTGATATCAATTTTAAAACCACCACCGTACAATATTGTGTTCAAAATGATTTTAAAACTATTATACAAAGATTATTTGAGATGTTTAATCGATATCCTTATCAGGATTTATCCCCATGTTACAGAGTTCCTGTTAACAAACATTCAAATTACCATCTAAACAGTAATAGTAAAGCTTTACATCAGACTTACACAAAAAGCTGGTTATTTAATTTTCCCCTTATCCTTTTATCTTGCTGTAGTATTTAAATTATACCAATAAGCTGATAAACAAGTATATCATTTATTTAACCGTCACAGTTTACCAATACCTACAGATATTTATAACACCAAGGACCTCTGAATGTTCTACTCACTAGAAAACAATCATAATTTAATTAAGTAAATGTGAACTCCCTTCATACCTCATCTATTGTATATTGGCTTTTAGTCTAACCACTTTAGGATCAATTTCCTTTTTTATTCTCTGTAGCTCAATAATATTCTATAGTAAGACCAGTTATTCATTTGTCCTCTATCTCAGGGAAATTCAGATTCTTGGGTTATAAATTTCTTTCTTGTCCGATAGAGGACATAAAACACATCAATATATTACCTTATATACTAACATTCTCACAAAATTGTCTACTGTTATGTAACTATAAAGATGATAATTTAGTATTAGTGAAAATTTCTAAAGAAAGATGACAGCTCAGACATGACATGGTTATAGATAAACCCAGTACTTGATATTAAATCCAAACCTGGTGAATATGGCCCCTGGTTCTCTGGTCCTGCAGTAGTTGTGGTCTCATCAATCACCTCATTACCATTTTTGATAATTCTTCTGGTTTCAATTGTCCCATCTGGTTTTGTTATGCTTGTTGTAATAATCGTCTGGCAGAAGGACCTGCCAGGAACCAAGTTACCATTAAATGGAGTTATAGATCCTGGACTATGTAAATCATTTTTATGTTTAAGCATCCCGGATATTTCATTTGATGATATTCTGCCATCTAAATCAATGTCTTTTTTGGGGTGCTCTTGTACATTCGTCTGGTATCCAGGTTTTAAATAATAATCTCTAATGTTCTTCCCCGAGTACTTTTCTGATTCTGGATCTTCTGGAAGGGACATGCTAGTAAAGGCGTCGATGTGATCTTCATGAAATAACGATGTGAATTCACCAAACATAGATCCAAAACTTTTAAACATATCATGCATTTGTTTCTTGACTTCTTGATGTAAATCTACGGCATCATCGAAAACTTCCATTTGTCTTGTATAAAGTTCATCGCCATCATCTTCGTCGTCGGAACTCCAAATCGGATTTCGAAAATCGTTTCTGGGCGGATTCGTTTGCAATCCGAAAAAAGAACGAATTTGCTCCATGAAATTGGTGTGAGGCATTTTTAGAACTAGGTGATTTTTTTGACGGTGTTCAGATGTAAAAGTGTTTGTTTTGGCTTGTGAAATGTGATTATTTTAATAATTGCGCAACAAACAAAACAGGCCGACAGCTGTTTCCAATAATCATTCCAGATACATCCAGTAATGGGTTGACTATCTGTAGCATGCGCCAATAAAATAGAACAGCTAAAGTAATGCTACATACTGTAATAAATATAATTGAAGTATGGAACGCGGAGGTTAACAAAATGTCAAATTTTATCCTACGTTCAGAAATGATAGAAAGCACTAGAAACTTTGTAATACTAATCACTAATCAGAGAATCATAATATTCCTTGAATATTCGTTATAACTAATTTAGGCGCTGTTTAGGCTCACGATTTTTTTTGTGACTTTAGGTATACATACAAGCAACATCTTAGAACTCTCATTTGATTCCCTAGTTCAGGAACCGTTCCAGGTTTCTGAACTAGGGAATCGTTTTGTTACTTAGAAAAAGCCTCCTAGCTCGTAAAGTATGCAAATTTATGACAAAGAATGAGGCTCATAGCGGGCACAAATGTTTAAACCTTAGTAGTTTTGGAATTCTAGCCAACAGCTTACCGATAAGGTGCGACTCCTGCCCTGCACGTGTTTTACTCTACACACTGCACAAAAAGGTCTACATAAATCATATTTTGTATATGTATACACATTTGGTCTCCTGCAGTTTGATATATAAAGAAGTTTCGAAAACTTTTGCTGTCAAAAAGCCAAATTCTGTTTCAAATATTTCAAGCGTATTTCCAGTATAGATAAGTCTTGCCAATGTATTTAGATACGCAGTTACGAGGTTGTAGATTTCTTCGGTGGGAAGCGCGGGTGCGACCATGGAGGCGCGCTAATCAACCAACACAATACAAAAATGTTTAATTATAAATTGTCCCACTCTATAATAAACCGTCAGACCGACACTATTCTACTCCATTTAATAATAATGAACTTGTGAATTTAATCTCCGAGCCGACGCAAAGTGTTTCCGGCTCATAGTGAGTGAGACACGGACAATATTATTTGTGATGTAAATTTACTACCTATCATCAGAATTGTGTAGTTAATATAGGTATTTAATAGAATAATCATACTTTAGCTGTGTACTGTGGCTTACTACTCGCGTTATATTGGATAAAAAAAATGAAAAGTAATCAATTTAAGTACCCTAAACTATTAAGTTTCATCCGAATTCTCTAACGGAATAATATAGGTAGGTAGGTATAGGTAGGTATAGGTAGGTATATAATATAATAATCTTTTAAAAATTTTATGAATTTATTTCACACAATATTACAAAACAATAACTTTAAATAATTATTTTCAACTACTTATAAAACTCTAAAGAAAACCAAAACCTAAAAGACAAATATTTACATACATGCGTCATAGAATTCCTCCGCATCGTCACCAGTATAATGTTTCCAGAAGGTTGGCAGCATTGCCACGTCGAATGGCATGGCAATACTAATTCTTTAGCTTTCGTGGGATGACGATCTGCGAAAGACTGCGGGCAGATGCTGGATGCGGCAAGCTGAAGACAGGGTGCTATGGCGCTCATTAAGGGAGACCTATGTCCAGCAGTGGACTAGAATAGGTTGATGATGATGACATTTTTCTCCATTGCAAATAAGGAATTCACAAACTTAACTACTAAATTTGATAACCTTATTAATAAATCAACAAAGTAGCAATACTTTCAAAACTTAAACACAAATCAAATCGATCGTAATTCCCTATAACGAGCGCTTCCGGGGAGGATGCGCGGGCGACTGCATGTTTGTTTACCAAATTGCGAGCTAGGAATGTGCGGCCATAGCTGGACATCTCGATATGTCACGTATTGAACAGAAATATTCAACCTGTTCATAACTTGACATCTTAACTTATCATGATTTAATTTGAGGAAGACGGCTGTCTATGACTTGATATCTCATTATGTCAGAATTAGAACAGAATTTTCAGTTCGACATAACTTAATATCTCAATTTGTCATTTTTAATCTCTCATTTTTTCAGAAAATCATAAGTGTGTAAGTGGAGATATCCACAAACCGACATTACCCTGGTAGCTAAGTATATCTTGATATAACCACATATCAATCTTGGTTCACAAAAAAAAATAATCGATAACTAGGCATGTAGATTTATCAAATTAGAGACGATAAAATGCGAGATGTCAATATACTACCAAGCGTGATTACAAAAAAAATTATGTACATTTTCAGCTGTAATTTTTTTATATATAGATTCATACCGTTGGGATCGTATTAAGCTAATAAAAAGAAAATCATACAAGTCGAGATGTCAAGTTGTTCACGCCATCCACGGATATATATATATATATATATAATCTATGATGCTCAGATTGCTCTGCTCTCTGTCTCTGTGAGCTGATCACCAAAGTGTGACCACTTCTGAAAATATTGATCTACTCTAACCTAACCTAAACCTGCGTTTATAGTAGACACGGATTCCTTTATGGATTTAAAATGCAGATATGAGGTAATTAAAAGTCACCCCACCCCAGTCGGCAAAATAATAATATTTGTAATAAAAAAATACTAATCGATAGATTTTCAATGGCTAAATTCAACTACGTTGTCCTTTAAAATTGCTCACCTTAAATTATTTATTTAACAATCAATAAAGTCGTTGACAAAAAATTCATTTATCCGTACTTTCAAACTCCTCCATCCTCCATCTTTTGACTAAACTGCTCAAGTTGCATTTATAATTGCTCAAGTACAGTTTGTAACAGCTCCATAAACCACGGTACTATTTATAGTCATTGGTTTAGGTTAGGTTAGAACTGACCACAACGCACGAGCCGAGCGAGCGAAGCGAGCGTGCCGCGGCTGCGGCCGGCGAAGTGCCAGAACCGAATCGGTCTTATAGTTATTGGTTTAGTTACGGTTAAAACTGCGGAATAAACTCCCAGGCCATAAAAATAACCGTAAATACGTTATTATCTATATACGTTAAATTTGTTCAAAATATTTATATTTATTTAGTAATTAAGGAAAGTGGAGCTGTTACAAACTGTACTTGAGCAATTATAAATGCAATTTGAGCAGTTTTTTAAAAGTTTGAGCAATTTAAAATATTGTATATAGGTATCAAAAGATATAGGAGTTTGAAAGTCCGGATAAATGATTTTTTTTTCAACGACTTTATTGATTTTTAGTTAAATAATTTAAGGTGAGCAATTTTAAAGGACAACGTAGTTGAATTGAGCTATTGAAAATCTATCGATTAGTGTTTTTTTATTACCAATATTATTATTTTGCAGGCCGGGTGGGGTAGCTTGCAGATATGAGATAAATAGAGCCCTATGTCGTACAAACATGCCCAACTTTATAAATTTCTTATATGTACCCATTATAGTATAAAAGTTTGGCAAAAAGGGAAAAAAAACAGTTTAAGAGTTTTTCACGAAAATTAAAGTTTGCTGTGGTAAGTTGCAAAAAAAAACCAAGCTGGATGAAAGTAATGAAAAATTTAGCTTACAGTTTATACCAAATGTGCCTGCATAATTCACATTATGTACCCCTTATAATGTTCATGTTATTTAAGGTTTTGGTGGCGTAAATTCCAAAAACGGCCTGTGCTGGCGCTGCTGCGTAAATACTCCAACCTATATAGTAGGTGATTATGTTTTTGAGCCGTTTGGGGTTGAGAGTGTTAAGAAACCGGGATCATGAGGTCCAAGTGCCCGTTTTATCAACAAAGATTTGGCAAAGCGGCTGATCGAAGCTACACGTGACCTGTCGAATTATGTTACAGTGACAATCGCGTCATCTTAGTTAAGCACTGATTGGCACTGTAGACAATCCTCTTGGTCGGAGGGCGTCCTACACTACGTTTGCCAAGTCGCGGTCTCCACTCAAGAACACGTTTACCCCAGCGGTTGTCGGTTCTTCGCGAGATATGGCCGGCCCACTGCCACTTCAGCTTGCTTATTCTTTGAGCTATGTCGATAACCTTGGTTCTCTGTCAGATGTATTCGTTACGAATCCTATCCTTCAGAGAAACTCCGAGCATAGCTCTTTCCATAGCTCGCTGAGCGACTTTGAACTGGTGGACCAGCCCTACCGTGAGTGTCCACGTCTCAGCTCCGTAGGTCATTACGGGTAGGACGCATTGATTGAAAACTTTCGTTTTTAAACACTGCGGTATGGATGACGAGAAGACCTGACGTAGTTGCCCAAACGCTGCCCAGCCTAGCTGGATCCTCCTCTTGGCCTCCTTCTCAAAATTGTTTTTACCCAACTGCACAATCTGCCCAAGGCAAGTGTACTCAGAAACAATTTCAAGAAGGTGGCCAACCACGACGACCGGTCCTGTATCAATGTGGCCATTGATCAAGACTTTGGTTTTATCCAAATTCATGTCAAGACCGATGCGTCGCGAGGCTGAAGCTAGGCCGTCCAGCATCTCGGTTAGCTCCTCTAGCGATTCCGCCATTAAGACTATGTCATCAGCGAATCGCAGATGTGAGATGTAGTCACCGTTTATATTTATGCCCTTACCTTTCCAGTCCAGCGTCTTAAACATATCTTCCAATGCGCTCGTGAACAGTTTCGGGGATATGACATCCCCCTGTCTCACTCCTCTGCGCAATTGGATGGGTTTAGACTGCTGACCCTGTAGTTGGACACTCATAGTGGCGGCTTCGTAAAGGCATCTCAGTACCTCGACATAACGATAGTCTACTTGACATCGCTGTAAGGATTCCAGAACAGCCCAAGTTTCGACGGAGTCACAGGCCTTTTCATAGTCCAAAAAAGCGAGACACGGGCTGATTATAATCTTCGGACTTCTGTATAATCTGCCTCACTGTGTGAATGTGGTCTATGGTGCCATATCCTTCGTGGAACCCAGCCTGTTCCGGTGGCTGGAACTCGTAGAGTCTCCTGGCGAGACGATTCGTGACCACTCGTGAAAATAGCTTATAGACGTGGCTCAGGAGTGTGATGGGTCTGTAGTTTTTAAAGAGGCTCTTATCACCCTTCTTAAAAAAGAGAACAACCAAACTCCCGCTTCACGCCTTAGGAGTTCTCCCACTGTGAAGGACGGTATTGAAGAGTTTCTGTAGCTCCTGTATGACAGGAGCTCCTCCTGCCTTCAGAAGCTCAGAAGTAATTCCGTCCTCACCGGGGGCTTTTCCATTTTACATGTTTATGGCACTTTTGCAACAATTTGCCATCAGGAGTCGAAGAAGTTACGTTTTATTCCGATACTTGTGGCGGTCCATTCAAAAATAACGTTGTGGCAATGATGTTTTTGTGTCTACTCAACAATCACCCAACACTGCAGAAGATTAACCACAAATTCCTATTAAGTGGGCATACACATATGGAGTATGACTCTGAACACTCAATTATAGAAAGAGCGAAAAAAAAACCAAGATGAGAATCAATCACTTAAATGATTGGGCGCAGCTAGTAAGAACTTGCAAAATTCAGAAACCATTCAAGGTAGTTTTGATGACATTGAAGGATTTTTTGAATTTTGGCGAATTAAAATCTAAGAAGGGACCTTTTGCAATCAAAAAGCTAGACGACTCAGGGGAGAAATTTCTTTGGCAACCAATTAAATGGCTCCAGTATGATGAAAATCACATAGGTACATTAAATTATAAAGACAACCTGAACGGGAAAGTGAATTTAAAACAATTAATTTTAAAAAAAGCCCACCATTCATACATTCAGACTGAGTCAAATATCCCAGGTGACTTTACCAATAAGTATTTTAAAAAAAAGGATTTGTTGGATTTCCTTGATTTAATCGACGAGTCTTTTAAAGACTTTTATTTGCAACATAAAACAGTCAATGACCCCTCGACATCTAACACTGATCCAGATTTGGACGAGGACAACCCAGATGAAGATGAAGAAATCTAAGTCATTGAATTGTATTATTTTTATTTCTATTTAATAAAGCAATTGATTATTTTACAGTGATTATTCCTTTTACGATATGAAACTGATATAATCATAGCATCTGATTTTAATATTTATCCAGTTACCTCTTTTTTTTTAAATTTTGATAATGGTGTACAAACAGTAAGTACCTCCCTTGTTTTTGTCAATTAGGTATCATGTATTATGGGGTGCTTGGTTGGGGACCTCCACGCGGTGCACCCTGGGCAACGGAGACGGCAGCGCCTCTCTCCTAGGGTGGGAGAGACGCTGCCGCCTACGGCCAACTCCGACCGAGGCGAGGACGGCCCTGTTGAGGGCTGTTCGGAAGCTTTCCACGTGTCCCTCTGATTAGCAGATGGCACAGTGGAGAGCAAGTAAGGGGGCCATCTCAAAACCGGAGATGGCCCAGGATCAGTCGGGGTGCGAGGGATATGCTCTATGGGTAACCTTACACCCCGGCGTCTTAAGATCCGAGACGGCGTGCGGTTTTAGTCGGTTCAAGCCCGACATAACCGCCCCCGCTGGAGACCCCCCGCTCTCCAGCGGGGGCGGTATCCGAAGGGATTTCCGCACGAAAAAAAAAAAAAAAAAAAGGTATCATGTATTATAAAAACATTGCTTGCCCAAGAAAACAATACTTAATTTGATGGTGCCTAAGTTGATAACTACTGTGAACACTTTTATAGTTGCTGAGAACAAGTTGATAATTCGGTGATTAACTTGATAACTCGTCGGTGAACAACTTGACAAGTCTAATATTGCCAAAACTGTAAGGATTTTGTCTAATTTACTGTCATAGTTTTAAAATTGGTCTAAAATAATATGTAAAACAATACATACTCTTAAATTTAACTAATTTACCGATTTACCAGAAACGTTCAAACTTTCAAATGGCCGCCCTCTAAAATTGTCATTTTAGACTTGTCAACTTATTCACGCCAGCCACGGATATATAATAGAGCTGAGCATTGAGCAATCAGTAAACGTAGTGCTTATATTCTCTCTGGCAATCAGCACCAATCAGCAATCAGCATAGGCATAGGTTTGAGTTCCTTAGTGTTTTTTTTTTAAATTTAATAATTTTCAGCAATTGTTTAATTTGAGGTATGTACATATTTCATTCCCAATTTAATTATGAAAAACGATAAGTCGATTAATAAGTGAATGAATACTTCAGCGGCTTATGATGTATTTTTTAAATAATAATGAAAACATAGTATTGTGAAACTAGTTCATTGGCGTTAATACAAGGTATGTGAAATTTATTTTTTATTTGAATCTTCACAAGCGTTTTCAGTAGTTTCATTATATCGGTCGATTTTTAACCTTGTTTTCCTAATATTAGTGAGTACAATTTTTAATTTACACTTTCTATTCTTAATTTTTAGTATCGCGCATCAATATACTTACAGTGAAATTAACATCAATCAATTCGTTTCATTGCACGCATTTCAATATTAATATAGTTCGATATTTAAAATCATCTCGAAACGCTTTTAATTGATTTCAGGGCTTGTTGGGTGTATGAATTTTTGAAATTGTGTGTTAATAAACACTATTTTTAATAGTGTTCATTAAGATAATCGGTGCGCGGTACAGCGGTTATTATGGTTTGTTTACTGCTTGTGATTTAAGTCCTACTATAACATCATTGATTAAGTACTATTACATTTTATGATGGATAGTGATAATTCAAATTCAATAGGACTTCTCCAAAGGAATGGTTCGTTTTTTCTTGTATTTATTCTACAATTCATACTTTAAACAACTCCCTGGGAGTCCTCTATTTTTCCTCTAGTTTTCTCTGAGTGTATTTTGTGTTAAGTATGTATTTCATATTATTATTGGCCACTTAAAACAACACATGGTAATATTTACCATGTGTTGTTACCATGGTAATATTTACCATGTGTTGTTACCCTTTAAATCTAATAGTAATGCATGCGCTGACTTTAGTCCAGTCACAGTCAATGTCTATTTTACTGGGGTGTATACGTCTCTACAAACATCTGCCGAACTCAGGTCAACCACACCTGCTAGTCTGTGATCCTGCTAAAACAACAAACAAGGCTCTGGTGTGGGTTTTCCTCTCAGTGTTGGGAGGTCAAATAATAGTTACTCTTTTAAAAGCCAACAAACCCATAAAAAATTATAATTGGTCCCCAACCTCTGAACTCCTCATTGTTATAAAGATGTTGTATGTCTATGAGACCGTAATCTTAGCAATCCATGGATTCTCCGTGCGGGTGCCGGGTCCATCGCGTTGCTGAGTTGGGAACTCGGGACAGTGCCTGGGACTTGCGACCCAAGTGTAGGTTTAGAAGGGGCCCCTTTTGTTGATGTACATCAACACTCACCTTCACTACCCAAGTTCCCCTCCCTGCCTAACCAAATTTGATACGAACCTACTAGTGCCGCTTTAGACATTCGTCCTAGTAATGAGCTTATTGTAGCTCTCGATAGGCCTAGATCTTTAAGTAGGTTATAGAGAGATTTTGCTGGTATACCTCTCGCTCCCACTTCCACTGCATACAAATTAACCACGTAACCGTTTTTGATTAATTCGTTTGTGAGATCATAGTATTTATTTTTCTTTATTGTGTGGTCCTTCGGTATATTTGTTTCCCACGGTACAGTAAGTTCCACAAGAACCACATGTTTTAACCTCTTAGAATATAGGAATATGTCAGGTCTAGATGACGAAACCCCAACATCCTCCGGAATTTTATAGTGCTTTTCATACGTGTCGATTAGGAGAGTCCAATCTGGGGCAGTATCTAAGATTGAATAAGGTTTGTTCCTGGGTGTTATGGATGAACCTTCAGACACAAAGTTGATATGACGTCTGTTAGTAGTCAATCCTTTTTGGGCTCTAGCTACTGCCAGACTCATTGCTTCACGTATGATGATAAGCACCTTATCGTGGCGGCGTGAGTAATGGCCTCTATCGAGAAGCACCCTACATCCTACTAATATGTGTCTAGCCGTCCCTATTGCCTCACCACAAGTATAACATTGTTTTTCTGTGGCCTTCCCCCACGTTACCAGATTACTCTGGTCTGGGAGGGTCATCTGAAAGGCGTTAAGATAAAATTTTAACAGGGCCGGCGACCAGTCATAGATCAAGGTGCGCCACTTTAAGGCCATCGGTATGCAGAACTCTCCCATTGTCAACCATTCATTTTGGATTTCCAAATTCATCGCGTGCACTCGATATTTATCATTTTCGTCTTGTTTTAGAAAGGACTTAAGTATATCCTGGTCCCTTTCTGGCTCTCGTACTCCCAACCCCACTCTGTTTGACTGGGCCCCTATCATAAATCGTTTATGGAATAGAAGTCTAGATTCAAGCTCGGACGCGTTATTATCTTTCGGGAGTGCCCTGATTGTGACATCTTGGGATTTTCCTAAGATGTGGGCTTTGGTAACTCTAAGATGTTTATAGAGCTCCGATGGTTTCTTAAGTTTCATCCCAAAATTATTTTGATCCCTAAATAGAGCAGAGGAATCAGCAGAGTGCGCTAGTCCAAGCCACGATTTTAGCGATTTTATGACAGTTGCATCTATTTTCGCCAGTAAGGTTTTACCGAATTCATACACCAGAAAAGGCCAAGTCAGACGTGATGTTAAGTAGTTGTCATATATCCAAGCTTTTTTGATATTGTTTAGTGGTATCTGATCTATCTTATTTAGGTCATTTATAAACGTATCGACAACTTCATTTGAAACTAGCTGACCCGGCAGACTTCGTACTGCCTCAATCGATAGCACCTTTTAAACCTTCTCTGGACCTCCACAAATAATTCAAGACCAAAATTAGCCAAATCGGTCCAGCCGTTCTCGAGTTTTAGCGAGACTAACGAACAGCAATTCATTTTTATATATAAGAGAAGAAGATTTGAAGTTTCTTGTAAAACCTTAAAAATGTTATGCGAATTGAATAGCAAATCACCATTAGTACCAACCTATGGTAATTGTCTTGCCAGTCATGCTGTATGTTCTGGCTGTTCATAAAGTTCTGCAGCACCCATTCACTTTATTTCCTGCCAAAACTGTTCATTCAAAATCACATACATTCCATCTGTCATAATCTTAGAACCCAACACAGAACTCAATCACATGTTCCAACTCTTTCTCCTTCAATCAATACTGTGCAATTTGTCATACTTTCTTCTCTTTCATAAACCATCGCTTCACCTACCGTCTTACTTGTCTGGCGTAGCGGTAGAGCGTTCGACTGCTGAGAGAGGCCGCGGGTTCGATTCCCGCTCAGTGTAAATATTTGTATACATATATGTATGTATGTATTGCATTGATCTGGGTTTTTCTGTGTGTAATCGGTACCTATATATTTACAACGAAAAAAACTCGACGTATGTTTATCCGCGTTGTAGAACCCATTACACAAGCTAGTTAAACTATGCCTATTTTGGGTCTGGACTAGTCTAGAGAGTGCTGTGTAGAATGTCGTGGAATCTTAGAATTGGAATATTAGAATTCACTTTTGTCGTAGTAGTAGAGTAGGATGTTAGTAATAAAAGCCAATATTACCTGGTTCACTAATATTGGCATTTTTCTATACTACGACCAAGATTACTAGATCTACATAGTTACATATTTACAATAATGCCAGAATCGTTGACACGGTACAAAATCACATTTCAAGTTGCTGATCATCTTCGCTGTAAAACCTTTCATAAAATAATAAAGGAAACATGAGGTGGGTATTTATTTTACTGTAAAGTTCGTTTGAAAATTTGTTAGTGTTTAGCGACTTCTTGGGACGAATTATTGCACCATCTTTAGTTTCCAACATCAAGGTCAAGATAATTTTGCGATTGTGTTTAAACCACGAATCCATTTTATACACATTATTATCTGTGCGACACTTTCGGTGAGTCGTCCCTTGTCACCTCTTGTCATTGTCCCTTTTATTGAGAGTCATTTCGTCAATGTTTGTTTAAGTAATGAACTCATATGAAATGTTGTTGCCCTGGAGTTCGATGACTTCGATCTTTTAACTGGTAAAGAACTGATCAGCGGCGAAGAACTCTGGCTTTCTCATAAGAGTATGATGAAAAGAAGAAAATTATTAAGGCCCACAAGAGATGGACCGTTGTTGTACGTGTATTTACTGTGCATGTCGCGGCATAATCAGTAACAATGTTTATCTAACTATTCAAAGTTGGTAATCTTAAAAAAGTTGGATTCCCTTTTTATTTAACACTAGCTGTGCTAGGTTCTGTTTTTTTTTTTGGCGCGGTTACCTAATTATTATTCTGAAATAAAAATAGCCTATGTTACAACAACAAATAATGTTCTATGTACCGTATTACATTCATATGCATTCATTGAAAAGCTGTTATGTTGACGTTACGAACAGACGCTTTAATTTTATTTATATGTATATGTTACTGTAAAAGCCCAAACTACGGTAAACCCTAAGTTTTCCGGTAAATCTTAGGATTTACCAACACGAGTTGGTAAATGTTATAGTGTTATTATACAAATCAATTCCGGCGCTATATCAACTCTGTTGGGGTCACAGTTCTAACCTAACCTAACCCACTTTACTTATTTTTACACTAAGCAAATGCTTTATTTTGTAAAAAAATATATTCCAAAAATAAGTAAAGTGGGTTAGGTTTAAGGCGCCGGAATTGATTTGTATAATAACAATATAACATTTACCAACTCATGTTGGTAAATCCTAAGATTTACCGGAAAATGTTACGATTTATCGTAGTTCGGGCTTTTACAGTAACATATATATTGCGATGCTCCCACATCTGTATTTACACAGTTAATACTTCGTTTTATTTTCGACATATATGTGGGAAGGTTCTATTTATATAAATTTAATTAGGGACTCGTTCTGGATTGTCACGGATGCTACTTGATTTCCTTTCGTTCTTCAAAAGTTTATTTAGGACCACTTGCCTGCGGCTTCGAATTCTGTTCTCGTTCCCATGGGATCCAGGGATAAAAAGTAGCATATGTATCTCTGTACCAAATTTTAGCCAAATCCGTTCAGCAGTTAGAGCGTGATTGAGTAACAAACATCCAAACATCCAAAGTTACAAACATCTTAACAAACTTTCGCATATAATATTAGTAGGAAGGATGAATTGTACATCACACAAAATACCCATAAATGTCAATTTAAACTGTATATAAAAATCCATTCTGTAGATTGGAAGTTACTAAAGAACAGACTACCTACACGCACAACATCCCACGATTATATACCTACCTTCTCTGCCAAGTTGACAGACTGAAATCATTAAGTTGAGGAAATCATTTCATTTGATTCAGGTCAATTGCGTAGGTTGTTTTCAGAATTATTGGATCGTACCTGATGTTAACTGACTTTCAACCCTTAACTTAGAGCAACACCGGCGCGCGCAGTCCTTTTCTATCCATTGAATATCACATAACAAAATATACAAGAAGCTGCCCGGCAGTTTTTTTTTTATCGTGCGGAAATCCCTTCGCATACCCCCCCGCCGGCCAGCGGGGGCGGTTATGTCGGGCTTGAACCGACTAAAACCGCACGCCGTCTCGGGTCTACTGACGCCGGGTGTAAGGTTGCCCATAGAGCATATCCCTGGCATCCCGACTGACCCTGGGCCATCTCCGGTTTCGAGATGGCCCCCTCGGGTTTGGGAACCACGGTGTCCCCGTCTTGCCCCGGTTTGGGGGAGGGGCGCTAGCCGCTCCACCGCCCCGGCCTGCTTCTGCTGGGGTGACAGGCGGCCTCACCTGCCACCCCCAAGCCTGCGCTCATGGAGGACGGAGGTCGTTGAGCGACCTCCGGCGCCTGAATCACCTGCGACGCGCGGCGAACATGTTGCGGGCTCGGCGGGCCGGGAGAGCTCTGAACCTCTCCCGGGCGCGCTCTGCCATCTCCTTCGCGAGCATCACATGCTCGCAGAAGGAGGTGGAGCGGCCCACGCGCTCGCGCTCCGCACCATTGCCGCAATCATGCTGCCGAGCGAGAATACTCCCACCCCGATGGCTGCCACGAGGTCACGCCTCGGCGCCTCCCACGCCGGGCAGTCCGCCAGCGTGTGCAGCCCTGAGTCCTCGCTCGCGTCACAGTGATGACACTCAGGCGTTGGCTCCTTCCTGATCCGATGCAGGTGGTCCCCGAAGCACCCCTTCCCGGAGATCACCTGCGTCAGTCGCTACGAAAGGCTTCCGTGTCGCCTCTCTAGCCAATCCTCCATGATGGGCCTTACCGCCGCTATTGCGGCGTGCCCTGCGCTTGGGCCCGGCAGGTACCTTTTTTTTTTTCGCGCGGAAATCCCTTCGGATACCCCCCGCCGGTCAGCGGGGGTGGTTATGTCGGGCTTGATCCGACTAAAACCGCACGCCGTCTCGGGTCTTCAGGCCGGGGTGTAAGGTTGCCCATAGAGCATATCCCTCTCACCCCGACTGACCCTAGGCCATCTCCGGTTTCGAGATGGCCCCCTCGGGTTTGGGAACCACGGTGTCCCCGTCTTGCCCCGGTTTGGGGGAGGGGCGCTAGTCACCCCACCGTCCCGGCCTGCTTCTGCTGGGGGTGACAGGCGGCCTCACCTGCCACCCCCAGGCCTGCGCTCATGGAGGACGGAGGTCGTTGAGCCACCTCCAGGCCTGAGTCGCCTGCGACGCGCGGCGTGCATGTTGCGGGCTCGGCGTGTTCGGCAGGTACCTATAAGGCTGTGAATCGGTAGCTCAATAGATTACCTACCTCCATACACTCTGGGGTTATCTTTTCGAGGCCTAACCCGGGGTGCCCGGCAATGGACACTTGGGGAGGGCACCGTGATGTTTTAGTCGGTCTGATTCCTACACACCCATCTCATCGCTGGCGCCGATGGCCCACGTCAAAAATAAAAAAAAACCCTCCATATACTTCTGGGTCGTATTCGATAGATAAGAAAAACTTCAAACAGAAATTTTTACATCGTTATGGAAAATTTACAAAGCGTTTACTTATGCTTAAACATTTCCATTGAAATTTGTATACACGAAAATACATTTTATTAGAAAAGCTTTCACGAAAAAAAACTGTATTTCAATAAAAGGCTTCACTTCTTGAACCATCTTCAAAGACTTTGAAAAGCATTATTTTAAAATTATTCTATTCATTAATTTTTTGTAATAGCTGATGCCCGCGGCTCCGCCCGCGTGGAGGCCGGTTATTGTTCTTTGGTCATACAAATTTTCTCGTTAGTAATATTAGTAGGATTCACAAAGAAGTAGATTACGTTAACGTTATTGAATGAATTTATCGCCATTCACAGCACGTAGGGGTTATATTCGTATCTATGTAGGTTTTATAGGGTGTTCGTGACTTTCGATTCATGAAGCGTAAACTAAGGTTTTTTTTACTTACACACAATTTTTATTGCGACAAGAGCTACCAACGTTGAAAAGAGAAATTCAAACAAGAGTTGTGCTCAAAAATACTACATAGTACATGATATCGATAATTGCGATGATTTTTTTGATAGAACATGAATGTATTTTTGGATTTGTTCGCATCGAAATTAATGAGAAGTAAATTGGAGGAGTTACAAATATAATAAATCCACTTCCCTCCTTAGCAAGCGGAAGACAAACGAGATAAATAGATAAGCTATCTATGAACAAGATAGAGCAAAACGGACACAATAAGTAAGTTGGTGAATAAAACCCTATAAAATATATTCACGTTGGTTATAATATTTATCTGCACTACATAGACTGTCTAGACATAAAATGTTTACAGTGGTGTCAGTTTACATTTACAATAACATCCATTGCCTACTCTCTTTTAGACGTATGCACACATCGATGGTCTAGAAGACAAAAGTACTAAGTGCATAATTTTGCACTTAGCACTTTTGTCTTCTAGACATAGTCCTGTCAAAATATACTCCACACTTTTTTTTTTTACGTGCGGAAATCCCTTCAAATACCTCCCTGCCGGCCAGCGGGGGTGGTTATATCCGGCATGAACCGACTAAAACCGCACGGTGTCCTCCCCAAGTGTCCGTTGCCGGGCACCCGGGGTAAGCCCTCGAAAGGATAACCCCAGGGATACTTCACCCTTGCATAAATTCCAAAGAAGCTGAAAATTTTAATCAACGGTCTCCACCGTTCATGTTAATTTTCCACCATTATAATCAAATTGTGAAAAGTCCGAATCGCTTCCGTCGTCGGTGCCAAAAAAGTTGTTCAAGGCAGAAGTTACAGATTTTGGTTTTTACGTATATTTCTGAAACTGTGAGAGCTTCTGGAAAAATATTTTAGTGGGTTTTGTAGCTTTTACAATTCTTTCCAAAAAGGTATGTTTCCTTTTTCCCTACGAAGCTTCAGACCGCAGGAAAGTCGTCTTCAACGAAAAATGCGCTCACTTCGGATCCTATCTATTTGACGCATTTTTTAACGTAGTTTCATGTTGTATTGTGGTTTTGGCGTTCTTTATCTCAAAAGGAAAATATGGAACTCACATAGAATCACTTCGTTGTCTTTCTGTCCGTTTACCCGTATGTCCGTTTGCCTGTAAAGCTACTTTTCGTAGGAACACGTAGAAGTATGTATCAAGATTAAATTTATATTAAGTCTGCAACCTCTTATGGTTGTGAAAATATCAAACTTCTAAATCAATGTCATCAAAACTTACAGCCGTTTATGCAAAATTTTGAAACACTTAGGTAGCGAATCTAAGTCTATAGGGTACATTCTATTGACCTAGAATCATGAAATTTAAAAAAAAAAGTAATCTGACGTATGTTTGATAGCAATTGGTTAAGTAGAACCGGAGACTTGACCAAAAAAAGATAACCGACCTCCGCGCGGGCGGAGCCGCGGGCATCAGCTAGTTTCAGTATCATTCATGCAAATTTTAAGCATACCCATACATTTGGCGCTAAAATGACTGGCCTAACAATGAACTTAATAGGAATCTAACGCTGTATGACAAATACAGATCGTACAATAGAGTGTAATGTATAATCACTCGAGGAAAAGTGAGACGCCGTCGTCAGGACTTGACGTCATGGGGCGTAATCGTCACATTCCAGAAACTACGTGAACGGAATAAGGTTTTCGCAACGGACGTTTATAAGATATGAGATTTTCTATTGTATTGAATGTTGAATAATAATAAATGAAAATATTAAAAACTAGCATCGCCACGCGGTTTCACCCGCGTCAGTCCTGATACCGTGCATATATCGCCTATGTTACTCAGGGATAATGTAGCATTCTAAAAATATGTTCTGTAGTTTCAGAGTTTATCGATTACTAACAAATCTTTCCTGTTTGTAATATTAGTATAAATGAATAAATAAAAACAATGCTTTTCTTTATTTTTGACGTGGAAAGGTTCGGGTTTTGCCGGCGTCGTCAAGCTGTTAAAACCACACGCCTTCTCTGAAACAGCATTTTTTTAAAGAAGACGAAAATTACCTCCTCTGCTCCGTAAAATAGATTTTTTAAGAGACTCAATGTCGCCGTGTCGTTTAGAGCAGGCCATGTCCTCTGACCATAATTTGTAGTCTAAAGGGTTGAGGTCTGGGTTAGATGAGGGCCAGTCTTCAGCTCTTATAAAGTCCGGAACGTTGGTTTCTAGCCAGGCTTGGGTAGTTCGTGCCTTGTGACCAGGAGCAGAGTCCTGCTGGAAAGTCCACGGTATATTTTTAAAAAGTGTATTGTTGAGAGGTTTCACAACATGATCCAAGACAGTATCTTGATACACTTTGGCTGAGGTTTTCACTCCTTTTTCACAAAAATGTAGCTTTGTGACTCCCAGATAAGACACGCCCCACCAAACCATCATTGACGCAGGATGATGACCTCGTTGTACCTTTCCGACCACTTGAGCAGCTTCCTTAGAACTGTGAGCGTACACTTTATCATTTTGCTTATTGTCGTGTTCTTCAATCGTGAAAATTTTTCATCGGAAGAAGATATTACTGTGCCTTTCACCTGCGTATCGCGATAGAAGGCGCTTTGATCGATCCACTCTCTTTAATCGTAAAGATTGATTTAGGGCATGTCCTGTATATCGACGATAAGCGCCGAGCTTCAGGTCTTGTTTTATAATACGTGACAGAGTCCTAGCGGGAATCTTCATTTCTCGCGATAAGATTTTTTGCTTCCTTATGGAGTTTCGACGAATTCGGGCTTCAACAGCATTAATAGCGTTTGTAGTTCTAATAGCACGCGGCCGCCCCGATATTTTCTGGTCTTCGACAGACGAAGTGTTGTTGTATCTATTGATAGTACGATATACGAACATACGGCTGATACCAAGTTTTTGAAGTGTCGGGAATATGACCGACGGCTCTATACCCACTTTGTGCAAGGCGATCACTGCGATCCTATTTTCTTTAACATCCCATTCCATATTGTAATTCGATAATGAACACGAAAACATAAATATGTGAAATGGCGCGAAATCGAAAGAAGTTTTAAAAATAATATACGGGTTCCAAATTCAAAATAATTAAAAAGTTGAAAAAGAAAAAAGTTTTGATGTAGCAGTATTTATGGCCAGACTAGTTATAATGAATGCTGTCAACTGAAGAAAGGAAAGAAAGTATTTGTCATACAAATATGAAATATTTTAAAGTTTTTCTTTCAAATAGATATATATTTTGGGGTTTTTAAAGGATTATATTGACACTTAAGTCTGAAACTAGCTAGTGCCTGACAATGGACACTTCGAGAGGACACCGTGTGGTTCTAGTCGGTCCGATTCCGACAGGCCCATGCCATCGATGGCACCGATGGGGTGAAGCCCGTGGGTGTAAAAAAAAGGCTCTCAAAGAAGTGAAGTAAATATAATCGAAACTGGTTACAATTCCTCGTAATATATATTCAATGAAATAATATTATATATAATTACAAATTCAAACAAAATAGGTCCAAGAGCGGATTGCACCAACGATAGGAACCAAAATTCATTAAAACTTAACCGAAATTAATTAACGTCGATCATTACTGCGAATACAGTTTAGTTCAATAGGTTTTTGCTCATTAAATCCAACCTAAATCAATGAACAAAGGTCTGTTGGTTTATATAAATAAGACGAATGAAAATCCAACCTATTCAAGAAATAAATAAACGCGATCACATACCAGATTCCAAATCTTTACACGTTTCAAATAGCGGAAACCGTAGGTTGTAGAGAATTGGACCAATTATTTATTACATTGTGTTTTTATTGGTGGAACTAATATATTTTTGTTGGAGTATTAATATGAATTCCTGTGAGTCCGTGGGGCAATGTCATGAACCACATCGTGGCTCCGACTTATGGAATTTCTATTAATGAATAATAAATGAAGCCCTATATAAAATTCTCATCGTCTAGTAGTCTTCAAATATTGTTATTTTTTATTGAGAGAGAGCGCTCTACAAAACCGAAGCAGCCAATCTTAGCCGGACTCTCGCTCTTCTTAGGTACTTTACTTTACCCGAGAAATGCGACGATTTTTTGCATTTCTCGGGCCATATCTCTATAATGAACTCTATCAGTCGCTGACACTCTATGTTCTCAATCATTATCGTTGCAAATTGAGGGTTATAAAATGGCAACTACAGTAAAATTATCTCACAACCGAAATACGTACAAAAAAAGTGTATGTATGAATATGATTGATGCGCCAATAGCACTGATAGCGATTGATAGCGCAATTATTTCTCACTTGCACTTACACTCTCCCTCACACACACACACACACGTACACACGCACACACGCACACACGCACACGCACGCGCACACGCGCACACGCACACACACACACACACGCACACACGCACACACTCACACACACACACACACACACACACCACACACACACACACCACACACACACACACAGACACACACACAGACACACACACACACACTCACACACACACACACACAGGCACGGATACACTTTCACCCTCAGAATATTTTTTGTCACGGTAAATAACTAAGAGTATTATTTTTTCCTACTGGTTAATTTCAGTAAAAATAATGTATATAATACTAGCATCGCCACGCGGTCTCACCCGCTTAAGTCTTGATCCCGTGGGAATATCGGGATAAAAAGTAGCCTATATTACTCAGGGATAATATAGCATTCTAATGGTGAAAGAATTTTTGAAATTGCTCCAGTATTTTTTGAGCCAATTCGTTACAAACATACTTACATACAAATCTTTCCTCTTTAAAATATTAGTATAGATGTCTGTAATTTACACGAAAAAAAATGGTATACAGCCAACTTTTAGGGTAATATTAATAGCATATTGGTTTGTGGTAAGAAATAAACGATTATTATTATTATTACTTTGGTCCTGTCGTTTCTCTCCTATTGTTTGCAAGTATTTTAATGCTAATAGCCATAGTCATTTCTGTTCTCTGCATGTCTGCTGCTTCGTTGTTATTGTATTTATCGAATGTTTTGTTGTGCATATTACGTTTTGTGCATTGCGTTTGACTTGGAAGTTTCATAAAACAATTATAAATTAAAAACACGACAAAAAAAGGCAAAAAAAATAAATGAAATTCAAGCTCGTGAATTCTAACGATTCTTTAATATGTGTTGTTGGTACAAATAATATATGTATTTAATTAACTTCGCTGTAAGCGCACCTGAATTAGGCGCTTATTCATTCCTTGTATTAGAATTCACTAACTGCGTGATTAATAGTCTTACATGTACAGTTCATTTGACATTTATATTGTTCGTGGACACGCACTAAGTCGCACCGACTACAGCCTGTGATGGGGAAACCGAAGGAAACTTATTGTACCTGCAAGGGTACATACTAATGACCTATTATTTATCGATTCCTTGCTGCGAATTTATTTGCGGTTTGCCGTATATTAGCATGTCTGACGTACAAACATAACGAAGGTACGAGTTCAATTTTTTATTTGAACTTAACTAACATCATTTGAGCTTTGGACTTTTTTTGGGACTAATCTTACTCTCATTCCCACTACTTTAACGCCTGTACACCAGGATCAACAGAAGTGACCCACGAATACACCGATATTGACACTTGGGAAGTCCCAGGGAAAGTTATACTGTCTCGGAACCCGCATCGAAATTAATCAGAGGAAGAGTTAGAAGAATTATATTGATATTTATTATATTGATATTTTACGATTTAATTCTACTAATATTATAAAAGCGAAAGTTTGTAAGGATGTATGGATGTTTGTTACTCTTTCACTCAAAAATGGCTGATCTGTCTGGCTGAAATTTGGTACAGGGGATAGATTATAGTCTTGAAAAACACATAGGCTATCTATATATCTATTTTTATCCCTGGAATAGGTTCCCATGGGAAGCGGGAACGAGATCAGAATTCCATGCGGGCGGAGCCGCGGGCAACAGCTAGTTTGATAATAATAAATAAATAATTAATATTAGGGGAGACCTTTTTTTTTCGTGCGGAAATCCCTTCGGATACCCCCCCGCCGGCCATCGGGGGCGGTTATGTCGGGCTTGAACCGACTAAAACCGCACGCCGTCTCGGGTCTTAACCCGCAGGGGTGTAAGGTTGCCCATAGAGCATATCCCTCGTACAATATTAGGGGAGACCTATGTCCGGCAGTGGACTAGAATAGGTTGATGATGATGATGATGAATTAATATTAGAAGAAAAATAATGAAAGATTAAAGAAAGCATTAAATTTATATTCTAGGACATATCTTACACACCCACCATCTAAACCATTGGTTCCAAATCAGTGCTAAAATATGGTCAGTCCGCAAAAGATTTCAAATTTTGAACGAACGCCTGCTGGTTTAGGGCGAAAATCTAACTATAATAACCACATTTCTTTTCCGTTGCCTCAGACGACAAATCCATACAGCGTCGTCGTTGAATGAATCATCACCGTCACGTTTCGTACAAGATTATACCGGTGTTAAGGATGATGAGGATAGAAAAAGATGTACAGTCAACGACAAAAGTTGATATACACTAAAATATTTACAAACCTTTTTTTCCATTGAAATACATGTACCTACCAAAAATTGAAGTATAATTAGTTTTATATGTTTTTATTTTATAATTTTATTCATGTATTGTTTATTTTATTATGACAATGACAGGTTTAAGAGCTATATTAGTGATCAATAAGCTAAGCTACTTTTGTCGTTGACTGTACTTTCTTCTAATTTAAGAACAACTCCTATGTGAAGCTTAGTAAATTTCCTTCCTAACCCTAACACTATAGTGTAAGAGGGTTTCTTATATAAATATCCTCTCACTTTAGTATTTAGTTAGGGATTTCTTATATTTTTGCCGTCCTCAAGCTAAAAACTGCAATAAACTTTAGGTCGCTGCGGTAACTTCATGGCAACACAGGTACATTAATTTTCATTAGTACCTATATTATTTTTAATTTCACATTATGGTTATACGATATTTAAACCTATGTGCCACTTATTGATCGGACACTAGTTTTGCTACATACTGTGTAGTGTTTCTATACGTAATCATTAAAAATAAAAAATATTGTTAATATATATATAATGTTATGTTATATATTTGGCGAACCCAAATGATAAAGTTGGAGTAAAGTTGTAGACTGGCTTTAGTAGTGTTATTAGTCCCAAAATAGTAATATGGACTCGGCATAGGTACTTTATTTATATGCGTGTCAAACTTCATTACACACAGTTCATAGGTCATCCTTGGGTTTAATTATATATGTGACGTGATCTGGTTCCAGGAAAAGAAATGCTACTTCTAAATACCGTGTCCGTTATGTTAGCGTACACAAGAGCTATATCGAGTTGGTTACTATGCCATTAAACTCTGTGTAAATACTGCCTAATTAGTGTAAAAGTAAAAAAAACTCTTCCTCTTTAGTCTAGGAAATAAACACCAATTTCACTGTGTACGCTGGCGTCACGATCAAGCTAGCGTACACATGGCCGTACTCGAAAACTGCTAATTGTAAAGCAACAGCGTTTACACACAAAAATAGTGCTCTAATACTTCTCCCACTATGCAAAATTTCATAACGATTGCTCGTGTAGGAACAGAGATATTGAACAAGACTTTTCAATGACATTCGGAGCAGGCGTTATGGCAGCGTACACATAATAGTTCTCATAGAAAGGGAACTTTTTTTTTAATAAATGCTATATGTATAAATAGTGCGTGAAATTCTGCCTCCATTAGTGTAAATGCTTTATGCGAATTCGCAGTGGAATAATCAAAAAATCTATGTTAAGTTCTAGGAACAAATGTATTGACGTACAATCGCGAACAAAATGAATTATTAGTGAAATTATAAACTGAGATATAGAGTTATTTTCTAATATAAGTTAAAACGGTAATAATAATAGTTATACTGTGATAAAAAATAATTGTTTTTGGCAAAATAAATGTTATTTTTCTGATAAAGCTATTTATTTGAATTTTCCAATTATTTCATTTTCACTCAGAACTATATCTACAAATTAATGAAGTGAATATCCTCCTAGTTCAGTATTTCATCACGTTTCAGTATTAGTTCTGTATTTTAAAAAACTTGACAAATCACTTTTGAGCACATCTCTACCTGTACTATGAACAGAAATAAACATGGATTTTTTAATTATTCCACTGCGAATTCGCATAAAGCATTTACACTTGGCAAGTCAGTCAGCAATCGTTCCTGTAAAAGCCGAAATAAACCAAATTGTGTAGGAGAGCGGACCCCGGGCTCCAAAGTGCAAGCTTTGGATCAAGGTTGCCAACCGTACGAGGCCCCAGGTACAAGTACGAGATTTATAATCTTTTGTACGAGGTACCACATAGACTAATACATATGTCAGTGAGTATGTTCCTTTAAAGTTATACAGAGTATAGTTTCAGTCAAAATCAATTGAAATCCCGTTACACACAAAGCAAATTACGTTTAATTGTTCTTTAAAGTGAGTATTAAGTAGGTAGTATTTATTCCTCACTTAAATAATAAGTATTCTTTTTAAGATGCTTATTAAATTTACGAGGTTTGAAAGTCAAAGTACGAGATTTTTAGCTGCTTTGTACGAGGAAAAAAAATCTATAGTTGGCACCCTGCTTTGGATGCAACCGGACCCATGAGTATATTTCGGGGTGAAGAAAGACGTGAGCAGACGTAAGTGAACATGAGGAATTTTAGCGCAGCTAGTGTACATTGTCAAGAAATTTGCCGTTCACTATACGTATTGTAGTTGTTTGCCGCGGGGGAATATAAATACACAATCACCGAACACAAGTTACGGTTAAGTAACCTACATTTAAAATCAAACTAATGATCTGTAAATTACATACTAAATATGTTGGTCCCATGTATTGACCGAACAGGGTCGTATATAATTCTTGGAGGCCTTACGCCCTAGGAAAATGGGTCTACCTTATGTATATAATATGAAATGACAAAGTTACTCTCAGAGCTCAACTCGACACACCGATCTGATCTGTCGGTAACGTATGATCACATTGATCACGTAAATCATCAGCATAGCGGTGGGGTCACCGCTGATCAGGATTGGTTGCATCTGAGTTTTTCGCCTTGTACCCCTGGGTCCGCTTTACTACTTTAACTATTCTACTTCGTTGCGATGTCTCTACGCCTGCGTTGATGAATCCATCCGGCGAATGATGCCCTTTATGTCAAGCCGAGAACCTGGTTTCGATTCTATTACTCAGTCAGGACAAGAAATTTATGTTTTAGGTTTACGTTAACTCTTATTCAATGAAAGTCATATTCACATTAAATTAAATTAAATCAAATCATAAAATAAATAGAGACTTACGATATCAGAGATTTCAGTTGCCACTCACTTTTATGTTGTCGAGCGCTTAAACCGACAAGCGATCAAGACCGACCGAGGCGAGAACGAGAGATCGAGACAAGATCTCTCATCTTCTTGTCCATGTACACCATGTACATACTCGCTCTCGGCTTGTCTCGGGTGTCTCGTCGAGTGTGTACTACCTCAATGAGGTGAGGTACTGATTCAATTCGTCGCGCTCCAAATTCTATTCTATTTTTAAATTCTATTTAACCCTCTGTCTGCGTCCCGTAGGGGATACCTAGCATCTAGCTGTAATACTGAAATACCTGAAGTTCAATATTATACTAACATAGTCTTTCAGATGCATATACTAACAACTTATGTTAAATTTGCCTTCTGAAGATAACAAAAAGAATTATACAATATTATTAATAGATTTATTTCAATGTGTGGAGGAATGGGATGTGATGTTCCTCCAACACAAAGGGAGGATCCTTTGACCTTTTTTATATGTTATACCAGCGCACGAACTTCACTTTCGCGATTCAGGATCGGTAGTGACGTAGTAGTATCGAAGTAGTTCAACTTGTTGTCGCTAGATGGCGCTGGGTACATGTGGTATCGCCACAAATGTAAAGATAATTTGTACATTTGTTAATGTTCAGCGACTGTACGAACGACGGCGACGTGACGCGATGACCTTTGGCGGTTAGTGACGTTGTTGCCTTACCACTCTTGTCAGCCTTGCCTGTTGCAGTCAGTGCGTTCCGCCCCGTCGCCCACGGCGCACCGGTTTCCCCATCGATCGTCATCTGTCGTTTTGTGTGTGCGTGTATACAGCCTGTATAATCACCTGTTCGCGAGTTTGTGTTTATCGGATTTATCATATTTAGGTTTGTTACATTTATTATATTAAATTGTGTGGCCTGTTCGCAAAAACTCGGAAAATTACCCAAAGTCCTTGGAAGTTTCCTTAAACGTTCACTTGTTTTCAATGAAAAAATGTGGGTCATCATCATAAATGCTTTTTTGTTTTTAATGTTACACATATCACTTTCCATTCTGGTGTTTTATGCAATAACAATCAAGTGACAGCATGTCAGCTGATGTGTAACATTTGTTTAAGCAATGTTAGTTTATGTACTGATATAAAATTCTTTGAATGAGTATTTTACATTACAATTAGACATACATTTTTCTCTACGTGAAACGAATATAAGTGTAATACTTCTACGATACGATTCTTGAGCTGTTTTGAAACGCTAGGAACGTTTTTAATAAGAGAATAAATGTGGTAAATACGATATATACTTATCTCGAAACCGGTTTTCTAATATTATAAACAGAAATACCAGTTTTCTGTACGTATAAACTTTATGTTATTGTGCGTATTTACCCACTAGAACTTAAAAAAACCTCCCGATTAATTAATGATAGAATTTCGTTTACATTATCTAAAATATAAAAATAAAAACATAATGTGATAGGTTACGTTACCTTTTTATTACTAGTTTTGTCTGCCATTTTACCTTACCAGTTTTTAAGTAAGTATCCGAGTGGCCAGCAGCTGTTGATTAAGGTTAACTATTATCAAAATTAAAAGTTCATCTAGATTAATATAATTTTTGTATGTATGTCTAATCCATGCTATAATATCTACCAGTAATCTGCCCGGTCAATGATGATGATGTATCATTAATAACCAAAATGTAATTATTGCATGGAATACGTTAAAGACAAACCAAATACACTCCAATTCGAGGGGTTGTAGAGTTTCTCTCATCATTATAGCGTTAGTCCCGGTTACATCCAAACCTTGTACTTTGGAGCCTAGGTCCATCCACCACCTCTTTCTCGTGATTTGACTTATCTTGACATTTGCGGGAGCGGCTGCTGTCTGACCCCCCAACCCAGAAAGGAAAGCCGTTATTCAGCAGTTGTAGGTACCGTAGTTGAGGTTGGCTTTTGCCCCGAAAATCTTGATTAGGCCACCATACATCTCACTATACTTACATAATATTCCATTATACATCATGACGTCATCATCAGATCAGCTCATTAGTTGCAAATTAATGTATTGTTATCCGGATGTCTTACAGTAGACAAGTTTTAAATTGATAAGGCAAAATTAGAAGTCGTTTAAATTAGACTTCCAAAATTTATTTATGGGTAACCTTAATTCCTATATAACCTTGGGGATAAAACCCGACCCCACTAGGCGAGGCCGCGGTGGCGGCCAAAGCCCGCCGGCAACCCTGGGGTTATCCTTTCGAGGGCTTACCCGGGGTGCCCGGCAACGGCCACTTGGGGAGGACACCGTGCGGTTTTAGTCGAGACACGACATAACCACCCCCGCTGGCCGGCGGGGGGGTATCCGAAGGGATTTCCGCACGTTAAAAAAAAAAAAAAAAAAAAATGGGTAACCTTACACCCCGGCGTCTTAAGACCCGAGACGGCGTGCGGTTTTAGTCGGTTCAAGCCCGACATAACCGCCCCCGCTGGAGACCCCACGCTCTCCAGCGGGGGCGGTATCCGAAGGGATTTCCGCACGAAAAAAAAAAAAAAAAAAAAGGTACATACAAAGTTACGTGTTTAGGATAAATTTACCTAAAAGAAATCATACGACGTAAAAGGTCCAAAGATGTAATTAGGTTATCTAAGTCAGGAGACTCTAAGGGGGGGATCGTGCGATCCATTGCCCTATATGGGTGCCCAATCTGGGCGGAGACCCTGAAGGCCTGACATGAGCGGATGCTGCGCGCTCCGCAACGGGTGATGGCCAACAGGGGCATCAGAGGTTACCGCACGATCTTCTTCGAAGCGGCGAGTCTCCTTGCCGGAACTCCACCATGGGATCTGGAGGCGAGAGCAGTTTCGCAACTATGTCGGTGGCGAAAGGAGGCGCGGGAGCAGGGACGAAACCCCGAGCCTCGAGAAATCGAGGCCGTGCAGTCCCAGCTCCGCCGGGTCATCATGGTGGAGTGGAAAGAACGACTTGGGCGACCAAGCGCAGGGCATGCCGTAGTAGCGGCGGTAAGACCCATCATGGAGGTCTGGCTAGAGAGGCGACACGGGAGCCTCTCATACCGGCTGACGCAGGTGATCTCTGGGAAGGGGTGTTTCGGGGACCACCTGTGTCGAATCAGGAAGAAGCCAGCGTCTGAGTGCCATCACTGTGATGCAGGCGAGGACTCAGGGCTGTACACGCTGGCGGAGTGCCCAGCGTTGGTGCTGAGGCGGGCCCTCTTAGCAGCCCTCTGAGTGGGAGTCCTGTCGCTCGGCGTCCTGCTCACAGCGATGGTGCGGAGCGCGAGTACGTGGGCTGCCGCTGCCTCCTGCGAACAAGTAATGCTCAAGAAGGAGGCGGCCGAGCGGGTGCGGGAGAGACTCAGGTCTCTCCCGATCCGCAGAGCCCGCGAGGCGCGGAGGCGACTCAGACTTCGGAGGTCGCTCAACGACCTCCGTCCTCCATGAACGCAGGCCTGGGGGTGAAAGGTCGAGCCGCCTGTCACCCCAGCAGAAGCAGGCCGGGACGGTGGGGCGACTAGCGCCCCTCCCCCAAACCGGGGCAAGACGGGGACACCGTGGTTCCCAAACCCGAGGAGGCTATTTCGAAACCAGAGATGGCCCAAGGTCAGTCGGGGTGCGAGGGATATGCTCTATGGGCAACCTTACACCCCGGCGTCTGTAGACCAGAGACGGCGTGCGGTATAAAAAAAAAGGTTATCTAAGTCAACAATGACACAATAATGAATACTGTCAGGTTATGCAGTAGAACCTTGAAGTTTGAATCTAAAGTGCAAGTGGGATACTAAAATGACAATAAACTTCAAAACAAAATATATTCAGGCCTGTCTGTATAGAATTGCTTGAGTTACGACTGTTTTCGTCTGATTTTAGAAAATCAAAACAAATCAAATCAATCAGGTGCTGCATCAATGCTAGCGACTACGTTCTTTTGGAGCAGAGTAGGCGCCACTCTTTTGACAAACGCGTGCGAGTCAGGAACGTGCCACCTTCCCTGCCTCATGTGAGTCATAGGCCGCCTCGCCACCAGACTATCAAAGCTGCTTCGAGTCAGAAATAGATTTTATCAGTATGAATAACGCTTTAATTACATTGCATTGCAATGCAGCAGTCTGCAGCCGTATAGGGAAACTTATTTTTTGTGTGGTGTGAAATATGACCTCACGTAGCCCGATAACAAGCTGTAAGGAAAGTAAAGAATTAAAGCCACCATGATATCATCACCCTCTTTATAGCGCAAGTCCCGGTTGCATCCGAAGCTTGGACTTTGAAGCCAGGATTCCCCTATCCCACATTTTTTCTTGATTTGGCTATCAGAGGAAAGCCTGCGCCAGAGCCTCGTCTGTTAATAAGCAGGTGAGGGTCACTTGGGCCTTGAAGATCTTCGCATCCCCAAAAACACCCAAGGAAACTCGAAAGAATGAAAATTCACCGTTAGATGAACCATACCTACCAATCGTTCCACTCAGTTCACATCAACCGAACGGAAGCAAAGGCTGTCGATCGTGCCGAAATGAAGACGAATCTTGCTCGCTCGTTTTTGCCGTAATGGACGTACCTACACAAGTGACACTGGTTCATTCGGGTTCCTATGTTTGCCATCATTAGCTTGATGTGTACCGGGCGTTAGGTATCGAAATGTATCTGATCGTTCTTGTTCCAGT
This sequence comes from Cybosia mesomella, assembly GCA_946251805.1. Taxonomy (NCBI): domain Eukaryota; kingdom Metazoa; phylum Arthropoda; class Insecta; order Lepidoptera; family Erebidae; genus Cybosia; species Cybosia mesomella. Next base: position 27,014,638 of record OX276400.1, on the reverse strand, counting down.
TAGGAATAAAAAACGCGTTTTACACGGTAAAGGAAATTGATCGACCAATCTGTTTACTTAGTAGAAATAATTGACAAATCGGTTGCAACATTTAAAAAAATCTCAGACAAAAATACTTTAGTGAAACATTATAAAATCTTATTAAAAATGTACTGCTAAATTCGAACTAAATAGTATTAAAGAGAAATATAGCCAGTGGCAATCTGGAAGGTTTCTGACGATATTAATACATCGAAACCTCTTTGGTATTTAAAAGTTATAGTAGAATAATAAATACATACGGAGTTCGTGACACTAAATATATTTAAACAAAAACATATAAATCCATTTTTACGGGACTGGCCAAAACGGGAGTGTATATTATAATACACACCCGTTTTGGCTAGTCGCGTAACAATATTTTTTTGTAGTTTTTAAATTGGATTGGGATTCATAACATGAATCCATTTCTCTTGGTAATCCAAGTAGTTTCATTATTTAGAAATGTTAGTGGTTGCACCCCTCTTGTATTAAAAAAAAATAAAAACAACGGGTTACTGAAAAGTTTACCATATATGCATATTCAGATTGGTGCACAATAAATTATATATTATCTATCTATCTATCGTTTTTTTTGTATATGTTAGACGATTTTATCGTTTTATTCTGTATACTTAGTTCTTTCATTGATTTACCAGCTGCGCTTCGCCGTTTATTTCTCCACTTATGCCATCTTTAATCCAAATCTTATCTCAATCAATGGTAGATTTGTCTAACATGTCCATTTTGTAATCAAAATATTACTCTTTCGATACACACAATATATATCTAATATTATATCTATTGGTTCTACCTGACATATAAGTCTGATTTACTATCTACGATGATTTAGATACCACTCGTTTGTTAAGATCATTACAAACAACTGACATATCTTTATGGTTACACATACAAATCCCATTATGGGAGACTTCGGCGACTTATTTTCTTATGTGCGCCACTATAGGTATACTTAAACTATTATAATAGAACATTGAACTACCGTCATTTGTGTAAACTTATAGTTATTCGAAATTCTGTGGACAATATTGACTAATCTGTACAGCTGGCTTTAGGAATACCTAACTACCAATACCGTTGACGTTGTTGATTTTGTTCTCCTCAATATGCTGTATAAGTCAATAATTATCTAAAACAATACAATAATAACAAAAAAAAAACCGAATGCCCATTAACAGTATTTTGTATTTTTACGTAGTCGTAAAATGTTATTACTCAAGTATATTATGTGCTTTGTGTCCATGTATACTTCGGACATACAACTTTCGTTCCGCTACGAATATATCACCGTGGTTAATTCTAAATATTATTCTCTTGCAAATGTAGTCACATTTATTTGAGTTTTATTGTTGTCACATAAGTATGATCTTGTTAAGGTTTCGTTCTGCACTTTAATTTATGGACCTTACCTACCTATACGTAACTATTATTTTAACATTTGAGAGAATACAAAACAAAATATTAGTCATTGTACGGATTTATTATTGAGATGAGAAAAGTCGGTCTGTTCCATTGGAGTATTGTTCCATTTGATGTAACTAGTTGAACATAAAAGTCTCATTAGTTAGGTACATCTAAATAAAAATTCTAAATAATATAACTACTTAGAATAAAAATGTCCAACTAGTTACAATATGTAACTTCAATATAACTACTTGGAATACAAAATTCTCATTAGTTACATTAAAATAAAATTTCAGAAAAATGTAAATACATGGAATAACACATAACATAACATAACTTCACGCCTTTATCCCCGAAGGGGTGGGCAGAGGTGTATTACACACCCACGATTCGCCAGTACATGGAATAAACGTCACATTAACTACATTAAAATAAAAATTCTAAACAATGAAACTACTTGGATTAAGTGTCGTAGATAGATACGTAGTAGGTAGAATATTAAGTCCACTACTGTTGGTTATTGTACTTGTTGATTAATTTACATGTAAGAAAACAATAATAAGAATATAATAAAATAATAAATATAAAATAAGAATAAAAATAGTATGCCAGCTCCAAATGTTACAAATAAATTGAACTAATAGGTGATTCACACGCGTGAGTGCGCTGATGTGTTGTGAATAAGCAAGCATGGTGGAAGTCGAGCTTTGTATCTGCTTCGAACGTTTGGTTTATACGATTTTTATTATAAAAAGAAGACAAATTAAACGAGGAAAACTACTTCTACTTAGTAGCATTCGAGGAAGTTTACAATTTTTTGGTTAGATTAAGGTCTATTTTTTTTTACCCTGCATGTTTAAAGATGCTACGGTGAACTTGCGTGCACGTACACGCTTAAGTCTATTGGGCCTTGTCACTGTCAAACCGCAAACGATAACACAGAAACGTGTGGATGTTTTGCAAGCGCTTGCCCAAGGTTTCTTTGATTTGGGCACCAATTTCCAAATGAACTAAACGCTCTATCTACACATTTTAATTTGTAACGTCGCTTGACGCGGTTTGGTGAATGTGTGGAACCGGCGAGGCTATAGCATGGAGCAATTTAGGCTATGGGTATCGGTATATGGGACAAAACTGCATTGTTTACCCTGGCATTTACATATAATGGCCAATCAGAGGCTACTAGAAATGTATAGTGTTATCTGCACACTTTTGTAGAGAAGGTAACAAGTTTGAACGCCTGTAAAATGGCGTATAAAAATGCCTTTAAAAATGGCGTTTGGAAAAAATTGTTTCTATTACTGCTACATCATGCCTTATTTAATATTGATTCTTCGTTCTACAAAGATTTTATCAGTATACTTGTCTGTTATCTACTTACATTGATTATTATTATTTCTACGTGTCATGGAGAAATAATACGAGAAGTCGACAACTGCAAGTAACAGTTTTATCTCATATCAAAATAGAACCCATATGATGTAATTTAGTCCATGATTAGATAATCTTAATCTTGGGACGACATCGACAATTCTGTCCCAGATAGGTGGGTTGCAGCAATGGACAGAGAGAGAGGTGAATAGATTTAGGGGTAGGCTTTCGCCCAGCAGTGGGATAAAATAGGCTAAATAAAAAAGCATTCATACCAACGTATGCGCAATATCAACGTACTTACAAATTTGTCTGTGTTCATTTCAGGATCACCGATACCGAAGATGTCGTTCAGCGGTGGCAGAGTGACGAGACAGCTATTGTATGCAGTGACTGCGGCCGTGCTGGGGATGCTGCAGTTTGGCTACAACACAGGCGTTATCAATGCACCTCGCACATTCATTGAAATGTTTATCGGGCAACAATATAAAGACGCCAATCGCGGTTTAATATTCAGCGTAATCGTCAGCATATTTGCCGTTGGCGGCATGCTCGGGTGTCCCCTTGCAAACTGGATGATGGGAAAGTATGGTCGCAAGAAATCGCTACTTTTTAACACTGCCTTTGGAATCGTAGGTGCTCTATTTATGGGGTTTAGCGAACTGGCTAAGTCCGTCGAAATGCTCATTATCGGTAGGTTCTTAATCGGCATTAACTGTGGTTTTGCCACTACAGCCTCGCCTACATACGTGTCAGAAATATCGCCGGTGAGATTGCGAGGGGCTTTCGGTACCGTAAATCAATTGGCAGTGGCCTCTGGAATGTTAATAGGACAGATACTGGGTATTGACATGATTTTAGGCAGTGTCGATGGCTGGCCATGGCTGCTTGGATTGGCTATTATACCTTCGGGGGTTCAGGCCATTATGTTAAATTCAGCACCCGAGAGTCCTTCTTATTTGTTGATCTGCGCGCGGAAAGAGGACAAGGCAAAAGAGGTATTGACTTACATCAGAGACACGATGGAAATTGAGGAAGAGTTGAGTGACATGTACGCGGAAGATGCTGCTGTGAAGCAAGAGCAGAAATTCACCATTTCAGATCTGTTTGTGATCAGTTCGCTAAGACGACCGCTCATCATCGGTGTCGTAATGCACTTGTCCCAACAATTGGGAGGTATAAACACCGTTTTGTACTACTCTACGACAATATTTAAAGCTGCTGGATTAACGGAGGAAACTGCTAGATTGGCGGCAATAGGTGTCGGCAGTGTGCTTTTCATAATGGCTTTGGTATCAATTCCGTTGATGGATCGTCTTGGTCGGCGCACCCTGCAGCTATGGGGACTTGCCGGTATGGCCGTGTTCTCAGTGCTTATGACTGTCGCCTTTTTTACATACAAACAAAACGCTACAATGAGTATATTTGCTGTCATTTTCACATTCTTATACGTCGCCTTCTTCGGTGTGGGTCCCAGCTCAATCCCTTGGATGTTGCTCTCGGAACTGTTTACAGCCGGAGCCAGAAGCGCGGCGGTAAGCGTAGGAGCTTTGGTTAATTGGCTAGCGAATTTCATCGTCGGGCTGACTTTTATTCCATTGTTGGAAGCATTAGGTGACTATGTATTCGTGCCCTACACCGTCCTTCTTTTACTATTCTTCACATTCACGTACCTGAAACTGCCTGAAACAAAGCATAAGACAATCGAAGATGTGACAGATCTCTTTAAGGATTAACTGAGTAGATTTGAGCAACATTCCTTAGATGTAAGCGTAACCAGTTTGCATCATTGCAACACTAGTACACCTGATATTTTGATAGATATTGTATTCAATTCAAATTCTAGACTATCTACTCTTCTTCTTTTACCAATTTGTATAAAAAAGAAAGACTGAACATCTCATTTATTTAAAAAAAAATCTGTTAGACATTGTTCATACCTGATATTAATATAACATATTCATAGATATCAATATGGGTCTAACTGGCCGAAATAAATGATTTTATTATAAATATTACTATATAAATAAAGTACTTATTAAACAATAAAATCTTATAACCTATGAGTATTTAAGTAAACTTATAGTCTATTGATGAATCCACTCTTTAGTAGTCCTAAAACTAATAAAATAGATTTTCAATAGAGAATCATTAATGAGTTTAAAGAAACTCTGTTATATGATAATGTACCGTAAATAATGACACTTTAGCACAATGATTTATAATTTGTATTGTATATATTGATTAAGTAAGAGCCACACGTAAAGTTATGTTCCATACAAATGAAGTTTTGTTTAAATCCGAATGCGATATAGCACTATTAAATTATGAATAAAATATTCATAATAACCTAAAGTTTGAACATGGCAAATTTTTATACACATATATTATTAAATCGACGTGCAGGACAAGACTGCAAACGGCAACCGACCGAGCTCTGCAACTGAGCCCCCGAAAACCAGTTTTTTATAGTTATTTAATGTATTGAAGACCTAAACCTTTGGATTGAAAACGAATCTACATTTGTATGGCTTTTTTTAAGCCAGCTGTATACGTTGGCCTAACTTACGCCAACACTTACGCACATGACGGTTCTGATAATAATTTAAGTATACTGTGGCGCACATTGGGTTACGTGTACGTGTACAGCCGGCATTATAAAAATTCAGTAGACGGTAGGACAAGTTTTCTGTTTCATATTTTGAACCCAACCCAAAGGTTCAAAGACCAGCTAGTTACATGCATTTTTAGAATTTTAAAGTTATTATTTGATTACAAAACGCACATGTTTTATGAACTCACATTTTTATATTTTGTTATTCGTTGGTTATTTTATACTGGTGTTCTGGGTGCCTTAACTTAATCATGTAAATAGTCCACGGAGTATATGCTAATTCCAAATCATGATGATATGAGTGGCCAACTCGATCGGGATCGACCTCGAAGAACGTCCAATCAAATTGGTGATGTTTTGAAAAAGGGCCAATGAGAAAGCAGCCGATATCGGCAGGTTTGTGCAATTATATAAAATTGCTTGTCCTGACTGATTCATCAAGGTAGAATCTTAACCGCTGAGGTTACAAACTTAACATTTTGGCAGTTGATTCCTTTCATTGGTTCGTTGGTTGTAAGCAGAAGTATTATAGGAAATTTCTCTCCTAATGGCGTAAGATACGATTTTTTCCCGAGCGAGAACGAGCCGCTGGTGATGTCATAGAAACGTCGCTAGTCTTAGTTTACTCCGTGGTTCTAAGGATAGGGTACCTTCCAGAATTAACCTTGACCATTTATATCTCGAATATTGATAGAGTTAGTAAATTGTAGGTATGCACTTATCTTAGCGATGATCTCGGTTGCATTCGAGGCTTTCAGCTCGGAGCCTGGGGTCTACTTTAATTTTGTTTGTCTTAAGGGCTGGCTAATACTGAGGCTGCGAGTTATTTAGATTTTTCGTCACGAAGTTAGATGGTGCGTAGCAATCGCAGGCTTAGATTAGGTGCTAGTGAAAATAATGATAGCTTCCTATAATAAAAATGAACTTGATGAAGGAGTTCAGTCCTCTAAATAGGTACTTTTTTCCCGTGCAGAAATCCCCTCGGATACCCCCCCGCCGGCCAGCGGGGGTCGTTATGACGGGCTTGAACCGACTAAAACCGCACGCCGTCCCGGGTCTTCAGACGCAATAAGGTTGCCCATAAGGCATTTTCTTCGCACCCCGACTGACCCAGGGCCATCTGCGGTTTCGAGATGGTCCCCTCGGGTTTGGGAACCACGGTGCCCCCCCAGCTAGCCCCGGAAAGACGGGGGCGCTTGTCGCCCAGCCGCCCCGGCGGCCTGCTTCTGCTGGGGTGACAGGCGGCCTCACCTGCCACCCTAGGGTTGCGCTTATGGAGGACGGAGGTCTTTGAGCGACCTCCGGCGTCTGAGTCGCCTACGACGCGCGGCGGGCATGTTGCGGGCTCAGCGGGCCGGGAGATGCTCGCAGAAGGAGGCGGCGGCGGCCTACGCGCTCGCGCTCCGCGCCATTGCCGCAATCATGCTGCCGAGTGAGAGGACTCCCACCCCGATGGCTGCCACGAGGTCACGCGTGTGTTGGCTCCTTCCTGATTCGATGCAGGTGGTTCCTGAAGCTCCCCTTACCGGAGATCACCTGCGTCCGCCGGTACCAGAGACTTCCGCGTCGCTTCTCTAGCCAATCCTCCATGGCTCAAGGTCCCGTCCCTGCTTCCGCGCCTCCACGTCCCATAGTGGAGTTCCGGCAAGGAGACTCGCCGCCTCGAAGGATATCGTGCGGGTGCGGATCACGGTTGGGTAGATGACGGCTCTCTCCTTCAAATACGCCCCCACTATGCGGCGAAGGTAGAGAGGCACTTAGTGATACACGGGCGCTTTCCTAATGCAACTCCAGGGCAAGGTGTTGAACGCGTTGGCGAAGTCCAAGGACACCGCCAACATCACCTCCGCATGATCGGAGATGCTCGGAGGTTTCTTCTGGGCTCCCTGTATCCCTCGTACAACTCTGCCTCACGGTCCTCCGCATTTTTGTTTTTTTTTCGATGAAAAACGTCTTCTTAAAGTTTATATAAAAAACTAGCTGATATGCGACGTAGGCCGCTGCCCGCGCAGAGATCATTTAAGGTCATATCTCCGGTTCTAATTAATCAATTTCAATCAAACATACGGCAGATTTGAAGTCTGATCTAGACCTTTCTAATAAAAATCAAAATTGCATCAAAATCCGTTCAGTAGTTTTTGCGTCAACCTTGAACAAACAGGCAAGAATTTCAAAAAAACATTGGTGTTTAGAATCGTTCATTTAATAAAACCCAAGTTTTTTTTAACGTATCTAATGTACAGTCAACTAATTTACAATTTTATAATAGTATATATGCCTGTTGTTGCCTAAATCATATATCCACCTATAATTTTAATTTGACATGCTGAACTACTATTATTATTACGTACTGTTTACGATTATTTACGATATTAGTGTGTATTTGTTGAGTTTACGATATTTCGGTACTGCTACAAGCAAGTATTGAAATAATAAGAGCTGTTTGTTGGCAGACCGTATCAGTCTACTCTCTTCTCTCGGTATCGTACGTAGATACGTACGATACCAACCGTAGCGTAAACATGTACGTTCGTTTTAGCCACATTTAATGATGGTCTAGATATAAGTCGGTTCATTTTCCATGTTAACCAATTGAAATCCTGGGTGGATTTCAATTGGTTAACTACTCGCGTTACTGTGATTCAAACTTGTTTTCATACAAATTAATTTTCCTTTCTGCGTTGTAATTTCGCACTCGATAACGTTTACGTAGAAATCCAAAACTCTCGTTTCATTTGAGCGGTTTTTGGAGTTTATTGTGGGGTAATTATTAAATCATATTCCTGTACCTAGGTACTACCGTACTAAGTTGGATGCCTTCGATTGGAATAAGAAATACTAACCTACAGTTCTTACATATCATTTATTCATTCCATCATTAATCTGCCTGAGGAAAAATACTAATTCATATTTGTATGACCAGCTACACCATTTTCAACCATGTGTCTGCGAATACAGGGATGATTTTAACTTCAGCAGCAGCTCAATGTAATAAGTATTAATTGTTATTCTTGTTTACTTATGTATGTTAATCTTGTGTATAAAGTAGTATTGTAAATTCCATTCCAATAACGTATTTGTTTAAGTTTTTTTGTAAATATGGTTTCTTGTTACCGCCTAACGATCCTGTTTAGTACGGAATTTATAATTGGAAGCAAGTGCCCTAAAACCTCATATGAATTAACTTAGTATCGCTAAACGCTCACATAATAACCAAATACGTAATAAAAAATAGTGACGTCATTAGTCACAATTTTCAACAGAAAAAATCTAAACTAAATGTCAATTAGTAGCCAATTGCGAATTATATTGAACATCTTTACAGCATTATGGCACACAAGCCTTAGCTACTTCCGAGGTACTGATAACGAGGCCATTAATTTTGATTATAAATTTCGTGCTGTTTAGTTTAACTTTCTGTTAGTTTTAAGCCATTTCTTGTCTAAGGTACTAAACTTTTTTTATTACACTACGCCCACCATAGACTAATATATTCTATGCACCTACTTAAAGTCCACTGAAAAACACAAAAATAAATCAAATTAACTTAATATTATTTCAATTTCTGAAGGGTTCACTTTTTTGACTGATTCCTTTTGTTTTTTTAATTGGTATTTTCATACTATGATTTTGAGGAAACTTCTCTGTAACTCAATTAAATTTCTAAGCATTTTGTATGCTTAATTTTTCTAAAGATTTAGATCGGAAAAAGAGAACATCTAGAACATTCTGTAACTTTATCAAATCATTAAAAAAAACAAAAAAAGATCTCAGTAATAATTATTTTTTCAGTATTTTTTTTCGTTCGTGTCGCTAGCCTGTTAAATAGGTAGGTATTCAAAAAAACGATAAACATCTCACTTTGGTCTAAGCCACATCAAGTGATTGGATAACCTACTAGTACGCCTATAATAGAATTTATACCAATGCTAGTTTTAAAAAACCAGATAGTTGGATGGATGGATCCGTCACTGGTAACACTTTAATGGATTATATTTCTCTTTCTGCAAATGCAATGAATTACAAAAGTAATTTTTAAACATTTATTCCGAATTTGTTTATTTTTTACTTTAATCACAAACATTTAATACAGAATATGATTCTTGTTAGATGAACATTTTAAGACACTAAGAAAAATAAATAACGAATTTAATTCGTCTGTTGATATTAAATTATTCATATTTATCTATTGCGTTTTATTGTATACACATACCTATATAGCGTCGAAGGTGTAGGTAGAGGTGGTTTATACATTTACTTTAGGTTAGTATTGGTATTAATATACTGTGCTGTAACAGAAAATTTAATGACAGGAAAACTCCTAAACACTTATCTGACTCTGGAATCGAACCCTACACTCTTACGGCAGTCAAACGTCAGTTACAATTGATACCTCTATGCCATCGGCATAATTTTATTTAAATAGATAAAGGTTGAAACATTTTTTTGCAAGTGGATTTTTATGTCATTTATTTTAATTTGATAAAATGATTTTGAATTGAATTGAATTGAAATATGTTATTGAAGTTTAAAAAAGCATAATATATGGCTTCCTTGATGGTAAGCAGTTACAGTGGTCTATAGCTACAGTGGTGAAGGAACCAATAAATAATGATTTTTCCAAGCAATTAGTGTGCTAACATGTCTAATAAATTTAAATCGAGAAAGTCCTGGGTGTGTTTGTTTTTTCGATTTTAATTTAAAGGAATAATAACTTCAAAAGTATAAAGTCGGGTCCAAACGGGTGTAACGGATAAGATTTGGCGTCCACACGCCGCATTTGTTTCATTATACGATACGAATACACATCTGGACCTAGATTGGACCTGGATCTAGATTTTCAAGAGAATTTCCCTAACTATACAGAACAGGTTGGAGGATCAAACGACAATTGCTCCCGTTAAAATTAAAATAAACCAAATATTGGAACGAACCCCAAGGCTTCCAAGTGCAACCTTGGATGCAACCGAGACTGGCGTTCGGATGAAGGAGACATAATAAAAGATATATTATAGGTAGGTACATCAATAAAAGTTTATTTTTTAAGATACATTGGAATTTCCTTTACATACGGACAATGTACCTACAGCTATACACTCAAGTCGTCTACAATTACTTTTTTTCTATTTATTTGGGTAAACATCAACACAATGCAAACAGTCGTTACATGGGTTATAATTGTGTCTCTAACGACATTTGACAAAGCTTGGTAAGGTAGTAGTAAAAAAAGAAAGCGAATACATTAAAAAAGAGAATGGTAGGGCTATGTAAAAGTTTAAATTACCTGTCTTATTTCTAAAGATACTAGGACGCGTTGCCGCAATATCTATATCGTTATAGTACAAGTTGAAATAATAAGCAATTAGTTGACCTAAGCTTACAGACCACTATGAAAGTGGTCTGTAAGCTGAAATGTCACGGGATTTTTGTTTGAATTCAATTTGGCCGCAGTTTTTTTTGGAGTTCATCAGTCGGTCTCTCACGCTGGACGAAAATATTTAATGTACCTACATACCTCAAACTATTTGATTTGGTAGCCACTATGTCAAACCTGGCAATCACTGTGAAAATGAATCGATCTGATTTATGATGAGTCTGTCAGGTCATCATATCCACGCCCACTAGTGGAATGGATATCCCACCATCCATTGGTCGTGACTGTCGTGGGACTGCTGTCAATTTATTGGTAGGTTGTTCCATCCAGGGGCAGGGTAGGTTGACGTTTAAGGAAGTAGGTGGTAAGCACTTCGTCCTTACAGCTATAGATATTTCATCAAAAATTCAAGACTAACTGAAGATCTACGAACTAGACTACGTTAGTTGTCGCCACATAAAGCTGAGAACAGTTGCAAAGCCTCATTTTGTTCTTCTTCTTCCACTTCACCTTCCAACCAGAACGTCTCCATCATGCCTTTACCCTGCACAAAAGAGTAGATATTATTAGCATGGTGCATGGTGGTTTACTTTTAAGGGTTAAGTGCTTCTCGCGCCCTCGCGTAAACTCCCTGGGCGTCCCCCAGGGAGTTTACGCGAGGTGTGCGACCTCTGAGATATACCTACAGATAATACCTTTTTTTTGTTTTTCGTGCGGAAATCCTTTCGGATGCCCGACATAACCACCCCCGCCGGCCAGCGGGGGTGGTTATGTCGGGCTTGAACCGACTAAAACCGCACGCCGTCTCGGGTCTGCAGACGGGGTGTAAGGTTGCCCATAGAGCATATCCCTCGCACCCCGACTGACCCTGGGATATCTCCGGTTTCGAGATGGCCCCCTCGGGTTTGGGAACCACGTTGTCCCCGTCTTGCCCCGGTTTGGGGGAGGGGCGCTAGTCACCACCCACCGTCCCGGCCTGCTTCTGCTGGGGTGACAGGCGGCCTCACCTGCCACCCCCAGGCCTGCGCTCATGGAGGACGGAGGTCGTTGAGCGACCTCCGGCGCCTGAGTCGCCTGCGACGCGCGGCGAGCATGTTGCGGGCTCGGCGGGCCGGGAGAGTTCTGAACCTCTCCCGGGCGCGCTCCGCCATCTCCTTCGCGAGCATCACAACAGTAAACAAGAAAATAACCTTGACTTTGATGTTTCCTCGCTGTCGAAGCCTGAACCTGCCAGCTGGAAGTTGAGCTGCTGACACAGCTGATATCTGAATACGACCTGGCTAAAAGAAAAAAAAAACATTTTGGTCAGGCTGATACTCAAGTACCCGGTTTTGATTTGGTACTTTGAGAAGAAGCGTTGGAGTCCGGCTTTCTACGATTTTGTAGAGCATTCTCTATTTTACATCGGACGGACAGTTAGGTCAATAAATATCCTACGACATTATACACAGCGCTGTCATAGCTTTACTATGTAGCTTGTGGTATGGTGTCTAGAATGCTGATAAACATACTTATATACTGTTACGTGCGCGGGGTACAATTAAATGCCGTTTTACAACGAAGGGGTTTATTCGCTCACCACAAACTAGACAACTAAATAACTAGCACACACAGCACCCTTCAACAGTTCAAGTCACTCAGCAGTTCACAGTAGTCCACAGTCGTTGCATAGGTCGCAGGTATAATCCTCTTGAAACACTTCGGTAAGATGTGTTCGCTTTCGTTTCCGAAAGTTAAGTGACTGCGTGTCGATATCCGGGCGCCTTTTATAGCTCTTAATTAGGAGGGTAGAATATTTCAGAATCATCTAGAGATTAGGCACGTTAGGTATCTAAGTAGAGCGTTCGAGAAAGGTACCTACAGAGTAGTAGGTACAGACGCGCCAACATTCAAGGTGAATAACCTTCTATTCAAGATTTGTAGGTAAAGAAGGTATAGGCATTCGAGGTAGTAGTGATTTTGTGTTGGCGTTTCTAGATTTTTCTACACTGATCGGTAGAGTACTTCGACACTAACAATGCGTTGCAATTTCTAGAAAATTCGATCAGTAGTTTTAGAGATATCGACGCTTGTTGTAACAATACATTAAGTATTTTTTGAAATTATATACATATTACGTATACAGAGAAACACCCAGACCAATGTAAATATACTTATTCAACCATACAAAAATATTAGATATTTTGCACTGAGATGATGGATGGAAGAGTCCTTCAGGGATAATGTACCTTATTTTTTTGTGTTTTCACTTCTGTCGGCACTTCCGGAATGCCACTATTTTCTTTTGTATTTAGTCACGAGTAGGTACCTATGTAAGTACATACCTCAGAAGATGTTTGCATTCTACTGGCTGTATTAACCGTGTCGCCCACGAGGCAGTAGCGCGGCAGGCGTAACCCCAACACTCCAGCCACCACTGGGCCCGTGTGAATACCTATGGATAATTAACATTAAGGATCACGTGCAACAATTTTAAGTACATATTTACAAATCGCCTGAATCTGGCTCGTAATGTGAAATTTAGGAAACTTTATAAATTTTGACATTTCACGTTACATTGAATAACAATGATGTTCACGGGAATCATATATTATCATCATCATCACAATGATCCCAGTTGCATCCGAGGATTTTACGTCGGAGCCCGGGGTTCGTTTGCCTATTTTAATTGGCTATCTCTCTCACCAATCTCGGGAAGAATGCCTGCGCCAGAACTTCATCCCATGATCGGTATATAGGTGTACCAAATAGCAGGTAAGTTTGTCTTGGGCCCAAAGCTGTTAATAAGGCGTGTTGTGTTACCCCCTAACCTAGAAAGGAATGTCTGCGCCGGCGCTTCGTCCTATGATCGTTCGGTGTACCAGCTAGGAGGTAAGTTTGGCTTAGGCCCTGAAGATATTTATAGGACCCTTATGCTGCAGTTGAGTACTGTGTACTTAGTAACATAATTCTGAGCAAGTATCTAAATACCGATTGTGAGAACAGGTATAGCTCTCGAGATCGCGAGCGCAGCACTAGCAGCAGAGGCGGCGTGCGTACGACGGCGCTCTGGAGCGCCCGATACCAACATATAGACTGTCCCAACGGTCTCCACCTGCAAATGTTTGCAATATTTTATTTTCTTTTAATAGGATACAAAACAGTTTTATATTGTATCATACAATAAGAATGTTAATGTAATAAACGTGGTCAACGTACCTATAACCCACACTTATGTCCGCAGAATAATATAGTAGGTTAATAAAAAAATAAGCGTCAATTTTAAAAAGAAACTGCGGATATTTATGCTCGAATATCAAAAACAATTTGAGCGTGTTCGAGCAAATGTATCGCTAATTTAGTGTCAATAATGGTTTGGTACAAGTTAGAGCTGCTTGGAATTATGTTCGAAATTATTGTTGATTTCAATTATTAGTATTATTTTTATTTTAAATTTAATTCAATTGTTAATTTCATTATTTAATTCAATTGTTAATTTTCATAAATTGATTTATTTATTCATTATGTGTCCAATTTCATATTTAAAATATTTTTATAATTATTCAATTTATTGTTGCTATTTTTATTACTGATTAGTATAACGTTGGTCTGGTCAACCAGTGATTTATTTGCCATTTTGAGCGTATGACACTCGTGGGTTGCAACTGAAAATCAGCGTTGGATAGGTACAACCCAACATTATGCTGAGTTGTTTTCCCTTTGACACTCTCTATAACTTATATTTTATTATTATAACTTAAGTGTATCGCCAATGTTAGAATGTTAATAAAATATTTTCTTTCTTTCTTTCTTTCAGGTAAGTGGTAAATGTTGAGTTGTGTTAATCCTGTGTCTTAATATAATTTTCAAATTAAAGAAGTGAAGATATAGCTTGCTTTTTAAATTCATTGTGCGGAAGTGCGAAAATATCCAGGTGAATAAAGTGCGTGTTATTATCTACAAGGCAACAGAGTATGAACAACCGGAGTTTAGACCTTCGTTATCTATATTAATATTATAAATAGCGAGGCCGAATTTTGTGAGTTTTTTTATACTTATGTTTGGGGTAATCTTCGGAACCACTGCACTTATTGAAAAAATTATTTCACCATCTGAAAGTAACATTATACCGATGGGATAATGTAACCATCAGGATATATAAACAAAAGGGAAGCGAAAGCGGGTTGCTAGTTTTAAATTTTAAAAAAAGGTGAAAGTACGTCCCTATGTCCCCAAAACAGGTAAGAACGAATACCGATTCCCGACTATGAAGTTTATATTTGGGTCATGGTGGCTGGAGGCTTCGTCAGGTAACAAGTAGCAAAAGTGTATAAAATGGGAACATAATTCGCTAAAGTATGAACTTAAATTTGCTAAAGTATACCTAAAGCTCAGTTTTTATATACTTTGTATTAGATAACACGTCGTTTATTGTCAGACACTTAGTAGGTCCCTAGACACAGTGTTAATCGTCTACCAGAAGTTCTTAAAATTATTATTGTGGAAGCGCCTACGGCGATTCTCGTAGCGATCAGTCAGTTAGCCGATCGCAAGAAAATTGAGCTGAGCGAGCATTTTTTTTTTTCAAAATCTGAAAAATTCAATTTTTGCGCGCGCGAACTTTTCCATTAGTTTCAATGGTAAATTTGTTTTTCGGTGATAATTACTCAATGGTATGTCCGATTTTTAATTTTATGATCTCAAAACATGCCCCTAGTTTGTCGTTATGACCAAAATTTGGTTGAAATCAGATTTGTGGTTGCAAAAGAGTATCCGAGTTTGTAAGCGGCTATCCCGCGTATAAGAGATATACCTATATAAAATACTAGATTATTAACCAAGGGGATAAAGCAGTGTCTTCTGTCGCGGGTGACGATTTAAATCGCGAGCGTAACGAAGGACTCGAGGTTTACTCCCGAGCGTAGCGAGGGTGTTAAAAACTTAAATCACGAGCGAAGCGAGGGATTTAAGACGAGTCCTGAGTGTAGCGAGGGATTTAAGTTCACCCAAGACTAAGACAGCTTTATCAACGAGGAAAATACTCTACTTTTCGTACCATTTGCGAAAAAATTAACACAATAATAATATGAGATAAGCATTTATTAAAAATAATGACAATTAAAAGTAAAAGTTACCATTCGAAACATTGGTCCAATTATTGATAGAGAGAGAGTTACATTTTTGTTTGGTACATTTATTGTTGATAAGTTGATTTGAGTATTTCTCTGTTCTTGCGTCTACGGAACGGAACAAACTTGATGGTTGTGGCTCTGATGGATTAAGTCTTATATTTTTGTTAATTTGACTGCTTAATATGGTTTTATTCGCCATTGAGCTTTCGATATAACCCTCAGCTACTCCATCAGAGCTCCAACCACCGTGTCTTTTTATTGATGTAATATCCGCCCCTGAATCCGCCAAGAAAGTCGCCGAAGCTCTTCTAAAGCAGTGACCGGTGTAGAGTTCAACATCTTTAAGTTTTGAATATTTAGCAATTTCCTTTGGCATATTGCTAATTTTATTTTTGCCGATGGCTTGTGGAGTACATTCCCATTCCGATAGTTTATAAAATATCTATTGTTTTCCATGTTGGTGGGACGTAATGCTTGGTATTTATGAATGATTTTAGTATATTGTCCTTCCTTGTACAATGAATGACCGATTTTTCTTTGTCTTAGTTTCCTTTACATTAATCAGCAGCAACTCATTGGAATGATTTTCAACGTCCTCCACCTTTAAGTTTACAAGTTCACATCCACGGCAAGCACCATTGAGTCCAAAAATTAAGGCCACCTATAACAAAGATAAAAAACAGGTAAATATATAGAATAATTACCATTACTAAGATACGAAATATTCATAGTTAAATCATGTATACTTAATTCAATTAAATTTTTTTAAGCATTTTGTATGCTTACTTTTTTCTAAAGATTTTAGGTATGTAGGTATACTTACTTTAGTGGTAGAAAAATTTCGTCAGGAGCTTCATTAAGAAATTTTCCACATTTGAGTCGTAAAAATTTTAGACTTCTTTGCGCAATGCCCTTCTGATTTTCTTTTTAAAAAGCCAGTAATTTCGTGAATCTATTTATTTCAATGCTGTGTTTGATGCTTATTGTAGCTTTCAGTTTTGAGTATATGCACCAAAGTGTATTCGGATTCTTTGTCTTGGATAAATAATCAAAATAGACAAGAAGTACTGATTCTGAAATTGATAGGCCTTTCGCACATCTCCACGTTGAAAATTCTTCATAAGTTTTTAAATAATTTTCCTTGGATTTTGTTAAGCAAATTATTTGTAATTGCGGCAGCATTTGCACTGATGGAATCCGACAATTCACGGTAACTGTCACTTTGATTTAACATCGTAACGTATTTTTAGAACATTAACTTATTTATAAAAATAAATTAAAATAAACTTAACGTTTATGTATTTGAAGAAAACAAAAACGCGGCATTTTCCTAGACTAATATTTTTTTTTCGGAAAAGCAAAGGCATCAAGCTCATACGGCCTCGTCGGTTTTCGTAATTTTATTTAATAATCATAACTGCATAATAAATGCGTATTCCTTTTTCAAAACAATATTTATTATCAAACTTTTTCTATTTTATCACATAAAATACTGGCAGGTCACAAATAAAGAATTAAAACTTCTAATTTAAATTTCGCGCTCGAAAACCAATCAATCAATGTTTTTTTTTAAACTGTTGGTTTATTAATTAAAATATTATGAATCGCGCGCGTAATCTTTTTAAAGGCAGCATTCCATTTGCAAACAGCCTTTGCCCGCGAACGCCGCATATGATTCGAAGCGTGCAAATGGTCAAATGTATTGTTACAACGATCATCGATATCTCGAAAACTACTGATCGAATCTTCTAGAAATTAAAACGCATTGTTAATGTCGAAGTACTCTATCGATCCGTTTAGAAAAATCCAGAAAAGTCAATACAAAATCACAAGCCCTTTAAATACCTATACCTACTTTACCTGCAAATCGCGATAACAAGGGCATTCACCTCTATCGTCGGCACGACTGTGTAGGTACTTGTTTTCTCGAATGCTCCAGTAAATACCTACTCTTCTCGAACGCTCTAGATAAATAAATAACGTGTAGATGATTCCGGAACATTCTACATTCCGAATTAAGAGCTATAAAAGGACGCCCGGCGATCGACACGAGTCAGTGAATTTTCGGAAGAGAGTTATTCAAAGAGAGTTATACCTGCGACTTAAGGAACTACTAAAACAATAAAAGGAAA
The DNA here is from genome assembly GCA_946251805.1 of Cybosia mesomella. Taxonomy (NCBI): domain Eukaryota; kingdom Metazoa; phylum Arthropoda; class Insecta; order Lepidoptera; family Erebidae; genus Cybosia; species Cybosia mesomella. The sequence goes on along the minus strand of OX276400.1, from coordinate 26,996,593 downwards.
AACTGATTTTAACGTTACAAACAGACACTTCAATTTTATTTATTTGTATAGATATAGATGAAGGTACCTACCTATATACGTAGCCACCATACAGTTTGTACTTATGCGAAGATCTAGATTTTAGTGATTAGAATTACCTTAAGAATTCTGGCCATTACACTACCGTCGTGAACCCACTACTAACACAAGCAATTTAGCTTAGCTAGAGGGGTTAGGGGGAAATACTAGTAATTTCGGTTATTAATATACACACAAAAAAAAATTACCTTATACACGCGATGTGTGTCCAGCAGTCTGTCAATCCTGGAGTACACATCGTTCATGTAATCGACAGTCTGCATGACGTCCGCGCGGGTGTCGGCCTGCGCTAACTGCACACCGCAGAATATTATTGTAACATTCTCGAACGCCTGCAATCAAACGAAATTTGTAGTTACGTGTTATGAACTCGTACCTAGACAAAACGATAACATTTTAGAAAGTACCTACTAGCTGACGCCCGTGGCTCCATACGTATTTCTTTTAAAGATGTCCAATGTATAGACACAAGTAATTTACAATTTTACAATAGTATAGAAGTGGTGCCTACCTATTCATAGATATATGTATGTACCCATTTATCAGGCGCGTTCAAACAAAGCAACTTTTTAACCTGATATACATAATTAGAGCGGCTGTCATCAATAATAGAATCACGGGTTATCACGTTAAGTTGAATTTGAACGCAATTATTTTTAAATTCGATTTTATCAGAACAATTTTTTTGTTTTTCCGTGCGGAAGTCCTTTTTTTTTTTTTTTTTTTTTTTTTTTCGTGCGGAAATTCCTTCGGATACCCCCCCGCGTGCCAGCGGGGGCGGTTATGTCGGGCTTGAACCGACTAAAACCGCACGCCGTCTCGGGTCTACAGACGCCGGGGTGTAAGGTTGCCCATAGAGCATATCCCTCGCACCCCGACTGACCCTGGGCCATCTCCGGTTTCGAGATGGCCCCCTCGGGTTTGGGAACCACGGTGTCCCCGTCTTGCCCCGGTTTGGGGGAGGGGCGCTAGTCGCCCCACCGTCCCGGCCTGCTTCTGCTGGGGTGACAGGTGGCCTCACCCGCCACCCCCAGGCCTGCGCTCATGGAGGACGGAGGTCGTTAAGCGACCTCCGGCGCCTGAGTTGCCTGCGACGCGCGGCGAGCAAGTTGCGGGCTCGGCGGACCGGGAGAGTTCTAAGTCTCTCCCGGGCGCGCTCCGCCACCTCCTTCGCGAGCATTACATGCTCGCAGAAGGAGGCGGCGGCGGCCCACGCGCTCGCGCTCCGCACCATTGCCGCAATCATGCTGCCGAGCGAGAGGACTCCCACCCCGATGGCTGCCACGAGGTCACGCCTCGGCGCCTCCCACGCCGGGCAGTCCGCCAGCGTGTGCAGCCCTGAGTCCTCGCTCGCGTCGCAGTGATGACACTCAGGCGTTGGCTCCTTCCTGATCCGATGCAGGTGGTCCCCGAAGCACCCCTTCCCTGAGATCACCTGCGTCAGTCGGTAGGAGAGGCTTCCGTGTCGCCTCTCCAGCCAATCCTCCATGATGGGCCTTACCGCCGCTATTGCGGCGTGCCCTGCGCTTGGTTGCCCAAGTCGTTCCTTCCACTCCACCACGATGGCCTGGCGGAGCTGGGACTGCACGGCCTCGATTTCTCGAGGCTCGGGGTTCCATCCCTGCTCCCGCGCCTCCTTTCGCCACTGGTACAGTTGCGAAAGGGCTCTCGCTTCCAGGTCCCATGGCGGAGTTCCGGCAAGGAGACTCGCCGCCTCGAAGGAGATCGTGCGGTACCCTCGGATGACCCTGATGGCCAGAACTCGCTGCGGAGCGCGCAGCATCCGCACAGTTCTGGTCCTCAGGGCCTCCGCCCATATTGGACACCCATACAGGGCCATGGACCGCACGATCCCCGCGTAGAGTCTCCTGCAGGAGTCATCGGGCCCCCTCATGTTGGGCAACAGCCGAGCCAGAGCAAGAGCTGTGCCCTTCAATTTGGGGGCCAGACTTCGGATGTGCTCTCCGAAGTCCCATCGGCCGTCGAGCACGAGCCCCAAATATTTCATTTGGGGCTTGATGCCGATGCGATTTCCTCCCACGATGAGACTGGATCCCTCGGGTGGCTTGCTCCGAGGCCCATGGAAGAACAGGGCCTCGGTTTTATGCAGGGCCACCTCGAGACCCAGCCGCCGGATCCGCCTAACGACTTGGGCAACCGCGGTCGTGGCCTTTCGGGTCGCTTCGCGGTACGTCGCCCCGCACGCCGTCACGAGCGTGTCGTCCGCGTAGCACGTGACGGCGGCACCGCCTACGAGCTCACCGCGAAGCACCCAGTCGTATCCGATGTTCCACAGGAGCGGCCCCAGGACCGATCCCTGTGGAACACCGCACGACATTTCACGCCGACCGAGACCGGTCACGGTTGGGTAGATGACGGCTCTCTCCGTCAAATACGCCCCGACTATGCGGCGGAGGTAGAGAGGCACTTCGTGATACACGAGCGCCTCCCTAATGCAACTCCAGGGCAAGGTGTTGAACGCGTTGGCGATGTCAAGGGACACCGCCAACATCACCTCACCCCGGGCTACTGCATCCTCCGCCAGAGCCCTCACGCGCATGATGGCATCCACGGTGGAGCGCCTCTGGCGGAAGCCATATTGGCCATCCGCCAGGTCCGGCCCCACTCTTGAGAGGTGCTCCGTGCGGAAGTCCCCTCGTATACGGTATAAAGTAGCCCATAACTACCTATTAATTAAGATTTCTTGATGGATTAAGTATCAGTATTATGTAGAGTTAAGTTGGAAGGTCGTTTTTTAAACAACTACTATTAATCAGGCTACAAAACGTTCCTTGATCTTCATAAAAACGAGAATACGAGTTATCGATAGAAAATCTTCTCTAGGTCGTAGCATATACCTTTTTTTTTATTATCGTGCGGAAATCCCTTCGGATACCCTCCCGCCGGTCAGTGGGGGCGGTTATGTCGGGCTTGCACCGACTAAAACCGCACGCCGTCTCGGGTCTTCAGACGCCGGGGTGTAAGGTTACCCATAGAGCATATCCCTCGCACCCCGGCTGACCCTGGGCCATCTCACCACTAACAGCATCGCTCATCCTGTCTCCTCTGAAAGCAGAGGAGTACGGAGACCGATGTGTTCCCGCCACGTTGGGTATTGGCCGACGATCAATGCCAACCCTATGAAGGGGTGAAGGTCGTAGCATATACCTAATTCTAGATAAAACACCTATAAACGTCTCACCTGACAAGCTGCCATAGGGTCCTTCCCCGCCCTCAAATGATCTGCAATCCCTTTTGGTATCATAGAATACAAAAGCTGGTCTCCTCTCTTCTTCCATTGATCCAGCAGCCTGCACGACTTTTCTAGAGAAAGACTTCTGCTCTCCGCCTTTTCAAATAGCAGCTCTAACCGGGAGAGGTGTTGCCAGCCTTGCAGGAGCATTTCTTTCGAAAGACCGTGCCCATTCAGGTCAGCGAGAAATAAGTTAACTTGGCGTAATTCTTCAAGGTCGTTGAATCTGAAATAAGCAGGGTAAGGGTATCATTATCAACTTGAAGTTAGTCCCGGTCGGCTTTGAGGCTCTCACTCCAGAGTCTTCCGGCTTTTATTCCTTCACTTCGCAAGGTCTTGCGCATTCATGGTAAGACCATTGGCACGCATGTCATCTTCTAGGACCTCAAGCCAGCACTTCTTGGGTATACGCCTCCTACCGGGGCCCGGCGGAGGTAGTAGGAGGTAGTCAGATGGTTGCAGCATAATGGCCTATATGATGACCGCGGCTCCGCACGTGCGGAGGTTAGTTATCGTTTTTAAGTCATATCTGCAATTCTTATTAATGAATTGATTGAATCAAACATACGGCAGATTTTAAGTCTGACCAATACCTTCCTAATTAAAAAAAACCGCATCAAAATTCGTTCAGAAGGTTTTGCATCCATCGCGAATAAACAGGCAAGAATTTGAAAATAGTAGTTTATCTACACCCATGCTATAAATCCTCTATAAAAGATTCTGAAACAGTTAGCTTATTGCCAACATTAATACATCCAATGTCATAATAACCATAATATCATCCGAACGGGTGTTATAATGTTGTATGAAATTTCATAATAACACTCCTTTCGCTTTTTCAATCTCTTCCGCGCAAAGGGTTACTCATCAGACAGCCAAATTCTTACCGCCCGATGCGTGGAATCTGTATGAGTTTCAAAAAAAGAACTGTCATTCACGCGCGTTGCATTGCACCACAACAGCGGCGGCGGCGCGCCGTAAAAAAAAATTAAAGCTTATTCGTGAATTGTTTTGTTTACTTACTATTTTATAGAGGACACATCATGGGTGTAGATAAAGTCTTGTATGCAACTGTATAATTAGGTATTAAAACACTCATGTGATACTATTATCACACTCAGCTTCGCTTCGTGTGATAAACCCACATTCATGTTTTAATACCCCTCATTATACCACAGTTGCATAAATAACTATTATGCAACTGTCATATAAGAAGGGGTATTAAAACACGAGAGTCTGTTTATCGCATGAGGCGAAGCCGAATACGATAATAGGTTGACTCGAGTGTTTTAATACCTAAGTTATATGCAGTTTCATACACTACTTTATCTTCACTCATAGGAAAAATTGAAATTAAACAAATTAGGTAGGTTACAAGGGCGCTATTTTTTTCACAGTTCGAACTGCGCATGCGTGCGCCTTATTCAGTCTAAAACGCTTAGACTAGTTTAATGAATAAAAAAAGATAGCGATACTATAATGAGTTTTATCTACACCCATGCTTTAAATCCTCTATAAAAGATTCTGAAACAGTTAGCTTATTGCCAACATTAATACATCCAATGTCCTAATAACCATAATATCATCCGAACGGGTGTTATAATGTTGTATGAAATTTCATAATAACACTCCTTTCGCTTTTTCAATGTCTTCCGCGCAAAGGGTTACTCATCAGACTGCCAAATTCTTACCACAGCGGCGGCGCGCCGTAAAAAAAATTAAAGCTTATTCGTTCGAATTCGAATTCCCGCTATTTTTCTTCGCTATTATTTTTGCAAATTGTTTTGTTTACTTACGAAAATGAGCGATTTAAGTTTTGATAACACACCTCCAGACATTTCGAATGCAGCAAAGGACATTTCTAACAAATTACTACCGGAAAAATCTAGAAAACAGTATGAAAAGGCGTACCAAGATTTCATGAATTGGAAAATATCAAAGGGGAGTACATCATTCTCTGAAGATGTATTATTAGTTTATCATGGATGTAGATAAAGTCTTGTATGCAACTGTATAATTCTCCGTACTCCTCTGCTTTCAGAGGAGACAGGATGAGCGATGCTGTTAGTGGTGAGATGGCCCAGGGTCAGCCGGGGTGCGAGGGATATGCTCTATGGGTAACCTTACACCCCGGCGTCTGAAGACCCGAGACGGCGTGCGGTTTTAGTCGGTGCAAGCCCGACATAACCGCCCCCGCTAGCCGGCGGGGGGGTATCCGTAGGGATTTCCGCACGATAAAAAAAAAAAAAAAAAAAAAAAAAAGGTATTAAAACACTCATGTGATACTATTATCACACTCAGCTTCGCTTCGTGTGATAAACCCACATTCATGTTTTAATACCCCTCATTATACCACAGTTGCATAAATAACTATTATGATACAGTTACTATAATAAGTTTTATTTTTAATTTTATGTATGCGTTTATAAAGTGCGTATGTATAGAATCGTCTTTGAATTCGTAATTCGAATTTTTCGATTTGAGTGTAGATAAAAATATTTTTGTGTTTAGAATCGTTCATTAAAATAAACTAAGCATTTTTTTAAATATCTCCAATGTACAAACACAACTAATGTTCAATTTTATGATAGTATAGATATAGATTATACACACATAGTCACATCTGTATAGTCCCAAAGGGATAGGCAGAGGTATTAATACCCACATTTCACCAACTGTTTTTCAGTCCCACATAATAAAGGGCGAATCTATAGTCGTCAACCAGGTAATCAGAGACAACAGCCTTAGATAACGGAAAAGCTAAAATAAATTGCACGTACATAGGACTGCACAAGAATATGAGTGCATCAATTTCTTCGAGTAAATAAATGGGTCCACGTAGCAATATGGATCGCCCGCCGTGTGAACCCCGTCTTGCCTCAGCACAACCGCGAGCACGATAGTACAGCAACTCCAGGTCAAATATCATTGTCTGCATACACACCACCTAGTTTCGAATCAGAGAATAACCAAATGGGTGAAAATAATTATTCTAAAAAAACTTGAATGGTGGCAGCTTCTAACTATTCCTAACCCTATTCATATTATATCAGCGGTCCGTCCGGTTTCGCACGAGAAAATTTGTTAGTGTACCGCCTTTAGGGGTGAAACTTTCCAAAAGCCTTCCTTGGTGGACTTAGTGCATGAATGGAGCATAAAAGGCAGAATTAACCTCAGCGGTTAAAGTTCTGCGTTGATGAATCAGTGAGGCGAGTTTTGATTTTGTTACGAAATTGACTTGTATTCCCGCTAACCCCTACAGCTCAGCTAAATTACTTGTACTTATTAGGAGTGGGTTCACCTCGGTATTGTAATGGCTAGGATTCGAACCCGGTACAGGCTATGAGATAAGTATAGCTTTACAAATTCCAATTTCTTGATCAATTCATGAAAAGATTGAACAACCAAGGCGAAGCTCACACGTCCTTACCTGACACCTTTAGAGATGTCAAACCAGTCTGTATAGGCGCCATTAATCCTAACACAGGCTCTGGAGCCCTTGTACAATGACTTCAGAGGCCGTATTAAGTTGCCGTCCACCCCATACATGGATAGTAGCTACCTTCCACAACTCATTCCTGTACACCTTGTCATACGTCTTTTCCAAGTCTACGAATGCGCAAAACACTTTCTGGTTTTTGGAAAGGTATTTTTTCACAACGCAGTGCAAGGAAAAGACTTGATCCGTACATCCCATTCCCTTTCGAAATCCCGCTTGCACATCCCAAATCTTATCATCAGTCATGCGTACTACCCTATCAATCAAAATTTTGGCATACAATTTCCTAACCATACTTAGAAGGCTGATGCCGCGATGATTAGCAGTCCTGCTGCAAGGTTTTACCTTTATAAATAGGGACAATCACCGCCTTCGTAATTTTAGGTTAATGTATGTTCAGGTAATGTCATATGATGTCCAGCGTTTGTTGTACTAGATGTCTATGGGTATTAGTTCCAGTTACCAGAATATTAGTTAAAAAAGTACAGTACCTTATCCCAAGTGAATGACACTTTTGGTTTTCTCAACCGTAGTATGTCGGAAATTGGCGACTTTTCCATCTTGTTATACGGTCCTCCCCAAGCTGCTACCAGCTGTAAGTACGATTAAATCTATAAATAAACTGAGCGGCAATTTAAAACTTTTGGAACTATCCGTTGGAGAGTTCGCAAGCCCAACGTCAGATCAGCTTAGATGGTGGCAATTTATTGTATTGTCATTCAGATGACACACATTTACAAAGTATGAAAAAAAATTGGTTTTTATTATTTAACCACTGTCACACCCGCTGATAATAGTGGAAAAGAAGACTTAGAAGGCTCTAGACTTGAAGATTCATAATCATAGTTTTCCAGGAACACAGACTCAGGCAGGGAGTTAAACTCTTTAGCTGAACGTAAAGAAAACGAGTGTCTAGAATGTTTTGAATGTATGAGTCGAATGGTAAAAATAGTTTGGAGGTATTAAATTAGACATACATTTCCACACTTACTGAAATGTATACGATATAAATAATAGTTTAAAAGACTAAAAAACACGCTTTTTATAGAAAACCAAACTAAAAAAAAGAAAATAAGTTTTAATAAATTTAAATTAAGAATAGTGTTAAAAATTTCAATAAATACATATTAATAATAGTGTAAATAAAAAAAATGTATTTCATTTTTAAAAATGCATTTGGTGCATGGGTCAAAATAGATATAAATATTTTATTGAAAGACATGAGTAGAGTGATTATCATTTTGATAATATCTTAAAAAGCACCCCATTTTAAATAAAATACATTTTTTTATTTACACTATTTTTAATTTATATTGTAAATAAAATTCAATAAATTTTATTGAAATTTGGAACACTATTCTTAATTTAAATTTATTAAAACTTATTTTCTATTTTTTTAGTTCGGTTTTCTATAAAAAGCGTGTTTTTTAGTATTTTAAACTATTATTTATTTCCTACTTTTTAGTTTTGTTTATTTATAAAAACGTGTTTTTTTGTTTTTTTTTAAACTATTAAATGCTTTGTTCAATTACAAATTTTCTTTGGTGTTCGAAAATTTGTTAATATTAGATAAATCGGCTAAAGATAATGGTTGGAAATTAAAATTTCTGCCTTATCGACTGATATGAGATAGGATATGAGATGAAAATTATATAAGTAAATTAACGAAAATCTTATTTTACAAATTGAAAAATGGAATAATTTTATCAAATTAGTGTATTGTCATCGGTCCTTGATAAATCTACAAAAGTTTGAACGAAATCTGGCCGTTTAAAGTGGGTCAAAATCGTGCCCAAAGGAGTCGGTTACAAACAAACACACAGGTGAAGCTAATAAAAAGCGTATAAAAACACCGATAGGCTTGTAACTTTGTGTCGATGTTCAATGCTCTGAAGCGTTTTCTCGATTAGTGTATCGTTGTTATAGAAACGAGCGCGAGCGCGTGGGCTGCCGCCCGCCTCCTTGTGCGAGCAAGTAATGCTCGAGAAGGATGTGGCGGAACGAGTCCGGGAGAGACTCGCGTCTCTCCCATTCCCGCGAGCCCGCGAGGCGTGGAGGCGGCTAAGGCTTCGGAGGTCGCTTGACGACCTCCATTCTCCACGAGTGCAGGATTGGGGGTGGCAAGTGGAGTAGCCTGTCAGCGTAGCAGAATGAGAGCCCCCCCCTCCTTTCTGGGGGCAAGCTGGGATACTATGGTTCCCAAACCTGAGGTGGCCATTTCGAAACCAAAGATGGCCCTGGGTCAGCCGGGGTGTGAGGGCAATGCCTTTATGGGGTCACCTTACACCCCGACGTTTGAACATCCAAGACGGTGTGCGGTTTTAGTCGGTTCGATTCCGACATTACCACCCCCTTGGCCGGCGGACCCCGCCAGCCGGGGGGATTTCCGCACAAAAAACAAAAGTTTATCGTTGTTTATGGGCCCCTTGGCCCGTCTTTTTATCGTCTCAAGCGCCAATAATAATATCATCATTACCTATTACTAAAAATTAAAAAATGCCATTCCATAAGATGTTCTGCATTGTTTCTTTTTTTTATATTCATTCCGTCAATTTACTGCATCCCATATGGGCCACCATCCCAGATACTGACGATCCAAAAATGGAGGCCCCTATCTTGACGGTCTCAAAAGATGCTTTTTCACGCCTCGCTTGAAGAACCCAGGATTGCAAGAAGAAGGAAACATGTGCGGGGCAGAGCATTCCAGCTATATTTTGCGCTGCCATAGTGTGATATGATGGTAAAGCGTGAAAAAAAAGAGGTGACAGACGCCGCAGCACTGTGTGACAAGGTGCGGGCCTTGGTTTCGTTTTTGGTTGGTTGGTTATTGTACTGAGATGGCGACCTTTTCAAACTCTAACTAGTGTCTATTACCTAATTGTAACAGTGAGTTACATCGTTGCTCTTTCGTTATGCTATGAACTCTGTGAACAATAATGAAATATACACATTTCGTACTATTCGTAAGAGCGTTTTTCCTTGTTTTTCTAATAAAATGTGCTTCTTTCTATCTTTTGACATTACAAAACTTCTTATACCGAAGACATCAAACATCTCTTACATCCATATAACGAATGCAGAAGCGTATTTGTTTGTTATTACTCACGACGAAATGACAAAAGTTGGCCAATAATAAAGAAGTTTTACTTACTATTTCCCCCAAAAACAGCTAGATAAATACAAAATTATTTAATATCCCCCCATCTCGGAAAGAGTATTTTTGCTCTTCGATATCTGAGTGCAAAAGTTGCTTTTATCCGCTAGAGGATAAAGTAAATTTGAATTTAGAACATCGTGTGCACTAAGTTTGTGAATTCAAAACATCATTAAACCTATTAACTTCTACCTCCATTGTACCGATTTTTTTTTAATTTGTTGAAAACCCAGTCTCGGAACCTCCTTGGTGTCCTACTTTTTTTAAATTTGTTTTGCGCGCGCCACTTTCTTTTCACGTCTTATTAAAACCTGAGGTTAAAAACAAGAAACTTGAAAACAAGTGAAAAACCTAAAATGAGTGATTCTAGCGACGAAGAAGTTTATTTGATTGACTGAAACTGTTAATAATGCGCAAATGAGCTTTCTGCCTCAACAATCACGCGAGAAGTATTACATAGCATAACATTTTACCACTTTGGAAGTGTCCCTCGCGCAAACTATTCAGTTTAGAAAAAAATTATATTAGAAACCTCAATATCATTGTTGAAGACCTATCCATTGATACCACACACGTATAGGTTTGACGAAAACATTTTTTTTGAGTTTCAGTTCTAAATATGGGGAACAACCACAATTTATTGCTTTTTTTTCTATTTTTGTGAAAATCTTAATGCGGTTCACATAATACATCTACTTACCAAGTTTCAACAGCATAGTTCTTATAGTTTCGGAGAAAAGTGGCTGTGACATACGGACGGACAGACAGACAGACATGACGAATCTAGAAGGGTTCCGTTTTTTGCCATTTGGCAACGGAACCCTAAAAAAGACCGGAATTTCGTCATTCGCAAGGAATACGTAAACATTTTTGTGAAATATTAAGCCTTACACCCGCCTAACACGCCAATCAATCGATTTTTTTTTTACAATATCGCAACGGAAAGTGTGTCAGACAGCCTATGGGTGCTAATAAAATTGGCAGGATCCCACGAGAAATAGCAACTTTTCTTGAACTTCCAGAACCCCCGTTGTACACGGGTCACAGTTTCCGACGAACTTCAGCCACACTTTTGGCTGATTCAGGAGCTGATCTACTGTCTCTTAAGCGCCATGGAGGCTGGAAGTCCAATGCGGTTGTAGAAGGATACATAGAGGACATCCAAAACAAGTCTAAAATATGTAAAGGCATCGTAGGAGCCATTACACTGAAAGAGCCTCAGTCAGATCCTTGGACTGGCCCTTCTACATCAAAAATGAGCCGTTACAAAACACCTGATCCTCATCCTCTCTCGCCAACATTTACGCCTAGGGAATCCGCTGAATCGGTACAACTATTAAGTATGACGGATAGTTTACCAAAAAACAGTACACAAGTCACTAAACATTACAGTACCTTTTAGGTAGATTTCGATGAAATCGATCTACCTATTGGTTTCTTGACTACTGCCGAATTTAAAAAAAAAATCTTCATAGGAGGTCTAGTTATGACCCCCTGAGTCCGAAATGACCACTGGTCAAAAAGTTTATATATATATATATATGTATGTATATATGTATATATGTATGTATATATGTATATATGTATGTATATATGTATGTATATTATGTATGTATGGTTCCACTTCCCAAAATTTGCGGCACTCTCACGGTCGCATTTTTGCCCCGATCGCTTTCAAACTGCGGTCAAAAATTGCTTGGGTGTAAACTTGGTTTAAGTTCGTGAACGGGTGGAATCCGGCCTAAGGGGACGGTAGGGCCTCACTTTTTGTGAAATCAGTTTTTCCTCAAAATTTCACGTTCCATGAAAGATATTCGAACCGTTCTAATTTTATCCCATAGTATACATGAATACCGACAACTTTTAATTATAAACCTATAAGATTAAAACTTTAACTAAAAGTGGAGGGGGGAAAAACCAAAAATTTTCGGGAAAAAAATCATAACTTCTAACCGGTGAACATTCTTGCCGTCGGAAACATTTTTAATCGATAGGCCATTTTTAAGTCTAAAATAAATGTCTGAAAAGTTTTTCGCTAAAAGTTACCGTTTTCGAGAAAAAAAAATCCGTCCGTAGTTCTCTATATAAAATAATATTAATTGCTTCACGAAATCTGCCTGTGCGTTCCCCCTGCGGGAACGGATTTTTTTTTTTCTCTTGCGGAAATCCCTTCGGATACCCCCGCCGGCCAGCGGGTGCGGTTATGTCGGGCTTGAACCGACTAATACCGCACGCCGTCTCGGGTCTACAGACATTACAGTACCTTTTTTTTTTTTTTTTTTTTTCGTGCGGAAATCCCTTCGCATACCGCCCCCGCTGGAGAGGGGGGGTCTCCAGCGGGGGCGGTTATGTCGGGCTTGAACCGACTAAAACCGCACGCCGTCTCGGGTCTTAAGACGCCGGGGTGTAAGGTTACCCATAGAGCATATCCCTCGCACCCCGACTGACCCTGGGCCATCTCCGGTTTCGAGATGGCCCCCTTACTTGCTCTCCACTGTGCCCTCTGCTAATCAGAGGGACACGTGGAAAGCTTCCGAACAGCCCTCAACAGGGCCGTCCTCGCATCGGTCGGAGTTGGCCGTAGGCGGCAGCGTCTCTCCCGCCCTAGGAGAGAGGCGCTGCCGTCTCCGTTGCCCAGGGTGCACCGCGTGGAGGTCCCCAACCAAGCACCCCAGACATTACAGTACCTAACAAATATTACACTCACCTTAAGTAACTGTAGCAACACATTACTTTCAATTATTCTTAATTATACCTGAGTATTATTTGTTATAATTTAAAGATTATTCTGTAATAATATAAGAATTATATTATATTATCTGTGGTAATACTAGTAGCTAATACCTAAACTAAAATAAAAGTATCCTGTAATTGTACATGTTTTTTTTTTTTTGCATTTAGTCATTTCCTCGCTGAGGTGGGATGAAAAGTTACGTGTTGCACTCGAGTGCAAAGATTTATCACCTTGTGCTCTTTTGGTTCCCTCGCTAACGCTCAGGATTCTAACTTTTGAATCACTCGCTGCGAGTGAGGTGAAGTCTCTGTTGGTGTGATACATTAGGTAGTATGAAAAGTTCAGACGTACTTTTTCTCCTGCCCCGAGAATATTCATTCTTCTATCCAGCAGTACTCCGAAAGGGAAGAGCTGCAGAAGCAATGACGCTGGGACCGCAGGCAAGGAACACGGCAGGCTCTTACGGAGCATCAGTGACTGAACCTGTAATCAAATATAATAATTTCATTTTATACGACGAATGGACTGACGGACCACTCAAAGTCAGATCTATTAAATGTATAACCTGGTATAGACTGGATGCGCAGGGCGGCGCTATGGCGCACATTAGGAAAGGCCTATATCCAGCAGTGGACTGCAATAGACTGGTGACGATGATGACCACGACGAAAATCAAATCATTATTATGTTTCTCTCTTTGTCCGGAATATTTTTTGTTAGATACCCGGTCCTTTAGGAGGTTTACCTACATGGCGATTATTTTAAAAATTTTCGTTTTCTGAGACTGTTTATCTTTTCCTCGTTTCTTGCCTAGTCTTGCTCAGGGTCGGATTTAAAAGTCTGGAGGCCAAGGGGCAATGTTTGCGCGATATTTTTGAATCAACCGAAGATTAAAATAAAAATCCGCGTATCATTTATAAGACCAACAACTAGGACATGACAATAGGTACATCCACACGTAGATCCACCCATCTTTCCAAACTTTCGCATTGATTAGTATAAGATTTTTTTTTTGTGATACTAGAACATCTAAAGTGGATTGGAATATTTCAGATCTGTGTACTATATATTCATGAACCCATCAATTTGCTTGTTGTGTTTGGGCCCATTCAAAGAAGCCTTACTTACATATATTGCTATGTAAATTCAGGCCTAAGGTATTTTTTCAGAGTTGTGTGCGATTAACATTTGTTCATCCAGAACATGAAGGCTTATAACAATCATAGAGAACTATAGGGATGCACGTTTTCCTAGCGGCGGTAAGACCCATCCTGGATGACTGGCTAGAGAGGCGACATGGGAGCCTCTCGTACCAGCTGACGGGGGTGATCTCTGGAAAGGGGTGCTTCAGGGACTACCTGTGTCAGATCAAGAAGGAGCCAACGTCTGAGTGCCATCACTGTGAATCAAGCGAGTAGTAAAGTACCTTTTTTATTTTTTTCGCGCGGAAATCCTTTCGGATACCCCCCAGCGGGGGCGGTTATTTCGGGCTTGAACCGACTAAAACCGCACGCCGTCTCGGGTCTACAGACGCCGGGGTGTAAGGTTGCCTATAGAGCATATCCCTCGCACCCCGACTGACCCTGGGCCATCTCCGGTTTCGAGATGGCCCCCTCGGGTTTGGGAACCACGGTGTACCCGTCTTGCCCCGGTTTGGGGAGGGGCGCTAGTCGCCCCACCGTCCAGTAGTAAAGTACCTACTATACATCACATCATACATATGTATACTATTGGAATCGTAATTAGGCATATGTTGTGTTCGCGACAGACACTTAGTGAAAGTGATTCGTGATCCGTATAAATGAAATTGAAAATTAGTGAATCGTAAAACCAGTGATTTGTGACAAACAGTAAAATGATCTTAGACATTCAATCAACACAGCCACCGTACGCACGAGACGGTCGCAGCACCCCTTTTTTGTTAATAGATATAAGAAATTTAATATGTAAAATCACTGTATAGTAAATTAGTAAAATCAGCCATAAAAGCGCTGTTGTGTGAAGTAAAGTTTATGCATTATATAGAGTCAGTGAGTGGCTACCACATAACAACCCATGTAATACCGTACGATGTATAATATTTGTGTAATCGACCAATAACGTCGCATGATAGAGCCCAGCCACTCATAATTTCGATTGTAAACTGCTGTAATTAGTAAACAATAGTAAATACCTATTATAAACCCTTACCATGGGATGGGTGACCGCCCTACCCATCTTGTTGCATTTACACATTATAATTCTTGTACATAGTTCGTTAAATATAAGTAAAAAACTGTAAAATAGATAGTGAAAAATGAATGTAAATTTCCGTATAATTTGTTCGTATTTTGACGGCCCTCGTCATGGTAAAGTTCGAGAGTACTTAAGCTGGCACAACATTTTGAACGATTGCGACATCTTAGCCGAGTCGCCAGCAATAGTCTTCGAGATAACACTCAGACTTTGCACTGATCAGATGGGCCATTATTAAAGCCATATTATTCAACCGAATTCTGTGTCTTATTTACTGGTGTTCCTGTTCAATCTAATTCGGAACCGTACCGCTCGCGGTCGGTTTATCCTTTCGCTTAGAGAGACGCACAGGGACGAGTATTTATACTTTCCCTGACCTCGTTCGAAAGATACAGTCCACACCTCCGCTGCATGGCAGGGAAAGAGTGTGCATACTGACGGCCAGTCCCTTTAAATGTACCTAAGGCGGACGTAAGCTGATCGCTGGTGTTTGAATCTGCGTTTATGACCAGATAGAACGTCACGTGAGGCCCGTTCGTCACATTTATTGGTCCTTCGCAGCCGGATTAAAAACGTTGCGGACCATTTATTGGTCCTTCGTTGCCGGATTAAGAGCCTGCTGGCCACATTTATGTGGTTCATTGCGAGCCGGATTAAAGCGTTGCTGTCCACTTGTGGATAGCTTCCAGCCGGACGTATCGCATGACAGCCTGCTTTTCCCGTGCGTCTAAATTCTCGTCTAATTAGAGTCAGTGTTTTTAAAACAGTAATTAGAGTCAGTTCCGCGTATCTATATCCGTTCTTATAAGACAAAATAGTCAAACAGTATACAGTAACGTGTGCGCGATTTATATCCGTATTATCACCAGTAAATAAGTATCGTGTTAACCAGTAAACTATAGAATTAGTGAATCTGCGTTAAGTGTCGCGTTAACCAGTAAACTACAGAATTAGTGAATCTGCGTTAAGTGTCGTGTTAACCAGTAAACTACAAAATTAGTGAATCTGCGTTAAGTGTCGCGTTAACCAGTAAACTACAGAATAAGTGAATCTGCGTTAAGTATCGTGTTAAACAGAAAAAACTACAGAATCAGTGAACCTGTGTTAAGTGTCGTGTGAATTAGTGCCAGCCAACATGCCGACCACCAGATCTAAAGCTTCAGAACCAAGCCAGCCTGAGAAGACTCTGGCTCGAGAAGAGATCCTCCGCCATGAGCAGCCGCCACGCTCACCCTCAATACCAGTCGGATCCGAGGTAAGCGCGCCATCGTGCATGACTCAACCGTCAACCAGTACACCACGGCCCCCTAGCGCCAAGACGCAAACAGATATCAGTAAGAAACCGTGGTGTCTGGAAGAGAATAGATCAGACAGTACGTTACGTCCAGTTGAACAGAAACCCATAGAAGGAGTACGTACCTCTGAGTCATTCAGCCGTGAGCCATGCGTGACGATTAGATCCAGATCTACTATACATAGTAAATCGAGGGCGCGCAAGCGTGCATTGAAAGCTCAGGAGGAGATGCTAAAAATTAAACTGCAACTAGCTGAGGTGGCACTACGCAGGGCTGAAGAGTCAGCCGAAGACACTGATTACGATGATGATGCCCATTCAAGGTCCGAATATGTTCGTTCGTGGTTACAAGAAGATGCGCCCTCGACACGACTCGGCTTAGAACCACGTTTCGTAAGTGGACACCTCCAGAAGGAGACCCACGAAGATGAGCCTCAGAAAGAGGTTCCCATCGTGCCCCGGGATGGGGGCACAGCCGAATTAAATGAACTCCAAAAGGAGGCACCAATGGTACCCCGGGTTGGGGGTACATCCGCTTATATTGAGCCTCAGAAAGAGACTCCTATCGTGCCCCGGGTTGGGGGCACAGCCGAATTTAACGAGCTCCAAAAGGAGACACCTTTGGTACCCCGGGTTGGGGGTACAACCGCTTATATTGAGACTCAGAAAGAGCCTTTTAACGTGCCCCGGGTTGGGGGCACAGCCGAACTTACCGTACAGTCAAATGAGAATTATTTGAAACCGTTTATTACCGAACTTACATCTGCTATAGCTGCGCTCGCTGATAGAAAACCGATGGAGGCTTCATTTACGTCCTCGTATCCATCGGCATCGAAGGTCATAATGACTTTACCAGTGTTTGGCGGGTCGCATACCGAATGGCTGTCATTCAAAGCAATATATGACACCACTAAGATGTATTTTAATGACATCGAGAATACAGCTAGACTCAGACGAAGCCTTAAAGGCAGAGCTCTAGAAATTGTTAGTTCCGAACTTATAGCAAATGCACAGCCGGAGCATATTATCCGAGAACTTGAGCTCCAATTCGGACGACCTGACTCCATCGCTCAATCAGAAACCGATAAACTAAGAGCATTGCCGCGATGTACCGAAGCCCCTAAGGACATCTGTACGTTTGCCAGTCGTATAAGGAGTAGCGTCGTCACTCTTCAGGCTTTAAAGAAAAACCATTATCTGATGAATGCCGAATTACTACGAATACTCACAGATAAGCTGCCTAATTCACTCCGTGTGCAATGGTATCGCACGTATACCGAAAAGTATAACTCTACTCCTGATTTAGCTTCGTTCAGCGAGTACGTAACCGAATATGCCCGCTATTGTAGTGCCTTCGCACCAGCCGAGACTATCAGAGATAACAGAGATAACCGAGATAACCAGCCGAATCGTCGTGTCCCTCAGAGAGCCTTTACGGCCACTGAGCGACAGACCGAAGATAAGATCACACGTAAGTGTAGGATATGCGACTCTGAGGGGCACTACGCATCGAACTGTGAAACCTTCATCAAAGGAAACTCCGATAAGAGGTGGGACTTGGCGAAGAAACACAAACTATGTTTTCGTTGTCTTAAATTCCGCCATAGCGATCATAGATGTCAGATCAGGAAGTGTGGTGTAGACAACTGTCCAGCCTCTCACCACAGATTACTTCATTATAGTAAACAGAAACCTCAAGAAGAGACAGTCGCTAGTTCATTTATCCGTTCAAGTAAGCAAGCCTTTTTAAAGATAGCACCAGTTAAACTCTCCGGACCGGCGGGAGAGATATTGACGTACGCTCTCCTTGACGATGGATCTACCATATCCCTCATAGATAGAGATATAGCTGCCGAACTGGGAGCCCGAGGTAAGACTGAACCGTTTACCATCAAGGCCATTGGGGATACAGCGATCGATCTACCGGACTCACGAAGAGTCGAAGTTTATATAGGCAACCCCGATGGTACCAGCATCCCGTTGA
Organism: Cybosia mesomella; assembly: GCA_946251805.1. Classification (NCBI taxonomy): domain Eukaryota; kingdom Metazoa; phylum Arthropoda; class Insecta; order Lepidoptera; family Erebidae; genus Cybosia; species Cybosia mesomella. The sequence goes on along the minus strand of OX276400.1, from coordinate 26,978,362 downwards.
CGGTGAGAACCGTGCCCAAGCTGCAACTCTCGTCACAGACCATCAGCGAGACGGACATTGAGGACTGCGAACATCTGGCAGATATCAAAGATCAGCTCGTCTACACCGGAGGAACCCCAAAGGTACTAATAGGCCAAGACAACTGGCACCTTTTAATATCTAGCCACACCAAGAGGGGACCTCGCCAACAGCCAGTTGCCTCGCTCACAGCACTAGGATGGGTGCTGCATGGAAGCCACAGCCGAGCCTTAGGTCACAGTATACATTTTATCAATCGACTCTCAACCGTTGACGACAGCATTGACCGTCAATTAAAAGAATATTTCGCAATAGAATCACTTCTAATCAACCCGCGTCGCCCGAAATCCGATCCGGAACAGTTAGCTGCGAACATTTTAGAAAACAATACCGTTCAACTAACCGATGGCCGCATACAGACCGCTCTTCTATGGAAGAAGGACGACGACGTTATGCCAGACAGCTATAATAACGCTGTTAACAGACTAACTTCCATAGAACGAAAATTAGATCGTAATTCAGATTTAAAATCGAAATACACCGAACAGATTGAATTACTCATACAGAAAGGGTATGCGGAGGAAGCTCCGAAGCCAGCCAGACCAGGTAAGACCTGGTACTTACCGCATTTCGACGTACACAACCCTAGCAAGCCAGACAAGCTAAGGATAGTCCACGACGCTGCCGCCAAATCGGGAGGAAAGTCTCTCAACGACTTCCTACTAACAGGCCCGGACTTATTACAGTCACTCCCAGGTGTCATGATGCGCTTCCGTCGCCACCAAATCGCCGTGTCAGCTGACATCACCGAGATGTTTATGCAGGTTCAGGTGCGTCCAGAAGATCGGGACGCACTAAGATACCTATGGAGAGGTAACCGGCGGGAGGGAGCGCCAGATGAGTACCGTATGAAATCTATCATCTTCGGCGCAGCCAGCTCACCTTGCACCGCGATCTTCGCGAAGAATTGGAACGCGAAGCAGCACTCAGACGACTATCCCGAAGCAGTGAACGCCATCGTCAACCATCATTATATGGACGACTACCTTGACAGCTTCCCAAACATAGAAGAGGCGATACGCATCACCACACAGGTACGTGACATTCACAGAAAGGCCAAGTTCGAGTTACGAAAATGGGTCTCTAACTCCGTACAGCTGAAAGATCGATTAGAGAACAGTCCGAACCACACTGAATGTGTAAATATCACATCTAAGGCCCAGGAAGAGAAGATCCTCGGCCTGATCTGGGACCCACAGACAGACACTCTAAGTTTTAATTTAAAACTAGCCAGACTGCCTGACAACTTAGTAAACAAGACGTCGCCTACCAAGAGGGAAGCTTTAAAAATAATTATGTCGTTGTATGACCCTCTCGGGTTGGCATCACCGGTCACCGTGAGAGCCAAACAGATTCTCCAGGAGGCATGGCGCCTAGGCACAGACTGGGACGAACCGCTAGACGAGAAACTTTCAGCCCAATGGAGCGTATGGACAGACCATCTACAAGCTCTCAAATTCGTGAGGATACCTAGGTGCTACCCGGGATACACCGATCGTCATACAATTCAGATGCATGTTTTTTCGGATGCCAGCGAAGCAGCCTACGCTGCAGCCATCTACTGGCGGACCGTCACCCATGACGGACAGGTGAAAGTCAGTCTCGTCACGGCAAAGGCGAGGGTGACCCCATTAAAACTCACGTCGATCCCTAGATTGGAGCTGCAAGCTGCGGTGATGGGAACTCGATTAGCTACAGCCGTCACCGAGAGCCACAGGATTCAGCCAGACTCTATTACCTACTGGTCTGACAGCAAAACAGTTTTAACTTGGTTAAGGAAAGGCTCTCGTATTTATAAACCCTTTGTAGCTCACAGGATCGCCGCCATAGAAGATAGCAGTAAGGTCGAGGACTGGAGATGGCTCCCGTCAAAGTCAAACATAGCAGACTCAGCCACTCGCGATGTACCTGCTAATTTCACATCCGATCACGAGTGGTACAACGGGCCGGCCTTCCTATATAAGGATGCGACAGACTGGCCAACCGAGAAGCCGCTACTAACCGAAGCCACCGGCGAAGAGAGAGTCACCACCGCAACAGACGTAAGTGCCTCAATAATTGACGTCACCAGGTTCTCCAGCTGGGAGAAGCTTCTACGCACCACCGCCCGGGTGCTACAGTTTATAGACGCACTCCGAAAACCTCGGACTCAACAGGTGGCCTACAAAAGGACGATCAAAAACAGAGAAAAGGATCCCGATTGGCGTCACACCGCTCGGCGAGTAAAGGTATCTAAAGGGCCAGTGTTACCCCAGAACACTGTACCCAATCAGAATTTTAAAATTTTAACCGCTGAATACCTTCACAAAGCCGAATTACAGCTTGTTAAATGCGTACAGAACACCGCATTTAAAAGGGACATCGAAAGATTAAAAAATCAACAGGAAGTGCCTCTAGACAGTCGACTCCGAAAACTCCGTGTTGAGCTCGCAGACGGAGTAATCGTGTTAACGAGCAGAATATCAGCAACACAAGACGTGTCCGAAGCAGTAAAAAGGCCACCAATATTAGATGGAGGACACACAATCACACAGTTGTACATAGACTGGACGCATCGAAAACTGCATCACAGTGGTACCGAAACCGTTATCAATGAGGTACGCCAACATTACTGGGTACTACGCCTACGGCCGACGACCAGGTCGGTCCTTCATCTATGCTTGCAGTGCCGCATCAGGAAGGTGCAGCCACCTGAGCCAGCTACTGGTGACCATCCGAAGACACGCCTTGCGCACCACCGCAGGCCTTTCACCTACACTGGGCTCGATTACTTCGGGCCGCTCAGTGTCACTATCGGCAGGCAACACCAAAAGCGCTATGTGGCGCTGTTCACCTGCCTGACCTCCCGGGCAGTCCACCTGGAAGTCGCCGCCAGCCTGAGCGCGGACTCCGCAATCCTAGCTTTGCGGAGGTTCGCCGCGCGCCGAGGCTGCCCTGCTGAGATATACTCAGACAATGGCACCAACATGCATGGTGCCGACCGCGAGATGCGCGAGGCTCTGTCTCGCGAAGCCGCTCATCGAGGCATCGTGTGGCGCTTCATCACCCCCGCTGCTCCCTTTATGGGGGGTGTCTGGGAGCGTCTAGTACGCTGCGTAAAGACCGCACTCACTACGGTCCTACACGAGCGCCATCCCCATGAAGAGGTGCTCTCCACTTTGCTGTGTGAGGTGGAATACACAGTGAATAGCCGCCCCCTCACACACGTCTCCGTGAGCCCCGAAGACGACGAGGCTATAACCCCGAACCACATCCTACTCGGTGGTTCCTCCCGACTTTCATCGCTCGGTGAGTTCGACTCTACCGACATCGACCACAAGAAGCAGTGGCGACGCGCTCAGGCGCTCGCCGACATGTTCTGGCGCAGATGGGTGCGCGAGTACCTACCCGAGCTGCAACACCGGCGGGAGCCCCATGGGTCGGGCCCTCGCATCGAGGTCGGCGATCCTGTCTTGATCGCCGACGGTCAGCTGCCCCGCAACACTTGGCCAAGGGGCCGAGTCACCGCCGTCTACCCAGGCGCCGACGGTCAAGTCCGGACCGTTGAGGTGCGCACAGCCGGGGGCGTGCTCAAGCGCCCAACTAAGAAGATCGTGCCACTGCCTAAGTGATGTCGCTCACCGAGGAATGCAGCATCACAAGCGGCCGCGCCTCACTCTGCTGCACGGCGGGAGAAATGTTCGCGACAGACACTTAGTGAAAGTGATTCGTGATCCGTATAAATGAAATTGAAAATTAGTGAATCGTAAAACCAGTGATTTGTGACAAACAGTAAAATGATCTTAGACATTCAATCAACACAGCCACCGTACGCACGAGACGGTCGCAGCACCCCTTTTTTGTTAATAGATATAAGAAATTTAATATGTAAAATCACTGTATAGTAAATTAGTAAAATCAGCCATAAAAGCGCTGTTGTGTGAAGTAAAGTTTATGCATTATATAGAGTCAGTGAGTGGCTACCACATAACAACCCATGTAATACCGTACGATGTATAATATTTGTGTAATCGACCAATAACGTCGCATGATAGAGCCCAGCCACTCATAATTTCGATTGTAAACTGCTGTAATTAGTAAACAATAGTAAATACCTATTAAAAACCCTTACCATGGGATGGGTGACCGCCCTACCCATCTTGTTGCATTTACACATTATAATTCTTGTACATAGTTCGTTAAATATAAGTAAAAAACTGTAAAATAGATAGTGAAAAATGAATGTAAATTTCCGTATAATTTGTTCGTATTTTGACGGCCCTCGTCATGGTAAAGTTCGAGAGTACTTAAGCTGGCACAACATTTTGAACGATTGCGACATCTTAGCCGAGTCGCCAGCAATAGTCTTCGAGATAACACTCAGACTTTGCACTGATCAGATGGGCCATTATTAAAGCCATATTATTCAACCGAATTCTGTGTCTTATTTACTGGTGTTCCTGTTCAATCTAATTCGGAACCGTACCGCTCGCGGTCGGTTTATCCTTTCGCTTAGAGAGACGCACAGGGACGAGTATTTATACTTTCCCTGACCTCGTTCGAAAGATACAGTCCACACCTCCGCTGCATGGCAGGGAAAGAGTGTGCATACTGACGGCCAGTCCCTTTAAATGTACCTAAGGCGGACGTAAGCTGATCGCTGGTGTTTGAATCTGCGTTTATGACCAGATAGAACGTCACGTGAGGCCCGTTCGTCACATGTTGTCTTTATAAATGCTGGACACGTAACACAGTTAACCATTTCTGTTCGAGAGAGAAAACAATAAGTATTTATACAGCATACGTATTCTAATGTTACGTAGCCCCAATTCCGCAAAGTAAACATCCCTTACTTACCTGTACATATTACGTTTTATATCTTAGTTGATTGCATAATAAAACTCTGTACAGCGAATAATGTTAACGAGTAAGTAAATTGAATTCAGACTAGAAAAATTATCTTAGAAAAATCTGTACTTCATGTTTCGGGTTGAAATACATGTACATACAAATACATATATTACTAAACATATAACTAGCTGTGAGTGCTGTGATCCGCAGTTTCTCCTGACGTTCTCCGTTCTATTCCACCTATGTTTTAATCGCTCGGCTCATAAAAGGTAGCGTCATGTAACGTGTGATTAACGGCTCTCTTCTTTCTTTTGGGGAGGGTGTTGCTGCTACCTGCTAATTTTCTGCTGAGAAGGATTACCCACGAGGTGGTTTTCTAGTCCAGGACTAAGACCTTAGCCTTCTTTATTCAGCTTCATGATAAGAGTATCAAAAGGGTTATATCAAATACGAAAAGTTTTCACAATAGTTTCTTTGAACTTATTTATAACTAGTTTCTACATATCCTCAAGAGGACCATCTTTAAACCAGAGCTGGCCCTGGGTCAGTCAGGGTGTGAAGGAAATGCCTTTGGGTCACCTTACACCTGTCTGAAGACCTGAGACGGCTGGCGGTTTTAGTCGGTTCAAGCCCATAACCATAACATAACCAACCCCAAGGGGATATTCGCACGAAAAAAAAGAACTACTACATATCATGATCATCTTAGCGATGATCTCGTTTGTATCCGAGGCTTTCACATAGGTAGGAGCCCAGGGCCCGTTTCTCTTATTTTGGCTATTACGAACGCGACAGCCGTCTGACCTCCCAGATCCACTAGCAGGTGAGCTTAGCTTGGGCCCCGAAGATGATAACACCTTACACACACATATATATAAAACGAAGTAGTGTTAGTGATGACCGCGATGAACTCGGAACGTGTGGACCGATTTTCATGATCTTTGATTTTTTTAGATTTGCCTATACTGTACCTTTTTTTTTTTTCGTGCGGGAATCCCTTCGATTACCCCCCCGCCGGCCAGCAAGGGTGGTTATGTCGGGCTTGAACCGACTAAAACCGCACGCCGTCTCGGGTCTTAAGGTTGCCCCATAGAGCATATCCCTCGCACCCCGACTGACCCTGGGCCATCTCCGATTTCGAGATGGCCCAGGTTTGGGAACCACGGTGTCCCCGTCTTGCCCCGGTTTGGGGCCTTGCCCCGATTTGGGGGCCTATACTGTACCTTTTTGTGCTTTTTTGCAGAATACCCTTCGCTTATCCCCACACCGACCAGTTGGGTAGTTACGTCGGACTCGAACAAACATACGAACAGTGCAAGCTAATTTAAAGCTTGTATAAACAAGGTCTACTTCGTCAGTTGAGGAAGTGTGTTTATTTCCTGTACAATGTAGATATTTCCAGTGCCAATACCTCTGCCTCTGCCAATATCTCTACGCGAACGATACCTCTGGCAAAGCACTTCTCTATACTTACGTAGTTACTATTTAGTAATCTGTGTCTATCCTAACTATGTATTATAAAAAGAGAGGACAAACTTTGTACATTTTTTTATATGTTTGGGGTAATCTTCAGAACAACTGCACTTATTGGAATTTTTTTTCACCATTTGAAAGATATATTTATTATCCCCTATGGACTTAGGCTATATTATTATGTTTAGGTAAACTACGATGGCAAGAGTTAAAAAAAAGACTCTAGTAAGCAAATAAATGCTAAAAATAGAAAAAGATACGAAGGAATTACTCTTAAACCTCACACCATAATTAAACCTTTTAGTTGTATAGAATATAATATCCAATTACAGTTCCCATTTATAGGAGCTAGTGTCCGTTAGCACCAAATTGGTCGAGGGTCAATTGTTGGCATTCCTTCACCCATTGTTACCTTGTACTATATGTTCATAAAGTACCTATGATGAACAATTGATATTAAATCGAATGACGTTTGGATGGTACTATGTGTTAATTTGTTATCACATCACACTGTTGGCAAAGCAATGCGGCTTGGGCTTGTTCTATGTCTCTGCGTTACAAATATTTATTAAGTAGTACATTCGGATACTAGAATAATTAATAAATATATATTATAGGACATTCTACACAGCGCTATCGCTTAACTAGCTTGGATTATGGGTTCTAGAATACGGATAAACATACTTATTTTTTTGTAAATATATACAATGGGAATATTCATGCATGGCATACAAATATTTGCACTGAGCGGGATTCGAACCCGCGACCTCTGACTTAGCAGATATCTTAGATTTAGAATATATTAGGTCCTTACATAAATTGGTGTCTCGTCGTACTGGCCACTTTGATCTCAAATATCTCCTCTTTGGTTAGGAATTCCAATTTCAAATTTATACAGCTCCATTTACTCATGCTTTTGTGTTTTGAAAACCGTAATTCATTTGTTTTTTCCTCTTTTGGTTTTTCTTTGCGTCATCGTCACTCAGTTTACAAAATGGAAAACTTGACATACCGCTTTATTTACGAGTACGAGTTCCGTCGTGGCCACAGTGCTACAGTAACGGCTCGAAGGATTAATGATGTGTATGGCAGCGGTGTCGCAAAAGAAAACACAGTACATTTTTGGTTCCAACGTTTTCGTTCTGGAAATTTCGACCTGCAGAACAACCCCGTGTATAGCCGGAGACCAAGTTGTTAATGAAGAATTGAAGGCTATTGTGAAATCGCCGGGATCTCGTTGCGGTCCTGGGCGTGGACGTTCTCTCGCTGGAAATCATGATGAGGGCAGTGGTCTCCGACGACGGGAGCAAGTAGCACGCCGCCGCCTCTTTCTGCGAGCAGGTAATGCGCGCGAAAGAGACGCCGGAGAGGGAGCGGGAGAAAACCCTGCCCCCCGGATTCCGCAGTCTGCGGCGACCTCGCCGCGTCTACGCCCGAGTCTACCGACCTCCATGATCGGGGCCTGAGAACGGCAGTTGGCCGACTGGCCGTCCTTACAGAAGCAGGCCGTGGCGGAGGCGTGTCGTGTATGTCCTACACACGCCTGCCAACTCACCGACGCGGGATAAATCCTGACCCCTCCAGGCGAGGCCGCGGGGGCGGCCAAAGTCCTCCGGTAACCCTCGAGGGCTTAGGCTTTAAAGCTAGCTGCTAAACAACCGAGGCTGGTCAATCGCTCTAGGCCACTGCTGCTTCAAGACAACGCTAGACCACACACTGCACAACAGACGACTATCAAATTACAGGAGCTTCAATTGGAATGTTTAAGACATCCACCGTACTCCCCGGAACTTACTCCAACAGATAACCATTTTTTCCGAAATTTGGATATCTTCTTGTAAGGGAAAAAATTCAACTCGTGTGAAACACACGACACCCATTATTTTAAAGATTGTGAACGCGCGAAGCCGGGGGCAGCCACTAGATATATAAATTAGAATGTCTGTGTTAGGTAGATGCTGATTGTAAATGTGTGTAAAGATAGAATTGGGGACGTTGTCCTATTAAAGTTGCTGTTTCATTAATAAACTGTACTTTATAGATCATTCACTAATTTTGTATTGTTAAAAAGTAGCGCTTATTGTTTCCAATTCAGTATAGTTTCGAGAATTTATCTTAGATTATAGTTATAGAAATAATTGGATCGACATTTATTTTAAACTAGCTGTTGTCTTGCCAACAACCCATGGGAACATATATGGGATTTATATATCTATATTATACCAGATCATAATCTATCCCTACCAAATTTCAGCCAGATCCGTTCAGCCGTTACAGCGTGATTGAGTAACAAACATCCAAATATCTTCACAAACTTTGACATTAAATTAAATGTGATTCTCTGGAGCAGGCTCTCCTTTTAGGGGCGGGAGGTCAGACTGTCTGACTGAAAGTCAACCAAATCAAATCTTGGCAAACAGGACCCGGAGAATAGGCCTCGGGCTCCAGAGTGCAAGCTATACCTACCAGGAGGACAATCGGATGAAGAAGACAAAATGAAGATGAAGGTTTATAGAATATACAAACGTTTTAAGAAACAAGTTGAATTCCTGAGACGAGCTCAGCCGAATACAAGGGATTTTCGATTTTGCGATTAATTTTTTTTTGCGTTTTTTTTTTTTTGTTATCTTGCAATGGTTCACCCCAGCACGAATCTATTACCGAAAACAGCAACTCGATAGCTCATCTCCTTCATACCCAAAACCGTGACAGTTTTTATTTTTTTATTTTTTTATCTTGCAATGGTTCACCCCAGCACGAATCTATTACCGAAAACAGCAACTCGATAGCTCATCTCCTTCATACCCAAAACCGTGACAGAAAATTGGCAACGACGACCTCGACGACGACAAGTCGATAGCAATAGGGCTTTTCTAAAGAAAATCCCTAAAAATAAGGTATCAAACTCTCAGTACAATGTACGATAAAGAGAACGCTAGGAGTAACCATATTGACAATGTAGGTAGATACTCGAGATGCGCAGTAGCGCTTTTTAGGTGTCTTTGGCTTTTCAGCAGCCATGCTCAGAGGGAGACTGAATATGGTGGTCGTCTTATAGTTTAAGTGTAAGTTATCTCAAAGTACCCAAACTACGCTGCATTGTTGGTGTTACTATTTACGCATTATTCGTTATTTACCCATTAGCCTCGCGGAGCATCCTAGAATCCTAGGTAGGAATCGATTTTCTTTAGCGAGGTTTATCAAATCTTAAATAATGCCTGGTCCCCTGTTGCACGTGCTTAAACAGAATTGAGCGTTGACGTTTTATATCAGCTGTGTGTTCTTTGACGCGAGTGCTAATGCTTCGTTTGGTTTACCTATCTACATAAAATGAATCGCGATAGAATCCGTTAAAAATAGTTTTATTTACGCAAACTTCCGACAATATTACAAGTATATTGTATTAATCTGCACTGTATTTTGTGTTTGTTTAATTTTCGAATTTAAAATTCAATTTAGTACAACGTGAAATTTCTCTGCGTAACGACTAAATAGTCAATTTTATTCAATGTTATTTATTCAGAAGCTCAATATTGTGGGATACGGTACGCGAAGTAATAGACCCGGCCCATTTAAGCCTGCTATAAATTATGATAATCTTCCAATTGGATGGAATTCGATTCTAATAGCATAATGAAGTATTGTCTGTAAATGGGTTGATATTAAGACGATTTTATTACCTGCACCTGGTTACTTGTAACGAATACATCCGACAGAGAACCAAGGTTATCGACATAGTTCAAAGAAAAAGCGGCGATAGCCTAGTGGTGTACGTAACGTACTGCCGAGACGAGGTCTCGAGTTCGATCCCCAGTCGCCCCGGGCACACACCTCTGACTTTTCGTAGTTATGTGTGTATTAAAAATGTTGATTATCGCTCGCTTAATAATGTGCCCGATAGATGGCAATAGGCTCGCCCCCTATTACATTGGGACCTAAACATAACTGGCGAATCGTGGGTGTGTAATACACCTCTGCCTACCCCTTCGGAGATACAGGCGTGAAATTATGTTATGTTATGTTATGTTATGTCAAAGAATTAGCAACCTGAAGTGGCAGTGGGCCGGCCATATCTCGCGAAGAACCGAATACCGCTGGGGTAAACGTGTTCTTAAGTGGAGACCGCGACTCGGCAAACGTAGTGTATGACACCCTCCGGCCAGGTAGGATGACGATCTGCGAAAGACTGCGGGCAGATGCTGGATGCGTCAAGCTGAAGACAGGGTGCTATGGCGCTCATTAGGGGAGACCTATGTCCAGCAGTGGACTAATAGAGGCTGATGATGATGATGATGACCTGGTTACTATGTACCTCTTTTCCATCCGAGCGGACAATCCTAGTCGCATTTGGAGCCCGGGATCTGCTCTCATAGTCTTCCGTTTGCCTATTTGCATTGGTTTGTGTGTTTCTATGTATAATATGAATGTATCTAAAATAAAAAGTATGTAAGTATATAAATCTTAAGTATGTAAGTATGTTTCTCCGCATTTTAGAATCGATAACACAAGATAGTTAATACTTACCTTGGGTATAGAAAGCGCTGTGTAGAATGTAGTGGCATATTATTTATGCTTATAAATAATAGTGGCATATTTATACTTATAAATAAATCTTGGAGGAACAATATAAACCAAGTTTAAATAGTCGTATCGGCACAGATTACGTAACAGTTGGTAGTATCGGTTTGAAACATTGTAAAGGTGTGTTCCAAACACAGCGCTGCAAACTCAGCATGCGGCGGCGCTATCGTTCGACGACAGATGCAAATATTTTTTTATTAATGTCTCTCGATTCTATTCGAAAAAAGAAATCATAGAAAATCTGTGACGTGAATAAAAAGACTAATTTCATGAAAAAAGTATCTAAGTATCCGCATTCTAGAACCGATATGACAAGCTCGAAAAAAATGCGCCAGAGCCGTAGGTACTCTCCAGTAATAGGACCTGTTAAATAATCTGTGATGTTACCTACTCACGTAATCGCTATTGTCGAACTCCAGCCGCAGCACCGCAACGTAGTAGGTTCCTTCCATGCTCTCCTTCACTACAGACACCTTCAGCTTCAAAGAGAATATGTCCTCAGCTATTTCGTAAAGCTGACCTGTATACACCACATACGGTTACAATAAATTTATAATCCAACTTTATGAATCTACTAATGAGACTGCGCCATAGATATATGCTCTGCGGCCTTATGCGACTGCAGTAGGTAGCATATAGGCATCACACTGTTATGAACTAATAAAATCTAACTAAAACTAACACTGATTTCTCTACAAATTTCGTTAGAAATCAGATATGTCATCTAATACACCGAGTTTCTTCGGTACCTTCAAATATCATGTAACACCCATAAAGCGCTTTACCAGTTGCGTCCAATTTGCACTATGAAGGCTGGGGTCCGCTTATTGTGATTGAGTGGTATGTTAGATTTTCCGAGAGTTTTTCCGGCTGTCGCCCTCTGACCTCTTAACCCCGAGAGGTAAGCCTGCGCGGGAGTCTTGTCTGTTGTTTAGCAAGTGCACCGACTAGTAAGTGAGTTTAGTTTGGGCCCCAAAGTATTGGTGGAGCTCTGAACGCAGTGTCCACCCGTTTTGAAAGTAAATCTGAAAACTCACCCATGAGATAATGTGTGAAACCAGTCCTGCCGCTGCTGTACACCAGTTCGGCTCCGTGGCGGTGCGCGCGTGTCAGTTGCATGCTCGGGGAGCGCATGCGCGGGAATGTGAAGCGCATGCGCTGATGTATGTTGTCCACAGACTGCAGAAATGTGCAGAAGTAACGCCCGGTTGCACGGATCATCGTGTCGTAGCTGGTAACAAATTTAGATTTTTAAGAAATTAGACTGGAATAAAAGACCTATTCCAATCAAATAACATATTTTTATTTCTATGTAGTCATATTTATTTTCTGGAATACAAAGAAATACCTACCAATGGTATTAGAATGTGGCATTCGATTGCCATAGATTAAGGAATCAAAGAAATATTAAGTTTTTTTTTTCTTAAGCTCTAGGTTTTTACAAGAAAAAGTAATTAATAATATGAAAAATAAAATCCAATCTAAATCTTTTAAATTAACTATGATGGAAGTCTGGCGATCACGGATTCTTGGATATATCCCAGGAGAGTCCAGTGAAAATTTATTATTTACAGACTCTTTAGGCAGACAACGTATTTATTTTGAATTTTCATCAGAATTTTTGTATATTTTTCTTCTTCTTCATCTATGACTTTCATTTTGGTATCATTTTTATTTTTGAACATAGCTTAAATAAAACCGGAATTCGTTTTTGGTTAGACCAATCTTTGATCGCCACCTAGGAGCGGCGGGGGCTCAGTTCGGTCGTGGATGTTGCATTCGCGACCCCTGCTCTCGCCCACCGCGTCCAGGATTGCCGCGTGGTGGAGGAGGAGGAGACGTCGTCGGACCACAGGTACACTCGGTTCAACATCTCCCCTCCACCTAACCCCCCGGATCCACGTTGGGCGCTCAGACGCCTGGATCGGGAGGCTCTCCTGGAGGCATCCATTGTGCAGGCCTGGATTCCGTCACCGGCCAGGCCTTCCGATGTCGACGCAGAGGCCGAATGCGGCGATGCCTAGGGTTAAGCCCGGCCCGGCGATGAAACAGGTGTACTGGTGGTCAACGGAGATCGCACAGCTGCGAGCAGCCTGCGGCTGGAGGGGATACTGGGCTCCTTGTTCCCAGCGAGAGCGGAGGAGCATGTTCCTCCGCGTATGGCTCCGCCTCAGGTGCCTGACGCTGATAATAGCGAGAGCGATGTGCCCGAAGTCAAGGAGAGTGAACTGGGGGTAGCAGTGCTCCGGCTTAAAGCCCGGAAATGCACTGCCCCCGGACCCGACGGCATCATGCGCGTTAGGTGCCTGGCAGAGGAAGTAGTCTCGCGGGGTGGGGTGGTGGTGGCGGTGTCTCTCGACATCGCCAACGCCTTCAACACTCTACCCTGGAGCTGCGTTAGGGAGGCGCTCGCGTATCACGGAGTGCCTCCTTACCTCCGCCGCATTGTCGAGGCATACCTATCCGAGAGGGCCATAGTTTACCCGAACTGGCTAGGGCCAGGGCGGCGAGAAGTGTCGTGCGGTGTTCCACAGGGGTTGGTCCTAGGGCCACTCCTGTGGAACATCGGATACAACTGGGTGCTGCGCGGTACGTTGCTCGAGGGTGTCAGCATTGTGTGTTATGCTGACGACACCCTCGTTATGGCGAGGGGAGCAGCATACCGAAGCACGGCACTGAAGGCCACGGCAGGGGTTGCTCAAGTCGTGGGTCAAATACGGCGGCTGGGGCTCTCCACAAATCCGAGGCTATGTGTTTTCACGGGCCTCGGAGGGGGCCTACTGCGGAAACCAGCATAACCGTTGGGGGCGTAAGCATCGGCATCGAGCCCACGATGAAGTACCTTGGGCTCGTACTCGATAGCCGATGGGACTTCGATCTCCGAAGTCTGGTCCTGCGGCTGATGCCCAATGTTAAGGGACCCAACGGCCCCACTAGGAGACTGTACCTGGGGATCGTGCGAAGCATGGCCCTATACGGGGCCCCCGTATGGGCGGAGACTCTGGCGGCTCGCAACGTGGCTGCTCTAAACAGCCCGTTAAAGGCGATGGCCGTCAGAGTCATAAGGGGTTATCGCACGATCTCCGTCGAGGCGGCATGTCTCCTAGCCGGGACCCCTCCATGGGAACTGGAAGCGAGAGCCCTTGCGCTGCTGTACCAGTGGCACAAGGAGGCGCTGGAGCGGGGCCATAGGCCGGAGCCCCGAGAAATCAGGGCTCAGCGGTCCCTGCTCCGCCAGGAACTCATGGAGACATGGAAGGTGCGACTTGAGCATCCAAGGTGGGGGGAATCCACCATTGCGGCGGTGAGACCGATCATGAAGGAGTGGTTGGAGAGGGACCATGGGGACCTCTCCTACCGGATGTGCCAGATATTTACCGGACACGGGTGTTTCGGTAAGTATCTATGGCGCATCCACCGGGAGACAACGCAGCAGTGCCAGCACTGCGAGGATCCTGGCGAAGACACGGCGCTCCACACTTTGGTGGAGTGCCCTGCGTGGGCGAGTCAACGCCGGGATCTCGTTGCGGTTCTGGACGTGGACGTTCTCTCGTTGGAGACCATGTTGAGGGCCGTGGTCTCTGACGGGAGCAAGTGGCACGCCGCCGCCTCTTTCTGTGAGCAGGTAATGTGCGCGAAAGAGACGGCGGAGAGGGAGCGGGAGAGAACCCTGCCCCTCGAGTTTCGCAGTCTGCGGTGAGGACGCCGCAGACTCATCTACGCCCGGGACTACCGACCTCCATGATCGGGGCCTGAGGACGGCAGTTGGCCGACTCGCCGTCCTTACAGAAGCAGGCCGTGGCGGAGGCGTGTCGTGTTCCTCACACGCCTGCCAACTCACCGAAGCGGGATAAAACCCGACCCCACCAGGCGAGGCCGCCGGAAACCCTGGGGTTATCCTTTCGAGGGCTTACCCGGGGTGCCCGGCAACGGACACTTGGGGAGGACACCGTGCGGTTTTAGTCGATACATGACATAACTACCCCGCTGACCGGCGGGGGGGTATCTGAAGGGATTTCCGCACGTAAAAAAAAAAAGACCAATCTTTGAGAGCAAATTCTATCGAGGAAAGTAAAAGTCATCGTGTATCGGATAAATACTAGTTTGTATTGTCTAGAATAACATATGTGATTTTCAGAATACACAGACTTCTCATTTTCGAAAAATCCTAATCTAAAAACACCCTTGCTTAGGGACCCTCGCCCTAAATGAGTCTTGCATTAGACCTGCTATATAGACCTGATAGATCAGCTTAAGCAGCCCAAACTATTAAAATTTAGTTACATTGGTATCTCCTATAAATGAAATAAAGCTTAACTATAAAATATGTAAACTAAGTTGTTTATGAAAGAAAAGGACAGCACTTACCCATAGTTACTGAAAAACTTCACGAAACATCTTCCAAAGAAATGCATCACTTTTTCAGGAGTAGCAAATTTTTCCCTCAAAGCATTCAATTTGTCACTACTTACAAGACTGATACTGTTCAGACGTTGTCGGGCTGGAATAATCGAGCCTCGACGTGTATATACGTCTAAAGCAACAGTACAACTTGTTTTACGAACAGTTGGAGGTTTACGAAAAGA
This sequence comes from Cybosia mesomella, assembly GCA_946251805.1. Taxonomy (NCBI): domain Eukaryota; kingdom Metazoa; phylum Arthropoda; class Insecta; order Lepidoptera; family Erebidae; genus Cybosia; species Cybosia mesomella. Next base: position 26,962,814 of record OX276400.1, on the reverse strand, counting down.
ACTCCTCTTTCCACCTTCAGATTCTGGAGAAGTCGGTTCAGAATCATTTTTAGGAGGTGCAGCACCATCCTCAACTTGCTCTAGTTCTAGTATAGTTGTTTCAATAGGCTCTTTCACTGTGTGACTCTCAAATTTTATACCTGAACTTCGTCTTTGTAGTTCTCTACAAACAACTGCCATTTCTTCATTGATCCTGCCAGTGGATGAAGCGATAGTTGGCCTGATCTCTTCTGAAGAATTGTAGGCATCGATTTCCTTTTTGGTGACAGCGGTAAGGGCGTTATTAGCAGTAAAAGGACACTTGTAGCTTTGGGTCCTATTGTCAGTATGAACAGAAGCACTTCGCCAGCTAGGCTTGGATTTGAGGGAACGTTTTCGCGGTGCTGGACTTTCTGCCTTGGAGGTAGATGGACTAGCATTATCTTTTGCTAGCAGTCGGGTTAGAGCACTCGCCAGTCGCAGCATAAGTGCATCTGGATATTGCTACAAAAGAAGAATCTTGTAAATACTAACCAGCCTGTCTCCTCTCCCACTCTAATATATACTTAAATATTTATGTATAGCGCGTGATATTTGACTGATTCGAGTTCCATCGGTTAGGAACTCAGATCAGTCAGGTGTCGCTCGCTTTCTGTGACACATCTATGCTCTTATGCATGATATAAGTGAGCACATATTTCTACTTTCATTAATATTTGAATGTTTAAGGAATTATAAAAATAGAACAGATTTGCTGGACGCAAAGTGCTATTTTGCGATAATCATGAGTCGATCAAACACTTCTGTAAAGGTCAGAGGTCAAAACGTTTTGTCAACTATGCTTAGTTACGTGGTAGCGAAAGTAATCATCTAGTTATTTAATGTAATATCATCTGAGAGCGGGACTTCTGTATCAAATATTTTTGTTATTTTCTACTGAAATAAAATATATGTTTTAATATAAACCAAAAAGAAATACCTGCGTGGCGCTGAAGACCGTATTCCGCGCACCTGATTCTCGAAGAATAGTGTCCCATATTTCTTCTCCACATTCTTCCTGTAAACAAATGAATATGAATACACGATACTTGCGAATTAAAAATGAATAAAGAACTCAACTTGCTCTAATTAAAACAATCATTTATAAAGTCATAATGTGATGCCATGTAGCTTATGAAAGTGCAATGTAATACCTGGTACGCACTTCAATTGGTGCAAGTCAGAGAAAAGACGGATGCCACTATATTCTAATTATAAAAAAAATTTGAGTGGTAGAGTTCATGCAACAGTCATTTTGGCCGTTGCATGAATGGGCCGACTCGACCGGGGAAGCACCACCCTCTCACAGAATATCGACGCCAAGTAACAGTATTTGAACTGTTGCGTTCCGTTTGGTGAGTGAGAGTGCCGGAGCCCAAACTCTTTTCCCATCCCCTCCCAAACTCCTTTCCCATCCCCTACCAAACTCCTTTCCCATCCCCTCCCAAACTCCTTTCCCATCCCCTCCCAAACTCCTTTCCCATCCCCTCCCAAACTCCTTTCCCATCCCCTTTCCTTTACAGGGTCGGCAGCGCGAGTGTGACGCCACGCCGGTGTTGCACACGTCCATAGGCCGCGGTAACCGCTTCCCATCAGGTGGGCCGTGTGCTTGTCTGCCAGCTTAGTGGTATAAAAAAAAAAAAAAAATTGGAACTTGGCACCAACTTAATGACTTGCAAAACCATAGTTTTAGAAGACTGGAATAATGTTCTTATGACTAAAATTTCGCCAAAAACCAAACGGGTACATCAGCCGGCTTTTTTTGCTACATGTTGGAAGAAAGATAATAGTTGGTCTCATGATGACTAGGTTTTGTGTAGGATTAAGGATGATTGTCTGATACCTAGTTTTCATATTTTTTTTTGGGAATGCCTGGAGGTTCATGAGTAAATTCATGAGAATATGTATAGATTAAATACTTGTTTGGTGCGGCTGTCTAGTTATCAGCTGCTGGAGCAATTGGAGGAGGGAGATTACCTTCGAGGAAGGAGGAGGAGAGGAAACGTATTACCTATTTGTATGTACAAGGTTGTCAAACATTTGTAAGATACTGTGTTGCTTTCCAAATAAAATGAAGCGTAATACAGAATTACAATAGTTGTTTTAAATGTAAAATTCGTAGACTTGTGTAGTAGATACAATAAGTAACTGTAGGTGGTTATTTCACTTTATTCTAGTTAGGTATTCAGCTCTGGGGTGTGTGTTGGGTAACCTCCTCGAGTGTCGCTCCGATTCCGATCCCGCTGCAGTCCGGGGGGAACGGAATCGGAGCGGCCGCTACACCCTGGGCGGCGGTCAATGGCTTCCCCTTCACCCCTTCATAGGGTTGGCATTGATCGTCGGCCAATACCCAACGTGGCGGGAACACATCGCTCTCCGTACTCCTCTGCTTTCAGAGGAGACAGGATGAGCGATGCTGTTAGTGGTGAGATGGCCCAGGGTCAGCCGGGGTGCGAGGGATATGCTCTATGGGTAACCTTACACCCCGGCGTCTGAAGACCCGAGACGGCGTGCGATTTTAGTCGGTGCAAGCCCGACATAACCGCCCCCGCTGGCCGGCGGGGGGGTATCCGAAGGGATTTCCGCACGATAAAAAAAAAAAGAAAAAAAAAAGGTATTCAGCTCTATAGTGGTGAATTGTTATGCTTTTCTGTTCAATAATGATTATGGTCGTATAAACTGGCAAGTAAAGTAAGTGTGACTTTGAGTGAACGTGGTTCATTTATCTTTGTCGTCGTGCACGTTTCACTGCGTTTTGTTTGAAATAATGTTACAACACTGTAATTTATATTCAACTTTGGCTTTTATTAATTAATTTTGTTTTGTTTTGTTTAGTTATACGCTTTACATAAATTTCAGTACCAGGAGGTATTAATTTTGTTAATTTCGTTTTGTAGCAGTATTATATAGACGTAGATGTTTAGTTCTCGCTTTATAAATATGACTAAAATATTTAAATTATACATATTGTCTCTGCTTCATCCGGGCGCCAATTCCAGTTGCATTCGAAGCCTGTTCCCTACTTGTAGCGAACGCCGCTGCCCATAAATAAATATTCTACGACATTCTACACAGCGCTTTCTAGTCCCAAAGTAAGCATAGGTTAACTAGCTCGTGTTATGGGTTACAGATAAACAAAGCGGATAAACATACTTAGATACTTTTTTTTTGTAAAAACATACATATTATACATAGACACATCCAGACCATAATGGTCAATTATTACTTTTACGGGGGCAACTGCCGTCTGACCACTCCCAACCCTGTAAGGTACAGTGTGCAGACTAAACACGTTCTCACGGTACACTAATTTAAATAGTGATGAATGGAGCGCCACCAAAACTTCGCTGTCCAAGCCAATTTGACCTGCAAGCTGGTACACTCCTGCTGATTAACCTGGCTCTGGCGCAGGCTTTACTCTTGGGTTTCGGAATTCTACCGGCATACAAGTAAAACTACTTGATAACGAAAGTAGGATTACAATAGCGTACTCCGGGCTCCAAAGTATTACCGTTTAAACCAGAAGTGCTTCTTGAATGATGATGGAGAGCGTATGAGTCTATCGTCTGAGTGAGACAACATTACAGGACCCAAAGTAAAATAATAAAAATATTCAGCGGATTATGAAATGTAAATAAACGTCAATATGACTTCCTCTTGGTAAGGTGAAGTCTCAGGAATGAGGGTCTTCATTACAGAAACTGATAATGCTTCAATGACGGCAGGAGAATGGAGGTAAAATTAACACGCACAACGTCACGCTCAGCACTCACATTCATTGCCACCGCGTCCGTCTTAACATTTGCAATAACATTGTGCATGCAAGAAAGAGTTACTTACCACTATGAAGTGTTGAACACTCTCCAGCAACCAGCCGTACATGTTTACTTATTTTTGAATATATTCCACCTAATCAAAATTCAAAATTGCTAAAACACACACTACAGGTAATAATTTGTGAAATCAAAAGTAATTAATAGTTTATCCAATCAAATTCTGTGACATTATAAAAAGCAATTAAAATGATCAAAAATCAATTACTTAGTGCTCTTAGCGATAATTCATAAAGGTTTATTCTAATAGGTATACTTAAAAATATAGAGGATTGATATTGATTCAACAGTAAAAACTAACTAATGGAAGTATATATCACTTTTAATGTTTTCTCTACAATAATCTAGTCAGAAAATAAAATAAAAAAACATTCAAAAATTTAGAACATATTATAAAAACTATATTCAGAATAAACAAAAAATAAAAAAAAACATAGAAAACATAATCTAACTACTATAATTTAACGAACTATAGAACAGAAAAAAAAATAGATCTAAACCATATATCTAAATTAGATATAAACAGATATTTGAATTCTTTGTGCAAATTTTAATAAAGTAAGAAATGCGAAAACCAAATGAATAACTTCCAAAAGATTATCTCCCTGAATTTTTTGTTATTCGAGAAGCTACTCTAATTTTTATCACTTAGGAGCTACTTTATAAATTATCTATCGAGTTTTAGTTACACTATTTGTTTTCTTGTAGTCGAATTTTGGCCACCCGTGTTGCGGTTATCCTGCAAGGCTTTCGCGCGACTACTGAACGTATAAGGGAGCGAACTCGTAGGTACTTAATATGCCGTACCCATCGCAACCCTCTAAGTCTGCTTAAGGATAGAAATCTTACCTAACATTGTGGTGTATAATAAGTATTTAAAGACATTTAGATAGGTTACAGCGTAGTATATTTTAATTACTCTTTATCCATAACTCTCGCATTCGTTCCTCTATTACCTTCTCCCACACTTTCATACTATGTGACATGAGCTTTATTCTCCTATAGTTATTGCAGCCCTGTACATTACCTTTATTTTTAAATATGGGCACTAGTTCACTTCTCTCATCTTTGTGATTCGGTAGAGTTCCTTTTGACCGCCAGGTTTATCAAGACCACTGTATATATTGCCTTGTACGATTGACCTCGATTCTGCTACCGCCTTTCTTGCTGTTTTCTTACATTCTTTGTAAATCCGCTTTTTCTCATCTCTCATAGTCACATTTCCATCAGCGACTTTTTGCCACTCCTTGAAAACATTTTTTTTCTCTTTTAGGATCTTCTGTAAATCTTCATTCCACCACATGTATCCCTCTCTATTACACCCTTGCCCTTTGTTTCACCGAAGATATCTTTTGCATTTGCTCTGATGCAATGCGCCATTTCTTTCCAACAATCATTTACTGTTTTATCTTCCATACTGTTCATATCTATTATCTATCTATCTATATATCTTATCTACCACATCTTTCTTAAATTTGCTTGCATGCTCCATATTATTTATCATACGCCATCTAATCCTAGGTGGGGCCCTCTCTCTTGTTTTTATTTGGCTCAATCTTGATCTTTGTTCGCATTAGTAACCATTGGTGTTGTGTCACTAAATTTAGTGTAGTAAGTTTACAGTCTTTGATACTACTTAGTTTATCTCTTCTAGTCAGGAAGAAGTCTATTTGTGTCACGTGGAGGCCACTGGAATATCCATCATCAAAGCATCAAATTTCTCCCAAAACTTCTCTTTTACCCTGTCATCTCTCCCTGTTGAGGTGCATACACACAAACAACATTAATTATTCGATTCTCCAGTATCAGTTTTACAGCTATCATCCTATCACTCAGTCGTTTTACATCCATCACACATTTTTTTAATTCGATATCTAACACAATTCCTCTTCCAGTCATTGTACCTATATTCCAATTTCCTCCCCATACTTAGAACTGAAACTCAATTTTTTTTATTTCATCTAACCCATACGTGTGAGGTATCTATAGATAGGTCTTAAAAAATGATATTGAGGTTTCTAATATAATTTTTCTTTAAACTGAATAGTTTGCGCGAGAGATACTTCCAAAGTGGTAAAATGTGTGTCCCCCCCCCCTGTAACTTCTAAAATAAGAGAATGATAAAACTTAAAAAAATATATGATGTACATTACCATGTAAACTTCCACCGATAATTGGTTTGAACAAGATCTAGTAAGTAGTTTTTTTAAATACGTCATAAATCGTAAAACCCAATTTACATTTCATTCAATCAACTCAAATGTAAAATTAAAAAGAAAAGCATTATTATGTTGCTTACTGCTACGGAACCCTTCATGGGCGAGTCCGACTCGCACTTGGCCGCTTTTTTTTCCTATCCTTCAGTAATTCAAAACCAACATAAAATGCCAACAAGTCAGGATTGATGTTACCCACAATACTATCTCTGCTGTCCAGACACTCACCTCACTTAGAATATTTACCTCACCTCACCTCACCTCACCTAGAATATTTATGAAAACAAAATCACACTTCTTTTTGGAGCAGTCGTGTAGTTAATAAAATAAGCCGCTCAGTGTGCATAACGAACTGTACTTTTACATCGTAGCTATTAATGCACCTAATATCAAGTGATCACATTTATAGATATGACGTCTACGCACGTTTATCAATCAGCAACTTGGTAGTGAACTAAATTGGTTCGGTGAAACGCATCCAGGTCAATTGCTTGTATCGTCGCCCTTCGAAGGACGCGTGCCTTGGACTATTCATCTTAATTACCTACCTACATAATACGATGGTTTATATTGTTCATTCGATCGTGTGTTCCGTTTAAAGAGACATAGGGGGCTTCTGGGAGTTCAACCGGTACTGGTGATTGATACTCGGATGAAGAGAGAGCCAAGTGATGTCATGAGTTGGTATACCAGTACAAATAATCGATCAACCAATTAGCCTATTGCAGTGCAAAATACGCCATAGCACCCGACCCTCCATTAAACCGAGTAGTTAATGACGACCTCTATGGCGTAGCGGTAGAGCTCTCGACTGCTAAGTCAGAAGTGTTCGATTTTGGCTTAATGCAAATATTTGTGTTGAGTAGTTTGCTAACTATATTATGTCTATGACAAGTGTTCTCTCTCTGTCTTCTTCTCTCACTCAACTTCCTCTTTCTCTCTCTCTCTCGACTCTCTCTCTCTCTTACGATGTGGTCTAACTTATCGAGCGTACTTAGTACTGAGTGCAGGTACTATGAAGGTACAGTTAACGACAGAAAACGCTTAACAAATCCTAATCTATTGATCACCATAGCTCTTAACCCTTTCATAAAATAATAATTAAAACATGGTCCTCTGAGGATTATAAAAGTACTTAAATAACCACTATTGGTTCATGTATTGCTATGTAAAAGAAAGTTTGTAAATATATAATTGTTAACCAACTGTACATATGTGCGGATTGTGAATTATAGTAAATAGGGTTTCTTTCCAACTGCAAAATAATGAAAGTATTTTTGAATCAACAGGTAACCAATTGCTTCAATTAAGCGATCCCGCAGTGTTTCTAGTGGAATCCTGCCGGGAGACCTTAATGAAAGTAATTCAATTTGGTTTGTTATTGCCTAGAAGTTGTCACGAAGATAAGTTAAAATTAAATATGGATGCTAGTTGCTCGGAAAACTGTACCACAGATCCATTTATGCATAAGGTATTGGGCTCGAGAAACTGCCCATGATGCAACTTACAACGTAACTATTGTCACCTATCTTCTTCAGCCAATATGGGCGTGGTATACGTTCGCGGTCCGAGAATCCAAGTAGAACTTTCCGTATGTTCTTCTGATGAAAGAAGGCACGAAAGAAGAAACGAAACCCTTATAGATTCGTCATGTCTGTCTGTATGTCCGTCCTTATGTCACAGCCACTTTTTCCCCAAACTATAAGAACTATAATGTTGAAACTTGGCAAGAAGATGTATTCTGTGAACCGCTTTAAGATTTTCACACAAACATAAAAAAAAACAATAAATTTTGGGGGTTCCTCATACTTAGACCTGAAACTATAAAATGTTCCTTTCATCAAACTCATACGTGGATATACGCAACGCACATCTATGGATAGGTCTTCAAAAATGATATTGAGGTTTCTAATAGAATTTTTTTCTAAACTGAATAGTTTGCGCGAGACACTTCCAACGAGGTGAAATTTGTCCCCCCCCCCCCTGTAACTTCTAAAATAAGAGAATGATAAAACTAAAAAAAAATATATGATTTACATTACCTTTTACTTCGTTTCCTTTTAGTTTTTTTTTAATACGTCTTAAATCATAAATTTACTGCAATTTACCTTTCTATCACTCCAATATAAAAATAAAAAAAATACATTATTATGTTACTTGCTGCTACGGAACTCTTCATGGGCGAGTCCGACTCGTACTTGGCCGCCTTTTTTTCTTTTAGTCCCGCGTTTGACAACTATCTCACCTGATGGTAAGTGATGATGTGGTCGATAGTGAAGCACGCTAGTTTAGAAACACGGCAGGGTATTCCACTCCTTAGCTTACAATGGGTGTTGTGAGATAATACAACGTCCTATATTAGTACCTTTTTTTTTTTTTTTTTTTTTTTTTTTTTTTGTTCAGGCAGGAAAAAATGTACCTTCCGCATACCGCGCAGCGCGGGGGCGCCGCGCGGTTATGTGGGGCTCTCACCACACTAAAACAACCTGCCGTGTGCCATACACCGCGACTTAGTGAGTGAACCGTCGGAAATACTTCGCACTCATCGACGGAACACTCAAGCGCCGGCCCGCAAAGGTGCGGTGCGGGCCCGTCTTCTAGGCGATGTCCAGGCACACCGGGACATCACCCCTTCGCGGGGGGCTCTACTGCGAGTGGAGGGCAATCCCCGGCCCATCCACCCGCGGCCCCACTAGGGCGCCATGCGGCGCAGGAATGCGCGTGCACGCCACCCAGTTCGCGGGCGGCGGATCGGATCTGCGAGGCCGTCTGCCTCTTTGATCCTCTCCACCGCCTCCTTCCGCGAGATGACTTCCTCGCAGAAGGACGCGACCGCGGTAAAACACCACACGACGTCGCCGCGGCCGCCGGCCCTGGAGGACCCCCACGCCCAGACCAGGCGTTGAAGTCCCCCATGACCAGCACGTGACCTGAGGTCACCTGCCGCATCGAGGTCTCCAGTCGAAGGACGAAGTCCCCGAAATCGCTCAACCTCCGGTTGGTCGGCAGCGACATCTCCCGGACCCTTGTCTCTTGGCGACAAGGGGGAGAAATGAAGCGCCGTGGAGGCGGCGACTGCCACGTTTCCATCGACCGAATCCAAACCGACCCAATTCGGGCGGCTCGGAACGATACATGGATCATCGGCTACGGCAAGGCCTATGGACCACTGGATGTAGATACCACGATCCATTAATGGAAACCTCCTCCATTTGCGACGGCGACGTCGGTGACACGGCGCTTGAAGCGGCCTCGGTTGAACGACCGGCCCCCAGCTTTGGCGTAGAAGCCGAGGTGCGGGGTTGTCTACAACCCTCACGGCCCAGCAAGTGATTAGCGGGCAGCTTGCCCGCGGCACATGCTGGGCAGCGAGGGGGGGCGGAGCACTCCGCCGCCTTATGCCCGGGTTGACCGCAGCGGAAACATAATCCGCTGCAGTCAAAGCAGCTGGTGCATTTAACACGAGCGTGCCTGGCCGCCATGCACTTGTAGCACCTCATGGGCCGGCTCTCCAGGACCGTGACCCTGGCTGAGATCCAGCCCACGAGGAGCCTGTCTGCATCGGCCAAAACTTTGACCGAGGCGACCGGACAGCTCGCCCACACTGCACCAACGCCTCCGGGACCGGGGCGGATAGTGCCGACCTTGATTTGGTCCGGGCTGCACTTAGTAGCCGAAGCTATGGCCTCCCGGACGTCATCGGCTGTCGTGAAGTCCGCCAGACCCGAAATGCGCACCTCGGCGCATTTGGTCGGCCTGGCGATCTTCACGCCTTCCACCCCACTAAACAAACCCCGCAGCTTCTCAGCCACGACGTCGGCTCTCCTACCGCCTTCTGCCCCCGGGAACTCGAGAATCCGAGCCCCCGTACGGGCGAGGCGTGTTCGGGCACCTACGCCTCCGAGATCGGAGACGTCGATGCCCTGTTTGGCCCTCAGGAGAACCTGGCCACGCTCCACCGCCTCCGGTGCCACTGTGATCACCACGGCGGCGGACTTGGGTGGCGTGAGCTTCCTCGGCTTCTTGACGTCCGTTTGAGGGGCTGCGGCCGCCTTTGCCGCAGCCTTCTTCGCCTTTTTCTTGCCTCCCCTCTTTTTCTTCCGGCTCGCCGTCTGCCAGCCCTCGCTGTCTGGCTGAGCGGAAGTCGAGGGGACGGGAGCCGAGGAGGCAGGTGTAGATGCCTCGGGAGGGGGGGCACGACGAGCCTTAGCTGGGGCCCGCGAGGGCGCCTGCACCGGTCGTAGGGGTGGGAAGTCCACCCTTGGGCCGGCTGCTGCGGGGCCCGCAGGCCGCACAGCCGACGCACTTTGCGCAGAGGCCGCGAAGGAGGGCGCTGGCGCTGCCTGCGTCCGCCTCATTGCCGCTGTCGTAAGGCGGCGGGGCTCAGGAGGCAGCCTTGCCTCCAACGACTGGAGCTTTGCGTCGAGCATAAACCCGACGCTCAGCATCACCTCCCTCATAAACTCCTGCGAGAGCAGGCCCGAGAGAGGTGCCGACGAGGGTGAGGGCGTTGGGGCCACCTCTTCTGCCACTGGCACTACAGGCGGCGCAGGCGAAGCCAGAGGCGAAGCCAGAGGCGACGTAGCCGCGGCAGGCGGAGAAACCGGCGCCAACGACGCCTTTGTCAGGCGGCGTATCTCCGCCTGCATCTGCCGCATCTCCTCCTGGAGATGCAGGAGCTCGGCGGCTAGCCGCTTGTTGGCGACTTGGAGCCGCCTTGTCTCGTCCGAGACGGTACGGCTTGAGAGGGCCTCCACCACCTCCTTCAGCCCGGAGGCTGCCAACTTAAGGGCCTTTTGATAGGTCCCTTTGAGGTGCGTCGACTTGGTGGCCACGTCGAGAATTATGGCCACACTCTTAGACGACCTATCAAGCAGCTCCGCTGCCGAGTGCGGATTTCCCACCGCACTCGAGTCGAGCTCGGCAGAAAACTGCTCGACCCGCCCGAGCGCAGCCTGCTCCTCATCGGCACGCCGACGTGCCAGATCAGCCTTGCGGGTGGATCCGAGACCACCTAGTCCCGATCGGCCCCTTCCCGCACTGGAGAGCTTAGCGGGAGGCTGAGCAGCCCCGCCGGACTCGACGGAGTCGTCCAGAGCCTCCACTGAGCACTCCAGTGGGCGCTTTTGCGCCTTCCAAAATTTGGAAGAGAGGTTCAACGAACTCGTTGAACCCCTCTCCGACGACGACGCGGTATCAAAATCCGCCTCCAACTCCTCCTCGCCAACCGAGGCAGCACGGACTCGGTCCGACCGCCGCAGCTCAACTAACGGTTGCCAGGAGGCAGCCGTTTCAACCTGACTGCTCCCAGGGGCTGCAGTGGCCTCAGAGCTCTTCTTTTTTGGGGGGGGGTTTTTGGTTTTAAATTTCAATATATCCATAAAATTCCCACGATAATGAGACGAAAGGATTACACTTCCCGGGTGACGCTCATTCCGGGAAGCGGGGTACATACTGTGGAGGTCCCCAGGTGTCCACAGGTTTTTATGACTTCGCTGTCGGGTCTTATAGACTTTTCCTTGTCGCGGGCCGGCCAATGAAGGCAAGCCCCGCGTCCACCGAGATCACATCTTCCCGCATGTGGCTAGCATGCAGGTCCTTGACGATCACCCGGAGATTACGCGACGCGGGAGGGCAGCCACCCCTCCCATCACCGACGGCGGCACGAATGCCTGTCAGCCCCCGCGCGAGCAGTGGGCCGACCCGTCCCTCGATCCTTTCGGATCTGGGATCCTCGCGGATCCCTCGCGACCGCCATACCACGACCCCCTCATGCAATGGGGTCAGCTAGCCCTGAAAAGGGCTGGAACGTTAGCCGTCGAAGTTGACGCCAGCTACTCCAGAGGAGCAATCAATGATGCGTCATCGCCCACGTTGCCCAGGGTGCACCGCGAGGAGGTGTTCCGTCGCACCCCCCTATATTAGTACCTGGGTCAACGTTAAATAGCTTTATCAACGTAACAACTTTTCAGGAAACAAAAAATTGTTGCATTTAAAGCTGTTTTGTATGTAATAAAAGAAATGAATTTGAAAAATAATTAAATACTGTGCGTGTTTGATAAGCTCGTCAGTAAAAAATATTTGGAAGCCACATGGGCTTCCAAATATTTCAATCACAATGAAATCTGAAATCGTAGTACATGTTTTCTGATAAAAATGTACATAATATAAGTAATACTGAATGTACAGAAAATGTTAAGAATTGTTAGCACTATACATAGGCGTTGTCGCCAATGAAATGGCGCTTAGTAATAAAAATCGGCGCGTGCGTCGCTTGACCCGTACAATTAAAAAGGCGTGTTGCTTTTAGGATTGGTGCGTTACTGATCGCGAGTTGTACACCAAACGTATATTACTTCGCGGCCTAGTTATTGGCTGAAAATAGATGTGCTCAACAATTTGTTTCTACTGTAGATTACCTACCTTTAATAGCTATAAAATCGTACAATTTGAAAGGGATCGAAAGTAGTTTAACATACATTCGATTGATAATAGGTAAAGTTAGTTTCTAAATATAATAAAGCTATCCTCTCTGAAATGGTAAAACAAAAGAGCAAACATCGGACAGATAATGTCTGACAGGGAAATTTGTTTAATGAATAAAAAAGCTTGGGACTACCTTCTATCAATGAATACACCTGGAACTCATCGAGGGTAAAGACGCAATCAACTAGGATTTTAGTTTCTCTCCCATATTTTCCTCCCTCTTCGAATATCTCAAAAGTATACCACGACCCAGTAACTTAATCGAAATAGCTACCTGTATTGAAAACAATCTAGTCCACTGTTGTTACAATATTTACTCATAAATGAAATTGGTATTTTACATGACTTTACCTGTTATATAGATGAGATAATCTATACAAATAAAGTTACTAAGCGCAAAACTTCAATGCGGCTCTACCGATTTGAAAAATTTTGACACGGGAATATCCACGGGAAATGTCCTCTCCTGAGTAATGCCGTAAAAGAACATTAAGAACAGCTAGTGATTAATATGTAAAGCAATTCAAAGATCACGAAAGCTAAGTGGAGGCATGTCTGAAAAATACCCGTTACGTTTACCGAAAAATAATAACCAACATTATTCTTTAAAATACAGCATTACCAAAGTCATTTTCCAGGATCATAGCCAATGGTTCCAGGTTTGACATCCTAGACGATAGTTGTAGTAGGCAGATGATATCCCAACAGTTGTAGTCCCCTGTTATCATAGACCGCGGTGGTAACAGGTCATGCGTGCACGCATATTTATTGATATTCCGGCAGGAGGCTGCGCATTCATCGCGGCGCGGGCGGGCCGCGCAACCCCCAACAGGCTCTCATATAAATTTAGGTATGTCGTGAACTTTTACTTATATTGTGATTTGTAGATTTTGAAACTGTGTTTCTCTGTTTGTTCTATAATTATCCATAAATTATAATTATTTAGGTACTTTAACTGTTCTAAATAAAATAGGTATTATATTACATATAATTTTCTCGTCATGTGTGTATCTGAATTATGAAATTTTTATATTGCAACATGGTTTGATTGACCAATTGTAAGTGGTACATTTAAGTTGTTTTAAAACAAGTTTAATGTCCTTTTTATACCATTAAATATACCATGGGGCGCTGCTTAATCTCTATTACAACTAAGCTCAACTCCCTAGCGCTCCTACCGGCTCACCAAAACTAACGATGGATCTTTTGATTTGTTTTATTTTAAACTAAAAAAATCTCATAAAATCGCCCTTAAAGCCCATACTAATATTATAAACGCAAGTGTAATTCTATCTGCTATCTTTTCATATCGACATTTTTTTAAACTTAGTTAGCTTATAGCCGGGTGGAGTTAGGATCTACAACTATAATCTAATTTCTTCACAAATACATTTAATAGCGTGAATACTTACTTATTATAGTAAGTTTTAGTAACTGAGAAACTCCAAGAGCAACTATCAAAGTTTCCGGTTCTTGAGATTAAGTAGCTACTTAGTGTGAGAAAGAAGAAAGGCCAAGGCCAAGATAAGTTACAACACGCACTTGTTTACACAGACGTGTTACACGTGCTCGGTTTACTAATAAGAAACTTTACTACTTACGAAATGCGGGATGTGGGGTTGACAAGAAACCGCCCAAAAAAGGGTAGGCCTTTTTTTTTGGCGTGTGGAAACCCCCACGGGCTTCACCCTATCAGTACCCACGATGGGGTGGGCGTGTCGGAATCGGACCGACTAAAACCACACGGTGTCCTTCCCAAGTGTCCATTGCTGGGCACCCCGTGGGTTGTCATAGATAATATTGCACTAGAGAGGCTTTGTGGCGCTTGTTGATGGTATATTATAAAGATTCAATAGTTTAATGTTAGGGTTACCGACAATGATATTTAAAAGAAAGATTAGTTAATTTTATACGGAGGATGTGGGTATGTCTGGCGATGTCGCCTTCACTGGACCCGGGTATATAGGAAAGATAAACCCAAGTAGTGCTGGCTTGGTATCGTGGAAGATGACAGGGATTCCCAAGACCGCCAGAAGTGGAGGAGGAAAACCTGGCAAGTGTCGTATGCGACTTGGAACCGATTTTGAACCTTTTATCGCCGACCTAACCTACAATGATATTTAAAAGAAAGATTAGTTAATTTTATACGGAGGACGTCGGTATGTCTGGCCATGTCGCCTTCACTGGACCCGGTTGTATAGGAAGGATAAACCCAAGTAGTGCTGGCTTGGTATCGTAGAAGATAACATATCCATGTTATCCGCCCAAGACCGCTCGAAGTGGGCGAGGAAAACCTGGCAAGCGTCGAATGCGACTTGGACCCGATTTTGACTCTTTTATCGCGAATCATCGTTGATGGGAAAGTCTTACATTTGCTAAGACTTGTATGAGGCCCCACTAAATCTTAGGGGCCAAAAGCCAACCTCATCTGCAAGCCGGTGGTACACCTGCTGAATGATGGACGTGGCTCTGATGCAGATATTTTTCTCGGAGTTTTTTTTTTTATACTACTAAGGTGGCAGACAAGCACACGGCCCACCTGATATGAAGTGGTTACCGCGGCCTATGGACGTGTGCAACACCAGTGGCGTCACACTCGCGTAGCCGACCCTGTAAAGGAAAGGGGATGGGAAAGGAGTTATTGGGAGGGGATGGGAAAGGAGTTTGGGAGGGGATGGGAAAGGAGTTTGGGAGGGGATGGGAAAGGAGTTTGGGCTCCGGCACTCTCACTCACCAAACGGAACGCAACAGTTCAAATACTGTTACTTAGCGTCGATATTCTGTCAGAGGGTGGTGCTTCCCCGGTCGAGTCATCCCATTCATGCAAAGGCCAAAATAACTGTTGCTTGACTCTACCAGACTCTGCCGGGCACACTACTAAGCGAGCGATAGTTAACATCTTTAATGCACACATATTTACGGAAAGTTAGAGGTGTGTGCCTGGGGCGACTGGGGATCGACCTCGAGACCTCGTGTCGGCAGTGCGTTAAGTACGCCACATCTTAAGGTAAGACGAATACGATGACAGTGTTGCCGCTACCATTGGTCTTGCTAATTGAGCAGGAATTTTGCTCTCAATCAATAGACGGTCTCTGTGGCGTAGCGGTAGTGCATTCGACTGCTACGTCAGGAGGCACGGGTTCGATTCCCGTTCAGTGCAAATATTTGTATGAATGAATATTTATGTCTATTTGCATTGGTCTGGGTGTTTCTATGTATAATATGTATGTATTTACAAAAAAAAAGTATGTTTATCCGCATTCTGGAACCCATAACAAAAGCTAGTTAAACTATGCTTACTTTGGGTCTAGAAAATGCTGTGTAGAATGTCGTAGAATATTTTTTTATTTATTTTATTTTATTTATAGCTTCTCTAGTAATATGTAAATTAAGTGTCGAGTCGCAAACATATCAAGGTTTTCGTTTACAATATATTTCTATTAAAAAATGAACTGTTATAAACCAACATATTAAAAAATACATTCCTTTGTATTGGATTATAATAACATTTCGACCTTTTGAAATAAGTAGTATAGTGTCGTGTTTTCGTTTTATTTTTGCTTTTGGCTGTCAAAATTCAGAATTCTGCGGTTTCAGGTCGTTTCATGGTAGGGTTTAGGCCGAATGAACGGTCATGTGCTGTCTTCGGGCCCGATTGTGGGATAAGTGCGTTTGATGGTACCCATTGCCTGAAATTACAGTTCGCAATGGCGGACGTACGTTTCATGGTTGGCCTGCTGATCTTGTGAAAAATGATCGAAAACTGTGGCAAATTCGGTAAATATGGCAAATATTTGCTGAAGCGCTAATAACTAAACCAATGCATTTAGAGGTATGGATAGGACGATGTCTTTAGACCCGAGACGGCGTGCGGTTTTAGTCGGTTCAAGCCCGACATAACCGCCCCCGCTGGCCCGCGGAGGGGTATCCGAAGGGATTTCCGCACGAAAAAAAAAAAAGGTACTGGAAGGTCTACTATTGGCAAAACCATTAGTATGATATTCTCTTCATAACGTCAATAGCACCATTGATGATACAGTCGCACAACTTGGCATCAATATCGCCATCAATGGGACCTAGTGATACTATTCTCCACTGCGTTAAAGTTTCCATTACGTATACTAATATATATTTGTGAGACATTCCATTCCAATTCTAAAGATTAATGGCCGTCAAACCGCCGAAATCTTATTGAGCGAAAGTAGGAATCATAGTCCATTCGTTCAATAAACAAATTGGTTCATTCACACGGGCGGCATCGCTAAAATTAATTATTACAGAGTCCAATTGTTAGTTGTCATCTCCATATAGACAGATGTGTTTGCCGCATTGTCTATAGGAGAGGTTAGTGGACCGTGGCCCACGGATCGCTCATGACATCTTTAGTTGATATGATCGAGGAATAGGAGTCGTGTCGATGCCCTGGATTGTTAGCCTTGGACGGTCTTATGACACTAATGTTCGGCTAGTTTATTGATTTATGTTCGCTACTTGCGTTTGCGCATGATGACGTACATGCTAGATTCCAATTGTGTTGTAACGGCACCTTAATTATAATGTTCTATTTTTAATCCAACTGTCTTTAATTATTACCACGTTTTTCTTAGTTTCACTTCGTGTCTGTGTTTCTGTGTTTCTTTCCCTCTGAAGCCAAAAATTGACACTTAATTTTATGAAAATTAGCTCTGAATTTTTTTATGTAGGTAATGCCACCTTACATTTTCATATTTAATCATCAGAAATAGTCAGTAGTTAATAAAAAAAAAAAAAAAACTTTTTATAAACCAATTATATTATATTTAATTATAAGTGGGGCTCTGTGGTCTTCATCGCTGTGTCTCGTCGGTTTAGTCATCCGTGATGCATACAGCTGTCCATAGAACTTCTCGACCTCTTCGAGAATCTCGAACCTTGAGGTGATGGTTCTACCATACTCAGTTTTAAGTTTCGTCAGATGGGGCCTTCCCAACTGCTGAGCGAACACTTTCGACCCCCGTACTAACAAGAAGAAAATAAATTTCTTAGTGGACAGTCCTCTAAAATTTTCTTGGGCTTGAATAATTCTAAAATAAATATTTTCTACGCTTGTGATGTACCGACACCTGGCCATGCCTGAGCTCATGGACGACGGAGGTTGTTAAGCGACCTCCGGCGCCTGAGTCGCCTGCGACGCGCGGCGAGCATATTGCGGGCTCGGCGGGAGTTTTATGTGGTACCTATGTAGGTTGTTTGAACTATGAAGTTGCTAAGTTATATAATTCTACTTAGTAGTATTAAGTGTGTTAAACTTGCATTCAGTGGATGGCAAGACTGTAGTTGATACTGACTTTTTTTAATTTTTATATTTAGGACCCGTCAATTTGACTTCGCCTGATGGTAAGCTGAAGGTAAAGTCTCAGGAAAGAGGGTCACCATTACATACACGTACCATGTTAACAATGGTGGCACTCAGCTTGACGGCCTCATCAGAAGAGGATTGTCGTCGCAGCACCGCGTGACACCCACCGGTCCCACTAGTGCTGCGACCACAATCCCCCTGCCCGGCTATGCACTTGCTGACCCCTGAACGCAATCAAACCGAAATTTGATTACTATGGAGGGTTTTTCGCAATCGTGCACAGTGGTACCCACCCGACCGAATTTTGTGACCAATTTGTGTCATCAAATTTCTACCACCAAGTTCGGCACCACTTTTAGACCAATATAATCATTGTTTCCCATTAATTTCATTTTCTCAGATCAATATTTAAGAACAGTTGAATCTGTTGTATTGGAAGGTAGTTGAAGAGTATCCACCACACGTCGGGGTTGTCAATGTTGGTGGCCAAGGCCGGTTGGGGTCTCTGGGATATCCTTTCTAGTGCACATCAGATTCCTCGGCCACACAGGCCAATGTGACGAAACACCATGCGGTTTTAATCGGTTCGAGTTCGACCGCGACACATACACCTTATCACCAGCTCTGATGATGTCCACTATTTATTTAAACACTAATAAAAGTAGAAAGTAGTAGTAAAAAGGAAAAGCCCGTTACGACTACGACTGAGGACATAAAAAATTCTGAACCTATACCACCCGTTTTAAATGAAGAAACAGAAAGAGCTATTATAACGCAGAAGTTAGGAAAAGCACCCGGTCCCGACCAAGTCACCAATGAACTGCTTAGGATGTCATTGCCAGTGATTGTCCCTAAACTAACTGACTTGTTCAATGAAATAATATCTACAGAAAATATCCCAGACGATTGGACGAAATCAATGATAGTATTATTACACAAAAAAGGAGATAAAGGAGACATTGGCAATTATAGACCTATAAGTTTAATGTCTAATATTTATAAACTCTTCTCAAAAATATTACTATTCAGACTAACGAACACCCTTGACGAAAACCAGCCGAAGGAGCAAGCTGGATTCAGAAGCAACTTCTCGACAGTAGATCACATCCACGTCCTACGACAGATACAACAGAAATATAGAGAATACAATAAAGTATACTACCTGGGCTTCGTAGACTACAACAAAGCGTTTGATTCCTTGGAGCACCAATATATATGGGAATCATTGGGACGACAAGGGATTCATAGCAAGTACATACGCATACTCAAGACTATCTACGAAAAATGCACAGCTCAAATAAAACTGGAAAGAACAGGCGAAGAGTTCCCAATTGAAAGAGGCGTTCGTCAAGGTGACCCTATTTCGCCAAAGATATTTTCAGCTGTTTTGGAGATGATCTTTAGGAGACTGAATTGGGCTAACGGAATCAACATAAATGGAGAAAAATTGAACCACTTGAGATTCGCTGATGATTTGATAATTTTCGCAGAATGCCCAAAGGACTTGGAAAAAATGTTGCAACAATTATCAGACGAAAGTGAAAATGCAGGCCTCACAATGAACATGTCCAAAACTAAAATAATGAGCAACTCATTACATAGAGACCCTATTATAATTAACGATCAGCAGTTGGCATATGTTAATGAATACATTTATTTAGGGCAACTAGTATCAACAACAGGAAGTATGCAAAAGGAAATCGACAGAAGAATAGCTAATACTTGGAAGAGATACTGGTCCTTAAGTGAGGTAATGAAAAACAACGAAATGCCATTGTCGCTGAAGCGAAAAGTCTTCAATACTTGCATCCTGCCATGTCTGACATACGCATGCCAAACTTGGGCATTAACAGAGCAGCAACAAAATAAAATTACCATATGTCAGAATGGAATTGAGAGAAATGTGTTGGGAGTAAAAAGAAGAGATAAAGTGCGGTTAAAACAAATAAAAGAAAAGACAAAATTTGGAAAAGTTCAAACAATATACAGAAAACTGAAATGGCGCTGGACGGGACATATGTTGAGAGAAAACAAAGATAAATGGACCAGAATAATAACAGAATGGTATCCTAGAGAAGGTATAAGGAGTAGAGGAAGACAGTCAAAGCGATGGGAAGACGATCTTAAGAAAGTGGGCGGTCCAGAATGGATGCGTACAGCAAAGGATAGACAGAAATGGAAAGCCTTAGAGGAGGCCTTTGTCGAAAGACAAGCTGTTAAGACTAAAAGGGGAGAACCGAATGCTGAGAATTTAATTTAGATAGAAAGAAGGAAGGAAGAAAATATTAGTTTTAGTACTCCTTATATATATACACTTTTAAGTAATGTTTGTTAAATAACTATGTAAGCATGACAGCAATAAAGGCTTATATTATTATTATTATTATTATATAAAAGTAGAAACGAAAGATGTATGTCAGGATCATACCAAGTGCAACACAATTACTATGGATCTAAGTATAAGTAACAATTCCATTACGTACATTCGGCCACCTTACACCCCGGCGTCTGAAGGCTCGAGACGGCGCGCGGTTTTAGCCGGTTCGAATCTGACATAACCAACCCCGCTGGCCGGCGTGGGGAGGGGTATCCGGGGATATTTCCGCACGATAGAAAAGGTACACACCTACATGTATGCACCTATTTTACATTTTTACAGCCAGTGGTTGCTGTACAGCATTCGGGTAGAATGAGAACTTATGGTTCTCTTCCTACCGCGATGAAAAAGAAGCTTGATTATATGTATGTGTGTATGTAAGTATTGTAGTTGTTACTTACTTAGTGTTCAGTACGAGAGGTAAATGGAAAGGTTACGAGTGTTTCTTAGGGAAAGTAGAATGGTCAGTAACAAGTTTAGCATTATGTAATGGATTCTGTTTTCCACTGACCATTAGGCGTGAGGAAAAGAATATTATTTCATATCAAGCTTTTTTCCCAGGTTACAATGGGGTGGTACTGGCAAATTACCAGTTTAACACTGCTGGTCGCATCAGCAGCCGCCAAGGAGCTGTCCGAAGTTCCCCATCGAGATGTCACCACACAAGATCTGGGATCTGACATTGAAAAGCTCCAGAACGACGATCCACAGTCCGATTTCACCCATTATGATGATTACAATCCCGAATTCGACGAAGATGAGAATGGTAATAAAAAAAAAACCTTTTGAAGTTCCGTCTCCCAGGACCCCTACTATACGTAATAGGTAACATTTTTGTGTTGTTGTAGCCGTGATCGCGGCTAGAGATTTCGAACGAGCTGGCACTGCAGCAAGTCAATCGACCATCGGTAAGATTATTTATTTTTCTATTTATTAAATATATTATCAAATATATTTAAGACTTCAGGGTTATTGGGCATCGGTAAAAAACTAATTGTGTTTCTCTGAAAAATACGGCTTTATTAGCATATCAATCAATCAATCAATTAGCCTATTGCAGTCCGCTGCTGGACATAGGCCTCTCCCATTCCGGTTGCCAGTACGCCATAGCACCCGATCGTCCCTCTTGCGCATCCAGTTATTATTTTTAGCATAAGTTTACTTATATTTCAGTTTTGCAGAAATCAATATTAATACCAGGCTTCATCAAAAATAAACAAGGTTTGGCTACTAGGCTTTCTTATATCCTTATATCATTAACTACAGGGTCTATAAGATCCGTGTGAGCTTAGGTTTATAAAACGTAAATAAAAAACCCTCTATGGATGTATAGCATACGGGGATGAACCCTTTGATTAATTTTTCAGGCAGGTGTTGTATATAAAACACAGCATATTACAAAAAAGTATGTTTTATGTTCAAAATGTATATAAATTTGCTCTAATGGGTGGCACGCCACGAGAGCGTGTGCAAGACAAAAATCTAAGTCTAAAGCATTTATCACACATATGCATCGATTGTTGATTCAGTTTAAACGGTACAGTGCAATCGTAACGTTTTCTCGTAGCGTGTATGCTGTGTGATGGCTATGTGCCACTATATTAATAATTGTATTTTATTTTTTGGCTTCGCAGGTACACCAACATTTAGACCACCTAGAGGTACGTATTCTTTATTTATTTTTAATATTGCAGCACATACTTAATAGGGGGGAGGGGGTAAACTAACCATATAAAACAACCAGTTCATTCAGATAATAATGGAGATCGATCTAGATCTATCACTATAAAAATGCTCTAAAATAGTTATGTAATCTTTATTTGCACTTAATTTAAAGACTACATAAAATACACAGTTGCTTTATAAAATAAAATAAAAATGAGTGAGTCCAATATCATTGCAGTGACGGTGTCGGCCCCCAGATGCGTGGATATTGGCAGGACGTGGTCTGATGGCTCGACCTGGAAACGCGACAACTGTACTCTGTGCCAGTGTTTTGCTGGACGAGTCAACTGCTCCGTGCTTCCTGCCTGCCTGACAGGTAACCAACAAGTAATAATTACAAAACAACTAAGAAGTTCAACTGCGACGCAATGAAAATATGCATTTTGTTGCCAAAAATCCGCCATTTTGACGTTTTATAATTTAAAAATAATTATAATGGCGGATACCCAGAGACATTTGTGTAGGTAATAAAAACAAATCTAAAGACATCATTTTATTAAAATCGAAACACTTAGGACCAACAGGATCAGCCAGCCGCGGTGTCTACGTACCAACGGGTTCAGTGCGAGGTGCACCTGGAACAGCCGGGGACGACGGCCCGCCCGGACCGCCTGGGTTACCTGGCGTTAATGGCATACCTGGTGCTCCTGGCATTCCAGGACCTGCTGGTCCCTTACCGGACGTGAGTTTTCTCTGTTTGATTATGTGAATTGTTTTTATTCAGATCCTTTATAGTCCAGACTTGTTGCCTGCTAATAATATTTATCATTTCTGTATCACCACCTAGCATTTAAAAGGTGCATGAATTTCGAAATGATAACATATGATATTGGCGGAAGTTTACGCAAATGTCACACATTGAAATAAAATGTCTCCCCGTGACCATGGCTGCTGAAAAGCAACCGAAACCTCGGGATCAATGTAAAATATAAAATAACATCAAATAAATCGCGATAGAATCCGTTAAAAATAGTTTTATTTCAATGTTAACATAGTTCTAACTTATGTTCGTTTCTTAACTTAGGTAAACGGATATTTAGCACAAATGGCGGCTTCAGCAGGAGGTGATAAAGGGCCACCATTTGACCCATACCAGTACATGCAGGCATCAGTAGGAGCTCCAGGCATTAGAGGAATTCCAGGTTAGAGAAAATTTGACGTAACAACTAGCTGCTCCTCGCGGCTCCACCCACGTGGAATTGTGATCCGATTTCCGCAACCCATGGTTACCTATTTCAGGGTGAAAAACTGGCCTATCATTTTTACACAGTATAATTTACTTTTAGCAAATTTCTTTCTTGTAGCAAATTTCCGCCAGATCCGGTCAGCCGTTGAGCGTGATTGAGTAACAAATATCGAATATCTTCACAAACTTTCACATTTATAGTATTAGTCGGAAGTAGGATAGGACAAGATTCTGCAGCAGGTAGTCAATGTCGATCACTGTGTACTTAGTCCTTTGTTAGGTTAGCAGGTCTAGGTAATCAGCTCTAGTCTTTCGAGTCTCTTCGTACAATGAAATGTGAGGTTTTGGTCACGTGAAAGATTTTACAATGATTTCATTGGTCCAAGAGACATGAGAGATGTGAGTCTAAAGCTCTGTACCGATGGAGTCGCAAATAGAAATGTTATATACCATAGACCAATATTGGTCTATGTTATATACTAACTGTTGCCCGCGTGGAATACCGATCCCATTCCCGCGAACTACAGGAACCAAGTGCCGATATAGAAAATAGTGTGTATGTGTCTAAATTTTCACCTCTCCAGTACTAAAAGGTTTATTTTTGGTGTGTATCAATTCGCACTGATCGGTTGCGGCGCTGAAAAATTAAATGGACGAAGTTTCGTTCCAAAACTCTAATATTTAAATAGTTTATGAGAAGTACTTTAACATTATCGTGTTTTCTTACCTAATCAATAACACTTTTCTCGCTGGTAGAGGTAAAAAATTGTATGTTTCACACGAGACCATTTTTCATGTCTCGTGCCTTTAAATCACTCACTCTGGTTAGTACCTAGTATTATGTTAGAATCACTACGCTCGTGATTCAGTTTAAGACTACTTCACTTGTTCGTGGTTTAAAGTCGGTACTCGCTGCAAAAAATACCTTAATCCACTTGTTTCAACAAGTGGATTAAGGTATTTTTTGCAGCGATCATTCATAAACAACTATTTCCATCAGGTCCGCAAGGCCCGCCTGGTCCGCAAGGTTTCCAAGGACCTAGAGGTGAAACGGGTGAGCCAGGTCTACCTGGACCATTAGGACCACCAGGCGAGAGAGGACCACAAGGATTACCAGGCAAAGATGTAAGATTTCAAAGAGAATTCAGAAAAAAAAGATATTGATGTATACCGTTGTATCATATTTATTAATTCCCTGAACAATGCAGCTGTTTAAATTTTAAAACCTTGTATAGGACATGAGACAATTTATGCTTTTATTTATTAAGCGTAGCGAGCCTAAGGCGAGCGAAGCGTCTTTGGTTTCAAAGTTGCATTTCAAACAAATGATACTCCTCCGAGACCGTTTGACCGATCTCGACCAAATTTGCCACGGTGATCAAGTAGACATTACTGAGTGTCGTAAGGGGTCGAATGTCCAGATCGGTCTTACCATCGAGGAATAATCACCGAAAAACAAAATCAATGGAAAAAGTCGACCGGTCACGTTGACCTATTGTTGGATAGGCAAATCTCGCTATGCTTAAGTTTGGGTTGATTGCGAAGCTGGTAACCGTCCTAGTTAAATTTCATCTTTTTTTATGTTTTACAGCATTGTTGCTGAAACAATTGGAACTGTCTTAAGACCGTTTCAGATATTTTGACAATGAGAATAGAATCGACGTTTAATGGACTAGATCATTAAACATCGATTCTTCGATTCATCGAACCTTGAAAAGGCAAGGACTCAATAGTTATTCTCTTAAAAGGTTTTGAAATAGTACAGTCAAATGGTACATGGAATAGTTTAAGTTTGAAATACTGAAACAAGCTAAAAATCATCCAATTATATAATACTTACAAATGTGACTGTTTTTTTTTTTTGAGAAATATTTAATCTTTATTTGGTTACAAATTTTATATCTAACTAAACTAAACTAAATAAAACTAAAATAAAATAAATAATTAAAAGAAACTTAAACCTAAAATGCATCGTGGAATTCCTCCGCATCGCATGCCTCCTGTGGTAACGTGACCAGAAGACTGGCAGCATTGCCAAGTTGTATGGCAATACTTATTTTCTGTGCTAAAAAGAAGCCAGCCTTCTGGTCACGAGAAGCGTCGATCATACGTGTTGCAATCTCCCTGAAGAGACTGCGAACACTCGGACCCCATGCCCCTAACGTCTCGTAACGTAACTGATTAAAATTAAATAGTGAACATGAAGGTATAGATAAATATACAAAATTATGTCAAGATAAAAAATATATAAAAAATATATTATATAAAATATTTACCCAATTAAATATTTATCCAGGGATCTCCGGGCGAGGATGGTGAGCCTGGCCCTACAGGAGCAGTAGGACAGCCAGGCCCTCACGGCTCACCAGGTATACCTGGAATACAGGGTCTCAAAGGACACAGAGGGTTTGATGGAAAAGACGGTGCTAAGGGAGACCAGGGTTTACCTGGAGAAAAGGGGCCTGGAGGTTTACCTGGACCAATGGGGCCACCAGGACCAGCAGTATGTAAAACAGTTTATATACCTATATTTAGACTTTTGTTAAGAAAAGCATTGAATAAGTCAACAAGTAAATTACCACATTCTAATTTTCAGAACACTATCGTTCATCCGACAAAACAACGAAATCAATTTTTTTGTGACTTTTCAGGAAAAAAAAATATTCTTCAAAAAAATAAAAACATAAATGCTAACTTTTTGTAGTGCTAACCTAGTCGTTACAAAAAAAGCCGATGCTTTAACAAAATTCACTCTCTTACTTGAAACTATGTACGTTAGAAAGCATATTTCTAACGTAGATAGTTTCAAGTAAGAGAGTGAATTTTGTTAGAAAATATCCAGCATATTTGTTTTGTTAGAGTCTATAAAATCTAATTTTCTTATTCAATATTTAGACCCACATTTTTCGAAAGTTTTACTATTAGGTAATCTGAGGTATTACGTGGATTAAACTTATTTACCTTCATGCAGGGTCCAGTTGGAGCTAGAGGTGAGAGAGGACGCGAAGGTCCCTCCGGGGCTCCGGGTATGCGTGGTGCTGATGGTGCTACTGGACCTCCAGGATTAATGGTAATTATGGGAGTTGTAATTTATGAGCAAAATTAAATGATTACATTTTTGAAGTATTTTTTACAAGTGGTATTACTATAACTATACGCAAAATAACTCTTTGAAATGATGGATAATTAATTATTATATATGTTATTACATATCGCCATCTAGAACAAAACTAAGGCAAGCTTATAGTGTGGGTGCTAGAATGCAGAGGATTTTTTTTATAAGTACATATAACCGACATACTAGATATAGAAACATCCAGACTAATGCATATATAAATATCCATGTATACAAATATTCGCACACAGCGGGAACCGAACCCGCGACCTCTGCCATAACTTTGAAAGCAACCCCATTTTTGAACCAAGTAATAACTTCAAGTACCTAGTATCGATGGAATATGGAAGAGGTAGGATATAAGGCAGTAGGACTTCTCTTTATTTCGTCTTTCGTCTTTTTATCAGGGTAATGTTGGCAAACCTGGATCACCAGGATTCCCTGGCTCCCCTGGTTTGAAAGGCGAACAAGGGGCATCTGGACCTAAAGGTAGCCAAGGGTTGCAAGGCCCACGAGGAGAAGCAGGTCGTCCCGGTCAACCAGGAGATGTTGGAGCCTCAGGAATTCCAGGACGTGATGGCCTGCCTGGAGAGAAAGGTGTGCAAGGACAACCAGGTGCCTCTGGTCCACAAGGCTACCCGGGTCCAAGAGGCTTGCCTGGTGTTGGTGGAGACCCAGGGTTACCTGGGAGTAAAGGAATGCCGGTAAGTAAAAAATTTGCATGTATACAATAATATTATGGACTCAAAGGTTTCCGAAATCAATAAATTTTGGTTTGGTTGGGATCTTAGCGTTCATCCCGGTTGCATCCGAGGCTTTCGCCGCGGAACCCGGGCTTCGATTACTCCTTCTCTTCCTTCTGATTTGACTAATATAGCTTTTATGAGAGTGACTGCCATCTGACCATCAAACCTTGAAAAGAAAGCCTGAGCCTTATCCACTCTAAAGCAGGTGTACCGGTTAGGAGGTGAAGTGGCATCCTTTACATTAAAATATTCTGTTTTCAGGGCCATCCTGGAGAAAGAGGTCAAAAAGGTGATTCTGGAACAAGGGGAGAATCCGGTGCTTCTGGGCCTCGAGGTCTTCCAGGTAGCATTGGTCCTGAGGGCAAACGTGGAAAGAGAGGTCTTAGAGGACCAGTGGGTAATGTCGGACCGGCAGGTGAAAGAGGATTACAAGGTGTAAGAGGTTTACCCGGTGCAGATGGTCCTGTTGGTGCCAAAGGTCAGCCAGGAGAAAGAGGAAGTGTTGGATTTCCTGGGTCAAAGGGCAGTGTGGGTGATGCTGGGCGGCCTGGCCCACTGGGTATGCAGGGTGCTAGGGGACCTGTTGGACGTCCAGGTATAACTGGTAAAACAGGCCCCCAAGGTGAAAGGGGGATACCTGGAGCCGATGGAAGGCCTGGTGAACAAGGGCCTCAGGGTATACAAGGTGCGCCTGGTCTCAGAGGAAGCCCTGGAGAACGAGGCTTACAAGTAAGTTCCAAGATTTTATATGAATGTTGTATCGGTAGCCATTTGGTAAAATAAAGTAAGAAGCATTGCAGCACTTTCTTTCTTTACTCTCAAACTTATTATAAGTTATTTAACTAACTTAGACTTCTTTTGTTATTTCATTTCTATTATTTAATTTTAGGGCGAAGCTGGAAAGGACGGAGAACCGGGTCAACCGGGGCCCCATGGACCTAAAGGCGATGCTGGACGTGATGGAAATCCGGGTATACAAGGACCTCAAGGTATCGCAGGCCCATCGGGAGAAAGAGGCCCGACTGGTCCAGCAGGACCCACCGGCTTCCCTGTAAGTTCAGTGCACATTAAATTTTAAAAATTTGTTACTTACTAATTATATTAATTAATTCTTCATGTTTGACTTATGTTTATTATTTATTTTTAATACTGAATGTAATTTATGTCATCTTTCTTTAAGGGTATGCCTGGTGCTGCTGGTTTACCTGGATCGCAAGGTAAAGAAGGAGAACCGGGGTTGGCAGGTCCTGTAGGACCGGCCGGCCTATCAGGCCCTCGAGGAGAAAGAGGCTTTACTGGAGATCGAGGAGCACCTGGTCAGACTGGTACTCCAGGAGAAAAAGGAGAGCCTGGCTCCCAAGGATCTGATGGTCCTCCGGTAATAATAGTGGTACTAGTTTATGTGAACTTGTATGTTCCTTATGTTATATTGAAATATATTCTGTATTCATACAGGGTCCAGAAGGCCTCAGGGGTAACAAAGGTCATCCAGGACCCATGGGACCAATGGGTATGCCTGGCCCACGTGGACTGGCCGGAGCACCTGGTGAAAAAGGTGAAAGAGGTGCTTTAGGTCCTACCGGCAACGACGGCTCACCAGGTTAGTTTACTAAAATAACATACACACATACTCTCAAAAGTTTTATTTCGTTGCTATTCGTTTCTCATCAGGACTAGCACACCATATCCGGGAAAAAATCAACATACCTAAGTGAAATACGTGTAACGGTATAGAAACTCTTTAATTCATAATATTCATTATGAAGCTGCACCCTGCAGGCTGGCACTTTGGAGCTCAGCCCGAGAGAGCTATCTAGAAATCGGATACGGCCCTGGGTTAGTCGGGGTGCGAGGGAAATGCCTTAATGGCTCCTTACACCCCGGCATCTGATGACCCGAGGCGACGTGCGGTTTTAGTTGGTTCGAGTCCGACATGTCTTATACAAACGGCATGCAATAAAGTAAATTAAATTACAAGTCAAGTCATAATAAATTACTTAAAATTATCCGTTACCTGTTATAACGTTATCAAACCAATAAATAATGCACATGTCACCAGATTATACAATAATGCATGCTTTGACTATATACAAGTATCGTATGGTGCAAACCATGGATGAATAAAGTTATCTTGTTACTAAATTTTTACTAATGACTACACGCAGCTTAGTAAATACAGTACGTATTTCACTTTTCAGGTCGTCAAGGAGAACAGGGTCCACAAGGCCTTATGGGTCCAGTAGGTCCAGCCGGAGAACCAGCTGAGAGAGGAGAGCCGGGAAGTCCTGGATCCCCTGGTGAACCAGGAGCCACTGGTTCACAAGGAGAAAGAGGACAGCCCGGATCACAAGGTGCCCCCGGATTATCCGGCCCACCTGGTTTAACTGGCATGCCAGGTGCAAAAGGTGAACGAGGTTACGGAGGTTCAAAAGGGCAGCAAGGGTCTCCAGGAAATCCAGGTACATGAAATATCCTTGAAATAATCAAAGCGGATATATATGCTTGCTTATTGAACTTATTTCAATTCCATTTTTTATTTATTTATAATATAGGTTTAGCGGGTGAGACGGGACCACGTGGTCTGCAAGGGTTAGCTGGGGCCAAAGGTGCCCGCGGAGAACATGGACCAAAAGGAGAAACAGGGCATGCTGGTTTACCAGGACGACCCGGTGATTTGGGACCACCGGTAACACCTCATAATTTATTTTAAATCATTTAGTAATAATATAATTACAATGTCAACTTAAACGGATTTCTCTAAATTATTTCAATTTATTAATCCAGGGTCCTCAAGGCAGTACAGGTCCAGCTGGTCAACCTGGTATTCCTGGTGGCAAGGGAGCGACAGGTGATTCAGGCAGACCTGGAGCACCGGGACCTATTGGTTTGAATGGACCCCAGGGTCCTGAAGGCCCAAAAGGCGAACGAGGTAGCGAAGGAGAACAAGGGCCGCAGGGACCCAATGGGCCTCCTGGACCCGCTGGTGAAAGGGGCCCAATAGGTCTACCTGGCATTCATGGACCTGTTGGACCGCAAGGACCTCGGGGACAACAGGTACGTGCATATATGAAATACATGACGTTTTTACTGATATATTGTAGTACAAACCACGTGTTAAATATTTCAAAATCTGAAATTCTAGGGAGAAAGTGGCACACCAGGCAAGGCTGGGTCAGATGGGGCTCCAGGACAGCAAGGCACACCTGGTCTTCAAGGGCCACCTGGACCTATGGGTGAGCCCGGGCCAGAGGGTAGACCAGGCAAGTTAGGGCAACCTGGAATTCCGGGACGACCAGGAGACAAGGGGCCGCTTGGACCACCAGGAGTGTCGGGACCAGCCGGACCACCTGGATTACAGGTGAAGACGCTTTTTGAAGTTTAATTTTTCAATTTAGTAATTACAGGTTATCGAATGAAATGATTTAAGTTAGTAAGTGGTTCAGTAAGTCTAACAGTAAAAAGGTTTCTAAAAACTACATTCGTTCTTATGTGAACTGGCTATAGTGGTCATCCATCAACGCCTCACAACTATTATCCGAAATAAGCAGTGTTGGATTTACACATTTCCCGCCAGTAAGCTATTCAAATAATAGATACCGCCTCTAGTCTATTTAAATTTTACCATCCCTATCAACGTCTATAATATCAGTTCCTAGGTTATTTTTCAAACCATCGATTTGGTACGTTATTCAATTAAACTCTTCGGCAAATAGCTTTGGTACTCCTCAGGGCAGCATATTGGGACCATTGTTAGTTTTATTAAATTTCCTTCATGAACAATTCTGCATAGTAATAATAGTAAATAAGTCGGATCTAAAATTATGAAGTATACTTTATATCCTATTAGTAATATTATGAATAATTCACACCTAGAAATGTTATAATTGTATTTTCTGCTTACTAGGGGCCACCAGGACCTGCAGGACCGGTTGGAGCAGTGGGTGAACGGGGACCTAGAGGTGAAAGTGGTCCACAAGGAGTGGACGGCCCTCATGGACCTCCGGGAAAAATGGGAACTTCTGGTATTGACGGAGCGAAGGGAGAACGGGGCGAGTCTGGTGCAGATGGTCCTAAAGGTCATGCCGGCTTACCAGGATTACCAGGAATGGCTGGATCCCCAGGAAGGATTGGAGAAAGAGGTTTCGCTGGTCCAATGGGCCCGCCAGGAAAGGACGGTGACGCTGGACCGCGAGGTAAATATAATTTATACTTAATACTACTATTTATAATTAATACTGTTTATTTTATACTACAGAGATGGACGACAAACATACGATTCATGTATGGACAAGCGGTTCCTGTAGCCTATAAGTAAAATAAGCTCTAAGAATTTTATGTTCCTCAAGGATTTTAAAAAGTATTTTGGTTTTTAAGGTTTACCTGGCCGCGATGGAAACAATGGATTGCCAGGTCCGGCTGGCCCAATTGGAGGCCGAGGTCCTCCTGGTGAATCTGGCCGACATGGATCTCCTGGACCAGCTGGGCCTCCGGGGCCACCTGGGCCACCTGGAGAAGGCCTGGCTTACGATGCTGCTGCTTTATCTGCTATGCTTCAACAAGGTAGCTTTGGCGAAAAAATTGCATAAGTTCATGGATTCTGACCAAAATGTAATCTTCATTTTCTCGTGACAGGCTCAGTGAAGGGTCCAGATCTATTAGGTGATGATCCGAATATGCTACCTGCTCGCTTCTTCAAAGAGGATATGAGTCCATCAGAGCGAAAAGAGGTTGTGATGAAAGCATATGAAAGACTGAAAGTATCTTTAGACAAATTTCTTAAACCAGATGGATCAAAGGAAGCTCCAGCGAAGACTTGCGGTGACATTAAATATCACCATCCTAGCTTTGAAAGCGGTAAGGGAACATATTATCATAATAATTAAAAATCACGAATATCTAAATATAAAGCCAATTAAGTGTAGGTACACTTATCCAACATGATATTATTTTCAGTGTCAAAAATACAAAATTCGATAATAATTTATGTCTAGTCAACTGTTCTATTTACCCGGGGTGCCCGGCAATGGACACTTGGGCAGGACACCGTGCGGTTTTAGTAGATGCACGACATAACCGCCCCCGCTGGCGGGCGGGGGGGGGGGTTATCCGAAGGGATTTCCGCAAGTTAAAAAAAAACTCATCGAAACTGCCGATAATTTTGCTATTTTGAAAGCAGATTTTATACGTAAAGGTGTCTGCTGCTGTCGATAAGCTCAGATTCAGTTCGACACTAGTGATTTTCCTTTCCACGTCCAACAATAATCCAGCTGTCTCACTGGTGAAGTAATCGATTGAGGTTTATGACTGATTAACTACTCTTAGGTCTTAGTAGTTGACTTATTTCTTGAACATATTTAGTATACACCACTGCAGATAAGGTTCCCTTAACTGTTACTCAACAATTGTGGGTTTCAAATGATGCTCTTTTCAACCCTAGCTACAGGTCCATTTTTTGTAAAGTTTGCCGTTGTTGTCAGGCCAATACTGGATTGACCCGAACGGTGGTGACATCGGTGACGCTATCATAGTGTACTGCGATATGGAAGTGGGCAGCAGCTGCATATACCCCAAACCAATGCAGTCCAAGGATATTACATACACTGGCAAGGAACACGAGCCCTGGCTAAGCGAGATGGACGAAGGATTCACTGTGAGCATTTTTTTTGTTAATAGAAAAGTATTTATGGAAGCAGATGTAATCGCATCACTAGTACATCATGCTGTCACAGGGAATATATTATTCCCCGTGACACCACTGGTGGCAAGGAGATGAAGACGATTATTCCTGACAGTCCTGACACCACCTTTTACCATCAGATGACCATTGTAGTAAAAAAATGACCGAATATCAAACTATCTCAACGCTTTCTAGTTATTAACTGTTAAGCTGTGCTGTTATCTTGTCATTAATTTTGAATTTTCTTTCATTTATTTTTATCCTTCGTATTCATACAGATCTAGACTATAATCTTTGAAATTATTATTTCGAATCATTTAATCAGGTCTCATACAAAGCGGAGCACTCTCAACTGACGTACCTGCAACTGATGTCGACTAAAGCTATGCAAAATGTTACCCTCCACTGCCGCAATACTATCGGATATTACGATCCTACAACCAACAACCACCGTCAAGGACTTAAGTTGTTAGCCTATAACGACGCGGAAATTATGCCTAAAGCCAACAACAGGCTCAGATATAAGGCGTTACTGGACGAGTGTCAGGTAATTAAATTTTATTTTGAGTACAATCGGCGTTCATTTTTAGGCTTCATATTAATTAATTGTAGTCAGATTTTCTAGTCAAAATATATGTGATTAGTGAGATTAGTAAATAATTAGTGAATTGGTAAGTGTCTCCAATAACCTGCTACTGATTTGGCCTTGCCTCAATGTTGTAAAAAATCTGCCAGTAGTTAAACCTCTGTCGCTCATTGGTAAAACTTATTAAGTAAATATTTACTTATTTCGGCTAATATCACTTTAATATTAGAATAAAAAGGAGAAGTAACATTGAAAGAAATACGAAAATATAATTATATGTGCTGATTATATGTTAAGATATCTGATCTGTCTTCAGGTAGATAAAAACTTGTGTAAGTAACTAACTTACCTTGGTAACACTTTCAAATTTGATTTGCGTTATTTTCATTTATAAATATAATTTCTACGGTGCCTTTACAAGGATATACGGCCAGATTCAGAAAATAATCGAATATCACAAATAATATTATATTATGATGGGATCAATGGGTGGAATGAAATCTACAACAGTGTGGGACGCAACGGTTGTTGGTGAACCCTCGCTAAGTGGTTAGACAGATAGAGGAAATCTAACTTTTTGTTAATCTTAATGGGAATAACGAATATTAAACCCGCATTTTAATTAGACCATGTAAAAGTAAAACCCATCGAGCTAAGCTAACAAATTAGGTCAGTTGGAACCAGTATCTATTTTATAGTCAGGAATCTTGATTCCAACGCCAAGACCCTCGACGAGAGATGACGCAATAAGATAATGTTACCTATGTTTATTCACAGCACAAGAGTCAGGACTGGGCGAGGACAATCGTGGAGTATGAAACTGACAAACCAGGCCGTCTACCCCTCCTTGACGTAGCGGTCCGTGACGTAGGGAAACCACAACAGATGTTTAGGATCGAAGTTGGATTGGCTTGCTTTACTTAAATGATGACCACAAATATGTACACACTGATGACAGTTATCTCTAGACGTCTGGCATGACAATGCATAGCATGGCAGTGTAGACATTTTCACAAGGCTTTTTCACAAATGAAATCGTAGAAATGTCCGTAACATTTCATTGGTCGATGAGACTCAATGGATATAAGTTTTCTGTGTCATGCTTCAGAGACTGTGACATTTAGAGATATCTACCAATGAATTAAGCGACATGTATTATGAAATTGTTATGAAACTCCGGCAAGCTCCGATCCCATAACAGTATAAGTAACAGAATAGAAGAGTCACAAAAGCTTCATTATGTGCCTAGAAATGTACCTTACCCTGTTTATTACAAGGGTGCTATTACACACAGATTGGTTGATATCCACTTGCTATAGATTGCTTGTTTTAGACACGGTAGTATCTCTAGTGATCTTGTATCGTGGATAAAATTTCAATAACATCGTATTCTTCACGTTTAGTGCGCTTGTCAAAGTTTATTTGCATTCATAGTAGTAGTAGTAGTAGTTTAAAGGTGTTATTCTATTAATAAACTTGTTTGTTCAGATTTTATTACCATATTACCCTCATTCTCTAAAGGCGGCTTTCCACGACGCGTGATTCTGCGGACGGACGCGGCTCAGTCCACACCACAAAGCAAATAGAGAGAGGAGGATTTTCCCTATGTTCCGCACCGACGCACCGTAGAAAGAGTGTCGTCAGTGGAAGCGAAGACAAGTCCGTAGTGGTGCGTCGCGTCCTCGGATAGGCGATATCGGCGTAAAGTACGAGAAATTGATGCACGGTGCGTGTTAAAATCTGTACGATCACACACTGTGGAAAGCTGCATTAAAATAGCACCCACAACAAACACACATTTGATTGCCCGAAATATATCACGATTCATTATTTGTTATGAACTCCAATGAGTGGTACGTAGGAGTGTGGTAGGAGCTTGTCAAGTTATTTAAAGGACTTATTCTTGTAATTACTGTCTTGCATTTACTTAATCTTACGATGTATACTGTTTACTGTAGAAATAAATGTAAAATAGGATCTCAAATACGTTTCCATATGAATTGTGTTTCAAGATAATTGCAATTTAGTGCAGGAACACTACCAATTTTTAGCTTACAAAATAAATACCAGTAGTTTTCATAGTTAAGAAAAATAACAAGGTAACCTCAAAATAAATCAATTTATTTTAAAACTAATAATACTCTTTCCTATTATGTGATTCACTATACTTAAGATATAATTGTAAATTTCATTATTAAGTACTTAATTTTAATTATTAATATTAGCTAAGTTGTCACAACATAATTAAGCAATTATTATTAATTTTACCTTATAATTTACAAAGGTCCTGTAAGGCTGTGTAGCTTGTACATTGTACATAATGTAAATATCCTTATTAGTAGCAAATGTCATGTGATTCCTATTATTATGAGTCTTAAGTTAAAAGAAAATATTTTGCAACAGAAATTATTTATGTGTTAAATAAATAAAAATTGTAATTTCACATAGATAGCACGTCTTTATTCTTGCTACCTACTAGACTATACAAGACTTCTGCATACATTAAATAACAATAGCAATTTAGAATTCAGAGGGCTTACCATGCACTACTTTCCCAGCGACTAACTAATTGCAAACTGCACAACTAGTTGTGCGGTGGAGTATTGACAATCTAACATAATTCCTCTCGGCATAACCACCTGTGCGGTTTACTATTATAAGTTTGTCCTACAACAAAATGTTCCTTACCACCTTTGAAATTTCTACCGTCGATATGTTTTATCATTATCAGGCGCGGGTACAGGATAAACGGTTTGGATGCAACTAACACCACGTCTGGTATACGGCTTTTTACTTACTCGAGGGGTTTGGTCATTCTTCATTCCTTTCTTTTTGGAATTCGTGAAGGTTTATCCTCTGTTGTTGTTGTAAGGGGACTGACAATTATGTTTTGCTTTTTCAGAGATTCGAATGCCCTTATAATAGGTATTAATACTTAATATATAGTCAACAAACTTAATTTTAATTTACTAACAACTTATTTTACATCTCACATCTTAAATTGCATACTGACTAGTGTTCTATGACGTAATGTAACATGTTACAAGCGAGCATTCGTGCAGTCAGTACAGGGAAACAACTTAGCAATGAGTAACTCATGCTTGAATTATCGGTACACGGTGTATACAACACCAAGTATATCACCTAGGATAGGTGTTCAACGACTCCGTATTTATGCCTGTTGTTCACCTAAAAGGTGGTCTACGGGTAACTAGGACAAAATGTTGTACCCGAGTGTTCAACGACATGTTCACTGTGAATATTACATTACGTCTCATATCACTGGTCACTGGTCGTTTGACAGTTTTACTTTTCAATAGACAGCCCAAAACAAATAGAGTAGGTACCCGGCTTTTGGTTATGCTCGTCGAGAACAAGAGTGAGAGTCCGGCTATTATCAGCTTGCTTCGGTTTTGTGAAGAATTCTCTCTGTTGCACAGCGAACGTTTACATCTTTATAGAGCAGTTAAAACCAGAAGCTATAACTAGTTTTAAACTTTTCCAGAAACGGTTTTACCTATGCAAGGATTGACTTCTAACTGTAGAAGCGCTGTTTGATAATGATAACGCTTAACGCTTTACTAGCCCAACCTCGCTGAATTCTTACTCTTATTTTGAACGTACCCAATCAAAAACCGCTGTACACTGTTTGTGACCTGTTAATTGCAACTCGTCCTTAAGCAGCTGACGAAGGGAGGGATCTCGCAACTGCACTTAGTGCATTTATCTTCGACAGTCACTTCGTCGCCAATTGTCAGTGTCATATTGTTGAATACGCACTGGCCAATAAGCTCCTTCAGGTTCAGCCCTTTAATCACTTTCGAACTGGAAGTCGCTGAAAACAAAAGCAATGGAATTATAAATCGGAAAAATATTAAAAATTCCAGTACGGAACTTGAACGCACAAGAACCATTGTAGTTATCTAGGTGGAATAAGTACTTAGACTGAAAAATCTGTATAACTGTTTGTTTTCGTCCTCATAATTTGCCATTTCATAAAAATGGCAAAAAAATAAATGTATTAGAATTTATTGGTATGAAGTTCTCCATCACCATCCGAGCGCCAATCACGGTTGCATTAGGATGCAACAACCGTGATGCAACTCCGGGCTCCGAGGTACAAGCTCCTCGTACCTTGGAGCCCGGGGTCCGCTTTTCTATTCATTCCTTCCAAAACTTGGTTCCATAGCTTTGGTAACAACTACCGTCTAACCCCCACCCCTGAGAGAGGAAAGCCTGCACCAGAACCTTGCCCGTTAATCAGAAGGTTTATCGGCTTACAGCCTGCCCTTGGTTGGCAACCAATAAAGCTATTTAAAATATAACCCAAAATAAGAAAAAACACTGCGTTGCTTCGGCCGAAGTCACCGCGTTGAAAAAGAAGAAGAATCAGCGGGCTTAGAGTCAGAGTAACAAGCAACAAAGGCGACGCGTTGCGAACACAACAAACGGCCTAACCTGTTGCTAATAAAATTTCATAAAAATGTCTAAATACGGTGAATACTCACGGCATTCAAACCCGATGGGACAACTGCGCATCGAATTAGCGAAAACTGGTGCACAGTTATCTTGTATGAAGTTCTGGTAGTGGAGTTCAATACCACAGTCAATGTCCTGGCAGTACGGTCGGTCGTCCACCGCACCGTCCCACTCAGCGGTGCAGATGCAGCTTTTCTGAGTGTTCAGAGGCTCGAACATTTGTCCCTCGAGGTACGTCCGACCGTCCACTATACAGCTCTTCAGTTTAGCGATTGCATCTTTACCTGAAGGAAGGAAAGATTGTTGATCAAAACTTTATGTATTGTTACAACGAGGGTCGATATCTCGAAAACTACTCAACGAATCTTCAGGAAATTAAAACGCATGCATAGTTTAATTGTACCCCGCGCTCGTAACAGTATTTAATATGAAAATAATATATTAAATACTTATATTTTCGTAGCACAAATGGTCAGATGATTTTATTTATGGTAAGAAAATGAGAATTACTATGAATAAGTCCGTATAGCTAGTGGTGAAGAATGTGTGGTACAAGACGACTAAGTGATGAGGCTGTATTAGAATACAGCCCAATAAGCCGTGTATCTGCAATCTGCAACCTATATTACAAGTTATGCTTTGTTCGGGTTACATAGCGCTATGGTATACTTATATCACTACACGCATGTTTGCACTTAGCGAGCAACGAACAAACGACTTCTGACGTGGTAGTCTAACGCTTCACTTATTAAGTAATCTGTGCGCCTAGCTTTCGTGTTCTGGGCGATAAAGAGGGATAGAGCTTATATAAATCCATCTGTCTTGTCCAGAACACGAACGCTTATAACATGCCATTTACTGTTAAGCCACAGCTACATCTGGCAGGTAGGTAAGCTATGAGAAAAAATAAACCTTGATCTCCTACAATCTACAATGACTGATAACTTTTTAGAAACGGTTCGTTCCTTATTGACCGGTATTGTATCAGTTGGAGATAAAAACGGTTTCAAAGAATGAAGCACCCTGCATATTATCTTTCGCAATGTAAGTAAATGCTTTGTTTCAATACGGAAATCGATTTTTTTGCCACTGCAGTTTCAGTATGGTACGGGAGACTCGTGTTTCTTGAGTATCTTCGAATAATAAAGTAGTAGAAAAATCGTAGGTTTTCTTTTGGGGTTGGGAGGTCAGACGGCATTATACGTCAAATTTAAAAGAAGGAGAAGGAGTAAGCCGACCTTGGGCAGCGAAGTGGAAACCTGGAATGTAACTGGAAACCACGCTAATATGATAATAATGAGTCGAGAGACCCCAGTCTACAGTACGGTGTTAGGGGGCTGGTGCGTCGCTAAACGTCCTCCATGAGCGCAGATCTGGGGGCGAAAGATGGAGCCGCCTGCCACCTTAGCAGAAGCAGGCCGAGGCGGCGGCGCTTTGCGCCCCCCCCCCCCTTTCCGGGAGCAAGACGAGGACACCGTGATTCCCAAACCCGAGGGGGCCATTTCGAAACCGGAGATGCCTTTTGGGCCACCATACACCCCGGCTTCTGAAGACTTGAGACGGCGTGCGGGTTTAATCTGTTCGAGCCCGACATAACCTCCCTCGCTGGACGGCGGGAGGGTATCCGAGGGGATTACCGAACGAAAAAAAAAGCGGCTGGTGCTTCGAGTAACTTTTTGGGAGAAAACTCTTTTTCCAATCCAATCCCGGTGGCATCAAAAGCTTGTACTTTGGAGCCGCGTATTGGCTATTATGAGAGCGACAGTCTTCTTACCCTCCGACCCCTCGTACGTTGTTCGGGGTTCAGGGCAGCTGAGGTTGTCTTGGCCTCTGAACATTTTGTTGGAACCCCATATATAGCCAAGGTGAACCAACGTATACGATTGTATTTTGTCTATTATTACCGCGTGTTGCCCAGCGTGTCACTAGTTCACAGATAGAGATAGATGAACGACGCACGTGACGTCCACTTCGTGTTACATTGACTCACGCAACTTCCGTCTTATCTGACTTAAGGCCCTGTCTGGACGTAAGCTATCATAATTATGCTTATTTTTTGTTTCTAAGATTATTTCTCTCTCTCTCTAAGATTACTGATGCTAGATAGTTTTTTTTTATATATACAGCTAATTATCTACTGTTCACGCACATTCAAAAACATTTTGGATAAATAGAGCATGCAGTTTCTTGTTAAAATAATTGCAAAGAAACACTCTTTGAAATAAATTTTTCGTTTCAATTATCTCAATGGAAAAGCGCGGGAAACTTCGTACAAAGCGGTTGTGTTTTTCTAGCTATTATTAAAATTCTTATAATATTGGTGGATTAGTGGTGTAGTTTGTAATTATATATCTTATTTTCTTTTTATATTTAGTTTAGTGTACAATATAGGTAAGTGCAGTCTGTAGTTTTTAAATAATTTTCGTTGGTCTCCTGCATGGGGGACCCAATCGACCCAGGCGGAGGGGATACCTCAGTGCCTGAGGTCTCACACACAATTATAATTTCCCATGACACTAGTGTCGATACTGCTGATACGGATTCGTCATTAGGAAGGGCTCCCAAACGAGTAAGAACCCGTAAAATATGCAGACACTGCAACAGAAAACGTTCTAAAAAGAATGGCGGGAATTCGAACGATCTTAGTAGGTGCAACTGCAACGTTAATGATTCGTCTCCATTGAGAAGTCCGGTCAATATAGGAACCACGAAGGTCACAAATGATAAAATGGACACTGCTCCTATAATTCAGTCTGCTCGTACCCCAATACCTATAGGTAGAAAAATGTACGTCAGTGCAGATAGCCCGCCATACATAATTCACGTACAAAAAGAAGTTAGTACACCTAATGATGGCACCGCCATCCATCCAGTGGCATTTGGAAAGTTTCTGAAAAGATTCAATTTAAATAACGTGATTAATGGTAGTGTAAAACGGATAGGCAGAAACCGAGTATCAGTGTCATTTTCGAAATGTGAGAATGCAAATGATTTTTTGACTAACAAATGTTTATCTGATTCTAATTACAAAGCATATATACCAACATCAAATATCACCCGTATGGGCATAGTTAGGGGAGTTCCATCAGACTGGACACCTGAAGAGGTGATTGATAACATTTCAGTCCCTATTGGGTGTGGAAACATTATTAAAGTTAGACGACTCAATTATAAAGTTAATATTAACAATGAGGTAGTATGGAAGCCTTCACAAACCATTGTCATCACTTTTGATGGTCAAGTTCTCCCTAAAAGAGTTTTTGTTTGCTACAATGCATTACCAGTAGATTTATACATTTATCCTACAATACAGTGCTTTAACTGTTGTAGATTCGGTCATACACAAATTCAATGTAGATCCAAGCCTAAATGTTTCAAATGTGGTCTTGACCATGTGGGTGCATCCTGTTATATAAAGGAAGAAGAAGTATCATGCTGCCACTGCTCTGGTAGCCATTATGCTACTAGTAAATCATGTCCTGAATACGAAAGACAAAAACAAATTAAGAACTCAATGGCAAATAATTGCATCACATACTCTGAGGCTACAAAACTTCACCCTCCTGTTACTCGTCCATATGCGGATATAGTTAAGTTACCTACCATTAACCCGTCGCACATGACCAAATCTACAACAGCTTCCAGTTCAGTCCGATCTTCATATAAAAAGACTGTGTTCCTTCCACCTAAGCCTCCAAAACAGACATTGAGACCATCTTATAATGAAGAGTTCCATAACAATATAAACAAAGATTACAATATGTCAAACCCTACTGGTAATGGGACTGCTCTGAATAACCCTAACAATATCTCTAATAATTATGTAACTTTCAATGATTTAATTAACAAGCTTATATCCTTCTTAACTCAATCAGATATTCAATTACCGCCCCACGTTGCCTCTTTTATTGAACTATTTAAAGTATTTTTCAGCAGTTATGGATCCTGCAGTGGTACTGCAATGGAATTGCCGTAGTGCAATTTCTAAAAAAACAGAAATAATTTACCTTGTAAATAAATATAAACCTTTTATTCTTTCACTGAATGAAACCTGGCTTAAAGCAGAACTCTGTTTTAAGATACCAGGATATACCTGTGTCCGTGAAGACAGGTCTGATGGCTACAACGGAGTAGCCATCCTTGTAAAAAAATCTTATAATTATGTACATATACCAATTCACCATAGTATTAACTTTAACATAATTGCTGTCATTGTAGATAACATTTGTTATGTTTCACTGTACATACCTCATCCTTCTTCATCAATTCTTGATGAGATTGATTCTATAATTAGTAATTTACCTAAACCTTTCATTATTTTAGGGGACTTAAATGTACATCATCAAGCTTGGGGTTGCTCACTCTCTACTTCTAATGGTCAAAAACTACTGGACATAGTAGACAAATACAACTTATGTATTCTCAATTCGGGATCTCCAACCCGTAGAACAAGTCCTACAGAAAACATTAGTGCCGTAGACATGGCTATTTGTACTCACAACCTTGCCTCTATTTTAACCTGGTCCACTCTGGATTCCACTCATGGTAGCGATCATTATCCTATATTGATTAGTTTTCCTTATTCATCTAAGCCATTACCTAAGCATAAACCTTTACTTCCATTTAGACTAGCCAATGCAGATTGGGCTGTATATGCTCAAACAGTAGAATCCAAATTAAACTCCGCTTCTTTTACTGATTACAACTCCTTAGATTATTTCTCCACATGTCTTATAGAATCTGCTAATGAAGTATTTCCCCAGAAGTCAGCTAAATCCCATATTATTCCTTCACCTCCTTGGTGGGATGAAGAATGCACTAGGGCTATAAAAAAACGAAAACAATTCGAACGTATTTATTGTAATGACATGTCACAAACAAATTTCGATCAATTAGAATCAGTTATCAAGACAACAAAACAACTTTTTAAAACGAAAAAAAACATTAGCTGGAAAAAGTTTTGTGAATCAATTAATCCTAGCATAAAGTCGTCCGAAGTATGGGATAATATTAGAAGATTTAGGAGAGGAGTATGTAAAGATCACAATTCTATCCAAGACCTTTCTCCTGAATTAGCTAATGATTTTTTAAATAAACTTGCACCTCCATCTGTATCCCTGCCCCCCATTTCTTTCATAGACCGCCATAATAACTGTGCACTGAATTCCTCATTTACACTATGTGAATTAAAAGGTATTCTAAGAAACCCTAAAAATACTGCCCCTGGGTTAGATGGCATACCATACTCTTTTTTATCGAAGTTAAACGATGACACACTCTCACATTTCTTACAGCTAATTAATTCTGTGTTATCTACAGCAGGTGACATTCCAAGATCATGGCAATCACATTTAGTGTTGCCACTTCTTAAACCCGGAAAACCCTCAGGTGTCGCCTCCTCATATCGACCCATTGTGTTGTCTTCTGTTCTCTTGAAAATTGCCGAACATTTAATAAAAAACCGCTTAGAATGGTTTCTAGAACATAACGGTATGTTATCAAATACGCAATATGGCTTTAGAAAAGGTAAAAGTACTATAGACTGTTTAAGTATATTGATTTCTGACATAAATATTGCTTTTGCAACAAATAGATCACTTGTTGCTTGTTTCATTGATATTAATTCAGCTTACGACAATGTAGAAATTCATATTTTAGCTCAGAAACTAAATACGCTTGGTATCCCCTCCATTTTCACTACCTTTATTCTTCGCATTTTGTCTGAAAGATATATTAGTATACGAACAGAAAATGGAGAACTGTCGCGCACTGTACGCAAAGGCTTGCCACAGGGTTCTCCGTTAAGCCCATTACTGTATAACGTATATACCTATGACTTAGACAAAAACATAGGTTCTTGTAAGATTCTCCAGTACGCGGATGATATAGTATTATATTGTTCCCAAGATAATATCAATAGCTCTTGTAAATTACTCAATTCCTCCTTAATAAGTATCAGTACTTGGCTCACAACAAATGCACTCAGCGTATCCCCGTCTAAAAGTTGTGTTATTCTCTTTTCTAGAATGCGATTTCCTTTCCCCATTGATATAAGATACGATAATATTTCTATTCCTGTCCATAGCAACTTTAAATATTTAGGCGTGGTCCTAGATTCTAAACTTACAGGTGTGGCTCACTGTGAATATATTTTAGGTAAATGTGAGAAAAATCTCAACATTTTGAGATGTTTAGCGGGGGTTTGGTGGGGTAGTCATCCCTTATATTTAAAATTAATTTACAATGCAGTTATCAGAAGTGTGTTAGATTACGGCACCTATTTATTGATACCAGGCAGTGTAAGCTCTTTTCGTAAATTAGATATATTACAAAATAAAGCCCTCAGAATAATAGCCGGCGCAATGAAATCGTCTCCAATCAATGCCTTAGAAGTAGAGTGTGGGATCCCACCTTTAGCTCTGCGCAGACAGTTTCTAGCAGACAAATTCTTTAATCGCTGCTTACAATATCAACATCACCCCGTCATCCTTGCTACGAAATCACTAAAAGAGCTGTGTATTGCAAATCGCCTTCAGGCTACTCTTCCCTTACTTTTAAATAGTTACCTCAAATCCCAGTCACTTTCCGCTCCGGTTCATAATACTCATATACTTCCAGTTTTTAGCAGTCGTTTAAAACCATTATTACTTTCTCCAAATATCTTTCCAGACATAGGTGTATATAAATCTGATATCAATCCTGATATCCTTCTAAAACAAATAATTGACGATCGGTGGAGTGGCTGGCACGAATTATATACGGACGCCTCA
Organism: Cybosia mesomella; assembly: GCA_946251805.1. Classification (NCBI taxonomy): domain Eukaryota; kingdom Metazoa; phylum Arthropoda; class Insecta; order Lepidoptera; family Erebidae; genus Cybosia; species Cybosia mesomella. Next base: position 26,918,262 of record OX276400.1, on the reverse strand, counting down.
AAGCTTAACCAATCGGGCTGCGTTGGTGTTGGTATATTCCACAAGCAATACAATGTTATTCAGAAAGTTAAATTGCCCTGTGAGTCCTCAGTCTTTACGGGTGAATGTTATGGCCTGTTTAAAGCTGTGGAATATGTACTGTTAGCAAAATTAAAAAATACATTAATTTTCACTGACTCTAAAAGTTCTCTTCAAGCATTAGAAAAATTTCCCTTCAGCAACTCTCTTTCAAATATTATATATTCAATAAGAATACTTATGCATAAATGCATAACAAAAGGATTTAAGATTAACTTTATTTGGATTCCCAGTCATTGTGGGATAGTAGGTAATGTAAAGGCGGACTTGCTTGCCAAAGACGCGGTTACATCAGGCGACAATTTCCCGAATGAAATATATGTAAATGACTTACTAAATATTCCAAAGATAGAGCTCTTGAAGTCTTGGAATAATGACTTTTTGAAATCCTCGGAACTAAAAGGCCGTTATTATTACGACATCCAAAAGGAAGTAAAAACGAAGTCATGGTTTCACGACTCAGGACTATGTAGGAGGTCTATTAGCAGTCTAGTGCGTATGCGACTGGGCCATACGAGTACCAAGAAACACCTAGCTAGATTGCGTATTGTTTACAGTGATCTTTGTGGTTGTGGTAATGACGTTGAAGACTTGAATCATATTTTGTTTTCCTGTCCTTTATATGATCGTTCGAATTTTATTGATTCCCTAATCCGATACGAGATCCCTCTTCCTAGTTACGTTCCCACTTTACTTGCTGATATAGATCCATATATATATTCTTTAATATCCAATTTTATTTTAAGTAATAATATTAACATTTGATTTGTAGTTATTATTTCGTTTTCTCTTCTGTATATTTTATATTATCTATTGTTAACACACCTAATCCTTTTTTCCTTTTCCAAATTCCCGATTACATAATCCTTTTATATTCGCGTTAAGTTTCCCCGTTTTATGGTAGACATATAATAACAGACGAATGGCAAAGATTTTACATCAGTGCCACTAATGAGAAAAAAAAAAAAAATTATCTCAATATTTTTAGCGATGACATATATATTTTTTGTTACAAATATAAAGAAAATTTAATCAACTAGTGGAATCCTCAAATCCGTCATATTTTTTAAATGATTTATTTATCTGTTTGACTTGTTTGATTTGTTTGGCGGTAAACGGATAAATAAATCATTTAAAAAATATGACGGATTTGAGGATGTTAATTTGTAGATATTCCACTAGTTGATTAAATTTTCTTTATATTTGTAACAAAAAATATATATGTCATCGCTAAAAATATTGAGATAATTGAAACGAAAAATTTATTTCAAAGAGTGTCTGCTCTATTTATCCAAAATGTTTTTGAATGTGCGTGAACAGTAGATAATAAGCTGTATATATATAAAAAAAAACAACTTTCTAGCATCAGTAATCTTAGAGAGAGAGAGAAATAATCTTAGAACCAAAAAATAAGCATAATTATGGTAGCTTACGTCCACACAGGGCCTTAACACACCGACTGTTAGAGATTTTTATTCATTTATTATTGTGTCGCACACCTGTTTTACTTTCAATAAATTAATATTTAAACACCTATTCACGTACTTCGGATGTCATTATCAAGTGTCACAATAGGTCGTTTATCTATAATCCCGGCACCGCCGCGATGGCTGCACTTCTCTATACGGAAACACCATTGTGCTCCTTGTTATTGGAACTATTAAACTATAATATATGTTGACGTATATGGGAAAACGTTTGTTTAAAAACAAACAATCATTTTATTTTTATTAAGTATTATATATTTAGAACGGTCGCACGCTTTCGTTAATACTCAGGAGGATAATCTAAGTGAATAACGAGAATTATTTTGTTTGAATGGATCCAATTCTGAATCGTAAGTAGCATTAGGCTGCAGTTCTCAAGCTGTAAAGTGGCTAAGTGACAAGAGCATTTTTTTTTATACCACTCAGCTGGCAGACTAGCTCACGGCCCACCTGATGGGAAGCGGTTACCGCGGCCTATGGACGTGTGCAACACTCGCGCTGCCGACCGTGTAAAAACCTTCTAATGCCCTTCTTTAAGAACCCCATATTGTAGTCGCTTGGGAAAACCACAGCAGGGAGATCATTCCACAGCCTGCGGGTGCGCGGTATAAAGTGCCTTTCATACCTAACTGTACGCACCATGTACGCACACAATTCCGAAATAGAGCTGAAACACGAGGGCATATTTTTAAACCTATACTAATATTTTTTTATAAATCTGCAATAACGATGTCATGTGTGGATAGATTTTAGAGCATATACGAGAACAAAGTTGCTATTGATAAATTGTTTAAAATTATGATGTTAGAATTGATCAGATGACATTTAGATGCCTTTTAGCTCGAGGACGGCAGTATGATGAAACACCCCTTTGACTGATTCAGTAAATTTATTTAGTAACAATTTACACACATAGTATTTGAACATTTTTTTTATACCACTTAGGTGGCAGACAAGCCCACGGCCCACCTGAAGGGAAGCGGTGCTGTTGTTGATAACTTATACAATATGTGATTAAACTTATCAATAGCAGTGTTCAAATTACATATATCTACATATTATTGCTGAATACATCATCACTTTAAATGGTTATTAACAATGTGAATGTCAAAAGCAATAAAGTCAGCAATTTCATATAAATAAATTGGTAGGTGCATATAAATTTCAAATCTAATAAAAACAAATGTTTAGAAACAATGAAAATGTCAAAATCAATGAAGTCAGCAATGATGACTTTAAAATAATTCAGATTCAGTTCAGTAGCGCTTAAAAGTCACATACAACTCATTTTAATGGTTTGGTTTTGACTGTAAATCATATATACCAATTCCTACCATTTCAATTCAATGAATCATCATCATCAATATCGGCGATCCCGGTTACATCGGAGACTGTTTCCTCGGACCTGAACTCGGAGCCCAGGGACAGCTTTCCATTTTTTGTTTCAGTTATTGTGGCTATTACCTACCGCGGGAGGAAAATCTTCACCAGAGCCTCATCCGTTTATCAGCAGGTATACCAACTAACAGGTGAGATTGGCATGGGCTTCATACACACACTTTTACGGATAAACCCCTCTGATTAAATCAGTTTAGTATGTCTGAGAAGGCACCTAAAATATCCAATATGCCTGCCAAATATGTGTGCAAATATTTCGCAGAATTTTAATTGAATGAATGAGTGAATGATTTATTATCCAAAATGTTCAGGCTGACAATGTCTAGTTTCCTACAAAACACAAGTATTTCCAACCTCTAGACGAGGTCATAACTCAAAAAGAACTTACCACAAACGGTGCCAGTACTGCAGCACGAGTCTAGTTCATAAGTATTGATACATTGCTGGTTCATATCGCTGTCGAAGGTCTCATAACAGTCGACAGCCGCACAGAGGAATTGTGGCTCATCGTTATATACACTGCAGCTGCACGCTTGGGAACAGGGGTTGGCAACGCGAGTTTGCGCAATTGCCGCTTTGTGAGCGTAGCCTCTGCCTCTGAAATTAGGAATAAGGGTTGATTTATGATTAATCATACGTGTTATGGGTATCCCAAGTCATAAAATAGGGAAAAATGAAGAGAAAAAGTATAATATGAAAACACCGAGGCTTGACATAACACATAAATCGTTCAAATTCTTTCCTGGTTTAAATTTTAGTCAAGATTAAAAAATAACACACTTTTATTAACTTCCGACTATAACTAAGTGACCAAACAAAGAAGACTGCCCATTTCCATACAAATATGGATTTGAAAATGATACAGAATTGAAAATTATATGAGTGATGTGAAGAGTGGTGTCTAAAGCCCCATTTTCATAACTATCAGCAATGGCCAAATCCGTTAAATCCTGCATTAATTCTGAAATTCAGACTCTGTATTAAGTGTAATTGTTCAGATTGATTGTCAGGCCTTGTGAAAGTCAAATTTAATGAACTTCTAATTGTTAATTCGAAACTTCGTAAGTATATGACATCCCGATGACATCATTCAACGGGGGAATAATTCTGTTTATACACACATCAAAAGTGTCCATGGATATAGTACATTTTTAGCAGAAAAATGATGTAATCTATATTATCAAATCTTAATTCAGATTGTATTCTTTTCTCGTTTTTATTACATATCCTGAGAAATGCAACAACGCATTTGGATATGTACCTCATGCAATACTTTGTACGTTTTTAATGATCTTTAAAAAATTTGAATAACCCTAGATAGTTTTTAGGTGTTTAATTTTGCAGATTTCGAATGCTTAAATATGAAAGAACTGGCCCAGAACTAAACAAATTACTTGAAATGTGTTAGCGTAATAGGGGTCAGATAGTGGAGCTTTTCAACGCATGCTTCGCTGGCAATCACCCTCAAATTGAATTTTATTTGTTTATTTATTTCAATGAGTCCCATACATCTTTTTGTTTTGACAAATATCTAGGTCCAAAAGTTAGCGCCAGTCTCCACCACAGGTTAAATACAAACTCAATAGGTATATTTTGCTCAGACCATTAAAACGGTACTTACCTACAAAACCTCAAAGAAAATATAAGAAAAACTAGATTAACTTCTGTTGACCAAACGCTGCACCGGATTAGGTACAACGCGGCCCCGTCCTAAGAATTCTCCGGCAAGAAACTCAGCGGGCTTTTATTTTTAACTGGCTGATGAATGATTAAATTGTTTGGTAATATTAATATTAATATAATTTATCATTATAGGTAAATCATCATCTTCATTATTTTTAACTAAGGTCACGGTATTTCCCGATGGTCACGTTAAGAGGTCACTCGACTTTTTTGTACATCCAGTCATAGTCATAAGCGGTATTCTTGGTAACTAACAAGGTCACCAGTGGGCCGTTGACTTTAGTTTACGTAAACGTTTACGTTAGGTTACGTAAAATAGCATTGGCATTGCATTTTGCGAATAATGTAATATGGTTAGATAGCGTTATTTTTGTTGTATATTATTGGGAGTTTGCAGGATACTGAATACGTGAATGAATTTTTCTTATAACTGTTGGGTGACAAGAAAGCATACCTACGGCACACTTAACGATAAGCAAGTAATCATTTCGTACATGTGACAAATGTACGTAAATATGTCGTTGTTTTTTGAAGTTATATAGCGGTTTATATCTTCTCACAATACTTACTGTGTCGAGGAATACTGCCTTCTGCATAACCCAACTGCCTATTGCGAGCTTCTTGAGATGTTGATCGAAGTTAGATCGAGATCGGATCATACCGTGAGCCGATACAACTATCGGAACAATAATTGCTGAATTCACACTCCACCAGTCGACACTTCGATTATAATATTATAAACGCGAAAATTTGTGAGTATGTATGTATGAATGCATGGATGTATGGATGTTTGTTACTCTTTCATGCAAAAACGGCTGAACGGATCTGGCTAAAATTTGGTACAGGGATAGATTATAGTCTGGAATAACACATAGGCTACTTTTTATCCCTGGGATAGGTTTCCATGGGGAAACGGGATGAGAATTCCACACACGCCATTCCAATTTAGTTCTGTTATTTTTTTACTGGTGTTACTTACTCTTTTATGCATGCTGTGATACCTTAAAATGTTGTGCATTAAATCAAGAGATATATAGCAATTGACAATTAACTATATTAGATAATTATCATGACCACCCGATATAATAAATAATAACATACATACGTAACTTCACGCCTGTATCCCTGAAGGGGTTGGCAGAGGTGTATTAAATACCCACTATTCGCCAGTTATGTTTTAAGTTCCAATGTAATAGGGGGCGAGCCTATTGCCATCTACCGGGCACATTACTAAGCGAGCAATAATTTACATTTTTAATATACATACATAACTACGAAAAGTCATAGGTGGTGCCCGGGGCGACTGGGGATCGAACTCGAGACCTCGTCTCGGCGGTCCGTTACGTACGCCACTGAGCTACCGCCGTCAGTTAAATAATAAATAAAAAAGAATTATACTATGACATTCTACACAGCGCTTTCTAGACCCAAAGTAAGCATAGTTTAACTAGCTTTTGTCATGGTTTCTAGAATTCGGATAAACATACTAATATACTGTTTTTTTAAAACATACCTATTATACTTAGAAATACTCAGACCAATGCAAACATACATTTTCATGCAAACAAATATTTGCACTGAGAGGGAATTGAATCCGCGCCCCCTGTCATAACAGTCGAACGCACTACACTACCTCTATGCTAGAGGCTTACTATTTACTCACTTGTAGAAGCATTTGGTCGGATCTGGATGTAACTCGGGACATTTGAACTTATCGGGGCAGAAATCCTCCGTTGAGGATTGCGGATCGCAACCTAACTCCAGATAGAAGGCAGCCATGTTGCACTCACCCGCCATATCAGTTGATACGCGGGTCAGAGCTGTAACGAAAAAAAAACGTAAAAAAACAATGTTTTTCGAAACAGCGTCTTTCGCGACTATTTCATTGGAGTCCATGAGCTTTCGAACCTGTGAGGCAGTGGAAAAATAATTCGCAACAGCGTGTGTCGCCACAGCGGCGTTCGAAACTACATATGTATCCCAAACCTTAGTGGTTTCTTTGTTGCTATTACTGTATAATAATGTTATGTTTTGCTTTTAATAATAAATAATATATATATGTAGTTGCAATTGTGAAATAAATGTTACTAAGTAACTTCTATGTGAAAGATGGAATGGTAGCAATGACAATTCGGTTATTTACTCCATGTTAGGTAGGCATGGATTGGTTGATGTTTGTTATGCAATCACACCAGAACGGCTGTAAGGATCTGGATGACATTTGGCACAGAGATAGGTTATAGTCTGGAATTGCACATCATTTATATCTTCATAGCGTTAGTTCCGATGGCATCTACAGCTTGAGGTTTAAAGCCCAAGGACCGCTATGTTACTTCAATTTTTTTTTATTTTTGTTTTTTTTTAAAAGAATATTAGTAACCGAAATTACTAATATTCCCTCTAACCCCTCCAGCTAAGCTTAATTGCTTGTGTTAGGAGTGGGTTCACGTCGGTAGTATAATGGCCAAGATTCGAACCCGGGACCTTCGATCGTAGGGTCGAATCCTTAACCACTAAGTTACCGACGCTTCAAATTCGTATATTGATTTAATTATCTTGAGATTCGTACGTCAATCAGCAGGTGAGGTTGGCTTGGGTGAGTCTTGAAGTACTTGGAAGATCCTGAATTCGTTGTCTGTTGGTATTTAACGTATGTACGTCGAATATCGACGAATCTGAAGGGCCTTCGAACGTTTATACTAAAAGCATCCCAGTCCCACCGACAGCCAGTAAGCAGCCAGTAGGAAGGATATAGAGAGTTGATCGGACCCTGCCATATCAGTGCATTTTTTCCTAGTTTAAGCCATCGCTCGCATTAATTACTCGGGCTGCCAAGGAAGGGTTATGTTTTTTCAGCTCAATTACCGAAACAAGTTGGAAAGCGGGCCGGACCCATTATTATTCTTTCGGTTTATGACTTACAAATAATGTGTCCCACCTGCTTTCAAACTTGTTCCGATCTTTTTAGGACATTGCTTATAAGTTGACTTCTTTGCAGCCGGCATTTTTAGTTTTTAAATTTAATTTTTCAACAATATCTACCACACATAGATATTCATCTACATTTAGTTTGGACCTTGATCCTATTTTATATGCTAACCTTGTTCGTTTTGCAACACTAAAATGATAGGTAAATAAATAACTGACAATTACACAATACATGCATAGTATAACTTCACGCCTGTATCCCCGGAGGGGTAGGCAGAGGTGTATTCCACACCCACGATCCGCCAGTTATGTTAAGGTCCCAATGTAATAGAGGGCGAGCCTATTGCCATCTACCGGGCACATTATTAAGCGAGCGATAATAAAATTAACATTTATTAATGCACACATAACTAAGAAAAATCAGAGGTGTGTGCCCAGGACGACTGAGGATCGAACTCGAGACCTCATCTCAGTAGTCCGTTACGTACGCCACTGGGCTATCGCCGCTTACAAACATCAACCTACTAAAATATTATTTTAATATAATCATTCGAGCGACAATCCAGATTATATCCAAAGCTTGCTCCGCTCTTCCTATTTCTCGCTGCTACAATTTGGTTTATTTTGGCTTTGACGGGAGGAAAGTGGAGAGTTTTAACTCTTTGAGGAGTTGTTTGGGACTCAGTAGAGCTCTTTATTACTATTGTGGAGATAGTTACGTAGACTCTGCGTTACCAGTGCTAGGTATCCAGGGTACGCCGGACGTTGGGAATCAGATTCACTTGGAGGCTCCTCTCGAGCTCCGGCCCTTTTTCAATATAACTAACAACCAGCCAATAACCATGAATACGAAACACTTCCTTTATGACGATCTGGCACTAGCTGCTCAGACATAATTTTAAAGAGACTGAGAACACACTAAGGTATTCCTTGGAAGGTCTCGATCAATACTGCCAATGCAATAGATTACGACCCAATCCTGCGAAAACCATTCTAGCACCTTCCACTTGCGCAACCGGGATGCAATTGAAATTGACACTCTCATGCCTCAACAGCAAGCAAAAAGTGGCGACAACTTGGTTTGACGTTTAACCTCTACACCCCCACATGCTGTTAGAAAAACAAGCCTTCCACTTTACTTCTCAGTAGGTGAGTTTGCGTATGTGAATCAGATTGATGCCGCGCTGAACGACATATGTCGATTAATAACGGGCTGCCTTAAGCCTACCTCCCTGAACAGATTGTACCCGCTCGCTGGTATTAATCCACCAAGTGGACAGCGGCACATTACATGTCAGGTGGAGGAAAGAACGCAGGAGACCAATGCGCGTCACCCACTTTACCAACATCAATTGCGTAGCTCGCGTCTCATGAACACGAAGAGCTTTCTGCGATATAAAATTGCAGTGCTGGGCCAACCTGTTGTCAGAGGTGGCTCACGGAAACTGCTCCCGCCATTAACCACATCCACATCGCGGAACATCTACCACCTGGGCATGGACTGCAGTGGCCGATCTGGAAGTCCCTCAATAGATTAAGGTCCCAGGTCGGCTGCTGCAGGACAAATCGGGTGAAATGGGGCTACTTGATTATGGGGGCTGGAGGCTGCGACTGCACCTCTGCAAACAATGGACCACCTCCTGTCGACTGGCGACTGAGGGCGCTGTTAGTGTGGCCGAATTTTAGGCAGGACAGATCTAATGTAGGTCAAATTACCATTGACTCCACGACGGAGAAGAAGAAAAGAAAGAAAGTCTGCACCAGAGCTTTAGCAGCCTAAGCCTCAGTCCGTCAATCAGCAGGTGAACCGGTTTGCAGATGAGGTTAACTTGGGCGTCGTCGGCCTTACCTCACCTGCAAGTTGGCACACCTGCTGTTTGACGGACGAGTCTTTAGCGCAGGCCTTCCTCTTGGGGTCAGACAGTAGTCGCCGTATAAGCCAAAGGTGGAGAAAAAAACATAACGCAACTAACTAACGCAACGTGGTTTTATGTATTTGCACTAAACAACACCTCAACGAAGCGGACAGCCTAAAACCAAAAGGTGTTCCCGCCTATGTTGTCGAGGAACTAAATATGCTCTAAGCAGGATAATGATAGTGTCAGTCCCGGTTGCGTGCAAAGGTTGCACTGTGAAGTCCAGAGTTCGCTTTCCTACACATTCTCTTGATTTGAATTGTCTTTTACGAGAGCGACTACCGTCTAACTCCCCAACCCCGAGACACCTGTGCCAGAGCCACGTCCGTCAATCAGCAGGTGTACCAGCTTTCTGGTGAGGTTGGTTGAGACCCTTGATGGAACCACGTACAGCCTTTGGCTATCTCGATGGTCTACGACAATTTACGTATTATTTAAGATTATACGTGTGATGAATCAATTCATAGATTAAATAATTATATTCGCTTCAAAATCAAATTCAATTCCTAAATCTTTGATTGAAAAATAAACCACTTACCAATTATCACAAGACCGATAACAGCTTTCATGGCCGGTTTAATCTTCAAATCGAATAAAAAACAGTCGATTACACTCAGAACTCTTTTTTTATACTGTAAACAACCTTTATCGTTAAAAATTGTCAAACGATAGACACGTCCGTCGCGGTGTGATTATGACAGCACAATGAGTTATCCGCTTAGGGAAAACCATGCTGCGTTTGCGCACTTATTGTTCAACTATTGTAAGTCTTCGTCCATTGTATTAGGCCATCTGCAAACAGGGCTACTGCGATCGGCAAGGATGGGTTTATGGACTAATGTTGCTGGTGATGTCTATGATTACTCCTCTTTGGCCTGGCGCTAGATCGTTCGATTCGATTCGATCAAGGGTTCGATTGGCATCTCAGTGCAGATATTGTTATGAATGAATTCGTCTATATTCATGCATACAAATGAATCGGGGTCGCCAATGCCAGCGTAAGGGGTGAGTCTCTGGGATTTTTTTTCTAGGGAGCACTACGTTCTCCTCACTATATGGCTGACGCAAGAGACCCCAGGATTTTAGTTGGTTCAAGTCCGAAATACCTACCTCATCGTTAGCTCCGGTGTTAAGCCCGAGGATATTTCCTAATTAAAGAAAAAAAAGGCCGCAGTGCGTGGTCCGCCTAACGTAAAGTCGTAAGACGCGACGTTATGTTCATCCAAGGCTTTATTTCTCGCGATAATGACGAAGTTCAACTTGAGCAGTGCGGAACTGTGAACAAATTGGATTTGCGGTCAAGTTGCTTTCTGTCACATTGTATACTATAGTCTAATACGATTAGACGAGAAATTCCTATATAATGTTATAGTCTGCCGTGGAAATCAAGATAGCCGTCAATGAAGCCAGTTCCGGAAAACCGATGATAGATTAATCTTTAGTATTTTATTTATGAAAGCCTATATAATACTGCTATCTCGATTACGGAAGTTACGAGGAAATCGCTTGTGGTGATTCGCATACGTAATGCGTTAGGATGAAAGTAATATCGTGAGGAGATTTTTTGAGTGTGGATGTGGACGGTTACAAGGGGAGAGGAAAACCTTACGATTGGAAGGACTGTGTGAAAGATGAGCTGTGAGAATTATGAGAGGACTGTAATCAGAGATGACTGGAAAAGCGCAACGGCAAGAAGAAGATGATGATGTTGACTAAAGTTTTCAAATTCAAATTAATTTTATTTAGGATAAGTAACAGTTTTATACAGTACAATGTAACGATGATATCTACAGTAGTATAAACTGTGACGCTGATATCAACGCCGTCTCCCTAGTAACAATATGATAGCCAAATTAAAAGAATTGCAAGCACAATTTCGAATCGTAAAATAATATTAATCATAAACATATGTATATGTATGTAGGGGTGTTTTGCTTTTGCAGTTCATTGTGTTTCTTCAGGCTGGCTAATTTAACGAGATGGTTACGTTATATAAATATATATATATATATATATATAAGGTATAAAAAACCCGAGATACATAAACGTCTTGCAAAGCCCTACGGGGAATGTTAAAAAACTTAAGAAATTCCAAGAAATATCTTTAGATGACAACTATGGTAGATATTTTTGAGATGGGTTCGGCTCCGTTCCGCAGGAGAAGAATCTCACAATGAAGTGTGTGTCCGACGAAGGTCAAAGGATATCCATGTCACGGAACACAAAAAGGTCATAACTGGCCTTTTGTCTTTGTCACTGTCTTAATTTCGCAGCAAGACAACATTGCTGTAGAAGGTCATGAGGGAGCCTAAGTATATCCTAAACAGAAACATATTCAATAAACACTCCCTGTAACCACCACGACTGGCCTTGACCGCACGCCCTAATGAAAACTTTTCTACCCTCTCGAGTGACAGATTCTGTTCAAGTTCAATAATTCCTCATTAGTCACTATTTAAATATAAATAAAAATATAAATTTAGTTCAAATTAAATAATTTCTCATTATTAAATTTGAACGAAGATTTAACCTTTAATTTTTCTCCTCATATTTTGTTGGCGCCTACAACTTTGTTCACAGCAGCATGACAGCAGCACTTTGTAATATAATTGTCATAGGCGACATAAGAGTTTTTTGTGTTCCTTGTATTTACAACTTTTCAAAAAAAGTAATTTCCTACTCAGTTATAATTCTTATTAGGTAACACAGAGGTTTTATTTGTGGCCAATACGAGACATATTTTGGTTTAATACTTAAGTTTAATTATTTTTTTCTTATTATTTTTGATTATCTATCAATCACGGAAACTTTTTGATCCTCTCAGTGTGCCTTAATGAGTTCTGAACTGTAGTCGATTCAATTGTTTTTCAGTTAATCAGAACTTAATTCACCATGAATGCTAGTCTCACGAAGTGTCACTTTGCCCTATTTGTAGGCATAAAAAGTGTTCCTGGCTAGTAATAAAATAGTACCTACATCGGATCTCTGAGCTGGTATCTGAACCTTTGAGTATTTAACCTAAGGAGATGCCTTCACTGCCAGCCAGGTGAAGAAATTTTTCTATCGTTTTCGGTAGGGGACGAAGTAAATACGAATAGCTACACAACAACATTATTACGAAGTTATTAAGCACACTTCTTACAGAAAATTCTGGCCTGATTGGTCACCTACCATACCGACACGACCAAATTATATTTGCGAAATTGACCTTGGCTATTGGGAATACACGTTCAAGACATCTCCCGTATTAAATACTCGAAAATATGAACGATCGATACATCTACGAGTATATCATATTCGTTCAAAATTCAAAAATAATACCAGAATAAATCCACTTCGCCTAAATTCAAATTGGTAACCAAATCGGGCCAGTAGGTACTTTGTCAAGATGTAACATAACATACATAACATAACTTCACGCCTGTATCCCCGAAAGGGTACGCAGAGGTGTATTACACACCCACGATTCGCCAGTTATGTTAAGGTCCCAATGTAATAGGGGGCGAGCCTATTGCCATCTACCGGACACATTATGAAGCGCGTGATAATTAACATTTATTAGATGTGTCAAGATGTAAGCCTTTAAAATCAATAGGGCGTGCAGAGCCCTATCAATACCTTTTGAGCCCAAGCCAACTTCACCTGCTAATTGATGCATCTGCTAAACAACGGAGGCTCTGGTGCAGGCTTTCCTCTTGGAGTTGGTAGGTCAGACGGTAATCGCTCCCGGAAAAGCCGACATACCAATCAAAAACAATAAGCGGACACCGGGCACAGTTGTGTATCCTAGTTTGCACTTTGGAAGTACAAACTTTAGACGCAACTATAGGAAATCGCTATGAGGATTATGACTCTTTAAAATCAATAAATAAGGAAAACTAATGAGCAAGGTAAAATTAAAAACTACAAGTATACATTTCTTTGTACAAAATTATTTTAATTTTAACTCTGGCATTATAAATAGTTAACATAACAACGTGGTAGAATATGTATGTAACTGTGTAACTATTAAACGTTTATTTCATTACTTACACAAAAACAGGTCAACTGTATAACGTAAAATGTTTAAAGAATTAATGGCTGTTTTTGCTAACAATTTAAAAGAGAACAAGAACTTCGTATTCAGTGCTAGTTTTTTCTTCTCCTGCGAAGGGATAGTAGCAACAACCGTGGCTTGGGTGAATCTGAAATTGAGACATTTTTAAGTGCATTTACAACGGGATACATACGTAGTTTCGAATGCCATCTTTGCGACGCACGCTGCGCGCTGCTGTGGACTAATGCTGCGAATTATTTTTCCACTGCCTCACAGGTTCGAAACCTCATGACTATATTCGAGCGTATGAGGCAGTGAATTTTTTTTACGAATCATCGTCTTTCGCGATTACTTCATTCGAGTCCATGAGCTTTCGAACCTGTGAGGCAGTGGAAAAATAATTCACAGCAGCGTGCGTCGCAAGGACGCCAGAAGAATCTAAGTTAATAAATCATCAACGGACGGGAGTGGTACGAGTACTACTGTAATATAATAATACTATTTTATAAATTTCCTGCGTAGGGCTCTACCAACAACTTTAACGCTCAAGCCAACAAGACCTGCTATTCGGCGCACCTTACACGCAGGTTTTAATCTCGGGGTTGGGAGATCAGACGGCAGTCATTCATGGGAAAGCTGATATACCAATCAAGAACAATAAGCGGGCCCCGGACTTCAAAGTCCAAACTTTGGTCGCAACTGGGACATCACTATGAGAATGATAATGATGATTTTATTAATAGACTTGTACAGTGTACAGTCATCCTTTTCTTTAGATTTAGATCGGAAAAGAGAACATCTAGGACGGGACTTGAACCCGCGACCAGTCCCTTACAGGGGGAATTCTGTGACCAACTGAGCTGAATAGACACGTCTCAGATATTCGAAATTTTCCGATATATACGTCTCGGGGCGACGCTGGAGCCATCTACCGTAATTCTTACGAACTACAGAAACAATGAATGATGTTACAATCATTTTTAAACACTGTTTTTTTATTACTCCGCCACATTAATTCCATTAAAATTTAGAATTAAGAGAGAGAGATTAGATTTAAGAATTACGGTAAATGGCTCCAGTATCGGTCCGAGACGTACCTATATAATTCTATTCTAAAATATTAATTGATTTTTATGTAAATGTGAGATGTGTATTATTTAATTATTATTTATTGATTGTACTGTGTAAGAACTCTTTTGATATTTTTTTGAACTAATTGTAATTAATGTTGTAATTTATCTGTGTTTTTTATTTTGTAAGTAAGTATTTCATAATTTTCAATTCTGCACTATTGAATTGGAGTAATCTGTAATGACAGTGTATGTTGTGTCTAAATCAATAAATAAAAGCACAGTTCAGTAGCACAGTAGCTCAGTTGGTCACAGCATTCCCCCTGTAAGGGACTGGTCGCGGGTTCAAGTCCAGTCCTAGATGTTCTCTTTTTCCGATCTAAATCTGATTGCTTAAAAATTTCATGGAATTGTACATTCATCGTATGTAATTAAATACTTCCTTTATCACTTGAGAAATCTTTTAGCTGCTTTCAGGTAGATAAGAAAAGTGCGTTATTATTTTTTAGGCCATCTTATCCTTACTAATAAACAGATAGATATTATAAGCTCTATTATAAAGTTCTTACCTTGCCAGGTGTGGTGCATCCATCATGCGTGACTCGGCCAAAGTACAGCTTTTCGCCATCAGCCGTGAGTCCAGCCTCCACAGCACCAGGAGGGACCTGGCCGTTTGTCGAGAACTGCCATGAGAACATCGCAGGAACTAGAACCTGGAAATATGATTATTATATTATTAAATGTGTGTACTAAAGAAGAAATATCTTTTGTACTCTCTTCTGTATTAAAAAACATAACAAAGACAACAAGAAAAAAGTAAGCATACAAAATGCTTAAAAATTTAATTGAGAGACAACAATGTCAAATTGATGCTATTGCAAAAAACAGTGATAATATTTCCTTTTATTAAATGTATAATTAGTAGTTCTCGCGAATCCCTCCAGCTAAACTAAATTTTTTGTTGGGGGTAGTTTCACATCGATAATCTACAGGGTGGGGGTTTGATAATTCTACATTACTAAACTGCTGATATGATAATATGTTGATGCCTTTGCCGACATCGGCATATGTCATCCACATACATTTTATATCCCCATACGTTTATAGAGCATAAGTTGTATGTTTTGGACGTATAAAGCGTGAGTGGGATTTATTGAAAGAACTATAGCGAGATACAAGTTCAGGATAATTAGCTTATCCTTGAGTAATGCCTAGTAACTAAAGAAGTAGAACTAGATATCCATTTAAAACTAACTTCGGTGACAAACACTGTAACAATATTTTGCAATCGGTGGTTCTATCGTCTGCAATATACATGCAAATCGATTAACCGTTTTAGTATCGATTTTTAAAGTAACATAAATTTTAGGGAAATAATATATAGCGCATTGCACAGTCAATACCTAACTCAGATTGAAATCATAATAGCCTTGTGTTGGTTTAATATGGACTTATTTTTTTTGTTTTTTTTTTTATATATTTAGTTCACCTCGCCTGATGGTAAGCTGAAGGTAAAGTCTCAGGAAAGAGGGTCACCATTACATACACGTACCATGTTAACAACGGTGGCACTCAGCTTGACGGCCTCATCAGAAGAGGATAGTCGTCGCAGCACCGCGGGACACCCACCGGTCCCCACTAGTGCTGCGACGACAATCCCCTGCCCGGCTATGCACTTGCTGACTCCTGAACGCAATCAAACCGAAATTGGATTACTATGGAGGGTTTTTCGCAATCGTGCACGGTGGTAACCACCCGGCCGAATTTTGTGACAAATTTGTGTCATCAAATTTCTACCACCAGTAGGTACATAATGAAGTTACTAGACCCTAACTGTTGCTTCTGGAGTGATTAGTTTTCCTAAAGACAGTATGCAAATAAATCATCCTAAAGCATGTACCTCAAACTGATCCTTGAGTACTTCCAAGCCGTCATTACTGATATAGCAGGCGTCCTTCGAGGGGATGACTTTAGCTGGGATAATTTCCCCATCATGGTGAGCGCGTCCTGCGTAGATCTCTGCACCATCTTCGTCAGTCCCAACACGGAGTGCTCCAGGAGGAATGCTGCGCTGGCTCAAACAAGCGGGAACCCAACGGTATGTACCTATAATTATTCAAACTTGTTGGTGTTATGTTGATATCGTCGAATGTACGCGAATATTAGGTACACATTAAAAAAAACTCATTTCAACGGATTTTAACATACTTCAAGACAGGATGCGACCACTCCCTATGACCATGGCTACTGAAAAGCAACCAACACGTCATCGGATGATATAAAAGTAGGTAGTACCATAAAACTTATGATATAATATTTCAAAATTAGTTTTATATTATTGGAAATATCGGATAAGATCTTTTCTGTAGATTCTGAATGATGAAGAGTATCTGAGATTTCTGAGTAAAAAGCATGATACTACATATTTTCCTGTTTTCAATGCAATGTGGAAGGGAAAATGACATAACTTAATCAATTTACTTTTCACCGCTTACTTAGTCGAAAAAATGAAAATGAATAAGAAGATATTGAGCACAAAGTAGCCTTCTAGATGTGTGATGACTGGACTTGCAAAACAAAGAGAAGATAATACATAAAGAAAATTACCATGAGCTTCCGCCTAAATAAAAGAAAAATGAAGAGTAGTAAAAATAGTTTTGTTTAAATTACACCAAATAAATAAAATTGTAATTACAATTATTTGTTTTTTAATTTGTTCAACTTTATGTATATTATGTAATGAATATTTAAAGCGGCATTAGTACAACGGACCAAATAGTGGCAATTATTTCATAAATATTCTTAAAAATATAGGACAGATAACACGACATACAGTTATGGCCAAAACTCTGTATGGGATTACCAAAGATATAAAAGAAAAAAATAGTTCTTGAAGATGCGAATGTAAAAGTAAGTCTGGATTGGAAGTCACCATAAAAAGAATTGGCCCAATTTTGCCGTACGACACACCCAAGCTGATACTTAAGATAGCACCTCCTCGAACTGCCTGCGTTAAGACACTACATAAGCATATGAGTAAGAGTGAAGTAATCCTATTTATTCACAATAAACATTTACAAGAATTATTCATTGGACTAACAAGCAGTCTTTATCATGAGTTTTTATCGATAATGCCAAATGTAGTGGATAAGAGTAATGATATTATTGATGTCATGGACTTTCAGTAAAGCATAACTCATGTTTTTATTAACTTTAAAATAATGAGGAAAATTGTTGATAAACCAAAAACTGAATCACTGACTACATTTAAAAGCGATTAGTAAATGAGAAATGAATTGATTCCAAAAGTAGCTGAAAAGGTGCTATTTCCTAAAAACCCAATCCAGACTTACTCCACGGTAACTCGACAGTCTCGCCAGGTAATGTCGGGCCTTCCTCAACGTTATCCACAACGACCACATCATCACCCGGTGCGGGTGGTACAGGGTAAGGGTAGACATACGCGGGGTGCACTGGATAGTACATGATCCCTCCAGCGGGGTACAAGTGTGGAGGATAACCGCCAGGACCCGGCGGACCAGGGGGGTAACCATGTGGGGGTGGCGGTGGATGGCCATAACCGTAATAGGGTCGACCTGGACAATTAAAGTTGTTTCATATTGGTTAATAATATTGTTATACTTTTCATAATATGTCGAAACACAACTCTCTAATTTGAAATTACTGTTTAACTTTAAATGTTTGCTCGTGTCAACAGCTGACATTTGAAGGATCAGAGGGTCAGTCGGTGGTACCGAAGTGGTCATCATCATCGTAAAGTTAGTTCCGGTTGCATCTAAAGCAACCGAAGCCCGAAGACCGCTTTTCTATGCTACACTCACTTCTACACCACACTTGTAATTTGACTTATCTTGGTTATTAGCAACTGCCGTATCGATAATAAAACTAATTCATTAATTTGCAACGTGTATAGTTGATTTGCAACGTGTTTCTGCTATTAGTCTGATTTGATATGACGATTCCTTTAAGAATTTTCTAATGGAACCTTTTTCCAAGTATTGATTAAACGCTATTTATCTTATGACAAAAATATCTAATCCTCCTGTTAATGTCTATTAGGGTGTAATTATCGTAAGATGTTTTATATAGTGTTTTATACATCTCAATCAAACGAAGAGCAGTTATGTGGCTTGAGACCAACTTTCTTTAAAAGTTACTTTCAAACATTATGGATATAACTGGACCCTTAGCGGGTCTCTAATTAACCTAAGTAAAATTATTGTGTACCACAACGTACTTTAGCTAAGTGGTTGATCGATTAGTAATAGTATATCAAATAATCGGTGATAATAGTATGAGTTATCGACGCCAAGGACAATTTCTGTTAGGTAGTGATATAATTGATGTAGGTAATCATCATATTCATTGGAAAATTATATAATTAATCTATAATTCTAGGTTTGGTTTTTGTCAAAGTATGAATTGGACAATATCCGAAAATTAAAATTACAACTTTCTAAGAATTTTATCAAAAAAAGTTAATGTTTCATAACCCACCGAAATGGCATCAAATCGATGATTTTGATGATATAAAAACCAACGATAGGCCAGTTTGCTTCCTAAATAAATGGGCATTCTGGATTCTGAATCTTATTAATTTGCACCTAAGATTTTTGAGCATATGTAAGTACTCTCACCCACTATCAAAAGTCTTTTCATGTTCAATGTTTCACAAGTAGTCGTTGACTGGTAGTTGATAGTGTCACTTTTACCCAAGTTCCATTTACATTGACTTCAATTCAATTAGGAACGAACAAAACAGTAAGTGCAGATGCCGCTCAAAAGACGTTCTCAATGCAAAATGAACTTGAATGCATTGTTCAAATAACCCAAGCAAGCTGCTGAGTAAATTCACATGACGATTGCGTAAACATATGAATTATTAGTATCTCAGTTTCATGATCATATACCTCATTTCTGTATTTTACTTAATATCCCTTAAGTTTGTGAGGATATCACGAGACCTAATTAGTGTCATTGACACTTGGGCCTTACAACGACGCATTAAAAACAATTCAGTTTCGGGCCGCTCAGCTAAGGGGGAGAGATAGAGATATATACCGTGTATAGTTCCATCCCTCTCCTTCAGCTGAGCGGCCCGAAACTGAACTGTTTTTAACCCGTCGTGTAAAGGCCCCTAAGCAAATGCTATCGTAACAGGAAATTTTTGGTTAGAGAAATTTTCAAGAAATTCTGGAAACATATGTGAAAGGCTGTGTACCGAGTGCTATACGGCAAATTGCGAAAAATCTAGCTAGTATTAGCTAGTCTGACTGTCTGTAGACTACTAGGTACAATGAACGTCGTATCATACCTTTGATCTTATCGTAAATTCTTAAACTTTGATGTAGATATTTCCAATAAACTACGCCATTGTATGACAATATTATATGATCAAGAAAATTTTGTGAATTAGAACTATTTGCATATTTTCCTCTTATAAGTACTTACATGAATGAGTAAAAGTTAAGATTCAGTTTAGCCGTAACAAATACGATTAAAACACAACCAAACCAATTTGGAACGTTTACATTTAGCGAAATAAGAAAAAGAACACGAAAAAAAATCTGTCACGATATATAACTACTAGTTTATTCTCTAATGCGTTATTGCAGGTGTTCTGGCGTTATCACACGGTATCTTATCGTTATCACTAACCTGCCATGTCGACGGTGCTGTTACCCAACAGTGACTAAGTCAGTTCCACTTTTGAATCGTATTTTATTACAAAAGAAATGAGGTGAGTCATTAGACAACGGCAACATTTGATAAAGAGTGATAATGTGGTGAGTATTTATAGAGTTAATGGACTTTATAGTGTTAATAATATGGTCCATCACAATTGTAAATAACTACTAGAGGCCCATCTAACTTCCCCGCGGTGCAATTATATCTAGTACTTGCGCGACCGGTCAGCGTGTTAGTGTTTCAGGTTGTGACCATCTTTAAGGGGTTTCCACACGATATAATTTTATGACCAATATGACTAGATTGACAATCAAATTGTGTCGTGTAGATAGACGATTTGATCTACAATCTACCTACGTATCGATGGAAATTAGCAAATCTGACTAGGCAATTAAATTGTAATGTATGGAAGCCCCATTATCGTAGTATCTACGGCGCATCCACCGGGAGACAACGCCTCAGTGTCAGCACAGCGAGGATCTTGGCGAAGACACGACGCTCCCCACTTTGGTGGAGTGCCCTGCGTGGGCGAGTCAACGCCGGGATCTCGTTGCGGTACAGGGCGTGGAGGTTCTCTCGTTGGAGACCATGGTGAGGGCCGTGGTCTCCGACGGGAGCAAGTGGCACGCCGCCACCTCTTTCTGCTAGAAGGTTATGCACGCGAAAGAGACGGTGGAGAGGGAGCGGGAGAGAAATCTGCCCCCCGAGTTCCGCAGTCTCGTCTACGCCCGGGACTACCGACCTCCATAATCGGGGCCTGAGGACAACAGTTGGCCGACTCGCCGTCCTTGCACAAGCAGGCCGTGTTGGAGGCGTGTTGTGTGTGTCCTACACACGCCTGCCTACTCACCGAAGCGGGATAAAACCCGACCCCACCAGGCGAGGCCGCGCTTGCGGCTAAGGTCCGCCGGTAACCCTGGGGTTATCCTTTCGAAGGCTTACCCGGGGTGCTCGGCAATGGACCCTTGAGCAGGACACCGTGCGTTTTTAGTCGGTTCATGCATGACATAACCGCCCCCGCTGGCCGGCGTGGGGGTATCCGAAGGGATTTCCGCACGTATAAAAAAAAATAGCCCCATTATCGTGTTTGCTCCTGGGACGGTAGCCTTTACCCACTTCGAAAGTTTACCCCGTAGAATCGAAGCTTCTGCGCGCCGGTATGCGGTGTCGCCCTGGCTCTATATAGGTATATTTCTCTATAAGTCTATATGTCTCTGGGTTTTATTTTTTGGTCAAATTTTATTTTTATTTACTTTTCCAAGAACTTGCTCTGTAACATATCTCTAATGCGGCACTCTTCAGCATCCATAAGCTGGTACATCAGAGCAAACTGCTGACGGATGAATCTGACTACTTGATTGTGTGCATGTATTCGTGCAAATACTTGCTGTTAGGAAGACGAGAACAACCAGAAACGATATGCCTGAGGGACTCAAGCGTGCTCGACAGATGTCATTATTAAATACCCTTACGTTTTACAAATGTGCAAAAATGTGCTTAAGGCGCGGGTCCCTGAGGAAGGGTGTTTTTAGATTAGGATTTTTCGAAAATGAGAAATCCCTGTGTTCTGAAAATCATACATGTTATTCTAGGTTATTCAAACTAGTATTTTCCGTTATCCGATAGACGATGACTCTTACTTTCCTCGATAGAATTTGCCCTCAAATATTGGTCTAACCCAAAACGCATGCCATTTTTAGGGTTCCGTTGCCAAATGGCAAAAAACGGAACCCTTATAGATTCGTCATGTCTATCTGTCTGTCCGTCCGTATGTCACAGCCACTTTTTTCCTAAACTATAAGATCTATGCTGTTGAAACTAGGTAAGTAGATGTATTCTGTGAACCGCATTAAGATTTTCATACAAATATAGAAAAAAAAACAATAAATTTTGGGGGTCCCCATACTTAGAACTAAAACTCAAAATTTTTTTTTTCATCAAACCCATACGTGTGTGGTGGAGGTCTCTAAAATTATATTGAGGTTTCTAATATCATTTTTTTCTAAACTGAATAGTTTGCGCGAGAGACACTTCCAAAGTGGTAAAATGTGTCCCCCCCCCCCCTGTAACTTCTAAAATAAGAGAATGATAAAATTTTAAAAAAAGAATGATGTAGGTAAATTACCATGTAAACTTCCAACGATAATTGGTTTGAACGAGATCTAGTAAGTAGTTTATTGAGCTGAGTGAGACGAAGTCGAGCGAAAGCTCCTCATACCAGACTTCAGGATTTTCTTTATCACAGGTCTCCTCCTGAACTACTAATCCAATCAGAACCAAATTTGGCATGATTAAAGAGGTCAATCAGAGGAAGGTTTATGGATATATTTTGAAAAAATTAATACTACCACAGAGGAATGATCACCGTTAAAAAAATTCCAGATGGAATTACATAATAACCGCTCGTGACACTGTGACCATACTTTTTTTTTTTTATACCACTCAGGTGATGGGAAGCGGTTACCGCGGCCTATGGACGTGTGCAACACCAGGGGCGTCACACTCGCGCTGCCGACCCTTAAACTTTACACGCTCAGAAAGCATGTCCAGAGTTGTAACTTTCAAAAAGAATTTTCAAAATCGGACTTGCCACGGAGGAATGATCACTGTTCAAAATTGTCAAAATCTGATTCCGCAATAGCGGTCAAACCTATGGTCTCACTCAGCTCAACATTGCAAGAAGCGATTCGCCTTGCAGACCTAGTTTTTAATACGTCATAAATCGTAAACTGCAGTTTACCTTTCATTCAATCAACTCAAATATAAAAATTTAAAGAAAACATTATTATGTTACTTGCTGCTACGGAAACCTTAATGGGCGAGTCCGACTCGCACTTGAAAAATGATAAAAACCGGCCAAGTGCGAGTCGGACTCGCCCATGAAGGGTTCCGTAGCAGCAAGTTAAATTT
Source organism: Cybosia mesomella (assembly GCA_946251805.1). Taxonomy (NCBI): domain Eukaryota; kingdom Metazoa; phylum Arthropoda; class Insecta; order Lepidoptera; family Erebidae; genus Cybosia; species Cybosia mesomella. Next base: position 26,895,047 of record OX276400.1, on the reverse strand, counting down.
AGTGGTACTGAATATTGGGAACAGTACCTACCAGCGACATAATTTAAACTGACATGAACCTTCAACACACAAATCAAATCATCACCAAATACTACTACTACCTACCTCTAAATATCTACCTATATAATGTTTTCATTGCTGATGAAGCTTTTGCTTTGTGGCTTAAGCTCATGAATCCGAGCTCCAATCCCGGTTGCATCTAAAGTTTAGTTTGGAGCCCAGGGTACACTCTTGTACTTATCCTTTCCATAACCTGGTTCATTGTGACTTTTAGGGGAGCGACTGCCGTCTCACATCTTGCTTAGGCCCAGATATACTCTATAGATCTTAATGGTGCCCAAGGGTATATGGAACCCATGAGGATATTGGCCCCATGGGTAACGTATTTGTATGGGGTCTATGTCACCCTATGGGTGTATGGACCCCATGAGTGATGTATGTGCATGGGGCCCTACGGGCGTATGGGCCCCATGGGTTACTAATATGTATGGGGCCTCATGGGTGTACGGGCCCCAGACGTATGTAGGGGCCCATTAGTGTATGCCCCCCATGAGTTAATGGGCCCTATATGGGTATATGGGCCCCCATCAAGGACTCTCTCTCTCTCTCTGCTCTTTTTCATAGTTTGGTTCATTACGGCCATTTGCAGCTCTTACGGGAGCGACTTTCTGATAGCTTTATTACAATATTGTAATTATTATAAGCTTAATTCCCTTTATCTAAAGTGCAACTAGAAGATCATCTATGCAAATAACAGTGCGTCATTATTTGTGTGAATACTACAACACCACCTTAAAAGTTAACCTTCGTTGTTTTCTGTATATTGACGCAAAACACTAGAGGTGGACCGCCAGCGCCTCGCTGTGGTATATAGTGGCAACTTTACTATGCCAAAAATACCTAAAGTCGTTTATCCTCGCCTTAATACGTAGTAGGTATTCGGTATTCCTCATATTGCAGTTGAATCACCACCACACTTCTGATGTTAATGTACAAGCTTGACAGTCATATCAGTGGTTTCATCATGGCATTCGATGAATTCGAATCAATAAGGTGTAATTTATAAGTACCCAAATATTGTTTATGAATTCTAGGCAAAGGTGTGTTTTCTACCCTATAGTTTAATGTATTGTTATGATTATTGTTAATCTATTTTGTATTATTGTCATAGATACCTATACCAATAATAAACATTAATAAACATATTACATTGTTTATTATAAATTGGTCTTTGTATATTTCTAGTATTTTTTGGAAATACTAAATGTAGTATCAACAACTAAAACGATAAAATCAATTGATTTCCAGATGTTGATAGGTGGTAGATAAGTAGGTACAACAAAACTATTAGTTAATCAACGAGTGGGTATTTTATCAATGTGACTGCCTGTGTCATTACTGTCATTAGGCATACATTTTAAGTAGGTCGGCGGTAAGGCCCATCATGGAGGATTGGCTAGAGAGGCGATACGGAAGCCTCTCGTACCGACTGACGCAGGTGATCTCCGGGAAGGGGTGCTTCGGGGACCACCTGCATCGGATCAGGAAGGAGCCAACGCCTGAGTGTCATCACTGTGACGCGAGCGAGGCCTCAGGGCTGCACACGCTGGCGGACGGCCCGGCGTGGGAGGTGCCAAGGCGTGACCTCGTGGCAGCCATCGGGGTGGGAGTCCCCTCGCTCGGCAGCATGATTGCGGCAATGGTGCGGAGCGCGAGCGCGTGGGCCGCCGCCACCTCCTTCTGCGAGCATGTGATGCTCGCGAAGGAGATGGCGGAGCGCGCCCGGGAGAGGTTCAGAACCCTCCCGGCCCGCCGAGCCCGCAACATGCTCGCCTCGCGTCGCACGCGACTCAGGCGCCGGAGGTCGCTTAACGACCTCCGTCCTCCATGAGCGCAGGCCTGGGGGTGGCAGGTGAGGCTGCCTGTCACCCCAGCAGAAGCAGGCCGGGACGGTGGGGCGACTAGCGCCCCTACCCCAAACCGGGGCAAGACGGGGACACCGTGGTTCCCAAACCCGAGGGGGCCATCTCGAAACCGGAGATGGCCCAGGGTCAGTCGGGGTGCGAGGGATATGCTCTATGGGCAACCTTACACTCCGGCGTCTGCAGACCCGAGACGGCGTGCGGTTTTAGTCGGTTCAAGCCCGACATAACCGCCCCCGCTGGCCGGCGGGGGGTATCCGAGGGGATTTCCGCACGAAAAAAAAAAAAAAAAAAAGGTACTAGATTTCATGATTTAATGAAAACCATTTTATATCTGTGATAATGATATTTTAGGTCACCATCAAGAAGTAGGTACCTAATGCATAAGATACAAACTTCATTACAGAGTTGAACTTCTTCTGAGAGGCTGAGGTACGTGCCTAACCTTGTCCTTGTCCAGAATATACAGTATTTAACAAAACTAATAGGTACACATAGTGGGGTGCTTGGTTGGGGACCTCCACGCGGTGCACTCTGGGCAACGGAGACGGCAGCGCCTCTCTCCTCTAGGGCGGGAGAGACGCTGCCACCTACGGCCAACTCCGACCGAGGCGAGGACCGCCCTGTTGAGGGCTGTTCGGAAGCTTTCCACGTGTCCCTCTGATTAGCAGATGGCACAGTGGAGAGCAAGTAAGGGGGCCATCTCGAAACCGGAGATGGCCCAGGGTCAGTCAGGGTGCGAGGGATATGCTCTATGGGTAACCTTACACCCCGGCGTCTTAAGACCCGAGACGGCGTGCGGTTTTAGTCGGTTCAAGCCCGACATAACCGCCCCCGCTGGATACCCCCCGCTCTCCAGCGGGGGCGGTATCCGAAGGGATTTCCGCACGAAAAAAAAAAAAAAAAAAAAAATTTACACATAGGTAGAGCACGCAGACTTGGGCGACCAAGCGCAGGGCACGCCGCAATAGCGGCGGTAAGGCCCATCATGGAGGATTGGCTAGAGAGGCGACACGGAAGCCTCTCGTACCGACTGACGCAGGTGATCTCCGGGAAGGGGTGCTTCGGGGACCACCTGCATCGGATCAGGAAGGAGCCAACGCCTGAGTGTCATCACTGTGACGCGAGCGAGGCCTCAGGGCTGCACACGCTGGCGGACTGCCCGGCGTGGGAGGTGCCGAGGCGTGACCTCGTGGCAGCCATCGGGGTGGGAGTCCTCTCGCTCGGCAGCATGATTGCGGCAATGGTGCGGAGCGCGAGCGCGTGGGCCGCCGCCACCTCCTTCTGCGAGCATGTGATGCTCGCGAAGGAGATGGCGGAGCGCGCCCGGGAGAGGTTCAGAACCCTCCCGGCCCGCCGAGCCCGCAACATGCTCGCCTCGCGTCGCAGGCGACTCAGGCGCCGGAGGTCGCTTAACGACCTCCGTCCTCCATGAGCGCAGGCCTGGGGGTGGCAGGTGAGGCCGCCTGTCACCCCAGCAGAAGCAGGCCGGGACGGTGGGGCGACTAGCGCCCCTCCCCCAAACCGGGGCAAGACGGGGACACCGTGGTTCCCAAACCCGAGGGGGCCATCTCGAAACCGGAGATGGCCCAGGGTCAGTCGGGGTGCGAGGGATATGCTCTATGGGCAACCTTACACTCCGGCGTCTGCAGACCCGAGACGGCGTGCGGTTTTAGTCGGTTCAAGCCCGACATAACCGCCCCCGCTGGCCGGCGGGGGGGTATCCGAGGGGATTTCCGCACGAAAAAAAAAAAAAAAAAAAAAGGTAGAGCACGCAGCAATAGAGGGCACGCCGCAATAGCGTCGGTGAGGCCCATCATGGAGGATTGGCGAGAGAGGCGACACGGAAGCCTCTCGTACCGACTGACGCAGGTGACCTCCGGTAAGGGGAGCTTCGGGGACCATCACGCATCGACGCGAGCGAGGATTCGGGCTGCACACGTTGGCGAATTGCCCGGCGTGGGAGGCGCCGAGGCTTGACCTCGTGGCAGCCATCGGGGTGGGAGTCCTCTCGCTCGGCAGCATGATTGCGGCAATGGTGCGGAGCGCGAGCGCATGGGCTGCTGCCACCTCCTTCTGCGAGCATGTAATGCTCGCGAAGGAGATGGCGAAGCGCGCCCGGGAGAGATTTAGAACTCTTCCGGCCCGCCGAGCCCGCAATATGCTCAGGCTCAGGCTCAGGCGCCGGAGGTCGCCTAACGACCTCCGTCCTCCATGAGCGCAGGCCTGGGGATGGCAGGTGAGGCCGCCTGTCACCCCAGCAGAAGCAGGCAGGGACGGCAGGGCAAGACGGGGACACCATGGTTCCCAAACCCGAGGGGGCCATCTCGAAACCGGAGATGGCCCAGGGTCAGTCAGGGTGCGAGGGATATGCTCTATGGGCAACCTTACACCCCGGCGCAGCGTCTTAAGGCCAGAGACGGCGTGCGGGTTTAGTCGGTTCAAGCCCGATGGCCGGCGGGGGGTATCCGAAGGGATAACCGCACGAAAAAAAAAAAAAAAAAAAAAAAAGATACACATAGGTATCCTAAATACATAACCTGATATGAAATGAAATAAAAAATACCTATATTACTGAAAACAAATTTAGGTATTATTGGAATTTAAAATGCCATTGCCTAGTACCATAATTACCCACTATAAACATAATAATAATAAATATTCTACGACATTCTACACAGCGCTTTCTAGACCCAAAGTAAGCATAGTTTAACTAGCTTGTGTTATGGGTTCCAGAATGCGGATAAAAATACTTAAATACTTTTTTTTTGTAAATACATACATATTATACATAGAAACACCCAGACCAATGCAAATAGACATATTCATGCATACAAATATTTGCACTGAGCGGGAATCGAACCCGCGCCCCCTGTCGTAGCAGTCGAATGCACTACCGCTACGCCACAGAGGCTATCAAACCCAAAATGTATTCTTGGATTTTGGGCTGATAATATAATATAATATCTTTAATTGTTTATAACTTTAGCAATTGTTTATGTGCAAGCACATATTCCCGCGACCTTGGCTAGATCGTCGGTCCACCTTGTAGGGGGCCTGCCCACGGAACGTCGTCCGGTACGCGGTCGCCATTCGAGAACCTTTCCGCCCCAGCGGTCATCGGTTCTCCGCGCTATGTGTCCCGCCCACTGCTACTTCAACGATGCAATCCTTCGAGCGATGTCGGTTGTTTTAGTTCTCCTGCGGATCTCATCATTTCAAGGTCGCGGGAAGCCGCTGGTTGCGGGCAGCGCAGGACCGATCGTTGTGGAGATCCTTGGGGGAGGCCTATGCCCAGCAATGGGCGTCCTTTGGCTGACACGACGAAGCACATATTCATTCCGTCATTCCGAATCCAATGAGGTATCACACATAATTTTAAGAGCAGTATCTCTATTTTAGACCATTTTCAACTTATCGACCAGACTGTAATATATTCACTGCGCTGCTGCTACCTCCTGTGTTGCCATACTTGCCAAGTAAGTTTCCTTATTGACATAAATTTTATTGCAGGTTTTCAGGGTCATTTTTAAATTATTTTCATAAAAGGATTACATAAACAGAACCTAATATTAATATCTCAATTCGCTTTCACTGATCGGACACTAGTTTTGTTACATATTGTAGTAATAATCTTTTGGCAATCTATTATTACAATAGATTTAGCCTAGTTTTTTTCAGAATTAGTAGTTATGCAGAGCATAATAAAAGGTTACACACTAACTTTGAACTGAAGAACATCATACCATCGCGATAAAAATACCTCACAGCAGTAGACTCATCAGCTACGGAGGCACAATGCGCCGCCGCCTCATAGTTCATCATTCGCATAGTAATTTAAACAACACTGGTATTCAATACAATTGTAAGTTCTCGTGGTTCGACCATGGAGTCGAACAATAAGCACTAAAATAGTAAGTTCTCGTGATTCGACTAATCAGTTGAACAGTGTATTTAATAATCCTCGTCGTGTGATTTATCGAACAATGTAATCGAACTATGTTGCCACATTCAAACTACAAACGTAGTGGATAAAAAAATGTTTATTATGAGCTAGTTGCGCTCGCGACTTCGCCCGCGTGTACTTAGATTTATTTTTTGCGCAGAACCCTAATTCTTTTTCTAAAATTAATTATAGTGGCCTACTTATTTTACACCTTGTAATATCAGCTATTTACCAGTGAAAATCCCATCAAAATAGGCCCCACCGTTTCAGAGACTAGTTAATTCAAACAGACGGTTCTTTCCGTCTGTTTGAATTAACTAGTCTATGCCAGAGAGACAGACAGTAGTTTAAGAAAATGTTTTTATGTAGTAAGGTACCGTGTATATAATTATGTAAACACGGTACTATGCATTCATTGAAAAACTGTTATTATAACGTTACAAATAGGCACTCCAATTTTATTTAGATGTAGGTATACTTTGCACTGAAAAAGGAGATTTTTCTTTCTATTGTTTTTATCGTTTGACAAAGCGCCTCATACTAAGTACTTAGCAAAAAATCACTACGTTGTATTTAACTAATCTATACTAATATTTTATAGAGGTAACGTTTGTGAGGTTAGGAGTTTGTGAAGTTGTAAGGGGTAATCTCTGGATCAACTTAACCGATTTTCAAAATTATTTCACCAATAGAAAGCTACGTTATTGTGAAGTGTCATAGGTTATAATAATTTGCTTATAATAATAATAAAAATAAATTATTTACGCATCTTTACTTAAACGTGAATAATGTAGGTAATCCAAGTTGTAAAAAAAATTGCTTTCATCGCGTGCGCTGCGGAAACTATTGAGGATAGAACATATCAAAAGCTGTATGAAAGTCCGCGATAGCATACCTATACCTATCTCCAACTGATAACTCACAATAACAGCTTTTACTGTTAAAATTGTGGATTAAAAATAATTAGTTTTTGTGTATAGCTTATTTAGCCCATATGGTATTAACTTGTATCTTTATAAATATGCTTGTTAGAACAGAAATTTAATGTAGAATATTTGTGCCCTTTACGTTACATATACAGTTTAAATAAATATCTTCAAAGATATTAGCAAAATAAAAACGTGCGGTGCGCGCCGCCCCAGCCTTTGCGTGGCGATATAAGCAGTATCTTTTTTTTTTTTTTTTTTTATCGTGCGGAAATCCCTTCGGATACCCCCCCGCCGGCCAGCGGGGGCGGTTATGTCGGGCTTGCACCGACTAAAACCGCACGCCGTCTCGGGTCTTCAGACGCCGGGGTGTAAGGTTACCCATAGAGCATATCCCTCGCACCCCAGCTGACCCTGGGCCATCTCACCACTAACAGCATCGCTCATCCTGTCTACTCTGAAAGCAGAGGAGTACGGAGAGCGATGTGTTCCCGCCACGTTGGGTATTGGCCGACGATCAATGCCAACCCTATGAAGGGGTGAAGGGGAAGCCATTGACCGCCGCCCAGGGTGTACCGGCCGCTCCGATTCCGTTCCCCCCGGACTGCAGCGGGATCGGAATCGGAGCGACACTCGAGGAGGTTACCCAACACACACCCCCCCAACACACACCCCATATAAGCAGTATCTATCCGATTGTGTCGACATACACATAAAAAAACAATAAAAAAAAAACCGAAATAACAAAAAAATATCTATATAATCATAATTTTTATTTATCCCGAACTTTAAACCTGAAGTATTACGCGGAACAAACGGGCCGGGACAAAAATATTTCTAACGCGGAACGGAGTCCGCGGGCTCTGCTAGTAAACTTATATAGACAAAGATAATACTTTATCATAACATCTTTATATTGATTAAAATATAAATATACCTAATCATAATATCAATATTTTTCATTATTACAGATATTGATAAATTTAAAAGTAGGTATGTACATGTTTTAGTCTATAATTAGGTTCTATATAATATAAACCAATGAACTTACTTAAACTATAAATACGTAATTTATTAATAGATAACATCTATTCATTTCTCTCACAATCGATCGTTGGTACACATACATTCAAACTTTTGTCACGTGGGACCTAAGCGACTTCCGTCCTCCATGAGCGCAGGCCTGGGGGTGGCAGGTGAGGCCGCCTGTCACCCCAGCAGAAGCAGACCGGGACGGCGCGGCGGGGCGACTTGCACTGGTATCCGAGGGGATTTCCGGATAAATACGTAATTAATTAATTGATAGCGGCGATAGCCATTTGGCCATATCTCCGGTTCTACTTAACCAATTGCAATCAAACATACCTACTGCCGATTTTAGGTCAAAATCCGTTCAGTAGTTTCTGCGTACATCGCGAACAAACAGATAAGCATTCCAATAAATAATATTTAGGGCACACACCTCTGACTTTTCGTAGTTATGTGTGTATTAAAAAGGTTGATTATCGCTCGCTTAGTCATGTACCTGTTAGATGGCAATAGGCTCGCCCCCTGTTACATTGGGACCTAAACATAACTGGCGAATCGTGGGTGTGTAGTGTAATACATCTCTGCCTACCCCTTGGGGATACAGGCGTGAAGTTATGTTATATGGAAGCGCGATAGCCCAGTGGTGGTACGTAACGTACTGATGAGACGAGGTCTCGAGTTCGATCCCCAGTTGCCCGGGCACACACCTCTGACTTTTCGTAGTTATGTGTGCATTAATAAATGATAATTATCGCTCGCTTAATAATGTGCTCGGTAGATGGCAATAGGCTCGCCCCCTATTACATTAGGACTTCGACATAACTGGTGAATCGTGGGTGTGTAATACACCTCTGCCTACCCCTTCGGGGATACAGGCGTGAAGTTATGTAATTTATTGATAACATCTATTCATTTCTCTCACAAACGTATCTAGAAAGCGTTCTGCCCAACTCAGAAATCGCGATAGTTGGTGAACATAAATTCAAACTTTTGACGCGCGGGACCTACGTGGCGGTCACATGAATTATTGTTTATTGATTTATCATTCTGTTTACGAATTTTATTCTTTACAATCATTCTGACAGAAAACAAAACATAACTGGGTATCAGTAACACCGATTGTGTTTCGTGTCGCCTTATTATCTTAGTTCTGTTCTCTATTTTTGTCATTAATGTGATTATCTACCACGGATGCGTGTTATTCCTAAGGCAAATATTATTATAAATAAGCACAAGCCACTATTTACAATAATATCTGCCTTTTTTATGTGGGGTGCATCAATATGAGTTCACCTCGCCTAATGGTTCTCTAAAGAGAAAGTCTCAGGAATGATGGTCGCCATTAGGAAAACGGAAACACGTGAACGGAAAGAGATGCCGAACCGCTTGGTCCTGGATGAAATTGGTTGCACCGTACACACTCGGACCTGCACGTGTTGTTCTTGACAGGAACGAAGAAGATGCTAGATAGAGAAAACGCTCTAGAGAACCGAAGCAAACCTATCTATGCGCACTCACACTCTTCAAAACCTCGAAAACCTCGAATAATCTCGAAACCTGAGATGGCCCAGGGTCAGTCGGGGTGCGAGGGTTATGCTCTATTCGCAACCTTACACCCGAGACGGCGTGCGGTTTTAGTCGGTTCAAGCCCGACATAACCGCCCCCGCTGGTCTTCAAGACTACTCCGGATGCTCCTAATACCCAGATCCATCGCTGCGCCGCGCCGCCGCCACCGTCTCTAAGTTAGTTAAAAATCTTACATAATACCATATCTGCCTACACACTTAGTTAGTTTTTTTTCTTTTGATTATAATGTAAAAAAATTACGTCATACAAACAAGTAATTATTCCGCTTCGGTGTTACAAAATCCTCTTTGTTTTATCATTATCGTCGGTTGATTAAACATGTTTAATAAGTCACAAAAGCGAACCAAACTAACTTATCAAGTTTTGCTTAAAAAAGTGTTGATTATATTTGAAAATAAAACGTCTCAGTATTTAAGTGGTAAGAACGTTATAATATGGCGCGATTCGTGTTTCTTTTTTGCATAATCGCAATGTGTAATTGTAACGAATTAAACAGTCTAAAATTAGAACAAGTTCTTATGTTAAGTCGACATAATATTCGGACGCCCTTGACGACCAATCTAGAAGCTTATTCGCCGAGAACGTGGACAAAATTCACTGATACAGATGCTAAATTAACACAAAAAGGAGCTCTAATGGAAAGCTACATGGCAGAATATTTTACGGAATGGCTAACGAAAGAAGACTTCATAAAAGGATGTCCTGAGCCAGGGGAGGTACATATTTATTCCAACACAATATCTCGTACGATGGACACGGCTAAATCGTTTGCTGAAACCGCGTTTCGATCTTGCAATATATCCATCTATCACTACAAAGATATAAATGTATTTGATCCAGTTTTCCTTTCAATATTACATAACAATTCAGAATATTTTATTCAGGAAGTTATAAATGAAATGAAAAAGAAATTAATTGAGACAGATCTAACAGAATCATACCTGGAGCTGAACAGAATATTGGATTTACAGGATTCTGATATTTGCAAACAAAAAAATTTATGTGATCTTAGCATAAACGAAACTCATATATTTTACGAAGAAGGTAAAGAGCCTAATGTAAAGGGCCCTTTAGCTTTTGGAACTCAGATTGTTGATGCTTTCATGATGAGTTTTTATGAAGGATTTCCTCTTGAAAATGTTGCATGGGGCAGAATAACAACTGAAAAGCAATGGGAGGTTCTGTCGAGGATTATCAAGCAAAATCAAAAAGTACGTTTTCATTCCTTCGCTTCACAAGATATTGCAAAACCATTGTTAAAATACATGTATAATATTTTTAGGAGTGGGAGTCCTAAGTTTACAGTTCTTGTGGGGCATGATTCAAATTTTTGTGTGATATTAAGGGCGTTAAATTTTAAAGAATTTATTACGAAAAATCAATATGAACCTTACCCAATTGGCGGGAAACTTGTATTTCAAAAATGGTCGCAAGGAACAGAAAATTTTTTGAAAGTGGAATATGTTTATCCAACTTTTTCACAGTTGAGGGAAGGAGATAAGTTGACATTAGCACAGCCACCACATAAAATTCTACTTGAATTAAAAGATTGTAAAATCGACGACAGAGGGTTATGTCCGTGGGACGATTTTCTGAAACTATGTACTTATTTAGTTCATTAATACTATTTATATTAGGTAGGTACTTTTACATTTTTATTCGGTGATAGCCCAGTGGCGTACGTAACGGATTGCTGATAAGAGGTCTCGACTTCGATCCCCAGTCGCCCCGGACACACACCTCTGATTTTTCGTAGTTATGTGTGCATTAATAAATGTTAATTATTGCTCGCTTAATAATGTGTCCGGTAGATGGCAATAGGCTCTCACCCCCTATTACATTGGGACCTTAACATAACTGGAGAATCGTGGGTGTGTAATACACCGGTGTTAATACACTGGTAGCGTCGGTAGCTTAGTGGTTAAGGACCCTACGATCCCACGATCGAGAAGTCCCGGGTTCTAATCCTGGCCATTACACTACCAACTCGAACCCACTCCTAACACAAGCAATTAAGCTTAGCTAGAGGGGTTAAGGGGAATATTAGTAATTTCGGTTACTAATATTCTTTTAAAATAAAAAAAAAATACACTGCCGTCGGGGAAACAGACGTGAAGTTATGTACTTTTTATATTGTAAATTTGACTTGATTTCGTACGTCACAAGAAACGAAATAAATCAGTTCGTTCAACCAATTTCCTTCAGTAATCTCATTTATGGTCTTATAAAAATCAATAATTATAACCATACTTTTCTAAGATTCATCCTCCGAACCAACTCAGTTGGAGTCGGCTTTTCAGTCAAGTGTAACTCCATCAACAATCTGAGCTCCATAAGCCATTGGCGATATCGAAGTTCTGTAGTTAGACTAGTTGCCGGACTTTTTTAGGGCTCCAAATACCCGTAACGACTGCCATATATGTTTGTATGGCAACAGGGACCTCTTTAAGATAAGTGAAGCAATAAAAGTCTTTTAACTTGTGGGACTCACGTACCACAGTGCATTATATCAGCATTCCGATGAACAACATTCCGGCGTCAGAACACTGTGAGCACTAAAAACGAACTATGCCGTGCCACGCTATAGTCCGGCGAAGAGGAATTACACGGTCTTTGCGGTGCGTGCGACGAAGACAGAGAAGATCACTCGGAATACAATGCTGTTCGTTAACGTCATCGCAACTTGCGAGATTTAATTTTGTATACACAAGAATGTAGTTCGCTAAGACCGTCACTACTTGCGGGACTTTATTTGCATTATAAACTGCACATTTAAAGAAAAATATATTATAAGCAGTCAATCTTTATTAAATTATCAGTGCGTTTTATTGACAAGAACATCTACCTCCGCTACAAACTCTCTACTTTGATCATGGTTCCAGTTGTATTTTAAGTTATCACAATGTACCACAATTGGTTTCTCATTACCTATATGTATGACCGATTTTTTTGTATTTATATTCGTAGTCCTTAAAGTTGTAATACAACTTTCAGGTTGTGTCGTTATATCTATAGGACAGAAGTTTCCACGTTACTTTACATATTGGCATAAATTCAGAGGCGTAGCTACCGCCGTATTAGGTATATGCTGATATGCTGTTCCCTAGCTATGCTTAATTTGGGTCTACATGGCGTTGTGTAGTCTGTACAGGAATATTCATTTATTTATTTATTAACTGCCAGGATTCGAACCCGGGGCCTCTCGGTCGTAAAGCCAACTTCTTAACTACTAAGCTACCGATACACACTTCAAATGAGTATGGCTTATGTTGATACTTGGCAACCAATACTGGCCGGCCAACCAAATAGTGTCATTTTATCGTGCACGAGGCGCTCCGTAAAAGTGTTCACATATAAACTTCCTATGCAGTTCGTGGTGAATTAATTGCCACGAATTAATTTACACATTATAATGTGTAAACGGTGACTTTGGGAATCAGATATATTGGCTCAATTTGTGAGTTCCAATACAAACCCTTCGGTTTACTAGTACGAAACAAAAGGGAATGTTTACTTATTGTATAAATAAATAGTAAAAAATAATTTAAAAAAAAACAACATGCTGACTGCTGATTCAGCGCCTGCCAACCCAGACCTTAATGAAACGTCCTATACAGCCGCCTTAAAATATGTAGCACTCACACCTACTTATGGGCCCGCGCATAGTTGAGTGTTCGATGTTATATCAAAGCAGCAGCCACACTCCCTTCCAGCACAAACACACGGTAGGTTACTGAGGTTACCTGGCAGCTTTCCTGTATCGTGCGATAGGTAGATAAACGCCTGAGTTACACCTACATTTTACTTAGACAACTTATGCTATGCAACTGAATATATAAAATGTTAAACCTACTTCTTGATAAAAGGCATGCCTTAGTTAAATATATATGGTTGTCAAAGTTAGACCATGTAACCACCTCAAGAAATACTTAAGTGCTTATTTATAGCAAATAGGTATCTTCAGATGTTCACACAGGGAACAGGGAAGCAACGGGCGTCATATAACCTATGTGTCTTTACATAGGTACAATTTGTTTTACAATAGTTAAAAATGTCATTTAAAGATTCATGAACGTACTGTGATGCCGAATAATAAAGCCATCTTCGTAAACTTTAAATTATATTTGACAGTTTACAGTTTAAAAGACATCTGATATCAATGACAAACTTTCAACTTTGTCATTGAGCCTCCTATCCTATCCTGCCAGGCCATTCACTTTTGTTTATCTACTATAAGTAATTCCCTATAAAGTAGCGATTTATTTGCGTAACATGAATGCGTATGTACTGCCAAGATGTCTTTATGAAAACGGATGAAACTGATTGCGTATTTTAAGTATGACCTCACAATGTTATTGTCTGGTATACAGCTATCGGTAGTGGTCGTAGTACACATTACATTATGCATATAATTTAACTATTGCCTTTATTCAAGTGAACATGAAGATAAGTAACAATTCTGTTGTTATCAAATTCGTGTTATATATCTGGAAGTACAAATTTACTTAGTGTTGTGTTAGTATATACGTAGAGCACTCAATAAAATGTCTTCAAGTGTAATAATAATATTTTTAGCAACGTTTAGCGCGTGTTATTGCCTGAATTTTAAACTAGAACAAATACTTATATTGAGTAGGCATAATGTGAGAACTCCTTTGTCTAAAAACTTATTTGAGTTCACTCCGAAAACTTGGCCAACTTGGAAAGAAAAAAGTGGATATTTGACACCTAAAGGTGCACTGTTAGAAGGCTTTATGGGTGAGTTCTTCTCTTCATGGCTCATCAAAGAAGGTATTTTAACCAAGAACTGTCCAGATGAACAGTCTTTTTATATATATGCAAATGTTGCACAGCGGACTATGGCATCTGCAGCAGCTTTCATTAATAAAGCATTCCCCCTATGCAATATCACCATACACCATGCTGCTGACATCCAAAGAGATCCTATTTTCAATCCAATAGTACATAATCCATCAAAATCATTTAAAAGTGAAGCTGTCAAACAAATGCGGTCATTATTAAATTCTTTACATTTGAACAGTTCAGAAGAAAACTTGGAAAATATCTTAGATTACAGAAATTCAAAGTATTGCATGACTAAAGGGAAATGTAACTTAGTCACTGATAAAAATAAAATAATTGTTAATGTTGGTTTCAAACCAAGTTTAGAAGGACCTTTGAAAATATCTAAATCAGCAATAGACTCCTTTATAATGGAGAATTATGAAGGATTTCCAATTGACGAAGTGGCATGGGGAACGCTCAAAACCTCGAACCAGTGGAATTCAATAATGAACCTAAGCAGAGGATATCATAGTGTGATATTTAACACGACAATAGTGGCTAAAGATTTAGCTCAACCGTTGTTGAACTTCATAAATGATTTGCTCATAAATCGGAAAATTAAAGTTACACTGCTCATGGGTCACGATGCAAATATATACACTGTTTTAAAAAGTTTGCAAATTAAACCATATGTGCTTAAAAACCAATATGAAAAGGCACCTGTAGGAGGGAAGATAGTGATCCAGAAATGGAAGGAACAATGTACAGGAGAATATTATGTAAGACTCGATTATGTATATCAAGGTACAGAGCAAATGAGAGAAGGAAGGAATTTGTCAATAAATAATCCTCCAGAGTTTACTGTTTTGGAGTTGGAAGGCTGTAAATTGGATGAAAACGGGTTCTGCCATTGGGATGACTTTGTCAAATTATTGAAAGGTGTGTTAAAGAGAGACTCTTGAAATAGCCCAATCATGCTGGGTAAATCATCCATCCGGTCACCGGTATTACCATTGGAAATAATAATGAGATTAAATATTATTTACTTAGTTCAGTAAACACACAAAATATTGTAATCAAGAAGGAGTGCCATTAGACCTACTCAAACACACATCCAATCACATTATTGTTTTTCAAAACATAGCAAATAGTGAGTAGACAATCTCCATCTGTGAGTAAGCAGCCACAAGCCACCCATAGTAACCTAAAACTAAGCCTAAATTTAAGTTACTAATAAATTAAAGTGATAGTAACAGATCTATTATAGACCGACCGAGAGCTCCGTACCACGCCTAGGATATGTGCGCGGCGAGACGGGGGGGGGGGGGGTTATTGGTATCGGCCGTCAATAGAGATGGGCGGTTTTCTTAAATATTTGTTATCGATTGCTTACCAATATCGCGCTAACTGGCATCCGTCGAGGCTTAAGATTTCGTTGCCAAAACCATTATGTTTATTATGTGACGACCTCTGTGACGTAACGGTAGTGCATTCGACTCTTCCAAACTATGGATCCCGAGCCTCTCAAGATGGACAGAGAGGCTCCTGGGGATCAAGCCATTGGCTGAGATCACAACTGGGACTATTTATGTGGACCCCTCTCCACATATCGGTAATCTCGTGCACCAGGTCTAGACGAGGTTCTCGTCATAGGGGATAGTGAGCAGCAGTCGAGGTTGCGAGGGTTCGATTCCCGCTTAGTGCAAATATTTGTATGCATGAATATTTCTATTTGCATTGGTCTGGGTCTTTCTATGTATATGTATCTTACCGTCACAAAAGACAATGTATCTAAGTATGTTTATCCGCATTCTAGAACCCATGACACAGGCTAGTTAAGCTATGCTTACATTGGGTCTAGATAGCGCTGCGTAGAATTTCGTATAATCTTATTTTAGCACTACGTTTTTAGGGAAAAGACGGAACCCGTCTAGGATCACTTTGTTGTCCGTTTGTCTGTCGTGATTAAATTAATAATTTAGGTATACTCATTTAACTAATTCCCTATCCAACTTAAAATGGAATACGACTGGCGTGTAAAGCCAAAAATGATGAAATAGGGAATTTTAATGATAACAGGGACAAGCAGGGCGAGGGAGTGCGGGGCGTTACGTGCAACGTGGGCTCGCATTTGCAACGCAACAACACAATTTTTCCGCCCGAATTTATGTTTTCTGTATGCACCGTTATGTACGTGTTGATTTGAAACCAATAAATTAAATTATTATTATCTCATTCAAATACATTACGCCTCATCCATAGTTTGGAAGAGGCGGCAAGATAGCCCCGGCGAGGTGGGCAACAGTCGGCCGGGGTGTTACTATTCAGGCATTGTCGAGCAAGACTGCTTTCTGCATCTTGGCCGCCACCGACTTCCCACTGATCCCGAGCCTCTCAAGATGGACAGAGAGGCTCCTGGGGATCAAGCCATTGGCTGAGATCACAACTGGGACTATTTATGTGGACCCCTCTCCACATATCGGTAATCTCGTGCGCCAGGTCTAGACGAGGTTCTCGTCATAGGGGATAGTGATGTCCACAAGAAATACCCGTGTCTGTGCCCGGTCCATCAGCACGATTTCAGGCTTATTATTATTATTATTATTTTTTATTTTTTTAAATCTTAATGTACTTAGATTATGTTATATTTGAGTTGATAAGTAAATGTACAAATGTGGTTACAAATTTTATATCTAACTAAACTAAATAAAACTAAAATAAAATAAATAATTAAAAGAAACTTAAACCTATTATTATTAAATTAAATGAAAGCTTCTTTAGCCCAACACTGTGCAATTGCTGAACTAAACAATGATATATAAATATACGTCATTGGACCTAAAGAAGGGTTCGTGGATCGTTTTCCCAATTTCTCCACCCGAAAGCTTTAGCCTACTATGCAAGTGTTGGGCTACAGAAACATTTGTAAACACGTACCGGTCGGTCTATCATTATTGTTTAGTATGTTTAAGATGAAAATATTAATAGAGAAAATTCATAAATCACCAATCAATCTAGCACCTAGTATATCCCAATAGTACTTATCAAATTTCACAAATTATGTATTAAAGTAAAAAGAATAATAGGTTAAAAAAATAAAAAATAAAAAAATAAATTAAAATAGTTATTAGTGAGGAGATTAGAAAATTAGTAAATCACAAAACATATTTTAATTTTAAAAAGCAGTCGAAGGGATTTCCGCACGATAAAAAAAAAGGTGCTCAATGATGATTGTTAAAAGCACTCCACGCTGATGACAGTCTTCATTTCCATAATAATATATTTAATTCAGTCATGAATATTGATGGCCCCAAGGTATTCTGATCCCACCGTAACTGTCGATTAACAACTAACCAATTAATCGATTCAAATTAACATATTATTATAAGTACTTACATTATTGTTTTACGAACAATTTTGTTTATTGTTTAATTAAAACCATAAAAGTAATACACTAAGCAATAATAATTTTATTGTATAGCTGGTCGTATTTTTAGTATATAAAAAGAGGACCGAATGGTTATGTACGGCGACTTAATGTTCGACCCATTGACCCATTCATACACCGAGATCTGAGATGTGGTTTGTAATAGTCGACTCCACAAGATTAGTAATTCCTTTCAGGGTAACTGTATACGCTTCTACAACAAGCTTCCTAGTGAAATGAAGAATCTAACTCTTCATAAATTTAAAAGCCAAATTAAAAGTAAACTCTGCCAAAAAGGCTATTATAAAATTCAAGACTATTTAGACGACAAACAAGCTTGGATATGAACTGTTTGCTCTCTCTCTATGCTACTCAAATGAAATATTGTACTTAGGTTAAGTAAATATGTTTGTAAATAGACCAAAAAAAACAGCCCGCTGAGTTTCTTGCCGGAGTCTTCTCAGGACAGGGCCGCGTTTCGAACCGGTGGTCCATTTGCCAAACTTTAGATTAAATTTTTTTTTGACGTTTTGTAAGTGCCGTATATACAGAATAAATGGTTTTTGACTTTGACTTTGACTTTGCCTTTGATCTTCACCTGCAAGGCGGTACACACCTGCTGATTAGCGAAGAAGGCTCCAGTGCAGGCTTTGTTCTCGGGGTTGGGGTGTCAGACGAAATTCTTTACGCCCGTGAGAGCAAAGCATAGCCATATCAGAAGTGCAGCTTACATCTGTCCGTCCGCAGGGTATCTACTGACGAAACTTAGTAAGCTGTACATTTTTGAATTGTTTACTCGTCCCCGGCCCCGGCGGCGTCTTAAGACCCGAGACGGCGTGCGGTTTTAGTCGGTTCAAGCCCGACATAACAGCCCCCGCTGGCCGGCGGGGGGTATCCGAAGGGAAAACCGCACGAAAAAAAAAAGGTATGCCCGCCAAAAACTTATTTGACAGGAACATCCGGCAGATGTGAAAAAAAAACAGTTTCAGTCAGAAGTTATTAAGATGGGTGCAGTTCTATTCTCTACGGCGACATTTATATTATAGATACCCATATACCTAACTGGTTGATGCCCGCGCGGAAGTTGGTTATCATTTTTTGGCCATATCTCCGGTTTTACTTAACCAATTGCAATCAAACATACGGCCGATTTTAGGTCTAAATCTAATAGAAAAAACCGCATCAAAATCCGTTCAGTAGTTTCTGCGTACATCGCGAACAAATAGATAAGAATTCCAAAAAATAATATTTAGGGCACACACCTCTGACTTTTCGTAGTTATGTGTGTATTAAAAAGGTTGATTATCGCTCGCTTAGTAATGTGCCCGTTAGATGGCAATAGGCTCGCCCCCCTGTTACATTGGGACCTAAACATAACTGGCGAATCGTGGGTGTGCAGTGTAATACATCTCTGCCTACCCCTTGGGTATACAGGCGTGAAATTATGTTATATGGAAGCGCGATAGCCCAGTGGTGTACGTAACGGACTGCCGAGACGAGGTCTCGAGTTCGATCCCTAGTCGCCCCGGGCACACACCGGCTCGCCCCCTGTTACATTGGGACCTAAACAACTGGCGAATCGTGGGTGTGTAATACACCTCTGCCTACCCCTTCGGGGATACAGGCGTGAAGTTATGTATGTATGTTACTCCAATGTACAGACACAACTAATTTACAATTGCTTAATAGGTATTTACACTTTCCCCGAAACAAATCTAGGGTAAGTGCTCCAATGAATGAACCCAGACTAGACAATTTTGAACTTTATAAAATTTTGCATCTATATCAGGGCGGCTAATCCATAATGTTGCTATTGTTTGATATTCAAAATTTGTTCAAGATAGAAATTTAATGGATCATAATGTTATGAATATGTATAGTTACACATTTTATAGATATTTCACATTTTATGTAAAAATACTCAAAATCACCAGTAAATCCCAATATGTCATTATTATGTATAAGTAGTTAATAAGATATTTCACATTTTATGTAAAAATACCCAAAATCACCAGTAAATGAACCCCAAAATCCAGTGTATGAACACATAAAACTCTAGTTAATGAACATTAGACTCTTATCCAAATCTAGCTCATTTAGTAATCGAGGAAATAGTTTTTTCTAATTTGTTTTTTTCAATGTCACAGTGAATATAGCTAAGTGGCTGAGGGATGACATTGATGTATAGAAATCCAGTGGTGGCGTAAATGGCTTATAGTATCATATAGAAATATCGTAAAAGGAAAAGCAGTTGAATCAGACAATAAGTTTTATTTGAACCTAGAATCATTATAATCACAGTTATATAAATCACAGAGCAATCAACATATATCAGTCTAAAATATCACTTAGCAACTTGCCATGGTCTAATCTAAAGAATCAAAACAAACTCCAGTCAGGAATCATCATTAATTATAAAGAAAGAGATAATTAACCAACATAAAGAATACTGTAAAGCAAATTGTCTACACCTAATTATATAAAGGAAACTTATCCAAATTAAACCTTGAGTAAACTCTAATCAACAATGCGTTATTTATCAGAAATTCTTTTATCACTTCAGGATTGGAACAGTGACGTAAAAACTTATAAATATAATTAACAAACTTAAACAAATACTATAAATCAAATAGTTATTATAACGACATAAGGGAAGCTTATCGTAAATAAACTTTGTATAAACAATTCTCATCAGTAACGAGCTATTTATCCAAAATATGATTCTAATCACTTTAAACTTATAAAATAATAAATTGTTTTGGATAACAGTGACGTAAAACAAAATCTGTTAGCTAGGTAACCACAAAGTACAAAATAAACCTTGGACAAGAATTTTCATTGGTTATAAAGAAATAATTAACAAACATAAACAGATCTGTACTAGTTATAAATCAAATAGAATAACAAAGTAAACGAAACTTATTTTACTCGTATTTCTAAAATAGGTACGTCATTTATCAATAATATGCTGCTACATACATTACATAGGTACGTGGTTTGGATAACAATTATGTAAAAACTATCTCCAAAACATCTAATGAGTTTAGTTTTAATATTACAGCAAAAAACATCAATTATTCGATATCTTCGAATACCAAACCGTCAAAACAAATTAATCCACACCTAGAAACTTTCGGTGTGTCTAATACACGTTTAATATCAATGAAATCAACTTCGGCAATATCAGGCACAATTTTTCTTATTTTGCACAGGTTTTGCAAAGTTAACGACATTTTCCACAATGGATTTTTTTTCTAAAAAAATCTACTTTATATTTTTTTTCTTCATCATTTATCATTATCACTTTTCGTATAAAATTACGCATTCTTTTGCCACTCTTGAATTGAACCACTGCATATTTTCTTAATAATTCATCTGTTAATTCAAAATAGTATTCTGTAACCTTAGTCTATTAGTTAGGTAGGTATACGAAAAATATAACACCTTTTAAAATAGTAGGAATATAATTTTCAATAGACAGCAACTCATAGAAGTGGGGTGGGTCCGTATTCGCTCTCAACCAAATAGTGAAACCGGGTGTAGAAAGCCACTGCCCTGCATTAGCCTCCTGGCAGTCCCGGGAGCAGCCGCGCGAGGTAAGCAGAGACTTGCTGTAGGCAGAGGCCGTTCGGCCAGTAGCGGTAGGCAGCAGTAGGCGGAGATGGTCACCGGTAATGGCAAGCAGCGGCCCCAGTAGGAGGGTCTCTTGTATTCCGGGTGCCGGGTAGGTGGGCCCTGGAATATGTTCCATCCGGACGATTTACAATCCATCCGATATAAGTAGTTGACTGCGACATCACGAACCCGCTAAGACTACACAAGAAGTGCTAAGCAGAAGCAGATGGCGTGGTATGGTGCTCAGTGGTGAGGCAGTCAACAACTATGGGTGAACTTATATCTACAGAGTACACTAATAAAGGATTACAATTATTACCACATAGTAATTGCAACACTCACCCAATAAGGGGATGATCCACACAACACAGAAATTATATTTATTATAAATTAGGTTTATTAGAACCTTCGAATTAAACTGAACTGGTAGTTACTTTGTAGGTGCGTTCGCTCGCATAAACCGGTTCCCTGCATTCACTCAAAGCGTAGGAATTAAAGTAATATGCATAACATATCGTGCGCCGTGGATTTGCTTCTGAATTAATATTTATTAAATATTTTTGTATTATTTTAATATATGTATATATTTGTAGTATTGTTTTGAGATCATTAGTGTTTATACTTGATGTTATGTTTGTAGTGTAACGAAACCGTTACAATTCCTAGGTCCTATTTTAGTCTCATCATTCTCACAAGGCCCTTCTTGAATGTTGTCATCGTTATTAAGCTTCACTCTTAGTTTGCTTTTTTACACTATTTTTTGGGCGTTTCAATTGACCACTACTTTTAGTTTGAGATTTCTCTTTATTCAGTCTTTTTTCTTCACGTTCTTTTCTTTTATTTGCTAACTCTTCCTCCTTCATTTATTTCTCTTTGTCCTGATTTTTAAATATTCTTTGTATTTGAGCCCTGTTAGTCCATAGGGTGCTGGCATCTTTTTTGTAACCTTGAATTTCTTTTGTGGTATATCTGGGAATTTTAAGAAACTTTCTAGACGCTGAGGATTTGCATCATTTGGTGTGACCATGCTATTACTCGTATTGTGCTCTATTAAAGACATCATTGCAGTTTGAGTATCAACCGTGCCCTTCGGTGGAGCCTGGCTCTCAGCAGTATTGCTGCAACCGGGAGTGGGTGATATTGGCGGTAATTTATTCTGAAGAGAAGAGCAGTTATTAAGGTAGTCACTAATGTTTCTTTTGGCTCATACCATGGCAACGGTATGACATCAGGTATATTAATTTCAGTCTCGACTATAAAATCTACAACCTCTTCAGTTGTATCGAAAGGTAAAATGGATAACATGCTAGTATCTCCGATTAAGATGGAACTAACTAATGGTAGCCCAATTGCGGAATCGATTACAATTGAACTGGCATTTGCATGTATTTCTTCGGGCTGTAGATTTATCATTTCAGATACAGCTATTTCAGGAACACTATTCATTTCAAGTTCCTGTCTTGAGTCGATCCTTGAATCGTTCGTATTTAATAAAGATGCTTCCATAGATGATACTGATAGGTCAAGAGGAATATCTGTGGTATCCCGAATACCACTTTATTTTTTTCCCTTTATTTGTGTCACTTTGTTTTTTATTTTCAAGTTGATCTCTACATTTCTTCCACAATATAAAATATTTATGAGGATAAGAACTGTTTAGATTGTATGACGTAGCAAACTCATTTCTTATTATTGGACCAACTTCACCTTCTATAACCTTGATGGTACTTCGTAGATCACCTTTGTGCTCTTGAAGACTAATGGTTGTGTTTGCTTGGTTCTGTCTAGTAATTTCTTGTGTTCTATTATTTATGTATCGTGAATAGTCAACTGCATCCGGAGACATAGGATATAAACCACAAGCTTTAAACGATTTTTATTGTAGTTCTCTTTATACTTCTGTCGTAAGCTCTTTTAAACTTCGTAGCAAAATTTTGTTAAGTTATAGGCGTAGTTGAAGAATTTTTATGCTTCCTCACTACCACTCGCCAGCTTTTCTTCAGTGGCCCAAATATTCCTCCATCACAAGGCTGCAAAATATGCGTTCAGTTGGGATATAAACAGAACAACATTATACGTTTTTCACGACAAAATTTTAACATATAACGATTGATATGAGACTTGTGGCCATCAAGAAACAGCAACACCGGCAACTTGATTTTATTTTGCATCAACAATTCATAGAACAACTTAATGTAGGTGAAAAACACCTACTGAGATACTGAGTGGATGGTACTCAGTATCAGAACGGCCAATATACCAATCATCTGGAAAGTTCTGAACTACTCCTGGTGGCATTCTTTTATAAGGGTACAAAACACAGGGAGGAAAATCAGTTCCATCAGCCGAAAATGTACATAAGACTGTGATTGTTTCTTTTTCTTTCCCGCTGGCGATTTCATATGTATTTCTGTAGTTTTTTGGACCCAAGATTAACCCTCTTCTTAAACAAGTCATAACACCATTTTCATCAGAATTGAAAATACGACTCGGGTCATTTTTAATGTCTAATGCATTTTCTTCCTCTAGAAACGTATCTAATTCAGCAAACCAATTTCTGATGGCTTCTTCTGTAACCGCTGCCCTTGCTTTCGATATTATTTCAGCATTTCTTTTAGTTACTTCGGGATGCCTCCGCAAAAACAATTGTAGCCATTTTTTCCCCGGTCGGTCATTTTTGAATTTATTCTCTTTTTGATTTTGTTTTAAGAATGTTTCTACCGTATCAAAAACCTCTTCAGGGTGCATTGGGAACCCAAGTTTAGCTTTCGCCAAAATCCAGTCGGCAAGCGCTTTCTCCTCGTCTAAAGTTAATTCCGTTGATGGACCCATTTTGCGTTGCCATGGTACTTTATTATTTAATTTACTGCTCAAAGTAGATTTAAGTATGCCGTATAATTTGCTAGCTTTATACATCGTCAAATCTTTATTATTTACGCGAGTGAGAGCTTCTTCTAACTGCGTTTGAGTGTAACGGAATCTTTCGTATTTTTTGGGATTAGATTCCATGATGAACTAAAAAGAGAGAAAACTATAATGAAACTTGAGAAAATAAATGATTTTTGTAGCTATCAGGTACTAAAACGAATATAATAATCCGATAATTGCTTGAAATTAACATAAAACATAACACAGTTCATTCATTGGTTTCTAATAACCAGTATATGAACACATGATTATTTCTGTAGTTCATTCATTGGTTTTTAGAAACTAGTAAATGAACATAGTTGGTCGAATACTGGCCAAAAGATTGACAATCCTTTAATAAGCCTTCCTACAAAAAATGAACTAATTCCCATAACATTAAGAATCAAAATTAGCTAAAAGTAACAAAACAGACTATACTTTTTTTTTACGTGCGGAAATCCCTTCGGCTGGCCGGCGGGGAGGCCGCCGGCCAGCGGGGGCGGTTATGTCGTGCATCGACTAAAACCGCACGGTGTCCTGCCCAAGTGTCCATTGTCGGGCACCCCGGGTAAGCCCTCGAAAGGATAACCCCAGGGTTACCGGCGGACTTTGACCGCCACCGCGGCCTCGCCTGGTGGGGTCGGGGTTTATCCCGCTTCGGTGAGTTGGCAGGCGTGTGTAGGACACACGACACGCCTCCACCACAGCCTGCTTCTGCAAGGACGGCGAGTCGGCCAACTGCCGTCCTCAGGCCCCGATCATGGAGGTCGGTAGTCCCGGGCGTAGATGAGTCTGCGGCGTCCTCGCCGCAGACTGCGAAACTCGAGGGGCAGGGTTCTCTCCCGCTCCCTCTATACCTAATGAATGAGCCCCGTTCATTCACTAAATTAATTGCACTTTCATGATCCAGTCCTCGAACATGCTTTTACATTGTTAAAACTCATGAAATTACAAACAAATTGCTTTCTATCCAGTAAAATAAATATCGATACATCTTATTTGGAACATTTAATTTCTCAGACTCGCATGTAACATGATGTACCTAGAACATGAATATCAAAATGATCTGTCTTACCTGAGTTCTAACTTTTGGCTCATATAAAAAATTTAACACAGCACAACACGCGCACTTTAAACAGTGGCCATTTTTAAAGTAGGATGTATAACAAAGCAATGTTAGCGTGACCTGTACACAGGCCTGCCAACTCACCGAAGCGGGATAAAACCCGACCCCACCAGGCGAAGCCGCTGTGGCGGCCAAAGTCCGCCGGCAACCCTGGGGTTATCCTTTCGAGGGCTTACCCGGGGTGCCCGGCAACGGACATTTGGGGAGGACACCGTGCGGTTTTAGTCGAGACACGACATAACCACCCCCGCTGGCCAGCGGGGGGGTATCCGAAGGGATTTCCGCACGTAAAAAAAAAAAAAAAAAAAGCGTGACCAGTACACGTTAGATAATATGGCCAATCCTAAAAAAAATACAATGTCTGGTAGAAATATTTATTTTTCTTAATTTTATGAAAAATCTCTCGTTTGTTCATTCACCGGTGGGTGTTCATTCACTGGTGCACTTACCCTATATTCTATATCTATAAATCTATTTTGAAAAAAAATATATATTATAAAATTTCCAGTTTTGCTTTGGCGAAAGGTATCCGTTTCAAATAATTATCACTGCATCAAATTATATCAGTTAAATATGCATATGATTTCAAAAATAAAAGCCAATATTATATAGAAGATACATTTCATAACCTGACTATCAACTGATTATATTATTTTGTTATTTTTAGCGGCAGTAGGTACGTATTAAGTACGTAGTTTCTGAGTCTTCGCTTCGCCTTTCTTTGTTCCCATTCACGCTTTTCCCTTCTCCGTTTCTCTCTGCCCCCTCGTCCCTTTTGCAGCTGTAGCTATGGTACTATAGAATCTCTCTCCAGTCTCTTTGACCAATGACTTCTATTCTTCATATAAATCGGTCCCTCAATTCTGAGGATCGTGACGATATACAAAGGTTCTCCATTCGTCTCGGTCGCGGGCGCGATGGGATGCTTGCTGGATGGATCCACCTGCTGCCTCCTTTAGGGCATCAGACCAACGCATTGGTGTTCTGCCTCTCGCCCGT
This sequence comes from Cybosia mesomella, assembly GCA_946251805.1. Taxonomy (NCBI): domain Eukaryota; kingdom Metazoa; phylum Arthropoda; class Insecta; order Lepidoptera; family Erebidae; genus Cybosia; species Cybosia mesomella. The sequence continues at coordinate 26,868,777 of OX276400.1, read as the reverse complement.
CTATAACCTACCTACTATTAGACCAGCTGTTAAGCACAAGTTTATTTTTATTTATTAATACCACTAAGGTGGCAGACAAGCACACGGCCCACCTGATGGTAAGCGGTTACCGCGGCCTATGTACGTGTGCAACACCAGTGGCGTCACACTCGCGCTGCCGACCCTGGAAAGGGGATGGGAAAGGAGTTTGGGAGGGGATGGGAAAGGATTTTGGGAGGGGATGGGAAACGAGTTTGGGCTCCGGCACTCTCACTCACCAAACAGAACGCAACAGTTCAAATACTGTTACTTGGCGTCGATATTCTGTGAGAGGGTGGTGCTTCCCCGGTCGAGTCGGCCCATTCATGCAACGGCCAAAATGACTGTTGCTTGACTCTACCACTCTAATTGATTTACATCATGTATTGTCATGTATATACATGATGGAAGAAATGTGTTACGGACCCTGGGTGAAGTTGAAATGAATTCTGAATTTGGGACGTGACGCAGAAACAAGTCAAGTCAAGTCTCATTAAGTGGGAGCTCGAACAATCTTGATATCTTCGTTGATTCCATCAACAAGTTCAAAAGAAATCTCTTGAAAATGTTTTGAAACCCTCGCGAGGGCTCTTCAGCATTGAGGGTCGCTAAAGGTTTCTCACTTAATTAAAATAATTCTGAGATAAAAAAAAAAAAAAAAAAAAAAAGTAGGTACATGGAATTACAATTAGTAAAATCAATGCAATTATGTTTCTATTTATATGTGATTCTTACAAAACAAAAATGAACTGCTTATTATTATTATTCTCCTCAATTAGAATTATTGTAAATATGTAAATAGTTTAATCTTTTCTAAAATTAATTGAATGATAATGTAATTTATTTAAATTTAAATTTTATTAAGTAGAATCAAATATTTATGTTATTTTAATAGCTTCTATTTTAATGGCAAGTGTTGTGTATATCTATAATAGGTATGCATATAAGAATTGTAAAACGGATGCATGTCAGAAGATGAAGTTATATATGTATACTGTTGATGTACCAAAATAAATAAATAAATAAATAAACAAGATAAATGAATTAATGACTTTTTGTAATGTCATCTGTATCTACTCTGGAATAATGTGATAGGGTGTATTTGAGGCGCCACCAAAATCTTGGGGGAGCAAGCCACCCTGACATCTGCTGAATGACGGACTAGGCGCGCAGACTTTCCTCCCGGGGCTGGGAGGTCTAACCAAAATAACTTTGAACAAACAATGGAAGAAATCTTTTCAAATTGCTAGCGATGAACAATTATCTCGTATCTGAGCCCGATAACCAGCAGACGCACCAACGATTAGGTATCACCAGCACACCCGAGGGGGCCATCTTTCCCGAGGGGGCCATCTCGAAACCGGAGATGGCCCAGGGTCAGTCGGGGTGCGAGGGATATGCTCTATGGGCAACCTTACACCCCGGCGTCTGTAGACCCGAGACGGCGTGCGGTTTTAGTCGGTTCAAGCCCGACATAACCGCCCCCGCTGGCACGCGGGGGGGTATCCGAAGGGATTTCCGCACGAAAAAAAAAAAAAAAAAAAAAGGTATCACCAGCACAAAATCAAATAAAGAAAAATATACCTTCATAAATTAAAATAGTTTATTTTAACTTTTATAAGTACTGTCTTTAACTAATTTATAAATAATTAACTTAACTAAGTATACATAAAGAATTTCCAAACTTTTACATTACACTTAAGTGCGTGGCGCGAGTTTTTCATATACCTACCTACCTTTACAGCGTCTACTCGTAACAGCGTCACTTAGCGGCCAATTGGTTCAAACAAAGTTTGACATTGACTTTTATTCGATAACGCAATGAAGTTATCTATATTCATAATATGGACCTCGTACTATAAAGTTTGATGTCATTTGTTGCATAGAAACAAAGGTCAAATGTCTATAAGGATGTAAGTGTTATTTTTAATGATTTAGAAGAGAACTAGGGCTTCGTATTCAGCGCTACTCCTTTCTTCGCCTTCAAATGGATATATACATGTGCCGGCACTCGGATGGATCTGAAATAGACAAAACAAAAAATTGTGAATATATTTAGTATTTGGCCAAGAGCTTGCTGAATAATTATAATTCACTAAATTTTATTGGTTTTTTCTTGACCTTCTAAAGGTCGTGTACCTTTAGAAGGTCGTGTACTTTTAGAAGGTACAACCGAAGGTCGACCATTATGAGCGCTTGCAATAGGTAGGTACGAATCAATGCTAATGATCTTGGATTCAAGTCTGGGTTAGTATTAGATACATTGCTAAGTTAAGCAATACTAGCTGGGCTACTAAATTCTCGATCCATCCTAAGACTAGGATGGATCGAGAATTTTTAACACTTTGAAACCCCGCATGCCTCGAACATCTATGGCAGTCGTAACGGGTAATCGAAGCCCTAAAACCTCGGACTAATCATTGGTCTAACTACAGAACTTCGATAACGCCAGCGAGTTGTGGTGGTAGTCATCATCATCATCATCAACCTATTCTAGTCCACTGCTGGACATAGGTCTCCCCTAATGAGCGCCATAGCGCCCTGTCTTCAGCTTGCCGCATCCAGCATCTGCCCGCAGTCTTTCGCAGATCGTCATCTCACCAGGCCGGAGCGCGTCCTACACTACGTTTGCCGAGTCGCGGTCACCACTAAAGAACACGTTTACCCCAGCGGTTGTCGGTTCTTTGCAAGATATGGCCGGCCCACTGCCACTTCAGCTTGCTTATTCTTTGAGCTATGTCGATAACCTTGGTTCTCTGTCGGATGTATTCGTTACGAATCGTATCCTTCAGAGAAACTCCGAGTGTACCTCTTTCCATAGCTCGCTGAACGACTTTCAACTCGTGGACCAGCCCTACCGTGAGTGTCCACGTCTCAGCTCCGTAGGTCATTACGGGTTGGACGCACTGATAGAAAACTTTGGTTTTCAAACACTGCGGTATGGATGACAAGAAGACCCGACGTAGTTTCCCAAACGCTGCCCAGCCTAGCTGGATCCTCCTCTTGGCCTCCTCAAAATTGTTTTTACCCAACTGCACAATCTGCCCGAGGTAAGTGTACTCAGAAACAATTTCAAGAAGGTGGCCATCCACGACGACCGGTCCTGGATCAATGTGGCCATTGATCAAGAATTTGGTTTAATCCAAATTCATGCCATGACCGATGCGTCGCGAGGCTGAAGCTAGGCTGTCCAGCATCTGGGTTAGCTCCTCTAGCGACTCCGCCATTAAGAATCAGCGAGTCGCAGGTGTGAGATGTAGTCGCCGTTTATATTTATGCCCTTACCTTTCCAATCCAGCGTCTTAAACATATCTTCCAATGCGCTCGTGAACATTTTCGGGGATATGACATCCCCCTGTCTCACTCCTCTGCGCAATTGGATGGGTTTAGACTGCTGACCCTGTACTTGGAGACTCATAGTGGCGGATTCGTAAAGGTATCTCAGCACCTCGACATAACGATAGTCTACTTGGCATCGCTGTAAGGATTTCAGAACAGCCCAAGTTTCGACGGAGTCAAAGGCCTTTTCATAGTCCACAAAAGCGAGACATAGGGGCTGATTATACTCTTCGGACTTCTGTATAATCTGCCTGACTGTGTGAATGTGGTCTATGGTGCCATATCCTCCGTGGAACCCAGCCTGTTCCGGTGGCTGGAACTCGTCGAGTCTCCTGGCGAGACGATTCGTGAACACTCGTGAAAATAGCTTATAGACGTGGCTCCGGAGTGTGATGGGTCTGTAATTTTTAAGGAGGGTCTTATCACCCTTCTTAAAAAAGAGAACAACCAAACTCCCGCTCCACGCCATAGGAGTTCTCCCACTGTGAAGGACGGCATTGAAGAGTTTCTGTAGCTCCTGTATGACAGGAGCTCCTACTGCCTTCAGAAGCTCTGAAGTAATTCCGTCCTCACTGGGGGCTTTTCCATTTAAAAGCTGCTTCAGAGCTAACACGATCTCGTCTTGACTGATATCAGGCAGTTCGTCGGTATAGTGGCGTGTCAGGGTGGCTCTGGAATCATGGTCGTCTTGTCGAGGACGGGGAGCATGTGCAGTATACAGACGGCCATAGAAATCCTCTATTTCGGCGGAGATCTCCGGCTTCGACAATACGGTCCTCCCGTCATGCGTTATGAGCTTCGTCAGATGGCTCCTTTCAAGCTGCTGAGTGAATACTTTGGACCCTCGGTTTTGCTCTATCGCCTCTTCAATGAGGCGTTTGTTGGAGCTCCGAAGGTCGCGCCGTACCATCTTCGCAATTTCCTTGTAAAGGTGTGACCTGTCTGACGAAGTCGCTTGGGTGGTTTCCCGTCTTATTGCCATCAGCCCCAGAGTCTCATCCGAGAGAGAAAAAACAGCGTACTGGCAGGAAGTCCAAAACTTCCTGCCAGTACGCTGTTTTTTGCAGAACTTGATGCCCTCGTCTCTCAGCGTTTCGACCAGATTGTGTAGGGTCTCGTCAGCGTCATCAGTGGGTTCCAAAGCAACAAATCTTTCCCCGAGAAGCTGCTGGAACTTCTCGGTGCCCGCCATGATTTGGGTTGGGTTAGGTCGGAGCGTGGACATCATCAGACGGTTTCTTTCAAGCTTTAGGTTATATTCAGAGAGCCTCGGAGCAGTCGGTGATCAGATCCGGTATTAAACCTGTTGATCACTGAGACATATCTGAATATCAAAGTCAAAGTCAAAGTCAAAAACCATTTATTCTGCATAGACCATTAATAAGGCACTTACAAAACGTCATAAAAAAAAAAAAAAATCTAATGTTTGGCAAATGGACCACCGGTTCGAAACGCGGCCCTGTCCTGAGAAGACTCCGGCAAGAAACTCAGCGGGCTGTTTTTTTTTGGTCTATTTACAAACATATTTACTTAACCTAAGTACAATATTCCATTTGAGTAGCATAGAGAGAGAGCAAACAGTTCATATCCAAGCTTGTTTATCGTCTAAATAGTCTTGAATTTTATAGTAGCCTTTTTGGCAGAGTTTACTTTTAATTTGGATTTTAAATTTATGAAGAGGTAGATTCTTCATTTCACTAGGAAGCTTGTTGTAGAAGCGTATACAGTTACCCTGAAAGGAATTACTAATCTTGTGGAGTCGACTATTACAAACCACAAGATTGTTTTTATGTCTAGTATTTACGTTATGTATATCACAAAGCCTTAAAAAATTGGAAATGTTTCTTCTAACATACAAAAGATTTTCAAAAATATATTGGGAAACTACAGTTAGAATGTTTATTCTTTTTATTATATGTGCTTGCTATCCGTCATGATGAAGTCGATCTCATTTTTTGTCACAGCGTCGGGGCTTTGCCATGTCCACCTCCTTTGAGGCTGTTTCTTAAAGAAGGAATTCATTAAGAATAGTCCCTCTTTCTCAAGGAAGTTTACAAGCATTTGCCCCCTGTGATACCTAACTCCATAACCATGCGGGCATATACGGGATTCGTACCCAGACTGGGTACCCACCTTGCCGTTAAAGTCCCCCATAACAACGTTGAAGTGAGCCTTAGTGGTGTTGTGCAAGGCTTTGGATATGTCTTCATACATATTCTCCACTTCCTCATCCGAGTGTGCCGAGGTCGGTGCGTAGACCTGAATTACCTTCATGCTATACCGCTTGGATAGCCGAAGGATCAGGTACGCTACCCTTCTAGGCCGGCACCACACAGCCTGAACACAGTGCCACACAGTGGTACTACCACCACTGTGTGGCACTGTGCTTCACGGAAAATATCGAAGTTCGAATGCTTCGTAGTTAGGCTGAATAGCCGACCCCATCGCCCTGGGCGAGATTTATACGGCGCCCCCTAACTGCAATTCAAACCCATATGAAAAAAGGAATAAGATATAATTGAAATTACCATTTATTAAAAGAAATAACCATTTATTTAAAAAAAAACTAATAAAATTTGAATTTTCTAGCCTTTCTGTCGGCGAACTCTTTTATTATTTTATCAAAATCGAGGTTTTCAGGAATTTCATTCTCGATTGACAAAGTTGCCAAGTTTGTCAATCGGGATTGCGATATTGTCGATCGCAGATAGGTTTTTATCAGCTTAAGCTTAGAAAAACTCCTCTCCCCACTAGCAACCGTTACAGGTATAGATAATAATATGCGCATTGCTATCCATACATTTGAATACAGTTCTTGTAAGTTGCGATCTTTGATAAAATTTAGAACAAAAACAGGGGTAGCCACTTTCTGATCACGCAAAAAAGATTTCAGACTTATGAGTTCATCACACAACATACACCCATCTATCTGATTTAGAGTCTACAGTTAATTTCAATTGGAGATCACGACAGAGTTTGACAAGGTCAGGTTTTTCCGGAATCTGTTTTATATTGTACAAAAGAGACCAATATTCCGAGTACTCATTTAACTGTTCAAATCTTTCATTAACTGAAATTAATGTAGTGTCCAAAAGACAGTTGAAAAATTCAATCACAAATTTTGAAATGAGAATGAGCTGAGTGTATTCCGCTTCGTCAAAAATAACATCAACTCTCTCTAATTTAAACGTAAAAAAAGCGGCCAAGTGCGAGTCGGACTCGCCCATGTAGGGTTCCGTAGCAGCAAGTAACATAATACTTAATGCTTTTTTCAAAATTTTATATTTGAGTTGATTGAATGAAAGGAAAATTGCGGTTTACGATTTATGACGTATTAAAAAAAACTACTTACTAGATCTCGTTCAAAACAATTTTCGGTGGAAGTGTACATGGTAATGTACATCATATAATTTTTTTGTTTTATTATTCTCTTATTTTAGAAGTTACAGGGGGGGGGGGCACATTTTACCACTTTGGAAGTGTCTCTCGCGCAAACTATTCAGTTTAGACAAAAATGATATTAGAAACCTCAATATCATTTTTTAAGACCTATCCATATCCTATCCTATCCATCCTACACGTATGGGTTTGAAGAAAAAAAAAATTGTGTTTCAGTTCTAAGTATAGGGAGCCCCAAAATTTATTGTTTTTTTTTCTATCTTTGTATGAAAATCTTAATGCGGTTCACAGAATACATCTACTCACCAAGTTTCAACAGCATAGTTCTTATAGTTTCGGAAAAAAGTGGCTGTGACATACGGACGGACAGACAGACAGACATGACGAATCTATAAGGGTTCCGTTTTTTACCATTTGGCAACGGAACCCTAGCTAAAAAGAGATAGATAATCTTTTTCTCGATGGTCGGGGATTCCCGGTAAAATTAAATGTATGCAGTGCAGTGCTCCGATTTGAACGCTGCGTTCGATTCTAGTGTTGCCAACATAACGATTTTTTCGCTAAATTTAGGGAATTTACGAGTAGGTAAGAAATAAAGGGGAATAAACCGCGCCCTACCCTAACGCCTCTACTGCCCATCTGAGTTGCGAAAAAAAAACTACTAAAGAACCAAAGCTGTAACGCCTTCCCGAAGATTCATAGCATTGTTGTATCAGTGCTACTTAAGTTTTGAAGTGCGGTCTAAACATTAGGTACCTACATTTTTCTACAATTTTCCCGCCCCAAAGTCAAAGTCCCGTTGCAGTGTTGGAAAAAACGATATCTTGTGAAATCTTAACTGAATCGATGGATTGTAAAAAGGTTGATAGGGGCGTCAAATTGTTAATAGCCTAATTTTATATCCGCAACTGCCTAAACCTGAACATTAAGTTCATCGTATCAGTAGGTACTCACCTTGCCGGGCGTAGTGCATCCGTCGTGCGTGACTCTGCCAAAGTACAGCTTCTCGCCATCAGCCGTCGTTCCTGCCTCCACAGCACCGGGGGGTACTTCACCTTCACTCGCGAACTGCCACGTAAACGTTGACGGCACTAGGACCTGAAAGCCGAAATCGTTTTCTGTTAGTTAGTCCACTTGCTATACTGCCGTCCTCAAACTAAAAAGCGGCTAAGTGGAAATACAAGTTTTGAGTTAGAGCTGATTTTCTTTTTAAATCTATGCTAGTATTTTCTATAAATCTGCAATTACGTAGTCATTTAACAGTGGTTGGATATATTTCTGAGGATTTACGAGAATAAAATGGCTATTAAATATTTGTTCAAAGTTAACATGTGAAAATTGACCAAAAGTCACTTAGCCGCCTTTTACTTTGCGGACGGAAGTATAGCAATAATATACGACTGCAGGCTGCCTTGCGGTGAGCTGAATATGCGTGGTGCCATATCGGTCCAGCTACCAGTTTGTGTGCCTCGTCGGCTAGCTGACTTGTATTGACAAACGGGAAATAAACTCCAAGATCACGACAGATATCGAAATTTTGAAGCAATTTATGCTAACTTTTTCCATAAATTTTAATCGGAAAACGTCAACATCCAGGCACTCAATCCCGCGACCAGTCCCTTTCTACGGGGGAATACGGTAATCAACTGAGTTACCTGGATAATTCAAATTCTCCTTTCGATTTATTACAAACTAAACGTCCAGCCGACCCTTCAATCAGTCAAACATGTACCTTTTTTTTTTTTTTTTTTTTTTCGTGCGGAAATCCCTTCGGATACCGCCCCCGCTGGAGAGCGGAGGGTCTCCAGCGGGGGCGGTTATGTCGGGCTTGCACCGACTAAAACCGCACGCCGTCTTGGGTCTTAAGACGCCGGGGTGTAAGGTTACCCATAGAGCATATCCCTCGCACCCCGACTGACCCTGGGCCATCTCCGGTTTCGAGATGGCCCCCTTACTTGCTCTCCACTGTGCCCTCTGCTAATCAGAGGGACACGTGGAAAGCTTCCGCACAGCCCTCAACAGGGCCGTCCTCGCCTCGGTCGGAGTTGGCGTCAAACATGTACCTACCTCAAATTGATCTTTAGCTATTTGTTCGCCTCCGTAGGCTATGTGGCAGACGTTTTTAGAGGGGATGACGGTTGCCGGGAGTACTTCACCCTCGTGGTGTGAGCGCGCTGCGAAAATCTCATCGCCATCTGCATCGGCACCTACGCGCAGTGCACCAGGCGGAAGGGTGCGCTGACTCAGGCAAGCAGGAACCCAACGATATGTACCTGGAAGTGATGGAGAGAATTTCTGTAGGTACTTTTCTTATTTGGTACAACGTTTTACATCAACATTATAAAAGGACAAGAGCACACACTACTTGGGGCAATTCAAATAAAAGAAATAAGCAGGTTATACAAATACCCGGCTTCTTACCCGGCGTCTAAGATCGGCCTGCTTCAAACTTGTAAAGCGTTCTTTATATCGTACACCATACGTCTACAGCTTGTATATTCTAGAGTACTTAAAACCGAAGCTATCGTTTTAATATTTTATGAAAATTGCAGTCCAATGTATACCTAATACAGAGAACGCTCTACAAAACCGAACTTAGACAGATTCTCACTCTTCTTGCCGACGTTCCAAATCAAAAGCTGGGTACTGTTGGCCCACCTGGCCTACTTGGTAATAGAAAGAGAGCTGGAGCTATGCGCCTTGTATAGCTCCAATCCTCTTTCTTACACGGTTATAACATGTCAAGATACAGTTGCTCTACCTACCTATCAGAAGATAAGGCAATAGTAAAACTAACCGAAGTGAGATGGTAATTTTTGCAATAAGGATAAAATTAAATGTAAAAAAGATATAAATGATAAATAGAAAATATACACAAACATAGACATTACAACAGTTACGGCCAAAACTCTATATGATATTCAAATCTTCAAAAACTCCAAGTTAAATCGGTTATCATTCAGATATCTTATAATAAAAGTAAGTCTGGATTGGGGGGTCACCATAAAGAGAATTGGCCCAACATTGCCGTAGGTAACACAATGGACACACCCAAGCTGATATTTAATGATAGCACCTCCTTGGCCTGCCCACATTAGTAACGCTAGGGAATGTATTAACATTATATAAAGCAATCCTTATCGATTGATGAAAAAAATTACTAAGACTGTTTCAATGGAATCATAGCAATTTGGTTTATCATGAAGTTTGTATCGATAATGCCAAATGTCGTGGATTAGATTAATGATGTTATTGATGTTTTTTTATAAAACCACTTACAAACTGAATATGTGTTAACGCACTTTTCCACTTATTACGATCCAGACTTACACGTTGCGCTTCTTCTACTTTCGTAAACGTGAGTTATAAGGCATAAGACATAATTAAAGCAAAATCTATATATGCTCGTTCATCGCCTTACGCCTCACGCGGGCGCGATTTTGCCGTATACAAAAATTCAATTTCACTCTATAGGTACATGCTTACTGGTAGACCGGCAGAAAGGTACCTTTGATCAATCTACCTCATGAAAAGAGGCATGGCCGTATGTATGACGAACCTATTGATATTCATGAGCTGAACAGAGCTGACATATTTATTTTATTTACTTATTTATTAGCCATTTTACAAATTGGTCACGTTTTGGACACTTTATAAATAACAATAAACCGATTGACATGAGCCTAGAAGGTGCTATATCCTAAAATTCCAATCCAGACTTACTCCACGGTAACTCCACAGTCTCTCCAGGTAATGTCGGGCCTTCCTCAACGTTATCCACCACGACGACGTCATCACCACTTGGGGGTGGTGCGGGATAAGGGTACATATACGCAGGGTGCACTGGGTAGAACATGACCCCCGCGGGGTACATGTGTGGAGGGTAGCCAGGTCCTGGTGGACCAGGGGGATAGCCAGATCCTGGCGCTCCAGGGGTATAGCCAGATCCCGGCGCACCAGGGGTATAGCCAGATCCTGGCGCAACAGGAGGATACCCGCCGCCGTAACCCGGGGGGCCGGGTGGGTAACCGTGTGGGGGTGGATGACCAAAACCGTAATAGGGTTGACCTGTATAATGAAAATTGATTTATATCTTAATTAGTTTATTCCACGAATGCAAGTTAAGATTAGGTTTCAAGTGATTCCGTTCTTGAAAGTCTAAACGTACACGACCAAATTCATTCAAACTGTAACCGAAGACAGAAGTACAGTCAGCCACCCTGAGAAATTCCTGATTACTAAACTATTTTTATATTGAAATAAATCAATAAATAATTGACTGAAGTATAAAAAAAAACTTTTCTAATCTTTAGATGACAGATTTAACACTTTTCCTTTTTTTGGTTGTTAATTTATGTACCTACTTAAAGTTTTAGAGCTAAAGCGGTCGGTACACGCGGCGATTGGTATGTGTTAAGGTACTACTAGTGGCGGGACGGTGGGGCGACTAGCGCCCCTACCCCAAACCGGGGCAAGACGGGGACACCGTGGTTTCCAAACCCGAGGGGGCCATCTCGAAACCGGAGATGGGCCAGGGTCAGTCGGGGTACGAGGGACATATGACATATGTAAGGTTACCCATAGAGCATACTCTATGGGCAACCTTACACCCCGGCGTCTGAAGACCCGAGACGGCGTGCGGTTTTAGTCGGTTCAAGCCCGACATAACCGCCCCCGCTGGCCGACGAGGGGGTATCCGAAGGGATTTAAGCACGAAAAAAAAAGGTACTACTAGTGGCGAACGCCTACCTGAATTAGAACGGTCACCGTAGAAGATACAACAATGTTTTTCGGTCGCACTCATCATGATCATCATTTTAGCGTTGCTCTCGGTTACATCCCAGGCTTTGACCTCGAAGCCCGAGGTTCGCTTACGTCTTCTTCTCCATTTGATTTGGTATATACCTACGGCTTTTATGGAAGCAAGTGCCATCTGATTCCCCAACCACGAGGAGAAAGCCAACGCCAGAGCCTCGTCCGTCCATCAGCAGCCGTACCGGCGTGCAGCTTGGCTTGGGCCGGAAGGCCTCAGCCCCACTAAGTCCTTCTGCTACTAACGCTCAATTTCACCGTAACAATCGTGCGCCATTGTACACCATTGCCACCTGTACACAATGGCGATGCCTGGCCGTAGCCCATCATAGGCCATTGTGTACTGGACGCTTTATAATCGTATGATAATCTATTACGTATGTAGGTACTTGGGTAATAAATTTACCAATATGTGGATACTTTTCGTAGATAGTACTTAGCTCAGTAAAATAATAATCAAATAATCCTTGATAATGGTACGAAATTCATTTCGTACGTAAATAATATAATCAGCCTTTCGTACGTTACTTGTGTCATTTATTCGGCAGGGTTATCATTTATATAACAAAGCATGATTTACAATTATGATTTTTATAGTAACTAAAAGGCAAAGAGAGGCAGTCAGCATAATTATTAGCTGGTAACAAGGGTTCACTTAGATACAATTTGTTTAGTAAATATATACCATTATACCCACATATTATAATGTTAGATATAGAAATATTGGGTTATAAGGTTGTGAAATGCGCTGCCTCACTCTGTACGCGATAGCACTTCTTTGAACGTATTCAAGATCAAAGTGAAAGAACTGTTCCTTGCTCAAACTAGATAACTGTGTATTATTTATTTATGTAATTTCCATAATTTATTGTATATTTATGAATTTATGTAGTGTATTTATGTATACATATATTTATATATATAAATTTGTCTGTATGTATGTAATTTAATATGTATTATGGTATGTATGTTCTTAGTACTTTTGTATTCTATTATTATGTATGTGCTCTGTAATGTACACTTGCACTTACTACCCATTTTTTGCTGTTTCTCCTTTATCCCCCAAAGGTTTGCTGGGAGAAAACTCAATACTGAGTTAAGCTCGCCTTTGTACATCTAAATATAATTATGCCTGTTACTGTACTATTTTATGTGTGTACAATAAAGAATTAAGAATAAGAATTAAGAAATATTGACCCAGACCAATGCAAATATATATATTCACGCATATTTGTATGCGAAAATATTTCTATTTGCACTGAGCGGGCATCGACCCGGCGACCTCCGACGACGTAGAAGTCGAACGCTCTAATGCCACGCTACAGAATTCCTCGAATGAAACGCTCATATTTCAGCAATGCACCACATCGATTCCGGTTTTTCAATGCTTGTTAACACATGAGTATCTGCACAGACAAAACCAAGCAGCCAGGATACTTCAGTAACTTAACTTCGTCCTCATCGAGCAGTGGCTGACATACTACAAGTACGTACCGGAAGCCGTACTCGAAAACGGTCGCGCCAAGTTCTACTGTGACCGGTCCATCATCACGGATAGGAATATTCTAACGAATAGACCTAATATTGTGCTGGTGGACCGGGCACAGTCACAGGTATTTCTTGTGGACATTGCAATACCCTATGACAAGAACCTCGTCCGCGCCGAAGCAGATAAGAACTGTAGCCCACGTGTCCGTTATGTTAGCGTACACAAGAGCTATATCGAGTTGGTTACTACGCCATTAAACTCTGTGTAAATACTGCCTAATTAGTGTAAAAATAAAAAAAACTCTTCCTCTTTAGTCTAGGAAATAAACACCAATTTCACTGTGTACGCTGGCGTCACGATCAAGCTAGCGTACACATGGCCGTACTCGAAAACTGCTAATTGTAAAGCAACAAAGTTTACACACAAAAATAGTGCTCTAATACTTCTCCCACTATGCAAAATTTCATAACGATTGCTCTTGTAGGAACAGAGATATTGAACAAGACTTTTAAATGACATTCGGAGCTGGCGTTATGGCAGCGTACACATAATAGTTCTTATAGAAAGGTAACTTTTCTTTTAATAAATGCTATATGTATAAATAGTGCGTGAAATTCTGCCTCTATTAGTGTAAATGCTTTATGCGAATTCGCAGTGGAATAATTAAAAAATCTATGTTAAGTTCTAGGAACAAATGTATTGAAGTATAGTCGCGAACAAAATGAATTATTAGTGAAATTATAAACAGAGATAAAGCGTTATTTTCTAATATAAGTTAGCATGATGTGTTTTGACATAAATAAAATTAAAATGATTACCTATTTATGTGCTTGACTGTAAAAAGTTGGTTTGCGTGGAATGGAACATTTTCAAATGCTAATGTGAAATAGACTATAATACTTTATGGCAGCTCTCATGGTCGTTCACTTTCAGATTTCACTCTTCAGTTTTAATTCTGTATTTTAAAAAACTTGTCAAATCACTTTTGAGCATATCTACATAACATAACATAACATAAACTCACGCCTATATCCCCGAAGGGGTAGGCAGAGATGCTAGCACCCACGTTTCGCCAGTTTATGTTTTAGGTCCCAATGTAATAGGTGGCGAGCCTATTGCCATTAACCGGGCACTTATAAACCTGCGATAAATACACACATAACTTCGAAAAGCATCGAAAAGTCATTGGTGTGTGCCATGTTAATACCTGGGATCGAACCCGAGACCTCGTCTCAGCAGTCCTTTACCCATACCACTAGGCTACCGCGGCTTGAGCATATCTGTACCTGTACTATGAACAGAAATTAACATGGATTTTTTAATTATTCCACTGCGAATTCGCATAAAGTCAGTTTTAATTCTGTATTTTAAAAAACTTGACAAATCACTTTTGAGCATATCTGTACCTGTACTATGAACAGAAATTAACATGGATTTTTTAATTATTCCACTGCGAATTCGCATAAAGTATTTACACTAATAGAGGCTGAATTTCACGCACTATTTATACATATAGCATTTATTAAAAGAAAAGTTTCCTTTCTATAAGTACTATTATGTGTACGCTGCCATAACGCCAGCTCCGAATGTCATTGAAAAGTCTTGTTCAATATCTCTGTTCCTACAAGAGCAATCGTTATGAAATTTTGAATACCGGGAGAAGTATTAGAGCACTATTTTTGTGTGTAAACTCTGTTGCTTTACAATTAGCCGTTTTCGAGTACGGCCATGTGTACGCTAGCTTGATCGTGACGCCAGCGTACACAGTGAAAATGGTGTTTATTTCCTAAGACTAAAGAGGAAGAGTTTTTTTATTTTTACACTAATTAGGCAGTATTTACAAAGAGTTTAATGGCATAGTAACCAACTCGATATAGCTCTTGTGTACGCTAACATAACGGACACGTAGCCCACCTCGCCGGATTTATCTTGCCGCCCCAATATATTACAAACGTGGATGCGGTCGTGCTTAGATAACATTTTGGTAGGTATTTAAAAATCCACATTGAAGCCCTGACTAAGTTAGAAACCCGTTTTACAGTGTCATCCCTATCTAATACCTAACTATATAGTAATATATTTTAATTTAATATAAAACTGCATGCAAAACAAAACGATTAATAAGTAACAACTAGACCTATACTGATACAGGTCCGAAATGAATCTTACGGTTGCTCTAACCGTATTTAGGGTACCTACTTTAAATACGACAATATTCACTTAATTTTAATATGTGGAATGGATAAATGATATGATCCACAAACGCTTTTGATTTGTTCTGCATTCACTGTACAATTAATTTTCACCTCGCAAAAAATAGCTTTAGGTTTTGGTAATTTGCCCCATCTTGTTAATTTTTGACCCCGTTTATTTTTCATGTGATAGATGCAGTACTTACATGAGTATAAAACTGAGTTTAATAACAAATAATGATAGAAATAATACACTTAATGAAACTAATTTTTATATTAACAATGCGGTGCTTAAATTATGAAATCAATAAAAGATAGAAAGAATCACTAAACATCTTTATATCGTCATTACTAACCTGCCATATTGGTGAAGCTACACAAAGAATAAAGCCTTTCTACAACACAGTCGTATTATAAGTAATATAAAAATGCAATGAGGTATTTTAGATTTCGAGGACACTTGATAAGGAGTGATAATGAATAATCTTATAGAGTAGGTATATCAGTTTTGACATTTTACGTCATTTTCTAAAGCGCCGTGATGTGAACTTAAGCCAATAGATACATATCTCGTAATAGATCCAGCAATTTTACAAAATAATCAACGATAACTGATTATGAAATCGCATGTGATGTTATAGCACTGCGATGAATGCCAAGTAATATAAAAGCTATCCTAATGTCTAAAAAATATTGGAATGAATTTTTGTTATTGTCCGTAAAAATATTTTCTATTTTGGGGGCAATTTAGTAAAAGGTGCTAAATCGTAAGTGCGAGGGATATGCTTTATGGGCAACTTTTCAGCCCGGCATCTGAAGGCCTGAGACGGCATGCGGTTTTAATCGGTTCAAGCCCGATATAACCACCCCCGCTGGCCGGCGGGCCCGGGCTGGGGGGCGGGCGAAATCCGAGGGGATTTCCGCACGAAAAAAAAAGTACCAAAAGTTCAAAAAAAATTGTGTGTTAATTTTTTCACGTTGACAAGGAACCACTTTTATATCATCTGTACACCTTAGTCCAAGGCGCTAACGCAGCATTTTGAGTCTTCTTCTCTTTATGATTGCCTTGCAGTAGAATTGTTGCAAATTTCGCCAATATCAAGTGAAACGCATTTACACATCGGCGCATTGGTGATTCGACGCTCATTCGAGCATGCACTTTGGAACCCCTGGCCTGGGTCCGCAAGCGACTATCTGACCCTCCAACTTTGAGAGGCAACTGCAAGTCTGGACCAGAGCCTCGTCCATTAATCAGCAGGTGTACCGGCTTGCAGGTGAGGTTGGCTTGGCCTCCGAAGATCTTGGTGGGATGGGATCTAAGGGAGAGACCTAATTCATAAGTCTACATTTTGCGCGTTGATAAAGATGGAAGTGCGTTTAAGCGTGTACGGCTACGATCATAACTCATCTCACTTTTCTTGCGTCAAATAATGGACCGTAGTACTTATAAGGAAGAATGTGTTCACTTAACAATCCTTATCAATTTATGACACATGTTTTAACGGAACCATTTCAAATAAATCTTTGCAAAACTCTTTATCATAGACATGTTTTACCGATAACGCCGATGGATAAGATTTATGAATTATTTAACATGTTTGTTATTAATTCTTTTGAAATCGGTGTTTGAATTTTTGTAGTATTCATGTTTTATGTATTGACTAGTTGTTGCCTGCAGCTCCGCTCGATTCTTATCCCGTTCCCGCAACCTATGGAAACCTATTCCAGATATAAAAAGTAGCCCATGTGCTATTCAAGACTATAATTTATCCCTGTGACAAATTTCAGTCAATACCCGTTCAGCTATTTGAGCGTGATTAGTTAAGTAACATCTAAATATCTTTCACACTTTCCCTATAATATTAGTAGGATTTCTTATTTTCCAGCATGCGCGGCGGTGTACGGGCCCCGCTAAGATCTTCGTAGCCTAAGCCAAACTCACCAGCAAGCTCATACACCTGCTAATGAACAGATGAGGCCCTGGAGTTAGCTTTCCACTTTACTGTATTGACTCCCCAACCTCAGTTGGGGACTCAGTACTCGTTTCCGTAAAAGCCAAGATAAACCACATCGGCTTCATCAGCACAAGCTTTGGATGCAGCCTTTATGATGAAGGGAATTAGTGTAAATTCAGAAACAGGTGAGTGGTGAATGAGTTTAGTCCAACCAATTACACCGCACAAAATAAAACACAACCCTATTGTCAACGTTTCTTTTGAAAATACTTTACCAGGGAAAGAATATCTATAAAATTAACGTAACACGGGAAAAATCTATAGCCTTCTCAATCAACAATCC
Source organism: Cybosia mesomella (assembly GCA_946251805.1). Lineage (NCBI taxonomy): Eukaryota > Metazoa > Arthropoda > Insecta > Lepidoptera > Erebidae > Cybosia > Cybosia mesomella. The sequence continues at coordinate 26,851,230 of OX276400.1, read as the reverse complement.
TCTTATTCTTCATCTCTTGCTGTATAACCGAAATGGTAACTATGGCAGACGTGAATTTCGGCCATCCAGGTAGCTGTTAGTCAGAGTATTATCCCAGAATCGCGAGTTCAAGTACCTACCGTTCTTGATGTTGAATTTTTAGATTTAAATTTAGGTTTATTTCACAAACGACTTGAAGAATACAGCTGAGATGACTGGATGCGGAAGGCTCGAAGATCGACTACAATGGCAGACATAAGGGGAAGCACATGTCCAGCAGTGGGCTGCAATAGGCTATCTGATTGAAACACGCTCACAGATTTTCCAGTGACACTAATATCTTAATTACCACATGATTTTAGCATTTCCTTGACAATATCGGACATATTTACAAATTCCTTTAATATGCGTTCGGCACTTTTTTTCCTACTTTCCTCCATTGATGCATACGCTGATACCAGGTCGTGAAGAACATTCACAACCGTTTCTTCCAATGTCTTGTGAGTGGGTCGTTCACCTTTTTCTGCTATTCTTAGTGCCGCCATTACCTGAATAATGAAAAAAAAAACGATGCGAAAGTGAAAAACATGTGAATCATAAAAACTTAGGCGTGAGTTTATGTTATGTTTTTTATAAAAACTTTATACCAAGGACACTTTAGGGAGTGGACACTCCCTCATCCGTGTCACGCATGCGGGCTTGCGGGCGCCCACTTGTCATGTGAATCGTATTTATTTTTTAACTATTTTTATGCAAATTATTTGCACGAAATTCGCTCCACATTATATGCACGATACAGACGCCCTGTTTCGTGCATATAATGTTCATGCAAAAGATGATTTTTAGTACACATCGCTGTTCTAATTAATAGAAGACCATAAAATAATGAAAAGCATGCGTGCAGGTATTTAAAATTTTTAGTTAAAACAAAACTTAGACGCGGACACCGTGGTTCCCAAACCCGAGGGGGCCATCTCGAAACCAGAGATGGCCCAGGGTCAGTCGGGGTGCGAGGGATATGCTCTATGGGCAACCTTACACCCCGGCGTCTGTAGACCCGAGACGGCGTGCGGTTTTAGTCGGTTCAAGCCCGACATAACCGCCCCCGCTGGCCAACGGGGGGTATCCGAAGAGATTTCCGCACGAAAAAAAAAAAAAAAAGGTAGCTAAGACAGGGGTGCGACTGGTTGGATCACCTCCAAGTTTAGTGTACCCTGGGCAACGTGGGCGATGACGTATCATTGATTGCTCCTATGGAGTAGCTGGCGTCAACGTCAACGGCCAAGAGTCTGACCAACCGGCCCTTTTCAGGGCCAGCTGATCCCATTGCACGAGGGGGTCGGGGTGTGGCGGGCCTGCAAGGCCCGCGCGGGTGGGGGCCGCTCCAGGTACCCCTCTGCTGTTATCAGAGGGGTCACTGCGAATGGCCCAGGGTCAGTCGGAGTGCGAGGGATATGCTCTATGGGTAACCTTACACCCCGGCGTCTGTAGACCCGAGACGGCGTGCGGTTTTAGTCGGTTCAAGCCCGACATAACCGCCCCCGCTGCCCGGCGGGGGGGTATCCGAAGGGATTTCCGCACATAAGAAAAAAAAAAGTAGCTAAGACAACTTTGCGACCTGGATGGTAATGTTACAACGAGCGGCTATATCTCCAAAACTACTCATTGAATCTTCAGGAAATAAAAACGCATTGCTAGTGTGTCGAAGTACTCTACCGATTAGTGTAGAACAATCTAGAATCACCAACACAAGTCGCACCTAACTCGAATACCTATACCTACTTCTTAATGCAAGATTGTAGGTATTTATCAACAATCTTGAATACAAGGTTATTCACCTTGAACGTTGGCACCTCGAGCGCTCTACTTTGGTAACTAACGTGCCTCATCTCTAGATGATTCTGGAACATTCTACCCTCCTAATAAAGAACTATAAAAGGCGCCCGGATATCGACGCGCAGTCTGTTAATTTTCGGAAGCGAAAGCGAACACATCATACCGAAGCGATTCAAGAGGATTATACCTGCGACCTAGGCATCGACTGTGGACTACTGTGAACTGCTGAGCGACTTGAAATGTTGAAGAGTACTGTGTGTGCTAGTTATTTAGTTATCTAGTTTGCGGTAAGTAAATAAACCTCTTCGTTGTATAAACGGCATGAAGTTTTAATTAGTATTTAAGTCTTCATCGTGATCTTAGCGGGGATCCTGGTTGCATCTCAGGGATCGTCTAGAGGACCAGAGTCTCCTTCACTACTTTTACTACTCTGCTATTTAATTTATATGAAATATCTGGGTGACTGTTACAAAATAAAGCATTTGCTTACTGTAAAAATAAGTAAAGTGGGTTAGGTTAGGTTAGAACTGTGACCCCAACAGAGCTCGAGCCGAGCAAGCGAAGCGAGCGTTCCACGGCAGCGGCTGGTGAAGCTCTGGAATTGATTTGTATAATAACAAAATAACATTTACCAACTCGTGTTGGTAAATCCTAGGATTTACCGGAAAATGATAGAATTTACCGGAGTTCGGGCTTTTACAGTATATAATATTTATTAGATTTATAATTGATATACTTATATATCATGCCAAAACAAAATATTTTATTATGTTTTAGTAATATAATAAATACATTACTTTAGCTGTTTTAACATACCTTAGCCTTCCAACTATCCAGTGCTTCTCCGATAGCACTACCTTGGAGCGCAGAAACTGCTTTTTGCAAATTAAGACGTAATAATTTCAAATGGTGCGTCCGACATACCTCTACATAAACATGAAGTACAATTATTAAAGTTATTATAAGTTGCAATAAAATATAATTAATAAGTAATTTTTACTGACCTTTCTTACAATTTTCTTCATCTAGTCCATTAGGACAATCTTTTTTGCCGTCACAGATGGTTTTTATACTCACAGTCAAATTATTGACGTTACAAGAATATTTAGTGAGTGTGGGCTCAACTAAGCAAGTGGAAATACACTTTTGTGGACAGCGTGTTAAGGCGCAAGTGCCATTTCTGCAGTAACATCCTGCTGACGGTATCACATTTTCATTGCCTGCATGCGAGAGTTTCATAGCTTCAATCATTTTCTCATTCAATAACACCAAAAAATCGTGTGTACGATCTAATTCTTCCAACTTCGAATGGCGCATCGCATCAGTATAAACGTGAACGAGCATTTTGAAAAAATCATCTCTAGTGGTTTTTATTGCGTGAAGATCCACGTTATAACTTGTAGAAAATTTCTGCATTTCGCGTACTAAACCTACCAGCGCTGTTAGCTTGTTTCTACTATATTCATATTCTACCGAAATTGATTTTAAAGTCACCAAGTCCAATAGTTCGTTAAACAGAGTATTGGCTTCAAATTTAGTTTTAGTGTTACCTGAAACAGACAGTGTATACTTAGATGAAAACTTATCACCTGATATGTATTGTTAATATGTCTGTTGAATATTAAAGTAGGTACATAATTACCCATAGCGCACAATGTTTCATCACTTTCATCAAAACAGTCTAATTTGCCATCACAAATTGAATCCAAAGAAATACTTGCATCACCAGCGACAGACTGGCATCTCCAACGATTTAGTCTAAATTTTTGCCAACATACACGTTTGCAACGGGCATCACAGTTATCTGTTTTACAAACATCACGATTACAAGTGCATGATTTAGGAGACCAGACAGATATGGAGTCATTACTTTCAATGTTCATAGATTTACGAGTCAGAGTATTTTGATGTACTGTTCTATCAAATGGCGCACAAAGATTTATCTCTAGTGCAGATGATAGTGAACTTACTATTGTACTGGCATCACCGATTTTCTTTTTCATGAAAAATGTTTCTTCAGCTACAGTTATGTTATATTTTTCTTTAAGTGTCTCGTTATTTTGAAGAAGATCCAACTGTGATTTAAGCATATTTAATAAAAATGCATGGTGATGTGTGAAAATGGGACCTCCAACTAATGGATGTAAACATTTGGTTGTAATTGACTCTTCTACGTCCTTCATTAAGGTGGTTGATCGTTGAAGTTTTTCAATCACTGTGAAAATAATACTAAGTGTAAAAAATAAATAAGCCGAAATTGTAAACAGACATAGTGACAACGGTTTGTAGTTCTATGTGTGATTTTACACATAACATAACTTCACGCCTGTATCCCCGAAGGGGTAGGCAGAGGTGTGTTACACACCCACGATTCGCCAGTTATGTTAAGGTCCCAATGTAATAGGGGGCGAGTGTGTTTTTCAATATACTTCAGTATTCCTGTCTCTGATATTGTACAAAGAAATGTACCAAAAGCATTTTTCTAACTCTTGTGTTTGAACGTTTAAATGACATAGGATGAATTTCTATAAAAAATCTTAGTAAATATTTTTGTTTCTTTATAACTATTTAGTGCCCCAATGGGATATCCATTGCACTCTTCAAAATAATTTTAAACCTTTTAATCCCAGCCGCAAGTGCGTTGTGGACCTTAAGTAAACGTGATAAGGCAGTTTAGTTCGACTTGTTCGCGGTTCATTTCGATCATTAGTGAAATCCGCTTTAAAAGGTTTTGCTGAATTTAGTGTACAGGGAATCATCTAATAGACCTAAATATTCTGTTTGAAAATGATACCTTTATTAGTACAGTTTGATTCATCAGCTTCATTCCAGCAGTCAAACACTCCATCACAAAGTTGATCCAAGGCTATAATTTTCCCATCACCACAAGGCAAATTGTACAAAGATTGTATACGAAGACAAAGTCCTTCTACAATATCGGTACAGTGTGGATCGATTGAAGTTTCGCTCAGAACTTCAGAAAAGAATGCTTTATATCGATTAATATGTTTGATATTCAGCCCTCGTGTTTGGTTCAAGCCAATATTATTATCCATCTCAGCTTCTTCTGATTCTATTCTGATATTATTCGTACGTCTTGAGTTTGTTTTTAACAATCTTTTCATAGACAGCTCAAGTCCCTGTGTAATAAGATCAGTGTATGCTTTGAGGTCTTTATGTTGGTTGTGTATCGCCAAGTGTTTTCTTTTAGACGACTCAAGTATTCTTCCTTCAATTTTCTTTAAAATTGCTTGCTTCTGTTCTAAAGTTTGAGAATCCTTTATATATGATTTTGCCATATGCTCTATTTTATGCGCTATATCCTTTATTATATGTTGTTTTGTGAGAGGATCAAATAATTTACGGCCAATGGATGAGCTGTTAGATTTAACAAATACATTTTCAGTTGCAACTTGTAAGTTTTCAAAAGAATTTTCCATTTCACTGCTTTTATGCTTGTTGATAGCAATATGATTTTCTCTGTTTTCATGTTCGTACTCTTCCTTTGAATTATTTTCTGCTTCGTTCGGTTCACTTTCCTTATTATAAACTTTTGTTTTGTTTTTAGCATAAGCTTTGTCTCTAAATTGTTGCATAATCATTTTAACATATTTATCTCCATCTGCCAAGTGTTTAGCAGTGTTTTTTAATTTTAATTCAATCTTATGTAAAACAACTTCTTTTTTTGCCTGTGAGACTTTAGATAGTGAATTTAATGTCATGTTAGAAACTTTATTCATTATTTCTCGAACAATCAGACTCTTCACTGAATTTTTGGTAACCTTGTGCTTCGCTACAATATGTGAAACATTTATTTAGTAAACATACACCTACGACATTTATATACATAAATAATGGATTGCCACTTTTCTAATATTTAAGTTAATCATTTGTATTCTTAGGAAATCTACTGCTTTATAAATTATAGGGATAGTATCTTACTAGAGAACTTTATTTCGAATGTCTTGTGACTCTAGGTTCTTATGCATATAAGTAAATTAATAGCAGATGTAATAAGAATGTATAATATATTTACCATAGCTGTAATTTGTAGAAACGAATAAAACTGAAAGAAGAAAATAAATCTTCATTATGTATATTCCGTTGTACAAATACTTACATCGAACTAAACTGCTAGCAATTTCGCAGTTTTCCAAAAGGAGTATTTCTCGTTTCCATTTATCAAAACAGTAAAGTAGCCGTTAAACCACGCATAATGAGATATGGAAATTAATTAATTTTTAATTGGGTGTAAGACGTTGATAAACAAGAACTTATTTGATAATATACAAAAGATTTACCTAGTCATATTGTTGAAAAAGAGGGTATACGATATTTAGATTTTTTGTAGATTGTAAAATGTTTCATCCTTAGCTCTATAGGCCTGAATCAGCCTATTGAATCCGCCACAGGGGCTAATAATAACTTTAGACGTGACAAGTTTTAGAATTTTAAGTTAGAAGATTAGGGGTACGTAGGTATAAATTACAGTGAAGCACCAATAATATTAAAACAAGTTCCCAAATTTTGTTATTAAGAGAACAAGCCTGCGCCAATGCCTCGTCTGTCAATCTGCAGGTATCGGTCCTATGCCCTTAAGCTTACAGTTATAAAGTTATTACTATCTAAAATCTAATATCTTCTCATTTCAGCGATTGCAAAGCGCTGACATTTTTTAGAATATGCTTGAAGTCAAAACATGATAATATACTTACTCGTATTGTCCTACAGAATAATGAAATGCGGTGTCTCACAAGGAAGTGTTGTCGGGCCATTGTTAATATCATATTTTTTGTGACCCTATTTGTCCACACAATGCGTCACAAAAATAGCCCCATAATTTTTTTTGCGAATCAGTTTTAAACTGAAATAGTTGATAGTTTAGGAAGAGCCTGTATCCGGGCACCTGACCTGACGGCCACCCGAACACAGGTTTTATTGCCATGTTTTATTTATTATATTTTATAATTTTAGAAAAACTTACAGCTAACAAATAACAATAAAACGAAATACATTATTTATTGCCATATTGCTGTATTGTATAAGTACTTTCATTTTATTTCATATCGCAGGAATTGCCACATCTAAATCCTACTAACATTATAAATGTGAAAGTGTGTGAAGATGTTGGGATGTTTGTTACTCAATCACACTCTAACGGCTGAACTGACTGAAATTTGGCACAGATATAGATTATAGCCTGGAATAATATATGGGCTACTTTGCATCCCTGAAATAGGTTCCCATGGGTTGTGGGAACAGGAACAGAATTCCACGTAGGCAAAGCTGCGAGCAATAACTAGTTAATTATAAAAAAACATCATATTACCACAGCATATTTATTGGTGGGGGGTGAAGCTGTTCACGTCCGCAGGCATGACCAACATCTAAATGCTCTGCCCTAGAGCCCTCCTGCACGTGCACCCTGGGTGGTGCCAAACGAACAGCATTGCCGAACAACAGCCGGTGGTCTACTAACCTGTCTTGGGGCTAACACGTACCCTGAGGAACTAAATAACCTCAAAAAGAGTGTCCATGGAACCTTGGGAAAGTAACATGAGTAAACTCCCACCCCTCTTTATAAAATGGGAATGTCTAGAAATGAGAATGCGATGTCATGCGATCTGGCTAACCTCCGGCGCTTCAGGTACCCGGGCCTCTGAGTGTGAAATCTGTTACCGATGACTGCGTAGAGGTAGCGCCCCAGGCCTCTACTTCAGTGAATACTACTGGCACAAACACTGAATCTTTGCGGGAGACGGTGACCCAGGCCTCATCTGCGAATACTGATACCGGAAATGGCAAAAAAACTATGGTCCAACTAACTTTCCAGAAAAGCCTATTGCATGTCCGACCCAGAGCCAACTCCCTTGGGACCCTCAACACAAGCCCACAGCCTAGTGAGCATAAGTGTTTTTCGGTTAAACCTCCAACTTGGCAGAGAGTTCCCACACTACGAAATAGTAAGAGACCACGGATATCTGAATCACCACCAAACGACATTTACTTGGAGAACAGCTTTAGTCTCTTAACTACTGAAGCAACAGAACCTCGCACTAAGGAACAAACAAGAAGAGAATCCAAACCTCCGCCTCTTATACTGTATGGCATAGATGACATTAATAAATTGACCACAGCAGTCGAAACGGTGTTAGAACGTACAGATTACACTTTCAAAATAATAACAAAGAATCAGTTACGTGTAACATGTACCACTGCAGAATCATACAAGAAACTAATGAACCTCGTACGTCAAAAAGGACTTATTGGACATACGTTCACGCCAAAACAGGAAAAATGCTACCGAATTGTTATCAAGAATCTTCACCATACAACACCCCATGAAGCAATTATAGAAGAAATCGAGAAAACTGGTAACAAGGTAAAAGGCGAAATAATCAATGCCCGCACTGGACCAAATAAAAGACCATGTTCAACATTTTTTGTCAACATTGAGCCCAGTGCAAACAACAAAGCCGTTAAAGACATATATGCTATATATAACACAAACGTGGCTATCGAAGATCCCAAAAAACGCAAGACCGTTGTCCAATGCACGAAATGCCAACAATATGGCCATACCAAAAATAATTGCCTACGGCCATATAGATGTGTCAAATGCGCTGGTGCTCACAACACAGCAGAGTGCCCAAAAAAAGACCTCAATAGCCCAGCTAAATGTGCTTTGTGCCTTGGAAGCCACCCAGCGAATTATAAAGGATGTGAAGTGTACCAGGGAATTCTAGCAAGGAAATATAACACTAAGAGACATAAAGCCCCGTTCCAAAATGAATCCATTAAAGGCATGATACCAGATGCTTAGAGTTGTACCAAAGACCCGATAAATGGTGATGACCCATCAAAACGAAAAACATAGTTAAGTCCTCAGAAACAAACCACAGGATAACACTGAGTCAACACAGGTAGTCCAAGAACTACTTATCAAACAATCTGAAAAGATAGATATCCTACTACAACAAATAAACAACCTGATGGGGCTTATGACCAAACCTAATGGCTAGCACCGCAGTTCTTCGAAATAATAAACACCAACCTCTCCACAACAATCGTACAGATTGGGACTCTTTTCGAGATATAATTGAACAATCATTAGACCTAAAAGTAGCCCTGGAAATCCCTGATGATATCGAACGAGCAACTAAAGATTTAACCACGTCGATTCAAGCAGCGTGCTGGCAATGTACCCCGGAAAAACTACCGCTATACCCTTAAGATCCACTATACTGTGGCAAGTTCGTGAAAAAATCTTTGAAAAACGAAGACTTCGTCGAGTCTGGCAGACAAGTCGGTGCAGAGAGGATAAAAAGGCATTGAATACGGCAATTCTGGAAGTAAAAGAGGCTCTCAAAAATGCTAGGAATGCAACAATGCAAATGCATTTAGAATCACTCACGGCAACTAAAGCAACAAACTACTCTCTCTGGAAAGCTACACGTGGGATGAACCAGCCTCAAAATGTAAAACCCCCAATCAAGCTTGAGAATGGAACCTGGGTAAGAACAAGGAAGCAAAAAGCAGAATTATTTGCTAAACATCTTTCAGAGGTATTTGTAACAAACTCGGCTGATCCAGATGCGGATGAAACTGATATTGACCTAGTCTTAAACCAGGACTTCCAATTGGACCTACCAATCAGACCATTTACTCCAAAAGATATCGTCAAAGAAATAAAAAACCTTGACAGCAAAAAGGCACCAGGCTACGACCTAATTACCAAGGAGGTCCTCATGGAATTACCCAGGAAGGCAATAGTATATATGACATCATATTTAATAGTGTCCTCAGGATCAAACACTATCCAAGCTTATGGAAAGTGTCACAGATTGTCATGATTCACAAGGAAGGTAAGCCAGCTCGTGACATTAAATCATACCGACCTATCAGCCTACTCCCGGTGATCTCAAAATGATTCGAGAAACTACTGCTGCAGAGAATCGTACCTGTCCTACAGAGCAGATCTATTATACCGGACCACCAGTTCGGATTCCGACAGAAGCATGGTACAGTAGAACAGGTGCATAGAGTCTGCAGTAGAATTAGAAAATCACTAGTAGAGAAAGAATACTGTTCTTCCGCATTTCTAGACATACAACAGGCCTTTGATAGAGTCTGGCACAGGGGGCTACTATTCAAAATTAAGCAATCACTACCACACACATTTTATGAAATCATAAGCTCATACCTCACAGATAGGATATTTCAAGTTAGAGAAGGTGATTGTACATCCCCATTTTATGACATCACAGCAGGGGTACCCCAGGGGTCAGTGCTAGGACCTGTGCTCTACACTGTATATACAGCAGATCTCCCTCAAAACACCAACGTGACCATTACAACTTATGCTGACGATACAGCTATCCTCGCTAGTCATAAAAGTCCTGAGATTGCTTCTGAACATCTTCTAAATGGTCTAAATCACGTTGATTTATAAACCCCATAAAAGACATAGTAGCCCAGTGTTAGGTACAATAGGAGGGCAGAACCCAGTCGCCCCCATAAACGCCATAGTAGCCCAGTGTTAGGTACAATAGGAGGGCAGAACCCAGTCGCTCCCATAAAAGCCATAGTAGCCCAGTGTTAGGTGCAATAGGAGGGCAGAACCCAGTCGCCCCCATAAAAGCCATAGTAGCCCAGTGTTAGGTGCAATAGGAGGGCAGAACCCACTCGTCGGCAGTCGCCCCCATAAAAGCCATAGTAGCCCAGTGTTAGGTGCATTAGGACGGCAGAACCCACTCGTCGGCAGTCGCACCCATAAAAGCCATAGTAGCCCAGTGTTAGGTGCAATCGGCATCGTAATCAACCGTCGGAAAAGAAAATAATATTCAAAACGACAGCTCATGAGACGCGGTCGATTTAAATTTTTTTAGGCGTCAGCTATTTAACTGTCAAAAACAGCGTTTCATTCATTCTTACGCCGCGCCGGCATCGATTATCAATGGGGCGGTACAAAATGGCCGTCGACCTTGACCAGCGCAACATTTCGACGGCTGTGATATCGACGACACTTGCGCGGTAGGCCCACTGATCGAAAACTGACATGGAAAGCTCATATCCAAACCAAGAGAGATAAACTTAATATAAGGTACAGGAATCTGCAGTGGCTCCTTGGTAGAAACTCCACTCTGAGCATAGATAACAAGCTTCTCCTGTATAATGTCATACTAAAGCCGATCTGGACCTATGGGATCCAACTTTGGGGCACAGCAAGAATCTCAAATTTAAATATGCTTCAGAGGGCGCAATACAGCATCCTAAAAACTCTATCCAATGCGCCATGGTTCATAAGAAACTCAGAATTGCATGACATATTGAAGGTTAACACTGTGCAGGCAGAAATAAAATCTATTGCTGCAAGTTATAAAACAAGACTCGAGAAGCACCCTAACCCCCTAGCAGTTGTGCTAACCAGACCTGAGCACAAGCGACGTCTGAAAAGGCTTGTGATAGCTGACCTACCAAGCTAGACGTGCCCATAAAGTCTAGCACAAAAGAAGAGATTTCTTATTGAAGAAATTACTCTGCATAGCCATTCATACCCCACATCTGCCCATAGTTTACTGACTGATCGCAGATCAAATAACAAAAAAAAAAGATTATAAAAAAAACATCATATTACCACAGCATTTTTATTAAAACCACGAATGTTATTTTCCACACGTCATAAGCGTTTGTTTGACTATATTAGAAGCTTTTATAAATCCTTTCATCTCCAAATCACGAGACTTGCTGGTTTCGGCCACTGAAGAGTACACTAACACCAGTTCATGTAGAACTCGACTAACCTTGTCTTCCAACATTTCACGATCAGGGTCTTCGTTCTCCGCAATCACGAGGATCTGCGCTATCTGTAAATAATGATTTATTTTATAAAGTAAGTAAATAGCGTGCTCTTGTCGGATCCTGAAAATAGTTCAAATTCACACAGAACGCCATACATACGAGATGTTATCACATTATTTGAAAAGGGTGATGGAGTCTACCTTAACACCTTAAAATAAGACTAAACAAATAGATACTAAGCTGAGTGGAAGGAACGACTTGGGCGACCAAGCTCAGGGCACGCCGCAATAGCGGCGGTAAGGCCCATCATGGAGCATTGGCTAGAGAGGCGACACGGAAGCCTCTCGTACCGAATGACGCAGGTGATATCCGGTAAGGGGAGCTTTGGGGACCACCTGCTTCGGATCAGGAAGTAGCCAACGCCTGAGTGCCATCACTGCGACGCGAGCGAAGACTCAGAGCTGCACACGCTGGCGGATTGCCCGGCGTGGTAGGCGCCGAGGCGTGACCTCGTGGCAGCCATCGGTGTGGGAGTCCTTTCGCTCGGCAGCATGGTTGCGGCAATGGTGCGGAGCGCGAGCGCGTGGGCCGCCGCCACCTCCTTCTGCGAGCATGTAATTCTGGCGAAGGAGATGTCGGAGCGCGCCCGGGAGAGATTTAGAACTCTCGCGGCCCGCCGAGCCCGCAACATACTCGCCGCGCGTCGCAGTCGACTCAGGCGCCGGAGGTCGCTTAACGACCTCCGTCCTCCATGAGCGCCGGCCTGGGGGTGGCAGGTGAGGCCACCGGTCACCCCAGCAGAAGCAGGCCGGGACAGCGGGGCGTCTAGCGCCCCTCCCCAAAACCGGGTCTAGACGGGGACACCGTGGTTCCCAAGCCCGAGGGAGCTATCTCGAAACCGGAGATGGCCAGTCTGGGTGCGAGGGATATGCTCTATGGCCAACCTTACACCCCGGCGTCTTTAGACCCGAGACGGCGTGCGGTTTTAGACGGTAGAAGCCCGACATATCCGCCCCCGCTAGCCGGCGGACGGGTATCCGAAGGGATGTAAGTACGAAAAAAAAAGGGTACTAAGCTGAAACATAGCTTTTCTCCTGCAGAAGTTTCGATGATCGTTCAATCATCAAGTCAATCTTTATGAGCCGTGCATTTAAAAAAAACGGAATAGATTATAACGAAGAGGGCATTTACTGGTGGTAGAAATTTTATGACACAAATTTGTCACAAAATTTGGCCGGGTAGGTACCACCGTGCTCGATTGCGAAAAACCCTCCATAGTAATCCAATTTCGGTTTGATTGCCTTCAGGGGTCAGCAAGTGCATAGCCGGGCAGGGGGATTGTGGTCGCAGCACTAGCGGGACCGGTGGGTGTCACGCGGTGCTGCGACGACAATCCTCTTCGGATGAGGCCGTCAAGCTGAGTGCCACCATTGTTAACATGGTACGTGTATGTAATGGTGACCCTCTTTCCTGATACTTTTCCTTCAGCTTACCATCAGGCGAGGTGAAGTCAAATTGACGTGTCCTAAATAAAATAAAAAATAAATATATAAGTTTTCAGAAGGACCAGGGGCCGGATATCAACCATCAGGCAAGCCGTACATAATGCCGATGCTTGTTTATCATCTGAGATCCGAGCTATAGCTTACCTTAACCTTCCAGTCTTCTAGTACTTTATCAAGAACTGAATCTCTTAGCAATATTTCTACTTTTTGTACATTGAGCCGTAATTTATCGAACTGACGAGCTCGACACACCTCTGTTGAATATAATGATTATATAATGTATTTTCAGAAGAGGGCTTCTGCGAGAATATCAACATTTAGGTACTATCGTAATTTTTATTTTTATTGTGACCAACCCCACCCATACTCCCTCTAATATTAATCCTGTATCCAGGTATTTGGCGAGTCTCAGGGAAAAGTTCAACTATCTTGAATCCCGCTTTAAAGTTCATCAAAAATGTAAATTCGAGGAGCTGGAAATACAATAATTCCATTTCTCTGCTAATCAAATAGAAGGCAACAGCAATAGGCAAACTCACTATGAAAGGGAAAAGATGGCCAGTAACATTACGGATCCTAGACTGTTTAATATATGTGTTAGCACATAATTATGTGCGTCGGTACAGGTATAGGCTGTGGGTGCAATCCGGCCGGGGGCGTACCAGAATGGGACCGTAACGGCCGGACCCAACATGTCGCATTCCTTTTTGTCATAATGACTATACTTGTTGACATTGGCATTGACTTGTTGAAAATGCACAATATAAATGTTAGTCATAAGCAAAGATAGATGTTATTTCATCAAACATTGATTACAATTTTATCAGCCAATAACATTGTAAAAAGTTGTGCTACTCTCTTACCACGCCTGCAGTCTTTTTCATCTTCTCCATTTGAGCATTCTTTCTTACCGTTACAAATGGCTTTTATAGCCACAAATGTGTTATTATCATCACACGAATAGTTAGTAAGAAAAGGTTCTGCAGAACAAAACTTGTTACATTGGTTTGAACAAACCACGGAAGCGCAGACACCATCCTTGCAGCTACACTGTGCCGATAATAGTATACATTTATTGCCAGTGTATGAATGTTTGAGCGCCTTTACCATATTTACATTTAATAAAAGCAGGAAATCATGTGCGTAATTTATTTCACGCATTGTCATTGAAGTAGACCACAAATCCTTAAAAATTTCAACCAGCATTGCAAAATAATCGTTTCTCAACGTCTTAACCATATCGATATCTGGATTATGAGTTTTTATGGTTAAATTCTGTAATTGGCGCACTATTTCAGTTAATTTCTCAGCCTTGTTACGTTCATATTTTTGTAATACAGATTTTTGTGTAAGCATTTTTATTAACTTATTATAAAGGATATCCGCTTTATGTTTGTAGGCTGCTGGTGCTGAAAGGAACAAGACGTACTTATTTGAATGCGATAACTCCAAACTTGAGTGTATTTAAATCATGAATAACAGCATTATTAAATTATCTTTACACAATGCTGAACATAAGAGAAGGTGAAAATTCCGGGAGCACGCTTTTAGCATTATCAGGGCAGCAAAGTTTTTGATTGAACAGTAGAGTGTTGGTAGCTCGCAAAGCGTGTTCTTCAAACTTAACCTTACGTTTGTTAGTACTTATTACCTTTCATACAGGATCTTTCGTCAGTTTCATCGACACAGTCTATTTTACCGTCACAAATAAAATCCAATGAGATACTTGTTGCTCCTGTGACAGATTGACATCCCCAATGATCTAAAGTATATACCTGCCAGCATGTACGCCTGCATCTGCCATCACAGTAGTCTGATTTACAAAATTGACGGTTACAAGTACATGACGTAGGCGACCAATTAAGATTGGTATTTATCTCATAATCATTAATTAAATATTCCAAATCATCTTCCAACTTAGAAAAATCGTCAGTTACTATATCAATATGCTCGATAGGTAAGCAGAGGTGTGACTCAAATGAGTCTAACATCGAGGTAATCAGCGTACTGATTTCTTTCCAATTGGTTGTGTAGCAGACCAACTGTGTATTTAGCCCCTTTCGCCAAAGTTTGAAGTCATCCGAAAATAAATGACCGTCCGTATTTCGGGGTAAACATTCACTTAAATTTTCTGTATCTAACAATATATCATTTGCTAATTGAACCTCTTCATAGACTGGAAAAATATTTATGTTTGTGTAGATATTCTTTAATTGAACCTGTATTGGGATGAGATGTGTGGCACACCATAGTGGTCGAGCGTTGGACTACCACGATAAGAGTCGCTGCTTCGTTTCCCGCTCAGGGTAAATATTTGTATACATACGTTTCTACTCATAATACGGTGTTAATAGTAAACGAAATATAAATAGAAATTTATAGAAACTTCAGCAACGCTGTATCACAATCTAAAGTGATAGGTATTTATGCCTTAGAATTTGTAACGTAATTTTTCACTTCGTGAGAAAAAGTAAAATAAATTATTAAAAATATGTTAAACTCATATCATATACCTATTGTGTCCTAGGTAACGTGCAGCTAGATACTGTGGAGGATAACATTCAGTTGACCTAGGGTCCTTATGTAAGGAAAGAGCTGATGAAAGACTTTGATATAATAATATCATCGCTGGGCAAGCGGTGGCATATTAGCCTAGAAGCAACCTACACCCTGGTGACTAGAACATAGTCTCAGGTAAAGAGTTGGCTACTGATACTGATAGGTACTACTTACTGCTTCTGACAAATAATATACGTACGTATCTTATGTACGTTTTTATAAAAAGTTCTAAACACCAATAAATAAAATAGTAAACAAGTGCACCATACCTCGCTGCTTGCAGTTTATTTCATCAGTTTTGCCAGAGCAGTCGACTACCCCATTGCAAAGTTTATCTAGAGGTATAAATGTACCATCACCACACGGTACCTTTCGCATGTTTGTAATACGAGAACAAATGTCTTCAATTGCCTTATAACAAAATGAAT
Source organism: Cybosia mesomella (assembly GCA_946251805.1). Taxonomy (NCBI): domain Eukaryota; kingdom Metazoa; phylum Arthropoda; class Insecta; order Lepidoptera; family Erebidae; genus Cybosia; species Cybosia mesomella. Next base: position 26,835,122 of record OX276400.1, on the reverse strand, counting down.
TGTTTGAATTATGCTGATTTTTGTTCCTACCGAGAATATCATTCTGTTTTGAATTATTATCATTGGCCATGTCAAATACTCGTATTGGGGCTTGGGAGTTATTTGCCATATCATCCATTTGTTTAAAAGTATTTGATATATTGTAAGGTTTGGTTTTGTTAACTTTTAAGTCGATATCATCATGATCATCTAGCTCATCTGTTAGACTTTTTGTAGTTCTCTTAGAAACGTCATCAAAACTTTTTTCAACAGATACTTTAGATTGGTCTTTTAATTTAACACAGAATGAACCTTCAATTGTAGATTCAGTATTATTGTTCTCTTCCCCTTAAATTTTCAAAAATAATGAAAAATAAGTATTAGTTAAATTCTATTTGTTCTTAGGCATACGTAGTAGTGAGACCATTGACACGCATGTCATCTTTTACGACGTCAACCCAGCACTTCTTAGGTCTCCCCCTCCTACCGCAGCCCGACGAACGTGGCATGGTTAGGCGCACCCACGTAACCTGGCGGTTGCCGCAAAACGTAGTAACGCACCAGTAAAGACAATAATCCTGCATTTTAGCTGCGATATCTCGGACATGAAGGCTACCGCGGATGTGGGAGTTTCTCACGCGATCTTTACCCTTGACTCCTTACGTCCACTGTAGCATATTTTTCCCTGTTACACGCAGCTCCTGTTTGTGTCGCTCCAGCAATGGCCACGCTTCACACCCATGTAAAAGGACAGGCCAAATTATGGTTTTATAGACCTGCCCCTTCAACCTAACATTGGCATTTTGGGGTCGCAAATGACAACAGTCATCTCACACCACTTGACCCACGCGGCTGCAATGCGTGCTTTGACATCGCAATCGATGTCACCAGGCCTCCTCTCGCTATTAAGAGATTTTTGTTATTCATGGTCTCTCTGCAATAAGCTGGTGGCGTCCCTAAATCTATAAGTAACGCGCACTCACTTCAAGTTTATATGTCTCGAAACCTCCGTTTTGTTTAAAAGATATTCACTGCTGAAACCCAAGCTAAGTAAGTAGGTAATCAGAATTGCAGCTTGTCTTCGTTTGGGTGCTCCTTGTCTCTCCTCATCGCTGTCACTGTGGAGAAGCAGTGGACAGCCTTGGGCATCACGGCCTATCTCTATTATCCGCCGGGCTCTTGTCACTGCAGGTGTTCCAGCCGTGCTTGAACCTGCTAGTTTGGTTCGTGACGATGGCAAGAGACCAGACGGTATGTCTTTGGTACCTTGGAAGTTGGGTAGGCCTTTGGTGTGGAACGCAACTTGTGTCGACACCCTCGCGCCTTCTCATCTTTCAAGTACGACGGGCTACGCTTGTGCTGCTGCAGCATCTGCGGAGACCCTCAAACGGCGCAAATATAATTATTTAGTCAGTAATTTTATTTTTGAGCCGTTTGGGGACGAAACACTTGGTTCGTGGGGGCCGAGTGCACGGTCGCTTTACAAAGAAATCGTTAAGCGACTGGTCGACGCTTCGCGTGACCAAGAGGCTGCATTGTTTTTGCGCAAAGTTAAACTTTTTACTTTGTACATACTGTTTTTTTAGGATGGCAATATTTTAGTTTACATTATGAAGTCATTAGAAGCCACTTCAAATGTAATGCATTCGATGAACTGAATTTTGCTTAAAATATTTACCATAGCTGCAGTATCCAGCACACAGTAGACTTGCAACAATAAGATAAACTGTCATTTAAAATACGTTGAATAATTTTTATTATACCCAATCTTATTAATCATATAGTTGGTCATTATACAATACTTATTTACCTCAATTTTATGGGTAATGTATTTGATTGATTTTCAATTGATTAGGTACCTATAAACTAACTGTAAAATTGTGTGTAGGTAGGTTTAAGATAAGGGGAACAACCCATTTGCATCATGTTTATGAAGTTTTAGAATTTGAAATTTCGAATTAATTTATTTTATTCCTATCTACAATAGATAGGTAAGGTATATTGCAGTTAATATCGCAGAGATAAAGAAACGGATAAGGTGAGTACGTTGCGGTAATATTATGCTACGTAGTTATTCTTAAAGGTGGCTGGTTCTAACTGTATTTCATATTTTATGAACTTGTGAACACATGATCTAAGTTTACTGTCTTGAGGTAAGTGCGCATAGTCCAATCGAGGTAAATGCGACTGTTGATGCACTTTGCCCAAATCTTATATCAACAACCTTTTTAGTTAGGTTGTTTAGAATCGTCAGTAATTAACGTCATTCTAGGTACCATGCAGCAGATGTATTACTTGCTATTATTTACTAGATATTAAATATCTAGTCTTATTTTATGAATAAGGTTTTGATTTGTCAAATTTTTTTTTAAATTATACCTGTAGTAACTAGAACAATTGCGAGTAAATTCTTGATGCAATTTGACACACAAATCATTGATTTTTATGAAACGAATTTTAAGGCGAGGGTCCCTGAGCGAGGGTCCCTGAGGAACGGTGTCCTTAGATTAAGATATTTCGAAAATGCAAATTCCCTGTATTCTGAAAATCATATATATTATGCTATACTAGGCTATTCAAACTAATACTTTCGGTTATTCGATACACGATAACTTTAACTTGCCTCGATAGAATTTGCTCTCAAAGATTGGTCTAGCCAAAAACGCATTTCAGTTTTATTTGAGTTGGGTTCAGATTAGAAAAATAAAAATGATACCAAAATAAAGGTCATTGATAGAAGAATGAAAAACTGTTATCAAAATTTACATAAATTCTGAATTATACCATGAAAATTCAAAATACCTACGCTTTCTACCTATATGACGCGTTCGGCGAGTCAAATCAGTCCCGAGCGGAACGGGTTAGAGGCAGGACGAATGTTAGTTTGCGGCAGATGCACAGTGAAATCGTACCTACGATTTTTAAATGTAGGTACTTAGCGTAAATGCCACATCGTAGAGAATGTGCCAGATGTACAAATCCAATGGTAAAAAGTTGGGACTCGAACTTTTGTGAATACAATGCTAGTGTAAGTACACTGTTTTCTGTAAAGTATAACTTGAATAAATAAGTAAGTAGTTACCTACTCATTGCACAAATATTAAAACTAAGTAATGTATCGGCATTATAGTAGCATTAAATGTCTTATGACTTTAGTCGATTCAATACAAGAATTTGTAATGATTAACATTGGTACTAATTACTAATAGACGTTTATCGAAAGGTACTAAATATTGTGACCAGTACCTATTTTTTTTCGTGCGGAAATCCCTTGGGATAAGCCGGCCAGCGGGGGTGGTTATGTCGGATTTGAACCGACTAAAACCGCACGCCATCTCGGGTCTTCAGGCGCTGGGGTGTTAGGTCCGTAAGGCATTTCCCTCGCACCCGGCTGACCCAGGGCCATCTCCGGTTTCGAGTTTGCGAACCACGGCGTCCCCATTTTGCCCCGGAAAGGGAGGAGGAGCGCTAGTCGCCCCGCCGTCCCGGCCTGCTTCTGCTGGGGTGACAGGTGGCCTCACCTGCCACCCCCAGGCCTGCGCTCATGGAGGACGGAGGTTGTGCACGACACAAATGAACAGTAAACACATGTGCCAGTGACATGTAAATAAGTAATAATAATAATAATAATAAATATTCTACGACATTCTACACAGCGCTTTCTAGACCCAAAGTAAGCATAGTTTAAGTAGCTTGTGTTATGGGTTCCAGAATGCGGATAAACATACTTATATACTTTTTTTTTGTAAATACATACATTTTATACATAGAAACACCCAGACCAATGCAAATAGACATATTCATGCATACAAATATTTGCACTGAGCGGGAATCGAACCCGCGCCCGCGTCGTAGCAGTCGAATGCACTACCGCTACGCCACAGAGGCCGTTGAATATAGTGAATGAGCAATGAACAATTAGTAGGTTTACGTAAATTAAGACGTAATTATATGATTATTTATAATATTAAGCTAAGATGAATAGTTTATTACTGTTATTAGTTAATTCTCTGTGTAATTGAATATGTTCAGAGTAAAAATTAATAAAGAAATCCCATTCCCTTAATCATAAGTAGCATTATAAGATTATGATTATGAATAACTCAGATTTTCATATAACTTCGTATAAGCATGTAAGACGACATTATAAAGTAATAAATAAAGACCCGCGACTGCCTCCCACGACGTGAGACACGAACATGCCATAGATTAGTATATATATACTAGAACATGCGCTCGCCCGGCTCGTGCCATTTTATTATATAGTAGCTCGCGGGGGGCATGGTACGATTTATATAGGTCTGAGGGGTCATTCCGCCCGCCATTCAGCGGCCCGACCCCCGACCTCGCGCGGTACAGATACAGACATAAATACCTAACGTTGTGCAACTGTTATTACCTCAGGTAAATGTATATAGTACATGATCAATGTACCTGTATTGTTTAAATTATATGAATAAATCAAAATGCGGGAACGGGAGCGTGTTGGCTCCTTTTTGATCCGAAGCAGGTGGTCCCCGAAGCTCCCCTTACCGAAGATCACCTGCATCAGTCGGTACGATAGGCTTCCAATCCTCCATGACGAGACTTACTGCCTCTATAACGACGTGTCCTGCGCTTGGTTGCCCAAGTCGTTTCTTTCACTCCACTAGGATGGCCTGGTGGACCTGGGATTTGTGGGCCTCGATTTCTCGAGGCACAGGATTCCGTCCCAGCTCCCGCGTCTCCTTGCGCCACTTGTAAGGGGCTGCAAGGGCTCTCTCCTTCAGATCCCAGGGTGGAGTTCCGGTAAGGAGATCTTGTTGGCCATCATTTTATCCTCGTAAAAATAAGTGAGTTCTGGCGACAGTGGGATCTTACTCTATTACTTTATCACTGATATCTTTATAACTATTATTTTTATATTTATAATTATTATATCATGTCAAGATTGTCAAATTTTATCCTTATATTATAAAGATCTTCAATACGCGTAACGATGTCTGTAATAAGGTTTTTTACACGTAGGTGCACTTACCCCGTTTTCCTGGGCAAGTGCGTCTATATGCCAAGTTTTGCAAAATACACAATATAGGTACTGCAATGAAACAGCTTTTAAAGAAAAATTTCATATAGTTAAGTAAACCATGTAGGTAGTTTATTTATTTATAGCCGAATAAATAAACTATAAGTACCTTTTTAGTCTTCTAACTCTCGTGAGTGTACAGCCTAAATAAATATGGATGTACTTACCTTTTTTTTTTTCGTACGAATATCCCCTCGGATACCCCACCGCCGGGCAGCGGGGGCGGTTATGTCAGGCTTGAACCCTCAATAAAGAAATGTTTGACGTTCTTGCCCCGCCTCACCCTACAGTCGGTAATAAAAATAGCTTAACTCATTCCAATTTACAGATCGCCTTAGCTCTAAAACCTTTCAGAAAATAATACCTACTTGAATAGTTTGTAGTACCTTACCTTCTGAGGATTAAAAAATACTTAAAAGATCAAAATGTACCTAATTAATTTTTAGATGTATTCAATGTGAAGATCATTTTGTAAAGTTAGTAATCAGCAAGTTTTATTGCTGACGGAACCCAGTAATTATACTGTGATGTATCGCCTTCTGAGTTTCCGACTAACTTTGAGGAACGACTGGGTCCTAATACTCTTATTCATTTTTAACAGGCTTCAAAAAGGAGGAGGTTCTATGTTCGTCAATATCTATGTTTGTTTAATGCATGTCTATCAATATTTCCGTCGTTTATGAACCAATTTTAAGAATTATTACTTCTTTCATGCCTTGACTGACCTTTCTTGAGTCATAACCTACACATATATATAACATATATATACTTAGCATAACTATCATACGCATACTCAATGTCACAGGTAGTGTAATGACTTTCTAGTATATATATAATAATCTATGGTAATGACTGTCATGTGTCAACAATGTCAATACCATTGTAAATAAAGATTAGAAATCATAACCTAAAAATATACTTCTAGGTTTATTCTAGCCTATAAATTTATTCTTAATACGGGTCAAATAAACGTATTAGAAGCACCACAGACTGGAGAACAGCTATGAATACCTACCTAACTAAACTAGCTAACGTGAGTTCCTAAATTGATTGAAGTAAAAAGCTACCTTTTGCGTAAGTGATTGAGCGGTAATTGCCTAACTACTCATTCCCTTAAACGTTTTCAGGCTACTGTTAGTACCACGGGTATCATAGCAAAATGCTCTCCCGTACTAGCCACGCAGCTGCACACCTCAGCATCCTTGTGCAGAGTGGTATCAGGAAAGTACAGGATCAGCAAGAAACGAGACAAACCTCTGACTTATGAAATGGCGAACCCCCCACACTTTATAGCTCATCGTAAATCATGGAACTCTTGGAACACCTGTAAGTTATTAAATATAACTATTCCATCATGTCTGAGGGTGTAATAGGGGCCCCCACCAAGCGCTTGTGCCCAAGCCAAGCCCTCCTGCTAGCCAGTATACCCGCTGATGAACGAATGAGATTGACACAGGCTTTCCTTTAGGGCTTTGGGAGGTCATAAGTCAAATTAAGAGATAGAGTACAAGAGCACCAGGACTAACACTATGATGATGATGTTCGATCTTATCTTAATGTGTGCTATGGGAAACTACACTAGACCACAATTTTTTTTGTTCAAAATTTTTCCAGAGGGATTGAAAAACACTACAATTTGTATCTGTACGTTTATATTTTTATGTATCTATATAATTATTGAAGGATAGGATTCATAACGAATACATCCGACAGAGAATCAAGGTTACTAGGTCTGCAAGGCGAATCGCTGCTTGCAATGTTGAGCTGAGTGAGACATTGTGAATTGAAAATCAGATTTTGAAAATTTTGAACAGTGATCATTCCTCCGTGGCAAGTCCGATTTTGAAAATTCTTTTTGAAAGTCACAACTCTGGACATGCTTTCTGAGCGTGTAAAGTTTGGTCACAGTGTTTCGAGCGGTTATTATGTAATTCCATCTGGATTTTTTTTAACGGTGATCATTCCTCTGTGGTAGCATTAATTTTTTCAAAATATATCCATAAACCTTCCTCTGATTGACCTCTTTAATCATGCCAAATTTGGTTCTGATTGGATTAGTAGTTTAGGAGGAGACCTGTGACAAAGAAAATCCTGAAGTCTGGTATGAGGAGCTTTCGCTCGACTTCGTCTCACTCAGCTCAATCAACATAGCTCACAGAATTAGCAAGCTGACAGTGGGCCGGCCATATCTTGCGAAGAACCGACAACCGCTGGGGTAAACGTGTTCTTGAGTTGAAACCGCGACTTGACAAACATAGTGTAGGACGCCCTCCGGCCAGGTGGGATGATGATCTGCGAAAGACTGTGGGCAGATGCTGGATGCGGCAAGCTGAAGACAGGGCGCTATGGCGCTCATTAGGGTAGACCTATGTCCAGCAGTGGACTAAAAGAGGGTGATAATGATTTATTATTATAGTAAAGGCCATATTATTTTAAGATCAATTTGAATTAATTTTTTTTAATAATCAAAGTGCAGTAATTTTACATTAGTTACAATGTTGAATTCATGCTGCTCAATCCTCCTACTAACTGATATTAAAATTTTCAATCTCTTTATTTTACAGCATCTATGAAAGATGGTCTTCGGCGTTCTGAAACAGCTGTAGAAGATGAATTCATTCGACGATTCATGACTGGTACCTGGCATGGACTTGTTTGTAGTGAAGTAAGTATTCAGACACATCACAATGCCCATCAATTACCTCCACTATCAAGTCATATTCAAATTATTATTTTATTAAATGGTTAGTTATGCCCATTACTTTGTCTGCATGGAGTTTGATTCTGGTTTTACATTTTTGTGTGGAACCTTTATTCTTTTTGTAAAATAAAGGTAACATATGTTATGCTGTATAACATCTGTCAGTAAATTTTTTGTCAAAATAGGTCCAGATGTTTCATAGATTACCCCAGTCAAACAGACAGACAAAAGTATTCCACAAAGTCATGTTCATGTTAAATGATACCAAGACAAGCCTTTTTTATACTGTAAAAAAGTTATCAGATCCTATGAAGAGCCAAGCTTCTTCTTCCTCTGCTTCTTCTCTGCAAGCCCTAACTCTAAATCTCAACATAGCATATAGTGATAGATACAAATCCCACATCTTATTCAAAATGTGTACAGAAAGTAGGTACCTACTCAATTTACTAACTAGACCTTCATTTTGCCAATAGATCCTAGAGTAATGAAACTGCCAAGCCATACATTTTGACAAACATACCTACACTTTTCTTATCCTCATAATATTTTAATCAAATATATTTTGTAAAATTCTATTTCAGGTTATAATCAAACGGCAGTTCAATCATATCCGTGTGGCGGCGATCATCCGACGTGCAGTATCCCCAACCAAGATGTATTTCCTTCTAGGCTACACAGAAGAAATGCTGACCAACTGGCTGCAATGTCCTGTCACTTTAGAACTTCAGACTGTGGACAGTTTCAAAGATGTTGTGTTCAAATATATTTAATGTTGTAGTTGTTTTGTAGTGTATCTTAGCTTTAATATAATTATGTATATAGTCCATGAAGAGTTGTTCGTTTGTTAACCTCTTTTAGGGTGTACGATAAAAATGGTGCGAAAGCACAGCCTACTATGAAACGTACATCCAAAGCTGCGGACTGAAATTTCGGCCCTGGGCAATTGGTACCATGAAACACATTTATCCAGTATTCGGACCTAAAACGGTACGTGACACTTTGTATGGTCTAAACCAAACGAAAGTATTCCGAAGTAACATTATTGCACCTGAATACTACGTCTTTCGGGCGACACCGAAGTTTCCGGATATATGTTTTATGGTAGCAGCCCCCTGTTTCGCTCGCTCTCATTCTTACGGGGCGCCATACTGATGTACATTTTGACTATTATGACTTTGATGATAACGGCCGTACTGTAACCAAAATCAATGGGGGTAAAAGAAATAAAAGTCCGGCAATAAAATTCATCTTATAATTTTTGATTCCTTCAAATATACATAATGTATCAACAAACTGAACAGCGAGACGCGGACCACCCGCGCGGCCGCACACAACAACTGCCGCAACTGACACACACACACTGGCACGCTTCATCCATGCGTACACACATCACCGCTCTAACACCGTATCTAGCCGCAAACGAACTTCTGCACAAACGCTTTGTACTTTTTACACTTAACGCGAACCAAACACCGTTTGAATTTGGGATTACGATACATATCTGCAAGTTTTTTATAACTGAAATCAAAGCTGTCTCGAAAACCTTAGCGTCAAAATGTAGTCGATTTGTCCTTACTTATGGTCACAAAGGCAAGCGGTGTTGGTTTCTGAATCTGAGAGTGCATGAAACATTCCGTTTTTATAAGACAATCTGATTAAACTTTTCATAAATGCTTATGGTGGCTTTCAGGTAAATTTGTATTGTCTATCACAGTGTCGTAAAGCATTTGTCCTTACATACTAGTGAGTTAAACATTGCGATCTTATCATTAAATCACCATAAAACACATTTTGTAAACTCGTTAAGGCTTCAGAAAATATTTATATCTTTCATTATCATGAAATTATTTTTTCAAAGTTTCAAACAGTCTTTCATGTCGAGCAAATTCGGAGCAAATTATGGAATGTGTATAGAGATGCACTTAGCTCCTGTGATGGCTAATAGGGACTGTTCTGTGGCTGTGTTGGTTCTCAGTGTGCGCGTGCGCAGAAGTCCAAACGGCTGACAATATGCGACGGCTCACTCGTTGTTAAGCATTAATTGCTATCGAAATTACATATTTACAAATTAAATATACACACAACATGAAGGCTTTTCGTGGTTAATTCGAATCACTATCCAAAACTTCAGTGGCATCGTTGAAGCTTCCAGACCTGGCGAGTGGGATTATTGATAACGTGAAGCCTGAGTATTTACACAATGAAAGTATAATACAGATATGTACAAATAAAAATGATTCCAAAAGGAACGGACATGAGTGAGGGACGTTACTGAATATCAAAAATACGATACGAACACGACAAATCCTGCGAGGTTTCAACGACGCTGACAAATAGTGACTTTAATAATTTTGGATGGCATCAGTTTTGACATTTAATAAATATACCTACAGTGGAATATAACAAATATAATGTGCGATACAAATTCCTATTTCAACGCTACACACTGCTAAAACTATTAAGTAAAATTGTCCATCAAAATTCTATTAAAAATAAAGAGATCATATATGTTCTACAAATAAGAATAAAGTTGTTGCAATAAAGCTCTAAATTATTCATTAGCGATACTTACGCACCGTGGTTGTGTTCTATTGGTTTGTTTCAATACTGTGTCATGTATGTAGCAAGGCTATTACGTCAAGAGTCCACAATAGTATCACGGCATCACGTCTCGCGTAAGTATTACACTGTTGTGAATGATGTAAAGCCAAATCTCAGTTAAACGTTGCCTATTGTTATATTGCTATTATTTCAAGACTGTTCGTAGCTATATAATATTATGCTTCATAACATTTAATATAATAAGGTACGGTTAGACAACACGGTAGGTAAATGCAAACATACTTACTAGAAATTTAACCATCTAATCGTGATATTATTTTGAGATGAAAACGTTGAATTGATTCGAATACTCATGTCAACTGAAATTTAACTCTTGTAGTCCAAGGCAAATTGGAAAATGGACGTTGGAATTGTTCCTGGGTTTTTTTGTGAATAAAGTATAGATTTAGTTAACGAATCTCGGTAGTTTGTGCTCTAGACCCGGCGCAGTCCCAACGCCGCATCCGCCACAGTCTTTAATATACACCTATCTTAATTTACAAGAGATAGAACAAGATCATCATGATATGATTTTTAAATCTACTGTACTTAGAAAAATTATACAGCGTCAGTAGTAAAATTTGATTCGTATAAAACTTCATTTTAACACCATTTATCCTAAAAGTAATAATTCAATATACCCTTTTTATGATTTGGCTTAATTTTTTTTCACAATACATCAGGCAGATTAGAAGAGAGACGTATCCCTGTTACGATCACATTTAGTAACATTAAAAATTAAATACAACAGCACCTGTCGTTTGATATACATAATAATAATATACTGAATAAAAATATTCAAAACTAATTCCACATAAATAATTCCAATGGTGATGAAAAATAAAATAAGCGTAGATACAACTATGCAGTGGTCCGAATAGTTTTCCTTTACTATATATTATATAAGTTATTTAATTTCTGCAATGACTTCCACTTATTCCACACTGGTTGTACGGAACAAAAAATTGTTATCGCGGAACCATAAACCGTCATCAACCACTCGCAACTTTTTGTAGTTTTCATGCAGATGACATTACAAAAAGGTGTGCTATGACTATACTGATAGGTGTCAAAATTCATTAACTCAGATGAGTAGTCTTAGTCAGATATCTAGTCTGCGTTCTGTACCACCTTGATTCTCGCCTCACCCCGGAATCGTGACACAATTTTTGTTCTAAACAGCTTGCTAAACCTACATAAAAGTCATTGGATTTTTGTATATATTTCTAACTATTAGGATGAAACAACTAACGCTTCACAACGGGAACTTCACATGCGCAGGAGAGCGATCGATCAATTGTTGACGTCAGAGCGACGCGGTCAACCTCTTCCGATGATATGATTGGCAACATACAGATATGGTTAAGGGCAAAAATCTTGACAATGTCCTCTAGATGCGCAGTAGATACGGCTTTTTAGGGTCTCTTTGGCGGTAAGCGCGGGGTGCAACGGCGGAGGCGGGCCCAACAACCTTTTGATAGGACAGTTAGTGCACATGCCCGAGCTTCTTGAAGTTCATTCAAGATTTTTGCCTTTATACTACTCGATATGTTGAATCCAAGCTACAATTCGCACAAAACGTCCATGGATGACTTGGTGGGACGTTCAGAAGATTATGTGATGTGGTAACACTGAATAGAATTTCGAATAAGAACGCAGATTTGCTGATTTTATTTCTCAATTTTCTTTATGTGGGTTGGTAATAGGCAGAGGTATATTACGTATTATTTAGTAACTTTATAAATTATTTAGGATCTTATACTCTTTCTGTAGTAAAAAAAAATGTAGACCAAGGGAGATTCTCTATAACTCACAGCTTCCTAAACTGTTTATGTTAGTTTGCACAGCTTATATCTATCTCTATATGCAACAGAATACTCGTTAAAAATATTAAACAGTTCCTATTGTAAACTTAAATTGAAAAGAGTCAACATTCAGAACGAAGTTCGACTTTCTTATTAAGTATATCAAATCAGCTAAAATCTATTTTTGATAAAATCAGCAACATGTGCGCACGCGTCCCTTAGAAACCGTATTTGATATTCAGCCTCGCACGAATCGACACCGCTCTGACCTTGAGCACCTAAACCAATCGAACATTAACCTACAAACGTTGCACATCTACTGATACTCCAACCTTAGCGATTAAACAGATCAAAAAGCACGGTAACATTACAAACGCAATGCCCGTCAAGCTAAAATGGATTTCGACCAATCAGAGGGCTCGAGACACGTGACGTACTTCACGCCCACTAAACTATCAACATTCACACTAACATTTGTACTACGCCAGTATGTTATATCCGCTATTACTTAACGTTGGAGCGGTTAAAAAATTTGAAAGACTTACACTAAGCTTAACAACTCTTCACTTACACACAGACGTCTAAGAAACATACAGGTAATAAGAGAGGAGATATATAGGGTTTGGGAGTAGGTATACTTCTCGCTGAATAGTTTGTTGGTACGCTTGATGCCAAATTAACCTAACACCGACCGCCCGCCGGCCTTTGTTCAACGCCGACACCGCGCGACTGTACCGCGACAACCGAACCGAACGTCATCGAGTCTACTACACCTTCATTAATTCCATCTAATACCTAATCCACTTAACACATATCGATCAGTGAGACTTGTCGACCGAGAAGTTTACGTAATACTGGAGTAATGATACACACAAATGAGGAAACACAATGTTACGTTACGATTTAAAATGTGAGAACATTATAAAAAGACAAATGGAATTTAAACGGAAATCTTACTAACAGTTGCACGTGTTTTCGTAGAGATAGGGCCTAGCCAGTAGGCGAAGGCACTCAGAAGACATATCCGACTCCAACATGTCTTTTCTAATCAAGTTTATTCATATACAAATAAATCTAAACGAGCGCTACATAGCCAGATATAAGCCAACACAATAATAGTAACCGACCGTCAATAGGTACCCAGCTTTTGATTTGGGACGTCAGGTAGAAGAGCGAAATTTTCGGCTAAGATCGGCTTGTTTCTATTCTCTAGAGCGTTCTCTGTATCGCAAATCGGACTGACAGTTTGGCACCTTCATAGAATACTTGAAACTTAAATATTAAAACTATAACTTCGGTTTTAACTACTCTATGAAGATATCATGCTGTAGACATTCGCAGTGCGATAGAGAGAATTCACAAAACTGAACTGATTCTAACCGGACTCTCACTCTTCTTCCCGATGACGTGACAAATCAAAAGGAAAGTACAGTTGCATCCTAGTGATGGCCGGCAGCTTAATTGCTGATTGCTTGACATACAAGCATAGCCTTGAAAAGCACTATGAATTTTCAAAGGACAGATGATAAAAGTAGCGTCTATAGATTTTATCTGTCAGGACGGCTGATAAAAGCAGTTTTTATGTATCTATCTCTATGACTTATACAATAAAATTTGCAGTTGAACCTCAAAATTGTTGTTTGTATTGTATTAGACACGCAACAACTTACACAAATAAAAGAACTTAAACATCACAATGTGTACATCGCCGCTGAGACACATGAATCGAAGATACGTATTAATAAACTTATGATACAACACCTACCATCATCACATATATTATTACTTAAGATATTAATAATTTATTGCACACACGTGATGTCTCCATAGGCAGTGTTAGATTTAACAATGGTCTCTCTATACAATTTTACAATAGATAATTAAGTATCAAAAATAATTCAAATATTCTATTACATTATTAGAATTTATGATAGCTATGTTACATTTCCCGGCCGCGTATAGTACCAACTGAATCGCGAGCTGTATACAATGTGCACTGACCATCATTACATTTCTCGTTCGCTTGTCAAAATTAACACATACTGTGCGTTCATTGTAGAATATACTGCTTCTGGGCTGTTTGGCCATGGTCCATCGGAAACTTGAATTCCATTCAAGAATGAATAATTCAAGTTTCCGATGGACCACGGCCATGAAAGCCTTAAGATTTATATGTGCGTTCATTGGTTGAAGATGGTCTATGGTCAATAGGCAACCAATAAGTGTTCAGTATTTGGTATATTAAGTTGACACGAGTTTGACAAACGTACGAGAAACTGCAGGATGATTTATTATATCACATACTAACGCTGATAAAATTATTGAAATGAGAAGTTACTACTTAGAAGATTTATTCATTTATAAGTTCTTAGTGAATGAAAAGTAAGTGACTTTATTATAGAAAAGGTAGAATACGATGTTATCATTTTCTTTATTTTGTTGCCGAATTTATATTATTTTTCGAAAACCGATGGTTTTTCAGGCTTGAATCTGCTTGTTCATTACCATAAAATCGTAATGGTGGTCAGTAACATTCAGGTAAATAAACTAGAAATGCCATCTTCACTCCTATATGAGAAGCGACACGCCCTTTTTTTTTTTTTTTTTTTTTACTTGCGGAAATCCCTTCGGATACCCCCCCGCTGGCCAGCGGGGGTGGTTATGTCGTGTCTCGACTAAAACCGCACGGTGTCCTCCCCAAGTGTCCGTTGCCGGGCACCCCGGGTAAGCCCTCGAAAGGATAACCCCAGGGAAGCGACACGCCCTCCATAAAATATTATGTGCTACAAAAGATAACATCTAACAGTACATATTCTAACGTATAAGAGAGATTACCTTTTCTAACACTTTATTATTGCCCATATAGTTGACAATGAAAATGGCATTTTGAAGTTTATTTAACCCTTTTGTATGAGCATAACAGGCAGTGGACATCGCTTGTTGCTCGCACACGTCACAACTACACTATTTACAGCGTTGGCACACGACAAGTAAACAAACTAGTAGAGTGTTAAGTATAAAGCTGTGTCTAAACACAGAACACATCGTCTCACTGATCCCCAGACTATTACAAAATGTCGTATCGCGTTGATCGATCGACCGACCAGTTGATAGATCAGACGACCGATCCCCAAGATTCGACACTCAACACAATCACGTACATTGCATAATTATCCCAGATTAAAAAATATCACCTAAATAATATACAGTGGAGGAATTTAGATCACTAATTAGTAAATGGACGTTTAAAACTCTCACGTGGAATGAGGACGTACATGTTTAGGTTTGAATTATTTTAGCGGTTGACCGATAATGCTATCAAAGTATAAGAAATAACAAGATTTTAACAAGTGAAGTACCAAGTCATTGACAACTGACACGGACTGACACTGATGACGTGTACGAGTTTTACGTCAAAGAGGCACAGATAAAACCAAACATTTTAATCTTAAGAGGAAAAACGAAAAAAATACCAAAAGATGTTTATCTGTCAGTCTCTTAACAAATATGAAGTATGCATACTATACAGATACATTTGAGCAATTAATGCATTAATTGAGTGAGAATAAGCTTAGTTGTGCGTGAAGAACAGATTATGTCTTGACTAAATATCGGCCACACCTGCACAAAGGTATAGGAATCGTTTGCAGTTCCATATTCAAGCAATTCGAGCCTGATATACACACGGAACTGGCAAAAAAAAGGGAACAAGAGATCCATCTAACTTTTTTTCAACATGTAACGTCGCACTAATTAATCTAACCGTCCTTTGTATTAATCTCAACAAACTTTATGTACTTTATATTGTATTCCTCAACTGTATAATACCTACATTACATCGAAAAACTAAGCGTAAAATTCTTGTCATAATAGACTGAAAAAATATGTATCTTTATGATTGTATTACAATTTTATTGACACAATAAGCGTAGGTCTAATTTAGTTCATTCACATTTTATTGAATCAATATTTAAAATTACAACTATTATAATTTTAATCAGATTCGTTTATAGACGATTGCACTGCCTCTCGCCACGCACTAATTAACATACATTATCATTGCAAACCTTCTTTATCGTA
Organism: Cybosia mesomella; assembly: GCA_946251805.1. Taxonomy (NCBI): domain Eukaryota; kingdom Metazoa; phylum Arthropoda; class Insecta; order Lepidoptera; family Erebidae; genus Cybosia; species Cybosia mesomella. The sequence goes on along the minus strand of OX276400.1, from coordinate 26,818,891 downwards.
ATCAGTTTAAACTTTCATGCATTTAACTAGTATAATACTACACTACGGCCCGTTATCTATTCACTGAAATAACTAACTACTGTTTTTTTAAACTACAAGTTTATATTTGAAAGTGCGGAACACTTTTCTTTGCATTATTATTGTATAATTATTTAGAAATTGCGGCTCGACCGTGGTACGGTCTTTCAGAATTTGGGGCTCCCTGAATTGGGAAATAAAAACGAGGTCAAACAATTGTGATTACGCTGGTGGTCAGTATTCAGTAACCACTAAGTCCACCCGCTGTATCGTATGTGTGCGGGCGCCTTGTTTCGTGAAAATCGTATGTATTTATTAAACGAATTTAGTGCAAATTATTTGCACGAAAGTCGCTTCATTTTATTTGCAGCTGAAAGGTCTATCCTGCGTCGCTCGATGTCTAAAATTCTAAAAGTATGCGACAATTTGCGAAAGAAAGAAACACTAAGTACCTACGGTTAACAAGTTAATACAGGTGTTTTAAAATGATGTATAAAAGAGTAATAATTTTTTTTAAAGGTTTCTGGTTAACCAATTCATTGAATTAAATATCGATATTAGATTACGAGGTTCACGTTTTAAACTATAGTTAACTACTAGTAGTTTTAAAAAAGCGTCTTGCAAATAAATAAGTTTTCTTCTGTGGAACCTATGCTTCCACATCCGATTTGAGAGATATATTCAACATCATTGCATGATATGCCAGACATTAGCTAGTACATATATTTAAAACAAATAATGTTTTCCTAAGTTTTATTTATATATTTAAGCTAAGATTTTTTTAAATGTGCTATTACTATTAAGCCAAGAAACACATCAGTGCCGTGAAATTAGCTTCCGCCGGACTGAGATATAAAACTAGGTATTGCTAAATAATTTAGTTAATATAAAATTCGTATATCACTCTAAACTCTAACGCAAAAAATTATTGAGCACAGCCTGTAATAACGCCCCAAATCGCCATTTAATTTTAATATATTTATTTAACTCCGTTCCGCGCTTTCAATTAAACTACAAACTGAGATAAGATAGATCTTACCTTATATAATCTGTCTAATCAAGAAGTAATTGTAACAAAACACCTATACATATTATTGAGCAAAAATAAAATTAGTCGGTCAATAGATATAAAACATTGTACTAGGTGTACTAATAGTTCAGTGAAGAGAAAACGACGTTCGGTATCAACTTGTAACGGTATACAAAATACATCTAAAATTATCAACTAACGGTCGAAATCAATAAACAACCTTATAAACATATACATATAGTTCTGATTTATGTACGCAATGTCACCACTAACATTATGCACACATATCACACTAACGTCTGTAGTTAGTAAATAAGTTTGCTTATTAATTCCCTCCGTAAATATAGCCGACTTCTAGAGACGGATTGTGTCCAGTCCAAACATAACAAAATGAAAAGTTAAACACGCTATGGGATTAAGTAAGTACTTAAGACTTAAGTTATTTGTACATAAACGATTCATAAGCTAGTTACTGATATTCTAAGTTGTTGGTGTTCATTTGATTAACAGCTATTGATAAATAACAGACTATTGTTACGCAGTCGACTGCAGTACTTCTATGAGAAGTATTACAGCTGACTGTAATTTTAAAGTTTAACTAGCCAAGAAGATTTATTCGTTAACAATTGCTTAATGTCACTTGGCCAGTTTACGAGTGTGTTTCAACAAGTCGGCAGCTAGATAGTTCATATTGATATACAATTAAAATATAAACAACTTAAAAAGGCCATATACTATTCAGACTATAGTCTTAAATGAATTTTGAAGCTTATTACAAAATTATTAAAGTTGAAATTCCTAGTCAAGTAAGTATATAAGACGAAGGAGACATGATAAATAATGTAAACACACTAACCGTTACAACAGTGAAAGACATGTATGTATATCTATCCTTTTTCTAATGATTTAGATCGGAAAAAGAGAACATCTAGAACGGGACTTGAACCCGCGACCAGTCCCTTACAGGGGGAATGCTCTGACCGACTGAGCTATCTAGACACGTCCCAGATATTCGAAATTCTCCGACATATTATATACGTCTTAAGGCGACGCTGGAGCCATCTACCGTAATTCTTGCGAACTAAGGAAACAATGATTCCTATCTAACTCTTTAGAAAAAGGAAGCATACAAAATGCTTAAATTTTTTATTGAATATATCTATCCTTTTCACTCACATAAGATAATGTAAGACTGTTTCAATGGAGTTTGTTTACATTCTTTATCCTTTATTACCGTGACGTGCTATAAGCGTTTGTTCCCCAGGCGAGAAAGTGACATGGAGCTATACAGCCTATATAGCTCCATCTCTCTTTGTCACCCGGAAAAGGAATGCGTATAGTACGTCATTGTAGGCATACTTGGCCTTCTTTATATCGGTATTTTTTAATGTATATCAATAAAGACGGCATCTTCTTTGTGTGTGGTATAGTAACCGGCAAACTTCGCGAAAACGTACTCTAGCTGCGCAGAACGCGTTTTTAAATCTCTCTGGTGGTATGCGCGACAATCAACCGAACATAGATTATATTAAACTAATCACGGGCTCAACAAGCTCGCGTCATTGGTTGATGTGTCCTTTTATTAATTTATTGGTGGGACAGTTAGGCCATGTGCGCGAAACAGAATAATACCCTTGACACTACCGGTGATGTAACGGGGATTGAAAAATACCCTTGACACTACCAGTGTTATTATTGTATGTTATATCACGGGACGAACTTTTTGCCGTTTGTTCACGTAGTTTTCCGGTAGCTATATCATACGCGAAACTGAATTATACCCTTGACGGTACTGGTGGTGTCATGTGGATTGAATAAAACTGGTGGTGTCATGTGGATTGAATAAAACCCTTGTCACTACTGGTGGTGTAATGGGGACTAAATAATACCCATGACACTACCAGTGTCGTCATGTGGATCATTGGATGTTCTCATGGGTCCACGACGAACTTTTCGACGTTGTTCACGAAGTTTGCCAGTGGCTATATGTATGTATGTATGTGGTGTGTGTGTGTTCGTGTGTGTGTGACACAACCCGCGGCTCAGTGCTTGTGCGCGGCGTGTGCGTGTGCGTGTGCGTGTGCGTCGCGGCGGCGCGCGCGCGGCTCGTGCTACCTGCGCCCGATGAGTCCGTTGGAGTTGCTCGTGGTCGGAGACATCTCCAGCTCCACCAACAGGGGGAAGTGATCTGACGACAAACAAGCTTGGAAATTAACTGCTTGCTTTTACTATCATACTCAATACATTGTAATTAGATAAACATGTTTGTAGATAGACCAAAAAAAAAGCTTGCTGAGTTTCTTGCTGGAGTCTTCTCAGGACGTTGTCGCGTTTCGAACCGATGACCCATTTGCTAAACATTAGTTAAGTTTCTTTGGAGTTTATAAATAAATAAATATTCTACGACATTCTACATAGCACTTCCTAGACCCAAAGTAAGCATAGTTTAACTAGCTTGTGTTATGAGTTCCAGAATGCGGATAAACATACTTATATACAATTTTTTTTGTAAATACATACATATTGTTCATAGAAACACCCAGACCAATGCAAATAGACATATTCATGCATATAAATATTTGCACTGAGCGGGAATCGAACCCGCGCCCCCTGTCATAACAGTCGAATGCACTACCGCTACGTCACCGAGGCCGCCAGTTTATTAAACTCCGTTTTATTGGTCTACATATAATAAATGATTTTTGATTTTCACTCTGACAACATTTACATTTTGTGTTAGACATTTGGTTACGAAGTGTATGGGGCTCCATCAAGACCTCGGCGGCCCAGCCAACCTCACTTGCAAGCCGGTACTACTGCTGATTGACGGACTGGCGCAGGCTTTCCAGGCCCAAGGTTGGAAGATCACACGGCAGTCACAACATACAGTCCTGACGTCTAAGAAAGACTAAGGGAAATCTGATGGAGGATTAATCTTGAAATTTAAAGAGAGAAATGTCTGTTACAATATTAGCAATACCTGAAGGTACATGAGGATGTGGACAACCGACGACCTTGTGTTCTCGGAACCAGTCTTGCGATAGCGGCCCTAATAGACCCAGCGGCGTCATCGTCTGCTTGCTATAGAATATGTAGTCGATTATTCCTTTGAAGTCAAACCTGGAAAATAAACAAATTGGTCTTATAATATAATCCAATCATCAGACATAGATTCTTATCGTTTATAGTCATTATTATTAGTATAAACAAAAAGCTTTATTGACTTAAAGAGGCTCTAAAACTTCACGTCGAAATGAAAAAATCTTTTTTCATCTCTCCTGTTCGGAAAGTTTAATTTTCATGGGTAGATAGCCGGGTGGAAAGTAGCTTATTTCATCCCTAGGGCGGAAAGTAATTTATTTTAATTTAAGGGTTTGCCATGGAGTCCATGTTACGTCATAATGACTTGATATCACGACGCTTTTTTTTTACATGGCCGCCTAGATACTCGATTACAATGTAACCAATAGATTTATTACGAGAATTATAACTTTTTTTTCAGAATTAAAAAAAAACAATTTAAGTTTGCTAAATAGTTAGCGGGAAAACGAGATTCAATATAAATAAGTATTTATTGTGTTAATTGTGGTTAAAAATGGTTTCGGAAAGTGATTCCAGTGACATGGATATTTATTTAACTCCCGATGAAATTAAAGAACAGTTAAAAGCTGTTGTTAATAATGTATTTCCCATTTTCATTTAAATTTCAACTGATTATCAATATACCTATTTCTTTAAATGTGTGTGCAGTATTTTAATTTCCTCACATAGTCGAAATGAAAAGTAGAGTGTTTACCTCGGGTGAATGTCACCATTTTCACCCTCGAACTATTGGCGCTCTCACTTCGTTCGAGCGCCAGAAATATCTCGGGTGAAATGGCTGACTTTCAACCCTTGTGTAACAATCTACTATTGTATTCGTTAGCACAGTTCTTAGCTCATAATAATATAACGCTATGTCCCTTAGGAGCCGAGCAATATGAAAAAAAAAGGGAACCGTGGGTGGGCGATGCGACGCAGTGGAATAAAACAGAGTTCAGCGCGTGAAACCGTGGGATACAGCTAGTATAAAATATAAAGTGTATTTCACTAACGTGTAATTAGTATAGGGCATGATGTCTTCGCTGTAGGCGGAGGCTAATTTGAAATTGTGCGTGAATTCGTGTTCGGAGCCGGGCATCCGTCGCAGCGTGCCCGCGTAGCCCAGCTCCTTGAAGTCACGGTGCTCTGATGCTACTCGACCTGCCGATAAGAACTCTACCACACCTGGAAACAAAACATCATTTTTAGTTGAAATAACACTCAGTTTAACGGATTCTATCGCGATTTATTTGGTGTTATTGTATTATTTTTACTTTACAGCAGCTATAGTCGCGGGGAGATATATTATCTATACTGACCCCGACGTTTCGGTGGCTTTTCAGCAGCCATAGTTACAGTGTAACAGTCACGTAAACTTCGGACAATATCAAGCATTTTTATTATAAAACTGCTTCGAACGGTCAACCGATATGATTGTTCGAAAATACTTCCAAGAAAGTTCATAAACCACACGTAATATTAGTCGATTTTAGAGGTGAACTCTTTGTCTGAAAGCATCTATGGAGTTTGTTTTTGCGAGCGTCACACAAAACGACTATGCCGAATTTGAAAAAGGTTTCTGTTAAAAACCTTACGATTAGACTCCAAAAGTAGGATATAAAATATTAATAACATTTGTCTCTGGCGAGTTATATATATTTTTAATAAAATTTCTTTTTCACTTACTTATATATATATATATATATATATATATAAAATCTGGGTGGACCGACGTTTTATAAAAATGAAACCTAGCTAGGTCGATGTATCGCCCACGAAATACTAAATTTCATGAAAAAGAAGTGCTCGTTTGACTGTATTATTTAGATTTTAGAACTAAAGTAAGTATGGCTTATTTAGCTTGTAATATAGGCAGACATTTTCTTTCTGTAAATACATACAAAACACCCAGATCAATGCTAATAAACATATACATTGTATGACCATATTTGCACTGAGCTACAATCGAACGCGCGACGACTGAGTTAGTAGTCGGACGCTCTACCGCTATACCATACGTGTCATCAAAAGATTTATGTCACATCACTTCTAATAACAATTCCCATCGCATTCACCATTGACTTCTACCGCCTCGAGACCAATTAAGGCAAAGATTGAGTAATTTTTAATTAGCTTAGAAACCTCATAACCATATAAGTAGTCTGTTTCGTTAGGTATCTAATCGCCAACGAGTAAGATTCGAAGATATTACAAAGTCCATATATAGAGGCTCGCTGTGTCTGGTACACAGATAAAGGACAGAGTTGCAATAAAATGGTTAATTTACGAGTAGATATCGGTACAAAGTTAAAAGGCCAATTTGTTGATCAAGTCTCGCAATAAAGATAAACAGTGTGGTACAATTCCAATCCACTAAATCTTGAAATAGGTCAGAGAGACAAAAAAATATTGTTATATTTCGCTAAATGAGAGTGTCTCAGGAGGGGTGTTTGCCGGAATTTTCTGTAGTATTTTTTTTCATTTTCAACTTTTTCAATAAATTTAAATCGGAAAAAGTCAACATCCGGGACTGCCCCACGACCAGTTCGTTTCTAGGCCGAAATACTCTGACCAACTGAGCTCTACCCTTGAACTTAGTAATCTTTCCACAATTTTTAGTTATTTTCTCTCGGTTTTCAAAAATTTGCAATGATTTTTCGAATTGTTGGAAGTAACACTAGATTTTACAAACTGTTTTCACGACTTCGTACGCGTTTGATTTAATGTATATTTTTTTCCAATAGGAATCTATTCCGGTATAAAAAGTAAAAGTATCCTTATACTTCAATTAAATTTTTAAGCATTTTGTATGCTTACGTTTTCTAAAGATTTAGATCGGAAAAAGAGAACATCTAGAACGGGACTTGAACCATACAAGTCCCGTTCTAGATGTTCTCTTTTTCCGATCTAAATCTTTATCCTTATACTTTTCAAAGTTCTGCTCTTTTTGTATGTCAATATGCCTGGTAACTAGATTCTTCTAATCATCATCATCATCATCATAGCATTGTTCACGGTAGCATTCGAGGAACTTTCACCTCGGAGTTTACTCCTTCTCCTTCTTTTGATTCGACTGATATGGCTTTTATGAGAGCGACTGCCGTCTGACCTCCTAACCCTGAAAAGAAAGCTTGCGCCAGAGCCAAGTTTGTCAATCAGCAGGTGGCCGGCCTGCTGGTGAGGTTGGTTTGAACCCGAAGGGCCTCGTGCTTTCAAACTTTCTCAATTAATGTAAATAGAATAATTCATTTACCTACATACATACAGTCGCACCTGTATGTATGTATATCCCTCAAGGGTGGATTACCATCCACAATAAAATTCACGAATCACGACTATACTTTTCAATTACAAGTAATTGGCAAGCATGTTATCATCATCCAGGCATTTTTATGGGCTGTTTCGTATGAATAGTCCTTCCCCTTAGTAGCCTTGTATAACATTCACGAGACGAAATAGGGGGTGAGCCCTCAATTACACGTCGCCCGGACCCACACTCATCTATTTTTACGACATAAAGAATTTCAAATCAGTTGCTGTATCATTGAAAATATTAAAAAAATAGCTCTTTCCTAAGTTTACCGTACGACATTACTTCCATAATAGCGATACTGTAAAATGGCGTATAACAGTGTTTTTTTTCACAATCAACAGGTACGATTCCTGGCTAGTATATAATAAAAAAAAAACAATTATGCAGTTTTAGTTTTCATCAAATCAGGCCCTGTTTCGAACTGGCCATCTACACCCACTTGAAAAATTCATGTGTATAAACCCATGTCATATGAGTACTAATACTGATACTGACCACTGTCCGGCAATGAATTAAAGTCTCCACAAAGTAAAAGCTGTACGTTGTCCCGTTGTCCAGCAAGGCGCATCGTCCGCGCCGAGTCGTCCAATATAGTCCGAAGTTCATTGCTTAACATCATCGTCTGAATTAGCTTCACGTCGCAGAACTCTGGGTCCCAGTGGATGTGTGCAGTGCAAACTAAGATCGGCTGGCCGAGCATCGATGAGTCAGTTGGAAGCCCTGTAATAAAAGGAAATATTGTTTCATCATTTTTTCATCATTCGTGCTTCGGAGAGCACGTTAAACCGTTGGTCCCGGTTGCCATACGAACCTATAGCAGTCGTTAAGGGTAGTTGGGATTCTAAAAAGTTCGACAACTAGTTTAAATCCAGAACTTCGAAATTGCCAGTGCGTGGTGGAGTTCAGATGATCGCTTCACGGATAATATCGAAGTACGGCCGCTTCGTAGTTAGACGGAGAAGCCGACCCCAACTGAGTTAGAAAAGTCTCGAAGGATAATGTTGTTTCATGATTTTCTCTACTAATAGTAAAACTGAAGGGTTTTTGTTTGAACACTCTAATCTTTCGAACTAGATGTGCGAATTGAAATATTATTTATGCATTTTATAGCCCAAATCCCGGCGGTAGGTCATAGGCCATATAACATTACGCCAAGACCCTTAGGAGCCGAGCAATAAGAAGAAAAGATAAGCAAACGCAAAAACGTAAGGGCGTTTGATGCGACGCAGTGGAATAGAAACTAGTATGGCCGGCGCGGCGGCGCACGGTGGTTCAGGCGCGAAAATAGTCCTTTTTCACTTAGTTTAAAACGTGTACAATTTGGTACATACGTACTAAAATCTTAGGAGAAACAACTCCTGTAAAAATATGAATAAATTGTTATACAGTATTCAATTATATGATGCCAAAGTAGGGTGATTAAGAATTAACAACTTTCGTGCAAAAAAAATACTGACGTTTCAAGTATGAATTGAGCCGAAATATTTTATTATCCAACTTTTATTTTTAGTTTTAATCATAAATCGATTATGTGTAGTATTTAAATACATAATTATATTTCAAAATATAATTAGTAAATAGTTACTATTATATTTTGGAGATTAATTAGACCTTATTGATTAACAATACATCGGTTTTAGCTGCGGTAACCTGCGGTCTTGGAAATGCCAGGTCATTAACTAACGACGCTAATTATTAAGTGTTTCTAATGAGAGTAATAAACACTTTATCATGTCGTATACGTATAAATAGAATTAAGTTATAGTTTTGACATCATTTACATAATACTCTTACGATAACCGTGTTATTACAGTGATGGATAGCTAAATTCCGATATTGCCTATTCCGATTTAGAGGAAATCATAATATCAAGTAATCGTGAGATATGCGTCAAAAATTTAATTATACTTATATTTGCACAGCTTACAGACAGTGTTTTGGAGCAATTTTATAAAAAGTTAAGTTGTAATTTCCTGCCAGTATTTACGAAAAAGGGCAAAGTGCAGCTAAAAATAATATACTTTCGTGGTAGAAATGTAAAGTGGCTGAAAAATATTATTTGTGGTACATCTTCGGTGCAAGCTGATATTATGGTGAATTATGACAGTTGTATGCCAGTCATTTATTCATTATTAGACCACACAAGCGACTGTTGACCAACTATTTGAAGTAATGTCTTAAGACGATCTTACCATCTCTAGACCATGATTATTTAGATAATTATATTTAATTATATAGGTAGGTATATATATTTTAAATAATATTTGCAGTGGAGTTCATGTGAAAAATATTATATAGTAGCTGTTGCCCGCGGCTTCACCTGTATGGAATTCTGTTACCATTCAAGCTTCCCATGGTTCCCATTCCCTATTCTAGGATTAAAAAGGGTAGCATGTGTTTGCCACACTTAAATCTATCCTTGTGCCAAGTTTCAGGCAGATCTGTTCAGCCGTTATAGCATGATTGAGTAACAAAAGTCTAAACCTACAAACATGCAACAACTTTCACATCTATAGGGACTATTTTAAATTGTAAAATTAATTGCGTCTGTACATTGGACAAAAAAACTTTGATTATGTTAAATGCACGATTCTGAATACAAAAATATTTTTTTTGAATTTTTGTCTGTTGGCTGTTTGTTCGCGATGCGATGCAGTTTTTGGATTAGAAAGGACTTAAAATCTGCCGTATGTTCGATTGCAATTAGTTAAATAGAAGTAAAGATATACCCTAAACAATAACCAACCTCCGCGCAGGCGGAGCCGGGGGAGGTTGGTTACTTAATACAATTAGTAGGATATTAGTAGGAAAATATATATCATATTTTTCACATGAATTCCACTATAAATATTACGAAAAACACACAGTATTTAATTTAAGCTAATAATCTGGATCAGTATTTCATGCGGACGGAACTGCGAGTAACAGCTAGTAAAACAATATTATTACCTATATCAAAAATAAATGTTCGTTTTATATACCTTTTCGAAAAGATAAAATATACCACCTACGGCCATGTTCTTTCCGCTTATGAACGGTTAACACTAAATTTACACCGACTTATACCGGATCGTTGTCTGTGTCAAACGATTCAAGTCTAAGATTTACTATTAGATTTATGCGAACTAAGTTGCATGCGCAGTTGGTTTAATATATGAGTCGTATACGCATCTCAAGTTATGCAGCTTTCTAACATTCATGTAACAAGTAGTAGGTACGTAATGTGAGAAGAAACAACTCTTCACTTATGCAACCATGATTCAAAGGTCACAGAAAGTTAAATAAGGTTATTTACATAGGCTGAATGCTGTGCAGCTCTGAGTTTCCGGTTTCTATTGACGTTTGGGTTTAGTTTCGCGAAAAAAAAAACTAAGTATATTTCATTTAAAACTTTAACGCGCCAGTAGCTCAGTGATGAAGGCCTCGCAAAGGGCAGGTTATGGTTTTTAATAGGATTTTTTTATAATGGACACGTCTATATGACTTTACCTTGCCTGTTGGTAAGCTAAAGGTAAAGTCTCAGGAATGGTATTCACCATTACAGACACTGATAATGTTACAATGGTGGCCCTCAGCTTGAAGGCCTCATTAGATGCTTTTTCACGCCAGAGTTAAAGGACCCGGGACTGTAGGGAGAAGGAAACACGTGTGCTAGTAAAGATTTCCAAATCTTGATGGTGCAGCAAAGAAAAGAGCCGCCTAGCCGCTTGGTTCTTGATGGAAATGTTTGCACCGTATGAGGGTGATACCTCAGCCTTGCACGTGTTGTCCTGTATAGGAAAGGAGAGGGTAAAACTAATTGGAAGAGTTCATCTGAACACTCGCCCTGGTAGAGGCGGTAAAAAGGCAATATCTCTCTCTGCGCAACTGCAAGAGCTCAGGACTCCCAATAATGTAGACCGCACGTCGCTGCAACCTGTCGAGAATATCTAGTAAGTACTGTGCAGAGCCATTCCAGAGATGAGAGCAGTATGATAATTTTATCTTTTTATCATTAGTTAATCACATTTTTTATCGCACTCAATTTCTTGTGGAAGTCCGCCAGTTGCGGATGCTTCGAATATGACCTTTCCTTCAAAAGAACTCTGATATGATCGGTGTAATTTCTTTGAACCCAACTGACTTGTCCACTTATATTTGACGGCAGTCTCAGGACAGAAGTTTTGCCTACCTCGGACAGAAAAAGGAGTGATGCTTAACTTACTTTGATGTCCAAATATAGTGACATCTTCGTTTATAAAGTAAATCGCCCTTCAAAGTCTATTACTCTTATAAGAGTTATTGGCCGGTGCAAATAGATCAAACGAGTCTACGCGCGATGCGAGACGCTTCGGAGAACGTATCTGGCTATATTTTTAGAAGTCATTCGTCAACTGTTTCTAATTTCCTTACATCCAAATATTATCCAAGAATATAGTAATACGATCTATTCATCTTAGTGTAGCGCCGTAAGGCGAACAAATTGTAAAATCTCGGAATCCACGGCCAGTCAATGAATCTTCATTACGAAAATGAATCTTCATAAAATGGATGGATGGATAGATGGAGGGAGGGAGGGGTATAATGATGACGATTAAAAAAAATACACACATAATTGTTCAAGTTTTCACTTCTGCCAGCACTCCCAGAGTGCCACTGTTTTTTTTTTGTTTTTTACCAGACTACGGTAGTCTCCTAGGCTATAACTCTGGGATATACGACAAAAACAGTTTGCATTGATTAGTGAAGACATAGTGTCCCGGAATGAATAGACTGACGCTATCAGGGAACTACTCGTGCGACCCTCTCATTTAAAATCGACTTAGTGAGTAGCCGATTACTAGATTACTACGAGTAATGGCATGTGAGAGTACCGGAGGTCTCTTTTTTATGTGTGGAAACCCCCGCGGGCTTTACCCCATCGGTGCCAACGATAGAATGGGTGTGTCGCAATCGGAGCGACTAAAACCAGACGGTGTCCTCCCAAAGTGTCCATTGCCGTGCTCTCCGGGTAAGCCCATAACTATCTTTTCCCTTTCATTAGTCGAGTCTCGGGTCACACCTCAGGCCTTAACCAGCTGAGCTAAAGAATAAAATGAAATAAACTAAGAAAAGTAATTTTATAATCCTTACTAATATTATAAATGTGAAAGTAACTCTGTCTGTCTGTCTGTTACGCTTTCACGCCTAAAGCACTGAACCGATTTTGCTGAAATTTGGTACAGGGGTAGATTAGACCTTGGGAAAGGACATAGGCTATGTTTTGTCACCGACATCTACGCGGGCGGAGCCGCGGGCAAAAGCTAGTATATAATAAGAATGGAATTACATTGCATTACGTTAAAAAACACTTAACACATTCCTAGCAACTGCTGAACACGTGTGCGCCGTGGTGCAACGTCATATTGCAATATCTCGTAATATGTCAGGGATTATATAATTCTCTACATTTTTCACATCATTATCACGTGTTGACGTAATTGAGATAAAACAACTTAAAAGTCTTAATACCTGCATTTATTTATCTAGCTAAATGTTGCTAATTGCCATGCCAGGAAAAAAAATGAAATAATGCAAATCTGTAGAATTTACGTTTCAAGAAACGAACTGAAGCTACGTAATAGAAATAACAATAGGATATTAGAGTTTGCTCATAAACTAACCTACTAACTTCTATATATTGTATTTCTTGTAAATATACAAATTTTCATGCTCCGCTGGACCCGGGTAGGAAGTGAAGATCTAAGAAATACTGGTTTTAAGTCGCGTCGCCGTAAGGAATGAAACTGTCGGTGATGCTGAATATCTTGCGAAGTAGAGAAGAAAAAGTAGGAGTTCGCTAAGATGATGATAATGATGAGAGACAAATAAGTATACTGCCACCTGTTAGAACCTTTTTTTTCGTGCGAAAATCCCTTCGGATTTATACTTTTATCGGATACCCGCCCGCCGGCCAGCGGAGGCGGTAATGTCGAGCTTGAACCGACTAAAACCGCACGCGTCTCGGGTCTTAAGACGCCGGGGTGTAAGGTTGCCCATAGAGCATATCCCTCGCACCCCGACAGACCCTGGGCCATCTCCGGTTTCGAGATGGCCCCCTCGAGGACCTCTTAGTACTTTTTGTTTTTTGTTTTTTTTTTTCGTGCGGAAATCCCTTCGGACCTCTTAGTACCTAACCTGTTAGTTGCCAAAACGCAGAGCGATTATCTACTACTAACTGACGTTAACTTATATATATATATATTATTTTGGATCACGTGATTGGTCCATAATATGTGAGAGTTTGGCGACACTAGTAACCACTAACGACGTTTAATGCACTTCCCATTTTCAAATTGCGTATAGCGCGACGTGATGCTGCTGACGATGATGCAACGAACGCGAATAACCAAAGGTATTTCCTATTAATTGCGGTCCATCCGTCATGTAGCTGTCTGCGACCTGAAGTAAAGTAACTCATGTCTGATACGTTATTTAGTTTATATTACCGAGGCCCATACATTAAACAGATGTTTATTTAAATTAAGATCCTAGGTACTTGCGACTGAAGGCCCGCTCCAGCTAAGGTCAATAGAATGCATTATAGATATAAATCCGTTGTTTGGTTTAGAAGGAAAAATACAGAAAAAGTGACTTTATTTGATACTGTATTCATTCATTCATCATATCTAAATTTACATTGTGATGATGATGTTAATTATTTTTATTATATTAGTATTATTTTTGATTTGCATGTTATGTTTTTAAAACTTTTCAAACACACAAAGAAGTTCCAGTACAATATATTCAGAATTTCTGGGGATCGTAACTACTTTATACGGCGGCGGCAGAGAGAGATGATCATTGAACCGCTGTGCTACTGGTACAATTATAATGTAACGTACAATTTGAAAACACACCTTTGTACATTTTTATAACCAAATATTTAGGTACACTTGGAGAGGGGTGTGTGTTGGGTAACCTCCTCGAGTGTCGCTCCGATTCCGATCCCGCTGCAGTCCGGGGGGAATGGAATCGGAGCGGCCGGTACACCCTGGGCGGCGGTCAATGGCTTCCCCTTCACCCCTTCATAGGGTTGGCATTGATCGTCGGCCAATACCCAACGTGGCGGGAACACATCGCTCTCCGTACTCCTCTGCTTTCAGAGGAGACAGGATGAGCGATGCTGTTAGTGGTGAGATGGCCCAGGGTCAGCCGGGGTGCGAGGGATATGCTCTATGGGTAACCTTACACCCCGGCGTCTGAAGACCCGAGACGGCGTGCGGTTTTAGTCGGTGCAAGCCCGACATAACCACCCCCGCTGGCCGGCGGGGGGGGTATCCGAAGGGATTTCCGCACGATAAAAAAAAAAAAAAAAGGTACACTTGGAGAGAAAGTACGAAGGCATCGATTATTTAAAGTCTTTAGGTTAATTGCTCCTCATAATTACGAGAAGAGCTGAAAAAAAGACACTAGTTATCATAGGTATATATGTATTTAACATAACATAACATAACATGACATAACCGCCCCCGCTGGCTGGCGGGGGGGTATCCGAAGGGATTTCCGCACGATAAAAAAAAAAAAAAAAAAAGTATATATGTATTTAAATTTAGCTTCGGTCAATAACTGCACAATTAAACCCACTTAGCATAATTTGATGACAGTACAGCTACTAGCTACTAGTAGTGGCGACGAATTTGCCGAGTACCTACCTAAAAGGAACGATGAACGAAAAAATCAGCATAGATTGAATTACGATACGATTACTGGCGCTACAATTCTAATGTTTTTGCTTCACCTCAAATGTTAGAGAGATGAGTAATACTGGGTAACGGAAGCGACAATACCCCACTCTTTCATTGAGGGGAACGTTGCTGCTTCCTTCTAGTACCTTTTTTTTTTTTGTGCGGAAATCCCTTCGGATACCCCCCCGCTGGCTAGAAAAGCTATGTTTCAGCTTAGTAGGTACCCTTTTTTTTTTCGTGCTTAAATCCCTTCGGATCCCCCTCCGCCGGCTAGCGGGGGCGGCTATGTCGGGCTTGAACCGACTAAAACCGCACGCCGTCTCGGGTCTACAGACGCCGGGGTGTAAGTTTGCCCATAGAGCATATCCCTCGCACCCATAGGTATCATATATGATGAGGTGGGAGTAGCCCAATTTCTGGATTATTCGATTTGTCTGTTTCGTTCAGTATATTTTCTTTTATTTTACGGGATGTCTATTATTATATAGAAGTATTTTCGTGAAAACAGTAGTTTGTAGCCTACAAAAATAAAATAGAATAGTTCTGGATAAATTTGTAGTTAAAATGATCCGTTCAAAAAATATTTATTGGAAGTGTGCCTACAGAACACCTCATTTATATTTCTGGAATGCAATGCATCAATTCGATTCAATTTTGCGATAATAATATATTTGTAATCGGATACTACTGTCAGATACTGAGCGATGCATAACCTATTTTAAAATTCAGAGAGAATGTGTCATACTGTAGAATAAATCCAAATCAGATAATGTTTTTTTATTATATTTAATTTTGCAGTCGCTTTATGAGCATGTTGAGTATTTTTATTGGTTTAATTTAATACGTTTTGAGGCCTTTATTGCCTTTCCTGTCTCATTGGGATCCACCTTATTCCCAATAAGGTGGATTACGAACAGTTTAGTTCGAACACAAGTTCGTAGCAGATACGCTACGAACTGCTAGGCACTTCCCCAGAGGGCAGCTGGCCAGCGATCACTAATCTAATGAAAAAAACTTATAGATTCACTATCCAACGATATATTGGATAAGATTCATATTGTAGAAATTGCTTTTTCGTACCTACAACTAGAGGACCCTGTAAGGATATCAGTGTACCTTATAGTCCTGCATGGTGAATTTGAAGGTATGTGAAGTCTGTCAGCACTTCGTCCGTAGGCTACTTACATATTATACTTCGTGTTCCACTAAAGAGGGACGGGGATTTTTATATTAGTACATATTTCAGATTACACAACAAGAAATCCTTGGAAAATACCAGCGACAATGAAAATAATGATAAGTATATAAGACATTACTTACCATTTTCCCAAGCCGCTTCTTTCGTCTTGAGTAAAGCCGCTAATCCAATGTTGTCTTTCGGCATGACACGATTTAACATGTTATCTGAACCTTCACTGTTGGCCATCGCCAATTGGTTGAACTCGATAAGGTGCTCTTTTACTAACGCGAACCTGAGAACATTTAAACTTTAATTAGGCTTGAAGTGCGTTCGACGCAATTTTTTTTTTTTTATACCACTAAGGTGGCAGACAAGCACACGGCCCACCTGATGGGAAGCGGTTACCGCGTCCTATGGACGTGTGCAACACCAGTGGCATCACACTCGCGCTGCCGACCCTGTAAAGGAAAGGGGATGGGAAAGGAGTTTGGGAGGGGATGGGAAAGGAGTTTGGGAGGGGATGGGAAAGGAGTTTGGGCTCCGGCACTCTCACTCACCAAACGGAACGCAACAGTTCAAATACTGTTACTTGGCGTCGATATTCTGTGAGATGGTGGTGCTTCCCCGGTCGAGTCGTCCCATTCATGCAACGGCCAAAATGACTGTTGCTTGACTCTACCACTCCGTAGGTACAAAGGTACGAGAATACGCGCTTAACGACCTCCGTCCTCCATGAGCGCAGGCCTGGGGGTGGCAGGTGAGACCGCCTGTCACCCCAGCAGAAGCAGGCCGGGACGGTAGGGCAACTAGTGCCCCTCCCCCAAACCGGGGCAAGACGGGGACACCGTGATTCCCAAATTTGATGGGGCCATCTCGAAACCGGAGATGGACCAGGGTCAGTCGGGGTGCGAGGATTATGCCCTATGGGCAACCTTACACCCCGGCGTCTGTAGACCCGAGACGGCGTGCGGTTTTAGTCGGTTCAAGCCCGACATAATAGTTCGCTTTTGTTGTTGTCTCCACATGGTCTTTCTGAACAGTTGTTTAAAATTGTTCAGTAAGGTAGCAAGGCAACAGATAGATGGCCCAGGGTCAGCCCCCGCTGGCCGGCGGGGGGGTATCCGAGTGGATTTCCGTACGAAAAAAAAAATGCTGTAACGGCACAGTCATTAATATGCTCAACTATTATTCCTAATGTGTTCGAGATCATAACTAGGTTTTTACAAGGGCCATAAAAGTTTCGCTTCGTGTGTATGAGGAGACCATAATCTTCGGATCCCAAGCCAACCTCACCTGCAAGCCGGTAACTACACCCGTTGATTGACGAACGGAGCTCTGGCGCAGGCGTTCCTTTAGGGTTTAGGGGGTTAGACGTCAGGTCCATTAAGAAATCAAATTATAGGAGACATTTATAACAGAAGAGTCTGAGCATACCCCGGGCTCCAACCTGACAAATGGGATTGTCGCTCGGATGATTTTGAAGTTTCGTTTCCTGTGTATTATTACTATCAAAGAGAACTGGCTGGAAATAGGGAACCTAAAGAACGAGCGGACTCAGAATAACAGTTTTTTAGCGTCACCACATACTGGATGTATGTGGGTGCATAAAACTACTTCGCATGAACCAATCCTGTTTCGTGCTATAAAAGTCCTCAATCTGATTAACATTTAGACAACATCGTAACACCAACCGTTAGGCGTGGCTAGCCAGGCGTGGTCACCTCTAAGGATCCTCCTTTATGTCGGAGGAATTCCACACCCGTAAGTACCTTTTTTTTTTTATTTTTACGCACGAAAATTCCCACGGGTATACCGGTTAAAAAAAATGTAAGGGTACCCCCGGTCAGTGGGGGTGGTTATATTCGAACCGATCGCGTCGGGTCTCTATTGCTGGGTAGTAAGGTGGCGCAATAATGTAATTTGCTTGCATCCCGGCTGACCCTGGGACATCTACCTGTTGCCTTGTTACCTTACTGAACACTATCAAACAACTGTACAGAAAGATGGCAATCGTCAACCAGGTGTAGACAACAACAAAAGCGAACTACTTAGCAACTAGTGGTCCTGCTACGCGGTATAAAAGTTCTCACTCTGATTAATTTATAAGTATGTAATATACCTATATCAACTGTTGGGGCAGAGGCCCGCCAGGCATAACCACCTCATAGGGTCCTCTTTCGTGTCGACAAAATTTCACACTCATTCTTCAACAATTTGATATATTATTTAGCAACAAAAGTAAATACAAGTTTACAAAGCTGTTTAGTATTCAACTAGTTTTCGAAACATAGAAGATATAATAACTGTAGGTATCCTTCATCATCATCATCATCATCAACCTATGCTAGTCAACTGCTGGACATAGGTCTCCCCTAATGAGCACCATAGCGCCCTGTCTTCAGCTTGCCGCATCCAGCATCTTCCCGCAGTCTTTCGACATAGCTCAAAGAATTAGCAAGCTGAAGAGGCAGTGGGCTGGCCATATCACGCAAAGAACTGTATACTTACTACAATATTACTACAATATTAGGTTCTGTAAATTTTAGTATTCAAAGTGATTTCTGTGACCTTCGCGGCCCAAGTCAACTTCACTTGCAAGCCCCACCTGCTGATTAAGAGACGAGTTTCCTCTCGGAGTTGAGAGGTTAGACAGCAAACGCTACCCGCAAAAGCCGGGATAAGCTAAATAAATTATGAAGGAGAAGAAGAAAGAGTAATAGAGCGGACCTCGGGAGCGAAGTGCAAGCTTTGAAAGCAAACATTATTTACGGTGAGATGAAGTAACTATTTTCGTAACACGCTGTTTAGGTGTTATCACAGAGGTTAATTCAATTACGTAAATTAAGTCTGCCTTTGAGAAAAAGTACAAACATTAAACGGTTGCACTTTTCTTAAGTGAACATCTAACTTCTAGTTTCCATTAGAGAGACGTCTTTGCTAACAGACAGGTATCCTGTAACCACTATAATACTATTTTACGTTTTCAAATAGGATCCGCCTCATGAGGACGCAGGGCCAATCCACTTTGCAAACTAATCGATGTACGCAGCAAATAAACTTTATAGCTTACTATTCAAACGTGGAATGAAGTCATAAGCATATGTTATTTTTTCTCGTGACAGTAAAGAGTGTATTGACCCCTAACCTATACGTATGATCGGCAATATTATTGAAAGGGGCGTATTATTAACTCTCGTATTTTATAGATAAATCTTTAAAGTTGCTAGAAAATACTTTTTAATGTGGGCAGTTGATGCTTTTTTTTATATCGATATGAGTTGAAGGATAGGTAAATTTGCGTTACTAAGTGTATTATCACGGTATGGACTAACGGAATTAGCGGTGTTTTTTCTTAAATTTAATTACACAGTATTTTGATAAGTAAGCAGGCATCTTTGAGACAGGTTGGTGCAGTAAGTAACCAACATAAATCAATGCCTAGCGGGATTTTAAAATTGCTAGTATAAAATAAATCGTACATAGGCACGATTGCCCTTGGTCTGGATTCGAACTTGAGACCGAGAGCGACGCGTAATTTGAATTTATGGTATTGCAGTCTTACAGTTTATTACATAGTTGTACATTGCCTTGGTCTGAAAGTAAACAAAGTCTACAATGTAAAGGAAAATAATGTTTTTTGTATTAGCAAATACAAAAATAAACTGGGTAGACTATTGCACGCTTGTATGGTTATTCTCTATTTGAACTTAAAACTCTTGAAATCAGAATTTAAATTCGGCATACTTTGTTCCAACCTGGTGACTGTTACAGTGATGAAAATTAATGACAAAGCTGGTGCAATTTCGCATGATAGGGGGTAAGATCAACCATAGTGAAATCTATTTAAATGGAAGTTGTGAAATAAGGGAAAGTATTCTGCCGTGAGGAGCGAAATTATTTAGACCTCTGGAAAGACCCAGATCAAATAGCGTATTCTTTTTTTGGTAGGGTTCTTTTCATCTCTTTCCATGGGTAAGTATCGTATAAGGCGAGTAAGGGATACGACAGTTCTTTACCCAACAGTAAACCTACCATGATATAGGTCACTTTCAGTCATTTGCCGATACTTGCGGTTCGACGAAATTTTACAACAGTTAAATTAAATTAAACAAATTCGTATTGAAACGCGACATTCCTCTTGCGTTGTGACGTCAAACCGCAAGTATTATGAGCACCCTCTTTAGGCGGAACGCTACTCAACGTACGAATCCACGTTGCAGTAACGCATTTCGCGTCGGCGTCTAGGCATTGTGATAGTATGATATTATTCTTCGATAGTAAGGTATTAAGTATACTTACTTAGCAGATCTAAAGAAGATCGCGCATCCATCGACGTATTTTCTCTCAGATTCCGACATCGTTTTCGCGCGCGACTTCGGTGAGAAGATGCCGTCATATCCGTCTCCTTTTAACTCTGGCAGGAAGAAGTTGTAGAACTGATCCGTTTCCACTTCCTAGAGAAAAAAGTAGCAATTATAGATTGTCTTTACCTATCACCTGATATAAATGCTAAAGAGAAGCTCTCAAAATGAAGGCCGCCATTTAAGATGCTAATACTAAAATGGAATTTGTCGCGAGAGCTACACTTTCACGCCCCCCGCTTATAGAATCTGGGATTGTTGGACTGCAGAAATTCGAAGATATTCAAAGATTGTTTCTTAATTCTTTCATAATCTTTTTATAATCCGATTACTACTTACGACACTTCTCAGTCAGGGCTCTGTCGAGGTCTACATTGTGCATAATCACTGCACCTACATGAGTGAAAGGATTATGATAATGGCTAACATAGAAGCAAAGTATCGATTCTACGTTACAAACAAGTGCCCCTTTTTTGGCTACTGGAGCCACCTCGGGTTTCACCTCACCGAAGCTCTGCCAGTGAAATTTCGTGTCCACGGAACAGCCCCGACAGTGGTGACATTCAGACGTTGGGTCATGACCTGTACGATACATTCCTATCTGATGGGTCTTACCGCCTCAATTGTGGCGTGCCCTAAATAAGTTCTACGTTAGAGGTATAAAATTTATTATAAAATATATAATCATATCATCATATGTGCTGGGGCTCGTGGCCGCGTATGTTCACACATTGCTAAGTTAAGCTATGCTAGCCAGGTCAGTCATAGGATGGGTGAGCATTCTTAACACATTGCGACCCCTCTGATCTGATGGCATTAGCTTCATGGAAAATTTCGAAGTTCGGCGGCTTGGTAGTTAGACTGAAAGGTCGACCCCAACTGAGTTGTGTAAAGGCTCGGAGACTGATGATGACCTTTCTCATATGTAAACAGTTTTACTGACCTGTAAACTAATGATGTCTGCGGAATAATGTCTGATTTCGTCCAATATTCCCTTCTTTCTGTAGTCCCACTCTAACGCCCAGCTGGGGCAGTAGCCGTACATCTGTCTCGTCGCGTATTTGTCACACAAAACGTTGTAGCACATTACTGTGAATATACCTGCAAAAATAAATATTATACTTTAGTACCTAATAAGTTTTAAACTGTTTCGTCGGCATGGAATCTGATCCAGGGGCTAACTCTTGTGTTCGATTACCATGCAAAGTGTTATTGCGTTTTTCTGGTAAATTCTCAGTAGAACAACAATTTATATATAAAAATTAACTTTTATTGCATGTTAACTTTGTGGCGGTTGTTAAAAGACAATGGATGCTGGGAATGGTGAACGAGATGATGCGTCTGATGATTTTGTAATCAAACCCATCCCATAATAATTTCTTGACGAAACGTACGTCGGAAAATCCCCGAGGTATGACCTCTTGAAGAAATTTGTCCGATAATAATTATTGTTATTTTATTGCTGAACAAACATAAAAAAACAATGATTAAAATAATCTCAAAATTTAAATTCACTGCATATTTTGCGGCGAGGGTATTTGGGGCCGCACCAAGACCTGCTCGCTGGTATACCTGCTAAGAAACGAACGAGGCTCTAGTGCACGCTTTCCTTTCGGGCTCGGGGGGGGGGGAGGGGAGGGTGTCTGACGGCAGTCGCTCCCATAAAAGCAGTAGGAGCTTAACCAAATGGTGGATAAGAAGGAAGCAGTACTGGGCTCTAAGGTGAGACCCTAGAATGCAACCGGGAACGCTGAGATGATGATGAGAGAATTTACATTAATTCTTGATGTCATCGACACACACAGTCATGCCCTCTAAAAGCGCACCAGAAGTATTACTGTGCCCGGCACATATACAGACACTGATCTCGCCAAAGTAGTGTTTAAAGCTGTAATTGCTTTAACTAGAATGTCGTCGTTTATCTCATATCACCGTGTCGGGTGCGCATCAGTCGCCAATTAGTTGGCGACGCTTTGTTACTGGCAAGCGGCAACTTGCGTGACGTATAAAAAGTTTCAATTAAAATGAAACTTAGTACGTTCCACATGCGACAGGCACGCGACACACAATGCAGTTGCTTTTTCTAACCTCCGCAGTAACGCGATGGGCTTGCGCACGGAACGAGCTCAATTATTTGTATCCCGTATATGTACTTGATAATAATGCAATTCAATTGTAAAGTTTAATTTAATTCCTTTTTACAAGCTTTATGTTTTGGTAAAATCTTGCTTTGCATATACGTTTAGTTTAGATGATGATGCAAGAATATGATACCATGGAGCTGGTCTAATGATGGAGTAGGAAGATGGCCATAGGAACTTTTAAGTCTCTTGAGTTTGGGCTCATTTGTTCTGTCTTGGCAAACACCCTGGCGTTAACTGGCATTCAGAGCCTGAAGATGGAGTAGGATGGTGACCGTAGGCACTCCTGAACTGAAACAAAATAAACCTCTCGAGTTTTGGTTTATTTGTGGTGTCTCGGTGAATAATTTGGTGCGACATGATGTCTAAAGTCTGAAGCTGGAGACGGTAGGTGCTCATAGGAATTTCTGAACTAAACAAGATAGACTCGTTTGAGCTCGTTTCATTTGTCTTGACAAGTGCTCTAGTGCTAAATAATAACACTAAAATTAAAATCTTTAAATTAAAAGACCTAGAAAACAGAGAAAGAACTTGAGGATACAAGCATTTCAAATCAGCCAAGTTTGGTGTTATGATAAGACTAATCGAATCTTACACCTGGCGATGGTATGGTAATGGGTTTTAAGCTTTATTCTTAACGATAGGAACGAGGAAGCCAAATACTAGTCTATCACAAGTATTATGAATACTTATCTTATCAAACTTGTTCATGAGCTATACCATAAAATAGGACCAATCACAAGCACATTTTTAGTTCAATCATAAAAATCGTTGTGATCTAGAGCGCGTAATTCATTTTAACGTATCCACGTTATTACGTAAACTAACGTGGCACGACTGTGCTCTCTCACGCTCCAACACCATTATCTGAGATTTATGCGGACGCGCCGCGCTCGCACCCGTCTCATTACGCGAATCAAAAGACGCGCTGTGCAGAAGGATGAGAGCCGCTCGACGACTCGTCTAAATGTCAACTTCGTGGAAGACCTTGGTGATGCAATTATCTCTATTTAATCCGGCCGATCTCAGTCAATCAACGCACAAAGAACCGGGAATAGAGGACTGTAAGACAAAGCGGCGCTGACGGCACCGTGACAGCTGGAAGGACAAGACAATGTATAGAGATCGGCCGCAGAGTCTTGCTCAGGACAAATTGATAACGATCGCGCGTCGTGCCCGCGTTCATGCTAATCGACGCAAAGTCAAAGTCACCGGGCGACACTCGACTACGATCAATACGGCCGCAGCACGTGCTTCAAATATGCCTATTGTATGCCCGATGCGAGCGAATGAAACGCGGTGCACATGCCAAATGCCGCGAAACAATACACGCATCGATAATCGCTCGTTGTTTAAGGAACTACGGGCGCAACGAAAGCACTATACCAACATAATAATAAATGGTAATGTTGTCGAACACAACTGCGGACGCGTGTCTTCATTTCAAATAAATCGACGATGATGATGAAATAGTACGTGTGCAAAGCACAAACAATGGGGGAAGGTGACACTAACTGCTTGTGGTTACAATATTTCTGATAGGTAAGGCCATTGTGCGCTGTACGCTATGGTTTTAGCGCCTACGCATGAGTATATCAAAGATGTCATTTAAGCATATATTATATTGTAAAGTAAACTTAATAGTGTATGTAATAAGATATCAGAATAAAAAGGACGTTACGTGGTATGTACAACATTGATGCGTATCAGAATACCCCTGGTATCCTGGTACTTGTTTTGTAGTCGTCGTAGTTCTATTCGTACGAGCCCTGCCGATGTATGTAGGTGTATTAACCTTGTTCTTTGAGATGTTTCTAAGATTCTGAGTACCAAACTATAACATCCGCAGTCTTGGAGCCACTTCTCAGCGGGACAATAATTGCCGTTATTCACGTAAAGATTTCTTATGTCGATACAATTCGTGAGAGACCAAGAGATGACTTTTTTGCGTTGTGAACACAACTCATTAAAATCGATTTAAGTATGCAAAGATTTCCATTTGGATTGGCGTTTTAAAGAACTCATTAGATCAGATTCGGTCAGAGCACGATGTAATGGACAATATGACGTAAGAACTCTCGAGAGGTGGTAACAAGGTATTAGTTTCACTTGAAATGTAATGTCATTGTACAGTACTTACGTTGACTGTTCTGTGAGTTCGACTTTGGATATTAAAATTACTCACTTATTATTAAAATAAGACTAAAATAAAAGTTACGTTATAATCTCGAACAAGAAAATGCTGATATGATTAATAGCGAATTTCACAATTAAACCTGTAGCAAGTAGCAACAGTCTGAAGAGTAACATCGCTAAAACAGAGGTAACGACTCTTTCAACAAAAGTGCAAATACCATTCCACTTACTAATATGCGTGTAGGTGGACAGCACAAGGTAAACACATAATATGTGCATAAGCGCCACCTGAAGAACTGCAAAATCGACGTTGACACATGTGAACTACTGCTGATGATCGTGATAAGTGGTGAAGGTAATATGAAGTAATGAATTTCATTGAGTAATATTTCAGTTTTGTTTGACTAAATTGTGAACATATTTCAAATTTACATACCTGATAACATAACAATACCAAAATTGTAGCATAAAGATACCAACTTAATAAAACTTGTGCAAGTGCCTACATTACGACAATTTAATTTAACTTTAATACGAGTATACATTGATGGACAAGAAATTTGATTCTTTTTTCGCAAGCTGCGCGATTGTAAATAAAAATTAATACTTAATCACGACTCTGAAGCAATTATGCATGCTTAAAAAGACTTAACGATCTGCTTCAGAACTAATAAACTCGATGCTCAATGACAATTTAACTGGGAATGTTTTAAAGCCCTTCTTAGCACCATGTCTCGCGTAAATTCTCACTTGGATATAAATCAGCGATTGAACTATTCCAGGATGCTTAGATCGTTATCCGTTAAGTACGAAGCTACCGGCACTGTCGTATGGCGGCTTACAATAAAATCCGTCTATGCGGCAAAGATTACGGGTGTTAGCACCTCATCGAAATATCGATCTCTGTTGAGAGTCCTCAAAACCGAAGTCTCTTCTTCTAAATTCTCTCCAAATTATTATTTTTGTCCTCGGTAATATAAATAATAACAGACTACTTATAGATGTTGGAAAATAATAAAGTATTGAAGAATAACTTTAAACATTCTGCTCTGGGCAATCTAGTCATCGGTAAGCATGCCAAAATATCTGTTTGTCTTTCAGCCGAAATGATCCAGAGTCCACTATGCCTGCCCTTATCTTAATTATTTTGGGCCAGCAAAACATGTCAGTCTCTTCAATACATTTCTGTCCGATGCCATTTTCTCTATCACTCCTTTCTTGCCATGTCTGACGGTGCAATGCAAATGCAATTGATCTTGTAGTATAATATATAAAAGGAGTTAACAGACAGTGGAACGTACAATAAGGATCAAAACACAACGTTTCACAACTGTGGCACATCGGAATTAACGACCATTTGAGGATCGATAGTATCTGATATCTTCTGGACTTCTTTCAGCTTCTTACCATCAAGCGGGTGACAGGCTAAATATTTAAAAAAAAATGTGTTCAACGACTTTTATTGGAAACATGGTTTATTTTGATTTCCATCTAGATGTATGTGTGGAAGTACAAGTGTCATAGAAACCATAAAAGAATACGCAATTGTGTAGTTCTTTATATCGTTCGGAACACAAGCTACTGAGATCCAGGTAGCTCAAGGGGGCAGAGTAATCTCCTGGTGTGAGACTGTCGCGGGTTTAGGACCCATCTTGGATATTTACTTGTTCAAATTCAAATCCACCATTTAATAAAAACAGTTCGTAAACGAAACTGTAAAGTTTGCGGTGTTATATGCGGTGAATATGTGTAACGCAATATAAAGTTGAATTGTACGTTTAACCAATATCGAGAACATACATTTCTCGGCTGTGTATAAATAACCCAGATGTAGGTATATGTGTTAGTATTCTAGCTGAACAACGTGAGAAAAGTTTGATCAGTTTAGTTTAAGATTCCAGAGTGTAGTTTTTCTACTAAAAAACCTATACTTTATGAACAATTAGTTTCAAAGCCCGACTTTTAGTTTGTTTGAAAGTCAGTTGCACGGTTGGCACTAGTTTAGAGTACTCAGCTCTTCGCTTGCTACTGCATCATGGATCTGTTACAGATTTGATTCCCACATCGTACAATTATTTGTAAGAAAGCTGCCAAGGGATATATCTCAAGTAAGGATAACTTAAAAAAATTAATTCATGATAAGGTTTTTATTTTAATTTTATATCTTGTATGTGTTTTCTTTGCTATTTTAAAAAGACATGAGACACCTTCTCTCATTGAAATTAATTTCTTGTTTGATCAAGATTTAAGTATATAAATAATAATATTCTGGGGTATACTACATAGTGTCATCTATACCCAAACTAAGTATAGTCTGCATGGGTTCTAGAATGCGGATGATCAACGGATCAAGAATTTTGCTTATTACATATAAAAATACTATATGTGTATAGTACAATAGATATTTACATTATTTTCGACTTTGAAGAATCAACTAAAAGATAGGCGAAGCGATTTGAAGATATAAAGCAGTAGTCACTGGAGTACAAGAATAATTCTTAAGCGATCAGAATAGTTTATTTCTTTAGGAAAGAAATTGTAAGCTCAGATAAGATCATTTAAGATAGAATTTACTATATATTTCGAAAGATATAACATTTAACAAAAGTATTCTTCGTTATATAATGCATTCATTATTTTTTTATTGCATGCCCCTAGCAGAAACTGTTTCCTCACAATCCAGTTTTATACACGAATTACTGCCATTTAAGGGGTTCATTTAAAGGTGCGATGAACATTGAACATGGAGTATCGACATGTGGCGTTGATTGCATGTGATTGAACACCTGCTGCAGTCACATCCTGCATAGTTAATGTCTTTACGGGAATCATAATTACGTAACTACTACATTTAGTTTCAAGTTAAAAAACCGGTCAAGACCGAGTCGAACTCGCGCACTGAGGGTGCCGTACAAAACCGGATTGAAGGACGAACTTAACATTGTTGTAGACACTGATCAACGGCCAGAGCAAACAGGGCTGGCCCACATCTGCCGATGGACCGATGGTCCTAAGCAAGTTTTAGAATGGAGACGTCGAATCGGTACCTTTTTTTTTTTTCGTGCGGAAATCCCTTCAGATACCCGCCCGCCAGCCAGCGGGGCCGGTTATGTCGGGCTTGAACCGACTAAAACCGCACGCCGTCTGGGGTCTACAGACGCCGGGGTGTAAGGTTGCCCATAGAGCATATCCCTCGCACCCCGACTGACCCTGGGCCATCTCCGGTTTCGAGATGGCCCCCTCGGGTTTTGGAAACCACGGTGTCTCCGTCTTGCCCCGGTTTGGGGGAGGGGCGCTAGTCGCCCCACCGTCCCGGCCTACTTCTGCTGGGGTGACAGGCGGCCTCACCTGCCACCCCCAGGCCTGCACTCATGGAGGACGGAGGTCGTTAAGCGACCTCCGGCACCTGAGCCGCCTGCGACGCGCGGCGAGCAAGTTGCGGGCTCGGCGGGCCGGGAGAGTTCTAAATCTCTCCCGCGCGCGCTCCGCCATCTCCTTCGCGAGCATTACATGCAAGCAGCAGGAGGTGGCGGCGGCCCACGCGCTCGCGCTCCGCACCATTGCCGCAATCATGCTGCCGAGCGAGAGGACTCCCACCCCGATGGCTGCCACGAGGTCACGCCTCGGCGCCTCCCACACCGGGCAGTCCGCCAGCGTGTGCAGCCCTGAGTCCTCGCTCGCGTCGCAGTGATGAAACTCAGGCGTTGGCTCCTTCCTGATCCGATGCAGGTGGTCCCCGAAGCACCCCTTCCCGGAGATCACCTGCGTCAGTCGGTACGAGAGGCTTCCGTGTCGCCTCTCTAGCCAATCCTCCATGATGGGCCTTACCGCCGCTATTGCGGCGTGCCCTGCGCTTGGTCGCCCAAGTCGTTCCTTCCACTCCACCACGATGGCCTGGCGGAGCTGGGACTGCACGGCCTCGATTTCTCGAGGCTCGGGGTTCCATCCCTGCTCCCGCGCCTCCTTTCGTCACTGGTACAGTTGCGAAAGGGCTCTCGCCTCCAGGTCCCATGGCGGAGTTCCGGCAAGGAGACTCGCCGCCTCGAAGGAGATCGTGCGGTACGCGCAGATGACCCTGATGGCCATAACTCATCAAGAGTCATCGGGCCCTCTCATGTTGGGCAACAGCCGAGCCAGAGCGAGAGCTGTGCCCTTCAATTTGGGGGCCAGACTTCGGATGTGCTCTCCGAAGTCCCATCGGCCGTCGAGCACGAGCCCCAAATATTTCATTTGGGGCTTGATGCCGATGCGATTTCCTCCCAAGATGAGACTGGATCCCTCGGGTGGCTTGCTCCGAGGCCCATGAAAGAACAGGGCCTCGGTTTTATGCAGAGCCACCTCGAGACCCAGCCGCCGGATCCGCTCAACGACTTGGGCAACCGCGGTCGTGGCCTTTAGGGTCGCTTCGCGGTACGTCGCCCCGCACGCCGTCACGAGCGTGTCGTTCGCGTATCACGTGACGGCGGCACCGCCTACGAGCTCACCGCGAAGCACCCAGTCGTATCCGATGTTCCACAGGAGCGGCCCCAGGACCGATCCCTGTGGAACACCGCACGACATTTCACGCCGACCGAGACCGGTCACGGTTGGGTAGATGACGGCTCTCTCCGTCAAATACGCCCCGACTATGCGGCGGAGGTAGAGAGGCACTTCGTGAGGTCGAATCGGTACCTAAACAAAAGGTGGGACGACACATACCCCAGTCAGATGAACTGACTACCTGAAAAAGGTAAATCGGATGTACTGGATGCCCTATAGATATTGATTCAGTTACAGGCTAACCTCTGAAGTTTTGATCATTATTTCCCTCACTGGGCTAGAACCTAGAAAGATAACTTTGATAATCCCACCTTAAATCATCTTCGCTCTGAAATTAATCGCTGTTTGGGATTACTAATGTGTTCAATATGATGGCGCAAATCTGAGCAATTGATGTTATACTTTATGGCGTACGCTTTGTGCCCGAACACCTGCACGAATGACGATGCAGTCTAAGTTCCATACAAGTGGCTACATATTAAACCAATTAAGATTATAGACGATAAAGAGAATTTGGTTTCTTTCATCATTGCATTACTATTAATTAAGAGTGATATTGATTACATCATTATAAATAACTCGAGGAAGGGATAGTCCATAAATTGTCTAACAACACGTTCAGGGAAGGAGAGGTAGTCAATAAAGACTGTCACTATGTAACAAGGGGCAGGGGGATTCCCTAAGTTCCGTGAAGTCACGTGATAGATTTCTAGGTATTTAAATGCGAAGCTTTTACTGTATGAAAAGCTTAAATACCTAAAAATATTACCAATTCTATCTATAACCAAGGTGAGGTTTAAATTATTTTCTTGGCTTTTTTTTTTTTTTTACGTGCGGAAATCCCTTCGGATACCCCCCCACTGGCCAGCGGGGGGGTATCCGAAGAAAATAATAGTCCATAAATTGTCTAACAACACGTTCAGGGTAGGAGAGGTAGTCAATAAAGACTGTCACTATGTAACAAGGGGCAGGGGGATTCCCTAAGTTCCGTGAAGTCACGTGATAGATTTCTAGGTATTTAAATGCGAAGCTTTTACTGTATGAAAAGCTTAAATACCTAAAAATATTACCAATTCTATCTATAACCAAGGTGAGGTTTAAATTATTTTCTTGGCTTTTCTTTTTTTTTTTACGTGCGGAAATCCCTTCGGATACCCCCCCGCTGGCCAGCGGGGGCGGTTATGTCGTGTCTCGACTAAAACCGCACGGTGTCCTCCCCAAGTGTCCGTTGCCGGGTACCCCGGGTAAGCCCTCGAAAGGATAACCCCAGGGTTGCCGGCGGACTTTGGCCGCCGCCGCGGCCTCGCCTGGTGGAGTCGGGTTTTATCCCGCGTCGGTGAGTTGGCAGGCGTGTGTAGGACACACGACACGCCTTCGCCACGGCCTGCTTCTGTAAGGACGGCGAGTCGGCCCACTGCCGTCCTCAGGCCCCGATCATGGAGGTCGGTAGTCCCGGGCGTAGATGAGTCTGCGGCGACCTCGCCGCAGACTGCGAAACTCGAGGGGCAGGGTTCTCTCCCGCTCCCTCTCCGCCGTCTCTTTCGCGAGCATTACCTGCTCGCAGAAAGAGGCGGCGGCGTGCCACATGCTCCCGTCGGAGACCACGGCCCTCACCATGGTCTCCAACGAGAGAACGTCCACGCCCAGGACCGCAACGAGATCCCGGCGTTGACTCGCCCACGCAGGGCACTCCACCAACGTGTGGAGCGCCGTGTCTTCGCCAGGATCCTTGCAGTGCTGGCACTGCGGCGTTGTCTCCCGGTGGATGCGCCATAGATACTTACCGAAACACCCGTGTCCGGTAAATATCTGGCACATCCGGTAGGAGAGGTCCCCATGGTCCCTCTCCAACCACTCCTTCATAATCGGTCTCACCGCCGCAATGGTGGATTCCCCCCACCTTGGATGCTCAAGTCGCACCCTCCATGTCTCCATGAGTTCCTGGCGGAGCAGGGACCGCTGAGCCCTGATTTCTCGGGGCTCCGGCCTATGGCCCCGCTCCAGCGTCTCCTTGCGCCACTGGTACAGCAGTGCAAGGGCTCTTGCTTCCAGGTCCCATGGAGGGGTCCCGGCTAGGAGACATGCCGCCTCGACGGAGATCGTGCGATACCCCCTGATGACTCTGACGGCCATCGCCTTTAACGGGCTGTTTAGAACAGCCACGTTGCGGGCCGCCAGAGTCTCCGCCCATACGGGGGCCCCGTACAGGGCCATGCTTCGCACGATCCCCAGGTACAGTCTCCTAGTGGGGGCGTTGGGTCCCTTAACATTGGGCATCAGCCGCGATAGCGCGGCCGCAGCCCCCCTCAGTTTCGGGACCAGACTTCGGAGATGTGGTCCGAAGTCCCATCGGCTATCGAGTACGAGCCCAAGGTACTTCATTGTGGGCTCGATGCCGATGCTTACGCCCCCTACGGTTATGCTGGTTCCCGCAGGTGGCCCCCTCCGAGGCCCGTGAAAACACATAGCCTCGGATTTGTGGAGAGCCACCTCGAGTCCCAGCCGCCGTAAAGTCCCAGCCGCCGTAAAGGCTTGGCTAGTTTAAGCTTGATGTATTAGTGTAGTGTTTCGACTGCTATTTGAATTGAATCATATCTAGATGTAAGGTTGCAATATATCATACAAAATTCGTGTGACGTGATTTATGGATGGACCCCTAATTATCAGAACTCAATTTTTAAAACTATATATATAAGACACGAAAACTAGTGATGAACTTGATACCTTACTTTGGATTATACTCGAACTTAATATGAGAAGGTACGAATAACAAATTGCCTTGAGGTCTCAGAGTGGAAGCACCCGCTATGTATCAAATCGAATGTGTTGAGAGTCGGAAATTTCTCTTAGAAACGCTGACAGGTGTACAGAGCAAAGATGCATTCGCTAAATCATGAGCATTAATCAACCGGTAAGGATACGGATGTCGCACGCGCATCAATGTCTGTAAAACGTGTGATTCAAGGTTAGACGCGTGACCTGTTCTTTCTATTCATATAGAGAGTTCGTAAAGTATCTATCTAAGAATACAGAGTTCGCAAAGTTTCACTTAAATCTATATTATGTCAGTATACTACTGAAGACCTGCTTTGTTATTTAGATGCTAAAGTTGCAGTGAAGGCGTTACAGAGTGTAA
This sequence comes from Cybosia mesomella, assembly GCA_946251805.1. Classification (NCBI taxonomy): domain Eukaryota; kingdom Metazoa; phylum Arthropoda; class Insecta; order Lepidoptera; family Erebidae; genus Cybosia; species Cybosia mesomella. The sequence continues at coordinate 26,786,250 of OX276400.1, read as the reverse complement.
TGTAACACTCACAGAGAGCATGTCATTACGCCGTAAACCGAAAATCTATTTCACGGCTCGTGGTTCGCTTTGCCCGTACTGAGTGCACGAAATTGTAACATGTTACATTATGACTTGTAACATGGGTCGGTACGCATTTTAATACAACGCTGTATTATTTCTCTTCTACTACATCTTTTACTTAACTAAAGCTTGTGTTAGGACCCACTCACGTCACTAGCATAGGTACTTGGTAGGGTTCGACCCCGCAACCTTTTCAAAACAAGTCCAAATACTTAACTATATATATTGCAATATATTTTAATCTGGTCTATCTGGCCATAAATCTGTAACAATGTAGATAAAAAAAATCTGTTGAGTTGTAACTCGCATAATACCTTTTTTTCTTTTTCGTGCGGAAATCCCTTCGGATACCCCCCCGCCGCCTACCAGCATTCATTGTTTTATTATTGCTTTCGTGCCAATCTTTAGGTCTCGTAGGCCTTTTTTTTTCGTGCGGAAATCCCTTCGGATACCCCCGCCGGCCAGCAGGGGCGGTTATGTCGGGCTTAAATCGTCTAAAACCACACGCTGTCTCGGGTCTTAAGACGCCGGGGTGTAAGGTTAGGTGACAAAGAGAACTACATTGCTGTAATAGCATTACACAACACTGGTATGGAGCCAAATCCAATCTGAAAATCTCTCTATCCGCTTGGTACTAGTAGAATGTGTGTAGGTACTACACGGGCTATTGGTAGCTTCAATGAAACGTCCGCTGTTTGTGACAGAAAAAGATAAGGCCGTCAAAAAAAGCCCAATAATCTGATTTGAAAGGAAAAAATACTTTATCTAAGAAATGACTACTGTGAGAAGCCCCCTGAACCGTACCTACCTGACGCGTATGTTAAAAGTATTTCAAAGAAAATTAGGATTGTCAGCTTATTGGAGTGGATTTCACCAATGACTGGAACAAAATGATGTCAAACTGAACCGTGCTATCACTTTTTTCTCAATGACTTTCATTGAGTAAAACGTGATTAAACAGTTTAGCTTTAATTAATCTCGGTTCCTGTTACTGGTGAAGTTTAGCCTCAAACATAGCCATTACTTGACTAGTCTAACATACACCACTGCTATAATGGTTTATCAAGAAGAAAAACAGTATTTTCTTTATAACGAAATTTGAGGGTAAGAAACAGTATTTTCTTTATAACGAAATTTTGATGGCAAGGCTATGAATAAGCATAAAAAGCTTCAAACTGGCGCTAAGGGTACGGTATGATACTGTGACCATAAGAGGATGATCCTACCAATAAAATGGAAATAGATAAACCCAACTCTTACTTCGAGCTCCCGTGATTATTTTTAACCTTCGACGCAAAAACGACGGGATGTTATAAGTTTGACGTGCCTGTGCTTGTGTCTGTCTGTGGCATCGTAGCTTCCGAACGAACGAACCGATGATCGAGATGGTTCCTAGCTATATATAAATTTGTGTGAGGACTTTTTAATTTTTATATTAATGTTTTTTTTTCTAAATGTTCGATCAGGACATCTCACTCGGCACTGTTTATCTCGACAATAAAAAAGAAATAAACCAGTCAAGTAACGCATCTCATCTGAATATAATGGAGGGAGGCGCACAGCCGTCTGTTTATTGGCGACGCTATTACGTGGGCATTTTGTATCACGACATATGTTTATGGGAATTATTTATTCAAGTGTTGTAAACCTCTATTGTTTGATTACCTTTAACATAGGTAGACATAGAAAGGTCACATTCAGTACAGAAAGGCATGGCTGTGCCGAAAAGAGGTAGAAAAAGTGATACTAACCTTGTTAAGTACTATCCTCTTTCTTGTAGCAATGTTGTGCCAGTGTCGGAGTTGGAGAAAAACAAGCGAGTCCTAGTGTCCAGATAGATGCGACTGACGACTAGATGTGGAAGTCGAAAGAATTGTAGGCCTGTTCAGCAGCAAATACTAACGGCCAATATATACCAAATGGGTTTAAGCCAAACATGACCTACTAATATAACAAGCTGTTATTCTAGTATTAATAAACAAGGGTATCGCTAGCACGTTGTACTTACAGAGGTTGATGGTAAATAGGATACTGGGTAAAAGGAATGTAAGTTCTCCGGTAGTAATGCAATTCTTGACATTTAAACTGAGAAAGTGAGAGGGTGGTACTTCCTCTGTCGAGTTAATCTATTTGTGCTATAGTTCTCATCAGGTGGTCTTTTTATTATCCGTTCTAGTATCTTTCAGTACTTATCTTGCTCGCATGGTTCTTAGGGAGTGTTATGATGATGAGTTGTGACGTTTAGGACCCGAAGACTGATGCTAACTGGCGCACTATATATATACTATCTGATTTTATTTCTTAATCAAGAAACAAGGCAATAAGATTAACTTCCAAAGTGTTGTGCATATGGTTAAGAATATGGCGGCGGCTGTTTAAGACGAAGTCTGACTGAATCTAAATAATTCATATCATTATGATATAATAAGATAGATCATCATAACACTATATAATTAGATTCTTATAAAACATTCTGATGAGTTTTGATACGAGCCGTCCAAAAACCGTGACAGACCTGTAACGCAATAACAAAAGCAAAATATTTAAAGTTAAATGAAGTCACAAATATCAAACTCTTAAGAATTATTTTAAATCACGGTTCCTCAAACATATGTACCCTTCATGTACCCCTTTTTAAAAATGAGATATTCAAGACAGCAGGGAACTTCTTTTAAGAAACTGATTATTGATAAAAAAAATCTTTCGTCTTTATCATGATCATTTGTGAAAACTGACTCATATGAATTTTCATAAAGGACAAAAGGGATTTAACCGCTTTCAAGAAAGCTTCAGAGGGTGTTTGGGGTCCCATTAAGGTTTTCGGGGTCAAGCCAATTCAAATACAAATTCTTTATTTGCGGAAATGTGGTAGTACAAGATGTCACATTATTTTCGGTCAGCACATTTACCATTTCATTTTACGGCATTCAAACATTAATATTAAACAATATATTATATGAAACCATTAAACATATTTTAATTAAAATTGACCCATCTGAATTTCACTTAATATATGCAAGGCGGTACACCTACTGATTGACGGATGAAGTTCTGGCGCAGGCTTTCCTCTCGGGCTGGAAGTACACACAGCAGTCGCTCTCATAAAAACCGTAACAAAAGGAGGAGAAGTAAGTTTCGGATGCAACCAGGAACAAACTTCTTATTGTTCGTCCCATATTATCAATTAAAGACCGCCGTCATTACGTAAATTCAGTCGCGTACGTTGATCGTACACGTTACGATCGACTGGCGTACACGAAGTGGTACGCGTACGTGGGCGTGTCTGAATCGGACCGACTAAAACCAATCGGTGTCCTCCCCAAGTGTCCATTGCTGGGCACCCCGGGTAAGCCCTCGAAAGGATAACCCTGGGGTTACCGTGTAATATTAGTAGAATTGTAATCAATTATGTAGTTTGTTTTGAGTCATTAACATAATGTTAACTTTTGCAGCCGTCTAACGAAGAGTTCGTAACTAATTTCTTGGCCTGTAAACCATGCATGTAAATATGTGTTAGATGCACAGATAAATATAATTATTTTATCGTGTATATCTCTTTTCTTCTTGTGTTTTATGCAAAAGAGCAAGCAAGCAGTTATTACTAACTGCAGCTCAAAGTGCACTTTTGTAAAAACGTAGATATCAGAGGAATAAAATTAAAGGACATTGTACAGGATTTTATAGGTTCAAGGATGCACTAAGGTCGAAGCCAATGTTTCTCATTGTGCATTGTTCATCTGCGAATGGCGAGACGAAGGGCATTTCCTCTTCTCTTGCATTATTCGGCCATGAGGCTCTAAGCGCGATCAACTGAATCGTATTTCGACGCATTGCAGATCACTTCCTATTCAACCTCGATTGATTCTTGAGTAAAATATATTGCGGTATATTGTCATGACACCAAGTGTTGTTATATCTTTCGATATGCGTATGATTCTGTGGATCACTGAGTAGTCACCAGGACTTTAAATCAGTATACCCATCATAAAATACTTGAAGCCCCATACGCCTATACGAATAGACGTAGGTAAATTGTCAGTTGGTTATGGCTGCTCTACACGAGGTTTTGGGTTTCATTTCCAGGGCGAACAAAATTGTTGGGTTTTTCTGTTATTTACTAAACTAACTAGCGAAATGTGGATGTCATAAGCCTGGACCCACTTCTTCAGGGAAACATAGAAGTGTCAAAGAATTGACGCCGCAGCCTGACCGAACAAGCTGACGCTTAAAAAATCACGTTAAACCCACTATATTACCGGTTCCATGCTAACAGGGTAAATCTATTGCCGTTATCCGGGCTTCGCGTCGGTAGCTTAGTGGTCTTACGATCGAGAGGCCCCGGGTTCGAATCCTGACTATACTAGACTTACACTAGCGTTGTGAACCCACCCCGAACACAAGCAATTTAGCTTAGCTGGAGGGGTTAGGGGGAATATTAGAAATTCCGGTTATCTACTAATATACATTTCAATAAAAAAGAGACAGTAGAAGTGAAAACTTGAACAATTACGTGAGTAGTTTTTGAATCGTCATCGTCTTTAATCTCTCCCTCCCTCCCTCCATCCATCCATCCAGCTACAACAAACACGACGTTGTTATAGAAAAAAAACATCCACACATTCATCCATCCATTCATTTTTGAATATGGAAAGCATGACGTGCCGATGACGGTGACGGTGACGATGACGATGACGGTGACAACGCGAGTTCCATGATTTTTGTTCACCCAAAAAGTGCTCATATGGAAAGTGCTCATAGTGGAAGTTTTCACTTCATAAAAATCCAGACACCGCACCGTGATTATACTGAAAATTACATAACAAAAGAGCTCAGGTAAAATTTTACTCGATTCGGAAATCAAATCAAAATATATAAAAAAAAATACTGATCTAATGAATCGTGTCATGTCACGAATTATATTATCAGAGTACCTTTTTTTTTTCGTGCGGAAATTCCTTCGGATACCCCCCCCCCCCCCGCCGGCCAGCGGGGGCGGTTATGTCGGGCTTCAACCGACTAAAACCGCACGCCGTCTAGGTTCTACAAACGCCGGGGTGTAAGGTTGCCCATAGAGCATATCCCTCGCACCCCGACTGACCCTGGGCCATCTCCAATTTCGAGGTGGCCCCCTCGGGTTTGGGAACCACGGTGTCCCCGTCTTGCCCCGGTTTGGGGGAGGGGCGCTAGTCGCCCCACCGCACCGTCCCGGCCTGCTTCTGCTGGGGTGACAGGCGGCCTCACCTGCCACCCCCAGGCCTGCGCTCATGGAGTAGTATTAAATATAATATTGATTTTATTTAACTGAGCGTGATAGAAGTTGATGTTTAGGTACTCTGATAATCAACTTCTATCACGCTCAGTTAAATAAAATCAATATTATATTTAATACTTGGTAGATAGATTTTTATTCAGCGTTCGAGGATGATAAATAATTGAATCAACACATCTCATATCTGCAAATCAGATATTCTTTATGATGAATTTTATCTGATTTTCGACTCAACGAGTTTATTGTACTTTAACGTTTTAATAGAATAAGTCACGAATGCTACTTGTGAACTATCGTATCAGATGTATCGAATTTATATTCTAAACACCTGATAGCGACTACCACATTTGCGAGGTAGTCAGTTAAATAGTATGAATTATACAAACTAAGTTGAATTATTCATTTATTTGGAACAGTCATCATCAAGAGATGATTCAAAGCCGGGATAGATACTTATTGGTGAGTTGGGTAGCTCCGCCATCCTAGAAGAATAGGGTTGAGAATGAGTGAATGACACCACTGGTATTTCAGGTAACCTTAGTAATACGTTTTTCAATACTAATAAGTAATAAACAATTATCTAGTGAAATGCCAATACTAATATTGTTATTTGCGCAGCATCAACTATAAACAGGCTGGGAGAGGGTTATAAGAAAAAGGAAAGAAATTAGATAAGGCCACCAGTCCGCTCACAAACTGTATAACATTCAACTTGAAATCCAAGTCAGTAACCATCAGGTGGCGTTTTGAATATTACACGATATTTTTCCAGTGAAAATTCTGATTCACACTCCTGTTTTACGCAACGGACCAGTAACGTTCACGTTGCAGGTATTTTATCAAATCAGAAATGTTGAATGTGCAGCGATATTAATTATTTGCCAATAGGTGTAAGGTCTTCGCGAGGCTGGTACGGCCGGTCGTTCGCTTTGATTTATGTAAATTGGGTACGCGCTTCGTGCGTTGGGAAGCGGCATGAGTGCCGGCAAGGAACGCGTGACGGGATCTAAGCTACGACTCGTTTCACGATTAGTTAGTCTGGAACTCAATACTTAAATAAATTTCAGAAGAGTTAATAAGGTGCTATGTGAGAAAACATGGGAGAATCCGAGTTCTATAACGATTTCTCTAAGACCGACTTAGAATACGAGTAAAATACGAATTTGAGGTGGGAATTCCCATCAGTTAATTTGTACGAGTATAATTACTAATTATATTACAAGTTGGATGGTATTGTCGAACAAGTGTTGGAATACTTTAATTATGTACAGCGTACACGACTGTTTTTTTAAAGAACTATTGTTCGAAATTTCCCCTAATGTTAAAAAAGAATTATGTATTGGTGAATATTTAATAAATGTAGATGAGTTTTAGCAACTTAAGTCCTTTGTTAACTTTTAAAAGCCAGAACTCTCCTAGCATCAAAGAGAAGTTGTTAGTCCAGGTTTTAGGGAACTTTCGAGACACATTAGTAGAATTAGCCTTTTACGTATCTTCTAGTACGATTGTCAAACTCATGTCAACTTAACACGCAAAACCAACGCAAAAACAAGTACGTTCATTGGTTGAAGATGACGGCACCCAAAGAGTCCAGCTAAGTCTTAGCTAATAAATATTGAAAACAGTACACCCTCTTAAAATGTCGATATTTTTCTTGTACCAGAGTTGGTGTCGAGAGTTACCTACTTCACAGCTTGCGGTAAATGTGCTATATTCGGTCAAGGCCGGTCAGGTCAGGAGGAGAGGAAACTCTTGCCCTGCTACCGCCCTCCTGACGTGATAAAACACCGTGCACGTTTCCAAACGTATATTAAAAGGTGTGGTGGACGATCTGATAATGTTTTGAAGTAGCTTTTATCACTCGCTTTCCGTGCAAAACAACTAACCTAAAATATTCAGGCAGGAGTTGCTTATTTGAAACAGTAAAATAAATCAATGTCACCAACTAGGAAGGCTCTGCCTCTTCAAATTATTCAAATGTTATATACCTAACGTTAACTATGTAACGGTATCATATGAAAGGAAACAAGTTTGTAGGAACCAGGACCAAAGTGGTATCCCTGAGGTATCCCACGGGTGGAAACATTACCGTTGCAGTGGTAGGGCGGTCTCTGGTTGATTATTTATGAGACGAGCTGCGTGTGCCGCGCCCATACGTGCCACCATGACACTTTATTAATGACAAACATGTTGGAGAGCTTTTTGTTATCGCTATTAAATGATCTTGCGCCGTTCTAGGTTATGAATTGTATTACTACGAGGAATAAAAACGTACTGCCGAGATGGTATCGTTTAAATTAATGTTTGAACGGGAATTACTCGGGCTCTCATGTAGGTCTTGCACTTACTTCAATTGGTAACTTATTTAAATGGAATGTAGGAAAGGGTTGTATATGAACAGCCGAGTATGTTTATTCTATTGAAAAACATAACTATATCTCGCATTATCCTGGCCGTTTAAATCACCAGTCGCAGTTATTTCAAAGAATATGGTATTCGACTGAGATCAGATTCAGACCTGGAAACTTAATTAGGTAGAAATTGGTAATACTTACAAGTCGGACGAGTCCTGTTCGGTCTTGTCAAAGGAATCCAAGGCCTCTGTGGTGGTAGAGTAGCAGAAACTGAAACAAATAAAATAATCATTATTAAACTACAGTTCAGAAGAAGAAACTGCTTCAATATAGATTAAGAAAAAGAAACCGACCAACAGATTGACTGTAAATCAATTTTTTATTGAAACAAAAATTGAGGTATATTGTCAAATCGTAAATCGTGCATGCATGCTATTCAAATGATCGCAGTCTTGATATTTTAACGGAGAGAACAAAAAGCTCCCACTTCATTTATATCGCTGGTTAACATCTAATACATTGCGGTATAAACAAAGACGCCAAAAAAAGGTATTCTATTGTTCTGTTGAGTACTCGCAATGAAACATCATTTGGAGCGAAAATTTAATATCAAATCAAGCGCGAGGTGATCTCTACCACAACGGTATCCAGAACCGTATTTGCAAAACACAAGTGAGCAAAAACGTAACTACTCATCTCGGAAAACGCGGTCCAAAAAAGAAAATGCGAGTTTATGATATAGAACAACCAACGGCACGTCGGTTGTAATATTATAAATTACCTAACATATGTAAATAAACTATGAAAAGCAGTATCAATATTCTGAACATAGATCAGGCAACAGTTTACATTGTCTCAAGGACCGGTCTAGTAATTTCATTAATATACTGATGTTATTAAAATAATTGATCAACAGCGGTCCAGACTTGTCACGCAACTTGTCTATATAAACGAAGCACTTCATACTGAACAATGGAGATTAATAAAACATAATTTTGTATGTCCATTACTCACAGAGCGTGACGACACTACGCCACAAAAAATTACGATTTGCATAAGTTAATGTGTAGAGGCAGCTCAAATTGTTCTCAGGCCGGTGATAGTTATCATAATTTGTTTTTGATCGATTACTTAATGGAAAATTAATGACAATTTGTTTAAAACGTTTATATTGAAGACTTGATTACTTGTACTTGTTTTCTTCGTGTATGAAATTCAGAAGCAGATGTTAATTTATTACAATATTCTGGTGAACAAGTAAGCAAAAGATAAATTCTAAGTTAAAACTAAAGTTGTACTCGTAAATCTACTGTTATAATCAAATTGTTAATAGAAAATATTTAATCTGAAGTGGAAATTATGGAGTTTGAATCATTCGTAGATTCGGGCTAAATTTGTAATTTATTAATTTATGGCTCGTCCATCAGGTTTACTGATTTGTTTGTCTGCCTTAAAGATGCTATTTTATATAACTAAGGTCTGCCTATGGGTAGAGGGACCACTGCGAGGTGGACGGGGAAGGTATACAGAAGAATAGGACAACGCAAAATAAGGGAAGTAAAGTCTAGCACATATATTATGCTACTCCATATTATAACCTAACTCTGTACTAATCATCAAATCAATTTGTACAGGCGTGATTAGGTAACAAACATCAATCTTTTAGATAGATTTTTCTATCTAAGATTCTTTCCTATTTATAGCAAGACCAAATTGTATAAAGGTAACATAATGTTCTATTTAACAGAGCTTGAAATGGATATATATTAGTTAACTCCACGAACTCAACTAGTGCATAACAATAATCCAAAGTGAAATAGAAGCCTATTTGCTTAGGGTTTTTGCTGAGTTGCGCCTGCGCCCACAGCAACTGTCAAGCTAAATTCACTCGTGCGTAAATCACAACGTGAAAACGTCCGTCTGTGTGTAATTATGTAATGGGTTACCTCTACAACTGTGTGCGAGTTTCGATGCTCAGATAAACACCCATTGAACGTTGTAATGGAAATATTATTAATTCGAACACGGCCTTCGTGATCTTATAACTTGGTATTGAGATTTGATTCTCGATTAGATTATACCAATCCATATATTTGTTATAGAGTAGTGAGAATCGCTGATTGCATGTTAAGTTTCATATAGTATGGCGTTTATTATAGTTTACTAGCTGTTAGTAGTGTACCCGGCGTCAATCAGTGTCGACTATTCCCGTGATTTTTCCAAAATGTTCGTCCATAAGAACCTTCTCCTGACAACGACAATAAAAGAATTAGCGAAATCAGTCCAGCCATTCAGCCGACCGGTATGACCCGGGGAAATAGAAGCCCGCGGCTTTACCCGTGTGGAATTCTGATCCCGTTCCCGCTACCCATGGGACCCTATTTCATCACTAAACCTATATAAGATACAAAATTCCACCATATATCATTTTGGTACATCTCGAAGGGTTTTCGTTAAAAGCTCCCAGACGGCTTTGTGGATAAGTACCTCCGTCTTCCATGAGCGCAGGCCTGGGGGTGGCGGGTGAGGCCGCTTGTCACCCCAGCAGAAGCAGGTCGGGACGGTGGGGCGACTAGCACCCCTCCCCCAAACTGGGGCAAGACGGGGACACCGTGGTTTCCAAACTCGAGGGGGCTATCTCGAAACCGGAGATGGCCCAGGGTCAGTCGGGGTGCGAGGGATATGCTCTATGGGCAACCTTACACCCCGGCGTTTTAAGACCCGAGACGGCGTGCGGTTTTAGTCGGTTCAAGCCCGACATAACCGCCCCCGCTGGCCGGCGGGGTGGTATCCGAAGCGATTTCCGCACGAAAAAAAAAAGGTACAACCAGCTACTATTGTAGCATAAGATCTGGTTGTACTTAATTACTTAATAAATAGTATTATTAGAGTGTAGGGAGCCCGGAGCCCTACCAAGATCTTAGGGACCCAAGCCAACCTCATTTCTAATCCTTGTTCACCTGCTGATTGACGAACGAGACTCTGGCTTCCCTCGGGGTCAGACTGACTTGGGTCAGAACCCAAGAGTAGTACTAGTAACAATATTAGTTACTATTCAGTAAGAGAGCGGACCCCGAGCTTCAAAGTGCAAGCTTTGGATGTAAGCGGGACTATCGCTGTGATATGATGATGATGATATGATATCTGCGTGCTATGCTATTATTGCAGCCTAACAGTATAGCAGCCAACGACTAAAGTTGATAAATGGTACTAAGATATGTACAAACCCTTTTGAGGGTTCCAAATAGCAAAAAGCGGAACCCTTATAGATTCGTCATGTCTGTCTGTCTGTCCGTCCGTATGTCACAGCCACTTTTTCCGAAACTGTAAGAACTATGCTGTTGAAACTTGGTAAGTAGATGTAGTCTGTGAACCGCATTAAGATTTTCACACAAAAATAGAAAAAAAACCCAATAAATTTTGGGGTTTCCCCATACTTAGAACTGAAACTCTAATTTTTTTTTTCATCGAATCCATACATACCTATCTATGGATAGGTCTTCAAAAATGATATTGAGGTTTCTAATAGGTATCATTTTTGTCTGCACTGAATAGTTTGCGCGAGAGACACTTCCAAAGTGGCACAATGTTCCCGTATCTTCTAAAATAAGAGAATGATAAATAAATAAATAAATAAATATTCTACGACATTCTACACAGCGCTTTCTAGACCCAAAGTAAGCATAGTTTAACTAGCTTGTGTTATGGGTTCCAGAATGCGAATAAACATACTTATATACTTTTTTTTTTTTGTAAATACATACACATTATACATAGAAACACCCAGACCAATGCAAATAGACATATTCATGCAAACAAATATTTGCACTGAGCGGGAATCGAACCCGCGCCCCCCTGTCGTAGCAGTCGAATGCACTACCGCTACGCCACAGAGGCCGTCAAAACTAAGAAAATATATGATGTACATTACCTCGCACAGATAATTGATTTGAACTTTAGTAAGTAGTTTTTTTAAATACATTATAAATCGTACATATATTATTTGAACTGTTGCGTTCCGTTTGGTGAGTGAGAGTGCCGGAGCCCAAACTCCTTTCCCATCCCCTCCCAAACTCCTTTCCCATCCCCTTTCCTTTACAGGGTCGGCAGCGCGAGTGTGACGCCACTGGTGTTGCACACGTCCATAGGCCGCGGTAATCGCTTCCCATCAGGTGGGCCGTGTGCTTGTCTGCCACCTTTTAGTGGTATAAAAAAAAAACGTAAACCGCAATTTAAAAAAACATTATTATGTTACTTGCTGCTACGGAACCCTTCATGGGTGAATCCGATTCGCACTTGACCGATTTCTTATTTACATTGGAACACATGTACCAATAATACCTAAATAATTTATGTATAAGTTGTTTTATTATCCCCAGAGAGCAGTTATATAATGAAAAACAAAATAGATTTCATATTTGCTTATTATTTTATGAAGCTCAAAAGTCTGTGATCAATAAGATAGTATTTGTTAAACTTACTTTTATCGTTAACTGTACAGCCAGCATTTATATTGCATAATATTCGAATGTTATATAAAGTTTATAAAGGATGATTAGACCTCGTAGCACGGCACTGTAGTCTATGGCTTGCGAATCTCGTCTACCAAGGAAACCAAAGATGTATATTTCCCCAACTATGTTTAGTACAGCCCTTCCTAATAGTAAACGATTACCGGGCACTATGGATCCTAAAAGCAACTCTAGCGAGCCAACGCTCTACTGGACACTCAATACTAAAAGTGTTGAGTCATAGAAACGATTCTAGTTGAGGTAGTTTCATAGTCGGTCAGCTCTAAATACAATCAGAACATCCAGTTCTTCCTTATGAAAAGCTCCGCCCGAATGGAATTCTGGGTTCGTTCCCGCAACCCATGGGAACATATTCCAGGGATAAAAGTGGCATATATGTTATTCCAGATTATAATCTATCCCAGTACCAAATATCAGATCTGTTCAGCCGTATGTGCGTGATTGAGTAACAAACATCGAAACTTCATAAACTTTCACATTCATAATATTCGTAGGATATCAAATTTACGAAAACAATAACGTCTTCTTATTATTACTAGGCGTCAAACCGTTGTCACCTTTAACGAGTTATTGTGAGGTGTACATCTGTGGCAGGCGTACCCAAGCGCGGGCGTCGGCATCGTTGCCTCATTACACTTTGTAATTAGGCCTGTCACCCGTGGGCTGCGTACGCGCTGAGGCACTGCACTAAATCACGACCCGCGGCGGTTTAACATGCGCGACCGAACGGCGGCGTCTCCCCAACACCCATAATCCATACCGACACAATGGACGTTTATGGATGTGTTATTGAATATTAAACGCTAAAAAAGCTGTTCCGACTGTTGCGGGAGTGAGTGCCTTACATATTTTGAGGTAAACAATGTTGTCTCTTCGTTCGTTTACACTGTATCAGGTGATTGTGTAGGACAAAAGCACTCTTACAAGAATTGGTATATTTATGAGGAAGACATGAAAATCTGTTTTGAATGTATTCATTGAACCAGCGACTGGGACGGTACTACTATCTTAGTAAAGTTAGGTCGTTCTGCCTGTCGTCGACTGCATTACTTGAAACTCGTTCTGGTACCAACCTATGAAGCAAAAAGTTAAGTTGCCTGAAATTTTAAAGGAATGAAGAACGGCTCACAAATATTTCCAAGCGTAAAATTTCTTTAAAAATGGCTACAAACTTCATTATAACGTATTGCGTATTAACAGTTCTTACACCAACTGCAAGTGAAAAAGTATTCACAAAAAAAATGTACCCATTTTACCACTTTGTCAACGGTGAATATTGGCAGTACTCCATATATTTTTTCTTTATTTTGATGCTTTATCTGAAACTGTTTAAAATGGTAAAATTCGTGCATGTTTTAATGTTCAATGTATGCCATTTATGTAATATTATAAATTCAATAACCGGAATAAAAGAGCAGGCAAACGTCCTTTGTTCCGTGCAATGCAATGGTTCGTTGTAATTATGAACTATTTACATACATACATATTCATAAATTTGGCATTTAATATTTAAATATAACTATTTAAATATAACTAGCTGCGCGCCCTGGCTTCGTCTCGATGGAATTATAGCACCTTACCCGTGAACTTCTTTCTTACAAACCTTGTCCTGACAATAAACAAATTCCAAAAAAAGAAACTATTTGGTACCGTCGTTCGCCAGTTATACGTATACATATATATTTCGGCGATTAATTATTATTATTTAGATACATAATATGCCACCGGACTATTGTATATATTTCATAATTCGCTGAAGGAAACACACTTCTTAATATATTTCTTTACGTGGGAACCTGTAACTGGCTCAATGGTATAGGTAGATGTAATCTACTGTAATAATCTAATTGAATAATGAGCTAATTATTAAACAAATGAATATGATTAAAAATAAGAATTAGACTAAGATTAAGAATTATAAGCTATTATACATAAATAAATACAAATACTCACACCTGTAAATCCCCGAATGGTACGCAGAGTAATATTATAACTTTGATATAATACTGATTTTATTATAAAAGAATCTGCGCATTTAACATGTGATGGAAATAAGCGTGCTCTATCGTAGAACGTAAAATGCAAACTACATATTTTGAATAAAAAAACATTTAATTATAATTCCTAAAACAGTAACAAGCCGAGAACAAACGAAGTGGTGTTAGAACAAGCGGCGGGTGAAAGTCTACAGCACTACAGGCATTAGATAGGCTGTCTGTGATAAACATCGACACGCTCTTCACATTGTTCGCGCTCCGATACACGAGATAAGGCTTTCCCTGTTCTTCTCTCAAGAGCTACCGTGAGAATACCTCTTGAAACCGACTTGATTTTTTCAAAACAAGAGAATCTTATACTCATTATGATGTGAGTTGTGACATTTATGGCCGGATGAATCAGATGCTAACGGCTGCACTATACTATAGCAAACAATGTAATGAAATCTTAGAAGTCAATTTTCTTTTAATATATTTTTTACAAGTTTTATTAAAATAAATGTGATCATGGAGCGAGGATATGGATAGTTAACTTCTGAACAGTTACAAGAAGACCTCTCGAATTGAAGCTCATTTAGTTAACTTTAATGAGTCCTTTATATTCCATTTTGGTATCTAGAGTGTTTTTTTTGTTTTTTAAACTATAATCATTATTATTACGTAGGTCATGGACAACCTTGTACATCAGAATAATTTAGCGGCCGAAACCAACCAAGCTGAAATATTTCATGTGCACAGAAACGATGTAGGTACAATATACTTTGGAATAGAATGAAATGTGTTTTAAAAGACATAAAATATTGTAACAAAAGATAAGGCCACAGGGTTAATCAATTCCATGCAAAACATTTTCAGTCCATTGACTATCGTATCGCCGCTAGACGCCAGGGAGCCGATCGCGCGAGAAACCGGTACAGGGTACGGTTGCATCATATTTTACTGTAAATAATATATTAAGGCCAATTTGTTTCCCTGCGCACAATATTGGTACCAATTTTGTCACGCAGTTTCTTCTACATCACAAATTATAGTCGTAATAAATCTAAATATCACAGAAAAAACACTACAATGTTTTTTTATGATAACTTCAAGGTGCTATTTAAATAACTATTAAATAAATAAAAATACATGTGTATACTTAAATTACTTAATTAAGCTAAGTTAAAAGAGATCAAATAATTCTTCAAGAAGAACAGTCAGTAAACCTTTGTATAAAGAGTTATATTGTTGTATGTTTTATTCTAAACTAGTTCGTGCTCGGCGTCACCCGGGGCCCAATTCTTTCCGTAGATTTTGAAAATTTTCTCTGAAATAAACGTTTTCCTGACTATTACGACCACAACAAAAAAAAACAATACTTTGGTGCCGTTGTGAAAACATGTAAAACGAAGCACGGTACCTGGCGTCTGTAGACCCGAGACGGCGTGCGGTTCTAGTCGGTTCAAGTCCGACATAACCGCCCCCGCTGGCCGGCGGGGGGGGGGGGGGGTATCCAAGGAGATTTCCGCACGAAAAAAAAAAGGTACTCTATGGCAACAGCTTTTACTACCTATAATATTGGTATAAACTTCGCATATTTATAGCAATTTCGATATTATCGGCTTATTTGACATTAGATGTTTGTCGGCATTATGTATTTGATAGCATCGGCATTATTGCCCATAATGCCTATTTTTTCATCATATATTTTCTTACTCAGAAACCGAAACAGAAGTACAGTACTTACCAAGGTTTTATCGCAATCGGATTAATGTACTATTAATCCGATTGCGATACATATGGGATATATATATATATATATATATATATATATATAGTGCATAGAGGACAGACACAAATTTGTATATAAAGAAGTTAAAAGAAACAACGTTAATCTTGAGGCGAGGTTTATGAACTGTTTACAAGAAATAAATGAGAATTTTTATAACAATGAGATTTTCTAAAATTAATTGGATTTAAACGTCTTGGGAAGATTTTTTTTTCAGTTTTTTTTAATAATGCCCAAGTTTTATAAATGCCACTTCATAAATGAAAAAATGTGTTATCCTGTTTTTTTTTTTAATTTGTTAATGTTGTTAATTACATAGGCAATATTGCTAGATTAGTTTTATTTTAATTAAATGTCAATATGTAAGTTGAAAATTTGTGCAATGTAAATCTAATAAGCTGAACTAGATTTGCGATGATAAGCATCGCAAATAAAGTAGTAATTAAATCTGCCATGCTTTAATGGGTGAGTTCTGATTGCACCCGTGCTTGTTATAAAGAATACTAGCGGACGACAGCGGCCCGCGTGATATTATGCATGTATTATGCATATAAACCTTCCTCTTGAATCACTCTATCTATTAAAAAATCGGCATCAAAATCCGTCGCGTTGTTTAAAAGACCTAAGCATAAATAGGGACAGACAGACGGGTAAAGCGACTTTGTTTTATACTGTGTAGTGATTACCTTAAAAAGAGCATAGGTAGCATACTAATTGCTTCAAAATTTCATTAAATTGCTGTATAACGATTTTTGAAGTTATACTTCTTTTGGCACGTTAGGGAAAAAATATGTGAGTAAATTCATACGATGTGCGCGCACACCGTCACGAAAAAACGACACTGTGAAGTTCGCAGGTAGAAAACCGACACCCTGAAGTTAGCTAGTCAACATTTTACTTGGAGTACGTTTGTAGAATTTGAGAATTTAGTACGCAGGCGACTCAGGCCCCGGAGGTCGCTTAACGACCTCCGTCCTCCATGAGCGCAGGCCTGGGGGTGGCAGGTGAGGCCGCCTGTCACCCCAACAGAAGCAGGCCGGGACGGTGGGACGACTAGCGCCCCTCCCCCAAACCGGGGCAAGACACCGTGGTTCCCAAACCCGAGGGGGCCATCTCGAAACCGGAGATGGCCCAGGGTCAGTCGGGGTGCGAGGGATATGCTCTATGGGCAACCTTACACCCAGCGTCTTAAGACCCGAGACAGTGTGCGGTTTTTGTCGGTTCAAGCCCGACATAACCACCCCCGCTGACCGGCGGGGGGGTATCCGAAGGGATTCGCATCGATCCGCACGAAAAAAAATAAAAGGTACGGTGTTGAACTGTGTGTCTAGTAGTCAGATTATGAAAGTGAGATGGCGTTGTGCAATTATGTAGCAAAGGCAATTAATTCAAGAGATTGTTATATGTGATTTTGTATCAATTAATTTGATTAGTTGCAATGGTTCCAGCTATCTTCAAATATATCAATTTCAAAGTTTGTTTGTTTGTTTTTTCTTATTTTATGTCCTGCCGGCCGTACCGTTCACTCGATTCTGATAATACCTTATCAACTTATTACTTGCACTTGGCGAAGGTATACATAAGCAAGCTAGAGAGCGCGCGTAAGAGTATTTGTCCACTATGCAAAGTGTTAGCAGATGTTCTATACATAGATATGTGCATGTAATCGTTGAATAGTGATGCGCAATGACCGAAGACGTCTCGATATTGTAGATAGATTTTTCGTTGGGATGAGGTATAATTGTATAATAGTATAGATAAGGTAGCCAAACTTCAATGGCATTCCCACTAACCCATTACGTTAGTAAATACAAGAAAAGGTAGGAAAAAGTTAAAGAAAAGCTAATTAAACGCTACATTGAAAATGAATAAATAATAGGTTTCTTCTTATATATATAAAAATGAATCGCAAAATGTGTTGGTAAGCGCATAACTCAACAACGCCTGGACCAATTTGACCAAGTCTTTTTTTTTAATGTTCGTTGAAGTCCAAGGATGGTTTTTACAGAGAGAAAAGTTTAAAAAATTGCATAAAAAGAAATTACAGGCATGTTTGGGATAAATAGGTGCCACCGGCCGATACTTCGGCCTTTGGCCACCACGGGCGGAGCCGCGGGGGACAGCTAGTATAATTATAAAAATAAGTTATATTATGTATTTGTACAAGTAATAAACAAATCAGGATAAATCTCACTCATATCAACAAAATACTTAGAGAATGATAATCAAACTCAGTCAAATTAAATACCTACAAAAAACGTAAAATCGACGCTTTTTTTTTTTACGTGCGGAAATCCCTTCGGATACCCCCACGCTGGCCAGCGGGGATGGTTATGTCGTGTCTCTACTAAAACCGCACGGTGTCCTCCCCAAGTGTCCGTTGCCGGGCACCCCGGGTAAGCCCTCGAAAGGATAACCCCAGGGTTGCCGGCGGACTTTGGCCGCCACCGCGGCCTCGCCTGGTGGGGTCGGGTTTTATCCCGCTTCGGTGAGTTGGCAGGCGTGTGTAGGGCACACACGACACGCCTCCGCCACGGCCTGTTTCTGTAAGGACGGTGAGTCGGCCAACTGCCGTCCTCAGGCCCCGATCATGGAGGTCGGTAGTCCCGGGCGTAGATGTGTCTGCGGCGACCTCGCCGCAGACTGCGGAACTCGGGGGGCAGGGTTCTCTCCCGCTCCCTCTCCGCCGTCTCTTTCGCGCGCATTACCTGCTCGCAGAAAGAGGCGCCGGCGTGCCACTTGCTCCCGTCGGAGACCACGGCCCTCACCATGGTTTCCAACGAGAGAACGTCCACCCCCGATGACCGCAACGAGATCCCGGCGTTGACTAGCCCACGCAGGGCACTCCACCAGCGTGTGGAGCGCCGTGTCTTCGCCAGGATCCTCGCAGTGCTGACACTGCGGCGTTGTCTCCCGGTGGATGCGCCACAGATACCTACCGAAACACCCGTGTCCGGTAACCATCTGGCACATCCGGTAGGAGAGGTCCCCATGGTCCCTCTCCAACCACTCCTTCATGATCGGTCTCACCGCCGCAATGGTGGATTCCCCCCACCTTGGGTGCTCAAGTCGCACCCTCCATGTCTCCATGAGTTCCTGGCGGAGCAGGGACCGCTGAGCCCTGATTTCTCGGGCCTCCGGCTTATGGCCCCGCTCCAGCGCCTCCTTGCGCCACTGGTACAGCAGCGCAAGGGCTCTCACTTCCAGGTCCCATGGAGGGGTCCCGGCTAGGATACATGCCGCCTCGACGGAGATCGTGCGATACCCCCTGATGACTCTGACGGCCATCGCTTTTAACGGGCTGTTTAATACAGCCACGTTGCGGGCCGCCAGAGTCTCCGCCCATACTGGGGCCCCGTACATGGCCATGCTTCGCACGATCCCCAGGTACAGTCTCCTAGTGGGGGCGTTGGGTCCCTTAACGTTGGGCATCAGCCGCGATAGCGCGGCCGCAGCCCCCCTCAGTTTCGGGACCAGACTTCGGAGATGAGGTCCGAAGTCCCATCGGCTATCGAGTACGAGCCCAAGGTACTTCATCGTGGGCTCGATGCCGATGCTTACGCTCCCTACGGTTATGCTGGTTCCCGCAGGTGGCCCCCTCCGAGGCCCGTGAAAACACATAGCCTTAGATTTGTGGAGAGCCACCTCGAGTCCCAGCCGCCGTATTCGACCCACGACTTGAGCAACCCCTGCCGTGGCCTTCAGTGCCGCGCTTCGGTACGTTGCTCCCCGCGCCATAACGAGGGTGTCGTCAGCATAGCACACTATGCTGACACCCTCGAGCAACGTACCGCGCAGCACCCAGTCGTATCCGATGTTCCACAGGAGTGGCCCTAGGACCGAGCAACACGATCGGCCGGTATCCGGATGGCTGGTCCGCCGGCCGCCCCGCCTTCCGGATAAGGACCAGTTTCCCCGTCTTCCAAGCCTTTGGAAACTGGCATCTTTCGAGAGCGAAGCGAGAGCTAAAGAGCGCCACCAGTCGAGGCCCTAGTTCCTCCAGGGCCAGGACCCATGCTCGGCCTGGAATGCCGTCGGGTCCGATCGACCCATAAATAAAAAAGGTCCTCTAATCACTTTGTATTATCAGGTCATATGATGCACTAAAGGCTATTTAACTTATCACTAATTAAACGGAGAGTGAAATTAATCAATAAATACAAATATTCGTATAAATTGTTTTGCATCACTAATTCTGAAGTGCGGGGACGTGACACCACGCGTTGTGATGACCCGCCGCGCCGGCGCGTCCCGCACAATCACAATCATCTTGAGAAATTACTAAAATAAATAGTGTTTTAAAAGCAAATAGGACTTACCGATGAAAAGAAATGTCATTATTATTTATATTTTGCTTTCTTAAATCATTTCTACACCTGGGCACATTTCACTATGATTACTCTACAAATCTGAATAAAAAGCAGCGAGAGAAACAATCAGCGCGCTTAACCATGAGTGACTAATGACGGCATCGTTGTAATTTTTCGTCTGTTCAGTGCTTACAACAGTTCATACTGTAAGTGGCGCTGCATCTGTTTATAGGATTGTTTAATGTTTTCCCGAGTGAAGCTGGGACGTGTCAGGTAATAAAAAATTGTCTTCGAGTACATACACCAATAGAGTTACATTATTGCCTCAAGTGCGACTAAGGTACCGAAAATGATTTTAAATAACAATCATTTTCAATACTTTGTGCGCGCTTCGAATAAGGCATCTCGTAAGTAATCTACCCACGTGATCAGACCGTTTGCTTATGGCTTAGTCCCTTCACA
Organism: Cybosia mesomella; assembly: GCA_946251805.1. NCBI lineage: Eukaryota > Metazoa > Arthropoda > Insecta > Lepidoptera > Erebidae > Cybosia > Cybosia mesomella. The sequence goes on along the minus strand of OX276400.1, from coordinate 26,765,495 downwards.
TTTTTATGTACAAAAATGTTCATTCCTTGAGAATATCCACGTCCTGCGTGACTTGAGTATGCAAGTCAATGATAATGACATTTATATGATGCTGCTGCAGTTATCCATTTTCGTATTGTGACATAAATGAATAGCATGTTATTGTGCATTCAATAGACGAGCACAGCATTAAATTATATGCCTGATAAATTCTATTTCGGGTTGTGTTATGCGTGTAATGTATTGATGTTGTCGAGTCAGCCATGTTTTTCTGGAATGAGTCAGCTATATTCTGGAAGTGTCATCTTTTCACTAAAAGGACACTTAGTAACAGTATGCTGGGTATGGAGGAATCTCTTATTAATCTTTATATTGCTTCCCTTCTCCAGGTGACAAGGCCCGAATGATTTTTTTGATATAGTAAGCGTTTGAATGCCACGTGAATGGCTCATGTGCTTCTTTACAACTTCAGTAATTTGAAAACAACAAACCGTATTAACTTGACATTCTAAACACAAATATTTGCACGAAGCAGGAATCGAATTTATTTCTTCTGATGTGTGTGGTAGTGGAGCGTTCCACCGCGTCGAACCATTTATTAAAAGTAATCGCATATTTATTTCATGTTACTAGGTTTCTTTTTAAAATGAATGTAGATCAATCGTTGATTTATCAGAATTAAGACTGAAGACAACATGATAATTTTACTTGTCTTGCTTTTACTTGTAGTACAGTTTGAAAGAAGCAATCGGGTATTTGTATAGCTGAATTCTGATTTATTCTATCATAAAAGAGAAATTTCTGGATAAAAACTCGATCAAGTGCGAATTTGGCTTGCGCCCTAGGGGTCTATACCATGAAATAGAGCCATCGTAAACATTGGACAAATCGATCACGTAGTCGAAATAAGTTCAAATAAGTATAACGCAGACAAATGCTTCAGTTACATTGTTGATTTTCTCGAAATGGTATTTCTATATACAATACAATAACTATAATCATTGTATTGTTTGCAGAAATACTATCATTTGGTATTGTCTATCAGTGAAGTATTACTCTCGTTGTGACCAATTTGAATTTCTTTTTTGCGGATTGGATCGCATCGCAACACCAGTGCTTGCAAATTATGAAAAACATTTAATTAAATTTAAATACATCCTTTATCGATATACAGGTGGGTACTAGAACTTTCAGTGCGTACACCAGGCGAAATTTTCATAATATTCTGAATGCCCTTAATAAATTTGCATTAGGAAAGAAGTTCTTACAGTTTACCATGATATTCTGGTTTAAGATTTTGAGATTTCACCAACAAAGAAATAATAATTCAAATCTTATAATGGACTTGGCATTGTGGACAGTACCAGATCATATATATTGAAATACTAGCTGTAACCCGCTTCACCCGCGTGGAATTCTGATCCAGTTCCCGCTACCCATAGGACCCTATTCCATCATCACAGCGTATATAAGATACACAATTCCACCATACATCATTTTGTTATATCTCAAAGGGTTTTAGGCAGCGTTTTCGTTGAAAGCTTCCAGACGGTTTATTTTTGAGGAGGACTTTGTTTTATAATATGCAGTGATAAGACTATTCGTACTCTGCTTTAATAAGCAGCTACATTTGCAAAATGAGATTTCAAATTATAATCGTCTCTCAAACCGTATAATTGACTCAAATCTAAAAGGAAAATAATGTGAATTCTAGAATATAAGACATGATGATAATGAAAAATATCTCTGGCGTAGGCTTACCTTTTAGGGGTTGGGAGTTCAAACATACCAATCAAATGAATTTAGCAGACCCCGGGCTCCAATAAGCATACTTGGAACACATCTGGGAGATCGCTATGAGGATGCTGATGACAATATTACCTAAAAATACTTTATGTTTAGCACCGATAATGTATAAGGTACCAAATCAATGAAACAGGTTATACTAAAAAAATATTTAACTACTAGATATATTGCTATACTCAGCTGGATTTTTCGAATGAATCCTACCTAATACATCATTCATTAATTAGCTTTATTAATTACTGTACAGTATACAAATTACCTGATATCTATAACATATTTTTTCATTCTGGATTAATAACATATGTGTTCTAAATATTCTAATCCAAAAAATCGATGCCTTACATTGCATGTTAATTAAATTTATACTCTATAATTACTTTTTAAATAAATCTTATCTAAATCTTTCCGATGATGAGAAATGTTTAGTAGCTGACACACTTCACATTGACTGGACCGGGACTCTCCGGCCGCCTACGAAACCGCATGTTCGTAACCAGTTAAGGATAAACGAATATCTTCAAGTCCTTTCCATGCGTCTCGACGTCCAATTTTGAAATTTTAAGTACAAATGAAAACGGAGAAAACGCAAAGATATGTTTCAAGAAACTAAGCAGTAATATAGGTAGGAGTATAGCCGTTAAAAAAACTGGATGCTTGATTTTAGTAATTTTAATAGAATAGAAAGCTTCATACTTTTCTTGCACGGTGTGTGTTTAAAACCATATTTGAGTTGAAGCTGTACAATCTCATGAATTCACTCCTACACTGCACCGGTTAAATTGAACATGCACATTCTACACAGGTTACACTGCACTAATTACACTGAACACTGTTACACCGCTTGTAACTCATTACAAAAATGACACATGTAGTGCAAGTTTTGTTATATGCTAAACTTGTACTTAATGTGTACTCGTGTATGTAACAAATGGTAGACGTGATTAATTTCATGACTTCTATTAATGTGAAATACGATATCACGAAAACTAGAAAATATGAATCGAAAAAATAAATTGGTTTTGATGACTTGCAGAGACTATTTCAGCATGAGTGAACGGAGGCAAATAGCCACGAGCTAGTCACGATATACCTACACCTCACATATAAAATATTTATGTTAAATTATATTATCATTACAGACATCAGTGCGATGACCTCACAAGCAGATTTTATCACAAAGGCAACGACAATAAAATACATATTTTTGCAAAAGACTCGTGAATATTATATTCATGTTGACTTTAAAAAGTGTTATAAAATCTGATGAAGATAAAACGCCATGACGAGGACATAAAATCAGTTTAACGGAAACGTTGATCTTTTGCAAATCGCGAAAGTTCAAAAGGCTTGCAGTGCATGATTTAAGACAGCTGTTTCAATGCAAAACAATAATTGTCATTGTCTTTAGTTACGAGAACGAGAAAAATTGTGAAGATACCATCCGGATACCATCCATATCAAGCGATCGAACGCGAATGATGTACCTACCGGATGTCACAGCGAAAACAAATGAAAGAATTCATCATCACGGCACCTTCATCAGCATGTGGTAATGTTTGAAGAAACTTCCACCGGTTATTTTTTTCTAGCACCTCGCAACTTAAGCTGGAGCCTATTGTTATGCAATAGTGCATTTTAGACTAGTCTGTCTTCCTTCCTGCTCCTAGAAGCCTACTACTAGCTATCTAAAATATATTCTTATATCACGCATTCATTCCAAGTCTCTATTACCAGTTCATTCCATGCCTATTACATATATGTGCTATTTATTTATTAGTTTCTAAATTAATGTTTGTTGATTAAACTTCCACCGGTTGGTATGTACCCAGAATTACACTAAGTCTTAAATGCAATATAATAACACATATTTTTAGTTGTTGTTATTATTGTGGCAATGGGTAGAGGAATTATGTTAAGTAGGTCACGCGGGTTGCTGACATTGGACGGTCCAATACAAAAAAAAAGAGGGAAATACCTCTTACTATCTATGAAGTCTTTTTCATACTTATCGCAATTTTGTGGAAAATTTAGTAATACCATATTCGTTTTAAAAGTTTAATACGTTCAATTGGCTATTTTTAATAGGTGCAATTATCCATAATAAGACTAACGTACAACAGTTGGAAACCTCATAAGTAACCGCGCTGTTTATTATAAATTCACTTCCAATTAAAATAAAAGCATATAATAAAATTCTAAATCTTTTAAACAGAGCTGAGACAGATTGATTTATTGGACTTTATTACGATATGGCCGGTTAAAGTTATTTGCTCTATAAAGTATTCATATTCTTTTAGTATTCAGTATATGTAATACTTTTCCCGAAACGTGCCACTTCGCAACTGGATACACCCACCTGTTGTAGAACCTTCTCTGTTCATACAATGTTAAACGCAATAATTGGAATTACTGGTAAGTGAAACTCTGTGACCGTGGGTTATTCTTGACCTTTTGCGAACTAGTAGGTATGTACCTTTTTTTTTTTTTTTTTTTTTTTTTTTATCGTGCGGAAATCCCTTCGGATACCCCCCCCGCCGGTCAGCGGGGGCGGTTATGTCGGGCTTGCACCGACTAAAACCGCACGCCGTCTCGGGTCTTCAGACGCCGGGGTGTAAGGTTACCCATAGAGCATATCCCTCGCACCCCGGCTGACCCTGGGCCATCTCACCACTAACAGCATCGCTCATCCTGTCTCCTCTGAAAGCAGAGGAGTACGGAGAGCGATGTGTTCCCGCCACGTTGGGTATTGGCCGACGATCAATGCCAACCCTATGAAGGGGTGAAGGGGAAGCCATTGACCGCCGCCCAGGGTGTACCGGCCGCTCCGATTCCGCTCCCCCCGGACTGCAGCGGGATCGGAATCGGAGCGACACTCGAGGAGGTTACCCAACACACACCCCTGAAGGGGTGAAGGGGAAGCCATTGACCGCCGCCCAGGGTGTACCGGCCGCTCCGATTCCGCTCCCCCGGACTGCAGCGGGATCGGAATCGGAGCGACACTCGAGGAGGTTACCCAACACACACCCCAGTAGGTATGTACCTCGAATAAAATTTTAAGTGATAGGATCGGTTCATAAAAAATGAAATTGCCAAAATTGAACTCTCACTTCCACGCGTATTTCCATTTATGAACTAATAAATTGAAAACTATTGATCTTATTTTTTCCTCTGTCTCTACACAGACACGCCCATATATACCAGAAGAGTTAACCAGCATACATACTTTTTAGTTTCACGTTTGAGGGAGAGTACCTTCTTTTTCGACCGGCCTGCTTCTGCTAGGGTGACAGGCGGCTCCACTTGTCACCCCCAGACCTGCGCTCATGGAGGGCGGAAGTCGGAGTGACTAGAAAGGCTACCGTGCCACCTCTCTAGCCAATCCTCCAAATGGGTCCTACCGCTGGACAGGGGGGGAAAACATTTTGTCAACCGGGCATTTTTTCCTGACTGTCGGATGGACAATAGCCATATTCCGTAATCACCCAGAAGAAATTCGACGGTTTGTGTTGTTTACGTCACCGGGATTTTTGATTTAAAGATATTAAATACGTTCTCTGGCCTAATTTTAAAATGTTATGTAATGCATAGTATATTAGAACAGAGGATAATTGCTTCCAAGGGTGCAGAGGCGAAGTATTGCGTAATTGAAGAAATAAATGCGTGTTTACGAGCACGTCAACGGATGTGCTAAAATGATGTGCTATCGGGCACTAAACCGCCTGGCACTTGCTTGACACCAGTGGGCGGTATACAAGCTAACCGATCGTTGCAATTGACCCAAATGGACAATGTCCGACCCAACTGTCCAGTTTCATCAGTTAATTTATATTTTAATAGGCTTCAATTTATCTCGTAAAATCACAAGACCTGTTGTTAACTTGTCTAGAGCACTCATTAAAATGTTGTTGATATAGCTTATCTTAATGTCATAAGTTATATCGTAACAAGTTTACTTCCGAAATAGTTATACAGAATGGTGTAAGGTTGCAAGAAGTGACATGACATGAGTAGACAATAAAATCTGTGTTTATTTATGAAATATTTAGCTTAGATTATATAAATTATGACAAAGATTAAATTAGGCAGTACACTTGAATATAATCGGCGAAAAGACAACCCTGCCTCTTGCAGTATCAGGCTAAAGTGTAGTTCGTAGTAGGAATTAAAGGCAGGCCTGAAAAGGTTTCTTTGAGAGATTCCACACACGTACAATAAATAACCAATAAAGATGATTAAAATGCCATGCATTTTTATAGTATCATATTGTGAAATTTTTCATGTATCTACTTATTTAACTTATACACTATAATGTATATACAGGAGAAGAAAAAGCTGCAAAGCGGACCCTGGGCTCCGAGGTGTAGCCTAAGATGATGATGATGACTATGATATATATTTTTGTGTAGATGATGATTATGTCCAGCAGTGGACTAGAATTGGTTGATGATGATGATGATGATTAACGTAACAATATGCTACGACATTATTGTAGAGCTTGAGCAGTTGGAAAAAGGCGAGTCACAAGTAGTAATATAAGTATATTTAGGATGGTCTTACTATAAAACTACTGCACATATTCATCTTAGTTACAAATTATATATGTATTACTAGCTTTTGCCCGCGGCTCCGCCCGCGTAGATGTCGGTTATCGCGACAAAACATAGCCTATGTCCTTTCCCAAGGTCTAATCTACCCCTGTACCAAACCTGTAATTTCAGCAAAATCGGTTCAGTAGTTTAGGCGTTCTTAGGAGTACTCGTAAAATTACTCGGTCTTTTCGATTCCGGTATAAAAAATAAGGATTCCTATTAAAAAAAATAAGATTGACCTTGAAATAACTTTGAAATTGAGGCTCAAGGTCAAATCAGAGGTCACCGTTGGATTCCTCGTTAAAAGTTACCTAGGGTATGAGCTTTGTTTGTTTTGTTTTACCACTAAACTAGTGAGACTTTTAAGAAGTCATACTTTGACCTTTATTTGACCTTCAGGGGTACGTTAACCTCATACCTAAACACGTATTCAGACGTAAAATTTTACGCTCTTTTCGATTCCCGTATAAAAAATAGGGGTTCCCATTAAAAAAAATTACGTTGATATTGAAATAACCTTGAAAAAAGGGTTCAAGGTCAAATCAGAGGTCACCGTTGGATTCCTCGTTGAAAATTATCTAGGGTATGACCTTTGTTTCACGACTAACCACGTGTAGTTTTCCGAATTTTCCTGGGTTTCCATACTTTTTCCTCACCCTGTGTATTAGTAAGGATAGAGAAATTAATTAAACAAGTTGAATTCCTGAGACGAGCTCAGCCGAATACAAGGGATTTTCGATTTAGCGATTTTTTTTTATGCGATTTTTTCTTTATCTTGCAATGGTTCACCCCAGCACGAATCTATTACCGAAAACAGCAACTCGATAGCTCATCTCCTTCATACCCAAAACCGTGACAGAAAATTGGCAACGACGACGACGACGACGACAACTCGATAGCAATAGGACTTTTCTAAAGAAAATCCCTAAAAAATTTCTTTGAAGTAAGGGTGTTTTGAAGATACATCTTATGTATGTGGATAGTTATCATAGTAAGGGAAAAATACAGCATATTCTTTGTCATAATTTTTCATTTCATTTTGTTTTGTATATTTTTTGTATATTTGAAAAAAAGCGGCGATAGCCCAGTGGTGTACGTAACGGACTGCCGAGACGAGGTCTCGAGTTCGATCCCCAGTCGCCCCGGGCACAAACCTCTGACTTTTCGTAGTTATGTGTGTATTAAAAATGTTGATTATCGCTCGCTTAGTAATGTACCCGGTAGATGGCAATAGGCTCGCCCCCTATTACATTGGGACCTAAACATAACTGGCGAATCGTGGGTGTGCAATACACCTCTGCCTACCCCTTCAGGGATACAGGCGTGAAGTTATGTGATGTGTTGTATATTTGAACAGTAAGATAAACCCCATAAAAACTAATACGTATGAACGTTTTATTATTATAACTAAGTACGATTGAAGATGTGGCAGTACCTACTTTAATTTAATATAGCTAGTTTTTGTGCGATGTCAAGTGAAACATTTCGTGGTGTGGATACAGTAAGTTTTTTGCCAACTTAATTCAAAATTCTGCGGTACGCTCTGTAGCCACCGTATTTGCCCACGCGCAAGTGTCCTCCTGCGCGACCGTTCACGGCCAAGGCCAAACAGATAATAAACGTAATGATGAACGACGTGCTGCTGCGCAAAAAATAGCGCGCTTGCCTGACCACGTGGGGAGCCTTTAATCTCTCATATGCTTTATGGCTTGGAAAACTATGCTATAGGCAACTAATGGACCAATATTACAAATAAAAACTACGTATTATGTTATCGTACTTTATAATGTTGGTCATAATAAGAGGAAACATTTAAACTAATGTAGACAACGATAGGCATGTTATCCACCTGAGTATTCAAATCTTCATCAGATAAACTTAAGTGTAGAGCAGAGAGCAGCTACTGTTTGAGTGTTTAATTTAAAGATACAAGCAGCCAACATTGAGGACGATGCCCGTCGTAAATCGCCGCCGCGCCGTCACTGATGGGTTCCTGTCAACTAGACAATCGTATGTAATGATTGCTGAGTAAATTGAACACTGTCTACGAGTTCCTCAAAGACATAATAGATAATTTATACATGCAAATTTATCTATACTTAGTAGATGTAATTACGAGTATAATGATGTACTGGATAAGGCGATCCATCGGAGTTTGTGGCCGTTTCCTCTCTTCAACTTTGTTTAATGATCTACGATGAATATCACGCCTTCCTTTCTCCAGAGTAGGCAGAGATGATAGCCCGCCATTTGCTTCAGGCTTTACACACTCCAAGAGCTTGCTCTACTGTCATTAACTGGTTTAAATTATAAGGCCCTGTTACGAGAAAATATTTCTTTTTTCTCACAATTTTACGAGGATGCGACAGGATCTCTGAGATTTTACGTAAGAAATCTATACTCAACGGATAATCATTGGCGTATTCCGATCACGTGCTCTCATTATTCCAACCTAGTGCAGCGTACTTGGGAATGTGCATACTAGTGCGTGTGTGGGTCGCCACCGACGCTAAAATAATGCACGTATAGACCTTGAAAGGCGAGGTGAATGAACCAACTGACTAATAGGTGTACATTATGTTGATTGATTACCAAATACGAGGAATGGTGAAGTTATAATCGAGTTTGCACGTTCTGCTATCATTTTAAATGTTTCATTTGCTATTCCTTTCCTAGAAACAATACACAAGAGAGACATGACCGAAACGGTGCGTACTTAAGATGTACGCACAGGATAAGTTGAATAAATACACGCAAGTTTCTAGAAGGTGAACACAGACGACCGTTAGTAAACAGAACAATCTACCATCAAAATGTCACAAATGGCGACGTCAATGTATCCGCGTCTGTAGGGCCCGCTGGAAAACGGCTGTCACGGTGCGATGGTACGCCGTCTCTATGTTACACACTGTATGTAGGCAGGTAGCGCAGAGGTAGGAAATTAGTATAATAATACTTTTAGAGCGCATTTTACCAATAATAGAGATTAATTAAAACTTAACTGCTTTTTCACGTTTTACCCAACGTAATTCATCGAATGAAAACTCATGCGAACTCAAGTTAGTTGCACGTATTTTAATTTCAACGCAATGTGAAGACGATAACGTAATTTTAACGTAACAACGTGTGTATGTCGCTCAACTTTCACTGAAATTTCGGGTGTGTGTATTAAATAGGTCCCTGAATAGTTTAGATTTACCATTGGAATTGGTTCTAAGATGTTTCACATTTATTTAATTGTTAAGGGCGATCTCTGATCGGATTTTAACAGTAGCTTCACAGTTTGATGATAAAATCACAATCACTGAACATTGAATATCACAATAAAAGATATAAAAAATTATATAAGACAATGAAGAAAAATATTACAAACGTATGTATATTTGACCGAGACAATAACTGTAAACGATAAAAGTTATGAAAGTGCGTCTCACTTTCATAACTTTTATCGTTTACAGTTATTGTTAACCTTAATTATAATAAGGTTAACGATGACCACTGAAGGTAAAGGGGGTGACGTACAATGCAATTAATTACGCGAACATAAAGACACATAAAACTTCATATATTCAGCCACAGATGGAGTTGTTATCGTCACATCAATGCCGGTACTCAGAAGCGGTCGGGTGTCTCGTATAAAATAAATCGTCAGAACAAATTGCCGCCTCCAATCCGGCTGGTTTCAACAGAAGGTAGTATCGGACGTCGAGGCACGACAAACAAGGCAATTGCTCGGTCGCTTAGTTAGATCGCTATCGCACACGCCATGGCGTACAGCCGTCGTCGACCAAACATCGCTTGCGTACCTTGCGTTATCTGGAGACCAATATGTCCACGTTAAAACCATCCATTCATTTTGTATACTCTTATTTGCATATCGCTACACATGTTTTACGAAACATATTTACGTTATAAGTTCATTTTCTAGAAACATTATGGTATCATACGATAATTTATCCAAGTATTACTTTTTGTTGAGTTTCTATGAAATGTACTGTTGCAGTGTTATTCTGTAATATAACAACTCGATGTTGCGTTTTATTCAGACGAGAGAGTTCACATCGAGTGTGTTTGGAGAGCTTGTTTTTAGAGGACTAACAGAGCGTATTGCCCAATTCGACTTCTCTCGTCTTCACCTAAGCACCAATCTCGGTTGCATCCAAAGCTTTGTAGCCTAGGTTCCGTTCTCCTACTCCTCCTACTCATAATTACGTTTGTTTTGGCTTTTACGAAGGCGATTGCCGTCTGACCCCCGAAGCCTGCACCAGAGTCATTTCAAACATCCGGGGCAAGCTTTCCCAACATACCCAAAATGAGGTCTCTCGTCTGAGTGATTCGAAATCGAGTTTTATATTAAAGAATAGCATTAAAATACAATGAAATAGTAATGACACAATAAAAATGCAATAAAGCCGTGACCGACATAGGAATTAAGTACACTAGTTGAAACTGAAAACTGGCGCAGTAATGCTAAAGCGTGTTTTACAAGACACATTAACGTCCATATACAAATTGTGTCTGGCAATGCGCAATTACGCTAATGTTTTTGTGAAATACTTAAAGACTTTAAACAGGATGGAAAGGCCACTTACATACCTGTTATTACATGCTGATAGGGACAAAAATCGCACTCTTCTCCGTTTGGTTTCACCACGCATTAGCGACCCGCTCTGGTTTAGCAAGGGGGTAATTTAATTTCCTGTTCTTCAGAAGGAATTATTTAGGATGAAGCAAGCGTGTACTAACTATATATAAATGAGAGTGAAAACCGCATCAATATCTGTTGCACGGTTTAGAAAAAGATAGCGGAATAAAAAAGACGTGTAATAATGTCTTTATTTTCTATTATGTGAATGATGTATAGAAGGAGAGAAAGATATGGGGTAAGATTAATCTGTCAGGCAGTGCGTCATACCTTCATACACATACACGGTTTGTAGTTCAATGTGTGAGTTAGATAGTAATTAGGATAATTGAAATATGACGCGCCCTTCCCAAAACCAGTATTTGCAATTTGTCTGGACTTTCACATTCGCACAACCTGCCATATATGAACACATAGCATTTCTTGGTCTCGCTCGCTTTATTTTTCAACCCTTGACTTCATCTCATTCTCCTCATTTTTACTATAATAAACTATATATACTATATAACCTCAAACAATTTTTCAGAACGTCAGCCGTTATCAATCGGCAGAAAATCAAAGGAGACGAAATCTCTGCTGAAGAGGTTTATAGCTACTTTGAACATCGTTGACGATTCTCAAGGCCCGTCTTATACCGGGTCAAAAGGGAGTCTGCTACTGATGTCATGTCTAGGTATTTCCTAAGCTAGTATTCAATAATGATAATCATATTCTAGTGTACACTTAACTACAAAAATAGCTGGTCTAACTACAGAACTTCGATATCGCCTGTTGGTTGCGGAGGTCAGATGCTTTATGGAAAATATCGAAGTTAGGCCGTTTCGTAGTTAGATTCAAAGCTGACCCCGACTGAGTAGGAAAGGCTCAGAGGATGACACTAACGAAAAGCTATAAGTTCGTTTATAATTAAAAATCAAAAACTTTCCGCTATCTTTACCTCGTACGAAAACCTACAAAATTTGAAAGGAAATTTACCTTTTTTTTCGTGCGGAAATCCCCTCGGATACCTCCCCGCCGGTAAGCGGGGGAGGTTATGTCGGGATTGAAACGACTAAAACCGCACGTCGTCTCGGGTCTTCAGACACCGGGGTGTCATTTGGGCCCATAAAGCATTTCATTCGTACCCCGACTGAACCTGTTTCTGGGTCATATCCGGTTTAGAGATGGCCCCCCGCGTTTGGGAACCACGGTATCCCCATCTTGCCCCGGAAAGGGGGGGGGGGGCGCTAGTTTCTTCGCTGTCCCGGCCTGCTTCTGCTGGGGTGACAGACAGCCTCACCTGCCACCCCCAGGCCTGCGCTCATGGAGGAAAGATGTCGTTGAGCGACTTCCGGCGTCTGAGTCGCCTGCGACGCGCGGCGAGCACGTTGCGAGCTCGGCGGGCCGGGAGAGTACTAAATCTCTCTCGGACTCGCTCCGCCATCTCCTTCTCGAGGATTACTTGCGTCAGTCGGAACGAGAGGCTTCCGTGTCGTCTCTCTAGCCAATCCTCCATGATTGGCCTTACCGCCGCTTTGCGACGTGCCCTAAGGAAATATACCTAGAAACAATCATCTTATCATTTTCTTTTGTACAATTACAAGGACCTATTTATGATGTACCGACCTCCATATCATTGAATTACGTTAGAACATCTCGTCAATCACGTGAAAAGTAACAATGAGGCATTAGTATGCATTAGCAACTTTTAATTCATCATGACTCGTTACTTATTGTTACAATATCATATGAATGGCAATAAAATGACTTATAAATGACAGCTTTAATAATAATGACAGATAGAAAGTGGCGTGAAGTATTATTGAGAAATATAAAATAGCTTTTTGTTTTTTAGATTACCTAGAGTGAAAAGTTGGAGTTAAGTGTCATGATATTCATTAGTTTGATTATTATAAGTAGTACAGTATAGAATAGTGGTATATAATCGTACCTTTTCAAGCACGGTTCCACTGGGAAAATACCATCCAGATCACCAAGCAAGCTGAAGCTTAATATGCAATTGGGAATGACGCGCGGGGAACCCTACACTACACTACTTACACTGATCCCGACGTTTCAATGGATGTCACGGTGATTTCAATGTGTAATATTCGCGTAAACTTCCGACAATACCACATATTCACATTTATTATCTGTATGGGCATTTATTCTAACCATTTTCGCCCCGAAAGGAATAATGGTATTCAGAATTCAGAATTATACATAGTTGTCAGGATATTATAGGAGTGTAAAAGGCGTTATAGCTGGGTCCGTTTCATGCTCTGTGTGAAGTTCCTATAATCGGTCGCCTATTTACTAAACCAGTCTACCCTTCCTTATCCGTCACAGATCCTAGCCAAGAACTGGTTCGGTATATCGATTGTTATAAATGTGTAAGTGAGCGGAACTGAAGCAGCGGAGAAAATTCGTTGAATTTACGCGCACTCCTAAGCACAAAACTTTTTTTTGTTGCTAATAATGGCCTTTTGTGGAAGATGCAATGTTTCAGAACGTAGTTGATCTATATAGGTTGAGACCAAAGTAAAGTAGGTTAACACAATTAAATTCACAGACTGCCTAAGCTGTTAATACTACATACATACATATACTCACGCCTTTTCCCCTTCGGGATAGGCAGAGGCAACAGTCCGACATATGCTTCTGTCCTTACATACTTCAAGAGCTTCCTCTACTGTCATTAAAGCTTACATGCAAGCCCTCCGGTTCCGTGTGCTGTTAATCCTTTCATAAAATCCTAATATTATCAGTATGAAAATTTGTGCGTATGGACGGACGCTGGGTGTATGAATGTTTGTTTAGTCGTTTTGTAAATTTCGCACACAGATGGAAGATACATTCCAATCTGGAATAGTACGAAGGCAACTTTTTATCCCATAAATAGGTTGTAGGTCGCAACAACGGGATCAATATCAAACGCGGGCTGAGCCACCGGCAACAGCCAGTCTTAAATATAGTATAATTTAATGTCAAGATGGTTTTGTAGTTGACTGTACTTATTGATACTACCTAACTAGTTAATGAGTAGGTTTTATTTTATGGTTTACTTAAAAAGTAAGCTACTTCTATCAAATTAAATGTTTTTTTTTTTGTAAATGACTTTATAAGTAACTAGCATCGCTACGCAGTTTCACCCGCGTAAGTCTTGATCCCGTGGGAATATCGGGATAAAAAGTAGCATATGTTACTCAGGGATTATGTAGCATTCTAATGTTGAAAGAATTTTTGAAATCGTTCCACTACTTTTTGAGCCAATTCGTTACAAAGATACTTACATACAAATCTTTCCTCTTTATAATATTAGTATAGATTATGTCGTTCTAAATGGCACTTTACTAAGTGTGACATGGCAAAGTTCAAGTTAGAACGAATGTAATAAAGTGAGAGTGTAAAATACTAACAAGCACTTATCTAGTGATATTTACGAAAAGGTCAATCGAAAACTTTCCTATATCAGTTAGCACACCAGTAGCCAGATCTGTTGATCGCGAACTATGGCAGGTCGTGACCAAGAAAGGCGAAAGTGAGCCGGTGAGGAGTTCATTGTATTTGTTAGCTAATATGATCGTATCACGTGAAAGTGCTTAGTGATCGATTTGCGAACGAACACATCAATATGCTCATCGGCAATAGATTTGTATTCATAAAATATAATGACGATTAATAATATCAATGCACAGCATAGTTTTGGAAGTTTAAATGAAATACCTACAAAAACATCGTCATGTTTAGTCAGCAAGATAATTTTGGTAGTTACCTAATTTTGATTAACTCGTTGACCTGTGTGTAAAATGTGTTATTGACTTATTCTGTTAGGGGATTATTATTATTATTTCCAACGGGGACGCAGGTAATCTAGCGAGTGATAACCCTACCTTACTAGGTCATTTCACCCATTTCCCCTGATCCTCACTTTGGGGAAGGATACGGTTTCCAGCAATCACGGCATTCCGTCGAACCTACCTGTATCCTTGCAAAATCTTACGATCTGGTCCACCTTCAGATCTTCCAGGTCTTCTGTATCCAGTGTATCCGACCCCATTGTGTCATATCTTATCAGTGAGGACATAGGGCATTCGGTAAGCAGGTAGCAGGTAATATATTAATCGCGCCTCTCGGTCTAGGTTGTTACGAGCATTCGCCGCCAAGAATAGTTTTGTTTTTATTTTTATTTTGTTAATTTTATTGTATTTGTACCTTTTTTTTTTATCGTGCGGAAATCCCTTCGGATACCCCCCCCCCCCGCGTGCCAGCGGGGGCGGTTATGTCGGGCTTGAACCGACTAAAACCGCACGCCGTCTCGGGTCTACAGACGCCGGGGTGTAAGGTTGCCCATAGAGCATATCCCTCGCATTGTATTTGTACCTAATCCACAATAAAAACACTTACTTTCTTTCTTTCTTTCTAGGTGGAAGCTGGTCTTGTCACCATCCGTGCTCTCCGGGCTTCTGGTGTATCCTATCAGTGTCAAGTGCCTGTTCAGTCGGCTGTGTCCTGTTAACACTTCTATGACGAGCCTCATGCTTACTCTAGAGAGTTTTATCAGCAGGGTCACCCTTTTTTGTTAGGTGATACATGGATATGTAAATCCACGTCTGCTATACCCTATGTGAGTATTCAGGCGATATTATAAATGTGAAAGTTTATAAATTTGACTGTTACTCAATCACGTAAAACTGCTGAACGGGTTTAGCTGAAACCTGGAAAAGGAATCGCGGATTTAAAATTCACAAAAACTAGATATAGTTCCGATCCCATTCGTGTCTATCAGTAAGGTCTTATATTATAATAAAATAAGTATACTTGACCGTAGAAATCAAATATCTTTATTAATGTAGGTTACGAAGTAACGTATATGAACGTCATGATCTGACAAACAGCAAATAGTAAAGCAATATAAACCAACTAAAATGCGAATGTATAAGAATTTGATTGCAAGTACCAAAAATGTATTTTCGCCCCATTTGTGTTCATGTGTAGTTTTTTGCATTTAGCCCATCCTCATGAACCTACAAACATGATATTATGCGTATCTCTGATGAAAGCGTGTGTGTGGACTTTTGAGTGGGGTATTTCTCTTTCAAATAGAAGTATTAGCTTACTTAACGCAGGGTGGACTCTATGCTCTCTCTTTCCACCAACAGTCACTAAAATTCTGGAAATTATTTATTCTGCTTTCAACTCATTCATTGGAGTATTTTTGTGGAAACTAATTCCAATTAATTTGTCGTAACGACCAAGATCTAGGATGTTTATAATTTTAGAAGAAAAGAACCCACTGTATAAAATATGATTATTATAATCTTGTTTAAGAATAACGACACATATATACTAAAAAAATTAAGCGCATAACGGAAGCTTCTGACAAGCGGGTCGCTTGTGTTGTTTTTACCTCATAAAACATATCAGCAAGTCTTATCTACTTATGCTTGTTGTGCTGTTTTTACATCATGTTCGGTACAACTCCTGTTTTTTTTACCTACTTAGAGCGATAATGCCAACGGCAGCCCGCTGAACACATTACCGAGATGTTTGTGTATAAACTGTCACCGCTATTCCTGTTTAACAAGCATATTTTGGTTTATCAAATAGAAACATGTTATTCACAAATTAAATCAAGCATTACAAGAACGTTCATTGTAAAATAATAATTGAAGACGAACTCAGCAATCTTCCGTTGGCAAAAAGTGAAAATTCAAATGTTATGTTTGACTTCTTGTCGGTTGTTCGAACCGAGGGTGCATGGCGAGTTCCCCTGGTGAATTGAGTTCAATCAGTCTTTAGCAATTTGCATAAGTTGTCACCCAAAATGCCTAGCAAAATTTTGAGAACATATAAAAAATACATGAATGGTTTAGTGATGAAGATCGTATTCAAATCTATCTTATTATGCTGTGACTGTATTAAACTATAGATATTTTATATCCTAATATCCGAGACTTTATCAAATATAGAAAATCATATCAATATGCATTCCAACATCTTCATAACAGGGTCATAAACACAAAAATGTACAAGAACTCAGTATATTTCCGTGACCGACTAGTCCTAATTACCGTGACATCAAAGCTTTCGAATAATCAAACATGACGGCTTGTATTCAGATAATTTCACAGGCGGCTAAACACAGGGAAGGTGACAATAACGAGCGTGAACTCTAACCCTATAACCTTTCATTCGTCGGATGATGTTTAATCAATCAAACGTCGAACAAGCTACGATTGACTACCGTTACAAATTGCTGTGTGTTCTACAACGAGAACAATGTCCACATGTCTTCTTATACACTTTATCGCCTATTGTATCTATACTAATTGTATTACTAAGAGAACGGCCGAATTTCGTTTGTTTATATTATGTCCACTTTGGAACAACGCGCTTATTGGAAAAATTCTTTCCCCATTTGATAGCGGCGTCAGTGCGACAGCCGTTACATCAAATTTTGTTTCTTCGGACACCTTTCATCGATATCTCAATACTGCGACAGCTTGTTACTGAGATGTTTCGTTACATTGAGAAACTATACTGGGAAGCCTACACCGCAGTTAGTAAGAAAATGGAATCTTACAAACTACGGTGTCCCCGTGTCGCCCTCGGTAAGGGGGGGGGGGGAGAGGCGCGGAACGCACCCCCGCCCCGGCCTTCTTCTGCTAGGGTTACAGGTGGCTACACATGTCAACCTCAGCCCTGCGCTCATGGAGGACGGAGGTCGTTCAGCGACCACTGACGTCTGAGTCGCCTCTGCGCCTCGCGGGGTCTGTGATTGGCCCCGCTTCGCCGCCTCCTTCTGGAGCATTACTTGCTCGCAGAAGGAGGCGGCGGCAGCCCACGCGCTTAAGCTCCGCACCATCGCTGTGAGCAAGACGCCGAGTGAGAGGACGGGAGTAGGAACTCAGAGGGCCGCCACGACGACCCGCCTCGGCGCCTCCCACGCCGGGCACTCCGTCAGCGAGTGCAGCTTTGAGTTCTCACTTGCATCACAGTGACGGCACTCAGACGTTGGCTTCTTTCTGATTAGACACAGGTGGTCCCAGAAGCACTCCTTCCCAGAGATCACCTGCGTCAGCCGGTACGTGAGGCTCACCTCTCTATCCAGTCCTCCATGATGGTTCTTGCCGCCGCTACTACGGCGTGCCCTAGATATGTTCGATCCCTAAGAAAGTATAATACTTGAATGCTAAAAATGTCTAAAGGAAACAAGGCTGACTTCTTAAACCTCTGCCAATGCCATCCGTGAAGTAAAATTATATTTCAAATAATTCTTGATCTAGATTTAATATCCCGTTCAAGCCAGCGTTAGGCTCTTGTCATTTTTAATCTATATAGTTTGGTAATAAAAACATAAAACCATGATATATTTTGACTTTCATTTCGAGTTCCAGCTACTAATACCACAAGTCATAAAACAGCGATTTCTAGACATAGGTAAAGCTCGTACGTTGAACTCGATGTGAATAGGTCACGGATTATCAGTTTTACTGTGCTATAAAAGAGGTAAATCAATCAATTCACATAAATATTATGGTACTATCGCTAACAGGTACAAATAGGTAATCATTAAAAATATCACACTCTCTGTTTCTAATGGGCTATAGCATAGTCCGTACCTTTTTTTTCGTGCGGTATTCCCCTCAGATACCGCCCCCCCCCCGGTCGGTCGTTATGTCGGAGTTTGACCGACTAAAACCGCACGCCGTCTCGGGTCCTCAGACGCCGGGGTGTAAGGTTGCCCATAAAGCATTTCACTCGCACCCCGACTGACCCTGGGCCATCTCCGGTTTCGAGATGGCCCCCTCGGGTTTGGGAACCACGGTGTCCCCGTCTTGCCTCGGTTGGAGGGCTAGTCGCCCCACAGTCCCGGCCTGCTTCTACTGGGGTGACAGGCGGCCTCACCTGCCACTCCCCGGCCTGCGCTCATGGAGGACGAAGGTCGTTAAGCGACCTCCAGCGCCTGAGTAGCCTGCGACAGCATAGTCCGTACCCATACAATATTCTCATCATCCTCCAAACAACTTCCATTGAATCCGAATTTCCACGAGGTCCGCCATTGTTTTTGAATGATATGACGGCTTTTCTGGGAGCGTCTGCCGTCTGACCTCCCAACCCTGAGAGGAAAACCTGCACCAAATAGCAGGTGACGTTGGCTAGGACCTCAAAGGTGTTGGTATGGCCCGAATACAATATCCTAATATTCTTAATCAAAGAATGGTGAATGATGCTAAGCAGAAACGGATTAGGTACAACGTGCGGATCATTTTTAAACTATAAAATTAAGGAACAATCAAAATCGAGGACAGTAACTGATTCCAAACCAAGCTTCCGAACAAGGTTTGGAATCGTTTTTAAAGAAAGTTTAATATTTGTGATTATATAATTCAATTTACAGCTTCACTTTATTGGTGTTAATGTGTCTCTACAGCAAATTAAACGTTATTTTTTTATTTAGGAGATCTTAGCAATACAGGAAGTCGGTTCGCATTAAATTCAGTAATTTGCGATGCTTTAAATATCTAGAATATATTTGACCTAGAGACGGTGGCAACATCAGTAGGATGAAATTACTTAAAAACTTGCCAGAACTTGAATGATTCGTGCACTACTAACACTAATACGGTGATTCCTTCTAAATCGAGATGCTTCGAGTTTGACTCGAAAATCTAGAAAACATGTTGTCTCTAATGATTACGTAGTTTGATACTAAAGGTTATTACGAGAGGTGCAACGTGTTAGATACAGACACACAGCGTTGTTTACAATCAGTCTGCTCAGCACCTAATTGACGAAACACTCTCTGTAACAGGATTTCAGAATTAGCTGAAGAATGTTATGCAATATGTGCTTGTCTTCTCTGATCAAATCTTCTCTGATCTTTTGAATAAAAAGAATACTTATAAGTTAGCGTTTGTTAAGGAGCTCATCATCTGGTGTTGAATAAAGTTATATTGGACCACTCCTGAAGTATTCCTTTAATTAAGCAGTAAATAAGTTATCTATTAAAACACAACGAGGACTTGAAAACGTTCCATTTTTGAAATCAGTTGAAAAGCGGGGCTTGTGAAATAACCTCTTCAATTACCCACAACACACATACTTAATTTAGTTTCAATTAAAACGAAATCATTGTTATTACTCTAATTATTTGGAACAAGAGAATTTAATTTGTTAGTCGTTAATCCGTCTAATGTATTTACGTATGTTATATATATATGATTATATCGAAACTCATAACCCATATAAATATTAAATTGATTAAATTCAATGTGTTTACGGTGTAACCAGAACTCGTTTATGGAACTTACTTCGGTTACTACGTGAAGGTTTTAATTAACTCATGCTACAACCATGCAAAATTAAAAGATAGAAGGCAACACAGTAATGTACCTGTATACATTTGACATCGGACACTTGATAATTTTTATTTTTTGCTGATTTCTTTGTTTTACCACACCCAGATACCAGCAAGGCTTTATGCGTAGCATACATTCACAGTATATTATAAGATGGAATAATTGCTGAAACCTGACCACGAATTTAAACGGTGCACGTTTTTTTTAATAAGCAGCTTACGATTCTTTTGTTTCCTCGCTATGTCGAAATTGATGATGACTAAATTGCCAATGCTAAGACCTACTTTTAGTTTCGTTCTTTCCAGTATGGCTCAGTAAATTGCACAGATGGTTCTGTTACAAAATTATAATCAAATATTGCTTGTCTGCTAAGAATTTAGCAAACAGCGAAACAAAGTTTGCTTAAAGATCCAAACGTGTTTTTGGGCGTGTTTTTAAAAATTGCTGATTTTGTTTATACGTTCACTTTCGATTACAGTCGCATCCACACATCATACCTGTTTTATCATCATCATGAGTTTTATTTAAATACTTTAATCTTTTTTCTAATTTTACAATAAGGCTTTT
Source organism: Cybosia mesomella (assembly GCA_946251805.1). NCBI lineage: Eukaryota > Metazoa > Arthropoda > Insecta > Lepidoptera > Erebidae > Cybosia > Cybosia mesomella. The sequence continues at coordinate 26,744,565 of OX276400.1, read as the reverse complement.
TGTACGTGTAAATTTCTGAGCAAATTTATGATTGAGTGATCCATCCCTGCACTTATAATTGGTTACCTAACAAATAGTATTTTAGAACATACATAATAATGCATCTCCGTCTGTAAGGTTAGTAATTGAATATTCTCTGACATGTTAATTTTAAACATGAAGTTATGTGCTTAACTAATGACGATGATGTAACAAACGGCTCAGACTAAGGCAGAAATAAAATTAATAACAACTTTCCACGTGTTAGGCCTTCATATCTCTCGCCAGCCTTAGGGTGCGTTCTCATTTAGAACCTAGTGTATGACTATATACCGGTTCACTTTGAGCTGTGTTTTGCTTACACATGAAAATTTATATTCAATTTAAAGTGATATTAACATGTAGGTGTAAATGTATTAATCAAATTCCCTTACGACTACCATGTCATACCTGACAGACATCTCACTAGACATCAAAAAGTCTTTATTTTCCATGTTAAAAATTGAGTCCGAAAGCAGTCAAAACGCATGCTTTCCATTCTTCATACTATTTGCTACTTGAAACATCTATTTAGATGTCAGGGGTTGTGAGTTCCAATATTACAAAGCATAGTTATGAAGCTTTCTCTAAAATTTGTCATAATAAAGCGAATTTACTTCATACCTACTGTTTTTTTACACTTAATTAACGGCCCATGTTGAAAGAAAAGTGAAAGAAATTTATCTTGGTTAAATGAACCCGGCCGGACGGGGCCGGATTCATGAAATTCGGTCCGGATCCGGATGAATTGAAAATTACGCCGGATTGCAATCCTTATCCACAACACCTACCTAACTACTTCATTTAGTTTTAATTGAAACGAAGTCATTGTTATTACTCTGATTACTTGTAACAAGTGATTAGAATTTTAATTTGTTAGTCTATGTGCTTCCATCCCTGCTCTTACAATTGGTTACCAAACAAATTATATTATGCAACGTGCATAATAATTCATCTCCGTCTGTAAAGTTAGTAATTGAATATTCTCTGACATGGTAATTTAAAACATGAATTTATGGGCTTATCTAATGACGATGACGCCACAAACGTTTCAGACTAAGGCAGAAATAAAGTTAAGGCGAGGGTCTCTGAGAAAGGGTGTTCTTAGATACGGATTTTTCGAAAATGAGAAGTTTCTGTACTCTGAAAATCATTTATGTTATTCTAGGCTATTCAAACTAGTATTTACGATAATCTGATACACGATGACTTTTACTTTCCTCGATAAAATTTGCTCTCAAAGATTGGTCTAACCCAAAACGCTTTACAGTTTTATTTGAGTTGGTATGAAGTTCAAAGATAAAAATGATACCAAAATGGAGGTCATTGATAGGAGAATGAAAAATGGTTATCAAAAATTACATGTATTAGGAATTATACCATGAAAATTCAAAATACCTACGTTTAATTCCTATATAAAGCGTTTAGTGAGTCAATCAGTCCCAAGCGGAACGTGTTGAGGCAGGACGTGTCTCAGTTTGCGGCAGACGCACTGCGAAATCGTATGATTTTTAAATGTAGGTTAAAATGTGCCAGATTAAAAATACCAGTGATAAAAAATTGAGACTCGAACTTTTGCGAATACAATGCTAGTATTGGTACACTGTTTTCTTTAATGTATAAGTTGTGTAAATAAGTGTTACCCATTGCACAAATAATAAAACTAAGGCATGAATTGGCATTATAATAGCATTAAATGCCTTATTACATTAGCCAATGCATTAAAAAAATTGTTATAATTGACAATGGTGGTACTAAATGGAACAGTAGGTACAAACATTTAAACTGACATGAACTTTCAACACTACCAAATACTACTACTACCTGCCTCTAAATATCTATATCATGTTTTTAGTGTTGATGAAGTTCTTGCCTTGGGGCCTAACCTCATGAAGCTGTACATACAATTTTTTTTTTGTACCACTCAACTGGCAGACTAGCACACGGCCCACCTAATGGGAAGCGGTTACCGCGGCCTATGGACGTGTGCAACACCAAGGGGGTCACACTCGCCCTGTCGACCCTGTAAAAACCTTCTAATGTTCTTAAAAAACTCCATATTGTAGTCGCTTGGTGAAACCACAGGAGGGAGATCATTTCACAGCCTGAGGGTGCGCGGAATAAATTGCCTTTCATACCTCACTGTTGCATACAGTTCCGTTTCCGGTCGCAACGTGTGAGGATGAATTCCATGTCTGTGGCGAATGGTGAGATGATAGAATGTGGCCGTGGGCATCATATGAAACAATTATCCTGAATAAGCCCCATTGTGTAGTGGTAGAAAACGCACAGAGGCAAAATCTCTGCTAAGGTTGAGAGGTTCTCACTGCCTGTAAGTATGGGATCGTCGACGATCCTCAGTGCTCGTCTCTGCACCGAGTCGAACGGGTCAAATCGGTATGTAGGTGCTCCGGTAAAAAGGTGACAGCAGTAAATTTGCAATGCCCAAAAAATCATCATCATCATGCGAGCTTCAATCCCGATGCATCCAAAGCTTACAGTTTGAAGCCCAGGGTCCGCTCTTCTACTTCTCCCTTCCAATACCCAATTCATTTTGACTTTTAGAACAGGTAATGCCGTCTGACCTCTTGCTTGGGTATAAGATACTCTATGGATCTTGATGGGGTCCATGGGTATATGAAACCCATGGATGTATCGGGCCCATAGGTGTCGTATGTGTATTGGGCCCCACAGATGAAGATATATTCCTAAGGGTATATGGACCCATGGGTATATGGGGCCTCATTGGTGTACGGGCCCCATGGGTAACGTATGTGTATGGGGCCCCATGGGTAACGTATGTGTATGGGCCCCATGGGTGACATAAATGGGTCGTATGGGTTTACGGGCCCCATACGTGTGTTGGGCCTCGTGGGCATATGGGACTCCTATCAACATTCTGCAGCTTGGAGCCCCGGATTCACTTTCCCATTTTTATTTTTCATAGTTTGGTTCATATTAGCTTTTGCGGGAGCGACTTTCTAATAGCTGTATTATAATATTTTAATAATAATAATTTATCTAACGTGCTAATAGAAGATCTATGTAAATAACAGTTCATTCTACGTCCCCAAACCACCCCAGTATACCTTTTTCTATTCAGAACTCTAAATTTTCCTTAAGAGTACACTGCTCTTGCACACGTTTATGCTTCTTACTGGTCAACCTTTACTTCACAAACGTAGGTAGGTAGTGGAAATAATTTTAAAGGCAGTCATAGACATAAATTAATTTCATAGGCAATAGCAACTTTATCCACATGAGGTTTCATTAGATTGATTGCGCCTCGAATGTAGTATGCCCAGTGTGCTTAGTGAAAACATATTTAAATAACCAGTTAGTATACAACTGCTTTGTCTACAAAATGGCGTAAAGTAATTAAAACACCGAATATAGAAACCGTATCTATTGTGTGCAGACAACCCACGCTCAATTCAATTATATTAACAAGATAAGCGGATAATCGGTTGTAAACAATGTAGGGGCAATAACCTTTTAATAACACCGCAATAGAAGATCTTGTTATTTAGCTATACGTAGGTACGATATATAGGGAAAGTTCCTACTGCTTGAACGTTGCGTGCCAAGATCGAAATAATACATTGGCGATGTTCAAAATAAACTATCTTATGGAACTATAATGCAACATAGTCATATTGCGATGTTTCATCTTCCTTGCTATTATTATATTATAAATGCTAATGTTCAGATGTTTGGATGAACGTTTGTAACTCAATCATGCTAGAACGGCCGAATGAATTTGGATTAAAATTGACACAGAGATAGATTATAGTATGGAATGTCTACTAATATCTACCCTTTATTTTTTATATAAATAAACTTAACAAAGGAAACAATGGCATGTCCTAAGAAAATGCAAAAACATATTGAAATGTACGTTTATGTGAAGGTTGCAAATTAGTTTGTGTCCAAATGTTTTAATTAAGTTACCTTAAATCTAAGAAAAAATAACTGAAAAGAATTTAAAGCCATTCGGTTTCTTACGCTGACATACAAACACAGAGCCACTTGATGGTAGGCGGTTACCGAAGCCTAAACCATTTACAACTGTCATCATGAAAGAGCAGGCAGGCAAACTAGGCAGGCCTTTCTCAACAAGTTCAAGCAACAACAGTAGGAACAAACAGTAGGAACAAAGTCTAAGTAAGCTAGAGTTTCTGCGGTTTCTCGGGTAACTCCATCAGTCTGGTAGCTCCAATGCTAACGGGAAAATCCGTTACAGCCCTTCCTTATGTGTAGTATCACATTAATTATAAATGCGAAAGAAACTAGGTGTCTATCTATAAGTTTGTTACCTTTTCACGACGAAACCTATGAGACGATCGTAATAAACTTGATAACGAAGCCTAGCCTACATTAGGACCTCGAGAAGGCAAAAGACTAGTTTTCCTTTTCATCTACAATGACCCGCTTCCACGCGAACGAAGTAGCAAATCAAATTTATTATGAAAAGCTGTCAATTTCTTCAAGGTAACAAACATATCACGGTAATAAAAATTATTCCTCATCCGCTTCGTGGTCTATCTTTCTGCCAACCAACCATTGTTGTGAACCCCCAATTTTTGCAGAAGCGGCTAGGCTAGGAAAGGCTTGGAGCAAAGTCAAGTGCGAAGATCAAGACTGACAGGGATTGCGGAGAACTGTGGAAGCCCTCTGCCCCATCTAGGGGTCATAGGACAAAGTCAAGTGAGTCAAATAATCCAGAGAGCATATAGATAATCAACAATAAAATATAGTCTCTTGATACAGAGTAGTAGTAAATACGTAATACATTTTTAGACAGTTGAGACTGATAGTTCTCAAGTGAAAGTGAACTTCGTGTAGTGACTGCAAATACGCGCTGGGTTTTGAACAAATCCAAGGTCGGATAAGTTAAGCCGAACCATTTTGTTTGAATACTTTATATTTTCGTCGAGACTATGTCAGTTTGGAGCCCTGAATTTATTATTCAAACGACAGCCTAAATTCTTTTTCATGTCGTATATAAAAGATGTTTATTTGCTAGCTTTTTCATTCAGAAAGGTCGTTGACCTTGTTTTATAGAATCATGTAGACGCCGCCGTTCAGTCATATTTCACTAAGAATTTTACGCTTCCAAAAGAGTTGATGTCACCAGACTATAAGGCAAATCTCTAGAAAGATTTAGAATAGTTACGGAGTTAGTGTAGTGTATAGTGTGTTAGTGTTAGTGTTGTTTGGCGATATTTTGGCATACGTTAGTTTTTTTTTTGGTAGTTATAGTAGTATCTATTTCCTGCTTTAAAATCCATTTAAAGCCGTTGATAGCGTAAAGAAGTAATAAATATTCAGATTCCCTTAACCACTAACTTTCGCTTATAATATCAGTAACTCGTGCATGTAATACAGTATTACTGGCCCCTTTACTCATAGTAAAGTCAGCGTCATCATGCTTAATTTTCTTTTAATTTTAAATATTTAGTAGGTATAACTCAATTTAGGTTCCTTCCTATTCCCCGCATTAGAGGCCTGAGACGACGCGCGGTTGTGGTCGGTTAGAATCCGACATAACCACCATTATCTGTGAGGTTATCAATGGGGTATAGCCGCACGAAAAAAAAACCTATAATTTTCAAAATTAAAAAAAAAGACGTTTAATCTGTGAAAAACAGTGACGTGGACGCTTTATTATCTAATTCTTTTGCCAGTACATCACTGTCGAAACGAGCCGAAAAGATGAATTGTCATTTTTTATGGATTGAACTCGCCTTCTGAAGAGCTTTAATTATTCATACCCCGCTGAGGCATATGATTCGCTAGTTGTCACTGTACCGACGCGCACCATTTTAGAATTAACGTCGACTTGGACTGCTCAAAAGTTTTTTATGCTGATAGCTAAACTCTTGAAAAATTATTTGTAGTTGCCATGGCCTATGAAAACTTGCAACTAGACAGGTGACACTTGTTAGATTTGGTATCATTGGTAGCAAATCTGTAGAAGGAAAGGGCGGAAAACAGAAGAATAGAAAAAGGGAGGTAGCAAACCGTAGGAAATACAGTAACTTGTACTTGAAGTTGATCGTGAGAATAACCCTCTCACGATCAACCCCCGAACTCAACAACAAAGTACGATTAAATACGTACATTATTACAGGATATCTTTAAGGAGTTCCTTCCTTCCAGTAAAGCTGTCTTGACCATAGTTAGTAATATACCTGTCAATAACTCAATGTCCATATTGTGTCCATACATTTCCTTGGTGTATCGTCGAAACCCAAAGTCCAATACCAATAAAAAAAACAGGTGGTCCCTTTTAATTTCTTTGGTCTTGGACTAATAAAGTACCAAAAGCAATAAATAAATAATCATTTAAATTGATTCATAAACAAAAAAGTAATTCCACTATTTATCGGCTACTTTTTTTAAGATCAGTAAGGTGACTCGGCTCATACTTATACATCATTAGTAGGTATCCCCGTTAACCTCTCCCAACTAAGCTAAATTGCTTTTCTTATTAGTGAGTTCACGGCGGTAGGGTCAATAGGGATCACTCGGCAAAACATGATTGTAGCTATTGTAGCCATTACGTCAACGACCACTTGTATTATTTCACCTATGACGTAGGCGTTTAACCTGAATCCATTTTAATAGAAAATTCTAGAATTGCTGCTCTCCGATTGTCCTTTAATGGTAATCTGTTGTAATAGCGACGATCTCGTTGAAAATTACGGAATATAAAATCAATAGAGTGTACCTTAAACCTCGTTAGTATAGAAACTAGTGTCAACGAACTCTAAAAGTGAGTGTCAATGATAATATAATAGCGTTGTGAATTATGCTAAAAATCTAGACAGCATTGTAGCAAGCGATGGCTAAGTGTTGATTGATTTTATACTCAAAGTTCCAATCATCATATAAACGATTGTCACGTGGTGTCTTTTAGCAACGCCCGTTTCAGTAGCAGAGTATTTGAAAAGGGGCATGTTGTTTCCATTAAACCTCATTGCTTTAAATATTTATATACAGAGTAGGATAGTTTGCCAACGAATTGGCAGAACTGTTCTACGTGAATAATACCTTGAATATCCAGTTAGGTATCCATCGTAACTTTTTGTATTGTCGAATTGCACGAATATGTCATTGATGTCCAGGTATTGATTGCGTATATGAACTAAATCGGCAAAGATTTTTTACAAGAATGCTATTGCGGTGACCCTGTATGAATAAATGGTTTTGAGGATTTTTTTTTTTTTTTTTTTATATTTGTTCCGTCAATTCACTGCACCCCGCTGGATGGTGAGAAGCTAGGGTGAAGTCCAGAAGATATGGGCCACCATCCCAGATGCTGACGATCCCAAAATGGTAGCCCCTACCTTGACGGCCTCAAAAGATGCTTTTTCACGCCCCGCTTGAAGAACCCGGGATTGTAAGAAGAAAGAAACACGTGCGCGGGCAGAGCATTCCAGCTCTTTATCGTGCGACAAAGAAAGGAAGCACCGAACCGCTGAGTTCGGGACTGAATGGTTTCCACCGTGTGCGGATGGCATCGCAGTCCAGCACGTGTTGTTCTGGATCGAAATGGAGAAGGTGGGATCAGCTGAAAGAGCTCGTCAGAACACTCGCCGTGGTAGAGGCGGTAAAATACAGTCAGAGAGGCAATGTCTCTACGCAGCTGCAGAGGTTCCAGGCTGTTGGTAATCGCTGGACTCCCAATGATACGGATGGCACGCCGCTGCAATCTGTCGAGAGCGTCTAATAAGTACTTTGCGGAGCCGTCCCAGAGATGAGAGCAGTATTCCACGCAGGGGCGAATTTGTGTCTTGTACAAAAGACACCGCTGCTCAGGCGTGAAAAACCGTCTCACCCTGTTCAGAACTCCGAGTTTTCGTGAAGCTGTTTTGATGACGCTCTCGATGTAGTTTTTATTGTTCAGTTTGCAGCGAACGTCCATTCCGAGCATGTTAAGGTGGTCTTGCAGTGGTAGCGGTGTGTTCTGAAAAGTTGGGAGAGGAAGGAAGGAGGATACTTTGGCTGTGAACGCGGACGCTTGTGTTTTCTTGGCATTGAACTCGACCAAGTCCTCAGACCCCCATTGGGAAATGCGGGTCAGGACCTGGTCGAGCTCAGTGACAAGTTGTCGTCTGTTTTCCTCAATATCGGTCCGCTTGGCCGCAGGGTGTCCGTAGTATCCCCCATGCAGAGTGCTATCGTCTGCATAGCAATGAATGCTGCCAGTAGACAGCATGTCATTGATATGCAGAAGAAAGAGAGTGGGTGATAGGACGGACCCCTGAGGTACGCCAGCATTAACCTGCATGAACTCTGAAGCTCGGCCGTCACAGAGAACTCGGATGCTGCGCTCATGCAGGAAGCTGGTAACCCAATTGCACAATCGAGTAGGCAGACCGTAGGCCGGAAGCTTGGAAAGAAGCGAGCTGTGCCAGACTCTATCGAAGGCTTTGGCGATATCAAGGCTGATAGCCAATGACTCGCCATGCCTGTCCATAGCCTCACCCCAGAGATGTGTACGCCAGAAGATTACCCGTTGACCGCTTCGGTCTGAAGCCATATTGCCGGTCATTAATTAATGAGTGATCTTCTAGGTAACGCATGAGCTGTGTGTTTATAATATGCTCAAACACTTTACAGAGGACTGAGGTGACAGCTATGGGTCGATAGTTGCCCGGGTCCGAACGGTCTCCCTTTTTAGGGACCGGTTGTATGTTCGCCTCCTTCCAAGCCCGCGGGACTTTTCCTGAGGAATAGGATAGGCGGTACAGCCGTGTTAGCGTTGGAGACAACTCCGCTGCACATTTTTTTAGGACCAACGCAGGAATACCGTCAGGTCCACTGGCTTTCCGGATGTCGAGTGACTGTAGGGTTATTCGAGTGTCGCATTGCCTGATGCGAATATCAGGCATTGAGTGGTCGCAGCTGGGTAGCGTTGGTGGCTGTAGTCCACAGTCATCGACACGGGAATTAGCCGCGAAGAGGTTAACCAGCATGTCTGCTTGCTCTTGCGGCTCGTGAGCCAGTGAACCATCAGGGTACCGTAGTGGCGGTAGCGAGGGCTGGCAGAAGTTGGATTGCACGGCTTTGGCCAGTCGCCAGTAGCCGCGGCTGCCTGCGGGATGCGACATGAGTTCTTGACCAAGCCGTGCTATGCGCTGAGCATCCGCTCTAATGTATGCCCTCTTGCAGTCCTTTGTGGCTCTGTTATACGCCGCCTTGAGGTGACCCACATTTGGATCGCGCACTGCGCGTGCCCTGACCCAGGCGCGGAATGCCGACTGCTTTTATTGAACAGCGTCATTGCACTCATGCCCGAACCAGGGGCGAGCTCTGCGAGCACTGGTGACCTCGGTGTATGGGATATAGTACTCCATACCTAAACTGATTTCACCAGCGATGGCAGAGGCGCAATCTGATGAGTCCCTACCCGCAAAGCAGCGCTGAGTCCACGGAACGGAAGCGAAGTAGTCACGTAGTCCGTCCCAATCTGCTGACGAATAGTGCCATAGTCGCCGCTTTACCTCCACAGGTTGCGGAAGAACAGCGACCGACACGTTGGCACAGACCAGACTGTGGTCAGAGGACCCCAATGGGGCTCGCACCGAGACACTGTACTGGGCTGGGTGGGTCGTCAGCAGAAGGTCAAGCAAAGAGGGCGCGTGACTTGCTATGTCTGGTATCCTGGTGGTCTGGAGTACCAGTTGTGTCAAGTCATGCGTGAGAGCGAATGCGTGGGCGGTCCGACCCGCATGGTCGGTTCTGGGAGATCCCAGCCACTCCTCGTGGGGGGCATTAAAATCTCCCAAAAATACCAATTCCGCGGACGGAAACCGCTCCTGCGCAACGTCTGCCGCCTGACTCAGGTGGTCAGAGTCGAGTCGTCTCCGTGTCTCCTCCTTTATGGGAGCGGTAAACGCACACGTAGACCTGGCTGGACGGGCCATGGTCCACGTGTAGCGAGAGGATAGAAAAGGATGGGTCTTCCAGGCAGCGCAAACGACGACAACAAACATCCGCCCTGATAAACGCACACACCCCAGCTTTTCCCAGGAAGTTTTCCTCTATAACATAGCCGGGGTAGAGTAAGTAAGACGTGTCATCAGGGCGGCGTATTTGTGTCTCCGTCAGGAAAAGCAAAGCTGGCCGTACCGCCTCTAGGTGATGGTGGACGGCTGTGAGGTTTGAATGGAGTCCACGAATGTTCGTGAACTCTACCTCAAATGGTGTTGACTTGGTGGAAGAGGGGTATGCCGCTGTAGAAATTATACTTTTACTTTGCGCTGCCATAGTGTGAAAAAAGGGAATGCGTGAAAAAGAGGTGACAGATGCCGCAGCAGTGTGTGACAAGGCGCGGGGTTTGGTTTCGTCGGTAAATATGCGGCTTGGTGGTAGCCAACTCGCCGAACGGAAGGGCCCCCGTACCCTCCCGAATGTGGACGCCGGGTCCACCGTCCGGTCACCAACCGGCACGACGAGCCACATCGAGATTATGCGCGACCTGGTGGGGCAGCCTTCAGGGGTGGTTAGTCCTAGTCGGGCCCCTGTACTATGCCGCGGGCGGCCAGCGGCACCACCGTTTCTACGAGTCTCCCTGTCCGGCAGGTTGACCCAAACCATGACTACACTCGACTCCACCAATACTCCGCTGGTCCCATTCCTGATGCATCGTCTGCCCCCTCATCCCCGGCTGTGCAGTTGCTGAACCCTGAACACAACCCAACCGAGGTTGGATTATTTGGAGGGTTTTTCGCAGCTGCATGGTGGTACCAACCCGGACCAAAATTGTGCCACCAGTATCTTGCGCCAGAGCCTCGTCCGTTGTTTAGCAGGTGCACCGACTTGCAGGTGAGGTTGGCTTGGGCCTCTAGGATGTTGATGGGCCCTATACACCCAAAAGCGAAAAGCGAAATTGAGAATAAATTTGACAGGAAAATTATCTCCGTCTATTAATAAAAATGAATCGCATTTTTTTTCCTAAGCGTATGACTTAAGAACGCCTCGCCCGATTTGGATGATTTATTTTTTGTTGTACTGGTAATTTTGCCAGGACAAAGTATAAATGGAAGTAGTTTATATGGTAAAGCAATCAGAAAAGGTGGGCACGAACAGTTTATAAAGAAATTTAATAAAAACAGCAACAAAAGAGAGTTGCAAAAAATAGAAATAGCGTTGAATTTAACTTATTCGGTGATCAATCCGATTACGAAATCATCGTGTCACTGGTATCCGTTGAAATTAGTATCCGTACATCTCTAGTTCTTACATTTTGACCTCGTAAACTCATAGACACGTTTACTAAGCATTAGTTGTTGAACAGTTCGCGAACTGTACGTGTACTTTGTACTTTTGGCTTTCAAATTAGGCGCAGTGCTGAGCACATATATTGTATTTTGTCATGCGATGCTCCAACTAGCACAACGATACTCGTGAAAGGTGAACAACCTAAGGTTCTCGTTATCTTCACAAGTAGACACACTACATTAGACATATGACATCATGATTGTGACAGCACGGTAAACATTTGTTCTGTATGTATTTTGGTTATCAGCTTGGATAACGTAATCTTGTCATTACCCTGGAAGATCCTATAGTAATATATGTTCGTACTAGCTGATGCTCGTGGCTCCGCCCGCGTTTAATTTTGATCCTGATTCCAAAACCTATGGGAACCTATAATTTTAGTCAGGTACGTGCAGCCCTTTGAGCGTGATTGAGTAAGTACCTAACAAATATTCATCTTCAAAAAAAATCAAATTTATACTATTAGTAGGATTAATTCTATGGAATTTAAAGACTCAATGAAATACGAAATATTGAACTGTTTGATTTAACAATTGTTATTCAACTGTTGTATAATAGGTTAATGGCAAGCTAATCCAGCTTCAACTAGGTTAAATGCAATTAACTAACAAAATACAAGTCATAGTGAAGAACCTTCGTATTTAAAGCCGTTTTAAATAGAACACACGAACATGCATTTTTCGTCAGGTTTGTAAAGTAATTTAATTGCCTTTCAGAACTTAAATATAGTGAACATCAATGCAAATATCTATCCATTTTCTAGAAGGAGATGACTCATGCTCGAGAAGGACATGACGGAGCGCGCCCGGGAGAGATTTAGAACTCTCCCGGCCCGCCGAGCCCGTAACATGCTCGCCACGCGTCCCAGGCGACTTAGGCACCGTAGGTCACTTAACGACCTCCGTCCTCCATGAGCGCAGGCCTGGGGGTGGCAGGTAAGGCCGCCTGTCACCCCAGCAGAAGCAGACCGAGACGGCGGGGTGACTAGCGTCCCTACCCCAAACCGGGTCCCTACCCCAAACCGGGGCAAGACGGGGACACCGTGGTTCCCAAACCCGAGGGGGCCATCTCGAAACCGGAGACGGCGTGCGATTTTAGTCGGTTTAAGACCGACATAACCACCCCCGCTGGCCGGCGAGGGGGGTATCCGAAGGGGATTTCCGCAAGAAAAAAAATGTACCTACTTATTGGTCAATTTTTAAAATTTTAAATTAAAACAAATAATTTTTTTTAAATATCCTACGACATTCTACATAGCCCTATCTAAACTACTAGCTTGTGTTATGTGTTCTAAAATGCGGATAATACATACTTAGATTTATTTTTTCTAAATACGACCTACATAGTATATAGAGTACATACATATTATACATAGAAACACCGAGACCAATGCAAATATTCATATTCATGCACACAAATATTTGCACTGAGCGGGAATCGACGTGACCTCCGACTAAGCAGTCGAAAGCTCTACCGCTACACCACAGGTCGTCAACTCTGTGGTGTAGCAATTGCTGTACATATGCAAAAAAAAAACTGAACAAATTTTTGTACTTCATTCAAATCTAATTTGTCCAGTAAGCTAGTTTACGTGCGATATGAACAAACAAGATACCGCAAAGAAGTCAATAGACCTATCAACATAAAACGTTGATCTCGTTAAGAAACGTGGTGTAATATACAAAAACGTCCAGTACACCCGTTAAGAAACATTAATGTTACCAAGTAGCGAGAGGAATTCACTAATAGTAATGAAGCTGTAGAAGCACTTGGCAAACTTAATAGTCGGGTAAAGACGTCGGCAGTACTGAGATGTGACGAGGGTTCATTCCATCCATTGCCGTACAACAGTTCCTTCCCGATCGTAGCAATATCACGGTGCGTTGACTTGACGTTTAACTTGTCTCGTATGTTCATTGTATTAACGAGAATTCAGTTCGTCGGTTAGATTTGAACTATTGATCTTGACAAAATATATTTGACTTGAATAGATGGTAACACCGTCTAAAGTACGTTCACATCGATAACGCAGCTTAGTACAGATAGTGGAAAACATATGATCAATGAATATTTTAGAAAGAAATAAAGTGAGTGCCGTACCTAATTAAGTCAAATACTAGTTATATGGAAACAATAAGCCCAATATTACTTTGATAAATGACTTAACTGATGACTTAATTGATACTTAAATGATGACTAAACTTACAATTACAAAAGCAAAACATGAATCCCAAATTTGTTGCTAAGAGCAAAACTTGACGACTCTACCAATTTGAATAATATTTTCGGTTGTGTTCCTAATTATCAGGACAAGGTTTAGATGTAAGAAAAGTTATTGAAAATTTAGCTACCGGGTGACTCCACGTACGAGCAGCTATTATACAATAAAAATCTCATCTATGCTTCCACGGTATCAACTTTTTTATAATTTTCTTTAATTTAAAATGTTTGGACGGCCGATATCCAACTAAAGGACATCAATTTGTCGACTAAAAAAGATTATGGAAGCTGAGCCAAGTTTTTCTGTGCCCTGTTAATCGTGTACCATTGATTGCTGGCGACGACGCGTCGATGGGCAAGGAATGACTGTCGTCACAGGTGTTGCTAGGAAATAATTCTATTTATGGATAGGCTATTGAAAAAAAACACGCTGCGTCGGTACAGTCTGACTAGACCCGTGATGGGAGAACTGTTAATAGTTCAGTGAAAAAAAAAGCGATAAACATGCAAAATCGTCGGCAATTCAGATTGAAAGGCGAGTTGAAAGCTAATGATTAAATAACATTTGAAGCGCGCACGACGGTATATGTTTTTATGATATAACAAAAAACGTGACGACCGCAATCTATAAACATAAGCATTGTAATAAAAAATCTGTGAGTAGTTTCTATGGCGATTTGTTTATGGGTTATGAAGGTTTTAATTATATTGTTCGACGAGCTTTTTTGTCGATCTCATTTGTTGTAAGTCATATTTAATTTGTAAGCTTCAGAACTTATTCCTCACCGTGTGTTTAATGATTTTTTTACCAGTTTTAATGAAGATCGATTTAATATTAACACTTTTTTTTAATAACTTAATAGGTTTAATGACCGTAGAAGAAGCTCGTGCAGTATGTAAGAACTGAAGCAGATGGCGGTCTGTTGTCTCTACCTACCCCAGAGGGATAAAGGCGCGAGTATATGTATGTATGTAACAGGTATTTTATTTCAAAGTCGTAGGTTTGGGAGTGCGAACTATGTATTTAAATCGAACGAGTACGAGACATTCTTAATAATATATCTTAACAATGTATATAGAACTAATTCTGATCATATTTATGCCGCGCTGGCCGCGTGGTTCTCAGCGAAGCTAAAAACAAGGGCCAACCCATCTTTTCTGCATTCTCGGCTGTTTTCTTTCCCCCAATGAATAAGTACCCGGTTGATGTCAATTGGCTCCTATTACATGGAATTGTAACTATATTTTAAGTAAGTATGTATTTGATATTGTCGGAAGTTTACGCGAATGTTACACATTGAAATAAAACTATTTTTAACGGATTCTATCGCGGTTTATTTGATGTTATTTTATATTTTACATTGATCCCGACGTTTCAGTTGCTTTTCAGCAGCCATGGTCTCCCCGTGACCATGGTTGCTGAAATAGACCGAAGCTGAAGTAGATAGAATCCGTTAAAAATAGTTATATTTCAATGTGTAACATTCGCGTAAACTTCCGACAATATCAAATACATACTACTGTGTAAAAAGTATCGGGAATATGTCAATAAAAAGACCCGCGTAAAAGAGGTCGTTCTAATTTTTTTACTGCATGTTGGTAGCACTGTACTGATTTAGCGCGCAAAAGAGCGGGATCTGCCATTCAATTTGTTTTAAACTACACTTTTTGTTGGTCATAGTTTTGAGTCCTCGGCGATTTTTACAATGGAAAATGTTGTTGAACAAAGAGTGTGCCTTAAATTTTGTGTTTCGAATGATATTTCATGTGGTGAATCACTAAAAATGTTGCGAAATACCTACGGCGAATCGTGTATATCGAAAACAAGGGCTTATGAATGGTATAAGGCTTTTAAAGAAGGCCGAGAAGTAGTAGTAGACTTGCCTCGTTCTGGTAGACCTTCAACCGCTACGACCAAAGAAAACATCGACAGAATCAAGAAGCTAGTGCTCGAAAATCGACGTATGAGTCTGAGAGAGTTGGCTAGTGAGTTGAACATATCTTTTAAGTCCGCCCACAATATTCTCATTGACATTTTAGGCATGAAACGCGTCGCCGCTCGACTAGTTCCAAAAGAGCTCAATTTTGTTCAAAAAGCGCAGCGAAAGCATGTCGCTGAAGACATGGTTTCCCGAGCTTCTACGGATCCGACCTTTATGAAACGTATAATTACTGGCGACGAGACATGGGTTTATGAGTATGACATGCAAACAAGCCAACAGTCTTCAGAATGGCGTCTCGAAAACGAGCCGAAACCCAAAAAACCGCGGCAAAGTCGCTCCAAAATCAAGGTGATGCTGACAGTTTTTTTTGACTACCGTGGTGTAGTTCACTGCGAATTCCTTCCAGAGAGAGAAACATTGAATAAAGAATATTATATAGGCGTCATGAAGCGTTTGCGTGAGAGTATCCGCCGAAAACGTCCAGATTTGTGGCGACACAACTCATGGATGCTGCACCATGATAATGCACCATCACACACAGCCATTATAGTGAAAGAGTTTTTAGCGAAAAATTCAACAAAAGTTCTCGACCAAGCACCGTATTCACCTGATATGGCTCCGTCTGACTTTTTTTTATTTCCCAAGTCAAAATTACCACTTCGAGGAAAACGTTTTGAGTCGATAGAAGCCATAAAAGAAAATTCGCTGAATGAGCTGAAGGCCGTACCGCAAATAGCCTATGAAAAATGTATGGAAGACTGGGTGAAGCGGTGGAGATGTTGTATTGCAAGCGATGGGGCCTACTTTGAAGGCGATAAAATAAATTTAGATGAATAATTTGTATTTTTTGTTTTATTGACAAATTCCCGATACTTAGTATACAGAATGTACTTACAAACCGCGATAGAATCCGTGAAAAATTGTTTTATTTCAAAGTATGTATTTTATATATGTTTTTGATACATATTGATAATTTGATACTTGGGCTCATATAGAACAATCGTTTTGACCATCCTCGTTTAGGCAAACTCTCTGTTTGCCTTTTCGAGGATTGGTAAAGCGATTGATTGATGCTACACATGAGTTTAATGCTTTCGTCAGCATCGTGTCGTACCTCAACGTGCACACGTTGTTAGAAATAAGCGTTGTGAAGAAGAGTTCTTATTTTAGTTTTAAATAGAGAGAATAAGGAAGATGGTTGGAGTGTGCCACCAGCTTGGGACCCAGTCATTCGCTTAACTAAATCACAGAAAAAGCCAAATACAGGCTTCATGACATGAGGTCATTCTGTGTAAATAGTAAACACCAACATTTCAACATAGTTCAGGTATTTTGAGATAACTTAAACTTCAAACTATAAGACAACCACCACCTCCAGTATCCCCGTAACCATGGCTAATGAAAAGCAATCGAAACGTCGGCTTCAGTGTAAATAATAAGATAATTCGTAATAGAATCCTTTGAAAATAGTTGTAATATAATATTTTCAATAGATCCGTTTATATTTTCTCTATCCTATTTCCTTAATCAGCAAAAGATTTGTTATAGCAACACAGGATTCTAGCTGGATATATCGAGCGAAACTCAAATATATTTACGTCTTGTACATATCCACTTATCATTGCGCGCGTAACCTCTTAATTTTGGCAACCGCACACATCCAAATGACTGTAATCACCGCGAGAGTCGCCTCGTAAATCTTCAACTAAATTACAGGTTACCATTTCACGTCACGACCGAGTCTTAGTAAACGATGACTCACCATCTAAGACTGTTACTAGCTATACGAATTAATTAAGTTAGACACTTCTTGAAAATAAACTACAACAAATTCACCGAGTGTAATTTGTACAAAAAAGTTACATGAGTAGTTGACTAACTGCTCATAATTTAACTTACTATATTATAGCTAGCTATATAGGTTTTTTGTGACTCGGGTCTTGTGTGTAATATTTAGATTACAGTTTTAAGTATAGATTTAGTTTGGAAAAATTGAAAATCCAGGACGGGACTTGAACTAGTCCCTTAAAGGTGGAATACTCTAACCAATTGAGCTACCCGGACTATTATGCGTCTCGGGGCGACCTTGGAGGTTTCTTTTTATTTACGTGTCCATGTATCCATTATCGGGCGCCCTTTAGTTCGGATTTAGTTCGGAAAAATAAACATCCAGGATGGGACTTGAACCCGCGCGTAGTCCCTTACAGGGGGGGATACTCTGACCAACTGAGCTCCCTGGATCTGTTGAAATTGTTAGCATACTAATTGCTTTAAAATTGCATTGAGGTTTATGTATTTTTTTCCATAAAGAAACGCTCTTTTCATTAGCATCATCTATGGGATGATTCCGGTTGCATTGGATGATCATTTTATATTTGGCTAATTTTGGCTATTACGAGAACGACTATGGTCTGAGGCAACAACCCCGGAAAGAAATCCTACGCCAAGGCCTCATCCAATGATCGGTAGGTGTACCAGTTGGCAGGTAAGGTCGATTTGGGTACGAAGATTCTCGTAGAACCCCATCTCTCGTTTATACACATTATTACGATTTATTGCCCTTATAGTACCTTTTTTTTTTCGTGCGGAAATCCTTTCGGATACCCCCCGCCGGCCAGCGGGGGCGGTTAAGTCGGGCTTGAACCGACTAAAACCTCTCGGGTTTTAGAACGCCGGGGTGTAAGGTTACCCATAGAGCATATCCCTCGCACCCCGACTGACCCTGGGCTATCTCCGGTTTCGAGATGGCCCTCTCGGGTTTGGGACCCACGGTGTCCCCGTCTTGCCCCGGTTTGGGGTAGGGGCGCTAGTCGCCCCACCGTCCCGGCCTGCCTCTGCTGGGGTGACAGGTCTTCATTATAGAACTTTTTTTTTTTTTCGTGCGGAAATCCCTTCGGATACCCCCCCCCCTCGCCGGCCAGCGGGGGCGGTTATGTCGGGCTTGAACCGACTAAAAACGCACGCCATCTCGGGTCTTCAGACGCCAGGGTGTAAGGTTGCCCATAGAGCATATCCCTCGCACCCCGACTGACCCTTGGCTCATTATAGTACCTTTTTTTTTTTTTATCGTGCGGAAATCCCTTCGGGTTCCTCCCCCCGCCGGCCAGCGAATAAATCGTAATAATGCTTGAACCGACTTATGTGCCCATAAGGTATTTCCCTCGCACCCCGACTGACCGAGGGCTATCTCCGATTTCGAGATGGCCCACTCGGAACTATAGTGAAGAACCATAACCACCCCCGCTCGAAAAAAAAAATACTTCAATATAGTTAAAATTCACAAGAATAAAAAGCCATAACATAACATTCATAATTTACTACCAGGTTTTAGTAGTATAATTTTCACAGACAATAAGATGCCATATAATCATATGGTCGTGATGGTGAGCGGTATGACTGTCTCTATGTAGGATGCTGCCGCATTAGGCTTCAGGGCGACTTCTATTTAAGTGTATTGCCTATCATATAATAATCTCTCACATAATAAGAAAGTTAGCGGAAATATGTTTTCATACTACTAAGGCGGGAGACAATCACGCAGCTCGAATAATGGTAAGCTGTTACCGGAGGCTATAAACGCCTTGCCTACCGTACCATCCTTCTAAAGGAACAGCAAAGTGCTAATTAAGTAGCAGATAAAATCAAATCAAATCAAATCAAATCTTTTGCGAAATATGGGTTTACATGATGTCATACATTATAATAATAGTATCACCATACTCGACCGCCAAAGCGGCATGCAAATATCATTAATTAAAACATAGTACCTAATAGCAGTTCCATGCAGTATTCTACTGTCCAATATTTTAACGATATGAAATTTAAATATTATTGATTAGTAAGAGTAACATAATCATACAATAACAATTAGGCACAATATAACAAAATGTCAATAGATTCTATCTTAGTCAATTTATCAGGTCAATCAAATTATTCAGTCAATATTCAATGTCAGTACCTAGGTCAATACAAAGTAGATTTGACGACTACTTGTAACGTTACTTTGATCGTGGTAACGCTGATCACCGACGACGACCGATCAAAGTAGACTTAGACCGCGTTTAACTTTTCATAGGGTCTGATTGTTCCAGCTATATATTCTATTATCTCGGTCTGTTTATACATCCCTTCAATTTGGTGACCCCAACGATCACCTCATGCATCCATGCCATTTGGTAAGCCCTACAATTGGGCTCAACCTTTACATATATCGTTTATATAATCGTTTAAAATAGTGAAATAGTGCTATGAAATCCAGTAGCAGTATATTTATTGTCTGCAGTATTATCTGTTGTCACCCATTGCCTAACTTATAATATGATAAACAGATGCAAGAAACATAATTTTAGTCTACATAATAGACTCGTCAAAGAATAAGGCAGTCTTACAACGAACAGCGGTATCGTGCCAAATACCACGTTATAAACGTACCTTTACAGCCGCTTTGCCATCTAGGCCTTAAGTAACGGATGAGAAGTTGAATTCGCTAATATTATAATAAATATACCGCTTGAGGCACTTTAAAGATTGAGCGTACGCGAGTTACTCGGACCCTTATTCGCTATTGACCGTATCTAACGTAACGTAAATACATTTCATCATGCACATTTTAAACGTTATTATTAGATAATAACACTGTTTAAGAAAAGATTCATGAAGTAGCCTCACCAAGATCTTTGGATCGCAATCAAATCTCACGCCCGACCCTTCTGTAAGTATTATTGAAACATGCTTTTGACATTGCAAACGTTCATAGGCCACTAAAATCACACATAAAATAACGGAACAATCCAAATGACGGTTGCTCTAGGTGGACTACCTCTAGATAACGTGTTTATATATGAGACGGCTGTTTTTATACATTTTTCTATTATAAACTCTGTATCCCCAAATCGCTAAGCAGAAGTGGTAAGAAGGTACAGTCAACGACAGAAGTAGCATAACAAATTAAAATTTATTGATCACCTTAGCTCTTAAAAAAATACTCTACGGGACGAATGAATAAGTATGAGAAAATCTAAATTTTTTTTTTTTTTTTTAAAAGAATATTAGTAACCGAAATTACTAATATTCCCCCTAACCCCTCCAGCTAAGCTAAATTGCTTGTGTTAGGAGTGGGTTCACGTCGGTAGTGTAATGGCCAGGATTGGAACCCGGGACCTCTCGATCGTAAGGTCGACTCCTTAACCACTAAGCTACCGACGCTTAGAACTCATACCACCCATATTATCGAAGGGGTTGGCAGATACAATAGTACACCATTTCATACGGTCATTACATATAATATACATATCTCTTGCCTCCCTTTTACCCGACAACCTTTATTGCTTTGACTGTGGGTTTGACCCTAGCATTTCCGAGAACATGTTTTATTCTATTCGCCCAGATCCGCATGGATCCTTTATATTCGTAACATATTTTTTTATCGCCAGGTTCACTCACCTGTACTCATCCATTAGAAAGTAAATAGTAATTTAATTAAATATTACCTATATCGCATCAGTACTGGAAAAAGTCGTGAGTGGAAAATAAGAACTTTATAGAAATTTGAAAAATAAAAACAGTTTAGAGGGGAAATGCTAAATCATAGATAAAGAGAGATTTAGGCTGGATTTCACCAATGAATAAAGGAATTAACGCATTATTTCAATCTCAACTGCGGTGATAGTTCATTCTTCAATAATTCATTTGAGGGTAAAATAAAACCCGAGAATAATCTATTTTCCTTAGGTTTTCTGAAAATTCTGCTTCTAAACAATTTTTCTCAAAAGATATACCTAAATAATATAGAACGCCTTAAGTAGGAATTTGGGTAAATATAGAAGCTCAAGAACCGAAGGTGATAATCATAAGCTACATTTCACATGTGAGGAAACATTCACATCATAAAACAGAATCCGTTTATAATTTAGTTTGACCTCCTTGGTTGGAGAAAAGTAGTTAAACGTTATAAGTAAACTTAAGTTAATCAATGTGTGTGTAAAATCTGATGGTGGCGGATGGCGGATTCGTTGCGGATGTAAAACTGAACGTAAGCATCGTTTGCGTTGGCTGAGACAACATCACGACGAATATTAAAGTAGGCCTCTTTAGGTCGTCATTGTAATTCTATGTGAAAATCTAATTAAAACTTTGCAAGAAACTTAAATGAATTGTAGGTCTGTTATAACTTAAAAACTTTAGGTCGAAAAGATCTAATTTGTAATTGTATCTTTACCTTTATATTATTATATAGTTAACCTTTGGAAATTTAAACTTCAGTACGATTTGGTCGATTGGATAATTTTTTTGACCAATATATTGGTTTCAATCAGACGATTACTGTTTTATAACAACCCAGTAGCAATTACTTACTCTAAAACTCGCAATGCACCTAGAGCACTTAATTTGAATCAGCTTTTAATTATTAAGGTAATTAATAACAATAGTACATTTTAGGAGCATAAAAAAACATGATGTTTTGTGCAACAAAGTGCATAGATAGGTCATCAACCCACAATATACATAAATGCAATAAAAATAACATCAATAGTTGCCGTGCATCAAACACAACATACTGGTTGCCTACTTTCGAAGCAGCAGTTACAAGCCAGACGTGCCGCCGAGCAGCCAGCCAGGCGATGGAAGATAATTAACAACGAAATTGTTCGGAGACAGCTAGGCGCCTTACTTCTGTGGCCCGCGTTGCATTACGCTCCGCAATAATAACATACCACACAACAGACACAAGGCAATTAAAAAAAGTAGGAACGCCCATTTCCCACACATTACTGGGTGAACGTTGCGAATGTATTGCAATATGTGTACGATTCTTGTCATAGGGCACAGAGGGACAGGGCGAATTTAGATGCGGGGAAATTGTTCAAATCGAGGTGAAAGCGGCTGTGGTGGATTCAACAATTACTACATGGTAATGACCATAATGACTACAATAATGCAGTGGCTGAGTGCAGCCGTCTGAGAAACGAGGCTTACATTAGAGACAGTTCGGAATAATTTGTAGCAGTGGCAGGCATCGAGTGACTACGAGCTCACGCTCTGATTTACATATCGTCAACGAAAGTGTAGCATTGAGTTAGATCGACCCACATATCCATACAGTAGCATACGCCGGTAGCGAATGTTAATTTGGTACGAAAACATAATACATGCGTACCAATGTTTGCTAAAATACTTTTCACATTGACATAAAAATTCGTTTATTATTGTGTACCGGTAAATAAGAAACGTGTTTGTCAAGGTTAGATTATAATAAATTAGAAAACTAGTAACGCATGCAGAATGACACGGCATGGTAGTCCAAGCAACAGGTATTAGATGATCTAAAACCGGTCCATTTGTATATTAGTCGCTCCAGTTGGCGCGTCGCGCTCCCGATTGTCGTGCGAAAAGATAACATGGATTCTCGTTGCGAATCAGCTGCTCTCTAATGGAACCTCGAGTCAGCGTAAAAATCAACTTTTATGGATAAACGCGTTGCCAATCGGTAGCAAACAAATTATAGCTCGGTAAATTCAACAGTGCGCAGTGGGTTTAAAGTAGAACAGTGAAAAAGTGAAGTTTCGTCAAATGCACCACTTACCCAATTCACGAGAGCGGAACCGAAGAAGTCGGAAGCATTGTGTCGGAGCGCTCGGCGCGGTGATCCATTGTGGGAAGTGTATTAGATAACGTGTTTGCGAGAGCGCGCACGAGACAATGACAAAGATTTCTTTTTAAAGAGTGAGAGCGATTTCTCGGTACCAACTGTTGATACAATTAGATTACAGACAGACAAGGGTCAGATCATACTACATGCTTATTGTTTTCGTGATATCCCCCATTAGACACGTAAAGATTCATGATTCACCGAGGTCGTAACACGCAGGTCTGATAATATCAGGAGCGCGTGAGACCGTTTCATCGCTAGCAGTCTGCCCAAAGTGTATCGCTCTTCACACGCTCTTGAAATTCGTGTTTTGTTATACACCTACGCAAGTTTTGATATATCCTCAAACGTGAATCAGTCTGGAAAATATTAAAAAGACTAGCATAATATTGAGTTATTTATAAAGACTGCATCGTGAGTAAAAATTGTTCGACTATGCAAATACGTCGAGTTGCGAGGCAAACGCGAGATGTTATGGCATATAAGTAATTCTGTCAATGCTCTAATAGGTCTGCCTTGCAGGGCCTGGCGTGGGTGCCACAATACCTCTAACGAGAGCCCGATATCATCTGACAGACAGGGGACATTAGTTAATGCTCGAGAACCAACACAAAGTAGGATAGATAAGAAAACTTGTACAAAAAGTTCCATGTGGTCTACAATGAAAGAATGATGAGTTCTGCTGTGGTATACACAAAAGATTGTGAAACGTCATGCGGTGTACAATGGAGAGAGCAACACGAAGAGCGAGCATCATGCATTACTAATCATGGTAGCATGAGTCTCATAATGATTTGAAATAACGTCAATGCACTGAGCATATGATAAGTGCCAAAGAATGACGAATGGGCGTCTATTCATGATATCACTTGTGTAATATATTTATTAGAGAACAATATATAACAAATCACTCAAACTAAGATGTAATTATTACTAACGCTCGCTCTAATAACCGTTACAACATAGTTGAAGCAATCCAATCTATTGCATTCAAAGAGTTTCATTCATTAGCATAGTTATGTAGAACAGGAATTTAGCTATGTAGAATTAAATCTAGTGTTGTATTACAGTCTGTCTTCGCTGAAGCTTGGTGAAATGTAATTGGAATCGTTAGCAACTTTGAATAGTGAAGATAAATTAATTAAATCATTCTCTTATTGTATCACAAATAAATCGAGGAATCCCGTATTAACTGAAATATTTTAGACTGCACAGTTAAAACTAGATCAAGTGATTTAAAATGAATGTTTCTATGTTTGGCTTGTTACGTTCATATATCATTTATTGGATTACGAATTGAAGTTTTAGACCTTGTTGTACTGACGAGCGCTGTAAGTTTCTACCAAAAGAAAATTGCAGAAGATTAAAGGTATCACTAAACTAGCCACTCGCCCTGGCTTCGAACGGGTGCAATTTGATTAAGTACCCGTTTTTTACGAGTTTGCATTATACGAGGGTCAAACTGAAAGTTCTTAGAACTGGCCTCTTATAAACAATATAATAAAAAAATAATTCTAAAATTTGAAAATAGAACTCTTTGCCAATATTACTGAGTATATATTTCATTCATTTATCATTTGTTTTACGATTTGGCGGCAAATTGAAAATTGTCTGTGTCACGTTAACATGAATTTAACACGAGAAAATTTTCGTTCAATGATTTTTTATGACTTTCGATGTCATTTAAGTCAACAAGAAAGTTATGATAGACTACGATTGGCCTTTCACGATGAAGCCCCATCTCATGCGACTGTTTACAACTGGTTTAATGAGTTTAAACGTGGTCGCACTAATCTCACTGATGATTTACGTGAGTGGCGGCCTTCTACGGCGACGACTGAAAATAACATCTGTGTTGTGCGGCGTATGATAGAGACTGACAAAAGAGTGACCTATCAGCAGATTCGGACAAGCTTAGGCATCGGTATGAGTCAAGTGCACAAAATCCTCCACGAACATTTAGCGGTCAGGAAGCTTTGCGCCCGGTGGATACCTCATAATTTGACTGAGGCTCAAAAACTCCATCGTGTGGATTGGTGCCGTAAAATGATTGAAAGATTTAACGGAGGTGACTGTAATGCTGTGTTCGACATACTAACAGGTGACGAAAGCTGGATTTACTGTTATGATCCTGAAACCAAAAGACAATCTGCTCAGTGGGTGTTTCCTTTCGAGGAGTTGCCAACTAAAGTGAAGAGAGATCGAAGTGCGGGAAAAAAAATGGTGGCCTCGTTCTTTGGAAGGATAGGTCATTTCGTAACAATTGTGTTAGAGGATCAAAAAACAGTTTCTGCAGAATGGTACACTACCAATTGTTTGCCACTTGTCTTGGAAAAAGTTCGAGAGAAACGACCTCGCAGTAGGATCCTCCTTCACCACGACAACGCCTCGTCGCACACCGCCAAGCGAACGATCGACTATTTGGCGACATCAAACGTTGAATTACTGGGTCACCCGCCGTATAGCCCCGACCTCGCGCCTTGTGATTTTTATTTATTTCCAAAAATTAAAGAAAAACTTAAAGGAAAGCGGTTTATGAATGCTGAAGAAGCGGTGGCTGCGTATCGCGATGCCATTGAAGAGACCCCTAAGGACGAGTGGGTAAAGTGCTTTTCCCAGTGGTTCCATCGCATGCAGCGGTGTATTGACGTGAATGGACAATATTTTGAAAAGATATAATAAAACTAATAACTGGCTAATGTAATCAGTTTTTGATTTTCTAAGAACTTTCAGTTTGACCCTCGTACCTACATATAAAACGTCTGTAGAAAAATATCTAAATGATCCGTTAGAAGTAAGCGGCAAAACAGACATATAAAAGTGACTTTATTTTATATTATCTATGTAACGATTAAGCGAGACTAACTATTTTGTTACAGTTAGTTGACCAAAAGTTGTAGTACCATTATCAAAATTTAATTCATATTCATGGAGGTGTTCTAAAAATGCATTAGAAAGGGTAGGTTGGAAGTAGGGGCAGGAACGTTTTCATAAAAAAAAAACATTTTATAATCGCTCTCACGAATAAAAATGTATAATGGAAAACAGAGTGGTTTTGAAATTGTCCTGATAGAACATTCCATTTCAGATATTGTTGGTGTTGGCACAACACTTAACATTTTATTTTCTTTTCAGACAAGGACTTATGAATGCGCTAAGTAAATGTAGATTAAAATGAGAATGCAATTTAGAATGTGTATGAATGAATGTTGAATATAAAAATGATATACTTTTTGTTATTCAATCACGTCATAAGCAATGAATTTGGATATAAAGGCGTATGACTGGCAATTAGAGACATTGCGGGTTCAAAAACTACCCCGTACTATCAATGTGAACCCGCAACAAGCTTAGTTAGAGAAGATAGCAAAAATGCTAGAAATTTGTGGCTTACTTAGAAATTATAAATATCTTTGATCTTAAAAGTCTCATAATGTAAGTTGGAATTATTTACCAGTCTCGGATTTGCATGGTTTTATAGTAATACAATATGATTGATAATTGACGAAACAGATTTATGAAGCGAGGGCGCATGCCCGGTATAGCAATCAGATCGTAAACATTTTTAAGAAAGGTTAGGCGTAATAGTTGAGCTTGTATGAAAACAATTAGGGAAGTAGAAGAAACGAATTGCGTGTGCCGGAATCATAGCAAGTGGAAAGATGTTGTCTCTGCCTGCCCGAATATATATACAGTCAGGTGACTTTGTAAGTGTATCTATTTTTAATATCATTGGCAAAGATTAAAAGATGATAGGTATACATACATGAGGGGTGTGTGTTGGGTAAAGGGGTGTGTGTTGGGTAACCTCCTCGAGTGTCGCTCCGATTCCGATCCCGCTGCAGTCCGGGGGGAGCGGAATCGGAGCGGCCGGTACACCCTGGGCGGCGGTCAATGGCTTCCCCTTCACCCCTTCATAGGGTTGGCATTGATCGTCGGCCAATACCCAACGTGGCGGGAACACATCGCTCTCCGTACTCCTCTGCTTTCAGAGGAGACAGGATGAGCGATGCTGTTAGTGGTGAGATGGCCCAGGGTCAGCCGGGGTGCGAGGGATATGCTCTATGGGTAACCTTACACCCCGGCGTCTGAAGATCCGAGACGGCGTGCGGTTTTAGTCGGTGCAAGCCCGACATAACCGCCCCCGCTGGCCGGCGGGGGGGTATCCGAAGGGATTTCCGCACGATAAAAAAAAAAAAAAAAAAAAAAAAAAGGTATACATACATGTAACAAGTAAACAATGTAGAACCATCGCGATTACTAAATTATCAAACATACCAATTTTCGATTTTAGAATGGAACCATGGTGCATAAATTGCCTCTAATGATGACGGTTGTGAAACAGTCGTGATTAAAGCCATCCATATATCTGGACGTGCGACTATTAGAGACACTAAAATATTCTCTCTTTCGTCATACTCATCGCGAAGGACTGTTCACTGTTATAGAGGTCGCATCGATCGAAGTGCAATTATATGACACGACTGCGACGACGATGGTGCGATGATTTGCCATCATTATTCTCCTGCCTATATATTTAGCGCCACATACATTTCGAAAGCTACGGATTTAAAACGGATCTGGCCGCAGTACAAGCGGAAACAACGTAATAAATAATCGACGTCAACGGGCGGATACTAAGATAAATGTAGTAGGTAGGTAAGCACGGAATACTCTCGATTACTGGATAAGTGGAGACTATTAAACAAATTACCAACTTTGATCATGTTCAAAAGACTACTATAAAATAATATTAGGCGTCACAGATACTCTTTAACACACAATCCTACACAAAGCGGATTTAGTATGCAGATAAATTAATGAGGAGAATAAACCGCTATAGAAGGCATGCTACGTACGCCTAATTCATTTATATGTATAGAGTGCATGTGATGTTGGAAGCGCTGGTGTGCGGAAACGACAATCGAAGTGCGGTCCACCACGCTCTACATACATCATTTGCAAAACCGACAGTGCATACTTTGCTTTTAACGTTTTCATAGCTAACGGCATTAACTTTATCACGTATCAAATGACATATTTATGCTAAGTTTCAATCAATCTAATCACAACCTTCATCATGTTTTGAAGCGGTAATCAACCACACAATTATTAGAAAGTATTATAAATTAAGAGTAGTAAAAATCAATAACTTTATAAAAATAACTTGGTAATAAATATTAAACACGCAATATATAGTTAATTTATAGACAGTGTTCCTAGTTGCGGTGCGTCGGCGCATTCGCCTCACTTTCACACTTTCACTGGGGCGTCGCCCTCGCCGCCACGCGCTCGGCTCACCAACAATGCGACCGAATGTTGCAAAACTGATTATTCAACATACAATCAACAAAGTAGTACATATTTGGAATTAATGTAGTAACTGAAAATTTTCCTCATTGGTTTTAGTCGGTTCAAGCCCGACATAACCACCCCCGCTGGCCGGCGGGGGGGTATCCGAAAGGATTTATAGCGGGTAACATATATATAGAATTTTCCCAAGTCTAACAACAACACATGAAATGGTGAAATCGATGAGCAGTCACGACATCTTTCGTAACAAAATAAACCGGTCAAGTGCGAGTCGGACTCGCGCACTGTGAGTTCTGTACAAGACTGGATTGAGGGGCGAACTTAACGTTGCTGTAGAGCTTCTAGTCTTGACAGACAGATTTTTTAAATTATTTATATCGGGCTTGAACCTACTAAAACCGCACACCTTCTCGGGTCTTAACACGCCGGGGTGTAAGGTTGCCCATAGAGCATATCCCTCACACCCCGACTGACGATGGGCCATCTACGGTTTCGGGCGGGTCCCCTCGGGTTTGGGAACCATGGTGTCCCCGTCTTGCCCCGGTTTGGGGGAGGGGCGCTAGTCACCCCGCCGTCTCGGCCTGCTTCTGCTGGGGTGACAGGCGGCCTCACCTGCCACCGCCAGGCCTGCGCTCATGGAGGACGGAGGTCGTTAAGCGATCTCCGGCGCCTGAGTAGCCTGTGACGCGCGGCGAGCATGTTGCGGTCTCGGCGGGCCGGGAGAGTATAAATCTCTCCCGGGCGCGCTCCGCCATATCCTTCGCGATCGGCGGTCCACGCGCTCGCGCTCCGCACCATTGCCGCAATCATGCTGCCGAGCGAGAGGACTCCCACCCCGATGGCTGCCGAGAGGTCACGCCTCGGCGCTTCCCACGCCGGGCAGTCCGCCAGCGTGTGCAGCCACGAGGCCTCGCTCGCGTCTCAGTGATGGCACTCAGGCGTTGGCACCTTTCTGATACGAAGCAGGTGGTCCCCGAAGCGCCCCTTACCGGAGATCACCTGCGTCAGTCGGTACGAGAGGCTTTCGTGTCGCCAAATCTCTAGCCAATCCTCCATGATGGGCCTTACCGTCGCTATTGCGGTGTGCCCAACGGGAAGTACACTATAGGTTTTGATGCCAAGGGCAAAACCTTTTAATTACAATAACCTAAAAGTTTGATTTTTCCACAGCTCCAAGGCGATCCAGACGTTCTTGAACTTCAAGTTGTTGCCTCTATGCGTCCCTGAGAAAAAGGTTTGACAGACGGACAACGAAGTGATCCTATAAGGGTTCAGATTTTTCCTTTTGAGGAACGGCACCCTAAAAACTACTAGACTAATACACTTTAGATAACTGCACATTGAAATTTTGGAGATGTTCCTAATATACTCACGGAAAATAAATGTTGCGACCAAATTGTTGCCTTGTTAGTATTTTTTACAACTAACAGTACATGTTCGTGATGACCGAGATAAGCATCATTTGGGATTACACAAAATCAAAGACTCTAACAAAAGTTGCAAGCTGGGAACAGACAATAAGGTTTGCATTGAATGAGACCATTGAGCAATCAACGGTAAAAATAAGCGAGTAACGCAACCAAGAACAGATTGAACGGTAACTGAGGCAAATAAAAATAATATCAACCTTTGTCTTGAACACCTCGAGCGAGTGCATTGTGCATACAAAGAAATTAAATGCAGCATTTACAGAAGGCAATAATAATAATATGTACATATGCGAACAAAATGTTCATATTGCAAATAATGCGTTGCATTCGAGTGCAAGTTGGATCTCACCGCAGCTGATTCATACCGTCTATCCGTGTGTAACCTTGTTTATTTCGCAGGCTTTTTGTGCGCCTATTCATTTTTACTGCATGTGCGGTCGCTCTGTGCGGCGTTACTTCAAGGCCCACTTGTCCCTTCAATTCTGAGTATGGACCCGGTTTGCCTCCAAAGATACAAGTTTTTAATGCCCGGCCAGAAGCTCTTTAAGGTTCATTGCTCGAAAAAAAAACGCTACATGCGGAAGGGTGTAAAACGAGCAATTTACCTGTATGTTTATTGTGTACTTTTAAAATAAAAACAGTTACTGTAATTTCTAACTTATTTACGATCTATAAAAAATTTAAAAATAAATAACCAATCATTACCGATGGGCTTTAATATGCTCCGTTTTTGTTTGTAATCGTTATAATAATTGTCAATTGGAAAGCGAAATTTTAGTAAGAATAAAAAATGATTTAGAAAGTCTTATGACTATTATTTTATCTAGACTCGTGTTATGCGCAGTAACGCTTTCAATGCGCCTGAATTGAAATCGACTTTCAATTACTACGTAAACTGCTGATACCTTTTAGACTTTCCAGTTTTTCATCGCGGTGAAACATTTCTAAATTACAGTAGTCATATAGTGATTCAGAGCTTTCGTTTTTTTTTTAAATAAATCTATGTCGTCAAATAATATTATGAGCTATTACCGCAACCAAGAATGACAATACCAGCTTTAATATTTACTATGACCTCAAAAGTTCTGACGTATTTTTGATTCCACTAAGATAACCAACCAGTGGATAGCCTGCCCGAGGGTGAACGGTTATAGTAGAGTCTGATGGGTCGCCTATAATTCCGGTGATGTGACATATATGCGTTGCTGACTTTGTGCAAACTCTTCTGCAACATTTGTTTGCACTGGCAAAACATAAAAAAAGTTTTCCAGCGAAAGTGCATCTTTGTGGCTCTAGAGCTCAAAAAAAAAACCAATATTATATGGCTGTTATCTTCTGTGTGTATACGTGCTAATACCTTACGTATTTTACAGCATAGACATTTTAGCACAACCAACCATTCTTGTTATCGATTGTACCAGTCGCCAATCAACCACATGTTATTTTCCCGCCGTGAACACCTTGCATTGTAATACATAATTTGAATTCGTATGTTAGAGTAGAAAATACACGGTACATTTCGATCTTAATTAGATGGTGCAAGATAAGAACATTATGCAAACAGGTCTTTTGTATACAGTCGCAGTACAAGGACAATAGAGCTATGAATTGGTTAAATACGGATCATTGTACTGGCACCGGCATCAAATGGATCTCTTTGTATACGGAAAACAATAACACACGTCTGTTTTGGACCATATGAATAGTAAACCATTGACTTTCTGTATCTTAACTATATAGCTGTAATAGGGCAGGGTCTAAAATATGAGTCACAAGGTCTTTCTAACTATGTACTAGTATTATTTAGACGTACAGTTTATTGGTACAGAATGATCCTGTCTGGGTTTGGTCTGATTAGTTAAATAACACATTGTAATCGTGAGTTTTTATTGTCTTGATCATTTTCACAAGTTCTTATAGGTATATTGCAGGGTGTGTGTTGGGTAACCTCCTCGAGTGTCGCTCCGATTCCGATCCCGCTGCAGTCCGGGGGGAACGGAATCGGAGCGGCCGGTACACCCTGGGCGGCGGTCAATGGCTTCCCCTTCACCCCTTCATAGGGTTGGCATTGATCGTCGGCCAATACCCAACGTGGCGGGAACACATCGCTCTCCGTACTCCTCTGCTTTCAGAGGAGACAGGATGAGCGATGCTGTTAGTGGTGAGATGGCCCAGGGTCAGCCGGGGTGCGAGGGATATGCTCTATGGGTAACCTTACACCCCGGCGTCTGAAGACCCGAGACGGCGTGCGGTTTTAGTCGGTGCAAGCCCGACATAACCGCCCCCGCTGGCCGGCGGGAGGGTATCCGCAGGGATTTCCGCACGATAAAAAAAAAAAAAAAAAAGGTATATTGCATTCGTCTCACGTTGTGTCCTACAAGATTACATAACTTAGTTTTTATCCGATGATGTATTTGTTCAGTGCATGGTTACTGGATAGCCAAATCCAGAACTATGAGAAAAACAAATAATAAGTCTAGAATTCTATTGAAATAAAACTATTATTAACGGATTTTATCGCGATTTCTTTAATGTTATTTTATTATGTATATACATTGAACCCGACGGTTCGGTTGCTTTTCAGCATTATCATCTCGATAATCCGATATTATCATCTAGAATTCTATTTGAATGAAATCCAAAGGATTTCATATAATAGTATCAACCTGGCGTCTGTAGACCCGAGACGGCGTGCGGTTTTAGTCGGTTCAAGCCCGACATAACCGCCCCCGCTGGCCGGCGGGGGTTATCCGAAGGGATTTGCGCACGAAAAAAAAAGGTACTTTTATAATATATTTTCATAGCCGGCAATCGATTCCGTAGTAATTTCATACTGCTAACTGCTGTACAATATTTTCCCATCATGGATTAATTTGAGTACACGATATGCGCTTTATTTACTAATTAGCAGTCTGTTTTCCTTTAATATCTGTTTCCTGTGTCGGACCCATTAGCCCTTAATCTTGCTCCTAAATGTTTTGTACGGGTCTAATGAGTGGGCAGGTAAGATTCACGTGGCTCTCATGTCCGAGGTAGAAAAATACCACATTAAAGCTTAAGTCCAATTATGCTCATTATGTTTCCATTTTATTAATAAGTAAATGCTTTTAATTTTATGTGTTATAATGCGTTTCGGAATACCTGACCGTTCCCGTTCATCATATTATATATATATATATATATTATATAAAAAGGGAGAGAGAGTGAGATTCTTTTTTTTCTATGTATAATATGTATTTATTTAAGTAAAAAAAAAGTAAAAGGTATCTAAGTATGTTTATCCGCATTCTAGAACCCATATGACAAGCACTGCTTAGTTTGGGTCTAGATGGCGTTGTGTAATTTGTCCTACAATATTTTATTATCAATAAATCCTTTATTAAATTTTAAATTGCATATAAGTTATATTTTAAATACATTCTATATAAAATTAAAAATATAAAAAATTGTGATAAATAAATAATAATAATTACCTATTATTTATACTGGGTATATATTGGGGGTTATATATTGGGTATTATTTATACTGGGGATACGATAAAAGAAGTACGAAAACTTGATAAGAGGGAAAGTATAAGTAGGTAAACCATTTGATATTAGAACCATCTGGGCGAGTTCCTTCATCTTACGGAAAAACGGAATCAAAGAGCCTTACTGGCATAGTGTTGAGTTCCTATTGGTGAACAGGTCTCTAGAGCTTCCTTAAGGATAGGATAAAAAGGAAGAGAGAGCCCATAGAAGATGTTGCGTGGGAAGAATAATACTATAAAAACCCATGACGTAACCTAAGTTTTTAAAACAGCAATGGTTTGGATAACTGCTGATTTGGTTGATTATGAATTACCTGCAATTGTATTCCTAGGTACCAACTAAGGGTACAAATAAGTAAGTAGTCTTAATATAATACCAATGTCTACCTATCAACATGAATCATCTAGAATGAAGATACGATAAAACTGCCCGGAAAAGCAAATTCTCGTTAAAAAATTGCCGTCCCTTTTCACTTAAAATGGCTAAGCCGGACGAAGCTAATTGCGTAAGAGGCGTACGTAACGAGGTCTTAATTGGAATGTGCCCCAATTAATGTGGACTACAATGTTCGTTCGGTGCGAGTCCATTTTGGAAATTGGAACGTATGTTTACGCTTGGTTCCCGGGTGAACGGCCGGCCGGTGAAAGTCGGGACGCGGATATAGGTCAGGTGGTCATTTACCCTCAGGTAACAGGCGACGTCGCGTCTCTTTTATAAATACCCCACTCAAATTTTGGAATGGTGTCAAAGAACAATGATCACTTTCCATACATCCATTGACCCGTTAGTGATATTTTTTTTGTTATTTGTTGTAAGCGGCATTATTTTTATGAATTGATGATATGCCTTTAAAACGGGTAAATCGATATGGTTTAAATCGTTAGTCAGGATATAGATATAGTATCGTAATTAGGAATAATGTATTTTAAGGTATTATGAAAATGTCATCGACATTACATCTATCATAATATATATTATCTAATCTGTGCTTCTACTAACGGAATGCATAGCCGCAAAACGTTAAACGGTTAGGAAGTATCTACTAGAGATTTAGATCGGAAAAAGAGAACATCTAGCACGGGACTTGAACCCGCGACCAACTGAGCCACCTAGACACGTGTCTAGGTGGCTCAGTTGGTCAGAGCATTCCCCCTGTAAGGGACTGGTCGCGGGTTCAAGTCCCGTCCTAGATGTTCTCTTTTTCCGATCTAAATCTTTAGAAAAAAGTAAGCATACAAAATGCTTAAATTTTTTTTATTGAAGTATCTACTACTTTAAACACACTTGTATCCTGAACTCCTGAAAAACATTTTTATAGTCATAATACAAAAAATACTGAAATAATACAGGAAAAGCCGCATTTCTATTATGATCATGCGGAAGCTGCTTGAGGTAAGCTACAACAGACGGATGCGTAATGCCCCTTTTTGCCCCTTTTTTGACAGTTTGCTTCGAATGCAAAACAGTTTCGTCGATCATGTAAGCGATCTGCTCCACGAAAGACTTATTTACAGCGAGTCTTGTTGTTTGACGGTCCCTTTTTATGTACTATAGCCGCAGCCGTTGTACGTGCGTTTCTTATGCTCCCACTTGGGGCTCGTGGAACTTTCATTGAAATGATCCGTTTCCAAACACTTTCGATTTTATTTTTCTACTAAAGCACCAAACATGCACGGTATTTAATGGCAATGAGTTGTTCCTTTAGCCTTTATTGCAACATTTGAGAACTATGACAGCCCAAGTCCCCGGCAGAAACATAACACCATACAACTCATTCTGTTTTTATTTTGCTACCAGTGATGCAACAAAGAGGTCCACGGGCCCCAAAAGTTCACCTTTAAATGCGTGCAAAACTAGTTAATGTCACTCATGAGTTGCCACCTGGAGGGCAATGGTGGCGTTCGTCGAGAAAAATAGGAACCATCTAAGAGCCGCCTCTAGGAGCGATGATATTTAAGTCTCCAAGGACTGAGTTAGTCTAAGGGAGTAGGCTACTCCAGACCGTTCGAGATTTTAAAGGAAGTATTCCATTATGGCCTAAGGCGGGCCACTATCAAAGTATACAAAATTATACTCTAAACAGATAGCATACATACCTACTTAGGTCCAACATTATCGAAATTTCTTGTTATTGGTTTCGTTAGTAGTTCAATAAGTTTGAAAATAAGGTCAATGTTTCGATATGCATTCCGAAACTTGTTATTATTTACGTTTTCCATGTATAGTTATGAAGTTAAATCTTAATCGGAGATTGATACTGGTAAAACCAGATATACAATTAAACACAAGATGGGGCTGTTCACTCGCATTCAGTTCGGCTTTACGGACCGTGTCGTCGAATCGCACGGGAAGCCTTGATACTAGGAACATAACGGTGTACGTTTACATTTGTTTCACAAAATTCAATCCCTTCACTACATAGTATAAAACAAAGTCGCTTTCTCTGTCCCTATGTCCCTATATCCCTATGTATGCTTAAATTTTTAAAACTACGCAAGGGATTTTGATGCGGTTTTTTTTTAATAGATAGAGTGATTGAAGAGGAAGGTTTATATGTATAATAACATCCATTGCACCCGTGCGAAGCCGGGGCGGGTCGCTAGTAAATCTAATAAAATGCCAAGCTGCTTGCTGCTAGCAAGTCACATTTTAAAAAGAGCGGCGCTTACTCAAACCACACAAGTAGATATACGAAGATACGTCTAACGTTCACAGATAAGATTTCATAATTGAAAAATTGAATTTCATAAATACAGATATATTAATGATCAATTTGCTGTTTCAAATATAATTGATTTGTAAGTTGACTTGATAAGAAATTGCTATAATATCCTAGACTATCTATACTATTATAAAGTAAATTATTCGAATGAAGTTTGATGCGGTTTTTTCTATTAGGGTCTTGGTCAGACTTAAAACCTTCCGTATATTTGATTGCAATTGGTTAAGTAGAATCGGAGATGTGACTGAAAAACTTTAACCGACCTCCGCGCAGGCATCAGCTAGTAATTTATATATTTGCTAAATTTCATCCAGATGCAATCATCCGTTTTTGGCATGAAAATCATTTGGCATGTCCATCCATTCAATCTTCGGCATTTGTAATAAGTAGTAAGATTATTAGGATACCAACGAAGTGAACCTAAGCGCAGAATGCCATAGTAAAAAATGTCATCTCTTCATTCAATAATAATATCAGACCTGTGTAGCAACTGTCTAACTACAGGGCGACAATAGCCCAATGGCGTACGTAACGGACTGCTGAGACGAGGTCTCGAGTTCAATCCCCAATCGCCTCGGGCACAGACCTCTGACTTTTCGTAGTTATGTGTGCATTAAGAAATAATGTTAATTAACGTTCGCTTAATAATGTGCCCGGTAGATGGCAATAGGCTCACCCCTATTACATTGGGACCTTAACATGACTGGCGAATCGTGGGTGTGTAATACACCTCTGCCTACCCCTTCGGGGATACAGGCGTGAAGTTATGTTATGTTAGGTAACTACCAGGCAAGGGTGACATGTTTCTACTAGGGGGTTAGGAGTGTTAGGACACATATTACCACTCTGACCAAGAGCAGGTCCCAACCATAAACCGAGTCTCGAGATTTTAACACGATGTTTTCGTTCAGCGTTTAAATGTGAACGTATACATACTTTGAAAGGCAGAGTGCGTGGCCGAGAATATTCACTTCTTCATTGCATCACTGTTTATATTATAATTTATTTATGTTTCATTGCATAATATATTATATTAATTTAGAGCATTGTCCATGAAAAATATAAGTACACAAAGATTTTACGTAGAATACCCTTTATAACTCACTAGCTTACCTATGCGACTTCGTCCGCGACATACTTCGATCCCCGTGGCACCTTTTTTTTTTCTTTTTTTTTTTCGCGCGGAAATCCCCTCGGATAGCGGGGGCGGTTATGTCGGGCTTGAACCGACTAAAACCGCACGTCGATTTAGCCAGTGCAGTGCATACATCAGTTTTGCATTAATGTATAAAAATTTGCCCAATTTATGGAAGTGTGTTGACATATATGATTACTGCTTCGCTCCCCTGAGTAGTAGCGTGATGATATACAACCTGTCTCGATAAACATGATATTTTCGGAAGTTTACGCGAATATCACACATTGAAACATGGCTGCTGAAAAGCAACCGAAACGTCGGGTTTAGGGTAAATAATAAAACACCATCAAATAAACCGCGATAGAATGCCATGTTTCAATGTGTGATATTCGCGTAAACTTTCGACAATATCATGTTGAATAGTACATTGATCAATGTTGTTTATAACCGCCCCCGCTGTCCGGCGAAAAAAAAAAAAAAAAAAGGCATATATCATTACGCAACGCCCAAGAGAGCGGAGCAAATAATGATAAATGTAAACAAATCAGGTAAATTTCGATACATTATAAATAAATAAATATTCTACGACATTTTACACAGCGCATTCTAGACCCAAAGTAAGCAGAGTTTAACTAGCTTGTGTTATGGGTTCCAGACTGCGGAGAAACATACTTAAATACTTTTCTTTTATAAATACTCACATATTATACATAGAAACACCCAGACCAATGCAAATAGACATATTCATGCATACAAATATTTGCACTGAGCGGGAATCGAACCCGCGCCCCCTGACGTAGCAGTCGAATGCACTACCGCTACGCCACAGAGGCCGTCGTTATTGTAAAACTAATAAATTACGGGCATGTATGTGTTAAATGGGTGCCACGGTGAACGAAGTATGCCACGGGCAAAGCTGCGGGGCACAGCTAGTTCGATAAAAAAAGTTCAAAATATCAGTTACCAACGAAGAGATAAGCGAAGAATAGCGCCCTGCTGTTCCCTACACTCTGGGTACTTTGACTAGAGAATTTCTTACCGTGTATTTGTCTCACACAATGAGTGGAGTCTCTATGGGTTTTTAGGAGGCGTGACGTCAGCGGGGAACCAGTTGTGTTTCTTTTGTAGCCTATGGATCATCATTAAGATAGTCCTATTGTTAAAGTTATTCGAAAAGGTTTTAGGTTACCATTCACCGTCAGGCGGGTCGCATGTTTCTTTATTATATAACTGGGTTTACAATTTCGATTGTGTTTGTGTCAGAATGGTCCTTCCCACATTGCGTTATTAAATTGATTTTAAGAATAGAACTAAAAATACATAGACTTAGGAGTAGGTAGATAGTAGGTAGGAGTTAACGAGACTACTAGTAATTTCGGTTACTAATATTATTTTTAAAATAAGAAAAAAAAAACTTGCAGTTACACAATATTAAACTTAATGACTTTAGTTCTAAGTGTACAGAAGAGTTATTCAAAACTAGATATATATAAGCATCCTGAATATTTGTTAACTTAA
The DNA here is from genome assembly GCA_946251805.1 of Cybosia mesomella. Classification (NCBI taxonomy): domain Eukaryota; kingdom Metazoa; phylum Arthropoda; class Insecta; order Lepidoptera; family Erebidae; genus Cybosia; species Cybosia mesomella. Next base: position 26,705,792 of record OX276400.1, on the reverse strand, counting down.
ACGCGAAGGCATGATTTTGAAAGTTAGCTATTCTGTTTGCTCTATTTAAAAAAACGCGACAGCAAATCAAAAACAAATAAATCGCGACAGTTTCCATGAAAAATAGTTTTATTTCAATATAATTATGCTTTAATACACAATTTTCCCCCTCTAATTGTAAATTTATTGTACAGGCATCCCTTTGTTTTTCGTGCGGAAATCCCCCCGGATACGGGTCTTCAGACGCCGGAGTGTAGGCCCATAAGGCATTTCCCGCGCACCACGGCTGACCAGAGGGCCATCTCCGGTTTCGAGATGGCCCCCTAGGGTCTGGGAACCACGATGTTCCCGTCATGTCTCCGGAAAGAGGGGGGGGGGGAGTACCACAGCTGTACATATTTATTACCTAATAATTTGACGATATAATAGTAGAAGCTATATTCGATTAATTAAATGACATACAAGTAGAAGCTTTATTCTTCGCCGTTAATAAGGTTAATTTATTGTAGCAAACAGCCATTTCTATTTGACGCTGTAGACCCCTCAAACGACGACAGCTGCATTTACCTAATTTATGTATAATATAATCAAGTTTCAAAATAATATTACCGACTGTGCCCGCGACGACTTAGATATGGTTTTTTTCCGTAATTCTTTTTTCTAAAATTAATGAAGTCTATGTTGAGCTTTGTAATATTACGCTATCTACCAGTAGAAGTCTAAATTGGCCCAGCCTTTCCAGACATTACCTAATTCAAACAGACAGACACAAAAATTTAAAAAGACGTTTTTTCTTTCTTTGTAATTACCATGTATACATTCATATACATTAATTTAAAAACTGTTATTTTAACGTTACAAACAGGCACTTCAATTTTATTTACTTGTATATTATATAGATTTAAACAGTCACAAAATAAATTTCGAGTGCAGCTTTTCGAGCATGCTGGCCCCATGCGGCATCGTTAAAAGAATTGATTAACATAATAGTGATGGTAATTATTCTTTCTGACCGTTTTTGGATCCGTCGACCATGAAGGTGTATGTATGGTAAGGCCTTGGTGCAAGCTGTACGCTTAAAGCAACTAATACATTTTGAAGTATCCATTTTACGCTATGTGATCAATTGTTGTTGAATACAAATTATTTAAAATATGTATTAAGATATAAAATATGTAATTCTACAATAGACTTAAACAAGCTTTAAAGAATACTTGAACAAGTTATGATAAGGCTCCGCCTGCTGGTAAAAGCACTGACCTCGTCCCCGCAATCCGCAGGAACCTCTTCCCGGGATAAACAGTACTCGTAGTCTGTGTGCTATTCCAGCCTAAAATCTGTATACCGAATTTTATCCAGAATATTATTCATCATTTTGCACATGCTTTCATCCACGTTAAATGCCTGCTATACTGCTCCGCGTCTATAGTAAGTTCAGTGGTATATAATCCTATCTATCTATTACGTATGTGTTAAGATTAGCTCCTGTAACCTTGTAAATATTAAACTTTTCGCAATAGTATAATGTATTATTAGAACAGAAATAAGGATTTTTATGTGTGTATTTCAAGCATAAAAAAATTAGGTCACTTAAAATATATTTAAATACAAGCTGTTTGTGCGTCTGCCGACGTTTCCCTAGTGATTTTTCAAAAAAATAACTTTCATTTATACCTTGTCCTGACAACAATCAACTCAATAAAACATAAATCATTCAAATCGGTTTTCTCAATAAAACATAAATCACTCAAATCAAGTTTTCGCTTCACTACGGCGATACATTTTTATTCTTGTCCCTGTCCCGTGGTACAATAGAGGAGTTCTACTGGTCGATCCAAGGGATTTTTTTCTTCCCGTGGTTCTAACAAGCAAAATTGATTACAATCATTCGTTACACCCTAAACAAACAAATATTCAAGTACCATATTTTCAGAACATTTATAAAAGCGTTCTGATCCAATAAGGCTTTTCTATTCGTTGTTAAATACATCATAAAGTACTTTCCATTCATTATTAACACTGTGGGAAAAAACGGACAAAAAGCGTTCCTATTGTCGCACCAAGTTTCTAACTTACATAAGGGACTTCAAGGACAAGTTGTCCGACTTTCACCTCCCACGGTGTACCAAGAGAAAGCCTACTTTTGAAGTGAAGTTTTTTTCCATCCTCTGACCCCTTTCACAACACGGCTGCGTAGAAACCGGCGAGTCAAGGACGCTCACAAAAGAGATACTACAACGTAAAGACCTGACGATGTACACTAAATAGAGTAAATGGTATTCAACCTGTGAATAGCGAGTGATCAAAGGATAGATAAAAGTAGATTCAGCTTGAAGGATGGAAGGGATTCAAACCACTCGTGCGTGAGATCGCCATACATCTCGATAAGGATATATTCAATACATTGAATGATGTTTATCGCGAGTCGTAGCGTTCTAATGAGCAATGATGTAGGCAAAAAATCTGCTCGTGGGTACTATTCGTTTATTCTCAACAAAGGAATTTGTACGTACTGAATGACTCAGGTATCAGGTGAAGGTCGCAGTCAAATAGAACAACATAAAATATGGCCGCTTCATTTGACCCGTTTATTTTAGTGTATATTGCTACCATTTTTGGAGATCATAAAGGACTTCCTTATTGCAGTCACGTATCACGATGACGACTTAAACACCATCTTGCAGTTTCCTGTTTTATGTTTTGTCTTCAAGATCATTAAATATTATTGTTTTTGCATAAAGTCGTTTCAGAATAAACCGAAACCTCTGTGTTATCATCCTTAAAGTTATAGAAGTACATAGTGCAAAAAGCTGCAGCGGTTAAAAAATCTAAACAAATATTCTAAATGTTAAAAGTTAATCGCTTAGTGAAATAACAAAAAATTCGCAAAAACATATTAAAGTCAAGTTTATGAGAGTAATACGGAAAAATAGTAAGTGCATATTATCAAGAACGATCTAAAAACGGAAACGCAAAAGCAAAACATACGCAAACCCTGTAAATAATTTACTAGGAAAACCTGAAGTGCGGTAGGTAATATAGCTTGGAAAATCGATTCAAGACTCGGTTGAAACGAACAAACGGCACAATTTGTTGGAAAGTTAATAGTAAATAATCGACTGTTTGGCGCCAACACTTAGAAAGCGCGCTTTGAACCACAGACGTTTGTAAATAAGTCTTTCGTAATTTATCAACATCATAATAATATAAATAAATATAATAACTCATGTTAACTGTTACTACTTCCCTCCACGTGTTTAGTTTGTTTAAAGCTACAGCTACAATACTATACAAATCGCACTATAGCGAAATGAACGACAGTAAAACCATTATAATAACGGCTTTATTATCAATACTACTTGATGTCACTTTTAATATTCAAATAAAAAGTCGAACTATGAGCAACAAGTTTAAAATACGAAGGATTGATGTAGGCAGATGCACAGTTTCATACAATGATGTTGTTACTTTTAAAAGTATATTATTCCCCGAATGACAAGTGTAATGGAGATCAAAAAAAAACAAAACTATAATAAGGTATAATATGGCGCCTCTCTTTGTAGAAAATTATAGCTTTGTATGAACACAAGCTTACCGAATGCACCAAAGCTCCACACCGCTTACCTGCAACAAAAAATAAAATAGGGATCATGCCGATGATGGTTTCAACAGATAGACCTGATAATGGATGCATACAGACAGAATTACCAAATACCAATAGATATGGTTTATATTGAGATGATATGTTCAGTACAGAAGTCTTATAGAAGGTATAAAGCAATTTGTTTGGTTTGATTAAGAAAAAAAGACCTTAAGTATGAATTTGGATAAAAGATTATTTGTGTAGTAATAAATCTATTTTATTTATGTTACATTGTTTTAATATGGTGCAGACAAATTGAAGGTTAAAAAGGCGCTTGACGTAAATTCGGATATCAGCTTTAATTATTTTTCGTAATTATTCTCTTCGACAAGATTAAACATTCTTAGTCTCTGATATTAGACTAAGTACAATATAATGTCGATTAAAAAAAGGTTGGGATAGAATTTTCTCCATAAATAAATGACCTTAAAGTTACACATAACTTTTTTTTCTCAATACATTTTTTTATATTGGTTTCCATACATATTTCTGGCAAGCTAAACTATACAAAAATTACATTTTTAAGGAAAACAAGTTGAATTCCTGAGACGAGCTCAGCCGAATACAAGGGGTTTTCGATTTTGCGATTTTTTTATTTTTGCGATTTTTTGCGATTTTTTCTTTATCTTGCAATGGTTTACCCCAGCACGAATCTATTACCGAAAACAGCAATTCGATAGCTCATCTCCTTCATACCCAAAACCGTGACAGAAAATTGGCAACGACGACGTCGACGACGACAACTCGATAGCAATAGGGCTTTTCTAAAGAAAATCCCTAAAAATGGACTAACACCCTCAAATGTCGTATCTTATTTTTTGGCCATCAAGCCAACACACGTCACTATCGATATCGAAGCGAGACGTACGAACGAAACGTCAAATTTTGACAAAGAAGGTTGTTGTATTGGACATGACTGGGTCTCTCATTGACAACTTAATAAGCAACAGCATGACAGAATGCTATTATAATCCTAGTACAGAAATACTTATGCAAATGCAAATTCAACTTGCCTGACTTGTTTAACTTAGTAAAAATAAATTAAAACAGTAAATTTAACGAATATTATGTTATTATAAGAAATGAATACTGCTGTTCTTCATCGAGAACTAAACTTTGAATGTGCATTAATCCGAGTTTTAAACATGCATTGCATTCTTGCAGTGTTTTGGATTTAGCAAAGTTAATAAATTTAAAACTTCAATCGGCGACTTTATTGTTTTTTTTTTGTTTGAGTTTCGTCATCCTAAAACCGCGACGGATTCCGGCTCTGGATTTTACCTGCATATCTATTTATGAAGGGACTTCGTAATTGAATTCAAGTAATGAACAGGTAAGATAGACTTTTCGTTTTATAATCAAATATTGAAACAGTCCAAGTTATAGCATATATATATAAAATTACTTGTCCCGACTGACTGACTGACAGACTGACTGTTTCATCAACGCAGAGCCTAAACCGCTGGACCTACAAACTAGAAATTTCGGTAGTAGGTAGATGCTTTGTATGGCCATCCACTGAGAAAGGATTTTTGTAAATTTCACTCTTATGGTGGCAAAATACGGTACCTACGAACGTTTGTATGGAACACGTGTTTTTGGTTACATTAAAAAATGAACATGTGTATCAGCGTTTCTCTAAATTTCACCCCTAAGAGGGCGAAATAGGGGTTGAAAGTTTATATGGGAATTTGTCAATTTTGAAGATGGAAACAAGAAATGTCACATACCTATTTCTGGCTAAAAACAAATGTACGCGTGTATCAGCGTCTTCAAAATGTTGCTACTACGGGGGTAAGGGCATAGGCCTCCCCCAAGGATCTCCACAACGATCGGTCCTGCGCTGCCCGTATCCAGCGGCTTCCCGCGACCTTGGCTAGATCGCCGGTCCACCTTGTAGGGGGCCTGCCCACGGAACGTCGTTCGGTCGTTGTGGAGATCCTTAGGGGAGGCCTATGCCCAGCAGTGGGCGTCGTTTGGCTGACATGATGATGATGATGATGATGACGGGGGTAAACTAGATTATGAACGGCGGTATAGAAAAACCGTCATTTTCGAAGTAAGAAGCACGTAATTTCATATAGCTGCTTCTGGTTATAAATAAACGTACACTTGTAGCCGCGTTTATAAAAATGTCACCCCTAAGGATGAAGTAGGATCGAAATTGAAGCGAACTTCGATCTATCGATCGCTTTTATAAATTGTATATTATTATTTTCACTTTAGGAGTTAGAATGAATATATAATACATAAAATAGTGGGGGGGGGGGGGGTCGCGCTAGGTTTGCCATGGAATAATTTTCACTAGATCCATAGATGTCGTATGCTCTTATTTATTTATCTTATTTATTACCTAATAGTAGCAGCGGGTGTGTTATCTTTCTTTCACTGTCTACCTGGGGGTTAGTGCGTTAATAATAATTCGAATATCTCTGCATTTCAACAATTTATGGATAAATGTTCTTCAGCCATATTTCTTTTTCGTCCCACGTCGTAAGCAATTACTTTGCAACAGAAATTTCAAGAGGAGGTAAGAAAGACAGAGGAGAACGAAAAAAATAAAGGTGGTTCCAGAGTACCCAAAATATAGTTGGTGAAATGTGCGTGATACATGCGTGATATATGACTATGTATGTAATATAATCTGTACATAATCTGTTTTTTTTTCGTGCGGAAATCCCTTCGGATACTCCCGCCGGCCAGCGGGGGCGGTTATGTCGGGCTTGAACCGACCAAAACTGCACGCCCTCTCGGGTCTACAGACGCCGGGGTGTAAGGTTGCCCATAGAGCATATCCCTTGCACCCCGACTGACCCTGGGCCATCTTCTGTACCCTATTCCATATTTACACCAATATGCTCTTGTCCTTCTTCGTCCTAGTGCCAATCCCGGTTGCATCCACTTTATAGCCCGGGGTGCGCTCGCCCGATCAGGTCTCCTCCTTTCCGTAATTCATTTTGGCTTTTACAGGAGCGACTGCCGTCTGAGCTCCAACCACTAAAGGAAAGCCTGGGCCAGACTCGCGTCTATCAATCTTGGCGGGGCACCATACAGCCCGCTAGCAAAACATGCTCATGCCACAAATGTGATTGGCGAAATCACATTGGCCTCTGGATATTTGTATACCAGCCATATTGTTTTGGAAATAAGTCTACCATGACAATTTCAGTGAAGAAGTTGACAAGAACACGGTTGATTACCAACACTGATAGCCGCATCCGAAAGACTTGCTCAAATCGACCTCACTACGACCACAGATAAGAATAATGACGGCCATTAACTTTCATCACTTCACACACGGAGATATTTCAATATAACCGGATTCACAGGCAATATTTAAAATATACGAGGTTTAAGGAGGTGGTTGACGAGTATGTTTTCGCAAGTTATATTGACGGTAGCTCGCAGTCAATTTTATTTTCCATATTGAGTTGCAAAAGCATACTTGTTGTATAAATTATACACACCTTGGAGTGACACAAAGATAAATAGGATAGCTGTATATTTATAAGTTAATTTCTGCCTCATTGGCAGTTATTGGGTGTTATTGGGTATGTCTTTACCTAAAAAAAACTTGCTGCAAACAAAACAATATATTTCGAGTACGCCCTTTAAAAACATTTTAAATATTTTTGTATAACTGTTTCTCCTTTCCATTAATCACGAGATTCAATTGAGTTCCTTTCCCTGTTCTAGTCTCCACGACAATATAATCGTTTAATATACGCTTACTATCAGATTAAAAAAGGTCTTGCGCTATACGTGGCAATTAGACTGCGCGTGCGACACGCCAATATTTTTTTTAACATATATTGTTTCTTGTCTGAACTGTTTTGTACGTATGAATACGTTACATAGTAGAGACTACCATTATTTATTTAAAGATAGGATCTGCACAAGAAAATATTCACGGTCTTAAACAAAATATACCTATTTCCCATAAAAAAATATTATTCAAGCGCTAGCGCACTACAACATGCATTCCAAAAGAAATCAAACTTGGTATATTTTATATTTAATGCGTGAAGTAGAACGATTAAATGATGCGGCAGATTATTTTTGACACGCTACAAAAGTTTAATAGCAGATTAATTAGAACTAAGTACTTTTAAAGCTAAGTGCTTTAAAAGTACTTAGTTAAATTATGATATTAGATTATGATGATGATGATAACTTAAGTAAAAATAACTGGACGAAAAAAAATATCCACGAAGATTATTAGATTAAGATTAGAAGGCGGGAGTGTAGTCGAAACCTTATCCTTCGGCTAGTAGCTAGATTGGGAGTGCTCAAGTCGGAATGTTAATATCTAGCTTTCATGCAACGCAGAGTAGTTTGCTCTCTGCGTCCATGCCTTCAGTAAGTATGCTTTAGACCTAATGTCTGTGGAGTTGATAAATAAACAGGTACATTTGCAGACGTTTGGTTTTATCGCAAATAAAAAATAAGTCCCACTATTAAAAACTAGGGAGTGCCGGATTATTCTAATTTTCGTCATTGGAATCTTTGGTAACTATGCCGTCTTCTTTAGCTCATGTCATACAGGTATTGAAATAATGAAATGCTGTATCTGGTGTTATTTTAGCAATTGCAATAGTTGGTGGTAAATAATAGATACTGAATATAGACATTTTTTTATCAACTAAATAGCTGTTTTGTGACTTCACCCACGTGGAATTCTGACCCCGTTTCCACTTCCCATGAGTACTTCCCCCACATTCCCACATACATCATTTTTTTATATCTCAAAGCGTTTATTTAGGCAGCGTTTTCGTTGAAAGCTCCCGGTCGGCTTATTTTTTTCCCCCACCTCCAACAAATATGATTATAGTTTAGCCAATATATGCAAAAACTTGACGAATTCTATACTAAAATCTTCCTCGATAACCACTCAATCCATTGGTGAAAACAGCATGAAAATCAGTGCAGTAGTTATGTAATATGTGCAAACCTCTAGCGCTCATGTTGAGAACTAGAACCGACATATATATATTTGCTTTGCGGCGTTTGTTATTACTGACTCTGGTACATTTGTAATTTACATGCGTATACGAATTTATGTGCAATTATTTGTTGAATAGACCTACATGATAGTGACTCAATAACGTTTGGATTCTAAGAACTACGACACGGATGTCGAATCCTTCAACGTAATAATATTTTGGATAAATTTATTTTTGTAAACTCACGTCCACCGTCACCAGGTCTTCGAAATTGTAACACAAATTGATTTTCTATCTTCTACTATATTTTTTATCAAAGCTCATATTATAATTGACTTAAGTGCGTCATTGGACATTGAGTTGAAACTTGGACAGTTGGAAATATGCTTCTTTATTAACTTACCAAGCATAGTAAAATAATTTTAAAAAAAGCTGCAATTTTTTTTTTTTCATATTTATAATGTCACTCGGAATAATGTCAATTGTAAGGATTCTAACGATACCCCATTCATTTAAAACTGTTCAGGGATTTAAAAGTTATTTTATATTTAATAAAAAACTCACACACATATAGCCTATAGTAGTCCACTGCTGGATATGGCCCTTTCTCAATGTGTGTAGTATTAGCACCTGATCCTTCGCCTTGCGCAACCAGTCTATTCAAGCTTTATCCCTTCCGTTTACTGATTCTCGACTCTAGGACACCATATAAACCCTAAGAAGATCATTTACCTTTCTTGGGAAGTCGTGTAAAAAAGTACTTGTCTTACCGAAAGCAGACGAAACGTAAACCACAATGAAGTCGTATGAAATAATAAAACGTAGAAAATTGTTCCGAATGACTGTGGGTAATTAAAAAAATACCGCGTTCTAGTAAAATAAATATTCATGAAACGAAACCATTTGCATGAGAAATTGATAGACGTAAAACATTACTGTGACAGTTTAATCGTGCTAATTGAACAGGTCGACATTATCTCAGCCCAAGAAAATGTTGAATGCGTGCATGGCGTTTTATACCCTACTTATCTCGAAATGGACATTTAACATTTTTTTTTATTATTTTAATTGATACCTACTTTAGCGGAAGTACAGTCAGCAACTAAAGTAGCTAGAATAATTGTAATTTGCAATCCACTTTTACAGAAAATTCTTAATTAGATACTAAATCATTAGCATCCTCCTCAAAAAAAAAAAAAAAACCCGGTAGCGTCCAAAGCTTACATTCTGAACAAGGGGTCCGCTTATTATTTTTTGGTTTATGAGGGTGACTGCCGATCGACCTCCCAACCCAGAGAAGAAAGCCTGTGCCAGAGCCTCTTCTGTTGCTCAGCAGATGCACTAACTAGCAGGTGAGGTAGACTTGGACCCCGAAGGTGTTAGTAGGGCCCTGTACACACTGAATATACTAAACATGGTGGTAAATAAATCAATAATCGAATAACAGTAACTTTTTATTTACATAACATAACATAACTTCACGCCTGTATCCCCGAAGGGGTAGGCAGAGGTGTATTACACACCCACTTTTTATTTATTTGAGTACAAATCGTGCATTTTGTAATTTAAAATGTATTAATGTACCATCGTTACTGATTGTACAGCTTCAATCTTAAGTAAGTTATTTAACAAATATTCAAGTATTTCGTTGATGGCCGATGTATCCGATACACTGATACCAGAGCACATCACTGACATCACATTAAAGAGATAGTTTGTAACTGTAACGGCTTTTTCTAATTTATTATAATTATAAAATCTATAAAATGATGCAGGACACGCACTTAAGTATAGTAGTCAGTATTTTAAATTAATTTCTTTAAGATTTGGTAGTGTTATACTTTTGTCATAATGAGTTATTCGGCTTAATAACTTAATCATCATCACCCGTGCGCTTATCCCATCCATTCTATACAATGCTTTGGAGCCTGCTGTTCGCTCTCCTACGTCTCGTTTCCATTATTTTGCACTTCGCTTCTACGGAAGCAACTGCCGTCGGCCCTACCAGCCCTGAGAAGAAAGCCTGCGCCAGAGCCTCGTCCGTCAATCAGCATGCACCGGCTTGCAGGTGAAGTTGTCTTGGTCCCGAAGGTCTTGGTGTGGCCCCTTACACCCATAATTTGGTACAAGTGAAGTAAATTTTGTAATGTAACTCGTATCATATAAGTACAAGACCGGTATTTACTGTCGGCTATTATCTTTCGTGAATCTGTGTTCGACGCGTGTGAACGACAACATAGGACTGCATCGCATGACTAATCTACCCTCTTAGCATTCACATAGCGAGCAGAACTTTACCGATAACATGAATCGCATGCATCGCGGTACAAATGACAGACCGCTGTTGTTGTGCTGCTGAATAAGAGAACTTCTATATTCATGTCTATCTGAATTAAAATCAGGCGTATGTGCCTACTTAAACTATTGAAGCATAGGTAGGTACTTATAAGTGCGAGGGATATCGTTGCGATAGCAACCTTACACCCCGGCGTCTGAAGACCCGAGACGGCGTGCGGTTTTAGTTGGTTCAAGCCCGACATTACCGCCCCCGCTAGCCGGCGGGGGGTATCTGAAGGGATTTCCGCACGAAAAAAAAAAAGGTACTTATAACAAAAATAAAGCTGAGGAGTTTGTTTGAACGCGCTAATCTCTGGAACTTCCTGAGCGATTTGAAAAATTCTTTTTGCAGTTGATAGCTCAGTTCTAATGGAAGGTTATAGGGTATTTTACATCACGCTACGACCCGTAGCGGTTAGGTAGTAAGCGGGTGCAACCGTAGAGCACAGCTAGTATTAATAATAAAGCTGAAGAGATTGCTTGTTTGAACACGCTTATCATTGAAACTACCAGTTCGAATAGAAAAATTATTTTTGCATGAATAGCCCAGTTCTTGGAGAAGGTTATAGGCTATATAACTTCACGCTACGACCCAAAGGAGCTGAGCCATACGAAAAAAGTCGCGGATGATGCAACGCATTGAGATAGAGCTGAGTACGGCTGGCGAAACCGTAGGGCACAGCTAGAATGTAATGTACCTAACAAAGATATTTTCTTAATGGCCCACTTGAAGAGAAGATAATTTCAGTAGATTCTCTCGAAATTTGTGCCAAGAGCTGGCCTAGACTGAACACTGAAAGTGATATTTTTATGATCTATAAAGCACTGACCTCGCACGGACAACAACGCTGCTATTACCTACGTACATAAATAAACAGTTATGACTTAGAACAGCAGCATATAAGCTCTTTAATAAAGACTTCCTTATTGAACTTGAATTTTTAAACGAAAGTTTCAGCCTATTTATTATATTATGGTTTTCATTAAACGACAGAATCCTATACAGTAAGCACTGAATAAGCGTTGGATAAACGGTTTAAACGAAATTATGTTTGTAGTCTATAGAGCTGTTAGTAAGGTAGATATGCGAAATTAGCACGTCATGTGTCAATAACAACGCATGTCACGAAAATAATGAGCTATAGAACACAAACTTCGTCGTATCAAACACATGTTATTTCCCTCACACACTGGTGTAGATATTCATACGCTACAGTAACAGTACGCTGACCATTCTAGTAAAATACTTTAACAACCACTAAAGTATGTCTGTTTCACTCACTCTTGATATCGAAAACATACGGTGCGAAAGAGACACCTGCAGTTACTAAGTCGTTGTTACTGCAACGCGTCGACAGCTGCACATTGGACGCTCGACCGCGTGTTGGGTTTAGGCGCCATTTTGAGGTCAGTGTAGCGTTCGCCCGAACTTGAAACGACGCGCGTTCTGTTGCACGCTGTAAATATGGCTACCGCTTTGATAGACGAGTGGACTGAAGAGAAATGCATACAACTGATACGAGCATACAGAGCAAGACCTATACTATGGGACCAAAAAGATCCGTTATTTTTTAAAAAGAATTTAAAGCCTATAGCTTGGAATGAAATTGGCGAAGCTGTTAATATTCCCGCGGACCAATGCAAACATAAGATGATTATTTTAATGTCGTCGTTTAGAAGAGAAAAAGCAAAAATCATACACGGTATCAGGAATTCGACGGGTGAAACTCATCCAGGTAGTATTCATTATTATAATATTCGCTATTACAATCGTATTCTCTCTTATTATTGTGTTTCTTCAAATTTAAGATATACTTTTTTTCACAGATGTATCTCAACAAGCATATAAAAGTACTTGGTTTGCTTTTAAGGAAATGGCATTTTTGTTGGATAAAGAATCTGAAAGAAAACGACAACTAAACGGAGTACGTATATTACATGTATATACCTAGTTGAAATCTACCTAGAAATACGTACACACGGTCAAGGAGATAAGTATACAGCTTCACGTGAAAAGGTGTATACTTATCTCCTTTGCCGTGTGTACATAATACAGTATATGATTAATTTAGAATATAATCCATTAATTTCAGGAGTTAGAAGGAATAGATGAAGACGACGGAGAACCTGCCAGTATCAAGTGTACTTTATTAAGTCATCACTTTGACCCACCAGCAAAAAGAGCTAGAACTAAGTTATCTGTTAAAAGTGAATGTACACAAAAAGTGGCACAAGTAGAACGGGAAGACCTTGAAGTTCTTCAAATTCAACAGATTCAACCGACACCAGGGCCTAGCCAAACAACGCAGGAAAGAGACGAAGAAATCAAATCCTTCACATCATTTATAGGTAACAAAATGAAGAAATACTCTGACACGACTAAAAACGCCGTGCAGCAAGCTATATGTGATATAATATTCAGAGCAGATCAGAATTATTACGAAAACACGTGCTATGAAAAATTCACTATTATAGATGACGAAACAGATAAACATATACTTGAAGATGGAACTATTATTAAAATCCAGAACGCTTCAGATAGTGAATAATTGTAAAATAAGTAGCGGTATTTGTAATCTAGTCAGTAAGTTGGATAAAAACACAGAAATATAGTACATATTTTTTTAATTTCTACTGTTTGTTTTTCTTATTTGCTCACTTATGGGGAACGGAGTTTAATACCACACATAACGGACCAGGTGGTAAGGGTTATACCAATTGTGGTACAGCCCTTACCAACTGGACCGTGTCAATACGTGGACTATAACTATACTTACTGGTCGTGACCAGTAGGTATAGTTGCACAACAAATTTCACAATGGTTTGATTCCGAGATATCCTTTTCGTCGTGTCCTATACGCACGCCTATATATGGCTCCCTGAAGGGTTTGGGGCGGGAGTATAATAATCCACATTTAGCCGATCACATTGAGTCGATTGGGCATATTTTTATGGATTACCCATCGTGGAATAAAGAGCAGCCCTATTCCTTAGTTACCTTAACGACACTCCCGGCAAGAGATAGGGGTGGCCCTAGTTTTTTTCATCGTCGGTAACCATGTTATTTGTAGTCTTTTGAAAAAAAAAAGAAGTAAATAATAATAGGTACTACGAATAATACGTAGTCTCGTGGTATAATATGCGTAAATAAACATTATGCATACCTATACAAAAGTTGAATCCAATTCAAGATCTATACATATCAATATTCAATGTTACGGACATCCTATGAATAGTGTATTAATGACAGATTATGTTGCCATCAGTGGCAGGAATCAATTGTAAATTAGAAGCAATTCTAATTGTAAAGAACACTTCAATAGAACTATTATAAGCATCAACTTAATGAGTCAAAACGCAACGCCTCTGCGTTGATGATTCGCAGTTCGCAGTAAGTTTATAGCCTGATTCTCCTAAACCTTTGGGCTACAAACTTGAAATTTTGACGATTGATACATTTAATGTTGTAAACATGGATTAAGGAAGGATTTTTATCAAATTCAATGTTGTTTGAAGGATAAATCTTCAATTCTTTAATAAATGTTCCTACAGCGCAAGAGATTGCCAAAGATGTCCAATAGGAAAGGATAAATGCTGGGTTGAATAAATAACAGTCACCTCTGTACTCAATATAAAGGGGTTCCCTGGAGGGTTACGCGGAAGTAAGACATAAAAGGCACCCACACTTTAGTGAATAGGTTATTAGCACTCGATATGATAGGGGAAACTGTTGCAATAGAAGGGACAGATGCCAGGAACTATGTTACACGAGGTTTTTTTTGAATAACAATGTTATTACTTTTATTACTTTAATGTTAATTCTTTAACTCAATACAGTTTAAGTAAGTTGGTAGGTAAGTTGGTTGGTGAAAACATCAAAATATTGCTAAGATTAAGTTATAGTGCTTAAAAATATTATTTCATAATAAAATTTTGACATCGATATATTTATTTAAATTTTTTTTTTCATACTATTTTAAGTCCATAGCAAACCCTATGTGTATTTATGATAAACTAATCTATTTTTATCATATCTACGAGTAGGTATCATCTCGAAACCGGAGATGGCCCAGGGTCAGTCGGGGTGCGAGGGATATGCTCTATGGGCAACCTTACACCCCGGCGTCTGTAGACCCGAGACGGCGTGCGGTTTTAGTCGGTTCAAGCCCGACATAACCGCCCCCGCTGGCACGCGGGGGGGTATCCGAAGGGATTTCCGCACGAAAAAAAAAAAAAAAAAAAAAAAAAAAAGGTATTATTATACCATACCACAGTATCAAAAGATTTGCAGTATCGATTACATAAAAATTATGTTGTCCAGTGTCAGCCGCAGACCTGCTTGACGATAATACAAACCTTATACCAAACGAAATAAGGTTGGTTTACTATTTTTAATCGTTGATGCTATGAGAGATCAGACGACACTGTTGTCACCGCTCTTCGAATAAACCTATAATAAATAAATTAGTTAGTAATTTAGATATTTGTTCCGAGCTATGTCAGCGATGAAATCATGTGTTTTACACTAATGTTACTAACATGAATACTAATAATAAATATTATTAAGCAATGTTCTCTGCCGCGTCTGTCTGTCTGTTCCCGATAAATTCAAAAACTACTGCACCGATTTTCATGCTCTTTACACCAATGGATAGAGTGGTTCTCGTGAAAGGTTTTAGTATATAATTTGTTAAAATTTTCGTATACATTGGCTTAAATATAATGATATTTGTTGGAGGTGTCGGAAAAGATAAGCCGACTACAAGAAACCAAGATCAAATATAAATAAATACTATTTTTTTTTCGTGCTGATATTTCCTCGGATACCCCCCGCCAGCCAGCGGGCGACAATACCTTGTGTTAATTGTGGTTAAAAATGGTTTCGGAAAGTGATTTCAGTGACGTGGATATTAATAATTTAACTCCCGATGAGATAAAAGAACAGGCAAAAGCTGTTGTTAAAAATCTATTCCAATTTTTTCTAATTTTGCTTTAAATTTTAACTGATTATCAATATACCTCTTTCATTAAATGTGTGTGTCGTATTTTAATTTCCTCACATAGTCGAAATAAAAAGTAGAGTGTTTAGCTCGGGTGAATGTCACCCATTTCACCCTCGAACTATTGGCGCTCTCACATCGTTCGAGCGCCAGAAATATCTCAGGTTAAATGGGTGACTTTCAA